>VTPW01000005.1:2400000-3647844 GCA_017499575.1 Sanguinoderma rugosum | reverse complement strand
AACCCTAACCCTAACCCTAACCCTAACCCTAACCCTAACCCTAACCCTAACCCTAACCCAACCCCTAACCCTAACCCTAACCCTAACCCTAACCCTAACCCTAACCCTAACCCTAACCCTAAGATTCTCGACGAAGAAGGGGGCGCTGGAGCGTGGGGAAGCGGCGCGACTCGGCACGACAAGGTGATTCTCCGTTGGAACGCCCTAACGGAGGTGTGTGAAGTTGTTGCGCCGCGAACGGAGGAGGTCGGCGGATTACACCCTGTAATCGGTCGGATAATATAGATAGGGGGCGTGGAGGGACAACGGGACAGGAAAAGGCGGACGCGACAAGGTGATTCTCCATCGGTAGGCCCTAACGGAGGTGTGTGAAGTTGTTGCGTCCACTTCGGAGGGGGTCGGCGGAATAAGGTGCCTATTCCGTCGGATAATATAGATAGGGAGTGAAGAGGAACTTATGTCGGCATAGGCGAGGAACGACGAGCTAAGTCATGGGGAGGGGCGAGCATGAAGAATAGGGCATTCAAACGACTAGGTAAGCGATCATCACGATTACAATGGGGTCGCGCTCACCCGTGTGTATAGACCCGATGGCGGCCAGGAGTCTGGCGCGAAGGCAGCATCAGCGCGCCGTGGTCTCCTTCACAGTCACGGACTTCACGGGGCAGAGTCTGCTCGTGAGACTGTTCCACTCTCGAGACCGCCGTCGACGACAGCCTGAGGATCACTGGAGGTTCCCAGCTCTCTCTCTCAGTCGTAAATTGGCAACGGGGACGGCAAATGCGGGGCCTAGAGCACTGCGAGGACGCACGTAGGCAACAAGCACGATGGGCTGGGGAATAGCAAAAGGAATGAAGCACCAACGACGACACAGGTTAGTTAACGCTCTACGGTGCAAGATCAACTGCTTACCTGCGTGTCCTGTCCCCAGATTGCGGCGGGATATCCACCCCCTCCGCCCCCGTCATTAGCGCACAGCGGAAGTCGACGTCGATGTCTGCGGTTGGGACTGCGTCAGCGTTAGCGGGGGTCGTGGCAAAGACAGACACGAACACGAACACGAAGGCTTACGAACGAGAACGCAGAAGGCGCAGAGCACGAAGGCCGCAGCGAAGCGCAGGCTAGCGGGGCTTGCGAATGGTGCCCGCTGCGACTCGCGTGAGCTGGGGAGCCGGAACGGGGTGACGGAGTCGACGGGGAGAGAGAGAGGGCGACGAGGGCGACGAGGAGAACTAGAAGTGGAAGTGGAATCAGGTACGAACGTCGGATGAGGGAGGGAAGGAAGGGACGTACCGATGTATCGACAACCAGTCGACGTTTCGAGGACGTAACCACCAACCGCGTCGAGGAGGCGGGGCAGCAGATGGGGGAATACTCACGATGTGGCGTCAGCGAGCGGAATGCGCAATGCGAACGGTTAGGGCTCGAGTGCTTCGAGTGCGGGGTGTGTAGCGGATGTAGATGTAGACGACGACGAAGGCCTAGAAGGAGGGAGCGGGAATGGGCACGGGGAGAACGAGAGGAGGAGGAGGGAAGAGGGGATTGGAAGGGAATGGGAAGAAGTAGAATCAGGTACGAATGTCGGAGGATATAACGTACCACGTACCGCAGGGAGCCGCGCCGTCGAGCGCAGTGGACGATGACGACGACTACTACTGCGACTTGGAGTAGGGAGAGGGGATGGCGAGGAAGGGGGACGAGTGAGGAGGCAGGGGAGGGCGTGAACAAACGAGGAGATGGTGGTCAGCGGAGACGGACACAGACACGGAGACGGCGACGAGTACCCCACCAACCTGTGGAGGATCGCGCGCGCAAGGCTGCGCCACACATTCCCCATCCCCATCGCCATTCCATTTCCTCGTATCCCAGCATACCCTTAGCGGTGTGATTCATTACGCTGGCCATTTTCATTGGCGTGAATCCGAGAGGCGAAGCCACGGCGTCTCCTGCAGCGTTCCAGCGTTCAGACGGCTTCGAGCTGCGATGTTGGACGGTCAGCTCAGTTCTACAGGTTGGATACGAGCTGACTCGCCTTCAGATCGCGTGCAGGCAGTTCCTTGACGCGTCGACGCTGCGGGAACCAAGCAACGAGGGATGTAGCGTGCACAACATACGGGCTGGCGCGTAAACGGCCAAGGGCCAGCGCGTGAGTCCTGACGTGTCGTGTCGCTCACTCGTGAAATTGATGTTCGAGACGATGGCAAGTCGTTCATTCGCGTTCACTGGCGTTTACGGGCCGACGCCTTGTCTCACAGCTCACGATTCGGGGCCTCAGCTCTCGGTGCTCAGCGATCAGACGGGTTCGCGGACTCGGGATCGAAGCTCAAGGTCTCGGCAGCTCACAGTAACAGCGCCGCCACTCGACTCGAACTCGCGGACGGTCTACGAGGCTACGACTACAAGTATCGTGTCTACAACGGCGGGGCGTCGAACTCATATAAGTGGCGCTACAACTCGGGGCTTCGAGAGTTATCGCCGACGATGAGCACGGTTTACGGCGGGTCAATACCAACACACACGGGAGCGCGCCGCCAACGATGCTGTGGCGCGGAAACTGGCACGAGCAGCGAGGGCACAGAGAGAACAAGAGGGAGCGTCGGGGTAGTCAGTCGACGTAGACGGCCGTGACAACTTTGTTCGTTCGCAAGTGAGAATACAAATACAATGAGGAGGGGTGCAAGTACAAAAAACAGCATTATGAGTACAACTAATCGTACGAAAGCGCAGTGATGTGTTTGAGACAGTAGGATATCAAGTACAAGAAGATTCCGAGAGTAAGCAGCGATGAAGCGTAAGTGAAAGATTGCGAGTAAGGTATGTGGTAATGAATGTGTCGAATGAATGGCGAAATGGTGCAGATCTACCATGGGAACTTATCTAAGGGAAGTATGGTTAGGATACAGCGACGAGGGAGGGAAAGGGCTCACCAGAGACGCGTAATACTTCTCGTTCGTCAGTTTCTTTCTCCATGGCCATGATCTTCACGAGAATGCGGAGTGCCCCGTCGACGAGTCCGCATTGGACATGCTTGGACTAATCGAGTGAGAGGTGCTACTACATATAAGGTATGGATACTTACCTTTACTGGGGCACCCACATCCGTCGACCACTTATACGCAACGTTATTGCTGCGTGCGTGAACGGCCAGTCGCTGGCCTTGAACGACGAGCTCAACGTCGTCTTTAACGACCCCCGGCAACTCGAGATGGAAGGCCAAGGTCTTGCTAACCTCTTTAACCCAGATTGACCTGTAATAAACGAACATTAAACCGAGAATCAATGGAACAGAAGGACTTACATGGGCGGGACAGTGGCCATAGTGCTTAGCTTTCCTTCGAGGCTTAGGGATGAAGGACTGGGAGTCGGCGATGGATGCGAAAGCGCGGGAGGCGGCAATGAACAAGATAGGGCAGGAGTTCCCGATTGGCAGCGTGGTTGGGCCGGAGGTGGCGAGCGGTGGTGGGCGTGTGATGGCCCCGGCGTCGGCGAATGACTCGCAGGGCCACGCGACGGCAAGCGGAGGGGTGTTGGCAACTGGTGGATAATATTCGAAGGGCCTGGCATTGGCGAACGGCTCGCAGGGCCAAGAGACGGCGAAAAGGATGTGAGAAGGAGATCCTCGACGGCGCGTGTCGACGACACCGTCAACTCCCGGTTGTCGACTTCGGGGACTTGGTGGCGAGACGTTTGCGCGAGGGGGGCACGAACAGACTCTTGAGGCTTGGGTTGGCGCTTTTTGGACTTGTAAACGCGCTTAGGGAACACCCCCCGCCTTTGCATTTCGTTGCGGAAATGGGTAGACAGTCTCTATATGCCAAGTTGGCTCAATTGCAGACCAAGGGGATGCAACTCACGCTTTTCTGTTTCGCCTCCAACTCCCATTGCGCCATCCAATCCTTCCGAAGACTCGCCCAAAACCAGTCGCGAGCGTCTTTGCGGTTAATCGAGTCTTGAAACTCCTGCGCTCTGGAGTTGAGGAACGCGATCTGCTCGGGCGAGGCCCACGGCATGTTGAAATGTCGTCGCTGGTTGGGCTTGTGGCAAATGAGAAGATGAGAGATAGTGGATCGAGGTGGACGAGGAGATAGAGATGATGGGTGGTAGTGAAAGAAGAGACAGACTGCGGATTGCTCAGGCGCCAATTACCCTACGCCCTGTCACGTCACACAATGTGACGCGGGGTAATGCTGCTGACGCGAAGTTTAGCGTTATCGTCTCGCCGTTCTACTCGTTGGTCTTGCGTGGTTTCATTCCTAGCATCCCCGTCCCCCTTCCTTTCCTCTCCTCTTCTTCTCTTCGTCTCTCCTCGCCTGCGCACCACATCGCTGACTCTCCCCTCCCTCACAGCACCGACGCCGCGCCACCCTCCCAAGACACGCTTGCGCACTTCATGCTTGTGCAATCGCGCGCTTGCATCGCCGGATCGCCGGTGCGTGCTCGTTCCTCGTTCTCTTTATTCTCGTCATTCATTCCCTTCGTCCCCGTCGTCCCCTTCAGTTGTTTTGTTTTCATTGCCGCATATTCGCATCGTCTTCGTTCCCTCCCTTCGTTTTACTTCCCCTTTCCATTTGAACTCCCTACCCCGCTCGCTTCATGGTTCACTTGCTCTGGCTGTGTCCGTGGACTTGATGCGCGCTGCGGTACTTCCACGGGCTCGCTGGACGAGTACCCCGATTGCGGCGGCGGGATTCGTAGTCGATCCTTGCGCTTCTTTCGTTTCAAGCTTGCGTGGGGATGTAGTTTTGTTTCTATTTCATTTCAACTTCAACGAGCGAGTACGTCGTCTGCTCTCCATGTTGCCATGTTGTGTGTCCCAGCGGTAGTCTTCGTCCTTGATGAGCGCAAGCGGGACTCGCGTCTGCTTCGCTGCGTGGTGGGACTTGGTGCCCGTCGATCCCTTCGTTTCATTTCCTCCTCCTCCTCGTCGTTAGCTCCTTCGTCCCGTCCCTCCCATCCCTCGTTCGTCTCTTGTTCCCTCTCCCATCTTTCTTTCATTTCGTTTCGCTTCCCTCTATTCCATTTCCACAATCGTTCGTTCGTACCCACTTCGCTCCCATTCTACCTCGCGTTTGCGTTTGCGTTCGTCGTTTGCATTCGTTTTCATCCGTTCGCTTTCCCCAATCCCGCATGTTCGTGTTCGTATACGTACGCCGTTACTCCCGTGTTCGCATTCGCTTTCCATTTCGCTTCCTCGTTATTGACGTTCGTCGTCGCTGATCTCTGGTGTTCATTCGTTTCTCTGCTAGATCTCGGGATGCGGCTCGTTGACGATGAAGAAGAGGGAGTTTGCGTGTGTTTCAACGAGAATGCGGGATGGGAACGCGGGACTCAGGGTTAGTGAGATGGTGGCGTGGATTCGACGATTGACGCAGCTAAAAGTATGTGAGATTGTATCCGCTTCATGCGAACGAACTACTCACCTTTCTAGTTCGTAGCTGGCTCGCAATCGAGCACGACTGCGTGCACCCTCGAGCTCAGCCGTGCGTATGGGCCTTTCCCCGTGTCCTGCTAACGTTCCTCCTAGCAGTTCGTAGTGGCTGCTTCGTCGTGCACCCAGGGCTTGCCAACGCCAATGCGACTGCCATCTAGCGACTCCGACTCGAAACCCGGCCCGCGTCGTCGTCAACTTTGTCGGAATTTCGATTATGTGTAATCAATGTTTCTCGACGATTCGGAGGGCGGGCCATCTTTTGGTGTGAAGTCGGCGCGAATGCGAATTGTGGACGAATTGGGGTACGGGGTGTCGATTGGCGCAAGGTCGGATTTGAGGGTGGGAGAGTGCCATCTGGGGTTAATAGAGGTAGTCGAGGAGAGAGGAGATTGGCGGACAGGCGAGGCGATGGGAGGGACAGGCGCTGCGAGGGCTTTGAGTGGGTGTGAGAGAGGATCTATGCGCAGGGAAGCGGATGAAGGGGAACGGTCGATCGAGTGGAGGACAGGGTTGAGTGCGAGAGAGAGTCGTTTGAGGGATGTAGAGAGATCGAAGGGACGCCAAAGGACGTGAGTTGGGGGCGAGTGAGAGAGCTCGAGGGCGCTTGAGAGGTGGATTGATGGGTGCTGGGAGTGCTTGAGGTCGAGTTTGGGTGGTGTAGGGACGGCGAACAGATGCGAGAGAGCGAGATAGCAGGCGGGTGTCGACGTGCGTCATTGAGTGCGAGTGACGTATGTGTTCGCGACAGTAACTGTACTCCCAGCTGGTTTCGCTTGACTGGTTACATGTCACTTGTTGCAGACTAATACAACGTGACTACGATACCCACCTAGCTGCACCGCTGTCGCCCTCGCTTGACCCTCCCGCTGCGTGACATTGTCAGTCGTCGCAAGTCGTGAATAAACTAATATATAGTCCAGGTTACATGACAAGAAGAGGGCGGAGAAGACAACGCCGATGAAGGACATCAATAAGTACATCATAACGACACTAGCGTCGTTGGAGGTCGCGTTGGCGCCTTGGGCAGTACCAGAGGGCGTTCCAGAAGACGCAGCAGATCCACCACGGGTGCCGGTGACAGAGCTGACGGCGGCGGAGCCGGTCGCGGAACCAGTAACGGTCGCAGATACCGAGGCACTGGTGCTTGAGCTCGAGGACCCCCCTGGCGCAGCTGTGACGCTGGCAAGAGCGGCGAACAGCACCGTGCTCTGGAACTGCACGCAGTTGCTGGAGGCGGGGATCCTCGGCTGGTAGGGCATGGTGGAGAAGGCTCCGAGGGACTCAGGAGGTTGGGTGTACGTGACGACTTGGCCATTGGTGGTGTAGACACCCGGGAAGTCCTGGTTCTCGCCTTGGCAAGACTCGAAGACGCCTGTCTGAGCGTTGTTGGGGGCGTTGTACGCGCATCCGATACGGTCGAAGATGTGCTGACAGTAGTCGGCTGCGTGCGACTTGGAGGGATCGCAGACCTTGATGCAGAACGCATTGCCACCCATGAAGCTAACGGAAATGAGATGGAAGAATGGCGGTAAGGGCAGAGAAAGACGTACTTATGCCATTCGATGACTTGTTGGAAGGTGTTATTGTTGCCGGACCAGGCATTCGAGTACATCAAACCACCAAGAGGGTTGCCGCGCTACAGCAATCCCGAGTCAGCGCAAGCAGATGATTGACAGTCGACGCTACTCACTAAATGGGCACCATGAGGGTCGAGCTCACCACCGAAATCGCCGTCAGCAATATTGAGCTTGGTCTGATCAATGGAGCCGACGACTTGGACGTAGTCGGGCGTGCACATAAACTGGATGCCCTTGAGAGGACCGAGAGAGGGCGTGAGTGAGAAAGAAGAGGGAGGGAAAGGAATACGCACCAGACGAGGGCAGAAAAGCATGCGCAGGAGTGACCCGAGTTGGCTGCGAGGAAGGTTATGGGCTGAAGTTGGGCGTAAGGGAGAGAGCGAAAGGCGAAGTTGGAGAGCGAATGGCTGGTACTCGAGCGACTGGACGAGGGCTAAGGACGTCTGCAGCTCACAGAATGAGCGTGGAAAGGATGGTCGAGTGCCGTATAGGTGGTGTTCGAAGATGCGATGAGGTGTTCGAATCGAAGGATACTCGAGGGCGGGATGGCGCTGGAACCAGTGCCCCGTGGGTGTTAGAACTCCGCTCCGTTCCGGACTTCGACATCACCAAGCTCTTACGCGCGCACGACAGCAAAGAGGACGACACGAGCAGCAAAGACGACGGGATACCCTGAGTAAGCGTTTCTCCTTTCACTCTCCACTTCGTATTGATATTCAATGACGGGCTCTGGCGCACACAACGACTACGGACTTGTATTGTATTGAACTCAAATCGATGACTCGACGCGCTCCCACTCTGAACGACAATCAAGCTGGCGCACTTAGAGGATAAAGGGCAGGGCGAGGAAGTGGAGGGAAAGACTGGCGCGGGTTATCTTGCTTTAATCTGTCAGGTGAGTACCGAATCGACGAGCTTGGTAGTGTGGCTCACCTGGTCAACATCGAAAGCACAGATAGGCTGTACCACCGAAGTCGACGTCAACAAGGAGACGAGGGGGCACGAGATGGGGAGCGCGCAGCGGGGAGGGAACGGCGACATAGTCGGTAGACAGCCCCCGACGAGTTCGTCGACTTGGACGGCGGGTTAGTTTGTCGTGTACGAATACCTATTCCGTCTTCGAATCTGCAACCACGTTACGTTCCCTAAGACAAATGTAAGTGGGTGTCCCACGAGTGAGATGGGTACTCACCTTGTTCAGCGCTGCGCCGTCTATTCGTCGTGAACACCAGTCCGTCGCCGCAATATCCCCCCTTCCCGACTTTGCCCATCCCTCGTCATCCTTCCTTCTTCCACTTGCTGGAAGTGTAAGTGCCCTGGCCGTAGGTGGATGCTGGTTGCCTCACACGACGCGCCGCCCTGGGAAGTAGTGGGCGGCGACATTGCCGTGATATCCACGTCGGATTCTCGCCGTCGGGGAAGCAGATTCGTTGGCATCAAACGGAGAGCGATGCTGGGAGAGGGGGTGCGGGGTGTCGTTGAGCCCTCTATCCTGCCTGGTGAGTCTGCGATCTGCTGGATCAGAGCGCGGGGAACATAGCTGGCTGCGATAATGTAGTTCCTCGCCCCGGAGTCGTGTTCCCACTTCTATCAACCCTTTCGGCGTCTGCAGACGTTCATAACGGCGGCGCTGTGGTGCGCATCGAGTCGATCGTGAGGCAGGAGTTCTGGGGTAGGCATCGTCTTGGTTCAGAGGAATGCTGGTGGTGGGTGTCAACGGTGCTGGCGGAAATGTGAGCTTGGGGAGTGGTACGTCGCCCGCAGTCGAGTAGTTATCATTTTACGCACCTATATCAATGAATACACTCCATATTTGCCTTGCACCCGTCCTTTTCATGCTGCACTAGCCGTCGTAGTCCCCGTAAGATGAAGTCCGTGCGTGTGGGACCGCGTTGGAGCGTTGGAGTTGACCTAGGCTGGCTAAGCGGCGCAGGTGGGTTTCGGAGCGTTGAATACGACGTAGGCGTGAGTTTGCGTGATTGGCGTCGTGCTGGCCTCTGCCGTTGGTGGCAGTCGAACAAGAGGCGCCAGCGCTTGTTTCTTGATTGTTATCACCCGTCTTGTCAGCGCGTCACCTCCAACTTGCCCACTTGGGTTTGCGGGCGTGTCTATCACTAGGTGAGTTAGCTGACATCCTCTACCGCCCCGCCACTTCGTCCGTCGTCGGGACTCGGATTTCAAGACATAGCGCTCGCCGGGCATAAGATAGACAGGGCGTTAGCCTTGCATGGCGTTGAGAGCGTGCGCCGCGATGTGGAAGGAATGTGGCTAAAAGGGCAGCAAACGTAGGAAGTCGAGGCTACGGTTAATGGGGTTGCTTCCCAAGTGTGTTTTTATTACAAGTCAAACGTTGTAGCTACATATATATATCCCTGAGAGAGAGTGAACAAAGGTAGGTGAGTTGATATGGATTGAACTTACCTAAGTATGAGATCCGTCTCGGCTGTGATGCTAGCTCCGGTTGCGAAGATGCTTGAGCCCTGGCGTACATAGTCCTCGTTGACGTGGATATGAGCCGTGATTACACCGCGGCGGCGTCGATAGCCACGAACTGTGATGTGGTGGGTTGGATCGAGGCGATTCTGGTGCCGCTCACGTCTGGGAGCGTTGAATATGCCAATACGAGTGCGGAAATCGAGGGGGACTTACACGATAACCCATCGACTCAACCTATGTATCGGGTATCCCAATCTAGTGGAGATGGCGCGTTGTATTGCAGGTGAATTGAGCCACGAAATTGTCGCGTCAATTAAACGCACGCAGCGTTCGGGATGTTTCGAAAGAAGTGTGTTAATTATGCGTAGTTGCGTCATGAGCGTTTATGGGATCGTTGGGCGGCGTTGCGAAATGGAGAATGGTGTTGGCTATGAGACGGATAGCGACGGAAATGGATGGAAATGTTTGGCGTTAATGACGGAAGATTGAGTGGTCGTGGATAGCTAGCTGGAAGTCGTGTTGGTCAATGGGCGGCCGTGGATGAAATGTTGGCGACGTAGTGGTGGTAGCGGTGGCGGTGAGAACGGTCGAAGACGCTTACCAATGCGCGTGTTCGAAAGAAGCGTCGACGTCGGGATAAGAGGTTCGATCATGATCGAAGTGAGTTTCGACGTCGACGCGGAGATATTCTTCGATCATGATCGTAGGGAGTTTCGACGTCGGCGCGGAGGTAATCTTAGATCATGATCTTAGTATTCTGCTAAACAAAATGGATGGGTTACTTATCGGTGTTTGCTGTTCGACGAATGCCACATTGTCCTCGGAGCTAATAGAGGGAGTGTCGGGATCGTACTATGATTTCGACGGCAGCCGTGGTGGTACGAAGGGTCGTGTAGGCCCAGTTAGACTTGCTTGGCCAAGTGAATTCATTGAGACTGCGAGTGCACGGACAGCGAAGGGTTCTGCGAAATTGAGAATCTCCTTCAGACGTGGCACACCGAGGGTGACGTTGTTACTCGAGATACCGGCATAATGGAAAGCGTTAAGAGTCATTTGGGTGGTGGGTTGCGGCGAGTGTACCACACATCTCACCGGGATTCGTGTTAGTTGGGTTCAACTTCGCCTCGACTTCGCCCAGAGCCCAGTCAAGCGCCTACCTGGTAAGATGGTGCTGTTCGAGGACCTTCCGAGACACAAACCTAGGGCGAATATGCATGCTGAAGTTGAGGGTAGCGTTAATCTGCGCCTCGCGACTCAAGGCGTCGTCGCCACGAACGACGACGAGGCGCTTCACAAGGTGTCTGACGGCGTCGACGATATAGGGTGGTTCGAGATCTCTTGGTTTCCAACGATCTGGCAAGCGTTCTGCACGATTCGGTTGAGATTGGCGGGGAGGTAGTGGGCCGAGCCAGGAACTGCTCGAGGGGGGAATAGTTCGTGCAAGGACTTCCTGTCTTCGCAGAGTGGAGCGAACTCTTCCGTCTAGCTTCGCCTGTAGCCCCGGGGAGGAATGGTGGACTCTGACCTGCAGGACGCCTGGTGGGGGACCTCCTGCGGGATCAACGACGTCGACTGGACAACGATGCTTGAATCAAGCGTGGTTGTATGCGAATGCTGCTTTGGCGACCACGTTGGAGGGATCTGGCGCAGACGGCGCACTGGTTCGCGAGTGGCGACGGTCGCGCGAGCACCTCTGCGGTATAATGAACAGAGATGGAACAGTGTCCCGGGTGCTGTCTAATATAAGGCATTGCAGATTAGTCGAGACTACGAATAAGGTATATGATTGGCTGCGTCGACTAACATAGTGTCTAGTTAGAGTAAGAGGCAGTGTTTCTATGGTACGTGGCGAGGGCTCGAGTCAAGTCCGCACAAAATGTTACCATTGCGTGGTTCTCCGTCTCATTCCACGCCTGACCAGAGACGATCTTGTCAGTATCGTCGACGAGTTTGATTGCTTTCTGTATCTTCTTGAGACAGCCTTCAATGGACTTGATGGGGGCCGAGTTCTTTGCCGAATATTGTGGGTGTTCGTCGTAGAGACCAATGCCCTTCTCGCTGAGAGGATCGATGTCGGTGAAGACCCAAAATGAGTTGGGCGCTGCCATGGATGGATGTTTCTCGAGTATGGCATCGTATATTCGAATGCTGACGGCGGCGTCGACGGCAGCGTCTATGATGAATTGAGTTGGGGTACATGGGGAGGGTTCGCTGTACTTACACGTGTAATGAGCACTTTGGAGCGCTTGGGACCAATCATACTTTTGTAATGTCTTGTCGAGGGTTCTGCCGATCCAGCGCTCGCTCAATGTGGTGAGAGCGACGGAAGACGCGAAGGGGAGGCTGAGAAGTGCGCCTGAATGGTCGATAGTGCGATGTAGGCGAGAAAGCTCGCCACCTGAGCGCATAGATGCACCAGGTAATGTTCGCGCGTCGCCTAGAGAGGGTTGTTAGATATTTACGAGTGAGATAATTGGACGTCCTACCCAGAATTTCAACACCAATCTTGATATAATCGCGGTTCGCTACAAAATTCAAAAGAGAAGCTGGAAATGCTGATACAGTGTCAACGAGTGTAACTGGAGCGCATATATGTACTTACAGCCTATGAGGGATATATCAAAGACATACGCCTGCTCACGAGAGGCGATTTGAACAAGTCGTACGGCCCTGCTAGGCGTGAGTTCGACGTCGAATCCGAAGACGTTGGCGGGAGCGGCAGCGCTAGTCGTGAGTGTTTGGACAAACTTGTCGGCTTCGACTACGGTGGACGCAACGAGGAATGTGAACTCGGCCGCTGTGAAGAGAGGGAGCTCTTGGCGGGACATGGCGGTGGGATTGAAGCAAAGGGCGTGGCAGGGCGGAGGGTTTGGTCGCCCTTCATATATAGACGTGCACAGACCACCGACGATTGATGGCCGTGAGTAGTAGAAGCGTCCGGGCGACGATCGACGATCGTGGCACAGTGACGACGACGGCTGAGTAGGGGATTTCGGCGTAGATGGCGATAAGTCTGAATAAGGATAGAATGCGGGGGCCGTGCCTAATCGAAGGATCGAAGATATGTGGTGGATCTAGATCGATTTGGTGGGGAGGGGATCAGCGGTTGCGAAAAGGTGGTCAGCGTCCAGCGGATTACTTAACCGTCAATGCTCGCCATTGCGGTGTGAGCTGCCCTTTCCTCTTAATCTATACCTCCATCTATGTCTTCCCAAACATCCGAGAGGGGCCCGTCACGTCCGACAACACCAGCGAGGCCGTTATCGTCCGCGTCTAACAACGGAATTGGTTCGCCCGACGGAAGCGTTGCAGCATCGAGAAGGCGCACGAAGTCGCCGTCTTGGAGCTTATCAAGCCAGTTCGGCGACGAGCAGAACGAGTCTACTTTGGAAAAAGTGGTGCGTAGCTGGGAGGAGGCACAAAATTCCTGCAAGCTGATCATGGAGTGGGACGATCCGGAGTATATGGACGAATATATGGAGTTTTTGAGAGATCGGGAAGCCATGGCGAGGGAGATGCTAGCGAAGGTCGCGTGTGCTAGCCTGAAATGGGGGGGGAAAGTGGAGAGCTGTAGTTTGCGTGGTGCGTTAGTGCTCATATACGCGCATATATCTACTGACTAGGCGTAAAAGTTATGGAAGATTACATGGCAGTCAACCGAAACGAGTTTAGGGAAGATGATATAGTAAATGTCACGGCCGCAGTAAAAACCCTTAAACGTAAACGCAAGGAGGCTCAAGACGGCCCTCATGACGACGAACCAAAGAAGAAATCACGTACGGCTAAGGAGATCGTGATGGCGCAATTACCGGTGGATTTGGCGGAGCAGATAGACGGATTGGAAATGGCTGGCTATACGAACGTCAAGGTAAGGGCTATTAATTTGAGCGTGCCTTAATTTGTTCACGAGAATAGGACCGTTTTTGCCGTGTATATGCGCATGTCGGCACGATTGACGGCAAGTTGGATGCAGCCGGTTTGGCGAAGGTATTGCGGGGATACTCCAATAACCCTAAAGCTAAAGGCCTGTTGGAAGAGGAGGCTCTCGCGCGTCTCATCGTCGGTTATAAGAAAGTCCGTATGGGAGATCTAGTGAGTCCTTCAGCTACTGATGCTTACCGCCTAACCATGTTGTCCAGACGTTCGCTTTCGAAGACGTTAAGTCGGCGTATTCCTACAGTCCAAAAGAGATAAGAAAAGAGTTGGGCAATATCACGAAGAATGATTTACCGGGGGAGAGAATGTTGGAGTCGGAAAAGGTATGCGCTAGACATTGCTCAGGATTGAATCGTCAAGTTCATTGCGTAGTTGTTGTGCGTTTGCGAGATGAAACAGGGTAGTGTTGGGTTGTTGGAGGGAATATTTCTGACGATGGCGGCACTGCGGCTCGCGATCGACTGGCACGAGATACCAAATACGCAGGATGGCAAGGAGCGAAAGAAAGCGCATCAGGACAAATTGTTCGAGTTCCAATGGCGACGCGAGCTCGAACATGTTGCGGTGGACTTGCAAAAGTCTGAAGAGGCAAAACGGAGGCGAACATGGCGTTTTGAGTTCGATAGATTGGTGACGAGGCGCAATAAGGTTCTCCGGCTTTTCAAAAAAGTGAGCCCTCGCGGTGGATCGTCAAACGAGTGCGCTGATTATCATTCAGTTCGGTTGTATCGTCCTGCTGGATCCACTCTGGAGCCCGTTGGTTACGCGTACGAGTAACTTCAACGCTTTGCAAGATTGCGTGATGGAGAATGTGTTGACGCGGGAACGTTACCAGGAAGACATTGTCGAAGGAGGGGGTGACGTGCCTTGGCATACGGGGAACGAGTTGGATAATGAACGAATGCTTATTGAGTTGGTACGGTATTTCACTACAGACGCGATCGCCAAATTCGTAGGGGATACGGTGAAGCAGTTGGAAGAGGACGTGACGACTATGATGCCCTAGAATACGAGAGAATTACAAGGAATCTTACTCTACGGCCACGATTTGTCACTGTTCAAACGGGCAAATGCAATGCATAACTCTACGAGATTCGACGACTTCTGAGCGGTTGTGTGCGGCTGTGAGAGCCATTTGGCGTACTCATAAGGCGAGTCGAATACGGTCGCGTCGTTAAACCCAGCCGCCTCGAGGACTTTAATCTGTAAAGCTTTGCCAGTGTCGTCGGACATGGTAATAGAGAGGCAGAATAACGCCCAAGCGATTGGCAGGAGGATGTCCTTTTGTTCTAGGCAGGTAGTGTCGCGCAGTGCATGCTTCTTGTAATGGAACGGGAAGTAGCACATGTAGCATACGGATGATTTGGTTGAGAAGGATATTGCCGATTTAAATTGTCGCTCATAGACATGTTCGAGAGGCTCTTGGTTGTACGTATACTCGCATTTGTATCCAACGATGGCCGTATCGCACTTGAACATTTCCGTGTGGCCGCAAGGTGGCTGACAGAGGACGGGGCAGATTAGGCAATGGTCTTTCATAGTACGGAGCAAATCGAGCGCGCGGTGACGATCTTCCATGCTTGATCTATTGCGTTGACCCGCTGCTTGATTCAATCTGAGGGTTTGATGGTGGCCCCGGGGTATATTAGACGGCAGCAAGGTGTTAGGGACAGCGGGGGGACGCGTAGTGGCGAGGGGCAAGCCTGGAGTGCTTAGGCGCAAGGTCGTGGTTCGGGAAATGTCGCCGTCGTCCAGCGGTTGGTGTATAGACGCGTATGTGAAGGCAGCCTGCCATTGCGTCAACATTATATACAGTTGCAAGGTTATTGGCATACTCACATCGTCGCTTCCGCGATTCGATTGGTCCGATGTCAAGGGGTTGGCACTCCCGACGTGTGAGCGTGTGCCCTGGGTTGGTCTCGGGTTCAACGCATTCGAGGAATGCAGGTGATTCGCGTGGGCGAAATCGACGCGAGGGGCATAGGTGTAGCGCGGAGGGACGGGAGCCAAGGCCTGATTCCTCGTTAGCGAGAGTGAAAATATGTGAAATGGGATGTAACTTACGAGCAACTGTTCACAATAGTCGCATGGAGTGCAACCTGGTAGCGAGTGACAGGAATGGGACTCTTGATCAAACTCGCCTAAGGGAATGCGACGGCAAGAGTTCAGGGTAAGCAGTTGGAATAGGCGGTGCTGGCCTGCATGGTCCAAGGCCAAGTCCGGAGAGTGCTTGGGTATATACTTGCGAAGGGCCAGGACTACGGTGTGTGCCAAAGCGCCACTTCTACCCGCTCGCCCTGTTTGTTGAGTGACGCCAACCATATCATAAGGGTTGATAACGAAGACGTGCGTGACATGCGGATAGTTGATTCCTGTACCAAAGCCAGTGGTCGCAACCAGGGATGGCGTTATCCCGCTAACCCAGTCGTCTTGACACTGTTGCTTCTTCTTCGCGTCTTCTGTGGCATCGCCAGTGTAATGGGCCTTGTAGGTAGGGATGTGCAGCATATTGCCAATGATTTCGCACTCTTTGTATGACCGACAATAAACGAGCAGTCGCTCGTGTTCCTTTCGACGGTTAACCGCAGATTGGAAGGCATCGAGCAGGGTATGTAAGAGGAGGGCCTGGTCGCAAAGTACTTCCACCTGGTACCGTAGGTTGAGGCGAACGGTTGGAGCGGCGATCACCTCTAATTGATCGATGGCGAATGCTTTGGCAAGCACGGGGATGCTCTGGCGATACATGGTCGCGGTGAGGAAGACAAGGGTGACGCCTAGATCGATAAACTGTTTGACTTTGGAGTAGCAGTCCCTGTAGTTGCTTGAGATGAGGATCTCATGGGCTTCGTCAAAGATTATCCGTCGTAACAGGCCTAGGTTTGATGCGGCAAGTAACCAGTCGTCGAGTTGTCCGCTGTTGAGATGCTCGGCGTGCGCAACGAGTAACCGGACGTTGGAACAATCGATGTCAGGCGAGGGCCAATGAGCGACGTCGATTCCATGAGATTTGGCTTCGTTGTACTGCTGATGAGCTAGAGAGGCGAAGGGACTGATTACGACGGTGATGCCTTCGGACTCTACGAGCGGTGGCCCGTAAAACATGAGGCTCTTGCCTCCCCCAGTAGGTAAAATACCCAGTACGTGTCGTGTGTTCTGCATAACGAGTTCGAATATCTCGCCCTGCTGGGGGCTGGTGAATCGAGGCTCCGATGTCCCGTACAGCCGCTGTAACGCCAGCTTGCGCGAGGGATGGACAATGATTGTAGTGGACTTGTAGATGGCAGGTTCGTTCAGTTCTGGTTGACGGGACAATGCCGCTGGCGGGTTGACTGTTTTTTGTACGGCATCAAACACGGTCGCCTGGAGTGCGTCACCTATTACTGGGATCGTCGAATAGATCGCTTGTATGATTGCAGAAGTGTCGAGTTTGTTTGCGATGATCGGCGTCTGCGTCTGCGTCTGGCGAGTCTCGAGAGAATGGATTTGTAGGTTGGCGGGTAGGTGCTGATAACCGATGCCGAGCCATTCGTGGTACGCCAAGGAGAATATTTGCGCCTTCGTGACGTCGTTGGAAGCGATGTGCGAGAACGTATCTTGCTCAACAGCGTAGTAGGTTTGGGAAACCTTGGATGAATGGCCCCAAAGTTCATCCAGTATGCGATACAAGGACGAGTTTTCTGTGGATTCATCCTGTAGCGCAATGCCGACCGCGTGTTTGAGGACGAACTTCATTAGATGGCGGCAGTCCCTAACACCAAGTGGGAAAATAAAGGATTCTTGAGTGAAGCGACGGAGAATCTCCGTCATTCGCTCGGTATTGAGCGGTCGGCCGCGATGGACGAATATACACGTTTCGTACAAGACGGCATGTTGCTTGGTGTGCAGGATGGCTGCGATAACCCTGGTGCAGGGATATATAACAGCGATCAGAATGATGAAGAGGCGGGCTAGACGGGGAGGAACGGCGCGAGGGATCATGGATGGTCGACCCGTGTTGTGCTGGGTCTTGTTATAGAATGTTACGAATGTGAGCACGCCATTGGTGAAATAGATATTGCGAGAGGCGTGTCCGTTGCGATAACGTATGTCCTCGATTTCAGTGCCTCTCGCAGCTCCTGCCCAGGTAAAATTAAGCGCGGCGTAGAGATGTTCAACGAGTTCATCCACATCGTGTATGAATGAAGATAAGGCGTTGGGCTTGAGTTGAAAACCGTCCGGAGTGTCGAACGCGTACACGTTGCTATCGGAGCGACAGAGGTGATTCATGAGCAAATCCTCGTGTCGGCGAAACCCATTCCTCTCGTCGGTGAAAAACGAATAGCCCGCTTCATCGTTACGGAGCACATCCTTGAACCAGCCCTCGCTATTGTCGAGCGTCAACGCTGCGT
Organism: Sanguinoderma rugosum; assembly: GCA_017499575.1. Lineage (NCBI taxonomy): Eukaryota > Fungi > Basidiomycota > Agaricomycetes > Polyporales > Polyporaceae > Sanguinoderma > Sanguinoderma rugosum. The sequence goes on along the minus strand of VTPW01000005.1, from coordinate 3,630,076 downwards.
CAATCTGTTCCTCTAAGCTGGATATATCAACTCCATCGAGGATGGCGAGCATCAATTTCTCCGATGCATCGACAAGGCCGACAGCAAACTTCTTGAAGGCGGACATCGAGAACGGGTGGGCCTTGAAAGAAAAGGTTTCCATGTCCGTACCCATGAGGAAAAGAGGTAGACTAGGTTCTTGCATCGAGATGGCCGTGATGGGATGGATATGACAGCGTAGTACGGCGAAAGGACAGTGCGAAGCCTCTGTAAGGTATTCGGATATGCTTTCGTATACGCTGGTGGGAGGTTTAACTTTGGGTTTACTCAAGACGACAGAAGACTTACCCCATCTCGCCTTGGGGATCCTGGGGAGCGAGTTGTTTGCATTGATAAAGCGCCATTGCTCGCCAACACCACTGAATCGATATCATATTGTGGCAGATAAGCGACGGAGCCTTGAATCGAGACGTGCAGTCGTCCCTCAGATGGTAAGCAATGAGAAAGCGAGTTAAAGGTATATCTAGCTCGTTCATGTCGGTCGATACCGGGATGCTGGTCAATATCGACCAGCAAAGCGAGTGCAAGTCCGCCCAAAAGGATGGAGGCGCAAGATCTAATTCCACTGGAATCTCCTTGTCGACTAGGTTGTTGAGGCATTGGAGTTGTGATTCAGTGAGATCAAGGGCGAAGCCAGGGATGGGCTGCTGTACCGCGCGACAGATAAACGTCATCATGCATGAGAACGTAAAGGCATAGTCAGAGACCGTCTTCGCGTTCTGAGGGAGACGGAACGGATAGCGATCGCAAACGCCTCTGGATAATGGTGAATGAGCGGCTTGGAAAGAGAAATACAGAGTCAAACTTACTTGTCAGAGGAGTTGATGAGACGTAGGAGCATGGTGTTACTCCTCTTCTCAAGGACTGGCGCCACGATGTCCACGATGTATTGTTTAAAGGCGTTGAATAGGCGGTGGTATATTGTGGGCTTCGGGGCTGGTTCCGGTTTATGCGAGTAAAGTCGGACTAGATTCAAATCGGCGGTCTCGAGAGCGCGATGCCACTTGGTGACGTTCTCCAATGGCGATAATTGAGTACGACTGACGTCACGGTCATCCTTGAGGGTCAGAATACCCTCCGCTTGTAGTTTCTTTTTAAGATCGCCCCACAGGCTCTTCGGTGTGTCGGGAGGGGCGGGAGTACTCTTGACAGCGACATAAGTGGTGACGCTGCGCAGTTTGTATATTTGCTGACATCGTACGACGCTGAAATTAGGCTGCGTGTCGGAGTGGTGGTTTCTATGATGCGCGGTTTTGGAGGATTTGGCCCCGAATACATGGCCAAAGCAAGGGCCGGGAGTCTCGCATCTCCAGCCATTGACAATGGGAAGAAGTGGGACCGGGGTATCCAGGCCTTCCGGGGGGAGGTCGGGGGCCAGGTGAGCTTGAAGGTCTTGCAATTTGGAGGTCAACGCGTCTCGGTCGTATATGACCGCCCGGGGGCACGATTCATTCACATGAGTAGGAAGATGCGTGGGGTGGACGGCGGTATTGCATTCGACACACACGAGCAAGCGAGTAGGCGCATGATAGTAGAGTCCGGCCATTTGTAGGGTGAAATATTGGACTACTTCTCGTCTGCGCGCGCGACGAGAGGAATGCACAGGAGGAAGTTCGGCGGTTGACTGGGGTACGGGGCTGGAAGGGATCAAGGTAAGATCGGACGGCGGTTCAGGAAGGGCTGAGGATACTGAAGGGGATGGCGTAGACGATGGGTCGATTCGCTGTCGCTTGTTGGCAACGAGGTCGTTGTCTAGTGGGCATGGCCTTCGTTTCAAAGCCGACGGGGAAGCGTCGAGTGCCAATGATGAGTCCTGGGTGGAGCTCGTCCGCGAAATATCGTGCGTGTGAGCGTTTGAGACATGATTGCGAATGTCGATCTCGCGATGGTAGGTCTCTTTGCAAATGGGGCACTGATAGTGATAGCTGGTCGTGCGTAGTATCGTAAGGAGATCCGATTCTGTTGAGGTATAGGTAAGACTGACGTAAGTTTGCCGTTGTGTAGGAATTACCGTTGGGTTTAATCGTGACTTCGTCGGGATGCGCCAACTGCTCATGATTGTGGGCACATTCTACTTGACAGTGGGTGCAAAAAGGCATTGCTGGTGTCGTGGTAATGGGGAAGCGAAGAGAAAGGGTGACGTGGGTAAACTACAGAAGGCTGTCGTACGCGATACAGTATAACAGAAGTGTATTACGAACGTTGGTAAACTACAAAAGGCCGTCCAAAGCAATACAGTACACGAAATAACCGACAATGACCGTGATACACTCTATACGTAGAGAAAAGCCGTCCTAATTGGAATAAGAGAAAGAATCGCGAGCGTACGATATTACAGTAAGAGTCCGTGGATTATCTAAAAGATGGTAGCAGGGACGACAGTGGGGGGACGACAGGAAAGAATTGCAACCCGAGAGTCGATGACCCTGTGGTTGTGACGAGACAATCGATGATTGTATCGTGGCAAGCTGAGCAGAGATAATAAGGAAATGGCGGTGTATAAAGAGCAGAGGGAACGACGGTGGTTTCTGGGGGCAAAGTGAGCAAGGGTTGAGCGTAGTAAGCTCATCGTCGTACGCACCTTTAAAGGCATGGGCAGCGGAGACATCGGGTGCAAGGAAAGAGAAGATGTCACTGTGAAAGGGTGATATGAGAGATTGTCAGAGATTAGGAAGCGGACTCACATGGTCGTCCTTCTTCGCAGATCTCGCTTGGCAGGCCTCGTCAGACTGAGGATGCGTTGGGACTGTCAGATTAGTGTCAGTGACTACCGACGGTATGGGCTCGAAAGCGTACTAAGTCGCAAGGGCGTCAGGTTTTGACGTCCCAAGGGGACCATCGGATGCGTTCAAGGTAAGACATGGCATCAGCGAGACGATCGATGATCGTGTCGCCAACTGGTCGAGTCATCGAGGAACCTCGATGAGGTTGCTCGACGACAACGACGGTGACCACAGGTGTCGAGACGGCCGGTTGTGTCGTCCATCACGGTCCTTCGCGGTCCTTCGGATGCCTTCCAGGTAGGAAATGGCGAGACGATCGATGACCGTGTCGCCGACTGGTCGAGTTATCGAGGAACCTCGATGAGGTTGCTCGACGACGATGACAGTGACCAAGGTGATGTAGGGTGTGAAGAACTGAACCAAACTTGTCGTGTTTGCCTTCAGGATCGTGGACAAACAGAATCTTATCAATATGTAATCTTATCATTGTAAATGTAATCTTATCATTGTGACTTTGTCTTATCATCGCTGGGTTATCTTATCATTGCTGTTTATCTTATCATCGCTGGTTTATCTTATCATATCGGAGTAGAATTGTGATTTGATATATTTAATTGCTAACTACGCGTCCCAAAAAAATGTGCGATGCAGTGATAACGCTGTACAATAGAGTGATAAAGCATGCAAGATGACAACAAAAAAGTATGTACGGGGGTGCAAAGTCAGGGCATTATGTAAATCGTTGGGTCAATGGATGTGCGATGGGGAACGGACGGCGCTCGAGCGAAGAAAAAAAAGAATCTTTGACAGTAAAACGAGGCACAAGCGCGCTCGATGGAGGTGAGTTCAGTGTCAATCTCCTTTTTTCCCGAGGCAGCGACAATCTCCTCAGGACATCCCTTCCATTCTGCCAGAACGCGAGAGAGAGCGAGGACATACTTGGACCTTTGCTTGTCGATGGGGTTGGAGAGGCCGCGCCATGCTGTGGTATACTTTACGCTCATGTGGTCACCGCCCGCATCGCCCGTGAAGCTGGAAGACGGGAAGCATTGAGCTACGAGGTCGTCGTGAGCGTCTTGTGGGGCTGTATCCGCCATCATCCGCTTGTCCAGAATGCGGAACTCCCAACGCAGGTTGATCTCGTTGATTTCGTATAGTATGCGTTCGGTGACGCGATCGTGTGGCCACCTGTCGAGAGGGAGTTCCTCGCCGGCCCAGGGGAGGTTTTCATTGCGATGCACATTGTCTTGGTCGAGTTCCTTCGTCCATTGGACAAGGAGCGTGTGAAGCTCGGTTCGGGGTTGAGATTGCTCGTTACGGTTAGATGGGGCATGCCAGTAATTGACAGAAGTAGGGGGTTGGTTTCGGCGCTCGGGGGCAAGAATACGGTGCCACTTGCCGCGCGGGATGGAAGTAGGGGAGTTGCGAGGCGACATGCGAAGGAGGAGGATGTCGCAGTGCCTGATGTACGCGTGGAAAATCTTCAGCTGACGAGGCCTTAAATCACCGTCTGTTTGAGGTGGAAGAAAAACGGAGGGAGGGGGGAAGATGAAGCCATTGTCCCCTTCGGAATATTGTGGAGAAACATTGTTTGGGGTGATCGTGACGGTGGACAAGCCGTGGGCCCATGCCTCCATCATGAACGGCATCATCGGATGGGGGTTCGGCTTGAAATGTAGGATGTCGGTTGGGTGGAGATTGATGCGGGGTTTGGTGGCTGTCAAGAGACGAGTGAGCAAGGTTAGGAGGGACTAGATACTCTGAAACTTACGTCCTTGACTGCGCTTAACATGGCGACTGGTGGGGGGACGTCGATAGGGCCGAGCAGAAGAATCATGACGTCGAGAAGGCCCGGCAGAGAAATCGTCTCCGAAACTGGGGACAGCAGGGGGCCTTTCGATAGTGTCCCGAACCGCGGAGGTGCGCCCAAAGTCGGTGTAGGCCAGGAACTCGCGGCCGAAGAGCATGAGGTTGTTATGGCGTTGGGGATCGTCAGCTCCCCGGTTCCATGCGAGGGTCTTGTGACCGCGCCAAGGCTGTAGCTCGATGGAGGTGTCTTCGGGAGGAGTAGGGGTGACCACGGCGTCAATACGCGTGATCTCGTTGAACTCCTTGATGGGTCGAATCAGCCAAACGGGCACGCCGGCCTTGGCGAACTCCTCGACTACTACAACCTTGTTGGTGAAAGCACCAACAAAGTTCCCAACGGGCCGCTTGATCTCGCCGTATTCAGCACTGTTCATGAGGGGTTGACGAACTTGCATGTATTCGAGGAAGGCCTCCAGCTCGAGGTAGTGCCGTTGGGCTTGCGTGAATGAGAAGAGGATGTCGGGCCATGTGGCTTTCGTATTTTCGAGGCGAGCGATCCAGAGCTTGAGTTGGGTGACATGACCGTTGAAGTGCTTTCGAGCGTACGAGTCGTCGAGGTCTTTGCGAGAATCCATGAAGGCGTAATATCGTTTGGCAAGCTCAATGGAGGGTAGACGAAGACGCGAGACATAATTGGGATGCAAAAGTCCTAGGCGTGATGAGTGGAGGGCGAGGAAATGGGTGTCGGCAGATGGATTGAAAAACATGATATCTTTGGTGTTGAATCGGTCGATTGGGGGACGGCGAATGCATGCGAGGTGCGGGTGCTGGCTAACGTACATCTGGGGTCGCTGGAAAGGATCCTCGGGTCCGAATCTCCCATCCTGCCTCAGCCGAACGGGTGTAATGAGGCCAAGGATGGGCTCGGGTAGTTTATCGGCATTCGGAGTGGTCACAAAAGCCTGACCATCAAAAAGGACGCCTCCGAGGAGGCCATCGAGGTAACCGAAGGCTACGAAGTTTAGTAAGAGGGTAGGTCGATTCGCATGATAACGTACTGTTCTTAGACCGGTTTTGAGAAAGGAGCTCGGGGTTTTTTTTTACTTGTTCGGCGGTGACCACCATTCTGGGAGTTAGTCAGTATCGAATGGCTGATGAAGAGTTCAAAAAGGCCTCGCCGACAGTCGATGACTGTGGGCGGAGGCCGCGCTATCGCGATGATCGATGATCATGGCGGATAGGGCTTGGAGAAAATGGGCAGTATGGTGTGTTAAAAAGGGTGAATCGCGCCCTCGATGGCGATCAAGATTTGCGCGTCGATGGGTGAAAAGAGCGATAAAGTGGCCGCGCCGACAGTCGATGACTGTGGGCAGAGGCCGTACAATCGCGACGATCGATGATCGTGGCGATTGATTGAGGAGGGAGGGGAGGGAGTAAGGGAGGGAGGAGGCTTACCTGGAGGGACTTGGTGGTTGAAACGTTGATGCTCAGGGCTCAGGGTTGGGCGCTCTGAGAGTTTGGATTTACCAAGTCCGTTCGAACTCCGATCCAATTGTATTAGCTAATCATCCAGCGCTCGCACGTAATCCAGAACGCTCTCGCTAATACTACCATCAGTATCCCACCGGAACCCTTGCTCATCGAGCAACGGTAGCGCGACCGGTAGTCCATGGTCATCGACCATCGACTACTTGGCTTTCCCCCCAAACCCGGCCCACTTACGACACCTGGTTTCGCGACTATGCGTCGGGGTCGACCCTCACCAGCGGCTAGGCCCTCGTCCAGCACCCTTGCTCATCGAGCAACGGTAGCGCGACCGGTAGTCCATGGTCATCGACCATCGACTACTTGGCTTTCCCCCAACGCCCGGCCCACTTACGACACCTGGTTTCGCGACTATGCGTCGGGGTCGACCCTCACCAGCGGCTAGGCCCTCTTCCAGCATCCTGGCTCAGCAAGCGACGGTAGCTCGGCCAGTGGGTATCAGTGCATCGTGGTGTGGCGTTCATGAATGAAGGTCAGGGATTTGATGAAGAACGATGGTGGCGACGGGCATGAGGATAGGTACCATCTATCGCTAGCAGGTGCGTGGGTATTCACTCTGTATCTATGCGTTGCTGACTAGACTCTCAAGTTGGCAGGTACAGCGCCTTCCATTGGGCTAACAGGAAGACGTGAGGCTAGGTGGGTGCGCGTACGCTGACCACGATGGAGGACGAGTGGGAGACGTAGGCGATGATAGGTACTGTGGTACTCTGGCAGGTGCGTGAGTATTCACGCTTTATCTATGCGTTGCTGACTGGAGTCTCAAGTTGGCAGGTACAGCGCCTTGGCTTGAGGCAAACAGGAAGAATGGGGGTAGGTGGGTGCGAGTACGCTGGTCACCCCTGAGTTTTTCAAATGTGCTCACCTTAGAATGGGTAGGTTTTCCACACATGTCGTAGCGCGTAACGTCGATAATGGTATCGTCGCCCTCACTAGCTAATGTGTGTTGCGAGCAACCTTCGGCCGCGAGTTATGCTAGCCCCTGAGTCCTCCCTCCTCACGTGCGACAATCGCAACTTTTGCGAGCCCCTGACTACTCCCTGCTCACGTGCGACAATCGCAACTTTTGCGAGCCCCTGAGTCCTCCCTCCTCACGTGCGACAATCGCAACTTTTGCGAGCCCCTGACTACTCCCTGCTCACGTGCGCCAATCGCAACTTTTGCGAGCCCCTGACTACTCCCTGCTCACGTGCGCCAATCGCAACTTTTGCGAGCCCCTGAGTCCTCCTTCCTCACGTGCGACAATCGCGAGCCCCTGACTCCTCCCTCCTCACGTGCGCCAATCGCAACTTTTGCGAGCCCCTGAGTCCTCCTTGCTCACGTGCGACAATCGCAACTTTTGCGAGCCCCTGACTCCTCCCTCCTCACGTGCGCCAATCGCAACTTTTGCGAGCCCCTGACTCCTCGCGTGCTTACGATCTCCTCCCCTGCTCAGGTGAGTCGCCCGCAGAGCCCTGTCTCTTCGCCTGCTTATGGCTGTATCTTCTGCTCATATGTGTAGTCCTAGGCCCTTTTTCCTCGCCTACGCCTAGATGGTGGTACAGTGCTGGTTACGCGTTAGAGCTCGACCCTGACTCCGAGTCATCGTCGTTGGTGAGTCCGTCTTGTGTAGCTCACGAACCTTAACAAGACCCTAACAGCCCTAAGGACGAGCTCGTCGCCGAGCTCTGGGATATAATAGATTGAACCCGAACCCTTAACACCCAAGCCCTAAATCCCAGGCGGTGGTACGGTGCTGGGACCGCGTTAGAGCTCGTAAACGAGCTCTAACGCTTTGAGTGCGAGTTCGATATTAGCTCCGAGTAATCATTCGTTGGTGAGTCCATCTTGCGTAACTCACGAACCTCAACAAGACCCTAACCGCTAACAGGACGAGCTCGTCGCCGAGCTCTGGGATATAATAGATTGAACCCGAATCCTTAACACCCGAGCCCTAAGTCCCAGGCAGTGGTACGGTGCTGGGTCCGCGTTAGAGCTCGTAAACGAGCTCTAACGCTTTGGGCGCGAGCTCGATGTTAGCTCCGAGTCATTGTTCGTTGGTGAGTGATATCCTTTACACATGCGCGAACGTTGGCTAAACTTCAAATGCTCATTGACAAGGCTTTTCGGCGAGCTCTTCGGGCAAAGTAAGTCGAAGACGGTTGATCCCCGACTATTATCCTCATGAACATGGGTTATGTAGCCTTGATTGTGGTTGTGGGTGAAGCTAGAGGGTGCGTTAGAGAGCTCGTAAACGAGCTCTCTAACGCTGTATGTAACTCCTAAGTATTTATGCATGCAAATCTCTACAATAATATGCTATTGCAATTGTCTTTTGATGTGATTTGTCCACGTTTGCTAAGATTGATTCAATTAACAGTGTTTTTCTGCGAGAGACAGTGGTAAAAAATCATAAAATCTGTCATGCTAAAAGCTCCATTAGCCAGGGCTTCAGTGGATAGGGTTGTCCGATTACACCCTGTAATCGGTCGGATAATATAGATAGGTTCTGAGAGGGTTGTCCGATTACACCCTGTAATCGGTCGGATAATATAGATAGGACTCTGCGCCTTGTAAATGTTCTGCTTTGGTGCGACGGGTGACGAGCCAGAGGTCTTTGAGCGAACGGAAGACAGTACGAGGTCGATTCGAGTTGCGGATCTTGTGCTCCACAAACTCTGCACCACGTGGATCAGGGCCAGCCGTAATGAAGCTGTATAGCGCCAGAGAGTGATTGATTTCACGCATGATCCCAAGCACCTCCAAGACAGCAGCTTGATTCCAAACAGCACCACCAGCACTGTCCTTCCGTAACAGGGAACGACCAGGCGTATTGAGTAGCGCAGCCATTAACTGATTGGGCTTTGCGACCATGGAATCGATGTCGTCGAGCCAGGAAGAGCCTCTAGCTGTAGTTGTCCAGTCATCACTGATGTTGTCTGGAATCGAGTACTCAAATACTTCAGTGTTGAACAGAGAGGTAACTTGAGCCTTGATATCCGCAGCGAGTCCTTCAACTGCAAGCCGTAACCGTGGAACATCCAGAACACTCTTGTGGTATGTGATGAGTTGACCATCAGCGCTGACCATAGTCGTAGGAGCCGCAGTGGTGTTGTGGACAAGAGACGAGATGTACGACTGGTAGTTCGAAATCGTATTGAAGGCGGAGCGAACATTGAGCGCAAGGTGAAGCTTGACTTGGTCTTCTACAACTCTAATAGACAAATAAGAAGGAGACTTTCACAAGATATTGCAAGGAACTTACTCCTCGAATTCCCTTCCAGAACCGTCATGCTGGCAAACAGCATTGATGAAACACGTAACCCGGCAGAGATACTTGAGGATAGCCAGTGGTTGCGTCATGTACTGGGGCGGTTTGAAAGACCCATCATCTTGAATCGAAAGCAGCGCTATGAAGCATTCAATGAATCTACTCCACTTGCTGCTGCCATCCTCCAACTCCGTAACGTTAGCGAAGCGACTCAGCATTGGCTGGACCAGTGTATGCATGGCTACAACCTGGCTATTGATATCGACTCCATCTGCTAGTGAGGCAAGGAGGGCGTGGGCGTGTCTGATGTCGTCTTCAGATAGTGGGAACTCGTAGCCAGACTTGTTTCGTGCACCATCTATGGACTTGATGATTGCGTTGGCCAGCTTAGCGAGAAGCGTGGAGTAGTTGTGAATCGTGGAGGAGTCTTCCAGTGGCTTGAAGTGGACGCTTTCACTTGAATCGAAGATTAGAAACGACTAAAAGAATATAAATAAGACATACATTGGATACCGTTTCAACATCTTGCGAATTTCAAAGGATGCCCTGCTGATTTTGCGCCCAGCGATTTGCAGGTACTCATTCGCCACATCACCAAGCTTAGCCAGGCGACTTCCAGACCCACGTGTAGGCACCTGAACCAAGTCCAGGAGATCCTCCACAAGACGTCGATCCTTCAGATAATCTGCTAGATGTGTATGCCAGCCAGTCATCTGAACCATGAGTGGTAGTTCGTGCGGATGAATAGGCTGTAGAATGTGGGTGGTGGTAGTGAGATCTGGCAGTAGTTTCGAGGCGTAAATGTCAAGCAGAGATGAATCATTCGAAGGCGGTGGTGGTGGTGACGTAACTTCAAAGTAATGGCGTTGGGTAGGTGAGAAGAAGGTTTGAACACAGCCTTTTATGTAGTTCGAGCCATATTGTGAAGGACACTCTTTGTGCTTGCTGACGTGGCGTTCAATCATTGACTCTTTCAGGCAAGCGTAGTCGCAAGTACCACAGCAGTAGCCATCAGAGACTGCTAGCCCTTCAACCGGTGGCCCTAACGTCTTTGGACGAAGTGGGACTTCCTTGTCGACGACGTGAAGCATGGCCAGAACGTGGAGCAGTTGCTCTTCATCCTGACGAGAGAGAGTGAAGCCATGCGAGCGAAGATGGCCTACTACTTTGGAGGGAATCCAGGCAATGAGACAACCCATGCAGTGAACCGTAGAGTAGTGGCGGTGAACTCGAAGACCATATTTCTCTAACGTAGCTGTAGTTGTCAAGTCGCTGATGGCAGGTTCAGTAGCCGTAACGTGCTGCGTAGGCAGACTTGGAAGTGGACGTGGTGTGAGGTCCAGATCTGGTGAGGATGAGCGTAGTGATTCGAGACCAGGCGGTGTAGCTGGTTGGGCAACCAGAGGAGCAGGCGACGAGTGAGGACCAGGAGAAGGAAGACGAAGGGGTGCCGCCTTTGGAGTAGGCGAAGAGACAGGCTGATCCTTAACAAGTACCAAGTTAGTTAACAGCAAATTGAATCAGATTGAATACAAACTGGGAGTGGCAAATCCACATCCATAAACTCAGACTCCAATTCAACTCCCTCATCTCCTTCCACAGTCTTCCAAGAGAACTTGACCACCTTATGAACACTCCTGGAGTGGTGGTTGAAGTTCTTGACATTTTCATGTTGAACTTCACATAAGGGACAGCCAAGCAAATGCTGAATGCCATCCCTAACCACCAAGTAATCTTTGCTATCTAATTACAGTTGGTACAACTACAAGTTCAGCAAGGGAGCATGGTAACTCACCAAAAGAGAGGATATATCTCTCATGGTGAAGAGTCTTCATGTGCTCATTGTAGCTCTTCTTTCTAGACCAATCCTTGTTGCAGACAGAGCAGAAAAGCTTTCTACAGAGACCATGAAAGGAGCTATGATTCTGGGACTAGAAGAGCTCTAAGAATAGCTACATACCCTTGAGATGATGCCATTGCTTTGGTGAAAAGTTGCAGGAATGGAGAGATGAAGGGGATGCAAAAATAGAGTGCAGTAGTGTGCAGGTAGAGAGAATAGGGGGTTCATTTCGCATTTTTTCACATTTGGAACTCAGATTCCAACCCCCTGGGTCATGTGCTTACAGAATACTTCAGAGGTTTTCTGTAAGCACATGATCTAGGAGGTCTAGGAGTCATCCTCTGGCTGTACTTCGCATTTTTGCTCCTTTTAAATGGCAATACTTGTTGCTACAAACTGTTCCCCACTCTGAACTTATGTTTTTTTACATTCTGAACAACTTTGTCCACTCAAGCAAGTCATGAAAATCAAATCATGATTCACTACAGCTCAATCTTGCTGTTAACTTCGCATTTTTGAGCCTGTAGCTTGTCCCTAAAAAATACTACTGATATACTGTGAACTGGAGTGTATGTAATTTCGCATTCTGACCACTTTTTGTCACTCAAGCAAGTCATGAAAATCAATTCCTGAGTCATTAATCCACTATTTGCTGCTTAAGTTCGCATTTTTGCTCTTCTTGACTGCATGAAAATGGCCCTAACTACTCCGGAGTTCTTCCATTTTATGCATTCTATTATTCTGAACAACTTTACTTCAGAGCTCTAAGCAATTGGAGAAAGTCCTGGCCTTGTATTCACAAAAAAAAGGCCCTAAGAGCGGATTTTGTACTTGGTTGAGGCAGGTACTGATTGTGGGAATGCCCCTTGCCTCCCCTGGGTCATGTGCTTACAGAATACTTCAGAGGTTTTCTGTAAGCACATGATCTAGGGGGGCTAGGAGTCACCTTCTGGCTGTACTTCGCATTTTTGCTGAATTGAAATGGCAATACCTGCTGCTACAAATTGTTCCCCACATCGGATTTATGTTTTTTTACATTCTGAACAACTTTGTCCACTCAAGGAAGCCATGAAAATCAAATCCTGATGCACTATTCCACTGTTTGCTGTTCAAGTTCGCATTTTTGCACTTTTTGACTTCCTTAAAAGGGCCCTAACTACTCCGGAGTTTTTGCATCTTATGCTTGTTATTATTCTGAACAAGTTTACTCAAGACACCCAAGCTTTTTGAGCAGGTTCTGACCATGTTTCATTACAAAAAGTGTCATTAGAGCGGAATTTGAAGTCCCTAATGTGAGCTACTGACTGTGGGAAACTGACTTTGTAATGAGGTCGGACTTGTGATGAGTTGTAACTGTGAGAAAATGCGAAAACTCAGCTGCCAGAACAGGCAGGTCAGGGGAAAGGGGAACAGGGGCACATTAAATAAAACCCTAAGATAATTCTACAGGTGAGGCCCAGGTGGGCCCAAGTGGACGCAACAACGACCCAATCCTAGGGAATATATATTGGGAGGTTTGGTGAGCTGTTGCGTCCACTTGGGCCCATTTCCCACATCCTTGGAACCAGGATAGTCATTTTGCAGGTAGTAATGCAGCTGCTGAACGAGGAGAAAGTGGCCCAAGTGGACGCAACAAGGCTTCCCATACAGCCTGAAGGTATACCTAGAGATGGGATTTTGTCGCGTCCACTTGGGCCCACATCCTGCGACTTGGGCCCTGTTCCTCCTCGTACCGAAACGGTATTTGGGCTGTAGCACGAGGAGGAGGGTGGGTATCTCCGTAGAAATTATATCAGTATACTCTCCTAACATGCCCGGACATATTTCGTCACCTAACCCGGGGTCGGGGAGCGACGGTTGCTTCGCTACGCTCAGCGAGATTCTCGACGAAGAAGGGGGCGTGGAGGGACAGCGGGACAAGAAAAGGCGGACGCGACAAGGTGATTCCCCATCAGTAGGCCCTAACGGAGGTGTGTGAAGTTGTTGCGTCCACTTTGGAGGAGGTTGTCCGATTACACCCTGTAATCGGTCGGATAATATAGATAGGCCGGGACTCAGTGGATAGGCGCTTCACGAGGTCTCTTACGGCGTCGACGGTATAGGCTGGTTCCAGATCGCTTGGTTTCCGTCGGTCAATGTGGAAGATCTGGCCAAGCATTATGCACGATTCGGTTGAGATTGACGGGGAGGTAATGGGCCGAGCCAGGAACTGCTCGAGGGAAAACGAATTCGCGCAAGAGTTTCCGGCCTTCGCAGAGTTGAGCGAACTCCTCGTCCAGCTTCGCCTGCAGCTCCGGGGAGGAGTCGTCGACTCCGACCTGCAGGACGCCTGGCAGGAAACCTCCGGCGGGATCAACGACGTCGACGTGGTAATTATGCTTGAATTGAACATGGTTGACACCGAAGGTCGTGATGTTCTGTTTTTCAATAAAGGTGCCGTCCATGCCATCCTCGCCATAGACGAACTGGATGAGATCACCGAGGGAATGTCTGACGGTCCCATCATAGCAGACCTGAACATCCTCCAAGGCCTTCACGAGACGACGCTGGATGTAACCCGTTTCGGCAGTCTTGACAGCAGTGTCGATGAGACCCTCGCGACCAGCCATGGCGTGAAAGAACTCCTGGGGTGTAAGCCCCCACAGATACGAGTTCTCGACAAAGCTCCTTGCCTCAAGACTGAAGTCGTCCTTCATGAAATGAGGAAGCGTACGATGGCAGAAGCCGAACGGTATACATCGCCCCTCCACACTCTGTTGCCCCACGCAAACCGAGATCTGGGAGATGTTGATGAACGAACCCTTCGAAGCGGTGACCACCATCTGCTTAACGTTGTTGTCCTCCTTCAAGTTCTTCTGCGCGTACTGACCAGACGTGCCACGGGCCAAGTTGAGAAGCCGCTCGACTTGACTTTCGAATGATTCACGGGTTGTCATACCGCGAGCGGCCTTGAGCTCATCGATTGTTGCTCGCTCCGCGATGGCTGCGACTTCGGCCTCGTGGCTAGCAATAGTTTGTATGATGAACGCCATGGTCTTATCGTCGGCGATGGTGTCGCCGATGCCACTACTGAACCCGTTGGTAAAAAGCCAGTAATTTACAACCTTCTGCAATCCAGAGAACAGCGCGCACGCGCCCTCGGGACTCTTCTCGCGGAAGACGACGTGGACGAGACCGCCTTGAGAAGCACCGACGGTCTTCTTCTGGGGATGTAACTCGTCGGTAAGTAGTCCCAACATGTGGACGGGCGAGGTGCTTACTTGTGTCTTCGTTCATGCATCCCTTGCTTGTTCCCAACTTCGGCGATATCTCCGGTAGACCTTCCTCCCTCTCCTACTGTGCCACTACTCCTCTCGTCGTCGTACTGCTGCTGGAGGAGTAGCCGATCGGCCAGAGATCACCATTGGGTGTTGAGAGCTGCCGACGGCACATGGTAATGTGTTGACGGAGGCAGTGGTGCAGCGCGATCGAAGGGGATGGAGGAGATGGGGCAGACTTTGCTGGAAGTGACCTGGTGGAGAATTTCGCTGGTGAATGACGTCCTATCAAGGTACACGGCGTGTACTCACTTCGGTGCATCCCACATCCCTCGCCCGTTGTTTGATTCCCCAATGTGTCTCTCCTTCTGCTTTGCATCCCGGCCTTTCCTTTCTCCATGTGGCCGTACTTCTTGCGAAGCAGCGCCTGCTTTAACGCCGCGATTCGTCGTCACTGCAGCCTGTGTCGAGAACCTGCCTGCGTGGCCTTCCAGTTTCCCCGCGACATCTGAGGCATTGTCGATGGCTTGGCAGACTCGTTGTGAAATGCGCCCAACGTGTTTGAGCGGAATGTAGTTCAAGAGGCGCCATCGAGATCTCCGCACCCTCTTGTCGTTGTCTGATACTGGACGCTCGACTGCCATCTAGTGCTCCGGTCAATTCAGGGGTGCATACTTACATTTTCACGCTCCCTTGTCGTCGTCGACAAGATCCATAGCTGCCGCATGGGCGTGGTATGGCGTTCCCACCACCTCGTCGGGCTTGCGCTGGGCCACAGAGGATGTAGGAGGATGTAGACACTAGCAGCGTGTGGCATGCACCCAAGGTCGCGACTGGGCACATGGGGAGGGTAGAGAACGAGGAGGGGCGTTGGTGAGTAGCCTGTCAGGCACAAGCATGGCGGGATAGCTGACCTGTTCATCCTCCCTTCTCATCGCCGCTTCCAATGCGCCAGCCATCTGTTATGCCCAGCGTCTCCCATGGTCGCAGTTGCGTCGTGTTTCGTAGGGTGCTGCATTGGCCAGCAACAGCGCAAGCGCTGCTCCGTCGGTTCTCCTCACTGGTGCGTAGGAAGGAGCTGTGGGTCAAAGTTAATGGAGGGCAAGTAAGGGATCCAGGCGCATCTCGTACCTGAGCCTCGTCGTCTACCCCCATCCCCTCCCGTCTTCCTCTGTTGGCAGCCTCGCATGTGTTGTGACCTTGTTCAAATCGCCGCCACCGAAATCGTCCACATCTGGCGATGTTGTCGTGTTAGCTCCCTTTGTGCTGGACTGCAGTCCACATGGAATTGGAGTCGCTTAAATTTGGACGTGGTACGGGCTGCCAAGATGGTGACGTGGCGCTCGAATTGGAGAGTGAACGGGGTTAGCGGCGATGTCAAGGGAGGACGATCGAGGGCGGGGTGCCTCGCATTGTGGCGCTTGAACCAGCGCCACGTGCTCGACCGAACTCCGCTCCGTTCCGTCCGCCGTCGCCTCACTTAGATCCCACCAACTCTCAAGCGTACCCCCACAGCGATTGGATGTGAACGTCTGAACGGCGACGACGAGAGAATCCCATATCCTGCATCTGAATTCTACGCCCCAAGGCCCCACGTTCCATCTCGTTCCGTCGACGTGAAATGGCAAACTCTGGCGCATCCCCAAATCGATTACGCTTGCACTCAAGACAATTGACGATTGAGCCGAGACGGCGGGAATGCGGGGACATATTCCCGAGCACTGAGGCGCTTGCTTCACTGTCAAATCATGACGAGGGACGACACTCCAGCGAACGCCGGGCCCCACAACAAGGCGTTGGGCACATGGGGAGCCAGCATCGTTGTCGACGACGACAACGAAGGCGCGGCAGCAGGCAGAATTTGACGGCGTTTGCGGGGAAGGGGATCGCGCAAGGGCTCGACGTAGGTGAGTGGATCCCGACGTCAGCGACCTGATATCAGAGACTCACCAGAGAGCCCAGGCACATTCTCTGATGCCATGATCATGGGCGCGCGCCACCCAACGCCTCGTGCCTCAACATTGTCGTCCGTCACTCCTCTCTAGCCTAAGCCTCAATGAGAGCTCTCCCGACGCTGCTCAGCTCACGGCGCGTCTTCGACGACGCCGAGAGGTCGCCGTAACATGTACCGGCCTTTCGCAATGGCAAGGGGGCAACGAGGCATCACCAGGCGGATTAACATGAGGGGCAAAGGCAATCAGGTCGCAGAGAAACGGTGGGGGAAACTGAAGACAAGTGAACACGCCAGCGGGTACCCAGGTAAGTTCACGCCTTTCCAGTGCCGTGCGGCCACTCACCTGCGTGTTGCATCCGCAGAACATGGCCAGTAACGTCCAGCTCGTGCTCCTCCATCCCTGCGCCCAATCTCGAACATCGCACGGCTCTGCCGGCCCAGGCGTCTCTCCACGACAAACTCCGGACGCAGAGGCATGGAGACGATCTTGCATCTTTGATATGCACCGTCGTTGGCCGTGGAGATGAATAACAGTGCCGGAGGGTGGAGGAACATTAGCGCGTTGCTCAGGCTATCGAGGACGACACGGACGACGCACGAAGATAAAGGGCACAGCGCTAGGGATATTCTGGCCGTGCCGGGGCTTCGTCGACGGACTGGAGGGGGGGAGAGACGTGAGGTTGGCGGCATCGATTGGCGGGAGAGAGGAGAGTGTTACCCACGTCGAATACTGAGCGTGACGAAAGGCGGAATGAGGTCGGAACGGAGGGAAGACGCAGAGAGGAAGGGGGAAAGGGAGAAACGAATGCGAGATGGAGACGACAGAGGTAAGTAAGCAAGTTGCTGCCCTTCTCCCCGCCTAACCTCGCCCTTTCTTAGCTTCCCAACTCCCCTCCGAACGGGCTACGCACTTACGCACGGAACTCGATCCCACTACTCGGGGAGGCGTGCAAAGTCCCAAGGCCGCCTGGGCCACATGGGCCGGGGGATACACCCACAATGGGCATGGAATCATCCACACGACATGCGAAAATGGCGCAAAAAGGGACGGCTCACGATACGAGCATGGGATATGGGGTTAGCGGCAGGCGGGGAATAAAGGAGAGGGAATACGAGGGTGGGCAGGGAGCACCGGGATTACGGGAGCGCCACCAGCGTGATTGACGATACCTCGGGAATAAGGACTCGCGCAAGCAGCCTAAGTACGCAGACTGCGGCGATTGAAGGCAACGCGCAAGACGACACTGTCAAGACGACACTAACGCAAAACCCAGTCAATACTCGCCTCGTCTCTAAGTAGGGTCTCAACGGAAACCACGCGCGCGCATACACGGACGCCAGACGCAACGACGGGATCGTGAGGGTACTGAGTAGCGAGGCTGCAGTAGAGGACGAGCATGGTCCGAAGGAGGATACTCGACGGCAAAGGCATGGGAAGCGGATGTGTCAACGACACGATGAGTAGCCAGGTGCGTGCTACTGATTTCATGGGCATACAAGCACTCATATGGGACTTCGTCGTCAATAGCTGACAGCGCCAGACCCGCGAGACACTACTGAGTCCCGCCACCCGCGTTGCGCGCTCGTGGACGTCGTCAAGCCCAGGCTCCACGCGCATATATCGACCCCGACATCCCTCGGAGGTCTTCGGAGGTCCATACCGTTAGAACAGATGGCGACGGTTAGGGTCGCCGGCAGACGAAGATGAAGGGGCCGTGTCGTGGGTGTCCCAAGTGTCTTCCGCAGCAAATCGAGCGTGCGTGCGTGGGGAGAACGGGACAGAACGGCGGGAGCTACGGATGGACGGCAGAGGGTGGATAAGGGATGGATAGACGGGGGCGTTTACGGGAACCGTCGATGGGGGATGAGACAGATGGGGGCGGACAGGTTACGGCTCTGCCTCAAGCAGGAGTGGACGGCGTTGACGATGGGCGCTAAAAGCACGAACGGTAACCGTTCGTACGTCCTATGCTTACGATGCTCAGGGCTCACTAATGGTCAGATTGGCAGACTCACCAACATGCTCACAGATGGATCCCATCCGCGAGATACGTAACGTGTGGACGGGCAGCGATCGACAGGATGCTGGGAGGGATCGAGGGTAGGCAGACATGTCAAGAACGTCACGGATGGATTCCATCCGCGAGCCCATCGACAGCGTAGCTTCACGGATGGATCCCATCCGTGAGCTTGTTGTCACGAACGGATCCCGTTCGCGAGATTTGTCATCCGGGGACGATATCGATCGGCGAACGACGGCACCACGAAAAATCTGACGAACGGATCCCGTTCGTGAGGAATATCGACGGACGAGAAACTATCTGACGAACGGTTCCCGTTCGCCAGGCGAGTGTTCAACCTGCGACGACCATCGACATCGTCACGGATGGATCCCATCCGCGAGACCTGCGACAGCCATCGACGTCGTCACGGATGTAACCCATCCGCGAGATCGTCGACGTCAGGATAGTAATGTGAGTGGACTTGCCTATAGGCTGCCCGTTCTCATACACCCCACGCAGGTTCTGCAGCCTTTCGCTGTCCTCGCTGTCCCCCTCCCCTGGATGCGATCCGCCCTCGTAAGGCGCGGCGTCAACGTCAACGCCAACACCTGAACAGGTCAACGACGACCCTCTGCGCATAGGGTTTCCCATCTACATCGTCACGGATGGAACCCATCCGCGGGGCCGTCGACAGCCAGCCATGACTTCATCACAGACACGCGAGAGGCGGCACGAGTAGGCGGGGGGTCGGAGAGTTATGGTGGCAGGGACTTTCGCGGAATCCTCTTCGGGAGGGTGTGTAGGCTGACCTAGGTGGGTTAGACCAGGCTTGAGGACGCCTGCTTCCAGGCTAACCGTTCGTTTTAGGTTCATAAATATACCTAAGCAGCTACTAGTAGGTAATAATAAGTGTCATTATGGTATAATACATCGGTTTTTGTAGGTTTTTAGGGTTCGGCAGTGCGGATCGACACTGCGTGTCGATACCGCATCCCGAAAAAATGTAAGGATTTCGCAGGGTTTTGGGTCTACCCCCCGCTATCAAAGCCCAGCCAATGCAAGCATTGGCTGAGGCTTTGATAGCTAGGAGCGGACGGTGTGGATGATGGGTGCTAAGGGCACGAATGGTTCCCGTTCGTGCGTCATGTGCTCTCGATGGATAGGTAGCTGAACGAGCACGCGTGGACAGGCGTTGACGGATGGAAGTAGAGGGATCGACTCTGGCTTGACGGACGCGTCAACATCCTCGCGGATGGTTCCCGTCCGCGAGATATGTCACGTGTGGACGGGCAGCGATCAAACGGAGGATGGGAGGGTTAGATAGAGGCGACATCGCCACGGATGGATCCCGTCCGTGAGCCCATCGACAACCATCGACGTCGTCACCGATGGAACCCATCGGCGAGACCGCTCAACCATCGACATCACCACGGATGGATCCCATCCGTGAGTCCATCGACAACCATCGACATCGTCACCGATGGAACCCATCGGCGAGGGGAGTGACTGCCCCATATCCTCACAGATGGGTCCCGTCCGCGAGGGCATCGAGAGGCAGACAACTGCCCTATATCGTGACGGATGGATCCCGTCCGTGAGGCCATGGGCAACATAGGGAATGTCGCGGATGGATCCCATCCGTGAGCTTGTTGTTACGAACGGATCCCGTTCGCGAGATTTGTCATGTGAGGACGGAATTGATCGATCGGTGAATGACGGTGCCGCGAAAAGTCTGACGAACAGTTACCGTTCGCGAGGCCCATCCGCCCGTTGCACCCGCCCCTGTTATCCCCTTGCCCACATTCTCGAGTTGGCGCGAAAGACGTCGGCGACATGGCTTCGTCGGCGACTGCCCAGGGCGACAACACAACAGATGGAACCAATCCGCGAGGGGTGGCAGGAACGTCAGGACATCGGGAATGGTTCCCGTTTGCAAGGGGTGTGCGGGCAGACGTATGTACGGTGAGTTCTGGTTTCAATAGGCTTACTTAGCAGCTAACGAGCTTTCTTACAGAGATATATGAGGCAGTTTGAATTGTCAGTAAGTAAGTAATGTCGTAGCTACAGCATAATATAGCAGGTTTTGTGCTTATTTAAGTTCAGCAGTGCAGATCGACACTACAAGTCGATGCCGCATCCTGAAGAAATGAGTGGATATGCCTGTTTTTTGGGCCTGTCCCCTACTACCAAAGCTCAGCCAATGCAAGCATTGGCTGAGGCTTTGATAGATAGGCCCTAAGAGCGGATTTTGCACTTGGTTGAGGCAGGTCCTGATTGTGGGAATGCCCCTTGCCTCCCCTGGGTCATGTGCTTACAGAATACTTCAGAGGTTTTCTGTAAGCACATGATCTAGGGGGGCTAGGAGTCACCTTCTGGCTGTACTTCGCATTTTTGCTGAATTGAAATGGCAATACCTGCTGCTACAAATTGTTCCCCACATCGGATTTATGTTTTTTTACATTCTGAACAACTTTATCCACTCAAGGAAGCCATGAAAATCAAATCCTGATGCACTATTCCACTGTTTGCTGTTCAAGTTCGCATTTTTGCACTTTTTGACTTCCTTAAAAGGGCCCTAACTACTCCGGAGTTTTTGCATCTTATGTTTGTCATTATTCTGAACAAGTTTACTCAAGACACCCAAGCTTTTTAAGCAGGTTCTGACCATGTTTCATTACAAAAAGTGTCATTAGAGCGGAATTTGAAGTCCCTAATGTGAGCTACTGACTGTGGGAAACTGACTTTGTAATGAGGTCGGACTTGTGATCAGTTGTAACTGTGAGAAAATGCGAAAACTCAGCTGCCAGAACAGGCAGGTCAGGGGAAAGGGGGAAAAGGGGCACATTAAATAAAACACAAAGATAATTCTACAGGTGAGGCCCAGGTGGGCCCAAGTGGACGCAACAACGACCCAATCCTAGGGAATATATATTGGGAGGTTTGGTGAGCTGTTGCGTCCACTTGGGCCCATTTCCCACATCCTTGGAACCAGGATAGTCGTTTTGCAGGTAGTAATGCAGCTGCTGAACGAGGAGAAAGTGGCCCAAGTGGACGCAACAAGGCTTCCCATACAGCCTGAAGGTATACCTAGAGATGGGATTTTGTCGCGTCCACTTGGGCCCACATCCTGCGACTTGGGCCCTGTTCCTCCTCGTACCGAAACGGTATTTGGGCTGTAGCACGAGGAGGAGGGTGGGTATCTCCGTAGAAATTATATCAGTATACTCTCCTAACATGCCCGGACATATTTCGTCACCTAACCCGGGGTCGGGGAGCGACGGTTGCTTCGCTACGCTCAGCGAGATTCTCGACGAAGAAGGGGGCGTGGAGGGACAGCGGGGCAAGAAAAGGCGGACGCGACAAGGTGATTCCCCATCAGTAGGCCCTAACGGAGGTGTGTGAAGTTGTTGCGTCCACTTTGGAGGAGGTTGTCCGATTACACCCTGTAATCGGTCGGATAATATAGATAGGTGCCACATTTAGACCAGATGAACACCAGTTAATAGTCACATGAATATCAGGTTGTACTTGAATTTTGTCAAAACTCAGTCATATCACACAAACACCACCTAGATACCAAGTGGTAACCAGATGGTCAATGTATGGTTCTTACACAGTCCACATGAATGCCATATGGATATCAGATGAACACCATCCAACTGCCACCTAAGACTTGTGTAATGTTGTAAATTGACAATCCACATGGACACCACATGGTGATCATCTGAACACCACCTGAACTTGTATCTTAGTTATTCTGAACAATATACTCATGTAGTCACTCTTTCACCACCTAGATACCACCTGGTATTCACATGGACAACATTCAATATCTGAAGTGGTATCCAGGTGGTCACCAGGTGGTAAAAGAGTGGACAAAAATGAATTGAAGTGAACTTGCATGGAAAAAGTGGTGATCAGGTGGCATCCATGTGGTAAAAAAACTGGTCGGAAATGGGCTGGCTGGGTCCACCTGGGGTCCACCTGGGGTTCACCTGAAGATGTGGTGGACCTGTGGTGGACCGCCAGATATACGTGATTTCTACCAATCACTTTGACTGATCGGCAAGTGGTGTTCTTTTGAAACAACATCTGTGCGTACTTTGTTGCACTTGCATCTTCTTCTTCGCTTTTTATGTGCTATTTCATTTTTTTGTTCACCATCCCTTCTTGATTTCAATCCATCACTGCAAGCAGCCACTCAGATTAGGTACACATTGACATCAAATGTCAATGTGGCATCTGTAGTGGGCAATCCATGTGTACCCACTCAATGCGGAAGCCACAGTGTATATTTGCATTTCTTTGAACTTGTGGCCAATTACCAAGGCTTGAAATAAAAGTATGAGCCATTTATCACTTTAGATATCTATTTCTTGGCTGACCAATGGGAATTTTGGGGTCAAGTCAGGGAGGGGGGAGGAGCAGATGGTTTGTGTGACAATATGGATTAAAGGCAGGGCAAGCTATGAGGTATGCAAGTGTTGTATTGGTGATCATGACAGGGGAGGGCAGAAAGGAGAGTAGTATATGTTGTCAACATATACTGTAGGCCCATTGTAATGCAGGGGATAAGGAATGCATAGGAGAAAATGGGGCAAGAGAACATGAGTTTGATGCTTCTGGGGCTCAGCCATTTGTGCTGCCCAGCAAATCGATTGGCTCAAAAGGGTGTGCTCAATATGTATAAAAGAGGTTTAGGGTTATATACCGTACCGGGGACATCCTGTGCCATATGTTAGTTTGCCTCCTAGTTTCTCCTTTTGTTGCGTGCGCGTAGTGATGGTGGTGTGGAGATACACGGCGTAGGACCACGATCTTGGCGCCTACCAGGACAGCGTGGCCATACATACCTATGATGCTCTCGTGTGCGGCACAGTGCAATGCAGCGTGCACATATACTGCTTCCACCCCCTCCCTGCGCGAATGACCATGCTTGGTGGCGTACAGAGACGGCCATTGGACATCGTTGGGTAGTGGATTCCACGTCGCGTAGCCCCAGTGCACACTGCATGTACTCACCCTTTCGCGTTTGTCGTTTGTTGTTCCCCGTTTCCCGTTTTCCCGATTCAGCTGTTGGCATGCTGCCCTACGTCGGCGTCCTGCGGCTCTTTCGATTGCGTGTACACAGATGGCTGGATGGCGACATGGCGTGTACTCTGGTCGGATAGAGGGTAAGTGGGATAATGAGGATGAAAGGTCCAACTTTTATACTCCACTGTCATAACGGTCTATTCTTCTATTCTAAGAATGCATCACAGATGAATTCAAGGGTGTTGGGTAGATGAATGGTGTGAGAGGGGATGACTCTAAGGATAGTGCGGTGAGGAACAGATTGGCCCTGTTGAGGCGTGTTATGGCAGCAGATGTGAAGAGGTGACGACAACATACTGGCTGCCCAATTGTTGCTACTGTGCCCCGTGGGGTCTAAAGAAGATACATGTATAATGAGATATTGCTTACATTTCCTTCAGAATGTTATAATAGAAAAACCATGATATACTTATACACTACTGCTCGTGAGCTTCCTCGACTGAATGATCATATGTGTGTACAGCTCGTTCGATATCCTCACACAGTCGGACGATACGCCGGTATTGACGCTCCATGTTGGTTTGGATACCGATACGTTGAGCGTGCAAGTCTGCTTCCGTCAGCGTTGCGCGTATCCTGTCTGTAGCGATTCGAAGTGGTTCGATGCATGAGCCGTCAGCAAGGGAATGCAACAGGAACTGTTCGCATCGACCCAGGACAGTACCCGTAGCGTATTCGACGCTAGTGAAAATCCAATATTTATTTGCGACGCTGTCCACTGGATTGCTTTCTCTAATGGCGTGGTATGATTGACCGACGACACCGGCTACTGCTGATGCCTCTGTGTAAAGACAAGCCAAGTTTTAGACGGAGACGGTGTACATACGTTTGTAATGTACAAGTTCGAATATATCCACCCACCGACATTGGATATAGTCGTTGTCGATGGTCTTGTCGAGCCACCGCTCTGCAATTGCAGATAACGGGACCGGGCGGGTTATTGAATGGTTCGCCAATATTCCTGTTGCTAGTGTCGAAAATACGATGGAGGCGAGAGATTTCTCCGCCCATAACCAGCTTGATACCGTGTTCGTGATATAAACACCAAGTAATGTCTAGTGTTTGAGATCTCAACAGTACTGCGAGATGTACGGTGCAAGTACGTACTGATGATTCCACGCCCAATCTTTACGACATCTTCATCTTCCAAAAGACCTCGAAGACGTGGGGGAAATGCTGAGTGATTCGTCAATACTATATTTGTAACCCTTGCTATAATAACGTACCGCCGATGAGCTTGATATCGAATGTGTATACTGACTTGCCATGGCATATAGAAACTAGACATATGTTGTTTGTATGAGTCAACGTGATGGATATGCCGACGGTGTCCCCTTCTTTAGGAATATCTGGATAGATGTCGTCGAGATGTTTCATCGCCGCATCGTTGTCTTGGAGGATGACTACTTGAGGGTACCAGAGTTCGTAAAGGGGGTGCGACCGTATACGAGCCATGATTGTGCGCGACCTCTATTGATGGGTGCCTTTGTAACTTTTCGAAAGTTACTCTTAGTATTTGTAGTGTTTTGGAGTTGATTGAATGTGGCAAGTAGGGAACAGGCTCCCGAATGTAGATCCGTATGATATCGCCAGCAATCACAATAAGGTTAGTCCGATATAGCTACGGACATCCTCTGTATGTCAATGTCAGATAGGACTCTATGTGGAGAATCTTGAGCATGGTTGATAGATGCAGACGTAGAGTATATATACATGCTAAATATCCGACCATTCACCGAAGGTGCTGAATAGCGAAATACTTTCTTGTATCTAGCTTTATTGTTCGCATCACGAGGTCGTGTATCTGTCAGAGTTGACGAAGCCATGTCGTATTTGTATACACTCGTCTTTCCATAAACTGATTGTTCCGACGTCCGTGCCATCCAGTGGACACCACTGGAGCAGATGTGGTGTCGTACTCGACGGAAACCGATACAGTGTCGAGACGTATTCGCTTGGACACTGTCTTGAGACCGTCTGAGTCGACCGGAGCCATAGACTGGCGAGCTTTGTTACGACTAATCTTTTGTCGTATTGGCCTATTATGGTCTGCTTATGTCATGGTTCCCGGCGCTTAAGCATGGGGAAATCACCATGCTTAAGCGCTCAACGACAAGGTAAGGGGTTGGACACGTCATGGCTGCTGGCACCGGACTTACCCTCGAATTGATGCTCGTTGATCTCTAGCGTGCCGCAAAAACGAGGGAAACCGGGATCTCACTATTGTGGTGAACACTGTGCATTTTATATGTACATAGAAGAAATGTAAATGGACTCGAAGGATTGAAACGAGGAGCCAGGCCTACATAGCCCCCAATCTAGCAGATCCGTATTAACCACATGTCATCCAGTCTTCTCTCGTCATCGTCGTCGTCGTCGTGTGACCAGCTGGTCTGCTAGGCATCCTTGATAGCAAGCAACTTCCTCAAGTCCACTGGTGCAGGCCTTAATTACCTGGAAGTGGGATGGAGGTAAGTCGCTCCATCGATAACCAACCAACTCATCCATCGTCTTTGGCAGGCTGCAGGCGCAGACACCCACTGGTGTTGTCCGACTTTCCTGCACAGTAAGTGGAGAAGTCATCCATTCCCCTTGCATGCTTGCCTTTCATCGTATGCCTTTTTCGTTGCCACAGCGTGGCCGCTGGATGCGGTGGGGGAAAGCAGTAGGGCTCCCTCACTATCGCGCCTCCAACTTCGCCGTTTGACGCTGGACGACACAGGAACATTTAGGGCGGTGAGGTTGCTGATCTGACGGACGTCGAGTAGACGGCCCTTCCTTGAAGCAAGCACATTGGACTTGGCCAGAGCACTCGCCAGGAGGAGCCAGGAACTGGCTATATATGTACTTCTTGTATTTGTCGTATGTAAAGGTTGGACAATACGATGATATATGCCAGTTACGACTCTGCATATCGCTCGACTTTGAGGTCACTGGCGAACACAGTATCTACTTCGTGATCAACTGCCTTCCCTTCAATCAGGCGGAGACGACGACACTGACGTGTCCTTCAGATGCGGGAGTCGTGGTAGACGAGGCGTGCCATCGTTCGCTGGTCATGGGTACTTGAGAGCTCGGGTGGCTCTCGGGCAACAACAATCTTGCTGGTTCATTCGTATTCGTCGATTAGCCTTCGGGGCCTGGGTTTGCGCGTAGAGTCGCGCTTGAATGTGCGTGAGTTTTCGTTAACGCGTGCGACGGGTTACTTACTGAGTCTCGGTCCCAATTGTCCTCGCCCTTAGGGTTATTCGTAGCGGGTAGGCTGTGCAAGAGCGTCGAGTTGGCGAATTGAGAGCGGGGCGGGGAGGATGCCGCCGAACCTAATGTCGCTGGGAGCAAAGTGACGAGTAGTTGAAATATCAGCCATCTGATAGTAGGATTCTAGTTAGCCCACCCGTAGAATACAATTTCGAGAGAACTTCCGCGCTCTTCGTGAAGATGTAATTTAATGATTGTTGAACGATGTTTACGATATTGTTGCATACCTTACGGTGACTGGGTCTGCGGCCAGTACTAGGCTCGTAAACCAGCGCTCTGTTCGAGATTATGACAAGTCGAGGAATCAGAGAATAGACGTCTGTGGCGTTACCGACTGTTGAATTGGAGGCGGAACGACCCTTCTCGGTGTTTTCTCAAAGTTGAACGTGAGTAGTAGCCTTGGGTACATGTTGACTACGGTGAAGGCGTCAATAATCGATGCGATCTGTAAAGCTTTTCTAAATAAAAAAAAGAGTAGCTACGGTAATTAACTTGGTAGTTTACTAAAGTTGACTTACATGACGAGCAACCCAACGTCGGCACCTCCGCTGAAAATATCCGAAAATGGATCCCGCCTAGGGACCAAATCTAAGAAATGTCCGAAAAAGGATCAAGGAATGTCTGAAAACGGATCAGGGTCTGACCTATTAACCAGGGTCCTGTAGTGCATCGTGCATGACTGCTGGATGAGATTTTTGCAATCATCATAGATCGGATAGATGGCGATGGTTGAAGCTGGGTTACCAATAGAGAGTGAGCACGGTTAGGTAGTAGAGCGAGTATGACACTTAGCAATGGATGCAGGCAGTGAGGGGGGGCGAGAGGGGCGTGTCACGTATGTGTTCTCATCGTTGTCGGCGTCAAGGTCTATAAGCGTGGAAGATTGAACTTTCGCGTGGCTCGTACTGTCAAAGATACGGCTTACCTTTCAGCGGAGACTCGGATGTATCTGCACGAGCGAAGGCGCAGATGGCGTGCGGATGTCCAAAGGGACCGCTGGAAACGCAGGGAGAATTGGACATGGGTATGTCATCAGACGCTAGTGCATATTCACGGTGCACTCACTCGTCTGTTTCGGCGGATAGATCGATGACCCGATGAGGCATTTGCCTCTTAAGAAAATACATGGATTTCTAGACAAAAATTGTAACTACTGTGTATATATCACTAGAATACAATCAGCGACGGTAGCGAATTGCGAGCAAAAAAAGACTTACAAATTACTGCACTCCGTTTCGGAAACAAAAGTGTTCTACGCTGCATAGACATTGCTAAACGAAAATTAGCGGCGGTATAAATATAGACCGCAAACCTGCTCACCGAGCGATGCAATCGGTGGCGGCGACGATAAGCGCTCCGGTGGGGTAGATGCCGGAACCCTGGCAGACATATAGATTGTTTACATAGATGTGGACGGTGGCGACGACTGCGTGTTGTCGGTAGCCGCGTAGCGTGATGTGAGGAACGGGGTCGCTGATGCTGCGATGTCGCAATTGGCTGTGGACGGTTAGATGATGATCGAGAATGCGGGGAATGGTGGGCACTTACACGATTACCCATCGGTATAACGTATGCACCGGGAATCCCAACCGACGAGAGACGGCACGTTGCATCCCAGGCGATCGCAGCCATGATTTCGTCACTTTGATCAGGCGCTTACGCGTAGCTCGTTGAGTCGACAGGATGTCGCGAATGATGCGGAGTTGTGTCATCAGAGTGTTGGTGAAGTTGGAGCGTTGGCTGCGGTTGAAGTTGAAGTGTTGGCTGAGGTTGAAGTTGGAGTGTTGGCGGCAACGAATGAGACGTTGGTGGCGAGGATGGTGGTATAGTGTGTGATGCGCTGTTGAATTTGGGAGTGATTGTTTGGCGGCGAGGAGTGAGCGGAAAGACGCCGAGTCAACGCTAAGCGAAGGTCAAGCGCCCGTTTCGATCATGATCGAAGTGAGGGGTTTGGATTCAGATCATGATCGGCGGTGGCGCTGATTGCGGGGCTGGACGGAGAATGCTTCTTCGTTTTACAATGTCGCAATGGGGTTGCGAATGGGTCAGTTAGAACTTAATGTGTGTGCTTATTGACGGGCAGCGAGTAAGCAGCTGGGCGGTTAGCATTTATGTATACAAGGGTGAGTACCAGACAATGTCCGCTTGATACGATAAAACGGCGGTGGATTTTTACCAATGGTTTCGAAGCAACAAAAGATTGTTCTATATATCTATACATGTAGGTGAAGTACTATATAATGTGCGCAAAAATGAAGAGTATACAAATATGTTACAGTCATGTTAACTAAGGGAATATAGTCAGTAGGGTGTGCTACAGGAAAAAGTGTATCACCTCACCAGGTTATCGGAGATGAAGCTCGAGGCAAGATGCTCGCTGGCGTCGCGCACGACATCGCCATGGTTGTTCTTTCGTTTCAGCGTCGACGCCCATTTTGTGCTCGCCTTCATCCTCGCTGCATCGTCCTCCAACTCTTCTTCATGTCTCTGTACGTAGGTGATGCCATCGTAGTTCCACTGATCGCCCCCATACCGCGATTTGTCCCACTGGCTAGGCCTTGGCCAATACGATCGTAACGCGGTCTCGGCGCCACCAAAATAAAACACTCCAACCAGTGTGTCGCTGACATTGTCGGAGAGGGAGTCGTCAAAGTATTGAGCGGAGCCATCAATGGCGACGAGCTGGTCAGCGTAGACGGGACCGGAGAAAACATCCTCATCAGGCACTACTCGCAACGCGAGGAGGCCAAGTATTCCCGCTTGTAAACGAGCGGCACGACCAACCGGCGTCTTGAGCAATCCGTCGCGGATGCGCACATAGGAGTAATAACACTGTCGAGGTTCCTCCTTGGCTTGGGATCGTATCTGAAGCAACGGGTTCCCGACGTCGGGTTTGGCCAAGAGCGGGGGGCTACCTGGCTCCCTCTTGATGACTGTCCGAAACGGGATACCAGCTTGCAAGAGCTCCCTCGCGCAAGAAACCAGGTCACTCGAGGTACTAGTGCGGTACATGTAGAGTACCGCAGTGGCATTGAAGAGGCGAGCGACCAAAATACGGGCTTCAACAAATCAGGGGGGGAGCTGAGGAGGTATATGGGATGGGAGTTGGGCGACCACGCCTTTCTCAATATGAATCCCGAGTGCTTAGTGAGGAGAGGAGAGGAGGGATGCAGGTCCCAGCGAGAAGGGAGGCGACTGAGCTGAACTGTAGGGTTGATAAGGGTGTTGAACCAGTCGACTGCCGCCGCAGTCACATCTGATCCAATACGACCATCATGCCGATATCTCAACGACTGTTGAGCAATTGGCGAATCGTGGGGCAACGCAGAGGGGGTGTATAACGATTTGTCTACGAGGCCCCCGTTCAAATCGTATCCATGTCGCTGTCGGAGGTACAACTCAAGGGAGAGTATAGGACATGCATCGGGAATGGGCACGTCTGTTTGTGATACGGCAGAGGATGAAGGAGGGGGAGAAGCCGTGGGTGACATGGGCTCATCGAGCGTTTCAGCGGTTATTGAACTTACATCCTCCGCAGGAGTAGGGCTTTGGGTGCCTGGGATGGGACTTGCATCTTCCAGGGGGAAAAAAAGGTGTTTGCGTTGTAGCGCGCAAGCGAACACACAACGGCTCCTGGAGGGGTCGGCGCAGTGAATGGAACAAGGTCCCATTTGTGCGTGTACGGCCAGTAAAATCTGCAGACCGGACGATAGTCAGGCCAGTGGTCCCCTACCGATAGGTCTGTGACTATATGGCGCTGATACGTGCCCAAGGCGCGGTGGTAGCGCCAAACGTGTAGCCTGGTGCCCATGACGTGCCCGATCTGCTGGACCTTGTCCAGGAGGAGTGCCATGTGCTCAGACGCGCCTGGGGTATCATCAATACGTGCCCGAGCCGATCGTTCCTTTTCAAGATATAACTCGCAATGGTTTTTCCACACATAGGGGATGTATTCTTCGTCCTCATCCTCGCCTTGGAAACAGTATTCGGGGGGGGATGTCCAATCGGGGGGGTCTTGTGAATAGTTAACAGCCTGAACCCCGCTGGGCGGAAGGGGGTTAGACGGAGCCTCATCCCCATGGCTTGCCAAGACTTCCGCAAGTACGACTGCACCAATTCGCATGCCGATCGGTCTGAGCTTCGCGGCGGAAAGGATGTGACGGGGGGGGTAGTACGTGGTTCGCATCGTAGGGTCGAGGACGAGACTATGGCGTTCTCTGCCCCATAGCAGCCATATGGAGACGTCAGCCCGGGCCAAACGGGCAAACGAATGCCCCCAGAAAGTGCGGTAAGGGTCGATGAAGCCACCAACGCGAAGGCCAGGGCCAAATCTGCATAGGACCGACATGTAGATTAGCTGCCATTGGGGAAGGTCAATCCCCAAAGGGCTTTTAAGAATCTCCGCCTGAGCTTCCGCTAGGGGGTCCAGAGCATCGCGGCCATACCAAAGTGCGAGCGTGAACGAGACATAGGCTGAGAGTAATTTGAAGGCATGGACGGTTTCGACGCAAGCTTTGTAGACTTGACACTGGTGACATAATTCAATGCCCCCCCTGATTACATTGTGATTAAACTGAGTGCCTATAAAATATATAACACCATTGTAATTATGGAGGAAAGGCAATTGAAATTTATCATATTTACTTGTTTTGTCCAATATGGTAGACTGGATTACTTTAAACATGGCTTCTTGGTGTGACCTCAAAAGTGTCAGTGATTCCAGCACAGATTCATTGAAAACTTATTTTAAAAGGTTTCAGAATTTCTCTTTGGTGTGTTCAAAATGTAATCAAAATGTATGTACACTAGGATACATCAGTAAATGATGAAGATGATTAAAATGTATTCTACATCTGAGCACAAAGGTCTTGTCTTTGATCTGCCATCATATAGTGATCCCTTTGAGATATCACGGATTATGTTTCTTGTGGGAATATGTTGAAAATAAAGAAAGGAAGATCAAAATGTAATCACAGTTTACCAGTGTCACTTTGTCGGTATGCATTATGACTTATCATAACAGTGTAATCACAATCAAATCACAATGTATCAATGCTCCCTCATCTACATTGTGATTTGATTGTGATTACACTGTTATGATAAGTCATCATGCATACCGACAAAGTGACACTGGTAAACTGTGATTACATTTTGATCTTCCTTTCTTTATTTTCAACATATTCCCACAAGAAACATATTCTGTGATATCTCAAAGGAATCATTATACAACAGCAGATTAAAGACAAAGGCCTTTGTGCTCAAATTTAGAATACATTTTAATCATATCCATCATTTACTGATGTATCCTAGTGTACATACATTTTGATTACATTTTGAACACACCAAAGAGAAATTCTGAAACCTTTTAAAATAAGTTTTCAATGAATCTGTGCTGGAATCACTGACACTTTTGAGGTCACACCAAGAAGCCATGTTTAAAGTAATCCAGTCTACCATATTGGACAAAACAAGTAAATATGATAAATTTCAATTGCCTTTCCTCCATAATTACAATGGTGTTATATATTTTATAGGCACTCAGTTTAATCACAATGTAATCAGGGGGGGCATTGAATTATGTCACCAGTGTGATCGCGGGGGCCGATGTCCCTGTAGCCACACACACTGGGCATTGTTATGTGCAACACAGGGCCATATACCCGGTGGGAAACATTCGAGGTCTCAGACACAGTATGAGACAGAGTGTGATTATATATATTTTACAGAGTAGCTATGGAAGGTATTCTAAAACAAATGGCAAAACGTGCTCCACATCCAAGTCCAAGTCTGGGTCATCAAGGTCGACCGGTTCTGCAGAATCAGTCAACATTTGATCGTACCCCTTGGTCTCGGGTATCTTGGACAGCCGCGTATGCGCGCCAGTCAGCGATGATTCCGGAGACCAGCCAAGCAATCTGATATATACAGAGCAGACGTGCTGCAGGTACAAAACGTAAATGTCTTCGTAAAAGTCTAGTGGGTGTCCTTCGGAGTCCGTGAATCGGTGCGCATCCGAATCTCGGATTTGTTGAACAAGTGCTAGTGAATTGTTCGAGGCAACGACGAGGTCATCATTGAAGGATTTGTCGTCCTTGAAGATGGCTGGTAGGAGGCGACCGACGACACAGACGACGAGGGTATCCTTTAAACCTTCAGTCGTTTTCATGTCCGCGAACTGCGAACGGAATCTCGCTTTTTTTGGAAGGATGAGATGGGAATTAGGAGGAACGAAAACAAACTTACCGGGAATAGCGTCAGGCGTAAAACATGCAGACCTGAAGGCATCGACCAGCCTGCGGATGATAGACGCGGCGCATTGATTGTGGTCCGTGTTCGTGGAGAGCAGTATACAGGCGGAGTGAACGAAGCTGAACATGTGGCGTCGTATACTGCGCCCTTGGTAAAAATGACGCCCCATAAAGACGGTAGAGTCGTCAAGCGTCACGACCATATGCGGGCAGCCTCCAGGCATCACCCTGAGAATGGTCAGCAAAATAGGGTACGTAAAACACTGAAGAATGCTTACAAGGCGGCTCCAGGCTCCAAAATCGCGTAATCCACTTCGTATTCCTCGGAATTCAGAACATTATCGTCCAAAAGACTGGGGTTACATTGCCAGGCGATTGGCCGCGTGCCGCAAGCCTCCCCTTTACAGCGAAAGACAGCCCACAACTTTCGACCGTACGTGGACATGGCGAGGGTGCCAAACCCATTGGAGTCCATATGTAGATGGTGCCACGACCAAGGCGTCGCGGCAATGGTCCACTGAAGGGATGTCATATCTACAGATTGTCGCGCCTGGTGAACATTCCACGTCATGGGGTAGCAGGCGCGGTCAAGCATGTCGTCGTGGACAAGTGGTATGTCCGCTGGAATAGGACCAGGAATGTCGAGGTAGTTGAGGGATTTCACGTCGGGGGACTGGGAGATATCGATGAGCTGGGCCAACGTAGTTTCCCGGTGCCGCTCGTTGCCTTCTGCACCCATCTCAACAGATTGATCTGGGAAAAAAAAATGGGGGAATATAACGGGCATTTATTCGCGAAATCTTACCATGACAAATCAGAGGGGCATCGAGTGATGTGCTCAAGTCTCTGACGGCCTCATCGAGTGTCTTGTGATGCGGATGAGGAACCCCCGTGACCACTCATTCTAACGGATTCATAAGCTGTGATATAAAGCGGACAAACAATACGCACATGAAAGGAAGGGAGGAACTCGACGGCGCCACCACAGATATCATAGAGTCTTTGAGGAGGTGCAAGGAAATGCTGGAATATAGTCAATAACAGAGTATGCTCCATTTTTACACACTTACATGCTCTTTGGATGTCCCGACAAGAGGGGGGAGGGATGGGTTCGTGAGGGGAAGAACAGTCGGGGTGGTCGTTGGTTTCCTAGTGGACTTGCGTCGGACTGTGATGGAGCTGCTGGATTTGGCTGCGGGGGGGCTCAGCTGAGGTTGAGGTTGGATGGTGGAGGAACGGAGGCGAGTCGTTCTTCGAGGCGGAGGGCTAGGAAGACCACTGGGTTTGAAGGTTGTTGACCGTGTTTTCTTGCTGGGTCCGCTCTCAGGTTTGCTGGTGGGGGACCGTGGCCTTTTCGACTGTCGAGGCGGGATGATTATCCGCAACGGTGCGGACTTGGCATCCCCACCACTGCGGCCAGCACCACTCGTATCACGATCTTCGTCGTCGTCAACACCACCTGGCTCGCCGGCCTCGTCTGCAGCAGGCGGGTCGTTCGTATCACCACCCTCATCTAAGCCATTGCCGTCCATGTCTCGACCAGCCGACGGTTCTACGGGATGGTTCTGGGCATCTATGTTGTTGTCGCTGTCGTTGTCGATGGCGCGTGTGTCCTGCTGAGGTACCAGGGTATCATTCCTGCGGACATCAGCATCAGAGTCGTCACCGTCGTTGTTTTGATCGCCCGATGGTTCAGCGGTAGGGCCATCGACTTGCATGGGCGGGTCAGCTGCTGGAGGCAGCGTGCTGCTCCGACGCCCATCCTGGCCGCCATCTGGTCCGTTCTCCTCGTCGGCATTTGCCTTGCCACCTTCCTGGGGGTTTTCTGATGGTGGTTGGCCATCGCCATCAACATCCATGGGCGGGTCAGCTGCTGGGGGCGGTGTGCCATTGTGGGCGGGGGAGGCAGTGGGACGGGGTTTGGATGGCCCGGTGTCACACTAATTCAGGTTAATGAATTAGTGCCCAGATGGTCGTGGACTACTACGTCGAGTTGCACCTGGTCGTTCATTGATTTCAGGATTTATTGGAATAGAGGAAATACTCCCAGAAGGTATGGATTGGGTGAGGTCGGATAATAGAAATAGTATGTCAAGCAACAGTACTACTCCTAAGTTGATAGGGGTGTGGTGTATTTACTTGTACAATAAGTAGCAAGTATATATGGTAGTATAGGTTTATATAATAACCTACGGAATGAACTAGATAACTAATAAACTGAGGTCAGTATGCCAGAATCCTACTCATTTCAGATCTGGACTTGAGAGGTTCCCTACTCGTTTCGGGATAATCAAACTGTCAAATTAGCGTTACTGACACCTACTCGTTTTCGGTGCAGACTTAGCTGTCAGTGCGTTACTGTCACCTACTCGTTTCGGTGCAGACTTAGCAAAAGAAATAGACCTTACTTACTTTTCGGGTCTCTACAAACAGAAATGCTGGTATCCTACTCGTTTCAGATACAGCCGAACTTAAGCACTAGAATGTGGGTGATAACTAGATTGTTATTTGCAGAGAGACTAGCTCCCTTTTATACCTAAACTATTTGTACCTAAGAACAATGGTAGGAATAGTGAGGTAAATACAAATAAATACAGGGAACAATGGTCTTTAAGAAACAAAGACCTACAGGAATAATAGGACAAATAATAGTACACAGTAGTATAATAGAGGTAGGACAATGGACAAGATGAATAATGCCTTGTTGGAACAATAGAATAAATATATGTATACAATGGGATAATAGAGGGACAATGGACACCATTATTAGTGATTTCCACGGCGAATTATATGGAGACGTAGAACAATAGAATCCATTGTTACAGGTTTCTATGACGAATTTCCATGACGAACGAACGTCAATGGAAGATAGAGCAATAACCCAACAATGGATAATATCCTAGGGGCTTCGCTCCTAGGGGTTCAGGGGTACATCCTAGTTCCTAATGTCTTTATACCGAACCTATGTTCTGGTATGACATCGGGTTTCGACGAGAGAAGACTGTCCGCCGATGGTGTCGAAGAGTGTAAGAGGGGTTCAAGCTGTACGAAGAAGCTCGCGGCTTCGTCTGAGAGCCCAAAATTGCTGTCCTTGACGGCGGGGTCAAACTGTGAGAGTTGTTTCAGACGGTCGAACATCTGTTTCATAGACAAGTCTACTGAGCTTGGGCGTATGGCGATGGAATGAACCGTTCTCCATATGACGTCTTCATATGCCATGAGCTGGCTCGGCCTAGCAGAGCCAAGGGATCTCCACATCTGTTGCGCTTGCGTTAAACTTAGAAACCATATGCGTTTGGTAGGGACTTACCAGCAGGTGCGAATGTCTCGAGACACTTTTCCCCATCAAGTCCTTGGTCATGATGAGTACAAGGGGGGACAATGTCACGGCGAGATGGATGGGGAGGAGGATGATGCGAGGTCCATATGTGCCGTATTGGGACTTGTATTCCAAAACTTCTGTCGGATTGAGGCCTGGAATATTGGCGATGTCGTCCCAGTACTCTGGAAGGTCCACTCCCTAAGGGGGTCGCGGTTAGAGAGTTAGTCGCTTGCGAAGTAGGTTACTTACCTCCATCGAGTATCAAAGTCCCATCGCAGCGATGACGATATTTGCAAGTATCTTGGCGTAAAGCCCTCGTTTCTTGTATTTGTTAAAAATGGAGAACAAATTAGAAACAGAGTCGTCCCCTTGGGGTATACTGTCCACCGAGCCCTTGCTGTGCTTCTTGCGCTCGGTTTCCATTGCGCGGAGGGCCTTTTCCAGTACAGTCGACGGCCAATCGCGTAGTTTGGTCAAGGTGTCAGAGAGGCCGGCTGAGAACTTGATGTATCCGTTGGGAAGAGGGAAAGCGTCGCACGGGTATCTGTCAAGCGCGGCGTCTCCTTCCAAGAAGGCCAAAAGCATCTGCGTTAATACGGAGCACAAGACCAAAGAGGCCCTATTGTCTTCACAAGAAGGGTCGGCAACCCAAGCCCCTGCTTCCCGGTGGCTTTGGAAAAGCTGCCTCTGCAGTAGCTTGCGACGACATTCGTTCTTTCAGAGGGTGAGGAAGAGAGTGGTTGCGGATGTTAATACTGTACTCACAGTGGAGCGAACATCAAGAATATCGAGGGGCGTAAACCAAGGCAATCGTGCCAAACCCAAAGAGTTTGCGACCGTTGAGAAGGTGGCCGCGACACTAGAAAGATATTGGTCGTTATATGTCCAGCATGTGGACGTCGAGAGAGGCTTACCCTGGCTCCAAAGGGCCGCTCAGAAGAGAGAACTATGCTTCGTCGTGGATGGATAGGGAGCCGATGTCCTGGCTGATGTTCGTAGACATGGTGCTATTAGGGGATAGGACAGGGGCTATCAGTGTTCAACGGCAACAAGCGCCCACAAGGGCAAAACACCCTGGTTAAGCGCCGAAGCGGGGGCGTGGGATAATTTTCATAGGTGGTTGGACTTACGAGTGACTTGGTGAATTCGGTTTGTATCTGAAGAAGCTTGCGCCTTTTCAGTTGATGTCGGTGTTGGTTGGTGACAATCGGCAGGCTCCCGCCGTACGATTGTATCTTGGTTGTGTTGCGACGACGTGGGAGGAAGTAGAGAGGGAAGTAGAGAGGAGAGAGGCCGCGTCACCTGATGAGTCATGCAGCGGGGCTGTATTTTCAAACTCAGCCATGTTCAACAAGACCATGTGCATTACAGGCGGGAGCCTGTAATGCGTGTCGGCATAACGAGCGGGAGCTTGTTGCGCCGCGAGTGGACTGCAGATCGACTCGCCAAGATATATAACCCGCGAGGTTCCGTCGCTCACTCGGATTGAACGCGTATGGTGACCAATTCACTACAGCATGTCGGTGTAGCGACGCGTTCCGTCGCCAACCTAGGATAGGACGCGGAAAAATGGGCACAGACATGTCAGAGCAAGTGGGCGACAACACGTCGACTAGATGGGAGAGTGACTGGTTCCGTCACTCACTCGGATTAAACGTGTATGGTGACCAATTCACGACAGCACGTCGGTGTGGCGACGCGTTCCGTCGCCAACATGGGACGGGATGTGTGAGAGAGTGCACAGAGCCTGTAATGCGCGTCGGCGTAGCGAGCGGGACGTGCAGCTGAGAGCACCATGTCGTCGCTGCTCAACGGGAATGTGTCTTACGGGGCCGTCGGGTCACGGCTATATAGCTGCAACGCGATGACCTGGACAATAATGCAGGAGATCGACGACATACGTCATCATCCAAGTCAAGCTGGACGGACGACCTAAACGGGACATACGCACCGTTTAAAAGCAAGCCAGTCCAATATGTGTCGACACCCCCCCCTGCCGCACTCCCAACACATCGCGACTCCCCTCAGCATCATCGCCGGCAGCATGCTCATGTACAAGTCCCCGAAAGAAAAGATGAAATATATGACCGAGATGGCTTGCAAAATCGTCATGAACGCAAAGGAACTCTGCGAAGAAAACTTGGATGCCGACGCAGATGAGATAGAGGAAGATTTGCAGTTCCTCGAAAAGGTGGTAGAGCAAATGCATTCAACATGTCGGGTGATCGTAGCAAGGATGAGGGGGGAGGCTCTCGATGAACAAATGGACGACTCTTGGGGTACGTGATAGTGGCATATATGCGCATAACCTCTGACCAACTGACTATGTCAGACGAAATATCAGACAAAGTCTCATTAATAGTGGAAAGTTCAATGGACATTGACGATGATCCAGCGCCGCGTAAACGGAAGCGGAACGGCGATAAGTGCAAGGAGAATACCATCGGTCATCTGCCAAATGGAAAGAATGGCGACAAGTCCGTTCGCAAACGGAAAGGCAAGGGGACGCAAAAGGGCAATGGGGGATGCACGGCCAAGGATGCCAATGACAACGCCAGAAATCGGGGCGGGGGTAAGGCGTCACAGGGAACAGACGAGGCGTCAAAGAGGTCAGATGAGGCGGCGCAGGAATCGGACGTGTCAGTTGATAGAGAGATACAAGCGGAACAGGAGGAGGAAGAGAAGAGAGAGTACCTCTTCCAAGTGAAGGTGAGATGTCTGAACAAGGTTGTACTGAGGTGCATGGCTGAATGTACGACAGCATCGCCGCCAATATATCAAAATGAAGCTCACCGCCGAGAATGACGTTCTGACGGTGATGTCGTTGTGGATGAGCATCAACAGGGACGCGCTCAGAGATCACAGACTGGAAGAGAACGACGCATATTGGCGGCTGCTGACGGGCTACGCGACCCCGACTATAAAAGAGTTTGTAAGTCTGGGCTTTCAGATTTGAACGTGCGTCCGCTAACGAATGGGTGAAGGATGCACACTTTGGCGCTTTCGTGGACAGCCAGGCTTCCTTTCAAGAGCAAGTCAATTGGGATAAGAGGATAGATCAATGCCCGATTGATGGTAGGATAGAGAGCAGAGACAAGGTTCGTCGCTTGAATCTAGGAAAGCAACCGTCATTTATTCTCGGGTCTAGTTGATATACAAGACAAAGGGTACACACAAGGCTCAATGTCTCGTCCATAACATCCTCAGCACGATGATGCAGATCAAACAAGCTATTGATTGGAAGGGGAAAGAGACAGAGTGGAAGACCGCATACACCAACAGGAGATTCAAAGACGAATGCAAGGCAAGAATTGAGGAGATGAAATCGTGGAAGAGCCCCGACGATTATAAAGAGTGGCTAGAGGCGGAGCGCAAGAAATTCAAGGATCGGCAGGGAAAGTCAATCACTGCCCGCAACTGGGCGCTGAGGCTGTATGCCAAGGTAAGAGGTGAACCGATAGAGTCGATAGTATTGACAAATCGGTGCAGTTTGGGTCCATAGTATTGTTAGATCCACGATGGAACCCAGAATTGTATGGCAAGAGCAACAGAAGCGACACATTCGGGAAATTCCTCGATTACATGGACGATCATCCGATCTATAGAATGACCACCAGCGAAGAAGCGGCCCGATACGACGGAAACGTCTGGGAGGTCAACGGGAACTCATACATCGACGCCTACGCAGGGAACCAGACCGAAAACAATAAGATGGTGCTCGGGGTCGTCAGATACGTAACAAAGGAT
Organism: Sanguinoderma rugosum; assembly: GCA_017499575.1. Classification (NCBI taxonomy): domain Eukaryota; kingdom Fungi; phylum Basidiomycota; class Agaricomycetes; order Polyporales; family Polyporaceae; genus Sanguinoderma; species Sanguinoderma rugosum. The sequence continues at coordinate 3,589,987 of VTPW01000005.1, read as the reverse complement.
GAGGAGGTAGTGGCGCATGTCAATGAATTCATCAAAAAGAAAGTCGAGTAGTGACCACGTACGACATAGATAACGGGAGGGACTCTACTACAGGCTGATACTAGTACCGGAATAGAAGCTACCGTTGATTGTGTGGTAGACAGGTCCATAACCCAACCCGGAATAGAAGCCACCGTGGTAGACAGGTCCAAGTTGTGTTTGTAATCACGATGCCCACAGAAAGCATGACCAATTAATCCTCGTCCAATACCCCCATCATCCTCATCCAAGATGTCTGCCACCAATGCTCCGTTAATGGACGAGCGCATAAAAACACTGAACAGGTTAGCCTGCCAGGTGCTGCTGCACACCAAGGAAATGGTCGATTACGTAGAGGGGAGCGACATGTCCGAGGGGCACAATCTAGAGTTCTTGGAAAGCGTCACCAAAGCGACAAGTATGGCACTGAGCAAGTTGTCGAAAGGCCCAGAGTGTGACGGAGAGGATGATGGGTTGTGGGGTGCGTGCAGTGATGAAGAAGCGCATATATGTGTTATAACCTGGATATGTCTCATAGGTGTTATTGGAGAGCGAGTCATCGAGATGGCGCGTGAGGGAGAGAGCGTTCAGTCGGGGAATCAGGGCAAGCGAGCGTCAGAAGGGAACGGTGGTAAAAGCAAGAAGAAAAGAAAAAATGACGAAGGCAAGGCCGACAAGCTGACGGTGAGTGCGTGTAGTGACAGATGTGCTGCACAAGTTGAGCGAGTTACAGGCGAGGTGGGAGTCGATTGGAAGATTGGTGTACGGAGAGGCTAAGCACACGCTGTCAGACCTACTGGCAGTTGTCAACAACACAATCGTGGCTTCGTATGGCACCCATCGGGAGGAAGAGGACGCAGCTATCGCCAGGTTGAGCAGGGGATACAGTCGGTTCAGTCTAGAAGAGATTGTGAGTGTGTATGCACGCTGGAGAGGTGCCTGTCCAACGTTGTATGTAGACAAGAAAGCTCCAAACTTCGACTCAACAAGCGGCAGATTGGAGGCAGCAAATAGAATGGGACAAGGGCGTTGACGGAGCTGCAGGCACAGGAAATAGGATAGAGGAGAGAGAGAAGGTATGTATGTGTTACAGTCAGTATAAATGCGTTGATACCAATAGCGTTCGCAGTATCTCATCCGAGTAAACAATGCGCTTGCTCCGACGCACATGATCAATACCATTCTCGATACAATGGTGCAGATAAAACTGGCCGCCGACTGGGCGAAGAAGGACGCCAGTTGGATAAAGCAGTACAACAACAGAATGTTCGACTTGAGAAGCGCGGAGGACGTGAAGAGTGCCAAGGGGCTTCTAGGCGAGAGACAATTCCGCAAGTGGAAGGTGGCGGCGAGGAGGAAATACGTCGAAAGGGTGAGCAAGGAGAACAGTGCAAGGGTCTGGACGATGAAGTTATACCTGGAGGTGCGCAAATTGTTACAATCTGCAAAACGAAGATCTGATTTGTGAATATCACAGTACGGATCAATTGTGCTGTTGGATCCACTGTGGAATCCAACAGCATTTGGGCGCGGTAATCGGACGCACGACTTTGGATCTTATATGAATCATCACTTGCAAACGCCCATTTTGAAGCGAGCGACTGTTGAGGATATATCAAGATACCCGGGGAAATCGGTTGACAAGGAAGGAAGCAAGTGGATACCTTTTCACTACGGAAACAACAAAGATAACGACTACGTCCTCCTGGAGCTCGTGCGATTCGTGACTGGAGATGACATGATAGTAATGCATATCGAGAAATTCCTTGCAGGAGACCTGACGATTACGGAATAAATTCATATTCGGGTTCACAACAGAGGAATGACATGTATGTTAAAGACACGGACATAGTTAGACAACATCAAATGGCAAGGGCCAACTTTTGTTATACACCTTGCTCATCCATGCGATAAGCAAGCGTAGGCCGTTGCAGAGATTGATCACGTCGGGGTCCGGAACATCTCGGAGCCAATTGGTATAATCCGTGACAGTGGAAAGTCGAGGAGCCCCTACCTCTTGGAGTAAGAGCGTGCTCCAGTGTTGGCCTTCATCAGGAGGGGCAAAGGCAATGGGAAGACAGTAAATGGCCCAAAGAAAGGGCTTGATGACGTCGTCGTGTGTCTGGCAGTTTTCGTCGCGTATGCCATGCGGAAAGGCATCAGGGTCCGTCGGGCGTACACAATTGTAGCAGATTTTGTAGGTTGATGGGAAGGCCAGGGAATTGCGAAAATTTTGCTTGTAGGCGGAGCCGGCATTCCCGAGGGATGCGACATTGTGACGGGAGATATAAGGATTAGTGAGCCCTTGGGAACAGTTGTAAGGGTTATATACGGTTGTGGGGCTGCGGCCAGTGGTTGATAGTGCAGGACAAGCGCGATAATCACAGCCGAGGACCCAGCACATTATGCATCCTATTTTTGCAAGTTCAAAGAACTTGGGAATATATGCTAAATAGGTTGCGCGAGTAGCTCTGATCGCCAAATTTGCTTCGATCGCCTCTTGTCGTGATTCGAGGACAGAGTTCGTATTACGACCGGCAGAGTTCGTATTACGACCGGCAGGCTTCGTACGGTTCGTCGTAGCATGGAATTCTGGCATCGGAGGACAGGGTGGTAGCGCAGCAAGAAGTGGGCGGTGTTTCTTGGGAGCGCGACTGTTAGACAGACGGGGTGCGGAGGAAGGAGTAGGAGAGGGTGGCGAAGAATATTGACTCAAAACCTCAGTCGGACAGTAGGACACAGAGGACATATATTCAGGCATCGTACGCGATACTTGAGACCGCTTTCGCCAGTTAAATGCATCATGGGGGAATATAGGAACACGAATGGGAGAGAGAGGGGTGTTTTGGGCGAGGGATTTGCTCCCTGAAGCCTGGTTAGGCGTAAGAGTGGGCATGGGATTTCCAGACGGACGTGCGACACTAGAAGGAGTGTGGAGTTGGTTGGCCGGAGTGTCACGTCTATGACAAGGGTTTGTTTGTACTTGAGGGCGCTTGGGCATAGTAGGAGGAGGGGTGAAGGTGGAAGTTATCGGTGACGGATTGGCGGATTGTCGAGGGAAAGAAGGTACTGTCAGGGAGAACTGAACAATTGGATTTGGTGTACAGTACGATGACGAGGATGGTGGGTGCAAGGGGGAAGATTCAACAGCGGCAGTGCGAGAATGGGTGGATGACGAGGGTGCCTGCATGGACGAGGAGTCCACACCAGGATGAACAAGAGAGGTCAGTCCTCCAATGGAGGCGGGCGCCAGCATGACTGATGTGCGGCGCTGGAAAGACCGTGGTTAGCCTGTTTAAATAAGCGAAGAGAGAGTCCACACACCTCAAGCACCTCACACCGAGAGCATAGCACTGCATTGGCGCTACCATGAGCAATACAGCTATACGCCCGCTCGTCAAAATTTCCAAGGCATATCCGAACACAGTTGTTGGTGGTGTAAAGCATACGTAACAAGCCTACACCACCATGATTGTCTGCGGCGTTGCTGGGCACAGGATGACGGCACGTATTGAACAGATAGCAAGTCGCTTCACAGTCGTCGCGGCCTGCTCGTCCGGTCTGCTGCGAGGCGTCACTTGCATTGTATGGATCAAGAGTCACGACCAATCTCACGTGGGCGTGATCAATCCCATTGCCAAAGCTAGTGGTCGCAATCAATGCCCTGGGGTTACCAGCTCGCCAATCAGCAGAAATGGCTTTCCTGCGAGAAGCGTTCGTAGATGGATCCAGGTCGTCCTCTATCTTGGACTTGTAAATGGGATACCCAAGAAGGGCTTTGAGCGCATCACACTCATTATACGAACTGCAATAAATGAGGATCCGATCCTTTTCCTCCATCTTGGAGTACACGCTGCGGCAGATACTCGTGATTCTGTCCATCACCAGCGTTTTGTCCTTCTCGGCGGAAAAGTCTTCCACGACATATCGCAAATTAGGGCGGACAGTGGTAGCACGGATGACACAAAATGTGTCCGGTTGTAGTCGTGCGGCATGTGCAATGGCGGCCACACTATGTGGGAGGATTGTGGCAGATAGGAAATGCAGGGGGACATTTTGGACAGCAATGCGCGAGAGGTTGTCGTAGCAAGTGCGATAGCCAGACATCAATATCTGGTGGGCTTCGTCGTATATAATCCTCCGGAGTTTCTTGATGCGAACAGTAGCAGTGACAAAATTGACAAAGACTTCTGTTCCAGCCTCGTGGGCAGGGACGATGATCAGTCGTACAGTGTCGAAATCAATGTTATCGTTTGGCCACATGGAGACGGGTATGGAGTGCATTTCAGCAGTGGAGAACTGTTCCTCGGCCAGGGCTACGAATGGCGACACTACTATGGTGATGCCAGATGGTTCGATCAAAGGTGGTCCATAAAACATCAGGCTCTTCCCGCCACCAGTGCCTAGGATCCCAAACACCGATCATAGATTTTGAAGAATGTATTCAAAGATCGTGGCTTGCTCAGGGCTTTTGAAGGACTTTGATCGGAAGAGGCGTTGGAGGCATTTCAGCCGTGACGGGTGGACGTTGACAGTGGTGGAGGACGGCAAGAGAGGGGGGAGAGAAGTCGACAAATTGGGTATGTGGTGGTAAAGTACGCGGGATAACGTCAACACTATGATATCGCCAAAGGCCGGTAAACGCGTGTCAAGGACGTCTTCCAAATCCCTTGCAATATGTAAGCGAGAGGCGGCATCTAGCAGTGCAACAACGAGGGAGGTCTGGTTCGAAGGTGTCTAGCATTGCAGCGGTAAATGGGAAGGTAAACATGGTCATATTACTGATATGCTTACGGATTTTTCTTCATTAGGTAGGCCGAGCGAATCTACAGAAAAGTCCATCCACAAACCCAAGGCTTTCTGGTAAACAATACCATATCGATGGGCCCTAGCAACATCAGGCTGCGTCAAGTCCGTTAAGCTATCTGCCTCGATGCCATACAGTGTCAGTGATGCACTGACCATGACCAAACAAACTGTTGATAGGTGCCCGATCGCCGTCTTGTGCATCGTCGTCATCCTGGTCAAGGGAGATGTCGTCCATGTGCCGGAGGACAAACTTCATGAGGTGTCGCCAATCGCGTACACCGAACTGGCAACGAAAGTGGTCGTTGGTGAAGGAGCGGAGGATTTGTGTCATGGCGTCGGTGTTAAGAGGTGTACCGCGACGGACAAAGATATACTTGGAATACGCAGAAGATGAGAAATCGTCCCCTAGCTGATGGGTGATGACCTGGGCGGCGTAGTATACATAGTTCAGCATAATAATAAAAACACGTGCTAGGCGAGGGTCGATACCACGGGGAATCAGCAGTGCTTTGCCAGTCATCTTCTGGGTCTTGGAGTACGACGTAACAAAGGTGAGGATGTTGTTGATTAGAAACAAATGGCGTCGCCCATGCTGATTGTTATAAGTGAGATGGTCGAGTTCTGTACCACGACCTGCTCCAGGCCAAGTAGCGACAGTGGCGGCATACAAAGCTTCGACCAATCTGTCGACATCGGACAGCCAAATAGCGCATTCAACTAGAGGGACATCAGATCCTAGTTTCACAAGAGTTGCAGCGACTTACGAGGACGAAACGCTTCAAAGTGAGCGCCAGAGGGCGTAGGAACCGAAAATTCGTGACATCCATCTCGAAGAAAATGCTGGATAAGGAGAGATTTTCCAGCCGCAAGCGGGTTGTTCGTATCGCTCATGAAGGAGTACCCTGCGCCTACGTCTCTTAATTTATCGTAGAATATATTGGAAGTTTGCCCAACGCGAAGGGCATTGGTTATCAGCTCGTCAGCATCGTCGAGAGGACATCCGCGGAGGACAGTAGTAAGCCGCGTCTCGGCAGTGCTAACAAGGTCAACGCAATACTCGCGAAAGCTTTTGAATGTGATGGGGTGACCATCAATGCTGAAATGGTCCCTTGTCGCGGCCATCAGAAATCTTGGAAGGGTGGAGGCATTGTGCGCGAGCGAGGCGGTTAGGTGAATGACGGATCGGAGAGTTGTAAATGGTGAGTGCTCGAGTTCTTGAAGATACGGCTTAACGATGTTTTCATATGCACTAGGAAGGAATGTAAGATTCATACGTTAGGAAAGCAGCGTAAGTATTCACCCTATGGCGCCTTCCGGGTAATTCGCAGCGAACAGCGTGCATCGGCAATAGCCCACTGCTTGCCAACACCATTGTATTGCTGAGAGAGTGTGCGAAACATAACGAGGAGGTAGAAAATGGTCATGGCCGTCTTCAGCCAAATGGTACGCGATGAGAAAGCGTAATATCGGGGTAGCTCTTTCCTGTTTGCATGCTTCCTCTGGTTGTTCTGATAAAGAGAGCCAACATAGATCGTGTATTTGTTCGAGGCGTTGGCATTCTGTCATTGTGGTGTCGTCAAGGTTGCGAAGGGCCTGTGAAATGGCAGCGTTCTGAGTCTCAGTGGTATACATGGGATAGCCTGGGATAGGTTCGGAGAGACATTTGGCCATCATGAGAATAAACCCTGAGAATATATTGGAATAGCTTGCAAGAGTGGACGCGTTCTGGGGAACGCAAAATGGTTGATGGTCTAGGACAAGGGGCTCGGGAGAGTGGATACGACAAAGGAGATGGCGGTGCCCGGACTTTAGAATGTCGGGTACAATGTTGCGGAAGTAGGAGGTGATGCCAGTGCATAGTCGTTGGAGCTCCGGATCTTGTGCATCGGGGCGGCGTGCGTGCTCGTACATCTGCTTCAAATCAGTGCCAGCAAGCTTCACGTGCCACTGTGTAAACGTCTCAAAGACGGTGGGTTTGGTGAGGAGGGACGAGGGATTTGAAGCAGGCACAGGGACTCCATCTTCGAACGACGAAATGAACTCCTTGTATCGAGGCACGGCAGGAGGCGGGGGCATTGCAGCTGTGGCGACACATATGCGATCTCCAGCGAACGAGTACAACGACTGAACAGGGGAACTTCTATAATGAAGGGAGCAATCAGAAGAGGGGACCTGGGGGTGTTTCTGTTGGAAATGGCGTTTGCGAGAGGTTTCGGAGGCAAAGGGTTCCCCGTAGCAGGCACTTTTCACATCGTTGGTGCAGACCCAACCTTGCCCTATAGGAATTCCAGGGATAGGCGGGATGGGGTGATGATGGGAAGGAAGCACCTGAGTGTTGGATGCACCGGCAATGAGGAGATTTTTTTGGAGTTCGGGTCGAAGAATTGAGCGGGCAGTGGGGAGTCGGCATGAAGAAGAGGTCTTGACCTTGTGTGAATGCGCATTTTTTATCTGCACCGAGCTGGAACAGCCAGTGCAAACAAGGACGTGTACTGGGAGATGGACAAGGTAGCCTATACGCGAGAGATATTTCGCGGCTTCGACTTCTTCAGGCGAACATGTTCTGGGAGGTGATTCAGCAGCAGGAGATGAGGGAGTGGGTAATTCGTCATCCACAGATTCGGCATGAGTATCAGCGGGCGTTTTTGAATGGTCGAGAGGCAAAGTCGTGGACAAAAAAGGCGCAAAGGGGGACGGGGGACGGGTGAAAGTAAGATCCTCTAATTCATACAAAGGGTCAGAAAAAAGAGAGCCAAGGTTGTCATCATCAGTATGGTGTTCAGCTTGCGAGCGCAATATTGGGGAAGACGAAAGAGCAGAGAGAGATGTAGACGTAGTGTGCTCTGGAGAATCGGGGCAGACGGTGAGGGGATTGCTGAGAGAGGGTACTGCTCCAGTTGACGCGAGTCCTGGGACCAGAGAGGAATTTCGTGGGCGTTTGCTGGGTGGCGACTCCGGTGTTTGTAGGGGTCGTTTGGCAGACGGGGAGTCAGAGGGGGGGCGGCCGGCCATCTTGCTGATTGTGTGTCTTAATGTGGGGTCGAGAGCGGTGGAATGGCGAGGGGGCAAATGGGTTTGAACGTGAGTTCGAAGCTCGGAAGGGAAGGAGAACGATTCTGTACAGCGTGGGCATTCAAAGAGGCCATTGACACGAATGACGGATGCAACCATGCGAGGGGCTATACCAACGTGAACAACGTCGTCGGCGTTGGTTGGCTCTTGGGAAGATGCGCCGTTGGAGCAGGATTCTGAGGTGGACATTTGGGAGGTTGTATGATCAAGCTCTCGCCGTATCAACACAGTGGGGTGATAGTCAAGCTCCCGCCTGAACAATCGTTGTCGTGGAAGGATGTGGGTGGGCCGTTCTGATGGGGAAATGGACAATGAGCAGGCGTATTGTTCAGAAAGAGATAGAGCAGAGGTGCTTGACGACTTACCAGACAGCGTGAAGGATGAGGTTGGATAATGGGTGAGGAGGGAAGGATACGGATAGGGTTGCGTACAGTGCTTATATGTGGTGGAGGCGTCGAAGAGTGATAATAGTGACGGGCTGTGATGGTTTTGGGGCAAGCTTATAAAGAAGCACATTACCTTTTGGTTAAATTAACGATCAGCGTCGACGCAGAGAGGAGTTGCAGTATGTTGCATATTATAATAGTACGCAGCAAGCTCAAGCAGAACGATGTGTAGCAGCATATGGGGTTGGCTGTATAACACAGGCTACAGAGGCATGTGGGTGTGCGTTGCGCTGTATTATAGCGGAGGGACATGGTGCGGGGAATACGGGGGTGAAGGGGCGCAGATCATTACAATATACGAAAGAAGATGCGTACCTGAGAAGATGCATGTGGACGGCATGTCACCTTGTTGTTCGGTGGCCGTATTGGGGACCTTGTTGGATTATGGATTGCTCCAGTTGACTGAGTGTGCGCAAATATTAGAGTGCGGCGACGGGACGGGTCGCTGCAGTCGGTGAGACGAGTACCAGGAAGTGATAGCGAGGGGATGGGCAACGACGTTGATCATGACGACATTGGGAATTGTCATGATGGTATATTTGTATCTGGGAAGAAGCATGTAGACAAGATATTGCTTCATCGGTGTCCTCGAGCCAAAGTCCCATGTGCCGCACAAGGGCATGGGCCATGCAGGTGTCTGCGCACGAGCCACTGCTTACCTCCGGAGCGTGGGACCAGCGGATCAGTGGGGTCAGTGCCTGGGAATTTCCAAGTTCACACGCTGCCAGGAGATAGCTGCAAAATGCGGCTATCAGGTTGTCGTTGTAGCTACTGGATAAGTGGTAAGTACAAAAGGCATATTCATGGTAAATTGGAAATCTGATTTGCTTTGACTCTGCGGATTACAGTGGGGGCGAGAGCAAGTAGCGGCATATTAGCCATGTCAGCAGTTTAACTAGCTTCAATGTATATGCTAAAGCAGACTGATGCAAAATAGGGGGACCTTGCAGCGCGTGGGACATTGTCAATATTGTATCTTTGAGTGGGACCAATCACGATGCTATGGCCGCGTGGAGTGAATAGACACTCAATCTGGGTCCGCGTTAGAGCTCGCAAACGAGCTCTAACGCTTTTAGTTGAAATTCAATGTTGGATATCAGGGAAGCTGCAGACAAGTCGAAATTGCGCACCTAACCTAACCCAACCGAGACATCAAGCTCGTCACCGAGCTCGAGAGAATATATATACCCAAACCCTAAGCATCGACCCAAACCTTAACCGCGAGGCCCATGTTAGAGCTCGTAAACGAGCTCTAACGCTCAGAGAACAAGTTCAATGCAAAGTCCGAGTTAGAGCTCTTGACGAGCTCTAACTCTTCTAGCCGAAGTGCAGTGTGGTGTCCGTGTTAGAGCTCGTAACCAAGCTCTAACACTTCAATGGGAGACTCAATGGTGGGTCCGCGTTAGAGCTCGTAAACGAGCTCTAACGCTTCTAGGGCAAGTTCAATGTTGGGTCCATTTTAGAGCTCGTAAACGACCTCCAGCACTTGAATGGGAGATTCAGTGAGGAGTCCGACAGATTTTTGCTACGAGTTTCTGACACGCTATCGAAGGGTACATTATCGTAGCTAGGAGTATCTAACACGAGATTCTGAATATGTAGCGTAGCCACAGTGTGGCTACGACTTGCTAATATGATATTTCAAGGTATATTGAATTTTATCACCATAGCCACAGTGTGGCTACGAGTTTCTAACACCGTGGTCCGGGTGTCCCTGCCATTGGGTTATAGCCGATGTCAGTGGCGACGGACCTGGTCGCCGTCGCTTGAGCATGTGCAAATCACTATGCTCAAGCGCCCGGGTGGCACAGCCACCTGTAAATTGAAACTCCGTGCTGTTCCGTTGTCGGGACTTGTGACTAAGTAAATTATCGTAGCCACACTGTGGCTACGAGTTGCTAATATGGGATTTCAAGGTATATTAAATTTTCCTACCGTAGCCACAGTGTGGCTACGAGTTTATAACACCGTGTTTCGGTTCTCCCACCATCTATCTTAGCCCGGCCAGTGGCGGCCCTACCACCTTAAAATTGAAACTCCGTTCCGTTCCGTTGTCGGGACTCGTTACTAAGTAAATTATCGTAGCCACAGTGTGGCTACGAGTTGCTAAGATGAGATTTCACGGTATATTAAAATTTCTCACCGTAGCCACAGTGTGGCTACGAGTTTATAACACCGTGTTTCGGTTCTCCCACCATCTATGATAGATAAGGACCATGTGGCGCACACATGATCCTATTGGTAGGATAAGAACCGCTCCACGATGATATCATACCGTGGCAGCAACTAACCGATTAAGGCAAGTAAAGCACATGGTTGCTGATAAATATAGCATTGTCTTACCAAGACAACGCCGTCGGATCACCCGTTATCTACCCAGGTCCCGGATCTTCCGTTGGAATGATCCGACGAGTCAAGTATAAAACTAATGGCAAAATCCACTGATGAGACATCAAGTCGAATTTCCCCGGCATCTTACCCAAGGTCCGGAAATTGGAAGCCACTCGAATCGTCTCTAAACAACAACTCGACCTTCACGTCCCCCAGCTGCAGAGGGGCGATCACCAACCCTACAATATTGTGTACGCGATGCTCATGACGAGGCTCTGGGGGATTCTTTGAGAACAGTCTATGGAGGATAAAAGACGCCATACCTATCTATTCTCCTTGCCGGTAAGCGAGTCCGTCAACGCAGTTATTTCCGTACACAACTGCTTCGTTCGCTTGCGCTTGGTATTCACGATGAGGTGAGAGTCGTCGGCTTCTGTCCTTTTGTGTCGTGTTAACCAATCACGAAGTGGTTGTCGATACAACCAATTTATATCTTCATAGTGTAGGTGAGTGACCAAAGGGGATGAGGCTGTTCGTGGCAGGCAAGTTTGGCCGGTCCGCCGTGCTCTTTGAGATCAGAGGTGAGAAAGGAGTTCGCGAAAGATACAATTGACATACCTGTTCGCGCTCCGTGTTACCGATAATGAAGCCGTTCGAGTGAAGACTAGTGTGCGGCATCTTCCACAAACAGTCTGTAGGCAACGGTGGAGGGTATGCAGGTTATAGGGCGAACGCAGACGGGAAATCTGGACGATAGCGTAGATATGGGTACCGTGAATGAAGATAAAGAGCACAATGACTCACTATGTCATCGGCGCCAGCTGGCAGTCGCTGTAAAACCACCCCCACATCACTAAATCGTGTCAAGTCAACATCCATATCCCCGATGTCTTCGTTGAGAACGACATCGCTTGGAGCCGTGCTTGCTCGCTTCCTACGTACGCCCTATCTCTTGCCGACTGAACCGATCCTGCTCAATAGTGGTGTCTTGGTCTTGCCGTTCTCCATGTTCTCCTTGTCTGCTGCGTCAGCGACGGCTACCTCTGAAAGGGGACTGGTGTGGCGCGCCTGAACACCAGCATCTATATCGGAGGATCGCTGGGAGTCAAAGCTCGCACGAGCACTAGAGCTGGAGCCAGAGAATCACTTGGGGTTGGCTGAAGGAGTTGTCAGTATATGAATGGCAGATAAAAGCGGATTACGCACGTTCTGCCCTTTCTACTAACTCGAAGACACCATCCTCTAGTCTCGGTAAACGACTCTTCTTTCTCAGTCGCCTTTGTTCACGCTCTTTGTGGATGGGTGGTAGGCCGCTGAACCCGCCACTCCGCCCTGCGCTAGTCCTACTAACAGTTGGCCTAAGCGTGAGATGGGTTTGAGAGTTGCTCTTATGGTACAAGTGTCCTGCAACACTGTCACGGCCTGATGTCGTGGTCGCTGGAATGGAGAAAATGGAGGTAGTGGGGGATCGGGGAAAAGGGTGCTGGGGGGGTGGGTAGTATATTAGGTCAGCAAGTTCCTTGATGGGTTCAGCGACCTGCTCTATTGGCAAAATCGCTAACATAAATGACGAACAACATGCGCCCCTCTAAGCAAGTCTTCTCTCTCAGACTTACTCAAAACCTAATCGTGTCGCCTACCCAGCGCGTTCTTCTTCATACCACCACCATCCCACCACTTCCCCACCAGAACCAGCAATGGACTCATCGTATCCTGAGCCGCTTGAACAGGTAGGGCACACTCTCCGAATTGTTTTTCTTCGGTCTTCTGATGATGGTGTGATAGGCTTTTCAGAGAGTGGAAGCAGAGGCTGAGCGGCGCGCCCAAGAAGAACAGGCCGCTGCCCAGCGGAGTGCCACCGACGGCCCTTCTTCCGTTAAGGAACGTCGGCGAGGCAGCATCTCAATATTGAAGCTTGGTGAGGTGAGCAAACAGTCCTTACAGCGATGCATGAAATAGGTCTTGACATGAAGGAATAGCTTGCGGTAGCAGGTCCTTCCGAGCTGCTCAGTAGTGGCCCTCTGTCGCTGAATTGCTTGTCAATGATCCCAAGCTTTTACGAAGATCAACTAGTATGTTCCCTTCTTGACATTCCTTCTACCAACATACTCAACCTCTTGTATTACGTGACTTAGAACCACAGTTTCGACTCCTTCAGTTCCGCTCATCTGGGGCAGGACGCCAACAAGGAGGACGATTACGGGGTCACGCAGCTGCACATAGTCGGCGGGCGCCAGTCATTGTCTATCTCCAAGGCCGTAGGGAATTTTCTTCCTCGAAAATTCAGCCGAGCACGATCGGCGACAATCGTGTCCACCGAGCCAAAGACGAATGTCTTGATCAGCGTTTCAGTAGAAGAGGCAACGGCGGAGACGCACGATGCGGAAGGGGGTGAGCACCCTGTTGTTGGTGCTGTGGCGTCTGGCCCTAGTGTGCAACGCCCTGTGTCGTCGGACTCGTCGTTGAGTGGGCGCATAGTGACCTGTGCCCAGAGTTTGACAGAGAAATTTCGTCGGAAAAGCACGAATGGGCTGCAGGATGTTTCTTCATGAGGACGCCTAATGGGAGCTACTTCAACCTATCTACCCAATTCACATCCAACGCTCGACAACGACCTTCCCACTCGCTACGATAGATGAGATTCCGGAGAGTTTGGGGCTGCTATAAGTTAGTGTGGTCGCTGGAACTGGTCTTCTGTCGTGTCGACGGAATCGAGATCTTGATGGAGGTCTACCTATATAATATTGTATATAATATTGTATATAAGGAAACATGCGTGTGAAAGCGGATGAAATTGGGGGCACCACGGCAAAAAAACCAGCGCCAACAAGTCAAGTTCTACCACACAGCGTACCCATAACCGGGAAGGGAGAGGAGGGAAGGGGTAAGAGACCTGAAATTTCCCAGTGAAAAGTCAGTCGATTGGGAGCGACTTACAGCGAGAGGGATTGTGTGAATCGCTACAAGTCGTACTCACAATGTTTTTTGCCGATATACAATGTTTTCTATTTTTGAAATCATGTACTGTTGATTAAAATCATTTTCAATGGATGTCATAACATTAATATATGCTCAAATCAATCCTCGTCGAGTGAACGATAGATTCAGCCATGCGCTAGCGGTTCCCTCAGATTATTTCAAAGGATTGTTCACGTTGGTATCGTTTGCGGTCGTGTAATGTATATTCCATTTCTACTACTACAGTTTATTCTATAGGTCCATATCTAGCGTGTCCAATTGTATTTATCCCGCTTCATAACCAATTGTAGCTTGCATCCGCTACTTCGCCGCCCCGGAACGTCAGCCCGATGCGCATGGACGCGCCGTTGGAGGGAATTGATGCCCTGGCGGCCGTCAAGTCAATGCGAGATGGGTTTGGTGACTGAAACAGGTTCTTTGTCGCCAGTAGAATTGGACAGAAGCTCGAGATTACGGAGTTCCTGTGTGTAGGCGAATGGGGACAGTCGTAGGCAAGGCTAAAATGGTGAGTATGTCACATCAGATCGGAACGAATACTACTCACCATTACAAAAGATCCATCCCGTTGACTTGGGGGCTCGATTCACGGTAGAAAGGTGAGATTTTGTTGAGAGTTGAGGACGAGTTGGTTAGAGTGATGTTCAGCACATTGCATGGGGTGGGGTAGCTATCACACTAGTAGGCAAATTCAAGGCATGGTTGACGTGCCCGAGCATGCATACAACATGGGAAACTCACCAGTAAAGAAAACCGCTCCGAGGCATAACACATATTCAATGCTGCGGGTTGTGCAGCGGCGCGCATACATCTCAATCAGTAGTGATAGCTGTCTGCCATGGTCACATACATTAGTGATTGCCTTTAACTTGCGAAGATCGGTATCCTCCTTCAAGTTGCGTCGATGGGAGTGGTCCAAGTACTGACATGAAATTCAAGTCAAGTCAGCAGGTTGGAGGCGCATATATGCACCCTCATTGATGTTGGGTTCAGTGGAAATCTAGTTGCACACCTCGTGGTCAACTCTACTGTATCGCCGATGTTTTGCCAAGGTCCTTGAGAGTCGCAGCAAACGACGCTGGACTTCGTACTTTCTTGAGGCCATGACCACTCCGAATCACCCTATCAACGGCCCGTGTTGCATGAGTGTCTTGATACAATCAAAGATGAAAGCATACCTATGCTACCTTGAGAGCACGAAGCGAGGTCATTTCGTCGCGCCATGACTGCAGGGAAGTGTGGAGATGGTAGCAAGATGCAAGCACGCCAGCGACTTACCGTGGGACAGCGGACTTGTGCTTACGCTCGTGACACTGGCAAAGTTGCGGCAAAGTCAAAGTTGAACAGATCTTGAAATGGCCGAGGTGAAAGGTTGTAAGCGAACTTACGATTTGACCGCTGTTTGGATGTAATGAATGCTACGATTTGTTAGCTTGCTCGCACGTCACAAGAACCAATAATCGATGATACAACATTTCAATCGGCGGCACACGATTCACACGATCCCTCTCGCCGTAAGTCGCTCCCAATCGACTGACTTTTCACTGGGAGGCCTGAAACCTGTTACCCGTTTCAACTCTACCAACAGCAAACCAAGACACATTTGCAGTACCCACCAATGGCATCCCGCACTCAAAGCCCCGACTCCAGACCCAAAATAGTCGCCCTCCCCAGCCTCGCATCATCTCTCTCATCCCTCCCACAAGCAAAATCAATGGCACATGTCGCTTTACACCCGAATATGTATGGTCAGAGAGCAGCGGAGAGCGAAGCCAAGGTATGTGTGTGTTTTTTGGGGTGTTATATTCGTTTGGGAGGACTGGACTGAGATTTTGCTTAGTTGCTCCGCACGCTCACGAAAAATGTGTCTCATGGAACGCAGAATACTCCGTCGACGGTGTATAACCTCCCAGTAAGTTCTCTGTCCCTCCCATCCTTCACTCTCATTCCTCCCCACGCTCTCCCATCCCTTCACTACTCTACGCATCACACACGATACTCACCCGCCTTTCCTTGTCTTTTTCAGCCACGACCCGAATCACCGAACAGCTCAAACTCCCCGCTCATGATGCGCAAGCCGCAGAGACCAAAATTTTCCACATGAGAGCACCTACTCCTACCTCACTACCTTCTACCTCACCTTCAACGCTACCTCATCGCTACCTCTTCCTCCGTTACTACTCCGCCGCGCTCCTCCACCCCACCACTCACTCCTCCACGAACCCACCCTCACATCTCCGCTACACCCTCATCACTACACCAACCAAAGAGAAAACATTGATTTCAATTGACTTGCAACGACTCACCAGGAGTACAAGGACGCTGGTGGTAATGGAGGATGCGGAGGGAAGTGGATGAGGGGAGAGGAGGAGGAGGGAGGTGTTCCTTTTTTGTTTTCTTTTCATGGGACTTTCTAGACCATACTCGCTTTTCTCTCCCCCACTTCTCACCACATTCCACACACCCATTCCCATACTCATCCGCAATCACCCCACCATACTCATCCTATAATCCCGCTCTACCACTCCACACACACTCCACTCCACCCCAACTACTCACCCCATATCTCGCTTACTGCTTTGCTCTCCGTTTTTTTAAACATGTAGATTTCTCCCTCGCTTTGCTACTCTCTTGGGTTCCTGCTGTCCATGTCACGTCGCATATAAGCATATCACTCAAGTCTTGTACATACATAGATCTCTATCTCCTCATTTTCTTACTCGTTGATTTACTCGTTTTCTTATAGTCGTTTTCTTTTAGTCGTTTACACGCCCCGTGAACGCGCGTGCTGCGTCTCGACTCTTACGCCATTACAATGTGAGTTAACATCACTCCCCCCCTACTTATCCTGGCCGCGAACTGACTTGATCGATGCGCACAGATACTTAGTTAGCCCGTATATTGAGCTTGGCAGGCGCGCACGCATAGTAAGCCAGTGAAAGATCAAACCGGTCTATTCGTCCACGAGACGACAGGCTATCTACAGGTAAACGAGGAAGCCCCACCGCGTAACTTGACGACAAACAAGCTGGTCGCGAGCCGTCTACTGACTGTGCCGCCGCTCTCCCCTCTGATCTGTCAGCACGCTGCACGCCTCGTAGTATATCCGTGTGATGCCTGAGTCCTGGCCAGACTACTGACGGCCGAAATCGTGAGCCTTGCGCAACAGTAACCTCGTGTGCTTGAGTTCGACCCCGCCACCGCCTTCGTTGTATCCGCCAAGTGTCCGTAACCGTAGACCGTTCGCTGAGTCCCAGAGTCTCTGCGAGACCCGCGAAACGGCTGACTGCTGACTGCTGAGTGTTGAGGGCTGAGGCCTGAGGTTGTGTGCTGTGAGCGCGACACGTCAGCTCGTGCACGCAAAGACGAACGAAACACTGACGAACCCGCCTCGAACCAGAGCAAAACTGCAAGTAAGCGGCGGGTGCTGGCCCTTGCTCGTCTCCGCCTGCCTTGTTAGACTCGTTAACTGCTCGATTCCCGGATTCACCGCCCCCTGCAGCGCCAAGTTGACTGCCGCACCCAACCACAAGGTCAGCCAGCCCCCATCTTTCCACATACGCGCGCTGACCCTCACACACACTCTCACTCTCACAACTGCACAGTCCACTGAGCGCTGTCCCCGCTGCGCCGACTCCCGACCGTGCTGACCGTGCGCCGTGGACCCGTGGAGGCGCGTCGACGCGAACGAAGAAGGGAGAATGGGGTATTGGGAGATTGCGCGGGGTGTGGAGCAGTCTCTCGCGCGCGAGACTCGATCGAGCTGGGCTCCAAGGTTCGTCGCCGTCTGCTTCTTCTTGCGTCTGGACGGACCACTCCTTCGTCTTCCATCCAGCTCCTCCCTTCTCTCCATCCCTGCTGCCAATCCTCAGCGCTCGACGGCATCGT
The DNA here is from genome assembly GCA_017499575.1 of Sanguinoderma rugosum. NCBI lineage: Eukaryota > Fungi > Basidiomycota > Agaricomycetes > Polyporales > Polyporaceae > Sanguinoderma > Sanguinoderma rugosum. The sequence goes on along the minus strand of VTPW01000005.1, from coordinate 3,572,447 downwards.
CTTGTTTCATCTCCACAGTACGTCTGCTACATCCTCCTCCTCCATTCGTATCTGGTTCAACTTCTCCTCCCCCTCCTCCCTCCGTGTTCTCTCCTCCCTATCCTCTCTTCGTCCTCTCCTCCCTCTCCTCCTCCTGATCTTCCGCCTCGTCTTCCACCTCGTCCTCGCTCCCGCTCCCAATCTCGCACCCCTCCCTCTTTCCTGTCTTTCGCAGATCGAACGCCTGGCCCGGCATCGTTGTCCCCATCGCGCTCTCGTTGGCGTCGTCCTGCGGCGTCGTCTATCTTACACGTCCTCAGGTAGGCCTGTACCTCCACGTCCCCACCTTGAACACGCACTCACAACTCTCCAACACCCCCAATCCCTCGAAACCCGTCCAACGCCTCAAACCCGCCTCAAACCCACTCCTTGGCAGATATCATCCCGACGCCGCCGCGACTCGCTGCGAACGTAAACGCCAACGCCAACGTAAGCGTAAACGCACTCGAGGGGCGAGCACGAGTAGCGCGGGAGGGACGTCCGGGAGGAGGAAATACTGCCCAAGACGAGGCGCCGCACAGCAAACGTGATAGAAGATGATGTGGTGTCCGTATGGCGGCGTTGTGCTTTGAGACATGCGCCGATCTACACGGAGGCCCAGTGTGTTGATGATCGAGCCCACAAAATTGAGACGGCGTGGCTCCCGGTGTCGTGGTCCATGCACGAGGCAGTAGCCATGGTCGATGTTACAGCCAGAGCGTTCTTTGGTGCAGTGCTCGAGTTGCTGAAGAGGTTTGGGAGCCAACCTGAGGATGGCGTATCCGGCGTTTTGTGAGCATCGCCATCGGTGCCATCGCTGGCCTCCCTGGATGCGTGCATGTTCATCATCATCAGCGCCTCCTTTGGAAGGTCAGGCAGAGATGGCTCGTCACTTCCACTCGCGCCCGCTCCGCCAGTGGTACCGCTTTCGCCGACAAGGGGCAAGAGAAGCAGCGTTCTTCGACCGTTTATGCTTCCCAACCAAACTAATTCACCGCATACCACCCATGAATCCGTGAGTGCCATCCCTCTCTTTCTCCTTCTCCTTCTGCACTTCTCCCGCCTCACGTCCGCTCAGGCTCCTTCCCCTTGGACCTGGAAGCGCTCCTCGTCCGGCTCCTTTCCCTCTGCCTCCCACTATTTCTTCCACTGCTTGTTCTGACACCCCGACTCGCCGCCTCAGCTGATTTAGCGACCTCCGCACCGCCATAGCTCGCGTGCCTCGGCTGCCCTTGACCGGAGCTCTGGCTCGACTGAGGGTACATGGACGAAGGTCTTGTCCCCATGCCCACTCTAAGTCCTTGCTGCGCACTCTTCTTCGGTGTGGCAGATGGCGAGGGCGACGGAGCAGCTGAACTCGAGGAAGGCGTCGTGGGGCGAAATCTACTAGCCGGAGGTGACACACCGAATGACGAAGGCGGGGAAGGTGACGACGCGACATCGGCCGCGCCTGGTTTCGTCCGTCGAAGCTGAACGAACCCCACGGATTTCCGCTTGATGAGCTTGGACGGAGAGCTCATCAGGAAGTTGGCGATACCGCCGCTCCCATTACTCCCGAACTCGTCATCCGTGCTGAATACCCCGGTGCTTTTCTTCTCCCTCAGCTCCCTCACGTCTGTCAAGCTGGCATTGGAGCTCGACGATGTTCCCGTCCCACTAGTTTCCTTGCTAGGCGTACGAAAAAACCAGCTGGACGAGGGAGCCTGTCTTGGGGAGGGAGATGATGATTCCGAGGGGATATGGCGCCGGTGGGCAGATGGTGTATTGTTTATTGCAATTGGTTGCGTGGAGGACGTGCCTTGCGCGGGAAGTGCGAATGGCTGTGTTATCGCCTGCGACAGGGAGCTTGGAGGGCGGGGAGTACGCGTCAAATCGACATCCATATCACCAATGTCCTCGTTGAGAGTGACGTCGCTTGGCGCCGTGCTCGCTCTCTTTCTACGCACACCCCATCGCTTCCCAACTGAACCGATCCTGCTCAATAGCGGCGCCTTCGTCTTACCATTCTCCTTCAAATTCTCCTTGTCTGCAGCGTCGGCGACGGCTACCTCTGAAAGTGGACTTGCGTGCCGCGCGCGAACGGGTTTAACCCTAAGTGAGTAGACCATGGGGGAGGGCGGTGCTTGGGGTTGTGCATGATAATTGTGGAGCGTTGGAACTTGGAGGGCGGGGATGTCGTGAAGGGCCTCAGGGATCTGGGGGATGAAGGAGGCGCGCTGTTGGACGGTGAGTGTTGACCTCGTCATGAACCATGCGTACTTACTTTGCATTTTGTCTGGTCCACTGGGTCCTCTCCGCTCCGTCTCGTGCCCCTATCATCGCCTTCCCTAAGCCGGCCTCCGTCCACACCCTTTCGTTCGCTGACGCTGCCCGTTTTCCCTTTTCCCTTAGCTCTTCTGCTCCCATGCTCAAGCAAGGTCAATGTTGCCACGTCCAATAGGTGTTGCTACCGTCGCACAGGTGGTTGTCGAACGTCTCGTCTTCGTCTTCGTCTTCGTCTCGTCGCTTCCTCCTTTCATCGCTTCCCTTCCCCGTCCCCTCTCCGCTCCCTCTGCTCTCCGTCCCGTCCGTCCATCTCCCTCCTTCGTCCTTGCCATCACACCATCCGTCCACCCATTCGCAGCGCAAACAGCCGACACGCCGACACGACGACATGCTGGACGTGTGGTTGTCAGCACTGTAGAACGGTGAATTGCGGGGTTGCGAGCGTGCAATTGCGGTTGGAGTAGTTGCGGTTGGCGGTTGGGATTGCGCGAGTGGTGTGGTTAGTGGTTGGTGTCGGGAGTGTAGATCGGGAGACGGGGACGTGGTTAGCGAGTGCGACTGCGAGTGCGATGCGTTCGCGCCGCGCGTTGGTACGTATCCGTCTTAGAGCTGGCCTTGCTGATCTCGTTCGCAGGTACGTTGCAGATACGACTGGACCGTTCGCGATGACAGGGTGTACGAGCACATTCTGGTCGTCGTCGTTCTGGTGGTCCCGGTGGTGCGCAGCGCATAGGCGATGCCGATTCGACAAGTTGGAAGGATTTTGGCGGTGTTGGTGTGGTTGTGGTAGCGTTAGTGAGTCCTCGCTTTCGTGCTTGTTCGTCCCCCCTTCGTTTGCCATCTTCGTACCATTCCTATCCACCCTTTCGCTTCGCCATCTTCACCGTTCGTGCCTTTGCTGGTTCGTTGTTTATTTCCTTCGTGTACCTCTGCTGACCTCCTTCTCTCGTTTCGCAGGCTTCTCAGGCGACGATGGCGCAGGAATCCAAACGCCGAGTCAACGACGACGGGGCGAAGGTGGAGTGGTGGCACTGTGTCAGACATGGTAGCTTCCTGGGCGTTGGGTAAGTAGTCGTCGTCTTGCGTGTGCTGCAGTCGCGCTGGCTTGTGATGAGTGGTTGAGGGATGATGTGGCGCGGGTGTTCGAGGGTGTCGTGCGCATCGTTTCAGCGCGTAGGCAGAGTGGGTTGAGTCGTGGTCGGTCTGTACAGCGAGAAGGTTCAGACAATGTGAGTTCGAAACGAATTCAGCGGCAGGGTTGAAACTTACCCCATGTCATCACTCTATCCTAGTATGTCCGGCATGCGAGCCATCATGTGCTCGCCGTTTTCCATGTAACGCAGCTGTCACGCGCCCTTACGACCTAGGGTTTGCTGTCCGTATCAAAGTCGTTACGGCGCATTGCCGGCCTGGACGCTGGACGACGGGGTTGAAACGTCCAGGAAAGGCTGGGTCTATGCAGGTCAGTAAATTCGCATGCTCGGAACTGAAGGGGACTCACCTACTCATGCATTGAACGACTTCGCATCGCCTTCCCATCGTCGCGGGCCTCTCGACGCGATACTGTGAATCACCCCCTCCGTTGTCACCCTGTTGCGCAACCCTCATCATAGATATCCTGGCGCGTGATCTCCTTGTCTACGCTGGATACGAGCTCCTTCGCTACATCTGGCTTGTCGATGGCCGGCGTCGTTCGGAGCGGTTGGAAGGGCAGGCAGCGCTGGCGTGGGGGCGGACAGGTAAGTCTGGTCCAATGTTTCACGATGGGGTTGTACTTACCTGAAGCCGTTGCCTGTATCTTCTTGACTCCGAACACGTCCTGCAGTTCACGTTCAAGCGTTCAAGTTCGCCAGTTGACACAGTGTTGGACAACAACGCAGGGGGTGCTAGAACTGGTAGGTGAGGGAGGATGAGGATGATCAGATGATGGAATACTTACTTAGTTGCTTCCAAACCATGCCAGTTCGTGCCCCTGCGCGTGAGGTTGAGGACCCGCATTGTTGGCGCTCAAACCAAGGCCACGTGCACAATTGAAGTCCGCTCCGCTCCGTTGGCCGACTTCGGACTTCAACCTCACCAACCTCTCAACTGCGCACCACGACGACGGCGAGGAGGATCTGGACGGCAACGACGACGACGACGACGACGACGACGACGACGGGATGCTATAACACGCCCACGCTGTTCCCCTCACGCTCTCTCTCACTCTCTAACGCCTCCGCATATTTCATCCCGCCGCTGCTGCCGCAACTTGCTGCCAAATCGTGTGCAAACGCAAACACACTCATTCCACGTAGGCGAGCACGCAGCTTCAACGCTGGCACTGGTGCTGCGGGAGCGTGGATGTGGATGTGGGTTCAGAGTGGAGGTAAGTCACTCCGTCGTCGTCGATCTGCGTTTCTTTCCCGTCGTTCTTGTCTCCCCGTTGCGATTTTGAGTTTCGTTCCCGTTCCCGCTCCCGTTCCCATCCTCGTTCCCCCTTTCGTCCTTCGTCCTTGTTCTAGTTCCCCTTTTCGTGCCCATCCCTTATCGTCACCCACTAACTCCCCATCCTTCTTCATTCTCCTTCGTAGCCAGCAGCCACAGACACCCTCAACGCAGACGCCAGTGCCCGCCGCGGGCTCGAACTCATCGTGCTGGCTGATCGAGGGGCGTGGCGCACAGCGAACGGGGTCGTTCGCGTCGACGGTGCGTGCTCTTCTCCCTCTTCCTGTGTTTCCCGTTCGTTCATGTCCCCGTTCGTGTCCCCTCCCCTCGTTTCTCTCCCTCTCCCAGTTCGTCTCCCTTGCTCCCTCAACTCTCCACTCGTCTGCCCTCCACCGCGGGTCAACCCCCCTTGGTGCCCTCGCCCACAGTTGTGGTTCACAGAGGAAGCTCGGAGGTGGAATGACACGCGCGCATATAGGGACGTCAAACACGACATCGGCAGCATTGGGGTGCGAGCGTATGGAGGGTTGAACGGGAGAAGGGGACAAGGCTACGACAGGTGGTACAATTGCGGTAAGCGCTAGAGATTTATGCGCATATACATACTTACACAGGCCAGATGAAGCAGGCTGCATGGCTGGCGGGGATTGGAGGGGTTGCGACCTTATTATGAGGCTGCTTTCTCGCTGGCGTGCACCCCCTTCGCCGAGATGCCTGGCGTGTAGGCGCCGTGGGGACAATGATGCAACAGGTGGCACAAGCCCAGGTACGTGGTACGACATTTCGGCGCATATATGTGCTGACATGCGGCGAGCAGATGAGCCAAACGTTGAGATTGGCTGCAACGGCTCCTTATCTCCCTTCGCGACGATAGTCGGAGCAGGCCTGTCGTCTCTGGGTACGGCTGCAACGGTTGTTCGACGGCTGAGTGGCCTGCATGGAAGCGAAAGAGGCGTTAACAGGAGGATGATGGCGACAGAGGGTTGGGTAAGCTTGGACGGGAACGAGGGGTCAACAGGTTCTATCGATGGGTCCATGATGTCGCACCAATGGGATCCATCGGCGGATGGGTGAGGTCGACGGCGGGGAGATGCACCGATTGGATCCATCGGCGGATAGTGAACGTCGATGGCTAGGAGTGACGCACCGACGGGATCCATCGGTGGATGGGTGATGTCGACGGCTGGGAGATGCACCGACGGGATCCATCGGCGGGTGTGACTGCTGTCAAGGGACTAAGGCACTGAGGTAACCCATCAGTGGCTTTGCGTCATATATATCATTATCAGCAAGTAGAGTTTAAGATCAACCTAAATGTGAGTGCTTAGAAGTAATATATGTGTTTTCTTTGAGTTTTATGGGTTCGGCACTGGGCATAGACGCTTCGCGTCATTGCCCCAGCCCGAAAATATGTGAGGATTTCCATAATTTGAGGCTCGCCCACATCTATCTTAGCCCTGCCAATGGCATAAGATAGATAGGACATAACCTACCCGGAACGGGGAAGTTGAGTAGCTACCCGAATAATGTTCCTGTCTCCAACGGCCAAAGGAGGAAGAAACATCGTCCGTATTCCGTGCATCGGACTCTTCGCCTCCCTTGCTCCTTCTGTGCCTTGCATTCAACAGGATCACGTCAAGGCTCGAACTTGGCTTGCACTAAGAACGTCTGGCCAGGCCTGTCTGCTAACATGTTCACCGTTTATACCTAAAAACCCCGCATATCGTCAACGAGCACGTCCACAATGTTTCATCCAAGAAAGTCCGAAAAAAGCCCTACGACCTACGACGAAAAAGCAAGGGTCAGCAGGGGTCGGCGTAACAAACCACCCTATGATACCCTACGACGGGGACCTTGTTCGAATATACACTATTATTAACATTTTTGTCTTCTTAGCGTCGAAGGGCTTCGAAGGGACCGTCGGTGAGATTTCCCATTCGTCGGCTGATGATGGCGGCGAAATGGAAGTCGAAGTGACCAAAGGCGGAAGAGGTGGGAGCGGGGGGTAATGGGAGGACGCCGTAACCCGAGCTGCTGCTGGACTTTCGCGAGTGGTAGTGTGGCCGAGAGGATGGATGTCAGATGAGAAGTACAAGTCGGCGACTCTACACTCATCGGAGCAGTAGAGCGGGAGCGGAGCGGGGTTGATCACCAATCGGGTGCGAAGAGGCTGCGCCTTTGAATTGGTGGTCTTTGTCTCCACAGCGGGGGTGAGTGGCGGGGGTGGCTTGAGAGCGCCGTTGGGCTTGACGCGGCCCGTTCCCTGAACGAGGCCGCCAGCGACGCGAGTGCGAATGGTTTTTGATTTTTTACCGTTGAGTTTGGTGGCTAATGGATGATAGGGATGAGGAAAAAACTGATCAGTAAAGGCGGGCGGGACTCACGATAAGACTGTGGCGAGCTCGGGGGAGGGACGGGGGCGGGGGCGGGGGCGGGGGCGGGCGGGACGTCTGGTTGGATGGGGACTAGGTAGCGCTTTGGAATGATTTCTCGTTCACAAACGGGACACCAGGCATCGTCGTAGTCCATGGGTGGTAGAGAAGAGTGGGCAGTCGGAATATCGCCGAAATCCAGTATCGTCCCCTTCTCTTTATATATAATCCTCATCTCAGATCTTGCCCCGTACCGAGATTATTTATTTAGTTATTTATTTACTTGCGCCCCGATTCCCCGAAATATTATCTGCCATCCAACCAATCACAATAGCCGAGGACCCGCGGTTGTCTTCTGAGACGTAATACCACTACTACCTCCTTCCACCTTATCTGTCGTTCCCCCTTCGGTGCGCGACTAACACCGCTCAGTAAGATAGAATACATGACGAAATCAAGCAAGGGAAACGAAACGAGGATGGAATACGAAGGTGATCGTGAACGACAGATGGAAATAGAAGAGCGTGGCGAGAACAAGAAACGAAAAGATCGGATGAGGGAAAGAACAATCAGTGGTTCAACGTCAACATCGGCGCGTACATTCCCACCAATTGGCGATGACCTAAAATCCAATATGTATCTCTTTCATGCCACAAGAGATCAATGGAACAGAATCTCTCGTTTCAGACGTAGTACATAGTGTGTAGTAGGAAGCATCTCATCCCATGTGCATCGACCAAGTCCGCAGAAGCGTATCGTGAACCAGACCAGTCATCCGTTGATTACAACCCGCCGCGAAGACGTAAGACAAGATGGAGCATCAACTCCTTCTGAATGTTTTAGTCAGAAAGAGTGCGCCCATCTTCGAGTTGCTTGCCGGCGAAGATGAGACGCTGTTGGTCGGGAGGGATGCCCTCCTTGTCCTGGATCTTGGCCTTTACGTTATCGATCGTGTCGGACGACTCAACCTCAAGGGTGATGGTCTTGCCAGTGAGGGTCTTCACGAAGATCTGCATCCCACCGCGAAGACGGAGGACGAGGTGAAGGGTGGACTCCTCCTGGATGTTATAGTCTGAGAGGGTACGTCCGTCCTCGAGCTGCTTCCCAGCGAAGATGAGACGTTGCTGGTCGGGAGGAATGCTGAGGATTGGGATCGACGGTAAGCATGGCATACGAACTCCGCTGCGTCCGAATGGCTACTCACCCTTCCTTGTCTTGGATCTTCGCCTTTACGTTGTCGATCGTGTCGGACGACTCAACCTCCAACGTGATAGTCTTGCCCGTGAGCGTCTTGACAAAGATCTGCATACTGCCACGAAGGCGCAACACCAAGTGAAGTGTCGACTCCTTCTGGATGTTGTAGTCGGAAAGGGTACGCCCGTCTTCCAGCCGCTGGCCGGCAAAGATCAGGCGTTGTTGATCGGGTGGATGCTGTTGACGTCATGCATTCAGCGTCTCGATTCGTGGACAGGAAAGGGGAAAACTGCTCACCCCTCCTTGTCCTGGATCTCGGCCTTGACGTTGTCGATGGTATCGGACGACTCCACCGCGAGGGTGATAGTCTTTCCAGTGAGGGTCTTGACGAAGATTTGCATGCTGCAGCGCTGCAGCAAAGGCTAGAGGTCAGTGAACGCGCACGTCGAGAGTTCAGAGGCGGGGTGGCTCACGTTGTGTAGGGAGAACTGCGCTGCTGGTGGTGGTGGTGGAAAAGACTCAAGAGAGATAGAAGAGACGCAGCCACGATGACTCGCAATGTGAGGCGATGTCGGAGTTTCCAACGTTTATAGCCGTTTTCGAAATAGTTGAGACTCCGCTCTCACGCAAAGAAATGTCGCACCATGGACCACCAAACTTATTCAGTGAATATCTCAGCAACTAGCCGTTGTATTGGCTTGAACCAAGGATAAACTTAACGGTAATTGTGACCTCTATTGAGCCCCGGTACTAGTTTCATAGGTATATGAAAATATGAAATTGCTAGTGTTTTCAGCATGGTTCATCCTTGTTCAACGATTTGGGCCGTAATTTGGTCAGGGAGCTATGTGTGGTAGGTACAGGCATGTAAATAGAGCATTGATATAGTGCCAAAAGAGATGCATATAGCTCGCTGAGCAGAATGCTCGCCGGAACTTGAGTCCGATGATCGATCACGTACTAATTTTCTTTTCAACAATACTTCTGCCTTGCCTTGGTGCCCGCTCCTCCATCCTTCAGTCATGGCTCGTCGTCTGGTGCAACGGAAGGGAGAATCTAGGAGAGGTGGCGCCACAGGCAGTAGAAAGGGCCGAAAAGCATCCGAACGCGAAGAGGCAGAGCAGTCTGAAAATGTTGCCCCCCAGCCTCGCGCCCGACCTCGACCTCGACCAATCACAAGAAAGGTTTCTGGCTCAGGAGCCTCTAACGATACAGCGGAGATTGATGCTGCTGCCGCTGCACTCATGGCCTTGAGAGAGCCTCTCCAAGTGCATGCAACGGCATTTGACCGCATGTATGCGGCATCGCATGGGCTTCCGGTGGAACAGGCGGTTGCTCTACGACTTGAACTTGAATCGACGAGACATTGCCAGAATTGCTTGACGGAGGTCGGACGAGTACTTGCATCCACGAGCCATTGTAGGATGTTCGCTATCCTGGAGTTTTCGCTGGGGCTCACTAGAGATGGTGTGCTGGATGTAGAATAATCAAGGTTCGAAGGAATCAGGTGAGTTTCGAGCAAGATAAGCGTTGAATAATTTTGCTTGTTACATTGGCGCCACTTTTCAACGTTTTCATCGGAGTCTCAACTATTTCGAAAACGGCAATAAACTCCCGCACCAGGGGGACAGGGGGGATATCTGACACTGCGCGACCGCATTGTGATGATGGTGGCTGCTACATACCTAGTCGTTTGCTTTCCCTGATCTTCCTTCCCGCCCCTCCTCGTTTCTCCTCCCCTCCTTCCTCGCGCTGTTCGACACCTACGTCGCCGTCAACCTCTCTCCAGTCCTTCCACCGGCGGTGGCTGCCGTGGTCAGATTGGTTATACAGGGTGTACCCCGTGTTCAGGACCACCGGAGGTTCCTCCGCCTTTTTCAAAGGCAAAGCGGTGATTAGGACAGCGGATACGAGACCAGGAGTGCCACTATGCGAGCAGTAGCACCACGAGGAGGCGCGTAGGCGACAAGGATGGTGGGGAATGGGGTACTGACTGAATAATGCAAGGAGAAGCGAACGCGCCAGCGACGAGAAAGGTATGCTCACACGTCAACGGTGCCAGCGCAACTATTCACATCCGTGTCCTGTCCCCAGAAACGCGGTGGGGTATACATCCCTTCCTCCTGCATCATTGCACGCAGTCCCCACGATCGCTGGTCTCTGGCAGTCCCCCAGCTGCTGGATAGCGGCTTTCCACTACGAACGACTAGCGCGGGCTCGTGCGGCGACGCTGGGCGTTTCAGGCGTGGCCTCATTGTCCACAGAGGATGCTCTTGCCTCACGCTTAATGGTGAAGGTCAAGGAGCCCCACGGGGAACAGACGCAGACGTACGCACCCGAAGGAAATTCGGAAGCAGGACACTTGCGGACCCGAATCGGAGGCGTTGACAGCCTCTCCAGCTCTGAGGGATCCCTTGAACGTTCCCGTCCACGACAGACGCACGAAAGGGCCGAGCGACGTCGAGGGGATGTGCGAATCCACCCCCGACACATAAATGGTAGGGATGGTGCGGGATAGGGCAAGGAAGGAAGGGGGGAGGGATGGCCAAAGGACGGGTGTATACGATGAAGGGCCAGCAGCGCGCTGCAGCAAGTGAGTACCCATCACATTTATGGACAGGACGGCACTCACCGTCGTATTTCAGCACCCAGCTCCCAGGCATATGTGTAGACTCCTTCCCACATCCCTTACGCAGCCCGCCGACGTCGCTATGGCCATCCAGGCTCGGCGACGACCGCGAGGAAAGGCCAGGATCGTCGAGACGACGTGTAGCCTCCGAAGACCGCCCGCATCGTCAGCAAAGGACATCACCACTGTGGAGGCAAGGCAGCTGCACCATGTATGTCGGTAAGTCCCTCGTCGTGTAGCAATTGCAGAAAAGACTCATCACGACCCGGAACAGACGGATTCGCCGACGAGGCCTCTATTCCGGGCATCGTCGGGTAATGATATGTGGCCAAAGCGAGTTAAGAGGCGGCCTGCGCCCTGAATCGAGAGTGGCGGTGAGAACGCAGACGGGATGCCCGGCTGTGGTGAAAGGGCTCACACCTTTCATTTCAGACTAGCTATTCAACCCATGGCGAAATCTATTCATCCATGGGCGCACTCGCCTGTCAACCACAGCCTGTGACTCGTGCGCGTAAGATGGAAGGAACGTTACGTGTCGGGTTCGCGCAGGCAGCGTGATGGTGTGGTGCTCACGCGGGGACTACTCAGCGTAGAGGATGCAACGCCGGAGCCAGTGGCACCAGTACGAAAAAGGCGGCACTAGCAATGAGTATGACCTGGAGCAGGTGTTCGGGATGGTGTAGTATCAGGAGAATAGCGGCACACCCTTCGAAATGATGAATATTACCTGAAACGACTTGAACATACTTGAAAGTCTCTTGATGAGACGGTTGATATGTACTAGTATTGCAAGGATCTGGGTGAACTCGCTACACATTAAAGTATCAAGCGTAGAATCTGAGAAGCAAGTCCTAGGACGCTGACCCGCTCGTTCGTGAATATAATGTATCGGCGGGAGCTCGAGCGAACACTACAAGTAAGCGAGGGATCCTACAACTTGTCTCCCCGCAACCTCAAGCCGTATCTGAGGTTCTCGGGGGTGTCTCTTCCCACTTTTGCCTTCGCCTTCGCCCATAACTTATGATCACAGCCTTGTGAACTCATGTCCATTCCATCGCCCATCCTTGGCATCCCAATGCGCGGACCATCATATTCACCGTCTCGATGTCATGTCCCTTAACGGTCGTGCTTGCCTTGTACAAGTTGTCGAATGGTTCTGCAACTGCATGGTGGATTCTCGTGGGGGTAAGTCTGTCCGTTACGAGTTGAGGTATTGAGTACTGATATGTCGTTTGTCGGGTTCAGGCTGCGGTCACGTCGTCCTGAATGGCGTCTGTACCCACTCCCCGTCGGTGTCCCTCTACCTCGGGCCGTCGTAGGCGTGGTCGCTGGCAATTGCCACCTCTTCCCTCTGGATGGAACCTCGCTGTCGCCTCCCTCCGTTGTGGCCTACTGGGCTCGAGCCCATCCTGTCCCACCCCTCGTTCTCGTCACTCCACCGTCTTGCGCCACCCCTCGTACCCGCTCTTGTTCCCTTCCTGCACGATTCTTCGTCGTCGCTATCCTCTCGCTTGCAATCCTTCGTTCGTCTCTTTTTTTTTTTTTTTTTTTTTTTTTGGTGGAGCGATGCTGCTTTAACGCAGCTGCCCGTTGGGTTCCGTCAGAGTCAGAAGCCTAGGGCTCGCTAGAGCACCGGCCATGGGCCGGTATGTGTTACCACGAGGAAATGCTTTACGCACGTAGTGTGGGACTTCAATACCTGTTAAATCCTTCGTTCGTCTCGTTCACTTACTGACGCATCGTCCCCCTCGCCGCCCCATCAACGGCTTTCTATCTCGGGCTTTCGTGGGTATGATCCGGAGCAACTGCCATACCGACTCGTTGGGTGGGGAGTTCCTGCTTCTCGTCGCCGTCGTCTAGCCTCGTCACTCCGCCGTCTTGCGCTCCGGGAAGTCCCCTCCCTCGCTCTGCTTTCCTATCGTTAGCATTGCGTTCGCAGTTTTTCGTAGCAGCTCGTTGTGAGCTTCAAGGAGGCAGCGCCGTTTGAAGTACTCACCACCACGATGCCGCCCTCCAATGCCTCATTTCCCTCCTCCACCCAGGTGTCATATTCGCCTCGACCCCTTGTCTTGCAATCCTATTCCACTGCCATGCATACGCGCATCGTCGTGGTCAAGGTTCTGCGCCATCCAAATCAGCACTGGGGAACGATATGCTCGTCACGAATGGAAACAACTCACCCGGCAAGCACATTCGTTTCACGATTCCAGCAGTTCCTGCGCTTGCAACGAGCCCCGTGGCCGATGTATTCGACGGTATCTTCGACGGTATCTTGCTCATCCGTAGGTCTAGTACACCAAGTTCGGTTGACCATTGCCAGAATCATATCCAGTGAACAACTCCTTGCTGCCGGCGCAGGTCACTGGCCTTCGCGTTTGCGTTTGCGTGGCCGTTTCACGTTTTCTCCATGTTCCGCGTTTCCCTTCTCGTGTCTTTCTCCTTTCGTTTTCGCTCCGTTCTGTCTCCGTCCCTTTCAATTCTCCTCTTGTCTCCACCACCGGGTCCCGCATAGCATACCGAGTAGCCGGGCGTGACGTAGTGTATCGTACTGCGCCGTGCGTGTAGAGCAGCAGGGTGTCCTCGCCTTGGTGTCCTCGCTGATCACGGCTCTCGCGTGCAAGTGCGTGATCTGACTCGCTCGAAGTCGGTCGCTGACGGTTCACGGCGATTTGTTGGTTGGTGGGAGATCGGGATGAATCGTGCCATAACGGACGATTGTCCGGCGGCGTTGAGTTGTGTCGCGTCCCATATTCTTCCCTTCCTCCCCATGTCGCGACCCTTCCTTTCTGCGTTCGCATCCTTCGTTCCCTTTCCCCTCCTTCGTTCCCATTTCCCCCATGCTTCGTTCATTCACATCCCTCGTTTCCCTTTTACCCGTTCATCGTTTTACCATTCCTCATTTCCCCATCCTTGTTTAACCTTTGCCCATTCCCCGTTCCCCGTTTCGGCGCTGGTCACGGCTCCGCGACCCCGCTACTCAGGGCAGCAGGGTGCGACTAATGGCGTACAACAGTATGGGATGGGGTAATAGGATGTGGTAGGGTCGTAGGTTGGTTGAAGGGTCGTGGAAGGAGCGTGCTCGCGTGCTCACGCCCTTCGTGCCCAGTTGCTCGTTGCTCGTTGTTCGATGGCTCCCTGCCATTCCTCCTCTGCCGTTCTTCGTCTCCCATTCACCTCATTCTCCCATTCGTCCTCGCGTTCCCCGTTGCCGTCGCCGTGTGCTAGCAGTCTCGTAGTCGCCCCGCGTCGACAATCCCCGTCCCCCAAGTCCCCTGCGCTAGTTCGCTCGCTGGTTCGCTGTTTCGAACGGAGATCCGGAGACGAGTCTTGCACGCTGCACGCTGCACGCTGCACGCTGTACGTCGCACGACGAGAGCACTGGCGCAAAGACGCGTCAGCCGCGTTTACTCGTTCGTTCACGTGGTTCAAAAAAGCGCACCTTTGCTTTTTCTCCGTTCCTCTCTCGTTTCCATTCCTGCTTTGTCCATTGTTTTCTTCCTCATTCCTCATTGCCTTTCATTTGCTCTTCGTTTATCTTTTCGTTTCCCCTCCTTGACGTCTCGTTTCCTCGTTCCCGTTTCTCATGCTCATTCCCGTTGCTCGTCTCCCCCTGTTTCCTCATCACTCCTTCATGTGGGCGTGCTCACCGTCGAACTCGTCTACAGCCGCATAAGCGCGCTAGCCTCGTAAACGAACGCGAATGGGCTCACCTCCGTTCGTTCGCTCATTCGCTAGCTCGTGTGCAGCTCGTACCCATCGCAGCTGCCGCCGTTCCTTTTTTGGCTCTCGCGTGGTTTCTCCGTTGGGCGGTTTCTGGCCGTTTCATTTGGTTTCCTGTTTCCAGTTTCCCTTTTCGTTTTCTCTTGATTTTCTGTTCGTTTACCCCATTTTAGGTGGCGCGTACCGACTTGGTTGCAACGTCTTGGCGTGTTCTGGCGCGAGTAATAGATAGCCTGAGTGAGGGAGTGTGTGAGTAAGAAGCAAGAACGAGCAAATGGGGTACGTGCTGGGTTTTGAATCAAAGAGACCCGTTAGCGGCGTCTACCCGCGTCGTCAAGCTTCAACCTTCAAGACCCATCCCGGCAACTCGTCGACTGAACTGGCACACATCATCCGCCCATCTCGCCATCTGCCCTCCCTTTTGTTGTTGTTGTCGCGCCGTCCCTTGGCGCTTGCTGTCGTGGGTGGCCATCATCGCCCCTCTTGCTGCTCTCACGTGGACATACTGCTGCGTGGACGTGCTGAGGTATTGCGGAGGCGTAGCTATAGGAGATGGGAGATGCGGGTGTCAGTGCATATCCGTTCGTTCGAAGGCGCGACGTACCTTCATCTTGTCTTCTCATATTTTCTTGCTTTCATTTCTCTTCTCCATTTCCCGTTGGCATCCCCTCTCATTCCCCTTTGCTATGTGCTCCCTTTGCGGCTCGTTGCCTCTCGCTTTCGTTTCCACTCCACCGTTCCTCGATTCGTTCTCGTTCGTCGTGTTCGCATTCCCGCTCGTCGCTCGTCTCTTGTCTGCCTCCCTTCCTATCTTGTTTTGTTGCGGCGGTGACTCGTTTTTGAGGTATATAGGTGTCCTGTTTGTCCAAGGGCCATCGAGGCCGTCTTTCGTTGATTAAGGAGGTTGGCTGCGTAAACGAACCCGAATGGACTCACCTTGAACCCTGGTTCACTCGCGGGCAGCGCCAGCCGACACCGTTGCCGCCGTCTCCTTTTCTCCCGTGTAGTTTTGCTGTTTAGGTCGATTTTCTGGGTTTCGCCTTTCATATCGTGTCTTCGTGGCCGGGTACTAACTTGGGACGAAGTGTTGGCGTTGGAGGGTGATCTACGACGTTCTCGCGCCCGATAAGGTGGGGGAACGGGGTCGGAGACGATATGGACAACATGGGAGACGTCTTGGAGGACTAAGGGCGCATAATCGAGTGACTGATCGCGAGAGTGTGTGAGTGCGTGGGTAAGTGCGAACGAATAAGAAACGTACTGGGTTAGAGCCGACTAGGCTGAATGTCGATGACTGAACGTGTTCAACATTCAATCGTCGCCCGGCCATGGGTGGGTTGAAACTCCGTCCCGTTCCGTCTTCGGGACTTCCGAACTCGGACTTCAACACGAACCAATGTCTCAGTCGCGCACCACGACAGCGACGATCACAACAAGGACATCGTCTCACCCACTCACCTGCGGGGTGCGTCGCCAGAACGGCTCCAGCGACATGCAGCCCGTGCTCCTCTGTCACTGCACCTAATCCGACGATCGTGCGCCCAACAATCACCCAGCAGCAAGTTTGGATCCCATCACCGCGACATATCATTGCAAATCGTTGACACGACCCCGCGCCTTCGATGCGCGTCCTTGATGGCCATGGAGATGGATGATGACGCGCAGGAAGGACGGGCTGGTGGCATGATGTTAGCATGCTGCTCAGGCTATCGAGGGCGACATGGACGACTCACAAAGACAAAGGTCGCAGCTCGCTAGGGATGTTCACTAATGCAACACCAACTCCAACGCGAACAGAGCACAAGTGCGAACGCCAACGCCGACACGAAGACAAAAGACGGGACCCAAGGGGGTGGAGACGAGTGAACGCCAACGTATGGGCTCAAGGACGGATGGGCGTGGGTGTGGGGTACAAGGCACAGACGGCTGCGACTCGCACACGAACTCGAACACGCACGAGAGCGGGGAAACGACACAACACAACGCAGAAGGAGAAGGGCAAGTGCCAACAAACAGATGCAGACATGAAAACGGAAACAGAAACAGAAGCAGCAATGGCGGGAACGGAGGAGAGCGGAGGGACTCGAGTACGCAGCGGCGTACCGAAACTTCAATCGCACAACAGCACTACTGAGGATCTGCGACGAGGATCTGCGACTTGCGACTGCAGCTGGGATTGCACACGCAGAACGTCAGCTCTAGGGTCCGAGATTCGGTGAGGTAGGACGGCGTACCTGGTATCTGGATCGGCGCGCGGCGCTTGGTGCACAGCTGCACGACTGCACAATGATGCGGTCTGCGATGCAACTGGCGGTACACAGGATGGGTTGGAGCGGTGTGGCTTGGCGGGCGCGGGCATGACTTACGAGAGGTGCAGGATGCTGTGGGGGAAGAAGAGGAAAGCAATATCGATGTGGTGCATAGGCGAGAAGGAAGGAGAACACAAAGAACAGCAGGTGGAGAAGAAGGGGGGGGGATGGTACAGCAGCAAGAGCAAGACGAACAGGAAGACGATGAGAAGCACCCCGGCAAAGCGGGGGCGAAAGCGAAACGAAGACGCTGCAGGATGTAGAATGGATGCGAAAGGGGAACGAACGAAATACGAAAGAAATGAGACGGGAACGAGACGAGTAGCAAGGAAGTAAGAAAAGAAAAGAACGACAGTGAATGAAATGAGATAGCGAGACGCACCCTGTCTGCGTATCGATCTAGCCAGGCATAGAAACGAGCGCTGCGTTGACAAAACTGAGTGGGTACGTTCGCTTCTACGTGCCGAGGGACTCGCTTTGTTCTTATCCCCAGGAATGACTGTGAATGACGTTAGTGTTTCGTGAAGGCATTGATCGCGGCGGGTGCAAAACTAGAACGACAAACGAGTTAGAACGAACGACGAAGACGTTGGAGGAGGAAGGAATGGAGAAGAGAAGGTACGCACCTGATCCATCGTTGACTGCTTGGAGGTGCTGACGGCTTCCTCGTCGTAAGATGGAAGCGAGACGTCGTCGTCGTCGTCGGATCTCGCGCGCGACCCATAGAAGCTTGGTATTCATACTAACAAAATGTAACGTCATTGGATAAATTTACTCACAATAAAGATAGGTAAGTTCGCATTCACCCCTGCGGCGAAACAAACTGATGTCCATCAAATCAACCGTTAGTACTACTAATACGTTAGCATCTGTAGATTATAAGTCTCCCCCAGTATCGCTGCTGCCGTACTTGCCGAATAACCGTTTGCACACCGTTTATAGATATCCGGGGAATTAATGTCATTGAAAACATTGTACACAACTCACAGCGGCGTGTACGGCGAACCTACTGACAGACTAATCTAGCCAGTTCGTTGTTGAGCTCATCGCGAGTCCTTGTCCCGTTACAATCCCGTAAACGACGGCCGATCGTGCGGGCGTACGTGCACATTGACTGGGCCTGAGTAGTTACTTCGTTTGTAAGACGTGAGACCTCGTCGTCCTTGAGCTGAGAGACCTGTGAAGCAGGTAATTGTTAAGAGATCGAGACAACGAAACCAAAACGAAATAAGAGCTCGCCGTCGCGAACACGAACGACTCAGATACGCAGCGGCGTGCGCCGACGAGAGAAGCAGCGTGCGCCTAATTGAGAGTTCGACCTTGGTCGACTGACGTCTTGTCGTGGCGTTGTAAACGTCAAGGCTATCCAAGTCGGCTTTCACCTGTGTCATCGTGCTTTTAACGTTGCCGAAATCGCCGTCTGTATCCATCTAACCCGAGTTCGTCGTCGTCTGATTCGTCTGACTCTATTTCTAGGGCCGGCCTTCAAGATTGTTGCTCGCGACATCTAGGTAAGTCGTGGCACTGTTAATCCTGTATGTTCGATTGGCGCTGACTCACCTCCACGCTATTGAGGGCATTGGGGAGAGGTACGCTGTCCCCGCCTCTATCTCGCGCGCGCATGCGCGAGCACTAGGTGTGCCCATTCCTTCCTTTCCCCCCTCCTTTCGTCTTTCTCTTCTCCCCCTCCTTCCATTCCATTGCCCCAACATCGAGACATCGTATTTCATCTATAACCCACGCCGCACAAGCTGACGGAGCTGAGCATAGTGTTCTCTAGCTGCCTCAACCACGCTGGCATCATCCTTGTCGTGCGCACTGAGTACTCGGCAACGAACGATAAGTTTCTCCGCGTTATCCTCACTCCAAATGACGAAGATGTTGTTTTTGAAGCATTCAGACAGCTGGGCAGGGCATTTTCTCTTAGGCAAAGGCATTGCTACGACATAGGCAGTAGATACAGTAGGCTACGGACCCTCCCACATATGGCGCTGCCACTCCGGAGGTTAAATGGGACTCAAAAAAAAAAAAAAAAAAAAAAAGAAGCATTCAGATATACGTCCAGCGACGTACGCCATGGTAAGCTTGCGATCAATCATTTTGACTCGGTCGAGCTCTAAACGTAAGAGCCAAGGCGATTTAAGGTGCAGCTTGCTGGATATCTCCTCGTCCGGGATCGCGAAGAAAGATTCGACGAATACTACGTTGTCTTCGATGATGGTAGAGGGTCGGGATCGTACCAAATTTCGACAGCGGCCGTGACGGTACAGAGTCTTGTAAGCGAGCTCCTGTTGGACGTTCTTTGCGATGTATTGATTCTGATATTTCGGGCTCCAAGTACACCGATAACGAAGGAGTCTTGATATTATTAGCGACGTTGATGATTTCCTTCAAACGCGGTGCACAGAGAGTGACATTTTTACTCGAGACACCGGCATAATGGAAGGTTTTGAGTGTCATTTGAGTGGCGGGTTCACCGATAGACTGGGCAGCAGGGGTGCCACACATCTCACCGGGATTCGCAATGGACTAGTTGAACTTTGCCTCGACTTCGCCGAGAACCCAGTCGAACGCTTCCCTGGTAAGATGATGCTGTTCGAGGATCTTTCGAGACGCTAACGTAGCGCGAAGATGCATGCTGAAGTTGAGGGTGGCGTTGGTCTGCACCTCGCAACTCAAGGCATCATCACCACGAACGACGATGAGGCGCTTCACGAGGTCTCTTACGGCGTCGACGATATAGGCTGGTTCCAGATCGCTTGGTTTCCGTCGGTCAATGTGGAAGATCTGGCCAAGCATTATGCACGATTCGGTTGAGATTGACGGGGAGGTAATGGGCCGAGCCAGGAACTGCTCGAGGGAAAACGAATTCGCGCAAGAGTTTCCGGCCTTCGCAGAGTTGAGCGAACTCCTCGTCCAGCTTCGCCTGCAGCTCCGGGGAGGAGTCGTCGACTCCGACCTGCAGGACGCCTGGCAGGAAACCTCCGGCGGGATCAACGACGTCGACGTGGTAATTATGCTTGAATTGAACATGGTTGACACCGAAGGTCGTGATGTTCTGTTTTTCAATAAAGGTGCCGTCCATGCCATCCTCGCCATAGACGAACTGGATGAGATCACCGAGGGAATGTCTGACGGTCCCATCATAGCAGACCTGAACATCCTCCAAGGCCTTCACGAGACGACGCTGGATGTAACCCGTTTCGGCAGTCTTGACAGCAGTGTCGATGAGACCCTCGCGACCAGCCATGGCGTGAAAGAACTCCTGGGGTGTAAGCCCCCACAGATACGAATTCTCGACAAAGCTCCTTGCCTCAAGACTGAAGTCGTCCTTCGTGAAATGAGGAAGCGTACGATGGCAGAAGCCGAACGGTATACATCGCCCCTCCACACTCTGTTGCCCCACGCAAACCGAGATCTGGGAGATGTTGATGAACGAACCCTTCGAAGCGGTGACCACCATCTGCTTAACGTTGTTGTCCTCCTTCAAGTTCTTCTGCGCGTACTGACCAGACGTGCCACGGGCCAAGTTGAGTTGCCGCTCGACTTGACTTTCGAATGATTCACGGGTTGTCATACCGGGAGCGGCCTTGAGCTCATCGATTGTTGCTCGCTCCGCGATGGCTGCGACTTCGGCCTCGTGGCTAGCAATAGTTTGTATGATGAACGCCATGGTCTTATCGTCGGCGATGGTGTCGCCGATGCCACTACTGAACCCGTTGGTAAAAAGCCAGTAATTTACAACCTTCTGCAATCCAGAGAACAGCGCGCACGCGCCCTCGGGACTCTTCTCGCGGAAGACGACGTGGACGAGACCGCCTTGAGAAGCACCGACGGTCTTCTTCTGGGGATGTAACTCGTCGGTAAGTAGTCCCAACATGTGGACGGGCGAGGCGCTTACTTGTGTCTTCGTTCATGCATCCCTTGCTTGTTCCCAACTTCGGCGATATCTCCGGCAGACCTTCCTCCCTCTCCTACTGTGCCACCACTCCTCTCGTCGTCGTACTGCTGCTGGAGGAGTAGCCGATCGGCCAGAGATCACCATTGGGTGTTGAGAGCTGCCGACGGCACATGGTAATGTGTTGACGGAGGCAGTGGTGCAGCGCGATCGAAGGGGATGGAGGAGATGGGGCAGACTTTGCTGGAAGTGACCTGGTGGAGAATTTCGCTGGTGAATGACGTCCTATCAAGGTACACGGCGTGTACTCACTTCGGTGCATCCCACATCCCTCGCCCGTTGTTTGATTCCCCAATGTGTCTCTCCTTCTGCTTTGCATCCCGGCCTTTCCTTTCTCCATGTGGCCGTACTTCTTGCGAAGCAGCGCCTGCTTTAACGCCGCGATTCGTCGTCACTGCAGCCTGTGTCGAGAACCTGCCTGCGTGGCCTTCCAGTTTCCCCGCGACATCTGAGGCATTGTCGATGGCTTGGCAGACTCGTTGTGAAATGCGCCCAACGTGTTTGAGCGGAATGTAGTTCAAGAGGCGCCATCGAGATCTCCGCACCCTCTTGTCGTTGTCTGATACTGGACGCTCGACTGCCATCTAGTGCTCCGGTCAATTCAGGGGTGCATACTTACATTTTCACGCTCCCTTGTCGTCGTCGATAGCTGCCGCATGGGCGTGGTATGGCGTTCCCACCACCTCGTCGGGCTTGCGCTGGGCCACAGAGGATGTAGGAGGATGTAGACACTAGCAGCGTGTGGCATGCACCCAAGGTCGCGACTGGGCACATGGGGAGGGTAGAGAACGAGGAGGGGCGTTGGTGAGTAGCCTGTCAGGCACAAGCATGGCGGGATAGCTGACCTGTTCATCCTCCCTTCTCATCGCCGCTTCCAATGCGCCAGCCGTCTGTTACGCCCAGCGTCTCCCATGGTCGCAGTTGCGTCGTGTTTCGTAGGGTGCTGCATTGGCCAGCAACAGCGCAAGCGCTGCTCCGTCGGTTCTCCTCACTGGTGCGTAGGAAGGGGCTGTGGGTCAAAGTTAATGGAGGGCAAGTAAGGGATCCAGGCGCATCTCGTACCTGAGCCTCGTCGTCTACCCCCATCCCCTCCCGTCTTCCTCTGTTGGCAGCCTCGCATGTGTTGTGACCTTGTTCAAATCGCCGCCACCGAAATCGTCCACATCTGGCGATGTTGTCGTGTTAGCTCCCTTTGTGCTGGACTGCAGTCCACACGGAATTGGAGTCGCTTAAATTTGGACGTGGTACGGGCTGCCAAGATGGTGACGTGGCGCTCGAATTGGAGAGTGAACGGGGTTAGCGGCGATGTCAAGGGAGGACGATCGAGGGCGGGGTGCCCCGCATTGTGGCGCTTGAACCAGCGCCACGTGCTCGACCGAACTCCGCTCCGTTCCGTCCGCCGTCGCCTCACTTAGATCCCACCAACTCTCAAGCGTACCCCCACGGCGATTGGATGTGAACGTCTGAACGGCGACGACGAGAGAATCCCATATCCTGCATCTGAATTCTACGCCCCAAGGCCCCACGTTCCATCTCGTTCCGTCGACGTGAAATGGCAAACTCTGGCGCATCCCCAAATCGATTACGCTTGCACTCAAGACAATCGACGATTGAGCCGACGAAGCGACGGCGGGAATGCGGGGACATATTCCCGAGCACTGAGGCGCTTGCTTCACTGTCAAATCATGACGAGGGACGACACTCCAGCGAACGCCGGGCCCCGCAACAAGGCGTTGGGCACATGGGGAGCCAGCATCGTTGTCGACGACGACAACGAAGGCGCGGCAGCAGGCAGAATTTGACGGCGTTTGCGGGGAAGGGGATCGCGCAAGGGCTCGACGTAGGTGAGTGGATCCCGACGTCAGCGACCTGATATCAGAGACTCACCAGAGAGCCCAGGCACATTCTCTGATGCCATGATCATGGGCGCGCGCCACCCAACGCCTCGTGCCTCAACATCGTCGTCCGTCACTCCTCTCTAGCCTAAGCCTCAATGAGAGCTCTCCCGACGCTGCTCAGCTCACGGCGCGTCTTCGACGACGCCGAGAGGTCGCCGTAACATGTACCGGCCTTTCGCAATGGCAAGGGGGCAACGAGGCATCACCAGGCGGATTAACATGAGGGGCAAAGGCAATCAGGTCGCAGAGAAACGGTGGGGGAAACTGAAGACAAGCGAACACGCCAGCGGGTACCCAGGTAAGTTCACGCCTTTCCAGTGCCGTGCGGCCACTCACCTGCGTGTTGCATCCGCAGAACATGGCCAGTAACGTCCAGCTCGTGCTCCTCCATCCCTGCGCCCAATCTCGAACATCGCACGGCTCTGCCGGCCCAGGCGTCTCTCCACGACAAACTCCGGACGCAGAGGCATGGAGACGATCTTGCATCTTTGATATGCACCGTCGTTGGCCGTGGAGATGAATAACAGTGCCGGAGGGTGGAGGAACATTAGCGCGTTGCTCAGGCTATCGAGGACGACACGGACGACGCACGAAGATAAAGGGCACAGCGCTAGGGATATTCTGGCCGTGCCGGGGCTTCGTCGACGGACTGGAGGGGGGGAGAGACGTGAGGTTGGCGGCATCGATTGGCGGGAGAGAGGAGAGTGTTACCCACGTCGAATACTGAGCGTGACGAAAGGCGGAATGAGGTCGGAACGGAGGGAAGACGCAGAGAGGAAGGGGGAAAGGGAGAAACGAATGCGAGATGGAGACGACAGAGGTAAGTAAGCAAGTTGCTGCCCTTCTCCCCGCCTAACCTCGCCCTTTCTTAGCTTCCCAACTCCCCTCCGAACGGGCTACGCACTTACGCACGGAACTCGATCCCACTACTCGGGGAGGCGTGCAAAGTCCCCAGGCCGCCTGGGCCACATGGGCCGGGGGATACACCCACAATGGGCATGGAATCATCCACACGACATGCGAAAATGGCGCAAAAAGGGACGGCTCACGATACGAGCATGGGATATGGGGTTAGCGGCAGGCGGGGAATAAAGGAGAGGGAATACGAGGGTGGGCAGGGAGCACCGGGATTACGGGAGCGCCACCAGCGTGATTGACGATACCTCGGGAATAAGGACTCGCGCAAGCAGCCTAAGTACGCAGACTGCGGCGATTGAAGGCAACGCGCAAGACGACACTGTCAAGACGACACTAACGCAAAACCCAGTCAATACTCGCCTCGTCTCTAAGTAGGACACTACTCACCATCATGTTGCGTCATCAAAGCACGCCCAGCGATGTCCCGACCGCCTACGACATCGACTGTGTGGCCTCATCAACGTTGCCGCTGTCTTCTAACAAACTAGAGGTGTGCGAGGCCGCGGAGACCAGGAAAGTCCTGTGTGGGGTCGTCGGAACGACACGTGGTCTCCGACGAGCGGCTTGGGCGTCCCGGGATGATGACAGCCTCGATTGAGCCGGGTAACCGCGGAGGGAAGGAGGTGACTGGCGCAGGATCTCGACGATACAAAGAGGGCTCACCAGAGCAAGCCCTGGCAGAGTGCCAACATTGGACAGCATCGAGGCATCAGCGTCCACTCCATGAGCGAGGAATGCGAAGTCAGGATCGTCCAGGCGGAGGAGAGGACGCAAGGCGCTGGTTACGGCGACTAGGACACCGTTGAAGAGGCGGAGAGGGTAGGCGAGAGGCTTGACCGCCAGCCAGGGGGATTTGTGCCACCACCTATGACGGCGGCTTTGAGAGTGAGGAGGCCCTTGTCTTCGCTGTGCGCTGTGGAGCATTTCGCAGAGTGGCGTCGCGCTGGGAAATATCGTAGTGCTGCTGGGCATTCTCTAGAGCG
This sequence comes from Sanguinoderma rugosum, assembly GCA_017499575.1. Taxonomy (NCBI): domain Eukaryota; kingdom Fungi; phylum Basidiomycota; class Agaricomycetes; order Polyporales; family Polyporaceae; genus Sanguinoderma; species Sanguinoderma rugosum. The sequence goes on along the minus strand of VTPW01000005.1, from coordinate 3,547,756 downwards.
AGGGCGAGGTCCGGGCCACAGTACCGGGAAAAGCTAACATACAGGGAGTGTGGTAGATTGTGAGTAAGTTAGAGCAGAAATAAGTGTAGCAAACATCCCTGAATAGATACGCTGCTTTCCCTGCTCCTCTAACCAATGCTTCGCCCTTCGCCTGACGACATGACCTCATAATGGCTACGGCGGTTAGCGATGGCACGATGCTAAGTCCGACTCGGTGCTGCTGCATGAGACACTTGGCCTTAAATACACCCAGTTGAGCTGTGCTCGAGAGTGCCATTGTCGTCGAGCAGAAACGCGGGCGTTGTCGATTTCACAGTCGAACTCGCGCACGAGCTGAGTGGGTTAGTGTGGAGCATCAAGGACAGAAAACGTGAGGCGTAGACAACTCATCTGCTGCTATTTGACCTGTTCTAGGGTGTTGGAGGTAGTGAGGGATTGATTCAAGTCCGTTCGAGCGTGAATAAAGCCACATCTAGCTGTACTGTATTGAAAGTGCAAGATTTTCTACATATGGTGAAGTGCTAGATAAAATGATGCTATGTACGTCAGGAAGATCATATGAATAAGCAGTCCATCGGAGTTGGATATCGTCCCTTTAATCCTGCGCACGTCCCCAGCCTTGCCTCTACACCCCACATTTGCGTAACCTGTGCGGCCGTCCCAGCCACATCATGCATGCGCCTCATATCTCCTTATCTCCAGCCGCTCCAGCCGCTGGTTGCGTCTACGCTGGCGCCGGTGTTGGTGTTCACTGTCATGGGGAAGGTGGGTATGGTGCTGTGGCACTGGAGGGACAAGGCGTCGGTTGAATTGCGCGTGATCCGAGTATTAGACTCGCTGTGAGCTCTGCGAAACGACTGAGCGCCGAGTGCGGAGGTCTGGGGTCTAAGGGTGCGAGCACGACATGTCAGCTCATGCACGCAAATACGAACGAGGGACTTACTGACTCTCCTCGCACCCAAGCGCAACTGCGAGCGAACAAGCAAACATGCAAATGGCGCATGATGGCCCTTTCTCGTCTACGCCTGGACATTGGTGTGCCTCCGTGGACTCGTTACCTGGTCGATTGCCGCCAGTAGACTGCTGAAGGTCCGTCAACTCCCAGTGACCCATGACGCGCTGACCCTCTCACTTTCACAGCTGCACTGTCCCAGCCTGTAACGGGAACTCGGCGGCCTTGACGATAAAGCTTCCGCATCGACACGGAGGGAGAATGGGGGTGAAGAGCACTCTCGCATGCGCGAAGCTCCATGCTCGATTCGAGCTGTGCTCCAAGGTTCGCCGCCGTCTTCTTCAGGTATCGTGTTTCGTCTCGACTTAGGGTTATGGGAGATATTTTCAAATCGCAGGATAATCCTGCCCGCTAAATTCCCTTAACCCCAACTATAGTTACCCTAACTATAATGTACTTTACCCTAACTTATTCTATGATACTGGCCTGCAGGATGGCCTTCCTGAATTATTTGAACACCCCAGAGGCCGTCTGGCCTTCCAGGAAGCCCGCTGTGTGAGATAGAACGGTTAGAAAAATACTGCACGGTGCGTAGATATAGCTGACACACCTACAGTCACTCCCAGCCATGCGCGGGCAGCCAGGCAGCCCACGGCGACATACGGGGTGCGTAGCTGCATCATATGTCACTCAGCATGGCCATCCAGGCCGCCCATGCTTGCTTGGGAGTAACGAAACACTCCCAGTACAAGCACGGGCTGCTTGGATGGCCACACTCACAATGAGAAGTCCTGTGGGTGAAAACAGGTCAGTAAAGTCGTACAGGACTCACCTATGTCAGCACGGGCTGCCAGGAAGCCCGTGTGTGTGCTGGGGTATGTGCTATAATTCATAACACGTAAGTCATCACACAATCAGTATGTACTATGCTCACCACGGCCTGCGAGGAAGCCCACACATGTGTGAAGACAATCAGGGGACTCACCCACATCAGCATGGGCTGCCAGGAGGCCCGTGTTGGTGAGGGCACTGGGTATCTGTCAAGGTGCGTACGTTAGTATGTGATCTATACGTGCCACACTCACGGTGGGCTGCTAGGACGCCCACGCGCGTTGGGCAGACAATACGCGGGACTCTGCACTCACCACGGGCGGCCTGGAAGCCCACACGCGTTGTGCGAACGTAGAACGGCAAGTCGATACACCCCTGACGCGTTCAAGACTCACCATGACCAGCGAGAAAGACCAGGCGGGTAGACGAGGTTGATACAACGTCCTAGTGGCGGTCTGGGCTGCTGGGATGCCCGCACGTATCAAGGGCTCCGCTCTGCGGGCCTTCTTCGCCTGTACGTGAGACGTAGGCCCACTTGTGTCCAATTATAACACTCCTAGTTATTATTTAACGCGCGGTGATTGCGTTTATTCGAGAGATAGTCACCTAATATAGATACAAGATATATAAGGTATCAAAACAAAATGACGGGTTGTAGTACAAAAAAACGGCACGGTAAGTACAAAGATGGCGGCGGACGAAATGCAGCACGTTGTATCTAAGGTGGTATCATGTCAGGCTGGAGCAATGAGGAAGCAGAAAAACTCACTGGTGACAGGGACGTTTACCAGCAAGGGTAGACTCACGCGGGAGGCAAAACTGCCGGGGTTTGGGATGACGAGGCGACTGCCGACGAGACATCCGCATGGGGAGTAGGCAGGTGCGGGTCGCCGGCGGTTGGCGAGGTTGGCGATTCATCATCCGCATGGGGAGTAGGCGGGTGCGGGTTGCCGGCGGTTGGCGAGGTCGGCGATTCATCATGGCGGGGGGATTGGGCACGGGATGGCGAGTGATCAGGCGTTGAGAAGTACTCAGGAGACGATGATGGGGCGCCGCGTGCTCGCCGGTGCTCAAGCTCACTGAGAGTGGGAGCCGACATCTTTGGGACCCACCTGCGAGTCGCAGGCTTCGGGGCTGCGCCCCGTGCGATCGCCCGCCGATTCTGCATTTCCTCGCGGAAATACCTCGAGAATGACTACTTGTTGTTAGCTCGATCGCCAGACAGAATTCGTCACGCACATTGTCCATCCCCCTCCTCGGGAGCCATCTCTCCGCCCAATCGCGATGAAGCTGGTCCCAGAACTTGGTTTGAGCGGATGGGTCGCCGTTCGAGTCTTCCCACGCCTGCGCGCGCGACTTGAGGAAATCCTTTTGCTCTTCGTTAGGCCACGACATGTTGAAACGGCGACGTTGAGAGAGAGGGGTTGAAGGCGGAAGAAAGAGGCAGGGCGTGCGAATTGCGCGAGCCTTGTCTTATCGGGGAGATTGCACGCTTGTTTGGGCGCTTATAGCCGTTTTCGAAATAGTTGAGACTCCGCTCTCACGCAAAGAAATGTCGCACCATGGACCACCAAACTTATTCAGTGAATATCTCAGCAACTAGCCGTTGTATTGGCTTGAACCAAGGATAAACTTAACGGTAATTGTGACCTCTATTGAGCCCCGGTACTAGTTTCATAGGTATATGAAAATATGAAATTGCTAGTGTTTTCAGCATGGTTCATCCTTGTTCAACGATTTGGGCCGTAATTTGGTCAGGGAGCTATGTGTGGTAGGTACAGGCATGTAAATAGAGCATTGATATAGTGCCAAAAGAGATGCATATAGCTCGCTGAGCAGAATGCTCGCCGGAACTTGAGTCCGATGATCGATCACGTACTAATTTTCTTTTCAACAATACTTCTGCCTTGCCTTGGTGCCCGCTCCTCCATCCTTCAGTCATGGCTCGTCGTCTGGTGCAACGGAAGGGAGAATCTAGGAGAGGTGGCGCCACAGGCAGTAGAAAGGGCCGAAAAGCATCCGAACGCGAAGAGGCAGAGCAGTCTGAAAATGTTGCCCCCCAGCCTCGCGCCCGACCTCGACCTCGACCAATCACAAGAAAGGTTTCTGGCTCAGGAGCCTCTAACGATACAGCGGAGATTGATGCTGCTGCCGCTGCACTCATGGCCTTGAGAGAGCCTCTCCAAGTGCATGCAACGGCATTTGACCGCATGTATGCGGCATCGCATGGGCTTCCGGTCGAACAGGTGGTTGCTCTACGACTTGAACTTGAATCGACGAGACATTGCCAGAATTGCTTGACGGAGGTCGGACGAGTACTTGCATCCACGAGCCATTGTAGGATGTTCGCTATCCTGGAGTTTTCGCTGGGGCTCACTAGAGATGGTGTGCTGGATGTAGAATAATCAAGGTTCGAAGGAATCAGGTGAGTTTCGAGCAAGATAAGCGTTGAATAATTTTGCTTGTTACATTGGCGCCACTTTTCAACGTTTTCATCGGAGTCTCAACTATTTCGAAAACGGCAATAATCAATGGGTAAAACCCAGCCACACGCTCACCATGGCGTACGTCGCTGTGCGTATATCCGAATGCTTCAAGAACGATATCTTCGTCATCTCACGCCAGCATGGGTGGCCAGGAGGCCCGTGTTGGTGATAGCACCACGTATCTGTCCAGGTATGTAAGTCAGTACATAGTCTATATGTGCCACACTCACGATGGGCTGCGAGGACGCCCACGCGCGGAGGCCAAACGATACGGGGGACTGCCCTCACCACGGGCGGCCTGGAACCCCACGCAATACTCTGTGAACGTATGGCAGTCACCCACACCAGCTGCATTGACGACGGCAGCACGTATCTGTCGAAGTACGTACGTCAGTCACTACGTGTCCACACTCACGGCGGGCTGCTTGGCCGCCCACACGTGTGCGCAGACACTGCGGGGGACTCTGCACTCACCACGGGCGGCCTGGAACCCCACGACGTACTCTGAGAACATATAATGGTCAGTTTGTTCACGTTAACGCACCTAGGACTCACCACCACCAGCCAGGATGACCAGGCGTGCAGGCGAGGTCGACACGGTGCACACCCACGCCAGCATGGGCGGCCAGGAGGCCCGCGTTGATGATAGCACCACATATCTGTCAAGGTACGTACGTTGGTACGTGTTCTATACGTGCCACACTCACGGCGGGCTGCTAAGACGCCCACACATGTATGTAGACAATACGGGGGACTCCGCCCTCACCACGGGCGGCCTGGAACCCCACGGCATGAGTACGTACATCTCTCATCATAGACTCACGCATACTGTACTCACTCGACTTTGCTCGCTGCCTGGACACCCATACGGCACGCAAGTCCACCCATCCGCAGGCAAAGCTACCTTACTTCATTCCCTACTCCTTGGGCTCACTCTCGTGCTTGTGGTCTAGCGGATGTTGCGTGGATTGGAGGTTTGTAGCTACGTAAAAATACATGGGTACTACATGGATTGAAATACAAGCAAGGGGGGTGTGAATACAAGAACTGATAGCGACATGAATGCAAAAAAGGCCAAATGGGAGTTTCGAATGTGATACAATTGAAGCGAGGTATGTAAATGCGTTGTACATGAGCAGCGAGAGAAAGCAAGTAGATTCCGAGTTGTAGCGATACGATGGACACGCGGGAGATGCGTCGATTGGATGGGGAAGGCAATGGAGAAGGACGGGGGGACGTCTACCACGGAGGCGTATCTAAGGCAGGAGAAAGTTAGAGTACAGCGGTGGGGGGATGGATGCACTTACCATCGACACCGAAGACATGTCGTTCGTCGGTGATCTTCTCCAGAGTCATCACCTTGATGAGGATCCGTACCACGCCGTCTTCGAGTCCACAGTGAACGTGTCCGGGCTAGTCGAGTTAGCGGCACGACAACGTTGGAGGGCCCGGGTGCTTACCTTTACCCGGCCACCCACGGTCGTGGTCCACTTGTATGCGAGCCCGTTGTTCCGCGCGTACAGAGCCAGGTGCTGGCCTTGGATGACCAGCTCGACGTTGTCCTGGTGCTCGATACCTGGCAGCTTGAGCTCGAAAGCCAAGCACTTGCTGACCTCCTTCGCCCAGATCGACCTGTAATGGGGTGAGTTCCGTGATGAACGAGCAAAGAGCCGACGTCTTACGAAGGCGGCAGCACGGCAACAGCACCAGGCCTGCGCTCGAGTGGAACGGGTGAAGGACGGGCGGATGGCGATTGGGGGGTCGGTGATGCATGGCTGGGAGTGGGTAGGTCGCAATATGAGAGGGCGGGCGATGGCGATTGGACGTGGATGGCCAATGGCGAGTGGACGAGGATGGGCGACGGCAATTGGACGTGGGTGGGCTATTCCGCAGGAGTCGGTGAGCGGGGTACGCGAGACGGCCCGGGTGTTGGCGAATGGCTGGAGGGTGGCGAGATGGAAGGGAGAAGTAGCTCCTCCACGGTGCGGGACGAAGCCTGCGTGGATTCTGGCTCGTCCACCTCCTGGACTTGGTGTCGAGTTGTTGCCGCAAGAGGCGGACGCGCGGCCTTCTTGGGTTGCCGTACACGCTTCGGGAGGGCGCCCCGCTTCCTCATTTGGTCGCGGAAATGAGATGAGAGCCTCTGTAAATCAGTTAGTACGACATGTAAGATAGAACAGGCCACGCACATTGTTCTGCCTGTCTGACATATCCCAGCGTGACAGCCACTCCTCGCGAAGGTTGGCCCAGAACCTCTTCCGTCCAAATTCGTCGTCTATCGTGTCCTGGTATGCTTGCGCCCTCGAGTTGAGGAAGTTGATTTGGGCTGTCGTGGCCCACGGATTGTTTAATCGTTGTCGAGGCGGCATCGTTGTGGTGGAACGGAGTACAGGCGCCAAAGCCCGTAACGTCAAGTCACATCACAGAACGTGACGTAGCCCCTTTTGCCTCAGGGGTACGGTTTCACTCTCTGCTCGGGCACGAATGCCAGACGTGTGTCAATCTAGCAAGGTAAGTTAGTAATTAGCTACTTGGCCATACGCCAGACTCACCATGCGAGACATCCCCGACAGTCTGGGCTGCTGGGACGCCCACGTTGGCCATGGCAGCGTGAATATCTCTAGTATCTCTAGATATGTAAGTCAGTGCACGCTCGGTTAGTATCACACTCACGGCGGGCTGCCAGGACACCCATGCGCATATAACAACGATATGGGGGCTCTTCCTTCACCACGGGCGGCCTAGCAGCCCAGACGTATCCTGTGAACGTAGAACGGTGGGTCAGTACATGTTGATGTGTCGAAGACTCACCACGGGCGGCCTGGAAGCCCGCGCGCATAGACGAGCGCGTATCTGTCGAGGTACGTACGTCAGTATGTGTCATACCTGTGCGCCACTCACCACGGGCTGCCAGGATGCCCATGCGCGTATAACGACGATATGGGGGCTCTTCCCTCACCACGGGCGGCCTGGAACCCCACGACGTATTCTGCGAACGTATAACGGTCAGTTAGTTCACGCTAACGCACCCAAGACTCACCACCACCAGCCAGGATGACTAGGCGTGCAGACGAGGTCAATACAGTGCACCCACGACAGTCTGGGCTGCTAAGACGCCCACGCATGTATGTAGACAATACGGGGGGTCCCCCTTCACCACGGGTGGCCTGGAACCCCACGACATACGCAGGTACACATCTCATCGTAAAGCGTGCGTACCATATTCTTCGCAGTTCAGAGTTCGTTTCGTTTATACTTATTCTCATTCATCTACAGCATGGCGCTCCCGGACGCCCATCGTGCGCTACTACTTCACTGGCACCTCCACTTCCACAGCGGGCTTCCTGGCCGCCCATACGGTGGCCTAGCGTCGACATTCTCACTCGAAGACACTATTTATCTCGACAATATACGCTCGTTCTGTGATTCGAACAATCTCGCGCGCTGGCGCAGACTACGTTATATGGTACGGTCCTCCTTCTCACTGGGCTTCCGCGCCGCCCGTGCTACGTACTGCATGTATTCTATTCAATATACTGTATTTCATTTGCGCGATAAACATACCATGATCATTGAGATGTATGGGGACGTGTCTGAAAGACTCTGCGCCTCATTTCCCTGCGTTCTTTGCTCACGAGGTGAGAATTAGATCGCACTTGATCAGGTATTCAGTATGACTCACCTCGCATCCTCCGATCGAGCTGGATATAATTCCTGCACGTCGTGTACAGGGCATAGGCGATGCCAGCGAGGATCTGTGTGATGTTGATAAGTTGTAGAATGTTCATGGTTGCGGTTAAAGTCGCTGCGGAGCTTCTTACGTTAGTACATGAGGCTTTAAGTATGCGTGAACGTGCGTGTGACCATAAGTTAAAATGACAATTGAATCATGGGTATGTGAAAACAGTAAAAGTAAAGTAAAAAATGTGTGCGAGAGTATGTATGAAAGTACGAGTGTATACGAGAGATGCGAGACGACCTACTTGCGAGCGCGACCACCACCTCCACGGCCACGAGGAGGACGAGGAGGGGGAAGGTTGACCTTGGGGACGTGCTCTTCTGGTTGGGCCGTCGCTGACATTGACATACGGACTTGTTGCACCGCGAGGGGGTCCTCATCAGACGACGGCTGTTGGTCTGACTCAGATAGGTCAGACAAGTTGGCGATTAGCGACGTGAAGTCTTCGCCGTCGTCTGGGACACGCGACGGTTCCCCCTCTTGCTTGATCCTCGCAATCGCCCCGATGTTGAGGTCGTCCTCAGAGTCAGTCTCCGGGACTCGACGCCCCCTCCCTGCATCCCTTCGTGCCGTCTTTTCGTGCCGCTGCCAGCGTCCCAATCGCAAGTGGAGTCCATGGAGATTGAGGATGCGCTTCGACGGCCTTCCTCGCCGCCCACGGGTACGGAGGACGCGCCAATGGACGTAGACGACTGGGAGGAACCCAAGAGCCGCAAGCGTTCGAGCAAGTCGAAACGTTCGAAGGCCCCGTCTTCCAGACGTGTCGACTCATCTGGTCCACGCGTTGGTCCCCCTTGGACGCAGGCAGACCCGACGACGCCACCACGGGCTGGAGCTAAGCACAAACCCCACTCGTCGCCGGACAAATCACCACGAACTGAGAAGCATCCTCTGTGTTGCAGGCTGCGGCGCAATCCATCCAGCTGGCGACGTTCCCTGCATTCCAGCAGGCGGTCCTGCGTTCCCTGGCCCCATCAGCAGCACGACCTGCCGGGAAGGTGGCACGCTACAGACTACCGCATTGAGTCGAGGTCTGCCCAGTTGTCAACGTCGATGTTCAAACGTTCAACCGCGAATTGGCCCAACTGAGTCTCTGCTCTTTCGTTGCCTTCTCCTCCTCCCGTCTGACTTCCTCCCTACGCTGGCACTAGTACTGAATACTTGAGGTCGCGCTCTCTACTTCCCTCCTCCAAGTAGAACTTCTATCGGGAAAGCATGCTGTCGTATTCTCTATCCCTTTACAACTCCTCTTACAATTTCCAATGGCTCTCCATCGCAAATCTACAATCACACCCATCGGCCTCCTACGAATCGCCACGAAGTGACCGCTGATTTTTCCTGGGGAGATCCAACCGAGGTTCTCGGCCGTACACCGGGCAGTCTACATCGACGAGTTTTCTGACCACTTTGTAGAGTATTCTAGCTAATTTTCAGCGTAATATTACCGAAATCTCTGCATAGCCTGTAACAAATTCAGCGTCCGCCGGGTCCTCCACTCTAAACAACAAGACTCACAGTAATGGGCATGTCGCTATGATCCGTCGCTATGGCTGCCCAGGGATTTGCAGGATGGCCATGAAGACGATGGTCGTATTTAGCCACTCTTGCGATGCGTCGGTGCTCCCTTCGACGGCCTGAGATGCTGGGTATGTCGATTTATTTTGACTATATGCGACACGGTATTCATACTGCATCATTAATCAGGCTCATGAGCGCTGATGCGAGAAGTTGGCTGCTGGCTGGCGTTACGATGGTAGTACCAGAAGGTACCGTTGCTTTGTTAACAAATTACAAGCGACACTGATCGTCTTGTTTGAATGGAAGCCAACTCGAGTATTTGCTGGATAAATAAAATGTGCCGCTAAGAAGCCGATTATCCTTCAGACTTAAGTGTCTTCATCGTTACTTCGAATGAGGTCGACGAGCCCAAACTTCGGCGCCTCTCACCTTCCTACTCGTCGCCTCCAATTTCTTGATTTCCCTCCGTTGATCATGGGGCCATTACGCAACCCAAGGAGCATTATCTTCGGGTTGTCGTTGATATAATCATAAAACAGTGCTCCTGTTTTTCGTGCTCGAGTAAGATATGCACTCAAGCATCCGACTCTCAGACCCTACATCCTACAGTTGCTATCCAAACCTCACCTATATTACCATCGTCGCAAGGACCACGAGGTTGGTACAGAGACAATAAGTTCAAGACAGTTTTTTTAAGAGGATATTCGGGCTCCATCACCGTACTGGGAACAAGACGCGGTGAGTGACGAGTCGTCTGTTCGACAACACGATTGAGAGCTGATGATACCTTTAGTGAAAAGCACTTCAACGTCGGCGACTATGCCTCGAGGCATCCCTTGTGCCCTTCGAGTTGTAATCCTGGAGCATACATCCCATATGCGGGGGTGTCAGCACTCCGGATGGGGAGAGACGGCGAGGAGTAGCCTGGCACTCTCGTGAGTAGTTTTATAGCTGCCAATCTCACCGACGGTGGCGATTACCGACAGCACATACTAGGCGCGATGTCAGCCGATAACCAAGCACGTACACGAATCCACCGCACGCTACCTATTTAACGGCCGTGGACGTCGAAGGTCTTACGACTGCCCACCGCCTTCCTCGAGTGCTCATGCTGCCCTATCTACACCCCCAAGGGTATCTTCATGTCTCCCCGAACACCTGACGGGCGCCACTTGATCCTGTCGTCGGCGGCGGCCAGGTATTATTGAACTCTACATTGCTCTCTTTGTCCATATCGACGGCAGTCTTCTCGGGCCGCGGGACTCGGCTGCTGCAGGGAGGTCGGGGTGAGGCGAGCCCTCCCGTAACGACCGCTGTCAACTTCCCATTAACACTGCTCGATTCCAATAGGACCATTTCACCTGATTTGCTGGAAGCGCGATCTTGCGTCCACAGTTTCCGTTGTAAAGGGCTTTGGGGTGCCTATTTCACCAAGACGACCTATATACAATGCTCTTTGGGGAGGTGTGTTATACTTTGGTGTCATAGGTATTTGGAGGACTAACTCAGTCATCAACAGTGTTGAAAGACTCCGTGTACGCACACGAGCAGAGAAGACGCTGAGAACTCCGTGAATCGTGGTTTTATTAGAGGTATTCTGCATGGACATGCTCATGTAATGCATACCCTAGGCCTCGCTTCTCCTCTCCTTGTCCGTCACGCATCACTAATTCTAATTCGCGGGGTGTTCCTCGCACCTGCCCTCGCCGGGAATAGGGTGATACAGCCCACCGGGCGCTGGTAGATATTTCCAGTCGAGGTCGCTCTCCGCAAGGCCGAATGTTGAGGGTGAGGGGGAGAAACACACAGCGCAAGGCGAGGTAGAGTTAGCGAGGAGATCATGTATCCGCATGCGTTGGGGAAGAAGGTAGGGGGAGGAGTGGAGAGCGTTGGCGTTGATGACGAACTGGCGAGCCCTGGGTAGATGTTCGTGGCCAGACAAGAATCGAAGGGGGGAAGCGCTGCGCCGAGGGGAGAAACGAGATAGCCCTGCTCTGGCGCTCGCGCCGTGCCCCGATATAGTTTGGTCGACGCGGCTGAACCAAACATCCTGATTGGCATTCACTTCACCGGCACCGTTCACGACTTCGCTTGAACATCCACTAAGAGCTATCCCGAGCGTTGGACGATCCACGCGCAGTTGGAGGCTCCACAGCATCAAGACGATGTTGCCAGGACTCTCGATGGGCATCGCCATGGTCGATCTTCTCGAAGAGTGTGAGTCAGCGCACCATTGTTTGCGGTTGGGACATGAGGGCAGAGATTATTTGTTTAAAGGTTTCATCTGTTTCAGATTTGTGTGGTATACACGTCTTGAACATACACAGAATACTAAGAGTTTGACGACAGGTGATGTGTGGCGGTGAATACTGGGTTTGGCTGCCTGTCGCGATGGAGACTGAAAAGCGATAGTAGGTACTACGCAAGTATATGCAATGAAAAAATTAGGAGTCTGAGCTCTGACGAAGGCGGATTGGCAATTGAAAGCAAAAAAAATAGTAAGGGAGATGGTGCAGCAAACACAAAAATGAGTGAAAATTGACAACCACGGACTGATTGGCATACTGCATCCGTGCCACATCATCATTAGAGTCGGTAAACACAGTTAGTTTGAGGTGTACGTACTCATCGGAGTATATTGTCTTATAGAAACTTATCGATATCTTGAAGGCGAGTCGCGCGTGGTGCGCTCTTGAGGTGCCTGTAGGCCGCAGGGTATGTCCTGAAAACATCTTGAGTTGGTTTTACGGACATCACAAAGCGTACCGACCTTGGATCCGGGCCGTACTGCAATTTCCAGTCGTTCTTAATAGGTATCGCTGGGCCGTTTCGAATTGATTCTAGCGATTGGTGCCAATGTTTATTCACGTCAGGAAGGACAAGCTCTGATGCATTGATTCTGCCCAGTGCTAACGCAGTAAACGCGGACGTGGCCAAAAGGGCCGCTGTGGTTTCTGTATCGTACTCCCGTGACATGAAGAGGTGGTTGGGGTGGTTGCCTTTTCTGACAAAGAAAAATGATCGTGAATATGTTGTTAACATGGCATATTGAGCATTCTTGTCCAGCATCTGCGCCCAAATCTAACATGTAACTTAGAATGAAAGGCGACAAGAAGAAATACAAAATACGAACTTGAACAAATAGCTTGGTTTGCTTGTTTAAGCCGGCAGCGTTTGGGTCATCTGGCCAGTGAAACTTGACTTCACGCCCCAAAGGCATACCTTTATAGCATGCGGTAATTTCCCGAAGAGCCTCTAAGCCCTCCCCCTGAAGAACACAGTCCTTTTTTACCTCAACGACCTTTCGAATATCTTTTTCATCATCGCCGAGGAGCACACGATCAGGGACATGTTTTGTACCGCCGCATGACCCGAAGTTAGGGTATAACCCTTTCGCCTGCCAAGGTGGGGGTTGAGCTAGTGCCTGAGCGACCGCCACAGATGGTCTGAGCAGTAGGCTAAGCGACCAGTCTGTCGTATCATCTTCAGAAGAGATGCGAGAAGGTAGCAGGCGTGATGTATAGTACGGATGCACCGCGGTAATCCATGGGTCAGTGGGCTGCACTGCAGGATATGGAGCTAGGCTTTTCTCGAGGATGGGAATGAGGAGATCGACGAGAGGGGGAAATGGAATAATCCCGTGAAGCTGACAATCATGTTCAAAGCTAAACTCGGTCTCAGTCGGCGCACGAGTGCTTGACGATGGCTTTCCACTGCCAAGAACGTAATCTACAGGTGCTCGTGAAGATTTGACTCGAAGAATGTCATATGCGCGAATTGGTTGGTCTGGCTGAAAGGGAGCATCAAGAAGACTGGTTTTGCAAGTTATGCTGGCCATGATCTTGAGTCTGGCGATTTGGTTTCTTGTGAGTTCGAATCGGACCCGTAGTACTTGTGCTCACCGATTGCTAGCTCGGATGGAGCGCTCTTCAAGCTGAGGCTCCTTAACAGTACTGGAGTCCGGACAGTGGGTCAAACTCGCAATGGGTTCAATAAATGGTCTCGCTATTGGGATCGCGATATCGGTGTATTTGCGGGGAGTTCTTTCTTCAGGACCGAATACGAATGGATCACAGTCATCGGAGGGAATGCGGTGCATCGTTGATCGTCACTCCGTGTTGAAGAACTGAGCAACGAGGTAAGCTGCGCGGAAGACAGGGGCTGACATAACTTCCGCCCAGCTCAAGTTGAAGTTGAACTTCCTCGACACACTTCATCGTTGCCACCAGCGCTCTATGAGTAGTCTCTCTCTCTCTTGCCATCTCGGTTACAGCCACACTGCTCGGCTTGCTAACCCTCCTAATCCGTTCGCGTTGCAACGTGTCGTCCAAGTTGGCTGCCCTCCTCCGCCTGCATCTCTCGAGTACTCCATCGAAGATGTTACTGAAATTCATCACGGAGAACACACTCTTGTCTATCGTGCCATCCTCCGGAATGCAGATCGCGAAGTATCAAATAAAGTCGTTTTGAAGACGGACGTCAATGCTCGGTATCCTCGCGCTGCGGCATTTCGCAAGGAGGCCCAAAGATATGAGAGGGATCTATCTCTCTGGCAGGGAACTCTTGTTCCCCGCTTCTATGGGCTTTTCGAGGCTATGATGTACGACAAGCGGGTCTCCGTCTTGGTCATTGAAGACTGCGGCGAAAGCCTCGATGTTTTGGATGGTAGTCTGAAACCTATAAGGTGGGCCGTTTGTTCCCTCGCCACAATTTGGTGACTGAGTAGATGATCCTAGCCATCAAATATTTGCCCTGGTTTCGAGCCTGCACGCATGCGGATTCGAACATGCTGCGCGTAATATCTTGAGACGGGATGATGGAAGGGTCTTCCTTATAGACTTCGAGCGTGCTGAATCTCACTGCTGTGGAGTCAAAATGCATGTCATCGCAGGCGACTTTGCGCCCTTCATTCTTGATTTCGGCTGCGACGAGTTGTATCACCTGGCCAGATCCCTCGAGCTATGGCTTCCTAGTGCGTATACCGCATGCGTTTAATGTCGACCATTTACCGACCATATCCCACCAGGAAACTTGTCCTACTTCGGGATGCAAATCCCACATGATGCTTTCACCAAGGGCGAAGCTGAAAACCTTGTCTCCATGATTCCGTCCTACATGCTTCCACCCGATAAGCACGTCTGGGCTCTTGAATTCACAATGGAAATGATTGGACATGTTGAAGAGATTCGACAGGTCTATGCAGAGGTGGCTGATGAAGAGAGACATTTTGTGCGGTTGGCTGATGGGGAACCGGATGTCCAAGGTTCTGACTCGGACTCATCAAGTTCACCTTCCAGATCTAGATCAGAGCCCCCAGATTCTGACTCCGGAGAAGACACACCTAGCGCATGATATACTTCTGCGATACCGCACCCCGCATCCAAGTCCTCATCACCCGCTTTGATACCTTTACTGTCTGATCTACCGCCTTATTGACTACTACGATCATAGACACATGGACACTGGTATCATGAATGTATTTCCCCCCTGCCGTAGTTCCCAAGCTATCTGACTCAGTTCTGTGCGCGTCTCCTCGCTCTGGGGTATGCTGGAACAGAGATGAGAATGCGAACGACAAGCCAGGACTAAAACAAAGCACGTACTGCATGTTCATCTCGTCACCATCGAAATCGGTGTCGTCTGGCGGAGTCCCGACAGATTCCTAATTGGCGTTACAGACCCCAGGTAGCGTTCGTCGGTTGTTTTTACCTCCCAAACAACACTTTCGACAATACTATCATTCCCACACTTCTTGAAAAAGCACCCACATCTTGAAAATGCAAATTTGTTACCTTCCACAATGAGTATGAGTGCGTGAATTTAATAAAGTATAGGTACATGGTATAGAAACATGCTCCCAATGTCCTGGTTGAATTAAATCAGCCGTTGGCATTGGGTATTTTATATAGTGTAAGGGCAACCTCAAGATGGCCGACGGCGCAAGCCTAGCAGAGGGAGAATCCAAAGAGAACAGGATAGGGATTCTCCATGCTAGGAAGCGAAGTATATACTGTAGTAGCGCGGGAGGAATGAAGGATAACTGTACAGTACACCAGCCACAAGTCCGAACGAATATCACAAGGTACAAGGGGGGTTGTGATAATGAAGAGGAATGTACAGGAGTCGTGCCAGCGACCTGGGGAAGTAAGGGTGAAGAGAAATGAAGTGGGGAAAGAGTATAGAGTTAGCCCGGACGAGCCCCGAAGTGTGTGGACGAGTCCGAGCGAGTCCGAGCGAGTCCGAAGTTCGGGAAGACTTCGGAGTCACCGGACGTGGCTCGGATGCGAAGGGAGTGGTCGGAAAGGAGAGGGAAAGGAAAGGGAACGAAAAGGAATGAAGGGGATGTACGTAAGAGTCCGTGGGATGAAGGAAACGAGAAAGGAACGAGGAGGAAGGGAGAGGGACAGGGGAATAGGAGAAAATAGGAGTGTCCCCTTACATCACCCCCCCTTCAAGGTTGCGGCGACTCGACGCGAAGATTCCTGCCTGCCACGCCACGAGTTCACCAACCCCGAAACTCCGGATTGCTGCGAGAAGATGTCGAAGTACGACTGCACAGAGCCCGGAGCCTTCCGACTGCGCCAACGCTCCCAGGAGTGGTCCAGTGCCGTAGGAGTCATCCGGAGTGGTAGAGGAGTCATCGGAGTCATCGGACTCGTCCGGAGTACGCGCACTGCATCCGGATGACGATCATGGAAGTCCTTGACCTTCTGGGCAGCATGCTGGAGGTTGCTCGCGGGCTCCCAGGAGTCGTGCTCGATACCATAGCCTCGCCAGCGCACCAGATACTTCAGGACCCGACCAAACCGTCTGCTATTCCGGACCTCTTCTACCTCGTGTTCCTCTTCTCCGTCAACGAGCTGTGGAGGTGGCGGGGTGACAGGGCGTCTACCCGGAATGGGGTCCGGAACGGAGGGAGAGAGCTTGACCACCGGAAAGACAGGATGGCGACGGGACAGGCCCGGAGGGAGCTGGAGTCGGTATGCTGCCTTGCCAACCTTCTGGACGACCTTGTAAGGACCGAGTCGGGCGTGTCCGAGCTTCCGGGAGGGTCGGGCGAGGTTGATGTCCGACGAGTCTAACCACACCTTGTCACCCGGTTGGTACTCCGGAGCAGGAGTCCGACGCTGATCGTAGTAACGCTTCTTGTCGTCCTGAGCCTTGACCAATGCAGACTGAGCTTCATCGACTGCGGACTTCATCCGGTCTACGAACTCGTTTGCGGACTCCATCCGAGACGGTGGCTGATGAGGTTCGAACCCGAGACGAGGATGTCGGCCAGTATCTAGGAGGAAGGGCGACTGCTGAGTGGACCCGGTTGTTGTATGCGAACTCCGCCACAGGTAGGAGTCGGGCCCAGTCGTCCTGACGCTCTCCGACAAAGATCCGGAGATAGGACTCGAGTTCCTGGTTAGTCCGCTCCGTCTGTCCGTCGGACTGAGGGTGGTACGCAGTGGATGCAGCCAGCTTGATTCCGAGCATCCGGTAGACTTCCCGGGTGAATTCTGCGACGAATTGCGGACCCCGGTCGGACACAACGGACCGAGGGAGTCCGTGCAGCTTCCAGACGTTCTGCAGGTACAAGTTCGCGGATCCGAGGGCGGATACTGTGGTGTGAGTCGGAATGAAGTGGGCGCGTTTGCTTACGGAGTCGACCACATTCATGACAGCGTCAAATCCATCGGACTCGGGAAGCTCGACAATGAAGTCGACACTCAGACGATCCCAGCGTTCATCCGGAATGGGAAGCGGATGGAGTTCACCCATGGGCGGATGCCTTTGGGCCTTCGTCCGGAGACAGAGGTCGCAATGGCGGGTGTAGGACCCGACGTACCGGGACATGTTGGGCCACCAGTAGCTGCGCGAAATGAGCTCAAGGGTCTTCCATCTGCCGGCGTGTCCTGCGACCTTGGTGTCGTGGTGCTGGGCTACAATAGTCCGACGCAAGTCGGGTGAGTCCGGAACGTAGATCTTACCCCGGAACATCAGGAGTCCGTCCGATTGAGACCATTCCGCACTCCGGACTGTCTTGCGACTGCCCTGGGCCTTCTTCAACTCCTCTGCCGCCTTTGCCACTGCATCTTCAAACTTCGCATCCCGCACTCCAGTCCGGATAGCCGTGAGGATATCCTTCTTCTCCCCTTCAAGAGTGACACCCGTGGCACGGACGGCAAAGTAGGACGGCTTAAGTAAAACCACATCCTTGTTGTCGTCTTTACCATCCGAGTGATCCGAGCGACGCGAGAGAGCATCCGGTTTACCCATCGTCCGACCCGGACGGTGCTGGAGAGTGAAGTCGAAGCGGGAGAGGTACAGGGACCAGGGGGCTTGACGACGGTTGAGTTTTTGGGCCTTGATGAAGTACTCCAGGTTCTTGTGATCTGTCCAAATCTCAAACAGAGGCTCCGCGCCTTCAAGGTAGTGCCGCCATTCTTCGAGTGCCCGGATGATTGAAAGCATCTCCTTGTCGTGTATTTCATAGTTCCGCTCCGCAGCCTGTAGACTTTTAGAGTAGAATGCGACAGGATGCCATTTACCATCATCTGGGTCCAGCTGCGATAAGACCGCACCCGTAGCATAGTCCGACGAGTCCGCTTCAACCCGGTACGGCCGATCCTCCTTCGGGAAGACCAGAACGGGTTCCGAAGTGATCAGCTCCTTGATCCGAAGAAATGCGGACTGAGCGGAGTAGTTCCATTGCCATTCCTTTGCGCAGGTGAGGTCGAAGAGAGGCCGGACATTATGTGAGTAGTCCTTTATGAAGCGACGGTAGAAGTTGACGAAGCCGAGGAACGATTGGAGTTCAGTCCGAGTCCGAGGGGTCGGCCAGTCCGCGACTCCGGAAACCTTTACGGGGTCCATCTCGATCTTACCCTCGGAGATGACGACTCCGAGATACTCCACCTTGGTCTGCTCAAAATCGCACTTGTCTGCTCGGAGGAAGAGCTTGTTCCGCTGGAGGATCTCTAGGACTCGCTTGAGAACCCGGCGATGCTCTTCGCGCGTCTTGGTGTAGATCAGAATGTCATTCAGATAGATAGTGACCACACCTTCCATAATGAGCTCCTGGAACAGGTCTTTCATCATGGTCTGGAAGGTAGACGGGCTGTTGGTCAGTCCGAAGAACATCACCAAGGGTTCGAAGAGTCCGCACGTAGTCTGAAATGCGGCCTTCCACTCGTCACCCTCCTTGATCCGGACGTTGTTGAAACCCCACCGGACGTCGAGCTTGGAGTTTGTCCACCAAGTCGAAAATGAGCGGAAGTGGGTACCGATTCTTGACCGTCATGTTGTTCAGCTTCCGGTAGTCCTGGACCAAGCGGAGAGACCCGTCCTTCTTCTTGACAAAGAACACTGGGGCGGCCATGGGTGACTTGCTGGGGCGGATCTGACCAGTCCGGAGATTTTCTTCCAGGAATTCGTCCAGCTGTTTCTGCTCCGCAGGGGATGGCGGGTAGCACTTGGTAGAGGTCAGTTCCGCTCCGTCCAGTAGCTCAATGGCATGGTCCCACGGACGCGGCATGGGCAGTTCATCAAAGGACTCGTTTGCGAAGACATCCTCGAATTCCTGAAGGAAGTCCGGGACTGCGCTGTTCCGAGGATCGTGGGGTTTGTTGCGCTGGAAAGCCAGTGCGAGGCGCTGCGAGACCGTCTCCTAAGCCCGGATGTGTTATTCCCGAAGACTCCGAAGGTACTCCGGAGTGGGAGGAGGAATGGCTGCGAAGATACGGTCACCCTTCTCAAGTCTGGAGTCGTCCGGAGCTGTAGCCTCATCGTCCTCTTCATCGTCCTCGCAGTCCTGAAGCTGTGGGAGATCGTCCGAGTGCAGTTCCTCAACCCTTGGCATCGGACCCGTACGACACTCCCGGAGTCGCACGGACTCCTTGCGTCGGGTCAACTTGTCATGGCGGAGCTCCTTGCGACAGGTGTCGCATCCGGACGGACAACGGCTCATGGTCACCTCCTTCGTCTGCCAGTCGATCTCGGGGTTGTGCTTCCGAAGCCAGGTGTATCCGAGGATGATGTCCTGGCGTCCGATGTTAGTGACCGCGAAGAGCATCTGTTCCGTGTGGTCCTTGAACCGGAGTACAAGGTCGACGACTTCGGAGATGGATCCGTTTTCGTTTGGCGATCCGTCGACGTTGAAGACCGGAATCGGAGCGGACAGCTTGTGTCGGGTGAAACCATGGGCATCATCAAAGCGCGGATGCATGAAGACTCCGGTGGCTCCGCAGTCCACCAGGGCCTGCAGGGTGCATCTGTGTTGTGTATCCATGCTCTGCACTTCAACGGGTATATCTAACAAAAGCTTGCCGGGCAGCGCGGAGATCTTATGGCTACTAGGTAGCCGCCGTTCCCACTGCGGGCGAAACCTTCGGATAGTGCGGATTGTAACCGGAGTCGTTTGCTTAGCGTCGGATGAATCATCGGATTGGTCGGACTCCTCATCTTGTATTTCGTCTACGCTAAGACAAGCAAATCGGTTGTTTACCAACGAGGTCGCACTGATCACTCGTTGGTCCGGACAAAATCCGCCGTGTCCGATTCCTCAACCGGGGCCGTTCCCTCATCGTCGATTCCTTCCGAAGTCCGCGTACTTTCTACAATGTCGGCCGCGGTCAAGAGATCTTCAATGGCGGACATCCGCTCCTCGGTGGTCATGAACCGGACATCGTACCGGAGTGGGCACTCGCGGGACATGTGGCCGGGCTTGCCGCATCGGTAACAGAGCTGCGAAGTGGCGGGTCGGGAGCGGGTGTGGTCAACGTCCATGGGGACGCCGGGTGAGAGAGCCTTCGGAGGAGGCGGGGGTTGGACACGAGGTTGCAGAGGCGGGAGCAGAGTCCGAGGCGCGGGAAGTACACCTGCAGGAGTCCGACTGGTTAGCGGCACGGTTGTCAGCAACCCGCTGCGCTGCTTTGTACCATCCTTTGAAGTCGTCCTCGTCCGGACAGTCTGCGGACTCGGCAACGCGCCTCTGGATGATGGAGTCCAATCCGCGGCGGAACTTCACCTCGGAGTATCCGGATTGGTCTACGAGATCCCGGAAGTCGTCGAGGTACTCCTGGAAAGTCCGGCGGCCTTGGTGGTACCGGGAGGACTCCAGTTTTAGCATGGCGGCTTCGCGTTTCCGATCCGGAAGGAAGCGAGTCCGGAATTCGGTTGCGAAGGCGGCCCAGGACTCGAAGTACGGATCCTTCGGACTCCGGAGCACCATGTCCGCGTACTCCTTAGCTCGATCCTTCTGGAAGAAGGAGAGACACCAGAGGATTTTGGCCTGCTCGGTCGGAAAGTGGTCCGGACAGAGCTGGAAGTAGATGGAGCACGCGTTGTAGAATGCGCGACCATCCTTGCGGTTTCCGTCGAAGATCGGGGGAGAGGCGGGCTTCAAGCGGGAACGCGGGGTGTTTTCGGATCGACTCGGGGCGTGCTGGGAGGCTTCGGTGCCCCTCAGCTCGGAGTCCGGAGTCGCTTTCGGAGTAATCGGACGGGGTGTTAGGAGGAGTTCTTCGATTCGGGCGAGTGTATCATGGATGGAACGGATTTGGGTTTGGTGTTCGTACGTCTGAGCCCACAAGGTCTGCAAAGTCTCGGAGTCCGGTCCTGAGTCGGCTGGCTCGGATGGCGGGATCTGGCTGGAAGCGCCCGTCATTTCGGAGTCGTCAGGGGAGCGAGGGATGGAGTTCCTTGGGTCCTCAGAGGTGGGTGGGAGTAGCAGGAGAGCGTCCGGAATGTCCGCAAAACCGGAGAGACGTCGGGAACGAGTCCGGAGTGGCGCAGGACGTTTTCCGTAGGGCTCTGGTGCCAGGATGGGAGATCCTGTTCTGCTGTAAGGGCAACCTCAAGATGGCCGACAGCGCAAGCCTAGCAGAGGGAGAATCCAAAGAGAACAGGATAGGGATTCTCCATGCTAGGAAGCGAAGTATATACTGTAGTAGCGCGGGAGGAATGAAGGATAACTGTACAGTACACCAGCCACAAGTCCGAACGAATATCACAAGGTACAAGGGGGGTTGTGATAATGAAGAGGAATGTACAGGAGTCGTGCCAGCGACCTGGGGAAGTAAGGGTGAAGAGAAATGAAGTGGGGAAAGAGTATAGAGTTAGCCCGGACGAGCCCCGAAGTGTGTGGACGAGTCCGAGCGAGTCCGAGCGAGTCCGAAGTTCGGGAAGACTTCGGAGTCACCGGACGTGGCTCGGATGCGAAGGGAGTGGTCGGAAAGGAGAGGGAAAGGAAAGGGAACGAAAAGGAATGAAGGGGATGTACGTAAGAGTCCGTGGGATGAAGGAAACGAGAAAGGAACGAGGAGGAAGGGAGAGGGACAGGGGAATAGGAGAAAATAGGAGTGTCCCCTTACATATAGTGCCAATTTCACTCATTACGCGCTGCTAGAATATTGATGTGGTACGTTCATAGCAAGATATTGATGTCATATATCAATGATATATTTATAAGTAAACTGGCCTCTTCCATTAGTTGTCTACTGCAGTATATGCGAAGGAATGAAGTGTCGAGCGTAGAGTGTGACAATAAGCTCCTATCAATTATAGCTCCGACATAACTGAGGTCTCCTTCCCAATTGAGGAGGGCCCCTGAGTGTCCTCTCAATTCGCGTTGATGTTCGGCAGCCCCGGCATGTCTCTCGGAGACTGAAATATCTGTGACTCTCCGTGATGAAACATCACATTTTTTCAAGAAGTAGGTGCATTTTGAAGTCATCTGCCGGCATCGCATTTGACCTCTTGAATGCATTGAAAACCATCCAGGAAAAATCACCATGCTAGCTATACATATGAACTAGCCTCATGCTGAACCCGAGAGCAAACCAAGCGGTGGAAAGGCTATAAAAATATTCCTACTGGAGGGTATCGGAACTTTTTCAAGACGTGTGGGAGTGATAGTACGGCCGTCTTTGAAGCGCCGAAGTTCTGCCTTTGAGCCCCAAAGTTCACGGAAGCGTTGGATAACAGAGGTATCGGTTTCGTCCGCGGATGGGCATCTTCTTGATTTCTCACGGCTGCCATTGCCGGACCCCTTGTAAGGCAAGGGGTGTGCGCGTGTGTTCCAAATGATTGTTATTCTTTTAGCCTACCTACTCATGCACGACGCCGTCTGCTATCCTACTAACCTAAGAGCTAACCCGGCTGGTCAATGATCATCTGGCCGCCAACGCGCCCACCAGGCATCTGGAAACCGCCTCGCAGACGATAGGTGACCCCGTAGGATGAGTAATAACGAGCGGTTGCCAATCCCCGGGAGAGGTTATAGTAGGGGGTGCGAGTCGACGCTAAAGTGAATACGTCGTGAATAGAGCACACGATGAGAACCCATGTACAAAAAGAGAGGTGGGCGGCTGCTGTGCCAGACGTTTGTGTGACCTCCGCGCTCGTGCTGGCTACGATGGACAGGGAGCAAGGTCTTCGGGCAGATCTGAGGAGGCGCCAGGTAGAGATGAGCTCGCGAGGCTGCAGAAAAAAGCGGGAAGTCGCGAAGAGAGAGCAGTCCGCAATGGGTACGGGCTAATCGTCGCCAGAGATTCTGTGTTGCGTGACTTGGGCTCGTGGAGCGGCAGGGTGAAGGCTTATCTTGGTCGTTTCAGACCGTTTTGGGGCATTGACTGAATTCACGGGGTAGTCGCTGGCTTCTAGGGTAGTCTGGGGTCATTGGACGAGCCACTGGACCGCCGTTAGAGTTAGTGAGAAGAGATGGGTGGCGTAGAAGGGCTGGGGCGTCGTAGGTGGTTGAGCGCCTCTAAAGATGGCCAAGGGAGGGTCTTGACGGCGTCACGTCCGACTTGGTGTGAGTGAGATTGAGGAGAGGGCGATTAAATGGACGTGAGTGGACAGCGGTTGCGTGGGCTTGGGCAGGTCCAAGGTCGCGAGGAATGGTGGACATGGAGTCCGAAGGGAGGGAGTGTGATAGGAGGAGAGATGGCAGCGAAGTGACAAAGGAGGGATAGCGGAGTCCGCCTATGGACCCGTACTGCCTGGTGAGTCCACCTTCAGTTCAATACCGTTTGGTATCACGTACCCGAGTTTCTCCCCCTCTGATCGCTTACTGGCCTGCTAGTGGAGTCGCAGCGTCCCAGGTGTTCCCCGCCAGCATCCCCCATCGTCTCGTCTCGTCGTCGTCCACGTTGGTGCTGTTACGGGCTGTGGAAACATTGGTGGGCTTCTTTCGGGCTGTGGGCGAGGGATAGACGGCGGCGTGCTATGCCCAGGCGCGTAACCCGTTCCTTGCATTGCGTAGCACCAATATGCTGTCGTTTGGGCTCGCAGTTGCCGCGCAACGTGTTCATGTGCGAGGTAAGTGGACCGTGGGTTGCAGACGTTGCGGCCAGCAGCGCTAGAGGCAGGGGGTCCTTGTGTTGTGGGCTGGGAGGCGGGTGGATGGTGCAAGGCTGACAGAACGAGTTGGAGAGGCGTGAAGCGGTCTGTGGCTAAGGTAATCACTAACCACTCCTCGTCCCGTACCTAGATGCGGCGCGAAACATTCATGAGACGTGCTTTCTGAACAACCACACGATCACGAGGAAGATGCATGGGCAGCCGAGCGCCATGAGGAGGGTCTGCCACCATTCGAGCGCGCGTTTGCCCGAGTTCGTGATGACGGTGGGTCTGTCGAGGCCTGTGATGGTGGCGGTGGTGGGGGGCGTGTTATTCGTCCCAGAGGGCTGGGTCACGGAGACTAGCTCGGACAGGCAGACGCCCAACCCAGGGAGAACCGTCGAGGAGCCGTTGCAGTGCGCTCGTAGGGACCTCCTCCACGGCGCACGAGAATGAGCATAGGTGAGTTGGGGGAGAGGCAGCATTCAGTTGGTTGGTTGCCTCCCCGTGTACGCTGGTCTCGCTTCTCCCGCTTTCTCTCTTCCCGCCTCTCGCCTTCGCATCCCGTGTTCCGACTTGTCATCCTGCCCCGTGCTTCCCTTCCGCTCGCGTCGTCGCTCTCGACACGCTCGACACCAGCTCCAGCAAGCGCACCGCCGTCTTCGTCGTCGTTATCTTCTTGTTCTCGATGTTGCTCGACGAGTGTTCGAAGTCTGCGCCATAGTGACTCTTGTTTGCCTTCTTGTCAACTCGAACGCCTTACTGACGGCATGATTGTAGCTCCTTTTCATCGCGTCGTCGTATTCGACCATTGTCTCCCAGCAACATAGCGTTCATTGGACGTCAAGGCGCGATCCCGGTGCATCTCGGTTGCGGCAGGGGGGAGGTGTACTTCGAGGGCCGCTTGGACGCGCCAGACGTTGGCGATGAAGGGTCAGGGGGACGTAACGGGACGGGTAGACGCTGCAGGGGGAATATGAACGTAAGTGGCGAGGCTTCTCAACGCCATGGGTACTCACTGTTTTCAGCACGGGCTGCTCTTCGTCTTCGTCTACGACAGCCTTTAGCCGTCCTATTCCTTCCTCACTTCGCACATTCCCCGCCACCCTTCTGTCCTCGATATTCCAGCAGGCCAAGTGTCGTCGCGTCGTACAATGCACTCTGTGAGGCGGTCACCCACGATGAGCATGGTAGCTGGAGAGGACATCGGTGGTGTTGAGGGCGTTGGACGCTGCGCTTAGGTGAGTTGTGTCCCTTTATGGTATCCCGTGAGCGCCGACCTCGTTATCTAGTGCGTCAACGTCTACTTCGAGGGTTGGTTGGCTACGCATAACATACTTTGCTGCTCCCGAACCACGCCAAGTTTGCGCCCCTGCGCGTTTGGTTGGCGATATCGAGGACGATCGGCTGCCCCCCCGCACTATTGGTGCTCGAACCAACGCCACGTGCGTGATCGAAGTCCGCTCTGTTCCGTTGGCGGATTTCGGACAAAGTAATACAATTGGAGACGCCAGCGAGATAATGCCAGCTGGGGGCATAGGTCAGAAGGGATAATGGTTCTCCATGAAAGAATGAGGTACGGGAAAACGGAACAGCAGACGACGTGGTAATGAACTGGAGAAAATGAAATGGTCGCAATGGTATCATCAAATGAGGTAAAAGCGAGGCGGTCTAAACAGCCCAAAGCCCGTAGAGAAACCCTCCTCTCCTACATGATTACACACTTGATCCGCCTGCCACCGGGCTTGTCGTCTTTTACTGGTTTTGTTGGACCTGGGCCGGGTTCTAGGTTTCGCATCTTTCGTAGTGCGCGGACGAGGTTCATGAATAAATGTTGGACATTCTCGGCTGTTTTTGCAGATGCCTCGATAAACTCGCAGCCAAACTGCCGTGCGAGGGCAGCACCCTCCTCTTTTGATACTTTGCGCTCGTAACCCTTGTCGCATTTGTTGCCGACCAACATGAATATTGGGTCGCCACGTTTCACACGCCGCATTGACTGGCGGAAGATCTCGAGTCGTTCAAAGGTCTGCCGCGATGCAATCGAGTATACAAGAATGAAGCCCTGCCCTTCTCTGGGGGATCGGATGAAGGGAATGAGCGGACACAGTGGATCAATGTCTGGTACTCACCGCACCCATTGGTCACGGAGTGTGGTATATTCCTCTTTTCGTGGCATCAGTGAGAGAAAACTGGATCTTGAGTAAATAACGCACCTTGGCCAGCAGTATCGATGACTTCCACAAAACACATCCGGTTGTCTACCACAAGCTGCTTGCGGTAGGCATCTTCTATCGTCGGGTCGTATGTCTAATCCAGGCTAATTAGCCTCAAGAAGGGCGTAGATAAAATGTCTGCACACCTCTATTTCGAATGGAAAGTAAGTGTTGGTTACTGAGAGCATCAGAAAGGTAAGTTTGCTTACCGACAAAGCAGTTCAAGGTAAACTTTACGAACAGTCATCCTTCCGTGCCTAGTGGAATGCGACACAAGGTGCGTACCTGCACTGCTAGAGCCGTTTTGCCCACACCACCATCGCCGAGAATTGCTACTCTCCAATTGTCCATTGTTACTTGGAATCAGCACAGTGGAATTACACCGGCGTCAGCGCGTCAGCAGAGAGAGAGAGAGGAGCTGTTGTGCTTCGAGACTGAAGAGTAATTCGTGAAGGAACGTCCTTTGGGAGGAGAGTCGGTTCCGTATGAGGCTTGAAGTGAATGTCAGAGCAGTCGTATAATTAGGCTCGGTACCATCCGCTTCTTTAAGCTCCGCTTCCCTACGGTGACTACGCCTTATAGCGCTTCTCATAATAGTTGGCACTCCGCCCAGTTGTGTGAAAAAAGTGCACGTCCAAGGTTCAAACTTACTACACGCGTAGCTCATCCATTTCTCATCCAAATTGTATGATGTCTTTACAAAAGTTGCTTGTTTAAATGTATTGAACAGAGCCCCACCATTGTTGATAGCAAATCTTGTACTTTTATATAAGGAGAATGGTAGAGCTAGTACACATTCATTCCGGGCTATTGCTGCGGTAGAACGAAGTAGAGTCCAGAATATAGCAAGTAGGATAGCAGGACACTGTGGGGAATACACACAGATGATCCGGGACAATAAATATTTGGGAGTACCAAGCTTATACAGCGTTGAACGTAAAAGTAGGTCCCTGAACTTTGACCAAGTTTCCCTACCAAGTATCCTACTCAGTTCACGCTAGGTCTCCTACCGTCTCAGCATGGTTTTCAGGCTCTCTCAACGGAAAGGCGAGGCTCAAAGGCCCCCTAGGACTGGGAAGAGGAAAGGAAAGGCCGCATACTCATAGAGATAGGCCGCTCGTTTCAGCTGGTTCCGTTCAGCGGCAGCCTTTGTGATCTGCACACCATGATATTGGCATGAAAGGGTAGTAGGGTATGATAGATAAACACACCCGTTTACGTGTGTAGTTCATCCGTGCCAATCCTCTAGCCAAAGTCTGTGTTGAAACGACTGTTCCCCTCCGCTCTGCCAAAGCCTGCCTGAGTTCGTCGAGATATATGTCTGGTTTGAATGAGATCATCCCCTTTATGAACTAGACACAGTGAGTAGTGTGCTTGAGTTTCAGTGGTAGCCTACGTACCAGTAGATCGTCCCTACTGAGACGGTGTTTTGCACCCCTCAGTTCCAACCGTGTTTGGGGCCTTGTAACGGTTCCGTGCTTTCGGTAGTCGCCTAGAACACGGGAAACGGTGCGTGTAGATGTGGTAGTATACTGAGCAATGGTTTCGTGCGATAGATATCGCGCCATGTTGAGAATGGCGAAGCGCAGATCGTCTGAATACTTGTGTCCTCGTGCCATGGCAAGGTCGCCAAATTCAACGGTAGAAATTTGAGAAAATGGTTGGGCTCAATGCAGACAGGTATTACGACGAATCTGTGCTAGAAATCGAGTCAAACGAGTGTGAATCGACGGAGATATGGTGGTTGCAAGTTGAAGGAACTTAAGGCGCTCATTTCATCGATTTTAGTCGGAGTGCCAACTATTGTGAGAAGAGCAATAATTCATTCTCCGCTAGCACAACGTTCGGGGAAGCGTATGTTAGGCGCAAGTATTGTGAAAGTAAGCTAAATACCTATAATTATTCCACCCGCACAACCAGAGTTTCCCAGATTCTTGTAGAAACGCCTTGGCGTCCTCGAGCGGTTCAGAGGGATGCGCGACGACACAGTTCTATTCGCTCCCAGACTTCCACTGTCTCTGCCGTCCTGGTAGCTATATCTGAGCTCCTCGGTGCGATATGGTCGAATTTGGTAAGCTTCATCTCATGTTGATGTGCCCTGTTTCGATTGTCTACGTTTCTGACCTTGCCGTTCCACCTTGCTTAGCATCATACGACTGACGCCCAGATCACAGGAAAAATAGCACGATCGCAGAACCTCCTACGGTAAGGCTTGAAGCTCTCGTCCATCCTCTTATCACTGATTGTGAAACCCACCGGTGTCATACGCTGGCGTGCTGGTGACCAGGCGAAAAGGAATGCCCCAGTTCAAGAGGCTGAGGGCGTTTTCATGGAGCGTGTTCCACTGGGGGTTTCGTTGAATGAAGAGGTATGCTGTGGCACTCAGTATGAGCAGCAGCAAGCTGTCGCTGCTCAAAGCGAGGATATAGACATCTCTGAAGTAGTATTGATATTAGATATTACATAGGTGAATATTCAAATGTGAATGGTACAACGTATTCTACTGCCAAGTCCATATCTGGGCCCGCAAGGTTAACCTTACTGACACGTTCTCTCAAAAGTTGCTCGAAGCCCTTGGACTCGGGTATCATGGAGATTCGGGACGTGGAGGTCGTCAATGCAATTTCTCGAAACCAATGTGTCAAGCGCACATATACAGTGCATGCATGTTGCAGGTAGGGCACGTAGATGTCCTTGTAAAACTCCATGGGCTCCCCTTGCAGGTTATTGAATTTATGCGTGGTCGATGTTTGTATTTGCTGGACCAGTGCGAGCGATTTGTTAAAGGCTGCATGAGCGTCGCCTTGGAGAGTTGGATTGCCGGCGAAGATCGAGGGTAGCATGCGGGCGAGGACGCATACGACGAGGGTGTCCTTGACACCGTCAGTCGTCCTCATGTCGGAGAACTGCGAGCGAAAACGGCCTTGGTGGATGTATATGAGTCTGAGCGTCATATGAAATGAAATTCTACTTACTGGGGATAACATCAGGCGTGAAACAAGCAGACTTGAATGCATCGACCAATCTGCGGATGATGGAGACAGCGCATTGGTCGTGTTCTGTGTTGGTGGTCAGAGAAATGCAGGCAGAGTGCAGAAAGCTGATCAAGTGGCGGCGTATGCTGCGGCCTTCGTAAAAGTGCCGCCCCACGAAGATGGTGGAGTCATCAAGTGTGACCACCATATGCGGACAGCCACCTGGCATCACACTGCACAGCAATCAGCAACGTAAAAAAAAGAAAATAATAATTGTACGCACAGGGCGGCCCCAGGCTCCAAAATCACATAATCCATCTCGTAGTCCTGTGAATCTAATATAGCTTCATCCAACTCGCTGGGCTGAGACTGCCAATCGATCGGGCGTGTGCTGTTTGGGTCATCCTTGCGGCGAAATACAGCCCACAACTTTCTACCGTACGTGGACATGGCGAGGGTACCAAACCCATTGGTGTCTATGTGGAGGTGGTGCCACGTAGAAGGTGTCGCGGCAATCGACCACTGAAGAGCAGCCATATCTACGGATTCTCGGGGCTGGTCAATGTCCCAAGTCAACGGGTAACATGTGCGATCGAGGGTGTCGTTGTGAACCAGCGGTATGTCCACCGGAAGGTGACCAGGGATGTCGAGGAAGTTCACAGATTTGGCATCAGGAGACTGGGATATGTCGATTGGCTGCGACAGAGAGGTTTGCCGGTGCCGCTCGTGGCCTACTGCACCCATCTTAATGGACAGATCTGCGGGAAAGGATTTAGACGGTGTTAGGCATTTATCAGGAAGTCCTACCATGACAGGTCAGGGGAGCGTCGAGACGGGTGCTCAAGTCTCTGACTGCTTCGGGGAACGTCTGGTGATGGTGTACAGGCACTCCCGTCACCAGGATCACTTTGGTGTTCAACTCATCACCGAGTTGCCCTGAAGACGCCCATTGCTTGTATACCTCGTAAGAAACGGCTGTTATGAGCGTCCCTGCCTGGCCTGATGTGTACGGGGGGGCTGAATCCCCATATGTGCGGTTTATGCCCTTGGTCAAGGCCAGGAAAGAGTTGAGATGATTTTTGAACTACAGGAATCATAAGACGTGCCAGAAAGGGCGAATGGGAATACGCACATGAAATCGCGGGCAAACCTCGACAGCTCCTCCCCGAATATCGTACAGCGTTAGGGAAGGTGCAGAGAAACGCTCAAGTACATATCAGTATATGAGAGGTGCTCGGTGCTTAGTCACTTACCGGGTCTTTCGATGTCCCAACAAGAGGCGGTTTGGGAATGTTTGTGCTGGGAGGGAGTGTGGATGGCGTGTACGTCTTGAGGCGGGCGGCAGGGGTGAGGACAGTCATGGTGCTATCCGGGGGGAGGTTCTTAACAGATCGAGGGGCGGCAGTGGAGGAGCGACCGCGAGGGGTTCGTCGAGTCGGTGTATACATAGTGCCGCCCCCCGGGGTTTTCGATTTTAGTCTCTTGCGCGGGTTGCTCGTGCCATCGAAGCGTGTCCGTTTGGATGAACGCGATAAACTGGCAGATCGCAGACGCTTGGATTTGGCAGTAGCGCCAAGACTTTGAGAACGACCAGCTTCGTCCGGGTCTTCGCTATCACTAGAGCGTTCGTCGTCTCCCTTGCCTGGGTCGCCGCCATCGTCAGGGGCGGAGTCTTTATCTTTCGCTCGGTCATCGTCGTCCGAGCCGTCTTCTGCGTCTGCTGGCCCTTTGCTGCGTTCAAGTGGCCCTGCCATCGCTTCATCGGCATTTTCATCGTTCGCGGGACTGTGAAGTGATTTGTCAGCGTGATCTTCGTCATCCGACCGTTCGTCTGCATCTGCTCCTCCAATTGTGCCATCAGTTGGCCCTGCCATCGGGTCATCGTTGCGTGTTTCGTCTTCGTTCGCAAGTGGCGATCCGCTCCCCCCTCCAACCTCGTCAGACTTGGAACCACCGTCAGTCTGACTTTCAGGTGGTGGGCCCATACTGACGTCTGTCCCAGTCTTATGGGCCTCTTTGGCAACGTGGAGAGTCTCATCAATGTCGACATCTGGTTCGAGTGACGGTCCGTTATTGTCTCCGTCTGTGCGTTCTTTGCCATTGTCAGGGTGTTTATTTCCCTGAGGGTTGAGTGACTCGTTGGACTGGATGTCGGGGTTGTGGCCGATCAACTGATCATTTTGCGGCTGAGATGTGGTGGGTGTAGGCTGGGCGAGGGGAGGGGTGGTGCGGGCAGATCGTCTAGATCTGAAGGTTCCCGTTGGTTCGGATCCTGGCGGGGCGGAGTCGATCAAAGGGGCAAGTTTCGCGAAGAATGTAGACGATTCTTTGGATATATGTGGATACGTATTTCGCTTCAATGCTGGATTATAACGCGACATTTGGGTCAACTGATCACGCATGGCCGACATGGACGAGGTTATAGTGCTCGGGTCTTTGGCTATGGCGAAAACCGTTTTCCAAATTATGTTCTCGAAATCCAACAACTGTTTGGGCCGATCGGAGCCAAGAAACCTCCATAGCTTTCGTAGCTTAGCGCGGAAGGAGAGAGAAGTAAGGGAGAGAACTCACCAACAAGTGCCAATGCCGAGATGCGTATTTTCCCATCAAGTCCTTGGTCATCAGGAGGACGAGGGGGGACACGAGAACCGCCTGATGGAGGGGAAGCATTAGAATGCGGGGTCCCGCGTGGCCACTGACGGGTTTGTATGCTTGTAAATCGATGCCTGGCACGTTGGAGGGGGACGCCCATGATTCGGGAAGCTCCAAGCCCTAAGTTCGTTTGGGCATGAGGCTGGGTGGAGGGCATAACAAGTGAATTGTACTTACTTCTATCGAATAGCGAAGACCCATCGCAGCGACGGCCATATTTGCCAAAAGGCACCATCTGCCTCAAGCCTCAACGACGGAGGGCATGAAGGACGTCTTGGTCCTGTGTGTCGTAGGCAGGCTTCTGCCTGTCCTATACCATGTCTCGGCCGTTGGGCGCTTATTTGCTCGGGAAAGCAAGGTGAAGGCCTCAATGTGAGTCCCATGCATACACCGGGCCGAACGAGACAGTCCAGAGCCGCGCCATCGATTAAACTAGGGCAGGGGGCTGAGTTTAGACTACCATCTCACCGTGGGAGAAAGGAGAAAATGGGAGAAAGCGTCTGCTTTCTTCCTCAACGCCCATCTACCGCTATCGGTAAAGCCATGAATGTACTTAGTTTCAACGCTTGCATAGATCTCCAGCATCAAAATGACCCTGAGCTTCTGGAGCACAAACTGACTGCAGGTGCTTCCACAAGTACCCGTGAGCAGGCGCATTCGAGTAGGGTACAGACGCGTTTGATCACTTTTATTAGATATATCGAAGGCGGCGGAAGTTCTTGCCCAGAACGTCGGCGTGGAGAATTTGGATCTCCTGGGGCCCCTGCAAGAAAAGTATTGCAGCATTCTTGGTGCCAACGTATTGGATTACGTCCCGCAGACTGAACACGGTCTCGTGTTCTTTGAAGGTGCAAGAAGCATTTTGCAAGTGAGTTCTTCCTTAACAGTATTACTTTACGTCTGTCTGCCACCTTACGTCTCATGCATAGGCGGGTCTCCTTGCAGTCGAGGAAACAAATGAAGCGGAGATCAATGTAGGGAACTACATGCGGCTCCGAATGGCGATTCGTCTTGCCTGCTGCTTGACTTATGAGATGGCGGTAATAAGAAAGACGAGCGGAGCCGCAGTCGATCTAAATGACGTCCAGAGCCTTCTCAAGGATTTGGGCATTAAACGTGAGGAAACGCTCACTGCAGGTGTCTATCGGGTGAGGCCCGACCATTGCTTTGTGTTGACCAAGGAAGGGCGCCGCTTGCGCCTGGTGACGGTCGAGGAAAAGTGCAGCAGTGGGTTGGGGATCGGAGGCACGATCGATTTCGATACGGCACAGGAAACAGGGGTACCAAACCAGAGTACCGAGCATGCGTTGAAACAGGTAAGTTCTTTTTCCAAACACGGTTTCCGCCTGATAGATTATTTCAGGTCTATACGCAGGTAGCCCTCTCCGACGGAACAATAGGCTTGCTGACAGGCCTACAAAACGGCACGTGGGTATACGGCCATGAACAAGATGCAAGCAGGTAAGTCGCTGCCAATTGTCATCAAATGCCACCATCTAATCATCAGCCCTAGCGGAGCGGAGAAAAGGTGTGTTCATCCCCCTTCATTTGTATCTAACACGCTCAGCTCTTCCTCCAGGACCCTATTCTCGACAAAGAACCTGACGCCCAGTGGGATGTCAGAGGTTTTACGTTTCAAAACTCTGCTAGAGGCAGAGATACTATGTCTTCTTCATGCAGTGCAGGACACTGAGCAAGGAAAATTCTTACAGTCTCATGTGGAGCTTTTTCGTTCGTAATACTGTCCTGGCCTGTTCAGATTTGTAGCTCAGTTTTCAAATGTAGCAAGATCTCAGGAGGTGTCTCCCTGGTTTTGCTCCTTGTTGAATGCTTTGTTATTCATGTGGATGATGGTAAGACATAGTCACTGCTTCGAAACCCTAAATGTGTAATACGTGGCCCTGCAGGTCTCCGTCCTTTGCCTTCAAATCACCGGTCCATCCTTGCTTCGTACACGCAGGATTAACCTCTATCTTTGGACATTGGATCGCTCCGTGCACCGGCTGCATGCCGAACACAAAACAAATTCTCAGTGAGTTATCTGACGGCTAGGGTCCTCACCTTTTCTAACGAGAAGTCAGCTGGGGAGTCCCCCTTTTGCTTAAGACAGGACAAGAGCTTGGTCAAGGAGCCCATGGCGTAGTGAAAGCTATCCATGGCATGGATCTTGTTGTCAAAATTGGGAGCGGTAACGTTATCAGACGCGAAGCTTATTTCTATCAGCGGGCCCGCGCCTATCGCGGCCTGCCCATGGTTGCAGACTTTGGGGCATTCGACATTGATGGTTCGGACGGGTGCGCCCTTCTGCTGGAGCTTGCTAGGCCTGTCGATGATGATTCCGTGTATGCATTCCTTGTTTTCTTTTCTGCTTGCTATCAACCCGACCGCTGTGTAGGCACCCATATGAAGTTTCCAAGGCCCAAGAAGACCTCGCCACTCGACTTCGCATTCACCATCATGATTTATGCTTTGCCAATATGGTGAGAGGCATCAACGATGGGAAACTCAAGTTTATCGATTTTGCGGAGGCTGTGGATGCAGACGATTGCAATAAAAGCTGTGACCACGATTATATGTAGGGGTACTGGGCCCAAGCGCAACGTAGCATTAGGCTGTACCATTTTTTATATAATGAGCGCAGGCGACTCATTTATATTAAGAAACAGCGAATGGAGGGCGCATAGCATGCGAAGACATTTATGTAAGGGTCTCATTTCTCTAACCGTGGCGTACGAAGTGCTGAATCATCTGCTAGGCATTCATGGCCTCTGGAAGGCCTTTGCTTTTGGGAATCGGCGTGCCGGAAAGCCTTGTCGACGAGCTCGAAGAAAAGGCAACTGAAGAGCTGAGGGGCGCAAGTCATGTCACATATATTCGTCTACAACGGGTAATCGCCCGCAAACGCCACGGCTGGATTGCTCCGGAGATACTCCTCGAGCAGAAGGAGGCACAGGGCCAGCAGGAGCAGCACCAAGAAGCGTTCCAATCACTAACCATATAGATCATCTTCCGTCTTTGCATACTAATACCCCCTGCTTTCTATGTTTTCTTGCACATGTACTTAGGAATTGCAACATTTAGGCCTTTTGTATCATACGGTCGATACGCTGCAGTCATATTATTATCTCAACAAAGCGACTTCAGGAACAGTGGTTGTGAGCTCCCCCACTTGGACCGTTTCCTGTATAAATCGCCAGTCTCATTCATCTGCGTGCCCTGCTTCCCGCCATCGTGTCCGTCGTCGCCAATCCCCAAGCGCCAAAGAGCACGGTATGCCCCTAAGGCAACTTGCATTGAGCCCGTTACTCAACCGCCCATAAAAGTAGTATTACCTATCGATTCACGTGCGCCGAGCAGACGAAGAAAGTGGGCCGCGCGGAATGGCATGACTGAGGGAAAAGGTCAGACGTAGCCTCTCTTACTATATTCTACCTGACTCTTGTTTTGCGAGGCCAGGGAGCGCGACGTCGTCCAGAAAATCCCAGCGGCCACCCCGGCCACCTTTCCTCTCCTTGCCGCACGGGCTCTTGCATTCCTCGTGCTCTCATTCACTCCATATCTTATTGACAAGCGTGACGGGCCCTAACGTTGTAGAGCCCTGCGATGAGACGACGCGATGGGACCGCGCGCAGAGAGGGGTGCGGAAGGCATAGACCGTATTAGCGATGTAATAGTTACCATGAATGGGATTGATTTATCTGCTGAAAACGAACCGTACTGAGCCTGTCGGTCGAGGTCGAGTAGGCTCGATAGTACTCATTGATAATCGAGCTCAGTCCCATTCAGAGATCCCAAACGAGCCTCTGCGACCCAGTTACCTTGCTGATGCGGGCCGCCTCCCATTAGGCCCGTGCTGCAGTATGTGGCACGTGATCGATCGGCAGGGGCGCGGAAAAGAAAAACGCACCTTTACAGCCACTCTCACCTTGCTGAGAGCCACGATCCAGGGCGTGCCATACTCGGTGAGCAAAGCCATTCAACCCAGGGAGCGAGCACAGAGCGTAGCCCTTGCCCCTCGCCCATGCCGCCCATTTTGCCTCACCCCTGGGGCTGGTGGATGGCTACGCGCGTAGGGGCAAAGTGCGCTTGGCCTGCCCATGTCGCCCACGCCGAGCCTGGAAGCATGCTGACTGAATTCTTTGACGGCAGGCGTCGACTGGCAGAGAGTGGATCGCTTGCACCGGGGAAAAAGTAGGCGCTCAAGCTGAAGCCTTCAGCACCCAAGGCTCACCCCTTGGGCCATGCACAGGGAAGCCAAAAGCACGGCGAGGGAGATTCACAACCTGGGGATCCAAAGTAAGCAATCATCAGCTGCTTGATATTCCGCCCCCGCCGTCTCTGCCGCATCACGGTTGCCCTTGTAGCGTTTCATTGCTCTCCCTTGATGTATCCCTTTTTTCGAACAATCCCAATTTTATCCAAACGCCTTACCATACCCCGCACATCGCTCGCCGTCTAATTTTACTCCGCCTTCGCACACCCCTTCCCATTCAGAACAAATGTGACACTTGCCACCTAAGGGTTTTTTATTCGCGCCTTTTGACGTCTCGGCCATTCGTACAGGTTACTTTCATCCAACTTTCAAACCATACGCATGCCATACCCGGTCGTTACTTCGTATCGTACTATTACTTTGTAGCATTACACTACTCCGTTTAAACAAGCGGTTGAAAGTAGCATGAGGCGATAGGCGCGCATGAAAGCTTCATACCCAGAAAAAAAATTGTAGCAAGGGAATGGCAAACGGCGCAGTAGTTATGGCAGTACGAAGGGATGATCAGATACGAAGTGGTGACTAGGCACAGTACGCTGATGGCACCCGCCACCGTCCATGGTACGTCGCCGAGAGCCATTCCGGCACTAGCACCCTATGGGTCTGTAACAGCCCTCTTTTCTGACAACAGTACGAATCAACGGTGGTTGTCATAGCTGAAAACTTTCGGCCATGCCTGTCGTTCATGCATCGACCTATATATATTCATAGCCTTGAACAAGGCAAGAATGCGTACGTTTGGAGATGTCAAGGAGGCGGACGACTTGTTGTTTCGAATCCTAGCTTCACCTCCGCGGGGGCAGTGCCGTATGTGGGAGGGCGGGGTGCGTACCGCATCTACTCTCTGTATGCTATGGGGAGTGTCCAGTCGCCGCGTTGCAGCATCGTGGCGGTTTACACCACATAATAGAGCTGCGGGGTAGCGATCCTCCGGGTTGCTAATCCGCCGTGTCCCAATCCCGCCGTCTCCATCCCCACGTACCGTTCCGGCAACTTCCAGAGTGCCCTCCTCTTTCAACTTCTCGTCAAGCGTCTGGACGGCCGCCGACTTCCCTTTGCACACGGAACCGTTGGCAGTTCTCCTTACTGCGCTCACGCCGCCCAGTGCTGCTTGCTTCCTTCGCCTCCTTGTCCGCTCCTCCCCTTGCCATTCCAAAGTTGTCCGGGCCGCCTGGGGCTGGCGGGGTTTCCGGAGCTCGCCTCTCGCGCTGCGGGCGGAAACTTGTTCATTGAGGCTCACCCACTCGTTATAAAGGTTATATACTCCGTGTGTTGTCACGTAAGTACGTGCGATGGGTGTGGCCGCAAAGGAGTGAGAAGGACTCCGAAGGTGAGTAAATGAAATGTCGGACACCGGAACACAACGTGTCGGGCGACGAAAACAGGAGTCCCAATAGCAACAGAACTTTCAACAAGAAATTTGTTTGTTTACTCAGGTACTATGTAGGGCACATGTATATGTGAAAATCCGATCCTCACGCCGGTGCGCGCGGCCCAGAGCGGAGAGGTGTGTATTGACGGACATATCTTCTGTACAGTACAACTCTAAATACGCCATGTGGGTGAACGCGGACTCTGACAAAGGCTATAGCTACTGGACTACTCGCAGTCCAGGAGGTCATGTAGGCGATGCCGTGGAACTTCTATGGTGACTGAGGCTTCAGTCCCAGTACCGCCTCCGCTGCTCGACTTCGTTCGAATTCGTTTGTCACTTGCCGGAGCCACTGCTTCCGACTCCGGTGTCCCCAGAGCTTTTTTACTTCCTTCGCTGCGTGAGGCCGATCGCCGTCTACCACTTTCCGACACTGCTGGCCCTGACTCCTGGGCTCTTGGAACTCCAACTCTCCCCCTCCCTTCTCCACCGGTGGCTGATCGCAGCTGTCTGTCGCTCGGCGGCACCCCTGCCTCCGGGTCCCGTGCCTCCTGCCTTTTGAATACAAGGCCTCTCCGTCGGAAAGCTGCCTGCGCCGGATGCTCCCCGTCCAACTGCTCCCTGCTTTTGGCAAACTTGGAAAGGGGCACTACAACGGAGTCATTCATTGGAAAGTCGGTGGCGAATAAAGTACATACTGTCACTAAAGCTCTCAACACCCCAGAGCTTGTGCAGTAACAGGCACACTTCGACTTTGAGTTGCTGGTTTCGGAAAAAGCCTCCGTACTCCAACTCGGTGCGACCGTAGTTGTACATCCCAGCGATTACACCGTGTCCGCTAGTCTCTTCGGCCGCAGCGTGAACCTCTGGATATGCTGCGTCTTCATAGACCTCTCTAAAAGTGTGCGGAAGCACGCGGCGCTGGATTAGCAGGATGAGATGTCTGCAAAGCCGAACATTGAGTTTTCGACCGTCCATATATGCGCCAAAGAGTTCCTGGACAGTTTCGGAGAGGTCATTGGCGGTAAACCTTCTCCCGCAAAAGACAAAGATGCCCGTGACGTATAGCTCAAGGAACTTTGTTTCTTGAGAACTATCATCGGCCCCTCGATTGCGGAGGCGGTTGAAGACCATCATCTCCAAGGGACGGATGAGATGGATTAAGTTATAGGCGGCGCGAGCTAGTCGGAATGGTAAGGCTCGGGCATGATGTTTCATAGCCATCGTGATGCCTGCCCCTTTGTGATAGTCGCTGAGTAGAACTAGGAGTTTACCGCGGACAGGATGATTATAGACGAAGAGATGCCGTCGACTGGTGTTCGTGTTCGCAAAATTCCAGCTAACTTCCTCGGTTGCTCTCCCAGGAGGGCCCTTTAGAAGATGCTGCAGGGCAAGGAATAGACGCCAAGCTTTGTGCAGCGATCGAAGCCACTTCGCGGATGCAACAGGATCCATATCTACAAGATCCCCTCCGGTGTGCCCGGTGGTCGTTCCCAACCAGTCATGCTGGTTAATCAAGATGCGTGCGAGCTCTTGGCTCTCCTTGTTGTTGTGGGCACCGAATACGCAGTGCCTGGGCGTCCGGATGTCCATACCGTCAACGAGTAGCTCTGGATCGTACGCCAGCCCGACGCCGTCTAGGTCGATTCCTAAGAGGACGTCGTTTTGAATGATCGAGTCCAGATCGTTCAGTCCTTTGTTAAGGGCCTCTTTGATATCATCCAAGGAGAAGACATGGCGCTCGACTCCGAACGTTCCATCAGGGAGGCACCGGACGATAGGCGGAGTCTCGCTTGGATCCTTGAAGACGATTCGGCTCGCCTCTCTCATGAAATTCCGCATCATTGAAAACGGTGACATGGAGTCGTCCCGTAAATACTTGATCGCGAAGGCTTTCATTTCTCTGGTCAGAGTGAGGAACTTTAGTAAATGAAGTACAACAAGGAGCAAGCCGAACCAACAGGATAAGAGCCTCCGCTTCTTCCTTTTCTGTAGAGTTCGCGAGTATCGCCTTGTTGAATTTGACTCGGAATTTGCGAACAGCGAGAAGGCGGAGCATGAATTGGACCTTTGCGATGATAGGAGGGAACAGGGCTATCTTCCTCCAGGTAGATTTAGAATCGACCAAGGTTCCCGCTAGGAAAGCGCAAAGGGAACTGCTGAAGCTGTTCACCATCGAGACTAACGATGTTTCCGCGAAGTAAAGAGTGTTCAGAAATTCGTCGACCTTGCTAACCAGCACCACTTTTTTGTCGCCGCGGTCGATGGAGTCCCGGAGTGAAGAGAGGCTTTTTTTCTGCTCTTCATTAAACATGTAGAAGGCTTGCTTCGTGCCTATCAGCGGTCGCTTGAGATGGCGTAGCATTGAGTCCAGCATGCACACTTCCATCCTGAAGTAAATATGTCGCGTGCGTGGTAGCATTGGAGGCTCTAAAGGCCTGGGCGTAAAGTGGGTGCTACTACGGGCGGATGAGGACTTGAGAGAGAACAAGAACGGAATACTGACAGACGGCAGTCCGAGAATATGACTCGAATCTCCGGACTCCAAGTTTCAAGCTCTTCGGTTGGTTCCCCCATGCGTTCCTCGTAAAGCTCTGATAGCACAGCCCGGTAACGGTCTCCATGAATCAAAGAATAGACCTCGGCAAGATTAAAGCCGCCAAGGAAGCGGCTAAATCCATATTTCTCGTAGAATGGGTTCATGTATCCTATTGTTGCAAGAGGAACCTTCTCTGATAAAACTTCAACCTCTCGAAGATACTTGTCCGCCGGGGTGAGTGCAGATGCGGGTAAGGGGGCGCCAACTTCTTTGACATCCTGAGTTACCTGGAAGTATCGCGCGCCATTACCAGTCGTGGAAAACGCCTGTAGAGGAACCAATGGTCCTGAAGCACGCAGACCGAACTCTGATGCTGTCAATTCCGGACAAGCTTTTCCATGGCTTCGCAGTGCAGTCTTCGCGATCTCGATGACACTTTTCCTCTCCGACGAGGAACCTGATCGTATTCTGGGCGGACATCCGTGGCCACATTTGCAGACAAATCCAAGCACTGGCGGTGGCAACCCCTTGATGATTGGATGGGAGGACAGTTTTCGCGCCATCTCATAGCGAGGAAGGAAGTATTCATCGAAGCTGTTCGAATCCGGTAGGTCCTCTAAGGGTAGACGGATCCACTCTGAGAGCCTCTTCTTATAGTGAGATGGCTTCATGTGAGAACCATGCTTCTCTTGGAGATGGTTGAGCAAGGCGGATACTCCCTTGGCTGCTGTTCCGCAAGCCATACAAAAGAGAACTCGGTATCTCGTATTGAAGCCCGACTGTAGCGAGATGCTTCTGATGACTAGCTCCTCAGTCTCGAAGGGACTATAGGCAGCAAGTTAACCCGTAATCCAGATTCTAGAATCAGCAGCACGTACATCTCCGTATAGTGGAAATCTTCCGGTAACTGAGAATCCAAGCTCTCCATCGGCCCCGCCGCCTCTTTTATCCTTCGGAATCATGTTAGCTGGCCTCCACGGCCAGGAAAAAAGAGCGTACTCATGAGCCTCCATGGGTCCCGCACTTTCTCCGGTTCCTTCATCCGCCCCCTTGTCTCCTTCCTCCTCAATCATTCCGCCCACGTCGTCTGCGAAGGGGTCCTGACGATGTTCGTCATCGTCGAATTCGGAGCATCCGTCGGCATCCTCCAACAGACCCTCCTTTGTGCTGTGGAGATATTTTAGACATCAGTGCATACCCAGGGCAGACGAGCGTACCGTCCGTTGAACTCGCTTCGCCCCTCCCCGTGCCTTCCCTGGTCTTCTTCGTTCTCTTCTTCGTCCCTTTCCATGCCCATCGTGGCTCCCTCATCCTCTCCGACAATCTCCCAGTCATCGTCATCCAGTTTGCCCGAGGCCACGGCCAATTCAATCTCCTCCACATCTTGCTCTATCTGGAGCTCGATATCCTCGGGGTCGATCTCGAAATTACCCTCATCCAGCGATGGGTCCTTACTCTTTTCGATACTGTGACCATCGGATAATGTGCCCGCTTCGACCATGTCCTTGAACATTTGAATCAAACTTTCGCATTGTGCGTCGGACAGTACCGTTCTGTCCTCCGCACCACATTGGTGTCTAATGTGAGAGCAATGAGAAACTGGAAAGCCAATACTTTCACTAACACACGCACAAAATAGGTTTTCCATCAGTGGTCCACACGAGCAACGTGACGTTGCTTTTCGAAGGCCAATCGCACATTTGAGAATCGACTACCCTGAATAGCATGGGTTTCAGGAAACTGTCGAAAGCATAATTGAGCATTTCATTGCATTCATGGTCTACAGGCGTAACCGTACTTTGCATCCATGGCCACGGCTGTAGAGGTCGTTTTGAGTTTCAAGAGGCGGAGGCGGACGCTTGCACGGCGAATTGAGCACCTTTTCTATATCACATGTCTCTGGTTACCTTTACGGAACACGTTTTATGTTTACTGTTGGTGAACACGTTTTTATGTTTATGCTTACCGCTTACAGCAAGTTTCATAACGATAGGCGTACCCAAGTATCCATTATTTGGTCCTAGAGCGACCATTTTGCTGCTGCCGGGATGCTGCCGTCCCTTGCCGTCCTTGATGCGGCCAAGAATTCTAACTCGGCCTTGGCAATATCCAGCTTCCGGTAAACAAACGAAAACGGCGGACGCCTACTGTTATGAAACTTGCTGTGCCGTTGCGGAACACGTTGGGACTGACCTGATGACTCGCATCATCTATTGGGCTCGGACTTTTATGTAAAGACCGTATATTTGGCTAGAAAGAGCAGAATCTAAGATTGCTCTTGCGCGGACTATATGCGCGGTGAATCCAACTAATCGTCAAATATAATCCTGCTTACTGTCGAGTGTCTTGAAATAAGACGGTCAGACCCCGCCTCCAAACGGCCAGGCAATGATCATGACAGAGAAGACAGAACGATATTACTGACCTGATCGTCTGATCTCAGCATGAGGCAGATCGGAACTTGATGTGAAGGCGTGCCTCCGGTAGCACTTACAAGTCTAAGCAAAACACAAGTCATAGGCCGGTCAGACAAACGGGCTGTGGAGTGTTCGAGGAAAGTCTCGGAGTGAATCCTGAATGGGGAGAAAAGCGGGGGACGACCGCGAAGCATAACAGAAGCGGCTCTGAGTGACGGTGGACCGAAAACGCTAGCTTGGGCGGTGTTTTTCATACCCGAGCTTTGTCATTCCGAATGCCTCGCGCTTCGTGCAACTTGACCCATCTCATCCGGCACTTGATGAGCGTTTTCAACGTACTCCGACCCTTCATGGAAGTCAGCAGGGAAAGCGGCCACAGCCTTTCGGGTTGACACGGGTAGTAAGAGCCTTCATCTAGCTTTCCCTCCAGCACTGGAGAGCATTCTCCTTGGTAAACACCAACACACGGCCCCGGACCGTCCGCGGGAAAATGTAACTGGACGTAATTGGTATGCGGAGCAAAATGGCACTTAGATATACGTGCGACATATAGACCGAGCATAAGCCCAATCCGATCCCCGCAGCAACGCTATAACGGTCGTTTCCATACTCATCAAGGTCCGTAGTCCGAGCCGTTA
Source organism: Sanguinoderma rugosum (assembly GCA_017499575.1). NCBI lineage: Eukaryota > Fungi > Basidiomycota > Agaricomycetes > Polyporales > Polyporaceae > Sanguinoderma > Sanguinoderma rugosum. The sequence continues at coordinate 3,504,820 of VTPW01000005.1, read as the reverse complement.
TCTGCACTAAACAGATCATCATGATCGCTGAAAATACCCCGCTCGCGAGGATGGTCGTGGTTGGCATCGTAGTCTGTGCCATTGCGCGTGGGCTCCAGTTGAGGGGGCACGCCCTGACTTCTCTTTGACACCACATGCCGTTCATAAAATTCTAGAAGCTGCGATGGGGTTAAAAAGGCGAACGGGAATCAGATATGAGAACATGCCATCTTCGGCAGGTGCTCCCTGCAATCGGTTGAATCCTCTTGCACCATGAGACCGGTTTTGCTACGCAATAGTTAAATATGTGGGGGAATTAGAGTAGGAAGCTCCGTACAGGAGAAGGAACACGGCCAGTTTGACATCACCGCTACTTTGAGGTCCGGCTTTGGCAACTGTTACCACTTTGTCAATGTGACGCTCCCAATCATCGTCCTGCCGGAAATGCTCTGGCATAGATGGAAGCTTGTTGCGCTCACTTATGGCAGCGTTTTGCCAACGCCTTGAAAAGTCTTCGAGAAGCGGATGATCTCTAAGGAGCGGAACGGTGTCAGATCAGGAATCCCGTCCGAGCACTCAGTACTTACCGTAGAACTTCTTCAGACACCCATGAAACATGCTCATCGGAGAAGCCCCTCCATCGCACAAGGTACTTGTTGGTGCTACTTAAAGGTTCGTCGTATGAAACCGGAGTGTGGCCTATTGGTAGACTTACCTCGGACGATGTAGTTTCTTACCCAGAATGGCCTCAATGCCTGGGAGCTTGGGTTTGACTATGGCATCGCAGTAGTAGGGCCCTCCGTGTACTTCTTGTAGATGGGACTGGAGAGAGGCAGAGGTATTGCGGTACTGCGTGCAGGACTCCATGGGACATCTCAAGAGTCCTTGAGGTCCTGCTCGATCAACTTGAAATTTGGTCCTTCCAGCATGCTGGCCACTCCGAGCGGCTTCCAGAAAAAGGAAGTGAAGTTAGAGCCGATTGACACGCATCTTGGAGCACTTACCAGAGGATACTAGATATTGAAGGACGTGGAGTTGAATGAAATGATCACTCGGCGAAGCCTCCTCCGTGGTGAGGTCCATCCTGCAGTAGGGGCAGTAGTCAACGTCTGTACGAGGGACTTCCTCCCAAGTGTAGTCTCTGATCTTCCATGCTCCAGTTCTAATGCTATACCTATGTTTCTCGAGGATATGCCGTCGGAGCGATGTGTAGTCGATCACGCTACAAGTGGTGCAGAAGCTGCACTCAATCTTCCCCGTCGGAGACGACCTCCTGAATGTGACTGGTCCAGTAGCTATGATGCAAAGTTAGCTAGCTATGCAATACAATGGGAGACTTGGAACATACAACTGGGGGCAACATACTGAAGGCAGTGTGCCCTTTCGTAGTGGGCTTGAAGACTCCGGTCTTGGTCTGAGCGACTCCGGTCTTGACGTGTGTTGAAATTGCACAATGTGCATCTGATGCCATGCGCCTGAACCGGTCCATTGTCATGAGCCATCAAAGCAAACGAGGAGAGCGACGCCTGTCAATCCAACGGACGTAGCGCAAACGATCCCTTTTTTCTTACTTGTGGGAAAATGGTTCCTTATGCACAAGCGAAGGAACATTTAGACCAACCATAGTGTGTGGCCTTCAGCATTCAGTACTCTCGGCATGCGATAAACAAAGGAGACATCTATATTTATACCCTACGGAAAGTGCATTTAGAATCTACATATCTGAGATATCACAAATGTGACGATTTCCGGCATCGCTAGCAACCACCCTCTTGCAGGAAGGGCAAAGGGTGAAAAGGGACTTGAACTTTGCGAGGGGAATCCCATGCCCATCCATGTCCTTCATGAACCTCTCCGGACCATAGACCGTTAAGGATTCGCTCCCCAAGGCAATGGCCTGGGGAATCAAGAACGGAACGGAAAGGACCGGTTCCTCATCAAGTCGGATGGGGTCGAGGGCGGAGCCTCTGGCGACATCGCGGTCGCCTCCGTGCTTCAGAGCCTTGTCTGTACCCATCGGTAAGCCTAGGGAGACGCGGTATAGTATTTGAGGAATCATACCTCGTGTTGTGGGGATTTGATATGGCTTGGGACGTTTTGCTCTTCTTGTGGCTAATGTGGATGAGAGATTGCAGATAATTGAGAAAGGGCCTACTCACCGGGGGGTGAGTCCGGGGAGGGATCGGGACGTGGGAGGCGAACGCGGCGGCTGGAGCCCTTGGAAGCTTGCCCTGACGGCGCGCTGGGTATATTGGGGCCGTCACCCATAATATGCTGGTAAACGCGGTCTACGGGTACTGCACCTCTTATGGTCAATAGTAGAACCCAAAAGGATGACTTGGGGGCGTACCGAACATCCCACAGGAGCCAGAATCCCGGTAATACTTACAGCTGTAGATAACGCCCTTCAACCCACTCGAACTTTCCTTTTTGAGATTGAATATTTTCGCTTGCTCTCCATGGTAGCAGAGCGGTGCGTCTGATGCACGCTTCTCCTCGTGGGCGGCCAGCCATCGAGCCATGAGCGCCGTTGGTTTGACGAACGCCCCGCCCTCCTGTGGGCTATTTGCTGTGCCTCAGTACAATACGGAGAGTCAAATTGAGTCTTACTAAGGGAGTATAACGGCCTCATTCTGCACTGCGTTGTAGGTGATCAGGTTCCAGTTGGCAAAACCCTTCTGTAGTTCTCTCCCTTGCCGACGGAGAGCTAAGAGCCTTTTGTCATCGTCATCCGGTTGGGGTATTGACGGTAATGCCGGGGATACTGAACGCTTGAGAGAACTGGGAGGCGACCCAAATGGACCTGGCACCCTCTGGCTGGAGGATGCAGAGGACATCTATGCCGCAGAAGCAGTGCGACGATTTCTTTGGGCGAGTTGTCGGAGTAGCAATTTGAGTACCGTCCCCACCCGTGTGAACGTACACCGGGGACGCTGCTCATAATTTGCTATAATCCCTGTCGGAAACCGTGAACATTCGAACACTTGAGCGGCATTCATCCACTTTCCAAGACTTGAAGGGCTTGGATTTTCCTATAGAAGTGTCTAACGGATTTCGAGGACATTTCACATCGTGACCGCGAGGAATAGAGAGCACCGAGTCAAACGCAATGCTACGTATATACTTCACTCGGATCTCACGCGACCTCAGCAGACGATTGCAACACTCGGCACTTCGCAAACTTGGTGCCATCATGGGCGAGCCATACTTAGTTAATAGTCATCAAAGTTTCGGTCGCGGGACAACCTCCCTACGAGTAAAACAGCCACGGTTTGACCGGGTGTGGCAGCTAGATGCTCCCCACTGACAAAGCACTGGCCCAAGCCGCTCGTCGTGAAGGCGATCTGGCTGCCCAAATCCCGGCGAGCAGATTCCTTGGCTAAACGATGATTCCGCTGTGTCGTTCCTTGTCCATATCCCCGACGTCTGCCATTCACAGGTGCTCGAGAGTTTCGATCGAATTCTTGCCTCCCTTGCTGCATATGTTCCTAACGATTACGAAAAGAGGAACTTTGCTCACTGGCCATGGTGCAGTTGCACGGTATGGATGACCTCGCCGACGCTGACCCCGCTGAGGCCTTTACCGAGAATAAACATACTGTGCAATACAAGTTCTTTCACTTTGATATTTTGTCACGTCCTGAACGCGACTATCTTCGGGTATATGGGTATACGAAAAGGCGAATCTGACGTATCGTCGCAAGAGCGGCGTCATTTGTGGCGTTCTAAACGACTTTGACCTGGCGTCGGATGTAGCTGACTTCAACACTGGGACTTCAAAACATTTGTACAGTAACGCTGCGGTATATGGACCTTCAATCTTAGGCCTCAGGCCTCAGTGTGAAGCTCCGAGCGCTAGCGTGAAGTTTGAAGTCCGACCGATGGGGGCGCGTCAATGATCTCAATGCCTTCAATTCAAAGTGCTGCCCACGAACCTTTCAACAGCCTTTCGACTTTTGACGATGCCCACTGCAGTCCTTGTTTCCCCCTGCTACAATCCTGCGTGCCCTCTCAAGGCAGAACCCAATGGGCCTCCGGGGGATTACATCTGCAGCAAGTGCCACGGCGCTCATTATTGTGTACTGAGTTTTTTATATATTCTTACGTTCATACTCATTTTCTTTCATTAGGGCAAACCGTGTCAAAGGGCAGACTGGAGGGCCCACAAAAAGCAATGCAGAGCCATGGCGCTGCTCATCACGCCTCCGTCTACACACTTTGAGGCATTCACTAAGAGAAATGTAACGCAGGTAAGCACCTACGTTTGTTCCGCCCTTTTCCATGCTAAACTTCTTGCCTTAGTTCGCCGATTTCTTAATTAGCTACTTCCAGAGCCACCCGCAACGAGAAGAACACCATACGATAGAGTTTCATTTTGAGGGCAATCGGGTTGGCGGAGGCTTTGAGTTCATTTTGAAGACATGTTGGGAGGCGTCTCATCTGGCTATTCCCCTTCCAGTTTCTAGGTCCCTTTGTCAAGGCACCACGACTGTGCCCATTCTTTTTCAATGCGAGGTTCCAATCTTTGATGACTTATTCTTCTTTTTGGAAATCACTGCGGACTTCACCCAAAAACTTGCACCCTACCCTTCTATTCTTCATTCGCTTCCCATTTTCAATAGTTTCGTAGTAAGCCCCACATTCCCAGGACATGGACGTCTTCCCTTTGGAGAAGCTTGAAGCCTTCACTCGCTGCGTATTTACTCAATGACACCAATGCACCCATTCATAGTATCTACAGCGTACACTCAACCTGCTGCTCGACGCCATCAACAACCCGCTTCTCAAGGCGTTTGACCTTCTTGGGAGGCAACGTCAAGATCGGGTAGGTCGTGACACTTTCGTAAGACCATGAGCGGGCCAGGGGAGGTAACATCAGATCAAGTCACGAGCTGGAAGTGCAAAGCACTCTCGAAAGCAGGGCGGGTGTGGTACGCTCCGGGGAAAGCGGCAGCGCTGTCACAGCGCGCAGCAGCAGCATCCGCAATCACAGAAGGCGATATTGCTCCTGTGGGTGTCGGAGCGAATAATAACATCATAAATCGAGCTTCCCAAATTGCTTATTGGCTTCACAGATCTCGATCCTTTTCCTTGGAATCACCGGTCCATTTGTGCTGCGAACGCATTGGATTCGTCTCTATTTATGGACATCAGAAGGTGCCGTCTGCGGGCTTATCCCGGATCGGATTCTCGGTAGGAATTTTTAATGCCCAGAGGCCCACTCGCGCTGACAAGAAGCCAGCTATCAAATACCCCTTTTGTTGAAAACAGGCCCAGAGCTTGGCAATGGCGCCCACGGCGTGGTCAACATTGTCCACGGCATGAAGGATATCCTCACAGCTATCCGGACTGGAGTGCGGAATGCGAAGTTTGAAGACACAGTGGCCAAGGCGGCGGAGGAGTTGAAGAAAGTCCAGGGCAGTCGCAGGACAGTTCGGAGTGCGGAATGGTCTCAATCGGACGGACTCCTGATGTTCCGGGATAAGATCTACGTTCCGGATTTGCGTCGGACCATTGTAGCCCAGCACCATGACACCAAGGTGGCAGGACATGCAGGCAGGTGGAAGACTCTGGAACTTATCTCACGCAGCTACTGGTGGCTCAACATGTCCCGCTACATCGGATCCTACACCCGGCACTGCGATCTCTGCCTCCGGACGAAGGCTCAGAGGCATCCGCCTATGGGAGAACTTCATCCGCTCCCTATTACGGATGAATGCTAGGATCACTTGAGGGTGGACTTCATCGTTGAGCTCCCGGAGTCCGACGTGTTTGATGCTGTCATGAACGTGGTCGACTCCGTAGGCAAACGTGCCCACTCCATCCCGACTCACACAACAGTCAGTGTCCGCCCTCGGCTCCGCCAACTTGTACCTGCAAAACGTCTGGAAGCTGCACGGGCTCCCTCGCTCTGTTGTCTCCGGTCGGGGTCTGCAGTTCGTCGCGGAGCTCACCCGGGAAGTCTACCGAATGCTCGGGATCAAGCTGGCGGCTTCCACTGTATACCACTGTCAGTCCGATGGACAGACAGAGCGGACTAACCAGTAACTCGAGTCCTACCTCCGGATCTTCGTTTGTGAGCGTCAGAACGACTGGGCATGGCTGCTCCCTATGGCGGAGTTCGCATACAACAACCGCGTCCACGCTTCCACCCAGCAGTCCCCAATCCTCCTAGATCCAGGTCACCACCCCCGCCTTGGATTCGAACCTTGTCAGCCGCCATCCCGCATGGAGTCCGCACGCGAGTTCGTAGACCGGATGAAGTCCGCCGTCGACGAAGCTCAGTCCGCTTTGGTCAAGCCTCAGGATGACATGAAGCGCTACTACAATCAACGTCGGACTCCTGCCACGGAACACCAACCGGGTGACAAGGCTTGGTTGGACTCGTTGGACACCAACCTTGCACGACCTTTCCGGAAGCTCGAACATGCACGCCCCGGTCCCTACATGGTCGTCCGGAAGGTTGGCAAGGCAGCATACCGACTCCAGCTCCCTCCGGGCCTGTCCTGCCTTCACCCTGTCTTCCTGGCTGTCAAACTCTCGCCATTTCTTCCGGACCCCATCCCGGGTCAACGCCCTGCCGCTCCGCCACCTCCACAACTTGTAGATGGTGAAGATGAACATGAGGTGGAGGAGGTTCGGAGCAGTAGACGTTTTGGTCGTCTCTTGAAGTACCTGGTACGTTCGCGAGGCTATGGAATCGAGCACGACTCCTGGGAACCCGCAGCCAACCTCCAGCACGCTGCCCAGAAGGTCAAGGACTTCCATGATTGTCATCCCGACGCCGTCCGTGTACTCCGGATGACTCCTACGGCACTTGACCAGGCTTAGGGCTCTGCCCAGTCGTACTTCGACGTCTTCAGTCCGGGGTTTTGGGGCTAGTGAATACATGGCGTAGCAAGCAGGAATCTTCGCGTCGGGTCGCCGCGAGCTTGAAGGGGGGGTGATGTAAGGGGACACTCCTATTTTCTCCTATCCCCCTGTCTATTTCCCTTTCCCCTTGTTCCCTTCCTTCTTCCTTTCATACACGGACCATCATTTCCCTTCGTTCCCTCTTCATTACACGCCTTCCCCATCCACTCCGGCGCACTCCGGCGCACTCCGATGACTCCGATGTGCTCCCGCTGTCCGGACTCGCTCCGGACTTGCGTGCACACCTCTGGACTCGTCGGGCCCCCACCCCTTCCCTTCTTATTCCCACTTTCCTAGCACGACTCCTGCATATTCCCCTCCACTCACTATCACATGCTCCTGCTCGTACCTTGTGATATTCATCGGACTTGTGGCGGGTGTACTATACGGTTCTTTCGCTCTTCTCCCACACTTCTACAGTATATACTTCGCATCCTAGCATGGAGGATCCTTATCTTGTTCTCTTTGGATTCTCCCTCTGCTAGGCCTGCGCCGTTGGCCATCTAGAGGTTGCCCTTACATTGGCTGAGGCTTTGATAGATAGATTCCAGCTCAGACCTCGAGTCAAAGTAGTTGTTTCTTCTCTGTTACTATGACATTTCTTTTTTGCTCTCAACGAATTGATGATGCTATCGTTTCCCTGTACTACCGAGTCTCACCCGCGTATTCTATGCCTTTTCAAATTTCCGATTCTCATTAGTCACCTCGTTCCCAATGCCCATCGCTAGTGGAGGGCAAAGCACAAGCCCAAGTTTAAGGGCAACAAGTATTAGATCGTAGCTAATTTCGTAAGTATATATATGATATAGTGTTCAAAGCAAGATAACAACATTTACATAACAATATTAGGGCGCCCCTAGAGCATATGTAGCTAACTAATTATAAACATGAAGGAACGGAAGCGATTAGTAAAACTCATCGAATGGATCACCGTTTCGTGACCAATTTTGTACAGGCTGCGGCAAAGGGAAGGAACCCGTTGGTAATGCGGCGATAATCGCCACTGGCTACCGCGTATAGCCAATGGATCGTACGAGGCCAAGGCGCCGTGGGCGCATCTAGTGGATAAAACTTGTGACGGCGGACAGGCTATCGCGACCCCAAACGCCTGGTTATTGGGTTATTGGGGGGAGTTGAGTCGACTTCTCGCCCGCACGACTGCCACCCGGGATCGAGGCATCGTAGTAATTATCGCCGCCCAGCGAGATGTCCCCTGTGAGCTCTGTGAAATGTACCGAAGCAGTAAGTGTTTGCCCTTGGCGGGTATTAGTAATGTGGCGGCCAACTTCGCTATGCCGGTTATATGTTGAGTTCGTAGTTCAACTGAGGACAGTCGCGAGCGCGATGAGGGGTAATAGGACTCGATATCCTGGCCGTTCCGATAGACTCGATAAAAGTGCGTCACAAGGACGAGAAGGTTGCAGACAATTAGCACCGTTGTTGCCTAGTGATGCGAAGTCAGAACGCTCCGATAATATGAGACAGGCACGGGGGCACACCTCGAGATGAGACGTGACGGCAACAAGCACTCCCAGACCCGGTCCCCATCCGCGAGCACCAGTCAGGAATACGACATACAGGATGCTGGCCAATGTGGTGAACACGCTAGCAGCGAATATAGATAGGACGACGGGCCGAAGGTTGTACGGGAGTGTAATGTTCCACAGCATCTTCAGTGGAATGGCGATCAACATGATGTCAGCGATCATGTCGGCTGATTGGTTCAGGACAGTTAGACTGCGGCACTGGACGTAGAGAATCATAATTACTAGTGATGTTGTAGATGCCAACGCCAGGAGGGAGGAAGCACCGGACACCAGGGTTCCCATGCCAGCCGGAGTCGTGCCCGCAGCTGTAGCCACGGTAGGCGAGGAGTCCGGCGCACATTAGGCCGAAGAGAACGTTCATGTAAAATGCAACCTTCCTCATCATATCACCCGGTGGGAGAATCCGTACGGAGGATACCCCGATGCTGATACGAGCAGACCTGAAGCACCGGATGGGGGTGGGGTGAGAGTCGTAGGCACTAGCAGAGAAATATACGTACCAAACGGTGAGAGGGAAGCACATAAGGCTGATCCAGTAAATCCCAACTCTCGACTCGAAGTGCAGTTCCCCTAACCCTCTCCCAACCCGCCTCGCATTCTACGTCCCGTAATCGTCTTCTCCCATCTCCTGTGTTTGTACTGTTACTGAAAGCTGGTGAGTTGGCATGACTTTCAGCAAACACACTGGATGTGCATGCCCTGTTCGATGCTGAAGGCGACGCATTGCTTGCTCGTGGGCCCCAGGCGCACGGGGTCGACCGTTCACGACTGGATGGTGGTTCGAATCTGACTGACACTGACGGTGAGCAATGAATATTATCACAATCGTCAATACTATCAGCAAGTAATATTTGAATCAATATGGAGGGGAGGCAGTACATGGAGTGAACTTAAGCAAAATGATGCCTAATCACGTTCACCGAGACTCCAAGCATTTCGCACAACAGCTTGCGTCTCCCGGGCTCATCCGCTGGCATGTTGGCTGGGGTAATGCCGTAGTGTTGCAAGTAGCGAAGCAGGTCACCCCGGTTCAGTTGGACGATGTTGGTCATCTTGCGCAAAAGCGGGGAGGGGTGACGCTGGTTATGGTTCTGAAACTGAGAAAAGGGGTTGATCAGAATGAAAGAGTATTTTGCCATGACAAGTGGTGTTACCTCTGCATCTGTGGGATGCTTCCCATCAGGGAAGGGAATAATCTCGTAAGGGATGAGAGCGCCTTCCTCTCGAGCACCATTGAGAGCCTGTGAGAAAAGGTTGAGCCTAGTATTGGTGAAAAAAACTGGGAAAAGATACCCTTAAAGATGCGACGGTTGATGCTCGAACGCTCTCCTCCAGACGAGCAATCCGTTGTCCGATGGCCACTTCCACTGCATCAACTTTTGCTGTGAGCCGGTCTTCTAGGCCGTCCAACCTAGTTAGGATCTCTTGGAGTGTTGCCGCGTTGGATCCTGGTCCGTTCAGCCTTAAAGCCAATGACGAGGCAATGGGCCACTCACGGGGTATGTCGTCAAAGGGGACTAACGTAGCAAGCTGTATTGCCCGTGCGTGCGCCTTATCAGCTTCGGCCAGCGGCACATGCCTGGGATCTCCGTCTGGGCGACCTTTGGACCGTATTCGTCCGTAATAAATGTGCATCCGCAACAAATGGAATCACACAGCACGTACCTGCATAGCCTTGCAAGACAGCAGCATGCGATCGTGCATTGCGAAAGTTCGTAATGCTTCCAAGGGGTTGAACGAGATTGGGTGGCGCATCCATTTCCAGGGAGCGACGGTTAGGGAATCGAGTGGCCACTATCGAGTTCAATCAAGATAAAACTCCGAAACCGTCGAAGGATAACGATAGCAAACAGTAGTATGGGCACGCAGCCAGAAAAATACACTGGCCTCTCGGCCTACGGTTCCGAATGTCGCGCTGTCAGAAAAACTCGCTCAGCGGGACACATGTAGACCGCCCTACATAGGCTATGTTACACGCTCATGGTTCGAAGGATCGGAAAAATTGTGCGAAGTTAGTGGTGAAGCGCTCGGATTCGGTACGATGGTATACCCAATTTGCCAGGGGCCAGTCGCCATTGGGGTAAAGGTATGGGGGTACAGGTATGGAGAACACTGGTCGGATACACGGGTGCGAATGGATAAACGGACGAGTAAATGGACGAGCCCCAACGGAAGCAACAGATAAACGAATTATACAGATATGTAACAATGAAGTTCGACTGTTTGTCCGTTTGTACATTTGTCTGTTCGATGGACTCCACGCGCCTCGGTACCCAATACACAACACCCAGCACCCAGTACTCTCGTGTGGCGTGTGTAGGAGGAGAGCAGGGAAGCAGGTGCTGTGGTATGTAGATGTAGCAGGCTTGCGCTGCGAGCCGCGTCTGGGCGTCTGAGCTTTGGGGCCATCGTGGGGTAGGAAGCGTTATCCTCGCCGGTTCTCCGAGCACGATGGAGACACTAGAGATGCAGTAGTTGAGGGATCCCCGCGAGCAAGCCGAAGGCGTCGCGAAGCTACACGACTCACGATGCAGGTCTGCCCATGAATGTGCTGGAATTGGACGCCGTTAACTGTGACACCTTGAAGCTGGACGCATATAACCGTGCTGCCTTTGGGGCGCGTGCGACAGGGCCTGCGGGGACTCATGAGAGGCCACGGACTCAAGGACTCGCCGTCGAGGGCGTTCAAGATCGATGGCGTACAGAACGGAGGCCTGGCGTCACAAATATTGTAGATAGAGTACGCCATCTGCGTTCCGCGTATGATATGGATATGAGGTGTTCGAGTCGGGATGGTAGGCTTTGGAGGGCTGGGCGCCGATTGCCTGCCGTCGCTGATATCCCCGAAGCCCATAGTGTATGCAAGATGCTTCGAGAAGCTATGCGTAGGAGGGAGAAGAACTCACTAAACGAGTCTAACAGGTTTGAGATTTTGTCGACTTTGAGGTTATGGAACACGATAAAACCTGGGATATCGGCCGCTGATTGAGGGGCGTCATACGTCAATCCTTGTTTGATAGATAGAGACCCCAGGAGCCCACGAGCTGAACGGCATGCTTAGCAGAAAAAGACATTCGACGGGAAGCTAACTTACCTCTACCACCCTCCATCTGACTCTTCGCACCCTAGACAGAAAACCGAGGTTAGTCTACATCATTAGCGGGGAAGGCAGTGCATGATACTCACCTTGTAAAGCAGACGTATCCCAAGCCGTACGTAGACTTGCATCTTCTCCTCCTCAAGCTGCCCAGTCATCCGATTCTGCACGATGATGTTGGCAGAATTCTACACATCGCTCATCAGAATACACAGAACCAACGAACCAGAGTTGGCGCTTATCGCCCCAAGCCTATAGTTAACCCTAACTACCCACGGCCAATACGACGGGTTCTTACCCCAGCTTTCCCTGGGGACACTAAGAATGTCTTGGATTCGGGATGTGGGAGTGGGTGCTGGTGGGCTCTCTAATGCAACTATTATGTATCTTATGCTGAACATTGACAGGATCATGCAAATAGCCCACGACTTTCCTAGTTGCGACGCCGTCGCTGTGGACTTGGTCCCAATGCAGTCTACGTAGGCATCTCTTCGACGGTCCCCCGTCTCCCACACTCACCTACAATCTTATTATAGGGCCATGCCTTTCAACTGCAGGTACAACACACTGCCTCGTAAATAATCTTAACTGATAACCTTCTCAAACGGGAGCGAAGTCGATGACATCAACCTCGGCCTCCGGCATTTCTACGACGACTTCGATTTCGTCCACGCCAGGCTCATTTCCTCTGGGGTAAGGCTATACCTGGTTTATTACTCCCGGCTGATTCGGCGATCCCCGTTCACCAGATAAAGGACTTCCCAGCGCTCATCCACGAAATTGCACGGACCCTCAAACCCGGAGGACTCCTTGAGCTGATAGAGTTTGATTTCCACGCGTACGACCGGAACTTCCAGCAAATAGTCGCGCCAATCGAGACCGTCAATAGGCCGTGGTGGCCGCGCCGGCTTGCCTTCGCAGAGATGGCCGTCAATCAACACGGTGGGACTCCCGACGCTGCGAATCACCTAGAGCGATGGGTTCGAACCCATGGCGCATTCGAGGAGGTCACATACCAAGACTACTGGATTCCGACCGCCCCCTGGAGTATATCAGAACCTTGTAAATACTGGGGTGACGAGATGCGCGCACATCTGCTAGTACCTTCATTAATTGTTAATTGTTATTATTGGGGGATTTAGTAGTAGGGCATCTACAGACACTGTGGTAAGCGTCCGCTATTTAGCGATTTAATCAGCCACTCGGAAATCTTCGACGGAAAAGTCCACCCTTCAACTGTAAGCATCAAGCTCCAGGCAGTCTATATCAAAGCTGAGAAAGTGGGTTACGACGGACGATCTGGCACGCAGTTAGCTGGGTAGCCAGAGTATACATCAAATATGCAGTCTGGCAATCGAATGGGTCATCTAGCGACGTTACATTGGCAGTACTAGTCCAACAGCGAACATCTCGTCGTTACGGCCTGGGCACATTATCTCGAAGGACCTCCTACTTCATCTCCTACAATATTTAACTCTACACACCGCGAAAAAACCGGCGCGCACCATGAGACACCCAAGGATGGGATGTTACGCCAGGTCATGACGGTTGACGGTCAACTTGACGGTCATGGACGGTCACGACGGTCAGGGTTAGGGTTGGTGATCGCCCCTCCGCAGCCGGGGACGTGAATAGGTCGAGTGTTGTTTTAGAGACGATTCGAGTGGCTTCCAATTTCCTGACCTAACGAGAATCAACTTGAAAAGCCGTGCATATAGTTCAGCATACAGTGGTAGTGCGATACGTCCAAGGGTTCTTCCCTTCGAACACTCCATGAATCGTCGTGGTGATCGAGAGCAGATATGGTACACGGTGGCACAGGGAAAGTTCGATCATGACTCCAGTAGGGAGTCCGTACGTTCCCGCTTCGTGCGTCAACGTCTTGATGCTGTTGTCGGATCTTGGGATGTCATGCACAACACGGTAGCTGCTGTACAGAACTTCACTTGACGGGATGTATCGTATAAAGTCGTCCATGGTGGAGGAGCATCGTTGTGAGCGCCTCTTTCTGAGGCAGAGTCGGGTAAATACCCCAGCGTAGTACGAGAGTACCGTACTGCAGGTTGTGGAAGCGGAACCTGGTGAGTACTTTCGACTTGTGATATGCACTTGTTACGCTGAACTTTGCCGCTAGGATCAAGGAGATAGCACTCGACTCTCCCAATTGTGACGCCGTCACCGTGGACTTGGTCCCCATGCAGTCTTTGTAGGTACTAGTTCCCTTCTTCACACACTCAACTGCATCGTATTACAGGTTCATGCCTTTCAACTGCAGGTGTGAAGTCGATGACATCAACCTCGGCCTGCAGCACTTTTACGACGATACAATTTCGTCCATGCTAGGCTCATTTCCTCCGGGGTACGGTCTCCCCTACATGGTTTAATACCTCGCTGATTCAGCGACACAGATCAAAGACTTCCCGGCGCTCATCCACGCCGACTCGTGTATGCGGAGACAGCGGTGAATCAGCGGGGTGGGACTCAGGATCCTCCAAATCACCTATGGGAATGGGTTGAGAAGTACGGTGCGTTTGACGAGGTGATATATCAAGACCACTGGATCCCTACCGCGCCGTGGTATCAGCAAGAACCTTGGAAGCATTGGGGTGACGAAATGCGCGAGGATATACATGTAAGATAATGTTCTATACTAGGTATTCGACACTGACCCGTCCTCCAGGCATTCATGGCCTCTGGAAGGCCGCTGCTTTTGGGAGTCGGTGTGCCGGAAAGTGTCTTCGATGAGCGCAAAGAGAAGGCCACCGAAGAGCTGGGCAGGGCGAGACATGCTACATACATTCGTCTGCAATGGGTGATCACGCGAAAGCACCACGGTTGGATAGTCCCAGAGGTGCTCATTGATCAGGAGCAGGAACGGCGCCAGCAGGAAGAGGAGAAACAGCAACAAGAATCTCTTCAAGTGCTTACTATATAGACTCCATTTACGAATCCCATGAAATGGGTTTCGTTTTTATCACGTCGAGTTCTCTGTGAACTGATGTCCTTGCTGTCTCTGTTTTCTTGGACATTTACGTAGGGGCTGCATTGCGCTCATGAAATCCATTCATCGTAAACCCCTAACTTGTGCGCAGATTTTGTTGTTTGTCTAACATGCGCATTTATTTGGCCAAATTGTCATGTGATCATCCTACCGCTAGGCATTGCTACTCGGTAATCTCTCATGCCTATTGTCATAGTTCTTGTCTATCATTCATGTGCCATCGTGCTCTATATCAGCTCCAAGCTAGGCCTCAAGCTTCAGGCCTAAGGATCAATCAATCAAGCTTCAAGCAAAGATGTACCGTTCACCTTACCGTAAGCTCCCTAGTTCAACATCAATCTGCTTCCCTTTCTGCTTCACCATTACCTGGCCATTACTGATTCCCTTTCTCCTCCTGTCATATTCTACGCGTCGTCATCCCCAAGACGCGATTCCGGTCACGCTCGGAGAGGGTAGGGCTGAAGTAGGCGCATCGTGGATCCCGGGAACAATGCTGGGCCTAGTTAGCAACGCCGACGGGGAGAATAGATGGAGGGGATGGGAGTAAGAAAAGCTAATGCTTAGCCAACAAGGTGAGTGTGCGACAATCTAAGTGAGAGACATATATTCAATTGCGTATCTTGACATCTAGCCTACATTTTACATAGTCAGCGTCGCTCCCAACATCCTGCCAGCCTCGCCATCGTCCTCATTTAGCCCCTGCGGGCTCCCTTCGCTCCCCACACTTGCACTCCACTTTCACAGAGCACACTAGCTATCTCCATCACCGGGAAATGAAGGCGTTGCACGCCAATGCATTGGCCACAACACGTACAGGGAGCGTGAATCCTTGCTGCACGCAGACGAAGGGATATCTCGATGACCGACTACCAGCATCCCCCGTTTCCCTCTCCGCCTGAGGTCTCCTTCGTCATTGAATGTAGCACCGTCGAGACAATCCCACAGCCCGCAGAACTCCTGGCTCTACTCCACCTCTCCCTCCAACTCCAACGGTGGCTACCACACCTACAACGATAACTACAATACTCCCCGCTACCCCAGGCCAGTGCTAATAGACAAGGCTCTACCGGTAAAACGGCCTCAAACGACCATGCATCTACCTGCTGATACGCCGCTGAAACCTCCGTAGTCGCATGCAACCAAAGTAAAAACCCCCGAGCTGACCTAGATGGGTCGAAATGCGTCGGGACGCGACGGATATCTGGCAAGAACCCAAACGAAGTGGAAATAAAAGCCATCCGCGACCACATGACCTATATTGACGGCGAATACTACACTGTCAACGTGAGCATTCCTTCCTTTTCTAAAATTTCATTGCCTAATCTTGTGAGTAGCCTCAAGCCATTCTCACGGCATTGGATGTCTATGTCGAGAACGTCCGCAAGATCGTTCCTATCGATAGTCCGCAAGTCGGTCGTGTCATGGCCGTCTGTATCGGGGCAATAATGGTCGGAAGTATCAAGACCACGGTGAACGAGGGTGACTTCGTCAAGCGGGATGATGAGTTCGGTTACTGCGCATTCGGTAACATATAATCTTCCACCAGACGCTTCCTGTTGACTGATTATTGCCTTCACGCGTCAGGTGGCTCAACAATTGTAATCCTTTTCGAAAAGGGTGCCGTAAAGTGGGACGAGGATCTGATTATCAACGGCAGAGCGTCTCTAGAAACGTTGGTTCGTGTCGGCATGGGTATTGGAACTGGCCGTCAGGCTTAAATACATACGTATTAACTGTCTTGTTCCTCCTGTCAAAGTGGACTTGTACCACATATAATATTCAGCTATATCACTAGAATGGAGATGATAATTGAAGACCATTTCCCACTACTTCGTTCTCCTTTTCCCTTCCATCTTTTCGATATCCTGTCTACCTTCACGCAAATGGCTGAAAGATTTGTCCTTGCCCTTTACAGTGTTGGCCGTTACATACGACGTCTATGTCGGCGCCGGAGGAGAATTAGCCTGCAATCCCCCGTGCGTTAACGCGGTGGAAGGCGACATAGTGAACTTCATCTTGTAAGCTCGCCAAATTATTCATCGAACGTCTTGGCTCCCGCCGCTCTTCTTGCCGCCCCCCTCTTTTGGACACCAGCGCCTGGCTTCTTTTCGATCACTACCGCGCATAGCACCGCCCCTCCACGCGCACCCCACGCAGCTTCACAGCCCAAATGAAAGTGATCGTCCTACATTATACGCACACAATTTTATTCATCAAGGGGATGACAAGAACAGCAATATATATATTTGTACTCTAGCTACAATATTGTGTACGCGATGCTCATGACGAGGCTCTGGGGGATTCTTTGAGAACAGTCTATGGAGGATAAAAGACGCCATACCTATCTATTCTCCTTGCCGGTAAGCGAGTCCGTCAACGCAGTTATTTCCGTACACGACTGCTTCGTTCGCTTGCGCTTGGTATTCACGATGAGGTGAGAGTCGTCGGCTTCTGTCCTTTTGCGTCGTGGCTTGGCTGGCAGTGCCATGGTGTTTGTGCTTGTGCAAGTGTCTGGTGACGTTGCTACACCTTCGTTTCTCTCTTGAGCCGGGCTCATGGGCTGCTACTTCTGCTTAGTGTGCCAGGTGCCTTCCTTTTGCACAGTGGCTTGGCCTTCGGTTTCGTGGTCTTTGTGCTTGCGCTAGTGTCCAGTGGGGTTGCTACACCTTCGTTGGCGTGAGCCTCTTGAGATGGGTTTGTGGCTCCATCGGGGGCATCTTCACTTGCAATAGCTTGGTTGACATCTTCACCGGGCTCGATCCCCGCGGCGGCGTTAACGTTGATCACGGGAGAGGGCGGCGTGGCAATTGGGGTGGTGTCGGTCAATTCCTGCGCCTGAGCGATGATGGGGGTATTGGAAGCGTCGGGCATAGCATGAGGCATGGGGGTGGTCAGTGGTCGAAGAAAGAAGTCTTGAAGCAGGCCAGAACCCTGCGGCTTGTAGACAGTGTTGTTGATAGGGGACGTCAGCAATTCTGTGGCCATTGTATGCGCTTGCTAACGCCTATGTGAAGTGGAAATGCTCCCAGTGGAATGGAGACTTACTCGGTGGCTTCAGATCTGGTATTTCATCGTCGGAACTCTATTCCCTCCTTTCCCTGCCCCACCTCCTCTTGTTTCGCTGGCTAGACAGTCGTCTGTCTGCATTGGGATCGAGCGGTCGGATACGCATGGCCCTCATTGCTCGTGGTGAGCCAGACCGCGCCGTTTGACACGGATATGTAGAGGGAGAGTAAAGGAGCACGAAGAGCCATGCCATAACATTCCCTCCTCGTCGTCGTCGTGGTGGGTGATTGAGACGTTGAAGTCCGAAATCGGACTCACGGAACGGCGCGGAGATTGATTTTGCACGTGGCACTAGTTGAAGCAATGTGGGGCAGCCCGCCCTCGATCGCTTTCCTCGATATCGCCAGACGGTTGCAAACACGTCGACGCCAGCGCTGTCAACCATCTCTGCATTAGCGCCGCAGGATGTGAGACTTAACGCCTATTCGCCCCGGTCTTACTGCGTAAAGCCCTGGTACATGCCCCACATATTTGATCTCACTCCACTCACACGTTGCGCTCGATTGACGATAGCCATGTCCTCTCAAGCTACATGATGTTCTTCATACAAGGGTGACATGTGAGTAGTTAGATAGAGTCCACTCAGAAACACCTAGTAAATACCTCGAGAAGTTGAGACTATGTATGAGTTAGCCTTTGGTATAGTCTTGATCGCGCGCGGCAACTATTTTAGCTATTTCACTGCGAATCCACCACATGCGCTGGTTGGAGGCGTGGCTCCCAAGGCGAAGTGGCATGGACCAAAGCTTCTTCTTTGGGATGACTTTGTCAATAGGTCCGCTGACGACAACCGCTGCCAAGAGGTCGGCGAAGCGCTGCGGGCATGGTTCATCTCCCCCTTTGGCGAACATGTTCCGCCACTCGTTCAACATGAGTTGCCTCCTACGTTCCTCATCCTCTGACATTCGCTGTTGTTCTTTCTTCACCTGTAGTTCGGCCTTCGTGAGCTTCTTGCGTCGCGGCCACCATTCCTGGTCGGCCACACTGTCCTCCTCTGCTTCGTCCTCCGTAAAGTCCAT
Source organism: Sanguinoderma rugosum (assembly GCA_017499575.1). Lineage (NCBI taxonomy): Eukaryota > Fungi > Basidiomycota > Agaricomycetes > Polyporales > Polyporaceae > Sanguinoderma > Sanguinoderma rugosum. The sequence goes on along the minus strand of VTPW01000005.1, from coordinate 3,486,199 downwards.
ATCCGATTGAATGCCATCCTCAGATCTGTTGATAATTTTCACTTCGTCCCGCTCCATTATTCGCCAAATGTACCACTCCCCGGCGCCTGCCACCAGAATGACCGAGTTCTGCTCGTTTCGGAGAGGATCGTTGAAGAGGATCTCGGCGTACTCTTGCAGCTCTGTGGCTGCATGCGTAAGGGCTTCGTCAAGTGCGCTCTTGAAAAACCTGACATCCGCGAAATCACGAGAAGGGAATTTTTTGATCTCGAACATGACAGGAATGCCACAGTATGTGATCACTTGCTCGTCCCAGCGAGAGAGCATCAGGCGGTCCGGATCCTCCATCTGGAAGGCTGTCCCCCGACAGAGCGATGTATAAACAGGCAGCGACGTATTTCTTTTCGGCCTGCACCGCAGGCACAGAAGAGCAAAGTCGGGAAACCCTGACTGAGCGCCTTGGTCGGGAATGGTTTGGAAGGAAGATCCGAGGTCGAGGTCGTAGGAAGGGACGAAAATGGGAAATTGAGGGCCGTTGAGCAGATAGGGAGAAATCGCGGCAAATGAGGAGACAACGGTGTTCCAAATGGTGTAAGTATGCCCCTCGAGGCGTCGGCGGTTGGAGAACCACGAGTAGGAGAACGACAACGCAAGGGAAAGCTTCTGGTTCCACTGTGATTCTGTCACCAAAGACAATTCACTGAGGATATTGTAGTCGGTATGAAGTGGCGCTGCCATGTTGTTGGATAATGGATGCTTGCGGTGGCCAAGCGGTGGCGATGGCTGACAGACACACGAAACTGGATTGGGAAGATGATGTCACACAAATCAGACGCGCGTCTGGTTTCCACCACAATAACCACCACATCTCCAAACCGAAACCATGCAGAGGACTAAACGCCAGACGAAAATGTGCTTGCATTTTTTCTACGTACCATATGCTACTAATGTGTTCACTATTTTCAGGCGTCTTGGAACAGACTTCGAAGGTCCCCCTCCTCCCGTGCGCAAGAGAAAGGGCAGCGGGCCAGAGTGGATCCCTCTGCGAGTTTGCGGATTCGCTTTCACTTGCGACGATTTCATCTCGTATGCAAAGAAGTACTTCCCTGAGGAGATCGATGCTCTCGCTCGCACCGGGGATTACCCTGAAGCCCAGCTCCTCGACTATCGCAGGCAAGAGGCAATCATATACCTCAAGGAGGCTCTAGACGACCCTCAGATCGATGCCGTCAATCTCGCCGACGGCGACATAGCGAAGTGCTTCATCATTGGTAGCAACTTCGACGAAGAGGACCTGGCGAGAGCGCAGGATGCTGAGATGATTGCCCGTTATCAGCGGGTACTCCACGTCTCACACCCGCCCAGGTGGTACTCTCTGTGGTCACTCGTGAGTTGCTGCTCATATTTATGCGTATACGTATCTGATGGCATCATAGTGAACCGTCGAGTGGACTCAAACCTGTTTCCCGGTCTTTGTTCACAGTCATCTTGACGACTTCTCTTTGTCATTTACAATTACAATCTCAAGTACATCGGAGTCAATGGATCTCTGATGGTCCGGTACCAGACACTAAATTTCCAATATACTGCCATGCTAATGCCACCGACCGTATCCCGCAGGTTCTCGACGCTGCTGTTTTGTGAACAATTGGAATACATGATAGAATCGAGACAGCTTCGCTGGGAGTACTCCGAGTCTCATTGCCTGTGGCAAGCACCAAGTAGAGCTCGTCGGGGCCTCATTCCGGAAATTTCCGTCTATCCATGAAAGAAATCCTGAGATCCTGTTAGCTTTGTTAGATGATGGGTTTATTGGACATGAGACGGACTGAATCCTGTCCAATGCCATGCCCCCACGAATGGCGCGGCAAGTAGATTCGGTGCGACATAAAGTGGAAGTTTTATCCTCGTGCTCTGCTACACCTGTAACGAACACAACTTCAAGAAATGGCACTGCCCGCTCATCTCCATCGCCTATGGCTTCCCCATCACGCCAAGGCCACGGGCATGTGGATCATCGCGTCTGGCTCGATATCCAATCTGGTCAAATTGACTGTTACTTCGACATCCGTGAAACACTCGTCGCCGCAGTCGTCGCCTCTCGTAGGATCTGGGGTCAAGCCTTCTTCCTGGAAACCTTGGGCAAAGGAGCTGAAATAATTGAGTAAATGAACCCAAATGAGATGAACCGAGAGCACTCACCGCGTCGAACCGATCCCCTGGTAGTTGCGCCAGAGATTGGCGTCAACGAGTGCGTCGTGAGTTTGCTGCGATCCATGATCAACGATGACCTTACCACTACCTTACATTGCGAACGACGGAGCCCATGGCGTCGAAAACGATCCGCGGACGCCGCCATCATCTTCACACTACTCACCCCGCGTGTTATCCCATTACTCGTCATCGTTTGACTTGCTGGTCCACCAGGATATCATTGTCGCGATACGTCTTGCCGATGGTAGGCAAGTCGCACCCAAGCCCTTCGTCGCCGTCTGTCACCGTGCCACTGCCCCGTAACGATCGTAGCGTGTCTTGCTGATGGTAAGTCGCGCCCCATCGTGTCGTGCCCATCGTTGATGGCTAACCCGCCTCCACATCGTCTAGGGCCCCGGCAATATGCTTGCAGGCGAGGGTCGCCCCCTTCGCTGTCTCTCTCGCACGCGCGCGACTGGCTAGCTTCACGTCGTGGTGACGTCCTCCCTCCCTCCTTCTTCTCCCCGCTTCTTGCCAACCCAATCGTTCCTCCAAACCTCATCTAGGTTTCGTAACGGCCGACCACCATCAAAGACGCGATGCATTGGCGTGGCGCGTAGCACATTCATGATTTGGTGAGTACTACCCCAAACATCCCTCCCGAACACCCTCCAACACCCTCCCTTCTTACTTGCACCCCCCATTCCAGCGAACGCTCGTTCCAAAACGTAGGCATCTTCGAATGTGTTCGGAGAGTCTTGTCTCGCCTTCTCGTTTCTAATTTCTCCCTGCTTGCTGCTCGCTCGTCGCCGAGGCTGCTGTTCTGTTCGTAGGGCGTGCAGTGCACGATTGGCGTCAGTTAACTTCGCCTCCGAAACGACGGGACACATACTGACAATTTTACAAGTTATGGTAAGTATCGCGGTTGGGCCTCGAGTCGAGTAGACGTCTCGAGTTGAACATTGATATTGACTCGTCGGCGGCGCTGCATCGAGGGTGAGCTGATATCACGTAGGGCCATGCTTCAGCTCTTCAACGGCTTGCTATTCGCCGCAACCAGCGCACGGTCTGGTGCGAAGGATACGAGAGAAAGGCTGTAGGCCAAGAAGAGTGCACGTTCCGGTGCGAAGGCTACGAGAAAGTACGTAGGTAGTGAAGAGTGCCCAGTCCGATGCGAAAGGTAGGAGAGAAAGTCCGTAGGTCAAGAAAAGTGCACGTTCCGGTGCGAAAGGTACCGGAGAAAGTCCGTAGAGTGCCCAGTCAAAGGTACGAGAGAATATACGTAGGGCAAGAAGAGTGCACATTCCGGTGCGAAAGGTACCAGAGAAAGTCCGTAGGTCAAGAAGAGTGCCAAGGATACGAGAAAGTACATAGGTATCGAAGGGAGAAGCGCTGGGGAAACTTGAACACCGGGGAGTAGCCACTGGGTGTTAGAAGAGATTAGGAAAATGCACGTTCCACTGCCTCGAATACTCCATACTCCTGCCTTGAGGAACGGCCTTACAAATCGGGGCCACTCCGCCCCGCGGGGGTTAACCTGACGGTCGGCCTGTCCCGGACGAAATTGCGAGTTCGTCTGGTGATACCCTGCTAAGCTATCGCGGCCTGATGTCGTGGTCGCTGATTTTGAGGATCGGAAGAGGCGCTGGCAGTAGTCGGGGCAGTCCGTAGAGAACGCGAGGCGACTGTTCCATCTTCCGCCCGCTGGAAATCCTGAGCCCAGTTCTCCAACCCGGTGATCGACACGCTATCTGGAGAGTCATCATAGTCCGATCATGATCACTGTCATGTACCAATGCTCCTGCTATCCCTTCCCTTCCTTCGAGGCCCTCAATGGCTCTATTCTCGTCACTCCTCGTGTTCTTCGGCGCCTGGCTGAGTTGCGCTGGTCATGTATTCGTGGCCTTGTAACCGAGGGACGCTGGGATAGCGAAAGTCAATCGTTCTGGAGGGTGGCTTGAGCGTGCGCCTTGGTCAGAAGGCGTCAGTGCGTCGTCGTGTCGGTTTGTGGTTGAACTTGATGTGGACTTGGTGGTTCGTCGTGTAAGTTTGATGGCGCCTGTTTCTTGATCGTTAGGGCTTATTTACTGGGACGTCATCAGCAAGTTGTGTTCGCGGAGGGACGCTATCGACAGGACACCCAAGTTATGCTGCTCAACCGCTGGCGCGCATCAAAGGGAGCGGGAGGAACGGGTTTGCGCCGCTGCCAGGCGAGCAGCCAGTCGCGATATGCAGATTGCAGGTGCTTGGGTGTACCGATGTTTTGACAAAGGGCAGCAAGGGATTCAGCGATCCGTGAGTTATTGCGAGCGTAGCGAGCAGTCATGCTCTAAAGGGTTGAAGGCCCGTGCAAACAACGCCAAACAAATTCTGCGTACTTTGGAGGCTCGGTCGTGTTTTCTTCTGGCTGAACGGGCCTCTTTTCCATAATTTTGAATCATGGGAAGTGTAGGTTTTGCTTGCCGTAGTTGGTTTGCGCCAAGAAAGCGGTACTTTTGGTGGAGATTTGATGATTTACGACCGTAATTTGGTGAAGATCGTTCAACTTCCATCAACTCGAGGCTTGCTGACGTGGCACGCGCCTAATTCTCTGAGCTTACGGTGTACGCACTGGATGCATATCCATGAGAACTCATATGCGCCCTCCTAGTCTCGGAATATACACTGAATCCTCGCCCTAGCACTTCGAAGCGAGCTACCGCCGGCGCGGCCCGCGGATCCATATTTTTCAGTGTCACGGTCTAACCCAGCGTTGACGGTCGCTCGCACGACGCCGGTGACTGCAGGACGGCGGCGGGTTAAGCTCGGAGTCTTCCGACGACGAACCATCAGATTATACCACCGCAGCACACCGAGTACACCGTCGGCCACCACGCCTCCATCGTTAAAACTCGACGTCGGCGCTGCTTCAACGGTGAAGAAGAAGAAGCGTTTCAGGAAGAAGACTCACGAGGAGTACCACTTCGGCGCGTCGAATGATATTGTTGGGATCGTCATGCTGGAGATTCATGGTGCAGACGACCTACCCAGGCTTGAGGATAGTGAGTGGTTTCTGCTCGTGCCACGTCAATATCCTATCCTTATCTTCCGTTCAATGACACGTACGGGATGGGACATGGACCCATTCGTTGTCATCTCTTTCGGCAAGAAGGTATTCCGTACGCGCGTCATTCGGCACTCCCTCAACCCCGTTGGGGACGAGAAGCTCCTGTTCCATGTTCGACGATACGAGATGGCCTTCAAGGTTCAACTGAGCATTCTCGACTGGGACAAGTATTCCTCTAGCGACCACGTCGGCGATTTGATTGAAGGCGCGCCACAACCGGATCCCAATACTGGGCTCTACGCCGCGATCGGGGCAGAAGGACACCTGAGGAAGGAGTATAAATTACCGCTCGCCACCGAGAAGGATGTCGCTCGGGAGGCCAGGCATAAGCCCGTTATCACAGTGAAGTATGCCTTCGATTTCCCTCTTGACCAGGTGCTGCGGCTGATCGATATCTTTTAGGGCGACGTATCAGCCATATGCTGCCTTGCGTCAGCAATTCTGGCGTCAATACATCGGGCAATACGAGGGCCATCTCTCATCCAGGCTCCTAGAACCAGCCGCTCGTACTTAGATGCAGGGCGTCAGTGGAGTAGAGTGGCCTGAGGCCAATAGGGGTCACATTCCGACCGGAGTAGCAGTCACCGCCTAAACCTAACAAACTGGGTCAGGCATTGCTTTGGAAGATGGGGCGAGGGATACGGGGCACGGGCGATGCGCGCTGCGTCCCAAAAGCGCACGCCATCCACCATCCACAGACATGAGGCAAAATGGATGGAGTGGCGCGCTGGGGCGAGTTCGAAGCGCGGGGCTAGTGCGCGACGCGTAAGTTGGACTGCTCACCGCCTCTGCCTGATTTGGGCGCCGTTGGGGAATGCATGCTCTGCAGCTGTGCTCCTTAGAGTGCCTGGTGTAGAGTGCCTGGTGGGAGTTGGTGGAAGTAAGCGTCGTGGTCTGTTTGTTTTGTTCGTTTCTGCTGCCGTTCGTCATGTGATGCTCGGCAGCTTCTCCGCCGGTTCAAACTGCGGTTAACCACTCTCCGTTCTTGAGCGACTCTCGCTATCCTTTTTCTGCGGCACTTACTCCCGCGTCCGCCATGTCGGCCGCCCACAATAATTACCTTCTGTAGCAGCCATTGGTGCTCAACGAGGACTCCGACGACGGCATGCGGTCCGCCATGTCTTCGCTCCTCAGCGCCCCTCTAGGCGATGCCGATATGAGTTCCGCAACCTCGTACGGCACATCGAACCGATCAGACTCTCCAGCACCTTCGTTTGTATCCTTGACTCCTTCAATGAAAGCAGCGGCATTCAAGATTGAGTACTTGAGTAAGTTCGCGGGATAAACGGCGCCTAGGATATTACTTACCTGCTGATGATGAGGGGCTCGATCTCCTGGGTGAGTCGTCTCTAATGATTTTTGTAAACTTTTCCTAACGCCGGTCAGATCGACAGCACCTCCTTTTCATCGAGGTCATGGGTAAATACCCACAGCCAACAGGACCCCAGCTTTCCCTGGGGACTAGACAGGAAGTTTATAGGTCGCCCCCACTTTGTGGGGGCCGTATCGTCAATGCACGCACGTGGCTCACCGTTTCACTTGTAGCGCAGTCCGTCGCGCCTAGCGCGTGCCTCCGCCTGCTTCCGCTGGCCCCGCTCACATCTATGCGCCTCGATGGGGATGGGCACGGCATTGCTTTGAAGTGGAAAATACGCGATCGAGGGGCGCGAATACCTTGGGTACGTGAACGAGTATATTGATTCAGACTACTCGCCTAATTCGACGCATGAAGGGTGCCCAGGTTATGGCTTTTGAACATCCTCGGACTCGTATCAACGCGTCACCCTCGTCAACCATGTCCCCCCGTGCCGCCATCGGGGACCACTCTACGGGTAGTAGAAGTCAGCTGGCTGACCTTGGAATTGAGTGCAACCGGTTTGCTGTGGGGTGGTCAAAGCGGCGATGCGATATCGGTGATCGAAGGGAAGAAGAGCGCTAGCCACGAACGGTGCATACTACGTGGAGCAGGACGAAGCGCGTCCCTAACGTCCGCCTTCCTGCCCTTCGTCCTTGAGCTTGAGGCCGTGGAGCCGGTCATGCCAGCGGCGCAATAGGTCATCTCCGAAATTCGTACATTCGTACATTGCCGTTCGCATACTGTACTTCCACTACACAGTTTCTCCTTACATATTATAGGTACTCGTATTCATTTTAGTTTTAGCCTGTGCCGACATGCGCTTCTCCTCATACTTAAGGCCCCGCGTGCGTACGTAAAGAAGAGCTGCACTATCGCGAACTACATCCATCGAACTACACCCATCGAACATGGACGCGCTGCAAGTTTTCAACGTCGCGCAGATCGTCATTGGCGTCTGCTACGACTTGTACACGACGTGGGCGAACTACGTGCAAGTCGATCCAATTATAGCGTCGTAGTTAAACAATCAATGGCGATCTAGAAGTCATTTTGTGAGCACAGGGCGTAGAGAAATGAGACGCAGGATCTCCATGCCACCTCGCAGCACCCCTCAATGAGAAGCGTACGTTGATCACTTCCCATCGCACAAAATCTCTCACGTGCTCGCTGCCTTGCGTGTTATTCGGTTCACTGGAGGATGTTATCTTCCTTGGATACAGAACTCCCCCTCGAGAAATTACGCTCGTTGGCGGACTATGACTCGTCTAGTTGCCTCAGCATCAGGAGCTCCAAGGTATGTATATAATATTATACACCTATCCAGCCAATGTTCGATTCAACGATCGCTGATTCCATGCTCAGAATATCGATCCATTCTCGCCACAAGCAGACAAGAAGCCCCATCTCCACGAGATCCTTCGCGCGGTCCCGGAACTTAAGTTCGGCGTCCCGAGGTACTTTGCCCTCATCGAGAGCCGCGTTATGGCGCATGGCTTTGCCGATCTTGGAAAACTAAGCAGACGTGAGGATTCGAATGGTGCCAAGTAAACAGGGAGTCGATGGCAAGCATTTCCTACATAGTCTGGAGTTTGTCGCGCCATTCTCGCACTTTGATAACTTCGGGGTCTTTGGATGGATCATCTGTTGTCGACTTGAGCAAAGCGACGGCTATCTCTTGATAAAGGGGAACTCGCCTCCAAGACCCTCTTCCTCCTTCTCGTTGGGCTTGGTCTTCTTCGCGGGGGGAGGCGAAGTGACGGGATTGCTTGGACCGCTGTCGCCTTCATCTTCCTCACGACCCTCACCATCGTCTTCCGACTCTACCATCGCCTTGCTCTTCGCGCTACTCTTCTGCCCCTTGGCAGGCGTCTTCTTCGCTGAAGCTTAATGTCCTCGCGGGCCACCTGGCTCGCTTGAGTGCCCACCGGGCCATGTCAGGCGAAGGTAGGGAACGATGGGGTGCGTCTAGAGTTGTCTTTGTGGTGAGTTACTCATGGATTCTGTGGTAATAGCCCTACTTACCTGTCTCCTTGTATTCCCAGCGCATGGCGGCGACGTCGAGGAAGACGGGGTTGCCCCACTTTGCGGAGCTCGAGTAGGCTGCAGAGCTTCTGCCCGTTACGTCGGCCGATTCCCTACTTCAACGAAGGTACGGCGACGAGGACAAGCTGGGATTCCTTGAATAACCCAGTCTCCCTCCCTCACCTCTGTTTCCTTTACTACAGATAGCCCATTGACCGACGCCCCGTTCGCGTTGCCACTCCCGTTGGTTGTCGTTCGGTTCAGACTCTGATGCCGCGTCTCTAGGGCCGGCATGGACGTACGGGGACAGGGGAGGCGACGGAGAGAGCGGGATTCGCTTCATGGCTACAACAAAAGCCTTAATCGGGGGGGGGGGGGGGGGCTTATATCTTATTGACAAGCGTGACGGGCCCTAACGTAGTAGAGCCCTGCGACGAGACGACGCGATGGGACCGCGCGCAGAGAGGGGTGCGGAAGGCATAGACCGTATTAGCGATGTAATAGTTACCATGAATGGGATTGATTTATCTGCTGAAAACGAACCGTACTGAGCCTGTCGGTCGAGGTCGAGTAGGCTCGATAGTACTCATTGATAATCGAGCTCAGTCCCATTCAGAGATCCCAAACGAGCCTCTGCGACCCAGTTACCTTGCTCCGAACAAGATCACTCGGCAAAGTGCAATCTACGTAGGCATAAACGCATAGGCATAAACATTCACTCGCCGCCAGCCATCGATGACCCCTGGAAATCAACACCGGTACAGGACACTCATTGTTCTCCACGCCCCAGGGCCCCACCAACAGAAATGATAGCATATACCGACGTACATCAATCCTAACGACCGTGCCTCTGGAAGAAGACTGCAAGAAGCCACACCCAAAAGCTGGACTCAACAAGAAACAAACTCAACGCATCAACCCATTCTCTTTGCCTCAGGGAAATATGGGTGCCAGACGCCCCTCTTGCCCCTTTGATGCTTGCCTTTATTGCTGGTTGAAGACCAGGAGGCCTCCTGCGGGGCGACCTCACCTTGGGCCTCAGCAACGACTTGCACAATGGCTTTGAGTGCGAAGTTCTGAATCGGCGATGTCTTTGCCTTGGCGCGACACGTTGGGCAGTTATACTCGAGCTGCAAGAGCTGTAGGTCAAGGGGATTCGTTGTACTACAGATATGGGCACGTACGTTTTGCCTCTGTTCACGATGGGCTTGCGTGCGCTGCGCACCGATGGAGTCGAACCATTTCAAAATGCATGGCCTGCAAAAGGAATGCCCGCAGTCTGGCAGGCTGTTGGAATACATGTTAGTTTCCATTTTCATTCCAAACGATGGGATGCAATACTGACAGATAGGGCTGCCACATCTTTCCGATGCACATGTTACAACGAATTTGAGCTTCGAGATCAGAAGGGTTCTGCAGGAGGCCTCAGTTGCGTTTGATGTGGAGAGATGGCGGCGCTACACGTACAATGGAATGGAGCGGTGGATCTTGACAGGTCCGTTGCTCAGCTGCCTGGGTGGACGGCCTATCAGCCTCCTCCATAGCCTCGTCGAGGAGCTTCTCCATCAGAGCGTTACCCTGTATGAAACACGCCGTTGTTGAGGTCAAGTGACAATGGACGAACTAGGCCACTGACCTTCTTCAAACTCTTTATCTGACCGCGTAGTTCCGCGATCTTCATCCAAGGTCCTGCTGAGGCCGCAGGATGGCTGTCTTCATCGTCCGAAATCTCAATGACTTCAGTAGACTGCAGCGTGGGTTTATTGTGCTCGTTCGAAGGCGCCTTCTTCGCTGCTCTTGCCTTATCTCTCGATGGGCGAAAAACAATCACATCGTCTGGATTGAATGCTTGTGCATGGGGAGAATGGAGGTTGCGTTTGTGACGATTGATTTGGAAAGTGGGGTCCCCCGGCTCCAGGGTCAAGTCAATATCCACGATTGGCTCCTCTTGGTCATCCTGAGAGGCAATGACTCCCATGTTGCCTTCCGTCTTTGACGGTCCCCTCCGCAATCGACGCTTACCCTGCGGAGTGTCAGGGCCTTCGTCACCTATATCATCGCGCGGCGGGGGGAGCTTGCGCTTCTTCCTCTGCGAAGGAGCGTTGAGGGCCGCAAGGTGATAGAAGAATGGACTCACCGGAAGCATGGGAGGAGAATCGCCCCTACTGCTGCCGCCATCGCCTTCCTCCACCTTCTCTCCCCCCACCATCTCTGCTCGATTCGTACAGGTGCCACCTACCAGCTGCTTTGGAACCTGCGTCCCTACGCCATTCCCCTCCTTTGCATCCTCATCCGCCTCCCTCGCCGCATTTTCTCGAGCTAGCCTCCATGACGCCAGCGCTGCCTCTCCCTCGAGAAGGTCCTTCCGAGCGGCCACCGCCGCTTCCCATTTCTCCTCTTCAATCAAGTGGCTTATATTCCGTTGAATCATCAGCTCCCTGACGGCCTCCAGCCATGCCTGTGAATGCCGTTAGCGATCGCCAGTCAGTTCTTACCCAGTGACTCACGAGCTGTGGCCTCATAGCCGCAACAGATAGCCCCATGTCCTCCTCTAAACCCTCGTTGTTCGGCGGCATCGTCTGGCCCAATGTGGCAAACCAGTCGCACTCATCTTCGAATACCTGCGCTATAGCGTGTCGTTTCGTCATCGCACGGACCTCCTCGATAGTGCACGCTGGGTGAGGGGACGACATTGGAATAGTGGCAGGCGTCGCAAAAGGAGAAATTGGCCGAGCCGAATCTTCGTCGCGTTGTTTGTTTTGTCCCACGCCCCTATCCCTTCAACGTTCAACTCTCGCATCCCGTCTAGCGTCAAGCTTCCAGCACTTACGTATCGTTAACTACAATTTTGAAGCGGAATCAAATGTGACAAGGCCGTCCGGAAGGTTGGCAAGGCCGCATCGGACTCCAGCCCCCCTCTCCATGTCGTCAAGTCCTCACCATTCGTTTCGCAGCCCATTGCAAGTGGGCACTTTGCTTCTCAGCTATCCCCACAGCTTGTATAGGCTAAGCAATATTCATGATGCTGCCGCTAATGTAGGGGCAAAGTGGTATTCGCGACGTGTTCCCACCAAAAGCGAAGGAGGAAGGCCTGGACTCGATTTCGCAACGCAACGCAACTGAGGGAGGGGAAAGCTAACTTCTTGCCCATAGGTATGTATGTAGGTACTATATACTAGTAGTCTACGTAAATAAACAAACTAGTTCTGCGTGTGCTAGTAACTAAAGTAATACCTAAGAAGCGATGGGCCGCAGCAGCTCGTGTTCGAGTGCTCGGAACCAACGGGGAAGTAAACGAAACGATCATATAAATCGACCCCTCTCGAACTGCCGTCTGTCAGTATTTCGTTCTTGTTCTCTCTCAAGTTCGCGCACCGGCGTGAGGATCGGATTTTCACATATATATGTGCCCTACATAGTACCTGAGTAAACAAACAAATTTCTTGTTGAAAGTTCTGTTGCTATTGGGACTCCTGTTTTCGTCGCCCTACACGTTGTGTTCCGGTGTCCGACATTTCATTTACTCACCTTCGGAGTCCTTCTCACTCCTTTGCGGCCACACCCATCGCACGTACTTACGTGACAACACACGGAGTATATAACCTTTATAACGAGTGGGTGAGCCTCAATGAACAAGTTTCCGCCCGCAGCGCGAGAGGCGAGCTCCGGAAACCCCGCCAGCCCCAGGCGGCCCGGACAACTTTGGAATGGCAAGGGGAGGAGCGGACAAGGAGGCGAAGGAAGCAAGCAGCACTGGGCGGCGTGAGCGCAGTAAGGAGAACTGCCAACGGTTCCGTGTGCAAAGGGAAGTCGGCGGCCGTCCAGACGCTTGACGAGAAGTTGAAAGAGGAGGGCACTCTGGAAGTTGCCGGAACGATACGTGGGGATGGAGACGGCGGGATTGGGACACGGCGGATTAGCAACCCGGAGGATCGCTACCCCGCAGCTCTATTATGTGGTGTAAACCGCCACGATGCTGCAACGCGGCGACTGGACACTCCCCATAGCATACAGAGAGTAGATGCGGTACGCACCCCGCCCTCCCACATACGGCACTGCCCCCGCGGAGGTGAAGCTAGGATTCGAAACAACAAGTCGTCCGCCTCCTTGACATCTCCAAACGTACGCATTCTTGCCTTGTTCAAGGCTATGAATATATATAGGTCGATGCATGAACGACAGGCATGGCCGAAAGTTTTCAGCTATGACAACCACCGTTGATTCGTACTGTTGTCAGAAAAGAGGGCTGTTACAGACCCATAGGGTGCTAGTGCCGGAATGGCTCTCGGCGACGTACCATGGACGGTGGCGGGTGCCATCAGCGTACTGTGCCTAGTCACCACTTCGTATCTGATCATCCCTTCGTACTGCCATAACTACTGCGCCGTTTGCCATTCCCTTGCTACAATTTTTTTTCTGGGTATGAAGCTTTCATGCGCGCCTATCGCCTCATGCTACTTTCAACCGCTTGTTTAAACGGAGTAGTGTAATGCTACAAAGTAATAGTACGATACGAAGTAACGACCGGGTATGGCATGCGTATGGTTTGAAAGTTGGATGAAAGTAACCTGTACGAATGGCCGAGACGTCAAAAGGCGCGAATAAAAAACCCTTAGGTGGCAAGTGTCACATTTGTTCTGAATGGGAAGGGGTGTGCGAAGGCGGAGTAAAATTAGACGGCGAGCGATGTGCGGGGTATGGTAAGGCGTTTGGATAAAATTGGGATTGTTCGAAAAAAGGGATACATCAAGGGAGAGCAATGAAACGCTACAAGGGCAACCGTGATGCGGCAGAGACGGCGGGGGCGGAATATCAAGCAGCTGATGATTGCTTACTTTGGATCCCCAGGTTGTGAATCTCCCTCGCCGTGCTTTTGGCTTCCCTGTGCATGGCCCAAGGGGTGAGCCTTGGGTGCTGAAGGCTTCAGCTTGAGCGCCTACTTTTTCCCCGGTGCAAGCGATCCACTCTCTGCCAGTCGACGCCTGCCGTCAAAGAATTCAGTCAGCATGCTTCCAGGCTCGGCGTGGGCGACATGGGCAGGCCAAGCGCACTTTGCCCCTACGCGCGTAGCCATCCACCAGCCCCAGGGGTGAGGCAAAATGGGCGGCATGGGCGAGGGGCAAGGGCTACGCTCTGTGCTCGCTCCCTGGGTTGAATGGCTTTGCTCACCGAGTATGGCACGCCCTGGATCGTGGCTCTCAGCAAGGTGAGAGTGGCTGTAAAGGTGCGTTTTTCTTTTCCGCGCCCCTGCCGATCGATCACGTGCCACATACTGCAGCACGGGCCTAATGGGAGGCGGCCCGCATCAGCAAGGTAACTGGGTCGCAGAGGCTCGTTTGGGATCTCTGAATGGGACTGAGCTCGATTATCAATGAGTACTATCGAGCCTACTCGACCTCGACCGACAGGCTCAGTACGGTTCGTTTTCAGCAGATAAATCAATCCCATTCATGGTAACTATTACATCGCTAATACGGTCTATGCCTTCCGCACCCCTCTCTGCGCGCGGTCCCATCGCGTCGTCTCATCGCAGGGCTCTACAACGTTAGGGCCCGTCACGCTTGTCAATAAGATATGGAGTGAATGAGAGCACGAGGAATGCAAGAGCCCGTGCGGCAAGGAGAGGAAAGGTGGCCGGGGTGGCCGCTGGGATTTTCTGGACGACGTCGCGCTCCCTGGCCTCGCAAAACAAGAGTCAGGTAGAATATAGTAAGAGAGGCTACGTCTGACCTTTTCCCTCAGTCATGCCATTCCGCGCGGCCCACTTTCTTCGTCTGCTCGGCGCACGTGAATCGATAGGTAATACTACTTTTATGGGCGGTTGAGTAACGGGCTCAATGCAAGTTGCCTTAGGGGCATACCGTGCTCTTTGGCGCTTGGGGATTGGCGACGACGGACACGATGGCGGGAAGCAGGGCACGCAGATGAATGAGACTGGCGATTTATACAGGAAACGGTCCAAGTGGGGGAGCTCACAACCACTGTTCCTGAAGTCGCTTTGTTGAGATAATAATATGACTGCAGCGTATCGACCGTATGATACAAAAGGCCTAAATGTTGCAATTCCTAAGTACATGTGCAAGAAAACATAGAAAGCAGGGGGTATTAGTATGCAAAGACGGAAGATGATCTATATGGTTAGTGATTGGAACGCTTCTTGGTGCTGCTCCTGCTGGCCCTGTGCCTCCTTCTGCTCGAGGAGTATCTCCGGAGCAATCCAGCCGTGGCGTTTGCGGGCGATTACCCGTTGTAGACGAATATATGTGACATGACTTGCGCCCCTCAGCTCTTCAGTTGCCTTTTCTTCGAGCTCGTCGACAAGGCTTTCCGGCACGCCGATTCCCAAAAGCAAAGGCCTTCCAGAGGCCATGAATGCCTAGCAGATGATTCAGCACTTCGTACGCCACGGTTAGAGAAATGAGACCCTTACATAAATGTCTTCGCATGCTATGCGCCCTCCATTCGCTGTTTCTTAATATAAATGAGTCGCCTGCGCTCATTATATAAAAAATGGTACAGCCTAATGCTACGTTGCGCTTGGGCCCAGTACCCCTACATATAATCGTGGTCACAGCTTTTATTGCAATCGTCTGCATCCACAGCCTCCGCAAAATCGATAAACTTGAGTTTCCCATCGTTGATGCCTCTCACCATATTGGCAAAGCATAAATCATGATGGTGAATGCGAAGTCGAGTGGCGAGGTCTTCTTGGGCCTTGGAAACTTCATATGGGTGCCTACACAGCGGTCGGGTTGATAGCAAGCAGAAAAGAAAACAAGGAATGCATACACGGAATCATCATCGACAGGCCTAGCAAGCTCCAGCAGAAGGGCGCACCCGTCCGAACCATCAATGTCGAATGCCCCAAAGTCTGCAACCATGGGCAGGCCGCGATAGGCGCGGGCCCGCTGATAGAAATAAGCTTCGCGTCTGATAACGTTACCGCTCCCAATTTTGACAACAAGATCCATGCCATGGATAGCTTTCACTACGCCATGGGCTCCTTGACCAAGCTCTTGTCCTGTCTTAAGCAAAAGGGGGACTCCCCAGCTGACTTCTCGTTAGAAAAGGTGAGGACCCTAGCCGTCAGATAACTCACTGAGAATTTGTTTTGTGTTCGGCATGCAGCCGGTGCACGGAGCGATCCAATGTCCAAAGATAGAGGTTAATCCTGCGTGTACGAAGCAAGGATGGACCGGTGATTTGAAGGCAAAGGACGGAGACCTGCAGGGCCACGTATTACACATTTAGGGTTTCGAAGCAGTGACTATGTCTTACCATCATCCACATGAATAACAAAGCATTCAACAAGGAGCAAAACCAGGGAGACACCTCCTGAGATCTTGCTACATTTGAAAACTGAGCTACAAATCTGAACAGGCCAGGACAGTATTACGAACGAAAAAGCTCCACATGAGACTGTAAGAATTTTCCTTGCTCAGTGTCCTGCACTGCATGAAGAAGACATAGTATCTCTGCCTCTAGCAGAGTTTTGAAACGTAAAACCTCTGACATCCCACTGGGCGTCAGGTTCTTTGTCGAGAATAGGGTCCTGGAGGAAGAGCTGAGCGTGTTAGATACAAATGAAGGGGGATGAACACACCTTTTCTCCGCTCCGCTAGGGCTGATGATTAGATGGTGGCATTTGATGACAATTGGCAGCGACTTACCTGCTTGCATCTTGTTCATGGCCGTATACCCACGTGCCGTTTTGTAGGCCTGTCAGCAAGCCTATTGTTCCGTCGGAGAGGGCTACCTGCGTATAGACCTGAAATAATCTATCAGGCGGAAACCGTGTTTGGAAAAAGAACTTACCTGTTTCAACGCATGCTCGGTACTCTGGTTTGGTACCCCTGTTTCCTGTGCCGTATCGAAATCGATCGTGCCTCCGATCCCCAACCCACTGCTGCACTTTTCCTCGACCGTCACCAGGCGCAAGCGGCGCCCTTCCTTGGTCAACACAAAGCAATGGTCGGGCCTCACCCGATAGACACCTGCAGTGAGCGTTTCCTCACGTTTAATGCCCAAATCCTTGAGAAGGCTCTGGACGTCATTTAGATCGACTGCGGCTCCGCTCGTCTTTCTTATTACCGCCATCTCATAAGTCAAGCAGCAGGCAAGACGAATCGCCATTCGGAGCCGCATGTAGTTCCCTACATTGATCTCCGCTTCATTTGTTTCCTCGACTGCAAGGAGACCCGCCTATGCATGAGACGTAAGGTGGCAGACAGACGTAAAGTAATACTGTTAAGGAAGAACTCACTTGCAAAATGCTTCTTGCACCTTCAAAGAACACGAGACCGTGTTCAGTCTGCGGGACGTAATCCAATACGTTGGCACCAAGAATGCTGCAATACTTTTCTTGCAGGGGCCCCAGGAGATCCAAATTCTCCACGCCGACGTTCTGGGCAAGAACTTCCGCCGCCTTCGATATATCTAATAAAAGTGATCAAACGCGTCTGTACCCTACTCGAATGCGCCTGCTCACGGGTACTTGTGGAAGCACCTGCAGTCAGTTTGTGCTCCAGAAGCTCAGG
Source organism: Sanguinoderma rugosum (assembly GCA_017499575.1). Taxonomy (NCBI): domain Eukaryota; kingdom Fungi; phylum Basidiomycota; class Agaricomycetes; order Polyporales; family Polyporaceae; genus Sanguinoderma; species Sanguinoderma rugosum. The sequence continues at coordinate 3,469,005 of VTPW01000005.1, read as the reverse complement.
GTCATTTTGATGCTGGAGATCTATGCAAGCGTTGAAACTAAGTACATTCATGGCTTTACCGATAGCGGTAGATGGGCGTTGAGGAAGAAAGCAGACGCTTTCTCCCATTTTCTCCTTTCTCCCACGGTGAGATGGTAGTCTAAACTCAGCCCCCTGCCCTAGTTTAATCGATGGCGCGGCTCTGGACTGTCTCGTTCGGCCCGGTGTATGCATGGGACTCACATTGAGGCCTTCACCTTGCTTTCCCGAGCAAATAAGCGCCCAACGGCCGAGACATGGTATAGGACAGGCAGAAGCCTGCCTACGACACACAGGACCAAGACGTCCTTCATGCCCTCCGTCGTTGAGGCTTGAGGCAGATGGTGCCAAAGATTATCTATTTTGGTACCAACGATGAGTAAAAAACTAAGACGCTTGAGGATGACTTACCGGGAACGACAGAGGGTGTGATACAGGCCTTTGCAAAACTTGACGGTCAAGTTGACCGTCGTGACCGTCAGCTTGACCATCAACCGTCGTGACCATCAACTTGACCCCTGATATCATGGGCATAATCGACTGTTCAGCTGGGGCCGGTCTTCACGGCCAGGGCCTGTTCCTGGGTTTGAAAAATTGAAGACCCGACCCTTTTCAACCGCACTGACGCGTAACAGTACTCTCCCCTACATCTCACCACCATCACACCACAAAGTTACCTCGGTCGAGCCTTTGCGACCCCTTCCAATCGGAAGCAGAAGCATCAACATGAGCCTGAACCTAGCGACGACGATGAACCTAGTTCGTCAGAAACTGAGTCGAGCAGCGAAGACTCTGATTATGGCAGCCGACGCCATAGACACTCAAAACACAAATCACGCAGATGCTTGATTAAACCGACACCACCAGAACCGTATGATGGAACAGCTGACAGCCAACTGTTCTTTAGGTTCACTCGTGAATTTACCACGTACGTGAAAGAAGGCCGAGTCCCCCGTCAGGATCGTGTCCTAAAGGCGGTACCATTTCTCAAAGGCACCGCATATACCTTTTTCATTAGACAAATAGCCTATAGTGCTACCTCTTGGAAATTAGGTGACTTCTTTACTGCACTGTTTGATTTCTGCTTCCCCGCAGATTACATCTCACGCCAGCGTAAGAAGCTTGAAAACTTACTTCAAGGACCAAAATTGGTCAAAGAATACATCTCCGAACTCATCGAGATGTTTAGCATCATTGGCATAACACATGAACGCACTCGCGTAACAACCTTATGGTTCAGCTTACGTCCTACCATCCAGCAAGGTCTTTGGAAAGACCGTTTAAACCCTGAGACATCCAGTTGGAATGATGTTGTTGCCACCGCTGAGATAATCGAAATTTCACAGTCTATTTATGTACCTACTCGGTACAATGAATCTGCGTATGTTATAGATTCTGCATGCCCATCTAGTGAAGACGAAGCTGAACTACACCCCCGAGAATCCATTGATCTCCCCCACAATTGGGATGACTCCCAGAACGAACCAGGACCGTCGGATGGAAATGACGGCCCTGCGAGACCCGAACTATCCCGGTTTGAACGCCAACGACTCATGGCCGAAGGCCGTTGCTTCATATGTCACAAGAGAGGCCACCGTTTCGAAGATTGTAGGCAGAACAAGCAAGCAGCTCGACGTGCAGGTGTGCCTGCGAAAGAGCTCCGTGTAGCCCAGAGTGACCTTGATTCCACCACCAGCGACGAGGTGGCGGAACGCGATAATGACACGACCGAGTCCGAATCTGAATCTGAAACCAGCACTGACAATGAGGTTGCTGGACGCGACAATGCTGCAACTGAATCCGAATCCCAATCCAGCGGCGACGCCCTAGAGGCCGGTATGCTGTTCCTTGGTGGCGTGTCGCTCGCAATTGACTCGCCTGAATTCTATGAGCCCGCGGCAGATGTCCTGTCCATGACAGACAGCACGTCCGAATCCTGCAATCGAACCGAAAAAGCAGTTAGTATTCCCGACCGTACATGGCATGAGATACATGCCAGAGAGATACCTTATTACCCTGAAAGCGAGGTAGCCGGTGTTACTGCCAAGCCGCATGTGAACACGTTGGTTCGAGGAGACCCAGATGATGACAGACCCTTGAACTACACGATGTCGAACCTGTCGAAATCCCTAGATGAGCGCGAGTCTCGCCTCGAGGACAAGGCAACACACCTGGACTCTTCACGCGGGATTTGCGCTGTGTCCCAGCACCCTGAATCCACACCAGCAATAGTGTACCATGCTTCCTCTCGATGTCTTGATCTCTTGACAACGGACGAAACTGAACGATTGCGCTCTTTGACACTGGAACTTGGTCTTGAATGCCCGTTGAGTCTGCCACAACAGCTGTGGCAGATGCAGAGATTTGTCGCGCCCCGTGCCCCAGAATGTCTTAAATCTGGAGGGCGTGAGTTGAATCGTGCCAGATATGCAACAATTGAACCCACTGAAACCCCGGTTTGCGAACGAGCTACTGAACCCCATACCGTTGGGTGCAATACATCCCCAGGTCGTCTTGCGGAACATCTTGAATGGTTGAATTTCGTTCCCCCGCACGAACGAAAGGAGGGCGGGACGGAGAGAACGGGCTCGACGACAATCCTGAAATCCGGAACGAACTCAACGGAGTTCGAAACTAGACTTCCCGATTTGGAAAGCCAACTTGAAGCAGATAACGAAGCGCGCAGAACTCGCAACTCCTCGAGGTACCACTGTGCTGACAGTGACAACGCCCAGACATTGGCGAATGATGGCCTGCGCGAGCAGCCGCAGCAATATCCTTACATCGGACCCAATCGTCCACTTGACTTGGCAAGAACCCATGCCGAAGAACCCACAACCATGTACTGCACCCACGCCCACATTCTGAATGAAGCTAGAACTGGAGGGCGCGAATGGAAGACTAGGGATATGGATTACAGGTCAGCCAACAGACACTCGCTTCCTGCTGATGACAGTACAATAGAATGTAATCAGCAGCAGCGCACTTGCTGCCAGTGCGAGGAAACGATCCTCGGCTGCTCGATGCACCTTCCCGAGCACTTCCCACTTCCCCCAACCGTTCCTTTCCCCTCAATTCAGCATTACTTACAGGATTCCACTGCACTCTATCCCACACCGTTCCTCGATTCCCCATTTCGAAATCCCGGCACTTGTGATAGCACCCCTCGCTCGACGCTCGCACTCCCGCGACCATACCCACATGACAACGCCATTGCGCGCCTCCCAATTGCCACCAACCAACGCCCACGCGCTGATCGTTCCCCGACCCTTTCTTGTACCACCCGGAACGACAGCTTTATTGAAACAGGCCCACTGCCGTTCGGCCACCAGCACGACACCGTTGACTACGATCTTCGGCAGCATCATCCACACCCAGTTGAACGCAACCAATTTCGCATAGCTCAGTCACAGTATGATAAACCCGGAACACCACTTGCCTACCTTGTTCCACGCAACACTGTAAATTACGGTTCGCAACGACACCATCACTACCCCGAAGACGCGCCCATCGGACGCACCTCATTTCATATGTTCCCCTTGAAAATTCACACCCCGGCGGAACTCAACCAGCCACTGGTTCACGTTACCCCGCTCGATTCCCGGATACATTATGATTCGCGACACTATCATGCACACAATGAGGTGCCGCCGTACCACACCCACTATTACCCACAGCGTATGACATTCGCCCGCGCCAACGATATCTCGCGCGCACCTCGTTCGGTGCCACAACTGACCTCAGACAACTCTTTCATCTGCGCGCGCCCACATTCCAACCACCACTTCTTGAACCCTGAAATGCAGTTCTCTACGACAACCGCAGGAGGGCGTATGTAGCGACTCGGGCTTGCAGCCCGAACCATCCTCGGACACACACTGTTCACATAGGCTTCACCGGACTCTCATTTGGCATGTACTTTACTCGACATGTATTTATTACCTTGACTACTGTACCCTCTACCCTACTCCCATAGTATATAAGGGCTATCTATCTATCTTGTATTAGGTAGCCTAGTTGGACCCCTCGAATACCACGGCTTTACTCCTGTCAACATTCGACGGTTCCCACTTTCCCTCTCGTGTGGCGTGACCGTTCTCGCTCGCGTCACACCTCCCCTCCATATTGATTCAAATATTACTTGCTGATAGTATTGACGATTGTGATAATATTCATTGCTCACCGTCAGTGTCAGTCAGATTCGAACCACCATCCAGTCGTGAACGGTCGACCCCGTGCGCCTGGGGCCCACGAGCAAGCAATGCGTCGCCTTCAGCATCGAACAGGGCATGCACATCCAGTGTGTTTGCTGAAAGTCATGCCAACTCACCAGCTTTCAGTAACAGTACAAACACAGGAGATGGGAGAAGACGATTACGGGACGTAGAATGCGAGGCGGGTTGGGAGAGGGTTAGGGGAACTGCACTTCGAGTCGAGAGTTGGGATTTACTGGATCAGCCTTATGTGCTTCCCTCTCACCGTTTGGTACGTATATTTCTCTGCTAGTGCCTACGACTCTCACCCCACCCCCATCCGGTGCTTCAGGTCTGCTCGTATCAGCATCGGGGTATCCTCCGTACGGATTCTCCCACCGGGTGATATGATGAGGAAGGTTGCATTTTACATGAACGTTCTCTTCGGCCTAATGTGCGCCGGACTCCTCGCCTACCGTGGCTACAGCTGCGGGCACGACTCCGGCTGGCATGGGAACCCTGGTGTCCGGTGCTTCCTCCCTCCTGGCGTTGGCATCTACAACATCACTAGTAATTATGATTCTCTACGTCCAGTGCCGCAGTCTAACTGTCCTGAACCAATCAGCCGACATGATCGCTGACATCATGTTGATCGCCATTCCACTGAAGATGCTGTGGAACATTACACTCCCGTACAACCTTCGGCCCGTCGTCCTATCTATATTCGCTGCTAGCGTGTTCACCACATTGGCCAGCATCCTGTATGTCGTATTCCTGACTGGTGCTCGCGGATGGGGACCGGGTCTGGGAGTGCTTGTTGCCGTCACGTCTCATCTCGAGGTGTGCCCCCGTGCCTGTCTCATATTATCGGAGCGTTCTGACTTCGCATCACTAGGCAACAACGGTGCTAATTGTCTGCAACCTTCTCGTCCTTGTGACGCACTTTTATCGAGTCTATCGGAACGGCCAGGATATCGAGTCCTATTACCCCTCATCGCGCTCGCGACTGTCCTCAGTTGAACTACGAACTCAACATATAACCGGCATAGCGAAGTTGGCCGCCACATTACTAATACCCGCCAAGGGCAAACACTTACTGCTTCGGTACATTTCACAGAGCTCACAGGGGACATCTCGCTGGGCGGCGATAATTACTACGATGCCTCGATCCCGGGTGGCAGTCGTGCGGGCGAGAAGTCGACTCAACTCCCCCCAATAACCCAATAACCAGGCGTTTGGGGTCGCGATAGCCTGTCCGCCGTCACAAGTTTTATCCACTAGATGCGCCCACGGCGCCTTGGCCTCGTACGATCCATTGGCTATACGCGGTAGCCAGTGGCGATTATCGCCGCATTACCAACGGGTTCCTTCCCTTTGCCGCAGCCTGTACAAAATTGGTCACGAAACGGTGATCCATTCGATGAGTTTTACTAATCGCTTCCGTTCCTTCATGTTTATAATTAGTTAGCTACATATGCTCTAGGGGCGCCCTAATATTGTTATGTAAATGTTGTTATCTTGCTTTGAACACTATATCATATATATACTTACGAAATTAGCTACGATCTAATACTTGTTGCCCTTAAACTTGGGCTTGTGCTTTGCCCTCCACTAGCGATGGGCATTGGGAACGAGGTGACTAATGAGAATCGGAAATTTGAAAAGGCATAGAATACGCGGGTGAGACTCGGTAGTACAGGGAAACGATAGCATCATCAATTCGTTGAGAGCAAAAAAGAAATGTCATAGTAACAGAGAAGAAACAACTACTTTGACTCGAGGTCTGAGCTGGAATCTATCTATCAAAGCCTCAGCCAATGTAAGGGCAACCTCTAGATGGCCAACGGCGCAGGCCTAGCAGAGGGAGAATCCAAAGAGAACAAGATAAGGATCCTCCATGCTAGGATGCGAAGTATATACTGTAGAAGTGTGGGAGAAGAGCGAAAGAACCGTATAGTACACCCGCCACAAGTCCGATGAATATCACAAGGTACGAGCAGGAGCATGTGATAGTGAGTGGAGGGGAATATGCAGGAGTCGTGCTAGGAAAGTGGGAATAAGAAGGGAAGGGGTGGGGGCCCGACGAGTCCAGAGGTGTGCACGCAAGTCCGGAGCGAGTCCGGACAGCGGGAGCACATCGGAGTCATCGGAGTGCGCCGGAGTGCGCCGGAGTGGATGGGGAAGGCGTGTAATGAAGAGGGAACGAAGGGAAATGATGGTCCGTGTATGAAAGGAAGAAGGAAGGGAACAAGGGGAAAGGGAAATAGACAGGGGGATAGGAGAAAATAGGAGTGTCCCCTTACATCACCCCCCCTTCAAGCTCGCGGCGACCCGACGCGAAGATTCCTGCTTGCTACGCCATGTATTCACTAGCCCCAAAACCCCGGACTGAAGACGTCGAAGTACGACTGGGCAGAGCCCTAAGCCTGGTCAAGTGCCGTAGGAGTCATCCGGAGTACACGGACGGCGTCGGGATGACAATCATGGAAGTCCTTGACCTTCTGGGCAGCGTGCTGGAGGTTGGCTGCGGGTTCCCAGGAGTCGTGCTCGATTCCATAGCCTCGCGAACGTACCAGGTACTTCAAGAGACGACCAAAACGTCTACTGCTCCGAACCTCCTCCACCTCATGTTCATCTTCACCATCTACAAGTTGTGGAGGTGGCGGAGCGGCAGGGCGTTGACCCGGGATGGGGTCCGGAAGAAATGGCGAGAGTTTGACAGCCAGGAAGACAGGGTGAAGGCAGGACAGGCCCGGAGGGAGCTGGAGTCGGTATGCTGCCTTGCCAACCTTCCGGACGACCATGTAGGGACCGGGGCGTGCATGTTCGAGCTTCCGGAAAGGTCGTGCAAGGTTGGTGTCCAACGAGTCCAACCAAGCCTTGTCACCCGGTTGGTGTTCCGTGGCAGGAGTCCGACGTTGATTGTAGTAGCGCTTCATGTCATCCTGAGGCTTGACCAAAGCGGACTGAGCTTCGTCGACGGCGGACTTCATCCGGTCTACGAACTCGCGTGCGGACTCCATGCGGGATGGCGGCTGACAAGGTTCGAATCCAAGGCGGGGGTGGTGACCTGGATCTAGGAGGATTGGGGACTGCTGGGTGGAAGCGTGGACGCGGTTGTTGTATGCGAACTCCGCCATAGGGAGCAGCCATGCCCAGTCGTTCTGACGCTCACAAACGAAGATCCGGAGGTAGGACTCGAGTTACTGGTTAGTCCGCTCTGTCTGTCCATCGGACTGACAGTGGTATACAGTGGAAGCCGCCAGCTTGATCCCGAGCATTCGGTAGACTTCCCGGGTGAGCTCCGCGACGAACTGCAGACCCCGACCGGAGACAACAGAGCGAGGGAGCCCGTGCAGCTTCCAGACGTTTTGCAGGTACAAGTTGGCGGAGCCGAGGGCGGACACTGACTGTTGTGTGAGTCGGGATGGAGTGGGCACGTTTGCCTACGGAGTCGACCACGTTCATGACAGCATCAAACACGTCGGACTCCGGGAGCTCAACGATGAAGTCCACCCTCAAGTGATCCTAGCATTCATCCGTAATAGGGAGCGGATGAAGTTCTCCCATAGGCGGATGCCTCTGAGCCTTCGTCCGGAGGCAGAGATCGCAGTGCCGGGTGTAGGATCCGATGTAGCGGGACATGTTGAGCCACCAGTAGCTGCGTGAGATAAGTTCCAGAGTCTTCCACCTGCCTGCATGTCCTGCCACCTTGGTGTCATGGTGCTGGGCTACAATGGTCCGACGCAAATCCGGAACGTAGATCTTATCCCGGAACATCAGGAGTCCGTCCGATTGAGACCATTCCGCACTCCGAACTGTCCTGCGACTGCCCTGGACTTTCTTCAACTCCTCCGCCGCCTTGGCCACTGTGTCTTCAAACTTCGCATTCCGCACTCCAGTCCGGATAGCTGTGAGGATATCCTTCATGCCGTGGACAATGTTGACCACGCCGTGGGCGCCATTGCCAAGCTCTGGGCCTGTTTTCAACAAAAGGGGTATTTGATAGCTGGCTTCTTGTCAGCGCGAGTGGGCCTCTGGGCATTAAAAATTCCTACCGAGAATCCGATCCGGGATAAGCCCGCAGACGGCACCTTCTGATGTCCATAAATAGAGACGAATCCAATGCGTTCGCAGCACAAATGGACCGGTGATTCCAAGGAAAAGGATCGAGATCTGTGAAGCCAATAAGCAATTTGGGAAGCTCGATTTATGATGTTATTATTCGCTCCGACACCCACAGGAGCAATATCGCCTTCTGTGATTGCGGATGCTGCTGCTGCGCGCTGTGACAGCGCTGCCGCTTTCCCCGGAGCGTACCACACCCGCCCTGCTTTCGAGAGTGCTTTGCACTTCCAGCTCGTGACTTGATCTGATGTTACCTCCCCTGGCCCGCTCATGGTCTTACGAAAGTGTCACGACCTACCCGATCTTGACGTTGCCTCCCAAGAAGGTCAAACGCCTTGAGAAGCGGGTTGTTGATGGCGTCGAGCAGCAGGTTGAGTGTACGCTGTAGATACTATGAATGGGTGCATTGGTGTCATTGAGTAAATACGCAGCGAGTGAAGGCTTCAAGCTTCTCCAAAGGGAAGACGTCCATGTCCTGGGAATGTGGGGCTTACTACGAAACTATTGAAAATGGGAAGCGAATGAAGAATAGAAGGGTAGGGTGCAAGTTTTTGGGTGAAGTCCGCAGTGATTTCCAAAAAGAAGAATAAGTCATCAAAGATTGGAACCTCGCATTGAAAAAGAATGGGCACAGTCGTGGTGCCTTGACAAAGGGACCTAGAAACTGGAAGGGGAATAGCCAGATGAGACGCCTCCCAACATGTCTTCAAAATGAACTCAAAGCCTCCGCCAACCCGATTGCCCTCAAAATGAAACTCTATCGTATGGTGTTCTTCTCGTTGCGGGTGGCTCTGGAAGTAGCTAATTAAGAAATCGGCGAACTAAGGCAAGAAGTTTAGCATGGAAAAGGGCGGAACAAACGTAGGTGCTTACCTGCGTTACATTTCTCTTAGTGAATGCCTCAAAGTGTGTAGACGGAGGCGTGATGAGCAGCGCCATGGCTCTGCATTGCTTTTTGTGGGCCCTCCAGTCTGCCCTTTGACACGGTTTGCCCTAATGAAAGAAAATGAGTATGAACGTAAGAATATATAAAAAACTCAGTACACAATAATGAGCGCCGTGGCACTTGCTGCAGATGTAATCCCCCGGAGGCCCATTGGGTTCTGCCTTGAGAGGGCACGCAGGATTGTAGCAGGGGGAAACAAGGACTGCAGTGGGCATCGTCGAAAGTCGAAAGGCTGTTGAAAGGTTCGTGGGCAGCACTTTGAATTGAAGGCATTGAGATCATTGACGCGCCCCCATCGGTCGGACTTCAAACTTCACGCTAGCGCTCGGAGCTTCACACTGAGGCCTGAGGCCTAAGATTGAAGGTCCATATACCGCAGCGTTACTGTACAAATGTTTTGAAGTCCCAGTGTTGAAGTCAGCTACATCCGACGCCAGGTCAAAGTCGTTTAGAACGCCACAAATGACGCCGCTCTTGCGACGATACGTCAGATTCGCCTTTTCGTATACCCATATACCCGAAGATAGTCGCGTTCAGGACGTGACAAAATATCAAAGTGAAAGAACTTGTATTGCACAGTATGTTTATTCTCGGTAAAGGCCTCAGCGGGGTCAGCGTCGGCGAGGTCATCCATACCGTGCAACTGCACCATGGCCAGTGAGCAAAGTTCCTCTTTTCGTAATCGTTAGGAACATATGCAGCAAGGGAGGCAAGAATTCGATCGAAACTCTCGAGCACCTGTGAATGGCAGACGTCGGGGATATGGACAAGGAACGACACAGCGGAATCATCGTTTAGCCAAGGAATCTGCTCGCCGGGATTTGGGCAGCCAGATCGCCTTCACGACGAGCGGCTTGGGCCAGTGCTTTGTCAGTGGGGAGCATCTAGCTGCCACACCCGGTCAAACCGTGGCTGTTTTACTCGTAGGGAGGTTGTCCCGCGACCGAAACTTTGATGACTATTAACTAAGTATGGCTCGCCCATGATGGCACCAAGTTTGCGAAGTGCCGAGTGTTGCAATCGTCTGCTGAGGTCGCGTGAGATCCGAGTGAAGTATATACGTAGCATTGCGTTTGACTCGGTGCTCTCTATTCCTCGCGGTCACGATGTGAAATGTCCTCGAAATCCGTTAGACACTTCTATAGGAAAATCCAAGCCCTTCAAGTCTTGGAAAGTGGATGAATGCCGCTCAAGTGTTCGAATGTTCACGGTTTCCGACAGGGATTATAGCAAATTATGAGCAGCGTCCCCGGTGTACGTTCACACGGGTGGGGACGGTACTCAAATTGCTACTCCGACAACTCGCCCAAAGAAATCGTCGCACTGCTTCTGCGGCATAGATGTCCTCTGCATCCTCCAGCCAGAGGGTGCCAGGTCCATTTGGGTCGCCTCCCAGTTCTCTCAAGCGTTCAGTATCCCCGGCATTACCGTCAATACCCCAACCGGATGACGATGACAAAAGGCTCTTAGCTCTCCGTCGGCAAGGGAGAGAACTACAGAAGGGTTTTGCCAACTGGAACCTGATCACCTACAACGCAGTGCAGAATGAGGCCGTTATACTCCCTTAGTAAGACTCAATTTGACTCTCCGTATTGTACTGAGGCACAGCAAATAGCCCACAGGAGGGCGGGGCGTTCGTCAAACCAACGGCGCTCATGGCTCGATGGCTGGCCGCCCACGAGGAGAAGCGTGCATCAGACGCACCGCTCTGCTACCATGGAGAGCAAGCGAAAATATTCAATCTCAAAAAGGAAAGTTCGAGTGGGTTGAAGGGCGTTATCTACAGCTGTAAGTATTACCGGGATTCTGGCTCCTGTGGGATGTTCGGTACGCCCCCAAGTCATCCTTTTGGGTTCTACTATTGACCATAAGAGGTGCAGTACCCGTAGACCGCGTTTACCAGCATATTATGGGTGACGGCCCCAATATACCCAGCGCGCCGTCAGGGCAAGCTTCCAAGGGCTCCAGCCGCCGCGTTCGCCTCCCACGTCCCGATCCCTCCCCGGACTCACCCCCCGGTGAGTAGGCCCTTTCTCAATTATCTGCAATCTCTCATCCACATTAGCCACAAGAAGAGCAAAACGTCCCAAGCCATATCAAATCCCCACAACACGAGGTATGATTCCTCAAATACTATACCGCGTCTCCCTAGGCTTACCGATGGGTACAGACAAGGCTCTGAAGCACGGAGGCGACCGCGATGTCGCCAGAGGCTCCGCCCTCGACCCCATCCGACTTGATGAGGAACCGGTCCTTTCCGTTCCGTTCTTGATTCCCCAGGCCATTGCCTTGGGGAGCGAATCCTTAACGGTCTATGGTCCGGAGAGGTTCATGAAGGACATGGATGGGCATGGGATTCCCCTCGCAAAGTTCAAGTCCCTTTTCACCCTTTGCCCTTCCTGCAAGAGGGTGGTTGCTAGCGATGCCGGAAATCGTCACATTTGTGATATCTCAGATATGTAGATTCTAAATGCACTTTCCGTAGGGTATAAATATAGATGTCTCCTTTGTTTATCGCATGCCGAGAGTACTGAATGCTGAAGGCCACACACTATGGTTGGTCTAAATGTTCCTTCGCTTGTGCATAAGGAACCATTTTCCCACAAGTAAGAAAAAAGGGATCGTTTGCGCTACGTCCGTTGGATTGACAGGCGTCGCTCTCCTCGTTTGCTTTGATGGCTCATGACAATGGACCGGTTCAGGCGCATGGCATCAGATGCACATTGTGCAATTTCAACACACGTCAAGACCGGAGTCGCTCAGACCAAGACCGGAGTCTTCAAGCCCACTACGAAAGGGCACACTGCCTTCAGTATGTTGCCCCCAGTTGTATGTTCCAAGTCTCCCATTGTATTGCATAGCTAGCTAACTTTGCATCATAGCTACTGGACCAGTCACATTCAGGAGGTCGTCTCCGACGGGGAAGATTGAGTGCAGCTTCTGCACCACTTGTAGCGTGATCGACTACACATCGCTCCGACGGCATATCCTCGAGAAACATAGGTATAGCATTAGAACTGGAGCATGGAAGATCAGAGACTACACTTGGGAGGAAGTCCCTCGTACAGACGTTGACTACTGCCCCTACTGCAGGATGGACCTCACCACGGAGGAGGCTTCGCCGAGTGATCATTTCATTCAACTCCACGTCCTTCAATATCTAGTATCCTCTGGTAAGTGCTCCAAGATGCGTGTCAATCGGCTCTAACTTCACTTCCTTTTTCTGGAAGCCGCTCGGAGTGGCCAGCATGCTGGAAGGACCAAATTTCAAGTTGATCGAGCAGGACCTCAAGGACTCTTGAGATGTCCCATGGAGTCCTGCACGCAGTACCGCAATACCTCTGCCTCTCTCCAGTCCCATCTACAAGAAGTACACGGAGGGCCCTACTACTGCGATGCCATAGTCAAACCCAAGCTCCCAGGCATTGAGGCCATTCTGGGTAAGAAACTACATCGTCCGAGGTAAGTCTACCAATAGGCCACACTCCGGTTTCATACGACGAACCTTTAAGTAGCACCAACAAGTACCTTGTGCGATGGAGGGGCTTCTCCGATGAGCATGTTTCATGGGTGTCTGAAGAAGTTCTACGGTAAGTACTGAGTGCTCGGACGGGATTCCTGATCTGACACCGTTCCGCTCCTTAGAGATCATCCGCTTCTCGAAGACTTTTCAAGGCGTTGGCAAAACGCTGCCATAAGTGAGCGCAACAAGCTTCCATCTATGCCAGAGCATTTCCGGCAGGACGATGATTGGGAGCGTCACATTGACAAAGTGGTAACAGTTGCCAAAGCCGGACCTCAAAGTAGCGGTGATGTCAAACTGGCCGTGTTCCTTCTCCTGTACGGAGCTTCCTACTCTAATTCCCCCACATATTTAACTATTGCGTAGCAAAACCGGTCTCATGGTGCAAGAGGATTCAACCGATTGCAGGGAGCACCTGCCGAAGATGGCATGTTCTCATATCTGATTCCCGTTCGCCTTTTTAACCCCATCGCAGCTTCTAGAATTTTATGAACGGCATGTGGTGTCAAAGAGAAGTCAGGGCGTGCCCCCTCAACTGGAGCCCACGCGCAATGGCACAGACTACGATGCCAACCACGACCATCCTCGCGAGCGGGGTATTTTCAGCGATCATGATGATCTGTTTAGTGCAGATAACGGCTCGGACTACGGACCTTGATGAGTATGGAAACGACCGTTATAGCGTTGCTGCGGGGATCGGATTGGGCTTATGCTCGGTCTATATGTCGCACGTATATCTAAGTGCCATTTTGCTCCGCATACCAATTACGTCCAGTTACATTTTCCCGCGGACGGTCCGGGGCCGTGTGTTGGTGTTTACCAAGGAGAATGCTCTCCAGTGCTGGAGGGAAAGCTAGATGAAGGCTCTTACTACCCGTGTCAACCCGAAAGGCTGTGGCCGCTTTCCCTGCTGACTTCCATGAAGGGTCGGAGTACGTTGAAAACGCTCATCAAGTGCCGGATGAGATGGGTCAAGTTGCACGAAGCGCGAGGCATTCGGAATGACAAAGCTCGGGTATGAAAAACACCGCCCAAGCTAGCGTTTTCGGTCCACCGTCACTCAGAGCCGCTTCTGTTATGCTTCGCGGTCGTCCCCCGCTTTTCTCCCCATTCAGGATTCACTCCGAGACTTTCCTCGAACACTCCACAGCCCGTTTGTCTGACCGGCCTATGACTTGTGTTTTGCTTAGACTTGTAAGTGCTACCGGAGGCACGCCTTCACATCAAGTTCCGATCTGCCTCATGCTGAGATCAGACGATCAGGTCAGTAATATCGTTCTGTCTTCTCTGTCATGATCATTGCCTGGCCGTTTGGAGGCGGGGTCTGACCGTCTTATTTCAAGACACTCGACAGTAAGCAGGATTATATTTGACGATTAGTTGGATTCACCGCGCATATAGTCCGCGCAAGAGCAATCTTAGATTCTGCTCTTTCTAGCCAAATATACGGTCTTTACATAAAAGTCCGAGCCCAATAGATGATGCGAGTCATCAGGTCAGTCCCAACGTGTTCCGCAACGGCACAGCAAGTTTCATAACAGTAGGCGTCCGCCGTTTTCGTTTGTTTACCGGAAGCTGGATATTGCCAAGGCCGAGTTAGAATTCTTGGCCGCATCAAGGACGGCAAGGGACGGCAGCATCCCGGCAGCAGCAAAATGGTCGCTCTAGGACCAAATAATGGATACTTGGGTACGCCTATCGTTATGAAACTTGCTGTAAGCGGTAAGCATAAACATAAAAACGTGTTCACCAACAGTAAACATAAAACGTGTTCCGTAAAGGTAACCAGAGACATGTGATATAGAAAAGGTGCTCAATTCGCCGTGCAAGCGTCCGCCTCCGCCTCTTGAAACTCAAAACGACCTCTACAGCCGTGGCCATGGATGCAAAGTACGGTTACGCCTGTAGACCATGAATGCAATGAAATGCTCAATTATGCTTTCGACAGTTTCCTGAAACCCATGCTATTCAGGGTAGTCGATTCTCAAATGTGCGATTGGCCTTCGAAAAGCAACGTCACGTTGCTCGTGTGGACCACTGATGGAAAACCTATTTTGTGCGTGTGTTAGTGAAAGTATTGGCTTTCCAGTTTCTCATTGCTCTCACATTAGACACCAATGTGGTGCGGAGGACAGAACGGTACTGTCCGACGCACAATGCGAAAGTTTGATTCAAATGTTCAAGGACATGGTCGAAGCGGGCACATTATCCGATGGTCACAGTATCGAAAAGAGTAAGGACCCATCGCTGGATGAGGGTAATTTCGAGATCGACCCCGAGGATATCGAGCTCCAGATAGAGCAAGATGTGGAGGAGATTGAATTGGCCGTGGCCTCGGGCAAACTGGATGACGATGACTGGGAGATTGTCGGAGAGGATGAGGGAGCCACGATGGGCATGGAAAGGGACGAAGAAGAGAACGAAGAAGACCAGGGAAGGCACGGGGAGGGGCGAAGCGAGTTCAACGGACGGTACGCTCGTCTGCCCTGGGTATGCACTGATGTCTAAAATATCTCCACAGCACAAAGGAGGGTCTGTTGGAGGATGCCGACGGATGCTCCGAATTCGACGATGACGAACATCGTCAGGACCCCTTCGCAGACGACGTGGGCGGAATGATTGAGGAGGAAGGAGACAAGGGGGCGGATGAAGGAACCGGAGAAAGTGCGGGACCCATGGAGGCTCATGAGTACGCTCTTTTTTCCTGGCCGTGGAGGCCAGCTAACATGATTCCGAAGGATAAAAGAGGCGGCGGGGCCGATGGAGAGCTTGGATTCTCAGTTACCGGAAGATTTCCACTATACGGAGATGTACGTGCTGCTGATTCTAGAATCTGGATTACGGGTTAACTTGCTGCCTATAGTCCCTTCGAGACTGAGGAGCTAGTCATCAGAAGCATCTCGCTACAGTCGGGCTTCAATACGAGATACCGAGTTCTCTTTTGTATGGCTTGCGGAACAGCAGCCAAGGGAGTATCCGCCTTGCTCAACCATCTCCAAGAGAAGCATGGTTCTCACATGAAGCCATCTCACTATAAGAAGAGGCTCTCAGAGTGGATCCGTCTACCCTTAGAGGACCTACCGGATTCGAACAGCTTCGATGAATACTTCCTTCCTCGCTATGAGATGGCGCGAAAACTGTCCTCCCATCCAATCATCAAGGGGTTGCCACCGCCAGTGCTTGGATTTGTCTGCAAATGTGGCCACGGATGTCCGCCCAGAATACGATCAGGTTCCTCGTCGGAGAGGAAAAGTGTCATCGAGATCGCGAAGACTGCACTGCGAAGCCATGGAAAAGCTTGTCCGGAATTGACAGCATCAGAGTTCGGTCTGCGTGCTTCAGGACCATTGGTTCCTCTACAGGCGTTTTCCACGACTGGTAATGGCGCGCGATACTTCCAGGTAACTCAGGATGTCAAAGAAGTTGGCGCCCCCTTACCCGCATCTGCACTCACCCCGGCGGACAAGTATCTTCGAGAGGTTGAAGTTTTATCAGAGAAGGTTCCTCTTGCAACAATAGGATACATGAACCCATTCTACGAGAAATATGGATTTAGCCGCTTCCTTGGCGGCTTTAATCTTGCCGAGGTCTATTCTTTGATTCATGGAGACCGTTACCGGGCTGTGCTATCAGAGCTTTACGAGGAACGCATGGGGGAACCAACCGAAGAGCTTGAAACTTGGAGTCCGGAGATTCGAGTCATATTCTCGGACTGCCGTCTGTCAGTATTCCGTTCTTGTTCTCTCTCAAGTCCTCATCCGCCCGTAGTAGCACCCACTTTACGCCCAGGCCTTTAGAGCCTCCAATGCTACCACGCACGCGACATATTTACTTCAGGATGGAAGTGTGCATGCTGGACTCAATGCTACGCCATCTCAAGCGACCGCTGATAGGCACGAAGCAAGCCTTCTACATGTTTAATGAAGAGCAGAAAAAAAGCCTCTCTTCACTCCGGGACTCCATCGACCGCGGCGACAAAAAAGTGGTGCTGGTTAGCAAGGTCGACGAATTTCTGAACACTCTTTACTTCGCGGAAACATCGTTAGTCTCGATGGTGAACAGCTTCAGCAGTTCCCTTTGCGCTTTCCTAGCGGGAACCTTGGTCGATTCTAAATCTACCTGGAGGAAGATAGCCCTGTTCCCTCCTATCATCGCAAAGGTCCAATTCATGCTCCGCCTTCTCGCTGTTCGCAAATTCCGAGTCAAATTCAACAAGGCGATACTCGCGAACTCTACAGAAAAGGAAGAAGCGGAGGCTCTTATCCTGTTGGTTCGGCTTGCTCCTTGTTGTACTTCATTTACTAAAGTTCCTCACTCTGACCAGAGAAATGAAAGCCTTCGCGATCAAGTATTTACGGGACGACTCCATGTCACCGTTTTCAATGATGCGGAATTTCATGAGAGAGGCGAGCCGAATCGTCTTCAAGGATCCAAGCGAGACTCCGCCTATCGTCCGGTGCCTCCCTGATGGAACGTTCGGAGTCGAGCGCCATGTCTTCTCCTTGGATGATATCAAAGAGGCCCTTAACAAAGGACTGAACGATCTGGACTCGATCATTCAAAACGACGTCCTCTTAGGAATCGACCTAGACGGCGTCGGGCTGGCGTACGATCCAGAGCTACTCGTTGACGGTATGGACATCCGGACGCCCAGGCACTGCGTATTCGGTGCCCACAACAACAAGGAGAGCCAAGAGCTCGCACGCATCTTGATTAACCAGCATGACTGGTTGGGAACGACCACCGGGCACACCGGAGGGGATCTTGTAGATATGGATCCTGTTGCATCCGCGAAGTGGCTTCGATCGCTGCACAAAGCTTGGCGTCTATTCCTTGCCCTGCAGCATCTTCTAAAGGGCCCTCCTGGGAGAGCAACCGAGGAAGTTAGCTGGAATTTTGCGAACACGAACACCAGTCGACGGCATCTCTTCGTCTATAATCATCCTGTCCGCGGTAAACTCCTAGTTCTACTCAGCGACTATCACAAAGGGGCAGGCATCACGATGGCTATGAAACATCATGCCCGAGCCTTACCATTCCGACTAGCTCGCGCCGCCTATAACTTAATCCATCTCATCCGTCCCTTGGAGATGATGGTCTTCAACCGCCTCCGCAATCGAGGGGCCGATGATAGTTCTCAAGAAACAAAGTTCCTTGAGCTATACGTCACGGGCATCTTTGTCTTTTGCGGGAGAAGGTTTACCGCCAATGACCTCTCCGAAACTGTCCAGGAACTCTTTGGCGCATATATGGACGGTCGAAAACTCAATGTTCGGCTTTGCAGACATCTCATCCTGCTAATCCAGCGCCGCGTGCTTCCGCACACTTTTAGAGAGGTCTATGAAGACGCAGCATATCCAGAGGTTCACGCTGCGGCCGAAGAGACTAGCGGACACGGTGTAATCGCTGGGATGTACAACTACGGTCGCACCGAGTTGGAGTACGGAGGCTTTTTCCGAAACCAGCAACTCAAAGTCGAAGTGTGCCTGTTACTGCACAAGCTCTGGGGTGTTGAGAGCTTTAGTGACAGTATGTACTTTATTCGCCACCGACTTTCCAATGAATGACTCCGTTGTAGTGCCCCTTTCCAAGTTTGCCAAAAGCAGGGAGCAGTTGGACGGGGAGCATCCGGCGCAGGCAGCTTTCCGACGGAGAGGCCTTGTATTCAAAAGGCAGGAGGCACGGGACCCGGAGGCAGGGGTGCCGCCGAGCGACAGACAGCTGCGATCAGCCACCGGTGGAGAAGGGAGGGGGAGAGTTGGAGTTCCAAGAGCCCAGGAGTCAGGGCCAGCAGTGTCGGAAAGTGGTAGACGGCGATCGGCCTCACGCAGCGAAGGAAGTAAAAAAGCTCTGGGGACACCGGAGTCGGAAGCAGTGGCTCCGGCAAGTGACAAACGAATTCGAACGAAGTCGAGCAGCGGAGGCGGTACTGGGACTGAAGCCTCAGTCACCATAGAAGTTCCACGGCATCGCCTACATGACCTCCTGGACTGCGAGTAGTCCAGTAGCTATAGCCTTTGTCAGAGTCCGCGTTCACCCACATGGCGTATTTAGAGTTGTACTGTACAGAAGATATGTCCGTCAATACACACCTCTCCGCTCTGGGCCGCGCGCACCGGCGTGAGGATCGGATTTTCACATATACATGTGCCCTACATAGTACCTGAGTAAACAAACAAATTTCTTGTTGAAAGTTCTGTTGCTATTGGGACTCCTGTTTTCGTCGCCCGACACGTTGTGTTCCGGTGTCCGACATTTCATTTACTCACCTTCGGAGTCCTTCTCACTCCTTTGCGGCCACACCCATCGCACGTACTTACGTGACAACACACGGAGTATATAACCTTTATAACGAGTGGGTGAGCCTCAATGAACAAGTTTCCGCCCGCAGCGCGAGAGGCGAGCTCCGGAAACCCCGCCAGCCCCAGGCGGCCCGGACAACTTTGGAATGGCAAGGGGAGGAGCGGACAAGGAGGCGAAGGAAGCAAGCAGCACTGGGCGGCGTGAGCGCAGTAAGGAGAACTGCCAACGGTTCCGTGTGCAAAGGGAAGTCGGCGGCCGTCCAGACGCTTGACGAGAAGTTGAAAGAGGAGGGCACTCTGGAAGTTGCCGGAACGGTACGTGGGGATGGAGACGGCGGGATTGGGACACGGCGGATTAGCAACCCGGAGGATCGCTACCCCGCAGCTCTATTATGTGGTGTAAACCGCCACGATGCTGCAACGCGGCGACTGGACACTCCCCATAGCATACAGAGAGTAGATGCGGTACGCACCCCGCCCTCCCACATACGGCACTGCCCCCGCGGAGGTGAAGCTAGGATTCGAAACAACAAGTCGTCCGCCTCCTTGACATCTCCAAACGTACGCATTCTTGCCTTGTTCAAGGCTATGAATATATATAGGTCGATGCATGAACGACAGGCATGGCCGAAAGTTTTCAGCTATGACAACCACCGTTGATTCGTACTGTTGTCAGAAAAGAGGGCTGTTACAGACCCATAGGGTGCTAGTGCCGGAATGGCTCTCGGCGACGTACCATGGACGGTGGCGGGTGCCATCAGCGTACTGTGCCTAGTCACCACTTCGTATCTGATCATCCCTTCGTACTGCCATAACTACTGCGCCGTTTGCCATTCCCTTGCTACAATTTTTTTTCTGGGTATGAAGCTTTCATGCGCGCCTATCGCCTCATGCTACTTTCAACCGCTTGTTTAAACGGAGTAGTGTAATGCTACAAAGTAATAGTACGATACGAAGTAACGACCGGGTATGGCATGCGTATGGTTTGAAAGTTGGATGAAAGTAACCTGTACGAATGGCCGAGACGTCAAAAGGCGCGAATAAAAAACCCTTAGGTGGCAAGTGTCACATTTGTTCTGAATGGGAAGGGGTGTGCGAAGGCGGAGTAAAATTAGACGGCGAGCGATGTGCGGGGTATGGTAAGGCGTTTGGATAAAATTGGGATTGTTCGAAAAAAGGGATACATCAAGGGAGAGCAATGAAACGCTACAAGGGCAACCGTGATGCGGCAGAGACGGCGGGGGCGGAATATCAAGCAGCTGATGATTGCTTACTTTGGATCCCCAGGTTGTGAATCTCCCTCGCCGTGCTTTTGGCTTCCCTGTGCATGGCCCAAGGGGTGAGCCTTGGGTGCTGAAGGCTTCAGCTTGAGCGCCTACTTTTTCCCCGGTGCAAGCGATCCACTCTCTGCCAGTCGACGCCTGCCGTCAAAGAATTCAGTCAGCATGCTTCCAGGCTCGGCGTGGGCGACATGGGCAGGCCAAGCGCACTTTGCCCCTACGCGCGTAGCCATCCACCAGCCCCAGGGGTGAGGCAAAATGGGCGGCATGGGCGAGGGGCAAGGGCTACGCTCTGTGCTCGCTCCCTGGGTTGAATGGCTTTGCTCACCGAGTATGGCACGCCCTGGATCGTGGCTCTCAGCAAGGTGAGAGTGGCTGTAAAGGTGCGTTTTTCTTTTCCGCGCCCCTGCCGATCGATCACGTGCCACATACTGCAGCACGGGCCTAATGGGAGGCGGCCCGCATCAGCAAGGTAACTGGGTCGCAGAGGCTCGTTTGGGATCTCTGAATGGGACTGAGCTCGATTATCAATGAGTACTATCGAGCCTACTCGACCTCGACCGACAGGCTCAGTACGGTTCGTTTTCAGCAGATAAATCAAGCCCATTCATGGTAACTATTACATCGATAATACGGTCTATGCCTTCCGCACCCCTCTCTGCGCGCGGTCCCATCGCGTCGTCTCATCGCAGGGCTCTACGACGTTAGGGCCCGTCACGCTTGTCAATAAGATATGGAGTCTATCCCACTCGTCTTGGCAATGCGAATATGTGGATTCGTAGCCGCCAAACGCTCTCTCGCTCGGGCTGCCAGAAATGCGAAGGAGACGCCCGAAAGACGGACTCCAAAGCGATGTGAGGCAGCCGAAACCCGAGAAGGCGGCAGACCAACAGGGGAACCCAGATAGGGAAGCCCCTGGAGGAAAGCCGACCCAATGGGCCGAGCTCAAGCCGGCGTAGGCGGATGTACAGAGTACAGGGAGACGTAGACTAAGTGTAATGTAACGTAGAGTCTGTCGAAGTGAAGTGGAGGTGGAGTGGAATGAAATCATGGATGAAATGATATGAAGAGAAGGCAAAGTGGAAGGGTGGGGGCAAAAATAGACTGGGCTCGATAACTATCGAGCGTAGTCGTAAGAAGAGAGACAAGGGAATATACATGCGGCGCGTAGTAATATAGATAGAGTAGACAAAGGAGAGTGAAAGGAGACAGGGGACAGGGGGACACGTGCCTCGCCTGATAGACCATGGATAACTCAAACCTATCCATCCATGAATGAGAGCACGAGGAATGCAAGAGCCCGTGCGGCAAGGAGAGGAAAGGTGGCCCGGGAATATTGCACAAATATGCCGCCTGCGTATTCAAAGCGTACGGTCTCCACCAAGTTCTTGCTTCGCACGAGCTCTCGCTGCAACAGGGTGTTGTCGGCGATTCATTAGTGTGGCCCTGAAGGTCTGGATGATCAGATGCATTTCTTCGGCGGCGGCCAGGATGCCTCGGACGTGGCTCTGGAATCGTGCGTTGTGCACATTCAGCTGCGATTCAAAGCTTTCGAGCTCCCTGTCGGCCGTGGGCTCGATGGTCTCCAAGGGAGCAGGGGCACTCAGTCCTGCAAGGAAGACTTGGCGCTGCATGAATGTTTCCCGGAACATCTCGTTGAGCGTCCGCAATTCTTCGACGGTTTCGAGGGTGCCTCTGACGTTATTCCGGAGTCGCGCGTTGTGAACGTTCAGATACGATTCAAAGGCGTCGAGCTCCACGTCGACCACGGGCTCGGTTGGGTCCGGGGGCTGAGTGACTCGGTACGGCCTCCTTGCCCCCTTCTCT
The DNA here is from genome assembly GCA_017499575.1 of Sanguinoderma rugosum. Taxonomy (NCBI): domain Eukaryota; kingdom Fungi; phylum Basidiomycota; class Agaricomycetes; order Polyporales; family Polyporaceae; genus Sanguinoderma; species Sanguinoderma rugosum. The sequence continues at coordinate 3,446,788 of VTPW01000005.1, read as the reverse complement.
CCCCGGCCACTTCCACCGCTGCCACCCTTGATCGTACCAGCTTCATCCGCGGCATTACTGTTTCCACGGGGAGACTCGCCATCCGGATACTCCTCCGGCTCCAATGTCAAGTCAACACCAACGACTGGATCCTCTTGGTTATTCGGGGAGGCGACGATGCCCACCTTGCCCTTTGCCTTTGTGGTTCCCTTCCGCAATCTTTGCTTACCTCGCGGAGTGTCAGGGCCGTTGGTACCCTTGTCGTCGCGCGGCGAGGAGAGCTTTTGCTTCTGCCTCTGCGAAGGGACTTGGATAAGAACGGCTGGGGGTGGCGGCGGAATCACTCACCGCAGGCATGGGAGGAGAATCGTTGGGGCTGGTGTCACCTTCCTTCACCCCCGGGCACGACCACACGGCTGGAGGTCCGCCTGTACTTTGGGTTGGAGTTTCCTCCTCGGTTAGTGCCTTGGGACCAACCGTGGCGATGGCGTCAGCCGATCCTGTCCGCGAAGCCATTGAGGTAAACGGAGCCTCCTTCCGACTTGCTGTTCTCCGTGAGGAGCGTCCGCGGCTCCCTCCGTACCTAGCGCCTGATCGGTTAGCCATCCTCCACTTTGAATGTGAGCAAAAGGAGCTAGCTGCGGCACATTGGCTACAGTCGTTGCATCCTGTTCCAAGGCAGCAAGCTCCCCTCAAGGACTGGCACCGGAGGCATGCACGTAGGCCCGTCCACTCAATTTGAGGGTGGTCGCATTCGTTCGGGTAGCGGTCGCACACCCATTCGGTCGCATTTGGATTTGCGTGGCCCACTGTCGTTCCATGAGTAGACTCCGCAAATTGGGGAAATTGACTTGCCATTAGGATCGTACCTCCCGTAGATTGTATTGTCGAGCTCCGGCGGAGCATGCACCTTCCCCGTATCCGGACACGGAAGCCGCCCCCGGAGTCTGTCCGCCTTGTGCTTCTTCAGCTACGGTAAAGCCTCTTCAAGCAGTTGGAGACATACCGGAGGCTTTGGAACCTGCTTCCCTGCGCTGCCCTCCGCCTCCCTCGCCGTATTTTCTCGAGCTAGCTTCCACGACGCCAGCGCTGCCTCTCCCTCGAGAAGGTCCTTCCGAGCGGCCATCACCGCCTCCCACTTCTCCTCGTCGATCGAGCCGTCTATTCCCCGCTGAATCATCAGCTCCCTGACGGCCTCCAGCCATGCCTGTGAATGCCGTTAGCGATCGCCAGTCAGTTCTTATCCAGTGACTCACGAGCTGTGGCCTCATAGCCGCAACAGATAGCCCTATGCCCTCCTCCGAACCCTCATCGTTCGGCGGCATCGTCTGGCCCAATGTGGCAAACCAGTCACACTCATCTTCGAATGCCTGCGCTATAGCGTGTCGTTTCGTCATCGCACGGACCTCCTCGATAGTGCACGCTGGGTGAGGGGACGACATTGGAGGTTGTGGTTGGGAGAACGTCGTGGTCGCAGAATGAACAGAGTTGAGTCTTCTGAGGAATAGGGGCGTCGGAGAAAATTGCACCGACTAGTGTACAGTTAATATGGTTTTCGCAGGATCACTAACGCGTCAGTATTCTCGCCAGCTTTCAGAGGGTAATTAACGAAGTTATTAACCCGTTATTATGTAACATTGATTACTATACTAGTAATATCCATTAATCAAACCCCCAATCCGCCCGTTTCTTCGACTTTCCAGCTTGTTGTGAAGGAAGGACTATCTTGCGAGTGGCCGGAACGGACGTAAAGTCTGCGAATACATCCCTCAACATGGGGGAGCTGAGGTCGACGCCGTCACCGGCGCTGACCGCATCCGTAGACGATGTAACCCACTCATCATCCTCCGCCTTGGATTCGTCAGTCTTCTTCTCGATTCGATGGTCTGAGTCACTTTCAACTGTGTCGGTGCTCCCACCCTTGGACCTCTTGTGTTTTGAAGAAATCACTGGTGGGGCATCGCCGAAGAAACTACACCACAGAACTTGACCGTTGGCCGATTGTAAGGATTCAGTTTGGTCTTGAAGTTTTAAGTGCATTAATACTCCGAGATTGAAGAGTCACTTGCCTCCCATCGTCGAATATGATGAGAGCGCAACTGGGCCATCTTAACAATAGTGGCAGCCTTTTGGTGGCTTCGGCCAGGGGGGTTGATCCACGAAAATATAGACGCCGTTTGTTCATTTCGCGTAGCTTGAAAGGTATATCCCCGAGCCGTTGCCCTCAATGCGCAAATGAAATCTCCAGAGCACGGTTCAGTGAGCCTTCCGACCCATACTTCTCTACAATCCTCGGCGCAGGCTTTGGAAGTTATGATGCTCTCATCCTTTGGGTATTGCAATAGGTAAGAATTGGATAGGGATGGAGAGCCCATTGAGGATTTCCTGCATAGCACTATAATTTGTATGATAGCCGCGTCGATTCTTCAGATAATACAGATCGTTGTAAGAGTGAACAAAATTGAAAATTAGCAACAAAGTTCAGTGTGCACCCCGATGACATATCAATATTAATGTTGATAACTCATATTTCCCCCCCTCAAAGATGTTAACATCAATAACGGTTAATAACCGGGTTAATTACCCCTAAGTCAATAACCCCTAAGTTAATAACGACAATTCCGACGGCGCCCTAGCGCATGCGTCCGGAAGCCTCCACCAGATTCTACGAGATCGACCTCAGGTTCAACGTGTCCGCCTGTTCGCTGACAATACCTCGGCCATTACAATGGTCTACAACACTAGCCCCCATCCTTCACATGATGCCTCAGTAATCTTCCGCCACAGCCTAGACGGGCTGCTGCCTTCCCTACAGGATGCCACCAATTAGCTAAACGGGCGACAACGCAAATACCTTTCGTCGGCACAGGCGTAGGTGCGATGAACTGCAGCGCGACGGGCGGTACAGGCAGAGACGCGTCGTTGTTTCCGTCAACGTCGTTCGTAGCGACGTTGACGGCGGACGTGGTGATCCCTGCAGCAGACTCCGACGCTGACATTTGTGGAAGCTCCGGCTGCACATCAGGCGCAGAAAGAACATTCGCCGGCCTCAGCTGCGCGTCTGCGATGGCGGGGCGAACGGTAGGAGTGGGTGATTGGGACTTGGGGCGTGTGAGAGCCCCGAACCATAGGCAGGGCCGTTGCAGAGACGAGGCTGGACGAAGGCCACTTGGCGTCTGCTAGGGCGTCATCGGTGCGAGTTGTCGCTTGGGCGCCTGCCTTAAGCGCATATTGATCCGCGACGCCTGTCACTGGCTCAGTTGAGTTCAGCGTCGATGCCGTTTGGGTTTCAACTGGAGAAGTAAAAACAGTTAGATTCGGATTTCACAGTGCATGAAGATATGAATGAGCACGATCCAGTGGCACTCGACATGCGCCGAAGACGCCAAGATGCAATGACGCGCCTCATAGACAGAAAGCACGTCGCACCAAAATAGGAGAGTATGGTATACTTGGAGTATAATCCAGTGGCATTCAACACGCATCCAGCAGGCCAGGTTACGACGGCGCGCCTCATAGGCAGAAACCGCGTCGAACGAAGTTTCGAGGGTACGCAGTACTTACCATTAGACGATTGTGAGTCCGCAGGCGTTGATGGCGACTTTGAGCGCGTGAAGGCGAACCACGAGGCGCGATTCGGTGCAGGCTGACTCATCTCAGGAGGCAGAGGTGCATTTGGTTCGGAGGCAGCAATGCGAGATGAAACGGCGGTGGATGAAGTTACTGGTGAGGCTTCTAGCGTTGTTGGACGTAGATCTGGCTCTAGGGTGGAGGGTGTTTGCGGGGTGGATCTTGACGCGCCGGCTGAAGGGTCAAGTTGGTTAGAAGTGATACACAGGGTGTATCCATGATTTACGCACGTAGTAGCATACTGTGCGCTGGGAAACCCTCTACATTCGACTCTACGGCGTCTACGCCTGCGGCAACTGCAAGTTGCGCTTCGTTGGAGGCAGGAGGAGGTTGCAGGGCGTCGGCGGACGGTAGGTAATTTCTCGTGCCTCAGCCGCGTGTCATCGAGCTCCGTGGCCTTCTGTTTGCCCTGTGCACCGGAGAGTGAGCCAAACGATGATGAAGTTGACTGGTTAGTCCCAGTGAGAACACGCTCTGCGTAAATCCGTTGCAAACCGAAGGAATAGGTGTCAATATCTGAGGAAATCTGTCGGAGCAGATTTGCGCAGATGGCTTCCGTGACGGTCCGTTGTGAGTGATGTCATCCACTTATGTCAGCAGTGCTGCCGCCTTGCCGTTGCCCCGCCGTTGCCTTGCTGTTGCAGTGTGTTGGACCAACAGATCCAACCAACAGCCAAACGCCTCTCTCCCTCAAGCCACCACATACGCCACTTCCCCTACCATCCCTTCGTTGCGCCATCCCTTCTTTACGCCATCCCTTGGTCCCAAGTTCGTCCCAAGGCACTCCGACGGCATGGCTACCAACAAGCTGCCATGTACTTGCAACGTATGCAAGGGTGCGCTGGTTTCAAAAAGCACCCGCAGCCGTCACCGTAGCCGCCCAAGGATGGTCGATGTAAACGACTTAGGCCACGATATCCGCGACTGGATTGGTCCGCAAGCAATGGCCACAGCTCAAGGTATCCCAGACCTGGCAGGGCCGTCGACCGTAAGGCCTACAAAGCGACGTAAGACCAACGACGAGACAGATTCACCAGTACGTCCACCAAAAACTCTTTTGTATAATAACTGACTTATATTTTAAATTAGGAAAGCACCGTCCATTCCCCACCCCGCCCCGCATCTACCCCCTCTCCCCACCTATCACACCGCTCGCTGGTCTTGGTTCTGAACCACCTCAGCGTGATGCGAATACGGTATACGGATTAGGAACAACTGTAGTAGTCTGCTTGTACGCGGTAGATTACAGATCAGAACGGATACGGAAAATAAATGTACCAAAAGCCAACGGAACGCAACGGATATGATCTGTAAAAAAGTGTCAAAATCCGATAATTTGAAAGGTAATCTGTTTGCGCGGACACTGACAGATTTCCGCAGAAAAGGCCGGAGCGTGTTCTCACTGGGGGTTAGTGCCTGGGTTGACGATGGCGACACAAGGCGAGGCGGGAAGAGAGTCCGTTATTTTTGCAGGGAAGGTGGATGCGCGTGCGAGGTTCGGTTCGAGCTATCAGGCACAGAAATCGAGATTTGTTATCGTCTATAAATGGATCTGGAAGGGCCGTTGGCGTTGCTCGAAGTACAGGCGGCTGTGACTCACCTGAGGATGCTGCACTCAGGCTTGAAGTCGAAGCGGCGGCTTGCCTAGTTATAGGACGGTCCGCGGTACGTAGTGCGCTGGCATGATTGCGGCTCTGCGATGATAAAGGAGATACTAGGCGGCGGTAGTTTGTTGTATCAAGGCTACATAGTTGACTAAGTTACAGTAAGAAAGACGAGCTGGATGTTGCCAGCAAGGGGACATAAGATAAGATAAGATACTGCGTGATATGCCCTGACGTGAGCTTGCGAACGGCTCAGGCATATCTAAGGACACGCTCAACGTAGTGGCAGAGAGCTTCCTGACCGTGTGAGTTAGGTTATGTAATTCACACCACCTGTCCGCCATTGGCGCCTGCTGCACCTCCTCAGAGACATTGTCCCAGAGTGAGCTTGCTGCGCCATTTTTGCACCCACCCTCCGCTTCCCTCTATAGTGTGACTGGTTGAGTTCGGATTTCTGCTTCACTGGAATTCTGACATCTCAGTCACGCTCAGAACTTTTGGTCCTGCTTCCGTCTCAGTCTCAGAGTCAGGGGTTCAGTTTTGACTCCTTTCATTCAAAACCCCTGTTCTGTGTCCCCCACGAAACTCGGATGAAACATTGAATCACAGATCTTATATGATCACCAATTCCTTGTTTCACCTCATCCTTCCTTGTAGCTCTCTTCCCAGCCACCAGTTAGCTTGTAGCCGGGGACGCTTCGGAAAATGCTCGTCGTCCAGCTGCCATCCTGAGGCTTGAAAGCCTCATCGATCATCGGTCGCCAGGTTCACAGGCAGGCAAAGGAGTCCATCCTATTCAAGATCTGGCTTTAGAACGTTCTGCCGAATGCTACGCATGCCGCTTGCAGAAACGCTGATAGGTGTCAGGGTCATAGCCAGTACACCCTCGATCTCGGCACGGACGCTCACGCTACGAATGCCCTTCACACCTCCAGAAAAGCCTGCCCGTCTCGCCGAATCTAACACTCCGACAACGTCCGTACAAACGGAGCTCTTGACGCGGCGCGCGAGCGCCTCTGCGCCTCTTGCGTTCCTCCCACTTGCCACACCCGTTGAGTTCACCCTGAACGCCGACGCTCAGACTGCCCTGCCACTCCTCCAGCAGCAAATCCATATCCCGACCTGCCGAACGTACACCTTCCGACAACGTCCGTGAACGCTGCGCTTGCGACGAGGCGCAGCGAGCAAGCGCTCTCGTGTCTCTCTGAGTTTCTTGCACTCGTAGCTCGCGCCGCTGCGTTGGATGCCCGAGCGTGTGCTGCGTCAAGGTCGAGTCTTCCTTTATGGGCCAAACGACCGCCGAGTTGATTGGGGCCGAGAGGTGGACACGGGTAGGCGATTACGGGAACTGTGGCTTCCGCTTGGAAAGAGCACACAACGGTGCAGGCGACCTCGAGAATCATGGAGAGGTGCGCAACAGGCGAGCATTTTGGCGTGGCCATGAGGTGCTCGCATTCGTAGCTCGTGTCACCGCGATAAAAGTCGCGGCCAAGCGCTTTTGCGGTACTTATCTTTGGCCCGATCTTGACCTTGTAACAGAGTTTGCAAACCACCCAGGGCAGGCATTTGTGGCGGAACGGGTTGCTCGTGCTCTACCTTACATCCAAAAGGATGGCATTTGATACGGATGCGCTTCGAACCATCGCACTCAAGCTGACTGCTATGCCTTTATCCTCAAAGATCAGGCCCGCCTTCTGGTAAAAATTGAAGCACTGCTAGTTGTCGATCCCTGGTTGCCACAAGCCACCTCATGTTTGTACGATAGTGAAACGGCTTCGAGCGGACGAAAATATCCCCATACTTCCATGGGATCACATGTACGTCGAAACACCTAGGCCTCGCACATAATGTTTGGATCAGGAGCTCAAGCCTTGGTATCCATACCTCATACCATAACGAGTTCTGGGGACTTGAGGTGATCTCAGCAGCTCAAAGCGCCTCTAGCCATGGTCTCCGTATATTCAAGTGTAGTCGAGCTGCAATTATCAATTGCTATTTCGTTTGATCATGTAAGTTAGTCTACGGCTTGAGCTGATAAAAGTCTGAATGGCTGAGCGCTGAGTAGGCAGGAACGGAACCTGAAAATCTAGACTACTACGACGTCTAATCCTTCTACGCCCACATCTCGTCCTGAGCAGCTGGCTGTACGGCCTTGCCCTTCCCCCCTTTTTTCCCTTGCCATCACTACTTCACCGCCTTCAATACGCAGCCGCTTTCTCTTGGCCTCCTCCTTTTCCTCCTTTGCCTTTCGGTGCGCTTCCTCAATTTCCTCGGGATCCTTCTCATCACCCCATTGCCGTCCACTCTCCGCAATCCGGCTGGGCATATCGTAAATACCATTTGCTTCGTCGGTAAGCCACTCGTTGTTTACCATCCAGCGCCGGATCCTCGTTGATAAACTTTTGGTCACAGGCGGTGGAATGTCCTTTATTTCACCCGCGACCCGAGGTATGTAGCGCTTCCCATGAGCGGGGTCACCGCATGCATCAACGGCTTGATACAGCTGTATAAGCTACAGTCGATGTAAGCTTTTCTTTCCGTAGCTTAGTTTTACTAACAATTTCGCTGCGGTACAATGGGGCCCTTGGAATGAACCGTCCAGTGTAAACGTTGCCATTCCCAAACTCATCCTCATCATCAGACATTGCCGTCGGCGTGAAATCAGCGTTGTATTTCAATGACTTATAAATGCTCTCATCTGGCAGCATTTTGCGCTTGCGAGTGCGTACTTCAACCTTCTACTAAAGCATTTGAGTTGAACTGACATGGATTGCTAGTGTACTTACCCCTCGGGCCCGAGACTGTCGTGCTGTGGCCTTCAACTTTCGCTCTACCTTCTCCGGCACCACCAAGGGCTGTGCTTGCATCAGGCCTTTTTCCAGAGCCATCCCATCACCCTCATCCACCCTCGCTTCCCCTCCATCGTTCGCACCTTGCTCTGGCGTGTTTTCATTGTGTCCCGCCTTCTCTGCATCCTTCATCTTCGTTGCCAAGCTCTTGAGCTGCTTCTTCACACTCTCCAGCCCGTCCTCATCGGATACGACGGCGATGTGCGGGGTATGGTAAGGCACAGAGCGTAGCCCTTGCCCCTCGCCCATGCCGCCCATTTTGCCTCACCCCTGGGGCTGGTGGATGGCTACGCGCGTAGGGGCAAAGTGCGCTTGGCCTGCCCATGTCGCCCACGCCGAGCCTGGAAGCATGCTGACTGAATTCTTTGACGGCAGGCGTCGACTGGCAGAGAGTGGATCGCTTGCACCGGGGAAAAAGTAGGCGCTCAAGCTGAAGCCTTCAGCACCCAAGGCTCACCCCTTGGGCCATGCACAGGGAAGCCAAAAGCACGGCGAGGGAGATTCACAACCTGGGGATCCAAAGTAAGCAATCATCAGCTGCTTGATATTCCGCCCCCGCCGTCTCTGCCGCATCACGGTTGCCCTTGTAGCGTTTCATTGCTCTCCCTTGATGTATCCCTTTTTTCGAACAATCCCAATTTTATCCAAACGCCTTACCATACCCCGCACATCGCTCGCCGTCTAATTTTACTCCGCCTTCGCACACCCCTTCCCATTCAGAACAAATGTGACACTTGCCACCTAAGGGTTTTTTATTCGCGCCTTTTGACGTCTCGGCCATTCGTACAGGTTACTTTCATCCAACTTTCAAACCATACGCATGCCATACCCGGTCGTTACTTCGTATCGTACTATTACTTTGTAGCATTACACTACTCCGTTTAAACAAGCGGTTGAAAGTAGCATGAGGCGATAGGCGCGCATGAAAGCTTCATACCCAGAAAAAAAATTGTAGCAAGGGAATGGCAAACGGCGCAGTAGTTATGGCAGTACGAAGGGATGATCAGATACGAAGTGGTGACTAGGCACAGTACGCTGATGAAGCACGAGAGGGGAATAGCTCTCCTGGTCCATTGCGTGTCATGTACTTCACTCCACGCATCGACATTCCTCGGAACCCTCAGATTTGATACTAATGTTCTACGTATCGCAGAGGCTTCAGGGAGATTCTCCAACCTGCGAATGCCCTCTCCTTACTCTCCTAGACAATGCTTCAACAGCCGAAAACCACTCTTAAGGTAAAACCCTCATACATGGCCACTGGCTCAACTCTACCCCGAATCCACCAGCACATCCATATACTTGCCACTTGTATCAAGTTGAACTGAGCCCGTCGCCTGATGTGAGACCATGAGACAAGGGAGACGGGGTACAGGGTGAATCTAAACAGCCAGGAACTCAACAAGTCGCGCGTCCCAGTGCGATAATGCAGCCCTTCTTGGGGTGACACCGGGGCCTTAAGGATGAGGGGACGTGCATGTCGTCACAAGCCAAAACTAAGATAGATACAAGTGCCTATAATATGTAAGAAAAAACAGCGTAGGAGTAGTACGGTGGGCGAACAACAATGCACGAATATACGAATTTCGGAGAGGAAACTGCGCCGCCGGCACGAGCTGCTCCACGGCCTCAAGCTGCTCCGCGTCATTCATCTCTGTAGGGTTCCCCTCCCTTCATTCGCATGGCGCGTTCATCTTCTTCCGCCTCCCGTCGCATGATTGTGGTGCCGAAGGCCATGATGGTTGAGTGGATGGCGTTGGCGCTCTCGTTGCTTGCGCGGACGTGGTTCTGGAGGCGGAGGTTGACGAGGGCCAGCTGAGTCTGAAGCTCCCGGAGCTCAGCGTCGTACGAAACGGACGAAAGGCAGGGGAGGGTCTTCGATGCTTGGGATGACGGGCGGGCGATTTGGGGCGTCTGCGAGGAGTGGGAGCTGTTGGACCCGCCTGCCGCCGGATCGGCTTCCTTCTTCTCACTGGGTCGAGTGGTTGACCTCCTTGGTACGGTGCGCCATGTCGAGTGGGAGCAATTGTCCTTTGCACGTGAACAGGATTGGCACGCTATGCAACCAGTTCCGACGCACTCAGCCCCCACCTTCCGGCACCGGCTACATGCAAGGCTACCAACCCATGATCGCACGGGGTGGCGACACGCCTTGGGATAATAGTGACAGGTCCAAGCAGGCGAGTTGGGGTCGTCGTTGCCTGCTACAGGCTTCGTGAGCCTTCGTCGCGTTTCCATGTGGAGGCTCACCATCATACTCCTCTTCCGCCTCTCGTGCCAGGTCAATGTCCACACTTCGCGCATCCTCCTGGATATCCGGAGAGGTAACGATGCGGGCCTTGGCCTCTGTCTTTATTGTTGACCTCCGCAGTCGTCGCTTGGCACGTGGAGTGTCAGGGCCTTCCTCCTTATCGTCGCGCGGTGCAGGAAGCTTGCGCTTCTTCTTCTGCGAAGGGGCATTGATAAGAAGAACTGGAGCATGGCAGGAGCTTACCGGAGGCATGAGAGGAGAATCATCGCCGCTGGCGTCGTCGCCTCCCTTCACCCCTTGGGGCACCCCCTCCGCCGGGGGGACACCTGCACTTTGGGTTGGCATCCTTTCCTTCGTTGGCGCCTTGTGACCAACCGTGGCGCACGGTGGCCCCTGTCCGGCCTCTTTCGCTGCCGATGATCGGGCACCCTTGGGGGTTTTCTGCTTGAGCAGGACATCAATGACAATCGCTGCCCCAAGCGCCCATAGACCTACCGGAGTCTCCTGAACCCCATTCCCATCATCACTCTTCTCAGCCTCCTCCATCTCGACTCGATCTGTACGAGAGCCCTTCCTCGCATTTGTCCCGGCGTGCGGTGGCGCGTTGCCTGTTGGGGGTACTCCGCCGCTTCCTGCCCCAACCGCTTTCCCGGGCGTCTTCCCCCCTCCTTGCGCCGCCCGCTTCGCATCCTCCGCCTCCCTCGCCGCATTTTCTCGAGCTAGCCTCCATGACGCCAGCGCTGCCTCTCCCTCGAGAAGGTCCTTCCGGGCGGCCATCACCGCCTCCCACTTCTCCTCGTCGATCGAGCCGTCTATTCCCCGCTGAATCATCAGCTCCCTGACGGCCTCCAGCCATGCCTGTGAATGCCGTTAGCGATCGCCAGTCAGTTCTTATCCAGTGACTCACGAGCTGTGGCCTCATAGCCGCAACAGATAGCCCCATGTCCTCCTCTAAACCCTCGTTGTTCGGCGGCATCGTCTGGCCCAATGTGGCAAACCAGTCGCACTCATCTTCGAATACCTGCGCTATAGCGTGTCGTTTTGTCATCGCACGGACCTCCTCGATAGTGCACGCTGGGTGAGGGGACGACATTGGAATAGTGGCAGGCGTCGCAAAAGGAGAAATTGGCCGAGCCGAATCTTCGTCGCGTTGTTTGTTTTGTCCCACGCCCCTATCCCTTCAACGTTCAACTCTCGCATCCCGTCTAGCGTCAAGCTTCCAGCACTTACGTATCGTTAACTACAATTTTGAAGCGGAATCAAATGTGACAAGGCCGTCCGGAAGGTTGGCAAGGCCGCATCGGACTCCAGCCCCCCTCTCCATGTCGTCAAGTCCTCACCATTCGTTTCGCAGCCCATTGCAAGTGGGCACTTTGCTTCTCAGCTATCCCCACAGCTTGTATAGGCTAAGCAATATTCATGATGCTGCCGCTAATGTAGGGGCAAAGTGGTATTCGCGACGTGTTCCCACCAAAAGCGAAGGAGGAAGGCCTGGACTCGATTTCGCAACGCAACGCAACTGAGGGAGGGGAAAGCTAACTTCTTGCCCATAGGTATGTATGTAGGTACTATATACTAGTAGTCTACGTAAATAAACAAACTAGTTCTGCGTGTGCTAGTAACTAAAGTAATACCTAAGAAGCGATGGGCCGCAGCAGCTCGTGTTCGAGTGCTCGGAACCAACGGGGAAGTAAACGAAACGATCATATAAATCGACCCCTCTCGAACTGCCGTCTGTCAGTATTTCGTTCTTGTTCTCTCTCAAGTTCGCGCACCGGCGTGAGGATCGGATTTTCACATATATATGTGCCCTACATAGTACCTGAGTAAACAAACAAATTTCTTGTTGAAAGTTCTGTTGCTATTGGGACTCCTGTTTTCGTCGCCCTACACGTTGTGTTCCGGTGTCCGACATTTCATTTACTCACCTTCGGAGTCCTTCTCACTCCTTTGCGGCCACACCCATCGCACGTACTTACGTGACAACACACGGAGTATATAACCTTTATAACGAGTGGGTGAGCCTCAATGAACAAGTTTCCGCCCGCAGCGCGAGAGGCGAGCTCCGGAAACCCCGCCAGCCCCAGGCGGCCCGGACAACTTTGGAATGGCAAGGGGAGGAGCGGACAAGGAGGCGAAGGAAGCAAGCAGCACTGGGCGGCGTGAGCGCAGTAAGGAGAACTGCCAACGGTTCCGTGTGCAAAGGGAAGTCGGCGGCCGTCCAGACGCTTGACGAGAAGTTGAAAGAGGAGGGCACTCTGGAAGTTGCCGGAACGATACGTGGGGATGGAGACGGCGGGATTGGGACACGGCGGATTAGCAACCCGGAGGATCGCTACCCCGCAGCTCTATTATGTGGTGTAAACCGCCACGATGCTGCAACGCGGCGACTGGACACTCCCCATAGCATACAGAGAGTAGATGCGGTACGCACCCCGCCCTCCCACATACGGCACTGCCCCCGCGGAGGTGAAGCTAGGATTCGAAACAACAAGTCGTCCGCCTCCTTGACATCTCCAAACGTACGCATTCTTGCCTTGTTCAAGGCTATGAATATATATAGGTCGATGCATGAACGACAGGCATGGCCGAAAGTTTTCAGCTATGACAACCACCGTTGATTCGTACTGTTGTCAGAAAAGAGGGCTGTTACAGACCCATAGGGTGCTAGTGCCGGAATGGCTCTCGGCGACGTACCATGGACGGTGGCGGGTGCCATCAGCGTACTGTGCCTAGTCACCACTTCGTATCTGATCATCCCTTCGTACTGCCATAACTACTGCGCCGTTTGCCATTCCCTTGCTACAATTTTTTTTCTGGGTATGAAGCTTTCATGCGCGCCTATCGCCTCATGCTACTTTCAACCGCTTGTTTAAACGGAGTAGTGTAATGCTACAAAGTAATAGTACGATACGAAGTAACGACCGGGTATGGCATGCGTATGGTTTGAAAGTTGGATGAAAGTAACCTGTACGAATGGCCGAGACGTCAAAAGGCGCGAATAAAAAACCCTTAGGTGGCAAGTGTCACATTTGTTCTGAATGGGAAGGGGTGTGCGAAGGCGGAGTAAAATTAGACGGCGAGCGATGTGCGGGGTATGGTAAGGCGTTTGGATAAAATTGGGATTGTTCGAAAAAAGGGATACATCAAGGGAGAGCAATGAAACGCTACAAGGGCAACCGTGATGCGGCAGAGACGGCGGGGGCGGAATATCAAGCAGCTGATGATTGCTTACTTTGGATCCCCAGGTTGTGAATCTCCCTCGCCGTGCTTTTGGCTTCCCTGTGCATGGCCCAAGGGGTGAGCCTTGGGTGCTGAAGGCTTCAGCTTGAGCGCCTACTTTTTCCCCGGTGCAAGCGATCCACTCTCTGCCAGTCGACGCCTGCCGTCAAAGAATTCAGTCAGCATGCTTCCAGGCTCGGCGTGGGCGACATGGGCAGGCCAAGCGCACTTTGCCCCTACGCGCGTAGCCATCCACCAGCCCCAGGGGTGAGGCAAAATGGGCGGCATGGGCGAGGGGCAAGGGCTACGCTCTGTGCCTTACCATACCCCGCACATCGCCGTCGTATCCGATGAGGACGGGCTGGAGAGTGTGAAGAAGCAGCTCAAGAGCTTGGCAACGAAGATGAAGGATGCAGAGAAGGCGGGACACAATGAAAACACGCCAGAGCAAGGTGCGAACGATGGAGGGGAAGCGAGGGTGGATGAGGGTGATGGGATGGCTCTGGAAAAAGGCCTGATGCAAGCACAGCCCTTGGTGGTGCCGGAGAAGGTAGAGCGAAAGTTGAAGGCCACAGCACGACAGTCTCGGGCCCGAGGGGTAAGTACACTAGCAATCCATGTCAGTTCAACTCAAATGCTTTAGTAGAAGGTTGAAGTACGCACTCGCAAGCGCAAAATGCTGCCAGATGAGAGCATTTATAAGTCATTGAAATACAACGCTGATTTCACGCCGACGGCAATGTCTGATGATGAGGATGAGTTTGGGAATGGCAACGTTTACACTGGACGGTTCATTCCAAGGGCCCCATTGTACCGCAGCGAAATTGTTAGTAAAACTAAGCTACGGAAAGAAAAGCTTACATCGACTGTAGCTTATACAGCTGTATCAAGCCGTTGATGCATGCGGTGACCCCGCTCATGGGAAGCGCTACATACCTCGGGTCGCGGGTGAAATAAAGGACATTCCACCGCCTGTGACCAAAAGTTTATCAACGAGGATCCGGCGCTGGATGGTAAACAACGAGTGGCTTACCGACGAAGCAAATGGTATTTACGATATGCCCAGCCGGATTGCGGAGAGTGGACGGCAATGGGGTGATGAGAAGGATCCCGAGGAAATTGAGGAAGCGCACCGAAAGGCAAAGGAGGAAAAGGAGGAGGCCAAGAGAAAGCGGCTGCGTATTGAAGGCGGTGAAGTAGTGATGGCAAGGGAAAAAAGGGGGGAAGGGCAAGGCCGTACAGCCAGCTGCTCAGGACGAGATGTGGGCGTAGAAGGATTAGACGTCGTAGTAGTCTAGATTTTCAGGTTCCGTTCCTGCCTACTCAGCGCTCAGCCATTCAGACTTTTATCAGCTCAAGCCGTAGACTAACTTACATGATCAAACGAAATAGCAATTGATAATTGCAGCTCGACTACACTTGAATATACGGAGACCATGGCTAGAGGCGCTTTGAGCTGCTGAGATCACCTCAAGTCCCCAGAACTCGTTATGGTATGAGGTATGGATACCAAGGCTTGAGCTCCTGATCCAAACATTATGTGCGAGGCCTAGGTGTTTCGACGTACATGTGATCCCATGGAAGTATGGGGATATTTTCGTCCGCTCGAAGCCGTTTCACTATCGTACAAACATGAGGTGGCTTGTGGCAACCAGGGATCGACAACTAGCAGTGCTTCAATTTTTACCAGAAGGCGGGCCTGATCTTTGAGGATAAAGGCATAGCAGTCAGCTTGAGTGCGATGGTTCGAAGCGCATCCGTATCAAATGCCATCCTTTTGGATGTAAGGTAGAGCACGAGCAACCCGTTCCGCCACAAATGCCTGCCCTGGGTGGTTTGCAAACTCTGTTACAAGGTCAAGATCGGGCCAAAGATAAGTACCGCAAAAGAAGGCGGTAGTACTCTCCTGTGGGCGACACGTGGTGGATATTGGTTGTAGACTTGGCGATTTGACGCGGCAGTTTGACGTTGTCTACGAATACAAATTAAATGCGAACAAATGGAAAAGGTTGTCGCTTACCAGTATCTACCTTGTTTCGAAAAATCTAATTGTTATAGCGCGAAACTATGCACGCTATATACATACTCTCGGCCCGGAAATCGGCTACCCAGAGCTTGAACTTCGTATTTGCGAGTTTCTTCGAGATCAAACGATGGATTCGGAGGCGCCGTCCGGCGGCGATGGATCCCACAGCAATATAGTGCAGCAGCTTCCAAATATCCCAACGCGAACGAAAATCAATGTGTACCACTCAGCAGTATCGACCTTCTACGCACCCAGTGACTTATCTGGGACCCAAGGCATGCATCTCGAACGAATACGAGCGACGCCTCGATGGCAAGATGACGTCGGAGGGTGTTACGATTGTGTTTACCTATCGAAGGACTCCAACGAGCCTGGGTTTCGTGGACTCCACGTAGCTCGCTTGCGACTGCTTTTTGGAACGGGGAAACATTCCCATGTGCGCTGGTACATTGGTTTTCGGCCGTGAGCGACTCTCCGGATCCTCTTACTGGACTTTGGATAGTCGAGCCTGATATGGATGCAGACGGGCACCCGGTTATTGCAGTGGTTCATATGGACACCATCTTTCGAGGTGCGCACCTTATCGGCGTAGCTGGCTCGTCATTTCTCCCCGACTGTTTCGCATTTCACCATACTTTTGACGCATTTTCACATTTCTACATAAATAAGTATGCGGACCACCATGCCCATGAGATAGCCTTTTGATAACCAATTTTTGTTGTGGCTGGCGACTTGAAGTAAAAGCTAGATTAGATCACAACAACTTATCAAGAAGTACTAGTATATTATCCAGAAGTACGGGCCCCCGTACGCAAGCGAAAGGATCCATCAAAGCAATCCACCTGACTGACAAGGCGGACAAAAGCTCTGCTTCCCAAGCTACAGCGGCTCGAAAGCGGCCAAGTCGCTCCAAGCTCCGGCCAAGTACTTGTTATTTTACTGATGTGGTTTACGCAGCCCGTAGGAAAGGCGGAAATAAGTCGCATTGGATGTACAACACCAGAGTACCGAGTACGTTCAGACTTGTACCGTATATACGAGAAACAAGGCCACGGCAGATCATGGGCTCGGTGAGCTACTACCCGCTACCCGAATCCCAGAAGAATATACGAAACAAACTAGAACTCATTGGTCTCGACGACTTCACAAAACGCCATCGCACAGCCATTTCAACCGTCCCCCAAGACGCCGTAGATTGGCATCGCCGTGTGGAGGTGAAGAAGAGGGATACACGTCTGCAGACAGGGTCTTGGTTGAGCTTTGGGCCAGCGTCCCGTAGCAAGCTGGAAACCGACTCACCGAACACTAAGAAAGCCCTCACAGCGGTGAAAATTCCAAGTCACCTCGCTAGTGACTTGAAGTGGACTGTTTTTGTACGAGGAGATGGAGTTGGCAAGCTCAGCGACAAGCTTCGTAGATAATTCTTGCTCCCTGGCAACACTGGCACCGCTTTGTGCTCCGAAAGCATTATCCATTGTTAGGCATCGCTTACGAGCTTCAGACCGACTACCAAGTTGAACTGTGTGGAACCAAATCAGAACTGAGGTCCTTACGCTCAAAGTTACTCAACCGAAGTCGATGTACCTCAACGTGGGGTCCCGTCGCGCTGTTCAGCCGTATGTATAGAGCAAAGGTCGAAGCTCTCGTCGACACCACACGCTGTGTCTCTGGGTAGGCTTGCGTGCAGAAAGTGGCGCAGTAGACCGAACGCCACGTGACGAACGGAACAGACATCGGGAGGTGCCGCGTGCGCACTACCTGCGCTCGACGCTTCCTCACCTCACTGTTATCTACCACCTCTTGCGACATCGCAAACCTGAATGTCAGCCCCCACACAACCACAAGCAAGGCTCAGAGATGAAATCCGACGCCTCAGAGACGAGAGGGACAGAGCTTTGAACTCAGTGACCCGGCTTGAAGCCCAGCTTTCCATGCAGGAGAAGGAAAGCTCAGACGCCTATAAGTATGTCTCAATTTTGTTAATACTAGTTTTGCCAATGCCGACAATTATACTCTGTAGTCAACTCAATCAAGACTTACTGGCTGAGCGGTCGCGCAACGCAGAGCTTAAGGAAACCATAAGGCTGATGAATGCACAAAACTGCGACGATGATAGCGCCGTTGAGGGACCGGGTGGCATGATGCCTCTGCCTGGTTTCAACGACCACCAGAGGCGCGCAAATGTTCGGTCGGATGGGTCGTACTACAGTAGTGACCTTCATAACCCAAACCAATCTAGAAAGCGCCTCAGGTATTCCTCACCGGGACGTAAGTATATTTTCGTGCCCGGTAGCTATTATGTCTCACCAAGATTCAGCAGGAGATAGACCAGCCGGCAACTTCATGGATACAACACCAGCCCCTTCTCCTATATCAATGGGTCCCATCATTGACCACCAGATGGGCAGGTCTTCACCAGCCCCAACCTCATCGCCCAAGACAGCCTACCTGCGACCGAATTGGCGGCCGCGATGGATCAAGGATAAACATCCAGATGCCGTACGATCGCCCACAGGCACAGGACATGTCCAGCTTCATCGACTGAGAGATAAGCCCGCTGACGCGGTTTCACATCCCTCTTGGGATGCACCAATTGAAGATTGGGGGCATTATTTCTGGTCCTCGCCTGAGACCGCCCGTTCCACCAAAGGCATTCGGTGGCTGAAGAACAACAAAGGCATCAAGCTTCGCCAAGTCCGTGGCTTTATCCTGGTTGCGTCTCGTGCACCTTCGAATCACCAGAATGATCAAAATAATCAAGTATGGCATCGAGCCTGCGCCGAGCTTCTCGCTTTCCCAAGGCGATATGAGGAGTACGTCTCAAGGGGGTTAAATATATCGACGGACAAGGTAACGAAGGCCGTGGAGGCGTCCATGTCCAACACATATACAGACAAGTTGGCCGCCCGTGAGCTTGCGCTCCAAGGTGTCACGGTGAACGAAGTCAACGATGCTCAGCCGTATGGGTTCTTCTGGCTCCTTGACAATAGATCTCACCCTACAATGGGCCGGGGGATTCGGGCCCTTATAGATGAGATCAACAAGGTCCCCAAGAGCATCGTAGAAGCCGTTCCTCGATTTGAGCCACAAGTCTACCTTGAGCCATCGGGGGTCTTGATCAGCACCAAGGCATCCTCATCACGCAAATCACCAACGCCAGAGATATCGGACGATGAGGACGACTATAGATACTAGTATACTCACGTATATACTCATGTATCTACCAATCAAATAGTTTTCTTTTTGTTCTTGACTCATTGTACATACAACACAATATGAACGTAGCTTCTTTCGTACTGCATCACCCGCAGAACATCTCTTTCATACTACCATCTCGCACAATCCTTATCCTCCCTATCCAATGGCTGCCTCTACCGTTGGGGAAGCCGTCATGAGAGTCGCTGTCACTATGGCAACTACGAGGTACCTCCCTTCCACACCCGAACAGTACATGCGCATGTTGACTCCGCCTGATTCCACTTCTTACAATGATGTATTGTGTAGCCTCCTACAACAACGAGAAATACCAACTGGCCGTCTGGTGATGTTTCTGAGGAGCGAGACGCCCCAGTGCCTCCCATTCCCACTCACACCGCTGACCTGTCCTCCTATTTCCAGGTTTCCGAGCCAGAGATACTGACTCATCGACAAGATAGAGTCTGATAGACAACCTCAAACTAGCAGACTTCAGTCTCGCTCGGGCCTTTGGTATTCCGATGAGGACTTATACTCACGAAGTGGGTTCACTGCATGTTCCCTCCCGGCGCTATCGGTTGCAAAGCCTCGGTGGCTTGACTTAGGTGGGGTGCGCGATTGGGTGAGCTCGGACGAGATTTGTATGGAGTACCATTTGCTGACCACTCGTATCGTGTAGGTTCGGCTGGCGCCCTCCGCAATTAACTAAGCTCTCACTCAGCACTCAATCCCCTCAACTCCCTGGTGGAGGAGTTCCATCTACGCGCTTTCGGTGAAACTTACGGCGCAGCGTTCACCGAAGCATACACGTGGAACATGGAAGGAGCTGCCATAATATGTATGCATCTCATAGCGGCTAGTATAGTTCCCCAGTTGCGACCTAACCAAAATATATCAGACATCTACAGCAGCTCTGCGACGGTGCTCGGACGATTCCCATTCGCGACGAACCCATCTAGAACAAGGGAATCACTGCGATGCTCTAGCGACGGTACGACTTAAGTACCGACACGTCCATCAAGTAACCACAAACGGTTGTGGATATAGTTCATAAAATGTAACATATAAACGAACGTGAAATACGTTAAAGAAAGATTTCCGTATATTGGTACAAGAAGACATAGTTGAATGTCTAGCATTGCTGACGCCCGCATAGTCAGAGCCACCGCTCCGCTGTCTCCATACGTCGAAATTACGCTGGATATCAAAGGTTATTGAGCTGGGAGCTAGGAAAACGTTTACCCGGCATGGATCTCAGTGCGTTCCTTTGCTCTCCCTGTCTATCTCTACAAATTAAAGAACCACATAAATCAGATTCTACCGCGCCAGATAACATGGACTCTTTCCCCCTCCCAGCAGCAGAAATTCATCAAAGCGCTCCAAGATCCGTCAAGCGAGTTGACGCCGCAACTTCTTGCAAGCGAGAAGATCGAGACGGAGACTGTCCTCCCTTGGTGGACTCACGGTGTCGACGACGGTTTCGACCTAGAGCTGGGTGCAGAAAACGGCGATGAACGCGACCTCGCCCACAAGAGAAAGCAAATAGCAGGTACTCTTGCATCTACGGGAAGGAGCCGGCGTCAATGTCGATTCCCTTCACCATGGTTAAGCCGACGGAGGGCGGGCCTCTGCTGATGTACAATAAGTGTATCCGTCCTGTACGTCATCGTTCCCCACCTTCTTCTCAGCATCGCTGCCTATTCGACCTTCTGCTCCGTACTAACCTCCCCTTCCAATATTAGCATCACATGCGCGTATACGACATGTTAATTCGCTTCTTCCCCACTCTCCTCTATCCCAGCCCAGTCTCCTGACTACCTCGATGCCCGAAGGACAATCTCACGGCCAACACCGTTCCTGGTAGAGCGGAAGGTGGGCACGATGTTGGCCGAGGTCGTGACCGACGTTTGGGCAAGGTTGAGACAGGTAGGACGTCCAAATTCTTCCCCTTCCCGTTCCGCTTTCTGCGTCAGGCTTGGACAGCTCACCTCCTCGTCTATACTACGGCTAGCCATCAGGACCCCTCCGCCGCCGACAGCAACGATGCGGGAGCTGCATGGGACGATCTGGTACTCATGGTGAAGGGCACCCACAACGGAGGCAGTGTCTTCGTTGTCTGCATCTATTCATTTCAACTAGCTGCAGATACCTCGATCTTTCGCCCCAGCGAACGGCGCCTGGATGGGAGAATCAGCTCTTAGGGACAGTTACTAGAGTTCCTGCAACGTCTACTTTGACGGATATTCTGACTTTCACCACTTCCTCGTTGCGCCATCTTTTGCTTAGGTGCTTGATAACAAGATCATTATGATACCGTTACTCGATACATCGTTATACTAACATCAATGCTAACATAAATAAAACTCGATCCGAAGAATCCTCAAAAATAATCTATCCAAGTATATGCTCATAGAATCTAGTGATCACAACTGACGTTCGAATGTCTTATCGTCCCCCTCCGAGTCCATGAACGTCCGTCTCGCGTCAGCCTTCGCAGCAAGCCGTCCAGTCGAGATGCCCGACTCTTCATGGATGAACATGCCGTGCTTGCCCGACTTGTCCATGCTGATGTCGTCGCCGTGTGACACGGTCTGGAGCTCTACGTTGACGGTGAGCTCGGCGCCGCCAGGGAATGTGGAGTCGGTTGGGCGCTGCGAGGCGAACTGCGGGCGCGACATGGTGTCCGTCTCGCCAGAATACTCCGACGTAGGGCCCCGACTTTCATACCGCGAATGCCTTGGACGGCGCGCACGAAGGACTAACGAGGAACGGTCAGCGGACAACCCATAGAAGTATACAGAGAGTCCATGGCACGTACTGGATCGTTGCATGCGAGCAGGGCGTATGCAAATGGGCGTAGTCCGTACAGGATAAGATCTGAAAAGTGCCGTCAGCAGACGCTGGGTAAATGGGGAATAGTTAGATGCACCAGCGACGAGGAGACGGTAGTCGAGTTCGGTGTGCACGCCCTTGATAGACCCGAAGATGTCCAAGCCGATCGTAGGGTAGTTGACGGGCAGCGAAACGATGGGATACAGCGCTAGGTTCGAGTTAGCTAAGTATGATCGAATACCAAGTTCCGGGTCACCCATGCCCACCGATACGTATGATGACGCCTCTATATCTGCGGGCCTGGATAGAAAGTATGGTTTGCACGGAGCTAGAAGCCTCTGAACGGTGCCCCCTCGCACCGCTGGTATGCAAGAAACTAGGGTCTGAGGCTTTCTGGATGAACCTGGTGTTCAACTAGTAAAGCAATGAGTACGTCAACGAGGTTCATAGAAATGAATGAAACGGACCTGAAACTTCGCCATCCAAACGAGCACGGTTAGGGAGCATATCGTCTCGATCGTGGCAGCGAGAGCGATCCAGAAAGATTGAGTGCCGATAAGCCATTGGACCTGCGTGTGCTCGTCGGGGTTCTTGAACCAACAGGTGAAATTCTCTTCGTCCCATCTGCATGACACCAATATAGCGTTAGAGGCGGGATCTGATTGGCGACAGGTAACACGCACCCAAACTGGTTGAGACCGAACGCCGGGACTGTCAATACGATACTGAGCAAAGTGACTACGATAACGTAGTATTCTCCATCGCTTGCCCGTTTACCCGGTGTACCAAGACGAGCCTGGGGTAATTAGAAGATGAGCGAGCGATGTGGGTTATAGAGGAAGATACCTACTGAAGGTTGATGGCGATACATGTCGTGAAGAACGTTGCAAAGTTGAGCGTGAACTACGGATATAGATCAGCACTGCTACTCGAATGAAACGGACGGTTGAGTGACTCACGTTCACCGCAAAAGCACCGAAATTACATAGCGATCCCGGGCCTGTCTGGGCCGCAGTCACTGAGAAGGCTATGCCATAGAGAATGCTGGGGGGCGTTAGCTATGACGACGACGATACGAAGCACCGGAGACTCACTTGAAGAACAGAGAGTAGCAAAGGAGCCGAAAACTGACTCGGTCTAAGTGCGGCCTTCCCTTCGGAGACAGAGCGGCGGCACCATAGGCGAGAAGGACCAGAAAACAGAGGATCGTCCCGGGGATCGTGCAGGCGTAGGCTAGGACACCGCTGCGGCAGAGTCAGTCCTTGGGAAGTGGAGTCAGAGGGAAGTCTTACAGTGCGTCAGCCTGTTCTTGGGTGATCGAGGAGCGTTTTCGCAATGATGAGGACGCGTCCATAGTCCTTCACGCAGCAGTGGGTCGTCGCTGCACGAATGAGGAGGGGTTCTTGTGGGGGAAATCTCACAGGACAGAATGTGCTGGCTTCTCTTATTCGGCGACGGTCTATTGAATTCGGAAGTCTCGGAGTATCCAAGAGATATCTCCTGGCACGGAAGCATCAGCAAACGAAGAAGATTGATGGAGAACGCTCACCGGAGAGTGTCATGAAGGTACGATGGAGTGCTTGTGGGCAGGAAGGCAGTGGGTTATTATTGCGAGATGGGTTATACGTTGTGCAGCCGAGGATTCCCATCTGTACGGTGGTGAGAAGCCAAGCCCAAACATAGTGATCGCACTGGCGCCGCTTTCCATGGAGTGTATGTCTTCTAAGGTAACTCTGCTTCTGGGCCATCTGGAACAGCGAATGATGGTCCAATGGCATACGCGGTAAGAATAGAGGTAGGGAATGTTGGTGCACGGTGAGAGTGTAGATCCTTGTTTGGCTATATGGCTTTGTGGCGCCCACGCTGATTATCGCCGGAAACATACTTGTCAAACGCCACTCGACGCCCATAATAAATATGATGCTGTTGCGTATTCCACCATGCCCGTCCTTTCATACTCATTCTGTACAGGACTGTTCCTCTGTTTTTATCACTCGCACTCATACCTGTGCTTCTCTCGACTCTGTGCTCGCGATACTCGTACCTATACCTGTGCTCCTCGAACTTTTATGATTCCCTCCCTCATGTATTACATGTACCCTATGGTTTACATACAACGAACGGACAATATATGGATGTCTCCCCATGTCTTCACGGGCTACCAGGGCGCTTGACGGGCTGCGAAGTTGCCCGTAGATGCGACGGCGCGGCGTCTCTGGTCGCGTGTGCTGTGCGGGCTGCCTAGTGGCCCGCGGCAGACGTCGAGACGAGTGAACCTCTTCCAGTCGCCTTCGAAGCCACGGGCACCCAAGTAGCCCGTGGCGAGTCCTGCGTCTACCTGCCCGTCTCTTTGCCTCTACGGCCCGCAAGCCCTCTAATCTGCCATAGCGATATCGCCCGAGTTCTGCTGCAGTCCGTTAGACGCGAACGAAAAGAAGGAAGTCGATTGACGCACCTGTGGGCTCAGCCTGTCCTTCAAAATTCATGGCTGCCGTCTTCTCCATTACTACGCCTGTCATCGCCGCGCTGGCTCCTGCGACTACCAAGGCACTCCCATCGTCTCAACGTCGCCCTCGGCGACTCCCAGCGACTCCCTTTGTCTTAACGTCCCCCGCGGCCACTTCCGCTCGCTCCCCGCCACTCCCTTCGTCTCAATGGGCATCCACGTCGCCCGCGCGGACCCCTGCGACTACCCAGGCGGCTGCGACGACGACGGCTTGCGGGTTGCCTCCCCAGACTTCAAGTCCAACGAAACGCTGCACGATGCGAAAGACGCGGGAGCTGCTGGGTTCGTCCCTCATATAGGGCGGTCTCGACCGTTTGCTTACCGTAGACGCTGCCGATAACGCAGCTACCGCGTCGCATACCACACAGTACACTAGCAATCCATGTCAGTTCAACTCAAATGCTTTAGTAGAAGGTTGAAGTACGCACTCGCAAGCGCAAAATGCTGCCAGATGAGAGCATTTATAAGTCATTGAAATACAACGCTGATTTCACGCCGACGGCAATGTCTGATGATGAGGATGAGTTTGGGAATGGCAACGTTTACACTGGACGGTTCATTCCAAGGGCCCCATTGTACCGCAGCGAAATTGTTAGTAAAACTAAGCTACGGAAAGAAAAGCTTACATCGACTGTAGCTTATACAGCTGTATCAAGCCGTTGATGCATGCGGTGACCCCGCTCATGGGAAGCGCTACATACCTCGGGTCGCGGGTGAAATAAAGGACATTCCACCGCCTGTGACCAAAAGTTTATCAACGAGGATCCGGCGCTGGATGGTAAACAACGAGTGGCTTACCGACGAAGCAAATGGTATTTACGATATGCCCAGCCGGATTGCGGAGAGTGGACGGCAATGGGGTGATGAGAAGGATCCCGAGGAAATTGAGGAAGCGCACCGAAAGGCAAAGGAGGAAAAGGAGGAGGCCAAGAGAAAGCGGCTGCGTATTGAAGGCGGTGAAGTAGTGATGGCAAGGGAAAAAAGGGGGGAAGGGCAAGGCCGTACAGCCAGCTGCTCAGGACGAGATGTGGGCGTAGAAGGATTAGACGTCGTAGTAGTCTAGATTTTCAGGTTCCGTTCCTGCCTACTCAGCGCTCAGCCATTCAGACTTTTATCAGCTCAAGCCGTAGACTAACTTACATGATCAAACGAAATAGCAATTGATAATTGCAGCTCGACTACACTTGAATATACGGAGACCATGGCTAGAGGCGCTTTGAGCTGCTGAGATCACCTCAAGTCCCCAGAACTCGTTATGGTATGAGGTATGGATACCAAGGCTTGAGCTCCTGATCCAAACATTATGTGCGAGGCCTAGGTGTTTCGACGTACATGTGATCCCATGGAAGTATGGGGATATTTTCGTCCGCTCGAAGCCGTTTCACTATCGTACAAACATGAGGTGGCTTGTGGCAACCAGGGATCGACAACTAGCAGTGCTTCAATTTTTACCAGAAGGCGGGCCTGATCTTTGAGGATAAAGGCATAGCAGTCAGCTTGAGTGCGATGGTTCGAAGCGCATCCGTATCAAATGCCATCCTTTTGGATGTAAGGTAGAGCACGAGCAACCCGTTCCGCCACAAATGCCTGCCCTGGGTGGTTTGCAAACTCTGTTACAAGGTCAAGATCGGGCCAAAGATAAGTACCGCAAAAGCGCTTGGCCGCGACTTTTATCGCGGTGACACGAGCTACGAATGCGAGCACCTCATGGCCACGCCAAAATGCTCGCCTGTTGCGCGCCTCTCCATGATTCTCGAGGTCGCCTGCACCGTTGTGTGCTCTTTCCAAGCGGAAGCCACAGTTCCCGTAATCGCCTACCCGTGTCCACCTCTCGGCCCCAATCAACTCGGCGGTCGTTTGGCCCATAAAGGAAGACTCGACCTTGACGCAGCACACGCTCGGGCATCCAACGCAGCGGCGCGAGCTACGAGTGCAAGAAACTCAGAGAGACACGAGAGCGCTTGCTCGCTGCGCCTCGTCGCAAGCGCAGCGTTCACGGACGTTGTCGGAAGGTGTACGTTCGGCAGGTCGGGATATGGATTTGCTGCTGGAGGAGTGGCAGGGCAGTCTGAGCGTCGGCGTTCAGGGTGAACTCAACGGGTGTGGCAAGTGGGAGGAACGCAAGAGGCGCAGAGGCGCTCGCGCGCCGCGTCAAGAGCTCCGTTTGTACGGACGTTGTCGGAGTGTTAGATTCGGCGAGACGGGCAGGCTTTTCTGGAGGTGTGAAGGGCATTCGTAGCGTGAGCGTCCGTGCCGAGATCGAGGGTGTACTGGCTATGACCCTGACACCTATCAGCGTTTCTGCAAGCGGCATGCGTAGCATTCGGCAGAACGTTCTAAAGCCAGATCTTGAATAGGATGGACTCCTTTGCCTGCCTGTGAACCTGGCGACCGATGATCGATGAGGCTTTCAAGCCTCAGGATGGCAGCTGGACGACGAGCATTTTCCGAAGCGTCCCCGGCTACAAGCTAACTGGTGGCTGGGAAGAGAGCTACAAGGAAGGATGAGGTGAAACAAGGAATTGGTGATCATATAAGATCTGTGATTCAATGTTTCATCCGAGTTTCGTGGGGGACACAGAACAGGGGTTTTGAATGAAAGGAGTCAAAACTGAACCCCTGACTCTGAGACTGAGACGGAAGCAGGACCAAAAGTTCTGAGCGTGACTGAGATGTCAGAATTCCAGTGAAGCAGAAATCCGAACTCAACCAGTCACACTATAGAGGGAAGCGGAGGGTGGGTGCAAAAATGGCGCAGCAAGCTCACTCTGGGACAATGTCTCTGAGGAGGTGCAGCAGGCGCCAATGGCGGACAGGTGGTGTGAATTACATAACCTAACTCACACGGTCAGGAAGCTCTCTGCCACTACGTTGAGCGTGTCCTTAGATATGCCTGAGCCGTTCGCAAGCTCACGTCAGGGCATATCACGCAGTATCTTATCTTATCTTATGTCCCCTTGCTGGCAACATCCAGCTCGTCTTTCTTACTGTAACTTAGTCAACTATGTAGCCTTGATACAACAAACTACCGCCGCCTAGTATCTCCTTTATCATCGCAGAGCCGCAATCATGCCAGCGCACTACGTACCGCGGACCGTCCTATAACTAGGCAAGCCGCCGCTTCGACTTCAAGCCTGAGTGCAGCATCCTCAGGTGAGTCACAGCCGCCTGTACTTCGAGCAACGCCAACGGCCCTTCCAGATCCATTTATAGACGATAACAAATCTCGATTTCTGTGCCTGATAGCTCGAACCGAACCTCGCACGCGCATCCACCTTCCCTGCAAAAATAACGGACTCTCTTCCCGCCTCGCCTTGTGTCGCCATCGTCAACCCAGGCACTAACCCCCAGTGAGAACACGCTCCGGCCTTTTCTGCGGAAATCTGTCAGTGTCCGCGCAAACAGATTACCTTTCAAATTATCGGATTTTGACACTTTTTTACAGATCATATCCGTTGCGTTCCGTTGGCTTTTGGTACATTTATTTTCCGTATCCGTTCTGATCTGTAATCTACCGCGTACAAGCAGACTACTACAGTTGTTCCTAATCCGTATACCGTATTCGCATCACGCTGAGGTGGTTCAGAACCAAGACCAGCGAGCGGTGTGATAGGTGGGGAGAGGGGGTAGATGCGGGGCGGGGTGGGGAATGGACGGTGCTTTCCTAATTTAAAATATAAGTCAGTTATTATACAAAAGAGTTTTTGGTGGACGTACTGGTGAATCTGTCTCGTCGTTGGTCTTACGTCGCTTTGTAGGCCTTACGGTCGACGGCCCTGCCAGGTCTGGGATACCTTGAGCTGTGGCCATTGCTTGCGGACCAATCCAGTCGCGGATATCGTGGCCTAAGTCGTTTACATCGACCATCCTTGGGCGGCTACGGTGACGGCTGCGGGTGCTTTTTGAAACCAGCGCACCCTTGCATACGTTGCAAGTACATGGCAGCTTGTTGGTAGCCATGCCGTCGGAGTGCCTTGGGACGAACTTGGGACCAAGGGATGGCGTAAAGAAGGGATGGCGCAACGAAGGGATGGTAGGGGAAGTGGCGTATGTGGTGGCTTGAGGGAGAGAGGCGTTTGGCTGTTGGTTGGATCTGTTGGTCCAACACACTGCAACAGCAAGGCAACGGCGGGGCAACGGCAAGGCGGCAGCACTGCTGACATAAGTGGATGACATCACTCACAACGGACCGTCACGGAAGCCATCTGCGCAAATCTGCTCCGACAGATTTCCTCAGATATTGACACCTATTCCTTCGGTTTGCAACGGATTTACGCAGAGCGTGTTCTCACTGGGACTAACCAGTCAACTTCATCATCGTTTGGCTCACTCTCCGGTGCACAGGGCAAACAGAAGGCCACGGAGCTCGATGACACGCGGCTGAGGCACGAGAAATTACCTACCGTCCGCCGACGCCCTGCAACCTCCTCCTGCCTCCAACGAAGCGCAACTTGCAGTTGCCGCAGGCGTAGACGCCGTAGAGTCGAATGTAGAGGGTTTCCCAGCGCACAGTATGCTACTACGTGCGTAAATCATGGATACACCCTGTGTATCACTTCTAACCAACTTGACCCTTCAGCCGGCGCGTCAAGATCCACCCCGCAAACACCCTCCACCCTAGAGCCAGATCTACGTCCAACAACGCTAGAAGCCTCACCAGTAACTTCATCCACCGCCGTTTCATCTCGCATTGCTGCCTCCGAACCAAATGCACCTCTGCCTCCTGAGATGAGTCAGCCTGCACCGAATCGCGCCTCGTGGTTCGCCTTCACGCGCTCAAAGTCGCCATCAACGCCTGCGGACTCACAATCGTCTAATGGTAAGTACTGCGTACCCTCGAAACTTCGTTCGACGCGGTTTCTGCCTATGAGGCGCGCCGTCGTAACCTGGCCTGCTGGATGCGTGTTGAATGCCACTGGATTATACTCCAAGTATACCATACTCTCCTATTTTGGTGCGACGTGCTTTCTGTCTATGAGGCGCGTCATTGCATCTTGGCGTCTTCGGCGCATGTCGAGTGCCACTGGATCGTGCTCATTCATATCTTCATGCACTGTGAAATCCGAATCTAACTGTTTTTACTTCTCCAGTTGAAACCCAAACGGCATCGACGCTGAACTCAACTGAGCCAGTGACAGGCGTCGCGGATCAATATGCGCTTAAGGCAGGCGCCCAAGCGACAACTCGCACCGATGACGCCCTAGCAGACGCCAAGTGGCCTTCGTCCAGCCTCGTCTCTGCAACGGCCCTGCCTATGGTTCGGGGCTCTCACACGCCCCAAGTCCCAATCACCCACTCCTACCGTTCGCCCCGCCATCGCAGACGCGCAGCTGAGGCCGGCGAATGTTCTTTCTGCGCCTGATGTGCAGCCGGAGCTTCCACAAATGTCAGCGTCGGAGTCTGCTGCAGGGATCACCACGTCCGCCGTCAACGTCGCTACGAACGACGTTGACGGAAACAACGACGCGTCTCTGCCTGTACCGCCCGTCGCGCTGCAGTTCATCGCACCTACGCCTGTGCCGACGAAAGGTATTTGCGTTGTCGCCCGTTTAGCTAATTGGTGGCATCCTGTAGGGAAGGCAGCAGCCCGTCTAGGCTGTGGCGGAAGATTACTGAGGCATCATGTGAAGGATGGGGGCTAGTGTTGTAGACCATTGTAATGGCCGAGGTATTGTCAGCGAACAGGCGGACACGTTGAACCTGAGGTCGATCTCGTAGAATCTGGTGGAGGCTTCCGGACGCATGCGCTAGGGCGCCGTCGGAATTGTCGTTATTAACTTAGGGGTTATTGACTTAGGGGTAATTAACCCGGTTATTAACCGTTATTGATGTTAACATCTTTGAGGGGGGGAAATATGAGTTATCAACATTAATATTGATATGTCATCGGGGTGCACACTGAACTTTGTTGCTAATTTTCAATTTTGTTCACTCTTACAACGATCTGTATTATCTGAAGAATCGACGCGGCTATCATACAAATTATAGTGCTATGCAGGAAATCCTCAATGGGCTCTCCATCCCTATCCAATTCTTACCTATTGCAATACCCAAAGGATGAGAGCATCATAACTTCCAAAGCCTGCGCCGAGGATTGTAGAGAAGTATGGGTCGGAAGGCTCACTGAACCGTGCTCTGGAGATTTCATTTGCGCATTGAGGGCAACGGCTCGGGGATATACCTTTCAAGCTACGCGAAATGAACAAACGGCGTCTATATTTTCGTGGATCAACCCCCCTGGCCGAAGCCACCAAAAGGCTGCCACTATTGTTAAGATGGCCCAGTTGCGCTCTCATCATATTCGACGATGGGAGGCAAGTGACTCTTCAATCTCGGAGTATTAATGCACTTAAAACTTCAAGACCAAACTGAATCCTTACAATCGGCCAACGGTCAAGTTCTGTGGTGTAGTTTCTTCGGCGATGCCCCACCAGTGATTTCTTCAAAACACAAGAGGTCCAAGGGTGGGAGCACCGACACAGTTGAAAGTGACTCAGACCATCGAATCGAGAAGAAGACTGACGAATCCAAGGCGGAGGATGATGAGTGGGTTACATCGTCTACGGATGCGGTCAGCGCCGGTGACGGCGTCGACCTCAGCTCCCCCATGTTGAGGGATGTATTCGCAGACTTTACGTCCGTTCCGGCCACTCGCAAGATAGTCCTTCCTTCACAACAAGCTGGAAAGTCGAAGAAACGGGCGGATTGGGGGTTTGATTAATGGATATTACTAGTATAGTAATCAATGTTACATAATAACGGGTTAATAACTTCGTTAATTACCCTCTGAAAGCTGGCGAGAATACTGACGCGTTAGTGATCCTGCGAAAACCATATTAACTGTACACTAGTCGGTGCAATTTTCTCCGACGCCCCTATTCCTCAGAAGACTCAACTCTGTTCATTCTGCGACCACGACGTTCTCCCAACCACAACCTCCAATGTCGTCCCCTCACCCAGCGTGCACTATCGAGGAGGTCCGTGCGATGACGAAACGACACGCTATAGCGCAGGCATTCGAAGATGAGTGTGACTGGTTTGCCACATTGGGCCAGACGATGCCGCCGAACGATGAGGGTTCGGAGGAGGGCATAGGGCTATCTGTTGCGGCTATGAGGCCACAGCTCGTGAGTCACTGGATAAGAACTGACTGGCGATCGCTAACGGCATTCACAGGCATGGCTGGAGGCCGTCAGGGAGCTGATGATTCAGCGGGGAATAGACGGCTCGATCGACGAGGAGAAGTGGGAGGCGGTGATGGCCGCTCGGAAGGACCTTCTCGAGGGAGAGGCAGCGCTGGCGTCGTGGAAGCTAGCTCGAGAAAATACGGCGAGGGAGGCGGAGGGCAGCGCAGGGAAGCAGGTTCCAAAGCCTCCGGTATGTCTCCAACTGCTTGAAGAGGCTTTACCGTAGCTGAAGAAGCACAAGGCGGACAGACTCCGGGGGCGGCTTCCGTGTCCGGATACGGGGAAGGTGCATGCTCCGCCGGAGCTCGACAATACAATCTACGGGAGGTACGATCCTAATGGCAAGTCAATTTCCCCAATTTGCGGAGTCTACTCATGGAACGACAGTGGGCCACGCAAATCCAAATGCGACCGAATGGGTGTGCGACCGCTACCCGAACGAATGCGACCACCCTCAAATTGAGTGGACGGGCCTACGTGCATGCCTCCGGTGCCAGTCCTTGAGGGGAGCTTGCTGCCTTGGAACAGGATGCAACGACTGTAGCCAATGTGCCGCAGCTAGCTCCTTTTGCTCACATTCAAAGTGGAGGATGGCTAACCGATCAGGCGCTAGGTACGGAGGGAGCCGCGGACGCTCCTCACGGAGAACAGCAAGTCGGAAGGAGGCTCCGTTTACCTCAATGGCTTCGCGGACAGGATCGGCTGACGCCATCGCCACGGTTGGTCCCAAGGCACTAACCGAGGAGGAAACTCCAACCCAAAGTACAGGCGGACCTCCAGCCGTGTGGTCGTGCCCGGGGGTGAAGGAAGGTGACACCAGCCCCAACGATTCTCCTCCCATGCCTGCGGTGAGTGATTCCGCCGCCACCCCCAGCCGTTCTTATCCAAGTCCCTTCGCAGAGGCAGAAGCAAAAGCTCTCCTCGCCGCGCGACGACAAGGGTACCAACGGCCCTGACGCTCCGCGAGGTAAGCAAAGATTGCGGAAGGGAACCACAAAGGCAAAGGGCAAGGTGGGCATCGTCGCCTCCCCGAATAACCAAGAGGATCCAGTCGTTGGTGTTGACTTGACATTGGAGCCGGAGGAGTATCCGGATGGCGAGTCTCCCCGTGGAAACAGTAATGCCGCGGATGAAGCTGGTACGATCAAGGGTGGCAGCGGTGGAAGTGGCCGGGGAGAGAAGGGGGCAAGGAGGCCGTACCGAGTCACTCAGCCCCCGGACCCAACCGAGCCCGTGGTCGACGTGGAGCTCGACGCCTTTGAATCGTATCTGAACGTTCACAACGCGCGACTCCGGAATAACGTCAGAGGCACCCTCGAAACCGTCGAAGAATTGCGGACGCTCAACGAGATGTTCCGGGAAACATTCATGCAGCGCCAAGTCTTCCTTGCAGGACTGAGTGCCCCTGCTCCCTTGGAGACCATCGAGCCCACGGCCGACAGGGAGCTCGAAAGCTTTGAATCGCAGCTGAATGTGCACAACGCACGATTCCAGAGCCACGTCCGAGGCATCCTGGCCGCCGCCGAAGAAATGCATCTGATCATCCAGACCTTCAGGGCCACACTAATGAATCGCCGACAACACCCTGTTGCAGCGAGAGCTCGTGCGAAGCAAGAACTTGGTGGAGACCGTACGCTTTGAATACGCAGGCGGCATATTTGTGCAATATTCCCGGGCCACCTTTCCTCTCCTTGCCGCACGGGCTCTTGCATTCCTCGTGCTCTCATTCACTCCATATCTTATTGACAAGCGTGACGGGCCCTAACGTTGTAGAGCCCTGCGATGAGACGACGCGATGGGACCGCGCGCAGAGAGGGGTGCGGAAGGCATAGATGTGAGGGTCAGGCTCGGGTCACGGCCATTCTAAGTATTCACGGACATTCTAGTTAGTTCACGGCCTTTCGTAGATCATATGCACTCACTGTATGCTATGCTTGTAGTCGTTAACACTACGGACTCTTCTCGGCATTTCCCGCATAGCGTACTTGTACTCCGCCGCTCGCCTCCTGTATCTTCGTCTCGTCAACACAGGTCTCGGTTGACTCGCTGTCTCATAGCTCTTTTCTCCGTCTCGCGGACCTCGGAAAGTTACCCGTTACAGTTTGACGAGACCATAAACTAGAAAACCGGTATTTAATTGTTATCCTACTCTCAGCTAACCTTATCAGATTCCCATCTATTCTCGAACATGGACCCATCGGATGACGAAGGCACCTCCGCTCAATGGAGCCAAGGTTCTACCAACCCCATTCAGCAAGGCCAGCCTTCCGGATCCGGCCAAACTCTCGCAGGAGCAAACCCAGTAACGTGGCAAGACTTCGCGACCTTCCTCAGTCGATGGACAACCACGCCCACCTTCTCAATCAAGTCGCAGCACAGCTGGGAAACGTTGCCAATGCGATTCCACCTCCGGCTCCACCTCTCTCACAAATTCCCGCAGCTCCCCTCGCTCCCCAGCCAGCAGATATCCCTCGCGGCGCTGCAAAGTTCAAGGAACCTCGCGTTTTTACAGGAAAAGCATCCGACGTGCCTGGTTTCATCGCAGAAGTCAGTGATGGGGTAGAGCTACAGCGAGCCCAGCTACCAACTGACAGAGACAAGTGCTTTTATATGGGCACTTATCTGGGGAACGGATCCCCAAAGTTGTGGTATGCATCCATTAAAGCTAACCAACCATATCTTCTACAGAATTTCAACTCATTCTGCGAGGCTTTCAAGAGCCATTTCGGCGACCGGAACAGCTTATCGCAAGATTCAAGCCTTGCGCCAAACGGACTCGGTTGGAGCGTACTCCTCACGCTTCCACGAACTTCTCATCCACTTAAACTGGACCGACGATAGCAAGATCGCTGCGTTCTATTCAGGGCTCAAGGACGAAATCAAGGACATCCTTGTCAGCAACTTGAACCCACCTACCGCATTCAAGGATTACGTTGATCTTGCGACGAAGATCGACAACCGCATACGCCAGCGCGAATTTGAGCGCAAGCGTCAAGATAAACCTAGCGGAAAGTCGGCATCATCGAAATCCCAGTCGTCCACCACTCCCTCCTCCTCGTCTACTCTTCATCCCATTCCTCCTCCAGCTCCTTCCTCCTCCACGCTCCCACCTGGTGAGCCAATGGAGATCGACGCTACCCGCACATCACGCCCTCGTGGACCACTTACGCCCGAAGAACGCCAACGTCGTAAGGACCTTGGTCTTTGCGAGTATTGCGGTGGCGCCAAACACAACAAATTCAACTGCCCGAACGTGTCTGCTACTGCCAAGAAGCGCATGCAAGAGTTTGCGAAGAAATCGCAGGCTCAAGGCTCTTCCCAGTCGGGAAAAGCCTAACCGAAGGTACTACGGTCCCTGGGCCTTCGGTGGATCTTGGGACAAATCCAACCGCTCGAACTCGAGAATCGAGGGCCCGCCACGTTCGCTTGAACGATGGCTCGTATACCCTTTCTCTCCCATCTCCAAAGTATATTACCTCCGCCTCTTCATCTCATCTTCTACATTCTGGTCATTTCTTTATTTCTATTAAACTATCATTTCCTAACCGTTCACCCATTCATACCATTGCCATGGTTGATTGTGGTGCTACTGATTCCTGCATTTCAGACTCGTTCGCCTCTCGCCACTCTCTCCCTCGTCGCTCGAAAGAAATCCCTGTACCAATAATGGCGGTTGATGACCGTCCCATCGCTTCTGGTCTGATCACCCAGGACGTGTTTGCACAACTCTCTATAGGTTTTCATTCGGAGATTCGCGGTTTCGCCGTAGTCTCTGTCTCATATCCCATCATTCTCGGACTCGATTGGCTTCGCCGTCACAATCCCCATATTAACTGGGTCGAGGGAACTCTCTCTCTCGACTGCTGCGGATTAGAGTCCCCTTCAACGGTTCATGCCAAGGGCCTTGGTCCTAGCGTGCAACCTCACTCGTCTCTCCACGGTATTGGCATAGGCCTTGGTCTAACCAATCCCCTCCTCGCTCCATGGCCCATATCTTCTCATTCTCCCTCCACCACCCCTTCACCACCACAAATCAGGTTCCCGACTTCATTTCTGTCGTCGTTTTTGCTCGCCGCAGGTCATGCACGCTTCACGCCGTCACCATTAGACCCCAAGCCTCCGCCGAAACCAAATATCGCGGTGTTGAGTGCGAAACGGTTTCAACGGTTGATGAAGCGTAGCGAAGAGATCTCGTACCTTCGCTTTCATGACTCTACCTCTCCCGCTTTCATTAATTCCTTTTCTACTGACACCCCGCCTCCCCATCCACCAGATTTAGATGATTTCAAAGCATATGTTCCGAACAAGTACTTCCCTTGGGCGGATACGGTCTTCAACCCCGCCGAATTCGATAAACTCCCTGAACACCGTCCGTACGACATCGAAATCGAGCTAGAAGAGGGGAAGACACCTCCCTTTGGTCCACTATACCGCCTAACTCCAACGGAACGTGAAGCCGTCGCAGAGTATGTCAACTCAAATCTCAAGCGCGGTCACATCCGCCGTTCGACATCATCTGCTGGTGCTCCAGTTCTTTTCACTCGAAAGAAGACTGGAGAAATCCGCCTTTGTGTAGATTTCCGTGGTTTGAACGCCATCACGCGAAAAAACCGTTATCCTCTCCCTCTCGTCTCTGACCTTTTAGATCGAGTCCAGGGCTGCAAAGTCTTCACCGTAATCGACCTTAAATCGGCATACTCTCACTTGCGCATCCGCGAAGGTGACGAGTGGAAGACTGCGTTCCGCACGCACTTGGGACTCTTCGAGCATCTCATCGTTCCTTATGGTCTCACCAACACTCCGGCAGCCTTTCAAGCATTCATTCAGGATGTTCTTCGTGACATCCTGGACATCATTTGTGTTGTTTATCTTGACGATATACTAATCTTTTCAAGATCTCAAGAGCAACACGACAAACATGTCGGAATGGTACTCGACCGCCTTCGAGATGCTAAGCTCTGCGCTAACGCGAAAAAATGCGAATTCGACAAGTCCGAAGTCGAATACTTGGGCTACATCATCAGCGCTGAAGGCATCAAGATGAACCCCAAAAAGCTCGAAGCTATTTCGCAATGGCCGGAGCCTACTAAAGTTAAGCAACTACAATCTTTTCTTGGATTCTCGAATTTCTACCGCCGTTTCATTGGCTCCTACTCTCGAATCACTATTCCTCTCACTAACCTCACCAGGAACTCCTCCGAGTGGCGCTGGGGTGATGCTGAACGCAACGCCTTCGCAAAACTCAAATCACTCTTCTTTTCCGCACCCATCCTACACCACTTCGACCCCTCAGCCCCTCTTACTCTCACCACTGACGCATCCGATTTCGCAATCTCTGGTGTACTCCAGCAACCGGACGAGACTGGCCATCTCCACCCTGTCGCTTTCTACTCCAGAAAAATGTCGCCTGCTGAAATCAACTACGAAGTCCACGATAAAGAACTCCTCGCGGTCGTCGAATCTTTTCGTGACATGCGCGCTTGGACTCTCGGCTCCCCTCACCCAATTACCGTCATTTGCGACCATAAAAACCTCGAATACTTCATGTCATCGCACTTGCTTAATCGCCGCCAGGCGCGCTGGGCAATGTTCCTTTCCGATTTCGATTTTCGCCTAAAATGGGCTCCAGGCTCGTCGAACGTCGCTGACGCCCTCTCGCGCAGACCAGATTTCGAGCTTAAAAGGGGGGATGAGCACCTTGAAGCTCAACACCAAGTGCTGCTTACTCCGAAACACTCCCAGTTTCTACACGACCCTCCGCTTCATGTCGCATCTCCTATTGCTTCTACTTCCGCCCTCACTACTCTCGCTATTGACAGCTCTGAACTCCTGGAGCGCTTTAAATCAGCGTTTCGAGAGGACACTACGTGGCGCGAAGCGGTGGCAACCGGAGACACCAACTTTCGCACTGAAGCTGGACTTGTCTTTCACCAAGGTCGTCTTTACGTTCCACCCTCCTTACGCTCCGAAATTCTTTCCTCTCGTCATGATTCCGTTATCGCGGGTCATCCTGGTCGCACGCGCACCTTCGGTCTCGTTTCTCGAGACTATTCCTGGCCTGGCATGACCACTTATGTTCGCAAGTATGTTAATGCGTGCGACATTTGTGCTCGTATCAAAATGCCTCGTCATAAACCCTTTGGACTTCTTCAACCTTTAGATATACCTTCTCGCCCTTGGCAATCCATTTCTATGGACTTCATCGTTAAACTCCCCCTTTCCCATAATTATGATTCTATCTGGGTCGTTTGCGATCGCTTCACTCGTGCTGCTCATTCCATTCCTTGTTCCGAAACCCTTACTGCTCCCGATCCTGCTTGGTTATTTTTGGACCGCATATTTCGCCTCCATGGTATTCCTTCTTCTATCGTTTCTGACCGTGGTTCTCTTTTTGTTTCAAACTTCTGGACTTCTTTCTGTTCGCGTCTCGGTATTGATCCTCGCACGTCCACCGCATATCACCCTCAAACAGATGGTCTCACGGAGCGCACCAACCAAACTCTAGAGACGTATCTGCGTGCCTACTGCTCATACCAGCAGGACGATTGGGTCGATTACCTCCCACTTG
Organism: Sanguinoderma rugosum; assembly: GCA_017499575.1. Taxonomy (NCBI): domain Eukaryota; kingdom Fungi; phylum Basidiomycota; class Agaricomycetes; order Polyporales; family Polyporaceae; genus Sanguinoderma; species Sanguinoderma rugosum. The sequence goes on along the minus strand of VTPW01000005.1, from coordinate 3,408,939 downwards.
CGGAATTCCCCTTCAATAACCTAGAAAATGCTTCCACCAAACACACTCCCTTCTTTTCCAATCTCGGTTTCCATCCCACTTTCGAACCTCGCCTCTCCGAACTCTCTACCACACCCGCCGCTGATTCACTCACCGAACGACTTGCACATATTCATGCCGAGCTTCGCGCTGAGCTCGAATTTGCACAGCGGCAACAATCCCTTTACTACGATAGACGTCACCTCCCTGCTCCCGACTTTCAGCCTGACCAACTCGTCTGGCTTCTACGACGCCATATCAAAACAACTCGTCCTTCCGACAAACTCGACCACCGTCGCTTGGGTCCTTATCGCATCCTCGCAAAGGTCAAATCATCGTCCTACATCCTTGATCTTCCCTCTTACCTATCTCGCCTTCACCCCGTTTTCAACTTGAACCTTACACCGACCCTTCCACCTTTCACCCCCATTCTGAATCTCAACCTTTTACACTTGCTGAAGACCCCGCTCTTTCCATTCATTCTCTTCTTGATTGCAGAAAACTTGGACATAGTTACGAATATCTCGTGCGCTGGAAAGACCAGCCCGATTCCGAAGATTCTTGGATCCCCCTCTCGGATATTCCCACTTCTGCCAACGAGCTTGTCGATCGCTTTCATCGTAGACATCCTAAAGCCCCACGGCCTCATCCTATTACTATCAACCATACATACTCTCCCCTTATGACACTAAACTCTCCTACTTATGACACTATGCAACTAACCTCTGGTCCTGCCCTCACAGATCTCGAACCGCCCGTCGAACCGCTCGTCCACGCCGCCGCTCCTCGTCCTGCCCTGCCTCCGCTCCCTGCCCGCCCTGCCTCCCCTCCGGTCATACGCGAGAGATTGAGATCTCGGTATGTACCTCCCGCGCAGACTACTACTCGCTCTGGTAGAGTCTCGCATCCCTCTGTGCGTTATGACCCCGAGCCTTAAAACTCGTCGCACCACGTCGTCTCCCTTAAAGGGGGGATGATGTGAGGGTCAGGCTAGGGTCACGGCCATTCTAAGTATTCACGGACATTCTAGTTAGTTCACGGCCTTTCGTAGATCATATGCACTCACTGTATGCTATGCTTGTAGTCGTTAACACTACGGACTCTTCTCGGCATTTCCCGCATAGCGTACTTGTACTCCGCCGCTCGCCTCCTGTATCTTCGTCTCGTCAACACAGGTCTCGGTTGACTCGCCGTCTCATAGCTCTTTTCTCCGTCTCGCGGACCTCGGAAAGTTACCCGTTACAATAGACCGTATTAGCGATGTAATAGTTACCATGAATGGGATTGATTTATCTGCTGAAAACGAACCGTACTGAGCCTGTCGGTCGAGGTCGAGTAGGCTCGATAGTACTCATTGATAATCGAGCTCAGTCCCATTCAGAGATCCCAAACGAGCCTCTGCGACCCAGTTACCTTGCTGATGCGGGCCGCCTCCCATTAGGCCCGTGCTGCAGTATGTGGCACGTGATCGATCGGCAGGGGCGCGGAAAAGAAAAACGCACCTTTACAGCCACTCTCACCTTGCTGAGAGCCACGATCCAGGGCGTGCCATACTCGGTGAGCAAAGCCATTCAACCCAGGGAGCGAGCACAGAGCGTAGCCCTTGCCCCTCGCCCATGCCGCCCATTTTGCCTCACCCCTGGGGCTGGTGGATGGCTACGCGCGTAGGGGCAAAGTGCGCTTGGCCTGCCCATGTCGCCCACGCCGAGCCTGGAAGCATGCTGACTGAATTCTTTGACGGCAGGCGTCGACTGGCAGAGAGTGGATCGCTTGCACCGGGGAAAAAGTAGGCGCTCAAGCTGAAGCCTTCAGCACCCAAGGCTCACCCCTTGGGCCATGCACAGGGAAGCCAAAAGCACGGCGAGGGAGATTCACAACCTGGGGATCCAAAGTAAGCAATCATCAGCTGCTTGATATTCCGCCCCCGCCGTCTCTGCCGCATCACGGTTGCCCTTGTAGCGTTTCATTGCTCTCCCTTGATGTATCCCTTTTTTCGAACAATCCCAATTTTATCCAAACGCCTTACCATACCCCGCACATCGCTCGCCGTCTAATTTTACTCCGCCTTCGCACACCCCTTCCCATTCAGAACAAATGTGACACTTGCCACCTAAGGGTTTTTTATTCGCGCCTTTTGACGTCTCGGCCATTCGTACAGGTTACTTTCATCCAACTTTCAAACCATACGCATGCCATACCCGGTCGTTACTTCGTATCGTACTATTACTTTGTAGCATTACACTACTCCGTTTAAACAAGCGGTTGAAAGTAGCATGAGGCGATAGGCGCGCATGAAAGCTTCATACCCAGAAAAAAAATTGTAGCAAGGGAATGGCAAACGGCGCAGTAGTCATGGCAGTACGAAGGGATGATCAGATACGAAGTGGTGACTAGGCACAGTACGCTGATGGCACCCGCCACCGTCCATGGTACGTCGCCGAGAGCCATTCCGGCACTAGCACCCTATGGGTCTGTAACAGCCCTCTTTTCTGACAACAGTACGAATCAACGGTGGTTGTCATAGCTGAAAACTTTCGGCCATGCCTGTCGTTCATGCATCGACCTATATATATTCATAGCCTTGAACAAGGCAAGAATGCGTACGTTTGGAGATGTCAAGGAGGCGGACGACTTGTTGTTTCGAATCCTAGCTTCACCTCCGCGGGGGCAGTGCCGTATGTGGGAGGGCGGGGTGCGTACCGCATCTACTCTCTGTATGCTATGGGGAGTGTCCAGTCGCCGCGTTGCAGCATCGTGGCGGTTTACACCACATAATAGAGCTGCGGGGTAGCGATCCTCCGGGTTGCTAATCCGCCGTGTCCCAATCCCGCCGTCTCCATCCCCACGTACCGTTCCGGCAACTTCCAGAGTGCCCTCCTCTTTCAACTTCTCGTCAAGCGTCTGGACGGCCGCCGACTTCCCTTTGCACACGGAACCGTTGGCAGTTCTCCTTACTGCGCTCACGCCGCCCAGTGCTGCTTGCTTCCTTCGCCTCCTTGTCCGCTCCTCCCCTTGCCATTCCAAAGTTGTCCGGGCCGCCTGGGGCTGGCGGGGTTTCCGGAGCTCGCCTCTCGCGCTGCGGGCGGAAACTTGTTCATTGAGGCTCACCCACTCGTTATAAAGGTTATATACTCCGTGTGTTGTCACGTAAGTACGTGCGATGGGTGTGGCCGCAAAGGGGTGAGAAGGACTCCGAAGGTGAGTAAATGAAGCGTCGGACACCGGAACACAACGTGTAGGGCCAGGAGTCCCAATAGCAACAGAACTTTCAACAAGAAATTTGTTTGTTTACTCAGGTACTATGTAGGGCACATGTATATGTGAAAATCCGATCCTCACGCCGGTGCGCGCGGCCCAGAGCGGAGAGGTGTGTATTGGCGGACATATCTTCTGTACAGTACAACTCTAAATACGCCATGTGGGTGAACGCGGACTCTGACAAAGGCTATAGCTACTGGACTACTCGCAGTCCAGGAGGTCATGTAGGCGATGCCGTGGAACTTCTATGGTGACTGAGGCTTCAGTCCCAGTACCGCCTCCGCTGCTCGACTTCGTTCGAATTCGTTTGTCACTTGCCGGAGCCACTGCTTCCGACTCCGGTGTCCCCAGAGCTTTTTTACTTCCTTCGCTGCGTGAGGCCGATCGCCGTCTACCACTTTCCGACACTGCTGGCCCTGACTCCTGGGCTCTTGGAACTCCAACTCTCCCCCTCCCTTCTCCACCGGTGGCTGATCGCAGCTGTCTGTCGCTCGGCGGCACCCCTGCCTCCGGGTCCCGTGCCTCCTGCCTTTTGAATACAAGGCCTCTCCGTCGGAAAGCTGCCTGCGCCGGATGCTCCCCGTCCAACTGCTCCCTGCTTTTGGCAAACTTGGAAAGGGGCACTACAACGGAGTCATTCATTGGAAAGTCGGTGGCGAATAAAGTACATACTGTCACTAAAGCTCTCAACACCCCAGAGCTTGTGCAGTAACAGGCACACTTCGACTTTGAGTTGCTGGTTTCGGAAAAAGCCTCCGTACTCCAACTCGGTGCGACCGTAGTTGTACATCCCAGCGATTACACCGTGTCCGCTAGTCTCTTCGGCCGCAGCGTGAACCTCTGGATATGCTGCGTCTTCATAGACCTCTCTAAAAGTGTGCGGAAGCACGCGGCGCTGGATTAGCAGGATGAGATGTCTGCAAAGCCGAACATTGAGTTTTCGACCGTCCATATATGCGCCAAAGAGTTCCTGGACAGTTTCGGAGAGGTCATTGGCGGTAAACCTTCTCCCGCAAAAGACAAAGATGCCCGTGACGTATAGCTCAAGGAACTTTGTTTCTTGAGAACTATCATCGGCCCCTCGATTGCGGAGGCGGTTGAAGACCATCATCTCCAAGGGACGGATGAGATGGATTAAGTTATAGGCGGCGCGAGCTAGTCGGAATGGTAAGGCTCGGGCATGATGTTTCATAGCCATCGTGATGCCTGCCCCTTTGTGATAGTCGCTGAGTAGAACTAGGAGTTTACCGCGGACAGGATGATTATAGACGAAGAGATGCCGTCGACTGGTGTTCGTGTTCGCAAAATTCCAGCTAACTTCCTCGGTTGCTCTCCCAGGAGGGCCCTTTAGAAGATGCTGCAGGGCAAGGAATAGACGCCAAGCTTTGTGCAGCGATCGAAGCCACTTCGCGGATGCAACAGGATCCATATCTACAAGATCCCCTCCGGTGTGCCCGGTGGTCGTTCCCAACCAGTCATGCTGGTTAATCAAGATGCGTGCGAGCTCTTGGCTCTCCTTGTTGTTGTGGGCACCGAATACGCAGTGCCTGGGCGTCCGGATGTCCATACCGTCAACGAGTAGCTCTGGATCGTACGCCAGCCCGACGCCGTCTAGGTCGATTCCTAAGAGGACGTCGTTTTGAATGATCGAGTCCAGATCGTTCAGTCCTTTGTTAAGGGCCTCTTTGATATCATCCAAGGAGAAGACATGGCGCTCGACTCCGAACGTTCCATCAGGGAGGCACCGGACGATAGGCGGAGTCTCGCTTGGATCCTTGAAGACGATTCGGCTCGCCTCTCTCATGAAATTCCGCATCATTGAAAACGGTGACATGGAGTCGTCCCGTAAATACTTGATCGCGAAGGCTTTCATTTCTCTGGTCAGAGTGAGGAACTTTAGTAAATGAAGTACAACAAGGAGCAAGCCGAACCAACAGGATAAGAGCCTCCGCTTCTTCCTTTTCTGTAGAGTTCGCGAGTATCGCCTTGTTGAATTTGACTCGGAATTTGCGAACAGCGAGAAGGCGGAGCATGAATTGGACCTTTGCGATGATAGGAGGGAACAGGGCTATCTTCCTCCAGGTAGATTTAGAATCGACCAAGGTTCCCGCTAGGAAAGCGCAAAGGGAACTGCTGAAGCTGTTCACCATCGAGACTAACGATGTTTCCGCGAAGTAAAGAGTGTTCAGAAATTCGTCGACCTTGCTAACCAGCACCACTTTTTTGTCGCCGCGGTCGATGGAGTCCCGGAGTGAAGAGAGGCTTTTTTTCTGCTCTTCATTAAACATGTAGAAGGCTTGCTTCGTGCCTATCAGCGGTCGCTTGAGATGGCGTAGCATTGAGTCCAGCATGCACACTTCCATCCTGAAGTAAATATGTCGCGTGCGTGGTAGCATTGGAGGCTCTAAAGGCCTGGGCGTAAAGTGGGTGCTACTACGGGCGGATGAGGACTTGAGAGAGAACAAGAACGGAATACTGACAGACGGCAGTCCGAGAATATGACTCGAATCTCCGGACTCCAAGTTTCAAGCTCTTCGGTTGGTTCCCCCATGCGTTCCTCGTAAAGCTCTGATAGCACAGCCCGGTAACGGTCTCCATGAATCAAAGAATAGACCTCGGCAAGATTAAAGCCGCCAAGGAAGCGGCTAAATCCATATTTCTCGTAGAATGGGTTCATGTATCCTATTGTTGCAAGAGGAACCTTCTCTGATAAAACTTCAACCTCTCGAAGATACTTGTCCGCCGGGGTGAGTGCAGATGCGGGTAAGGGGGCGCCAACTTCTTTGACATCCTGAGTTACCTGGAAGTATCGCGCGCCATTACCAGTCGTGGAAAACGCCTGTAGAGGAACCAATGGTCCTGAAGCACGCAGACCGAACTCTGATGCTGTCAATTCCGGACAAGCTTTTCCATGGCTTCGCAGTGCAGTCTTCGCGATCTCGATGACACTTTTCCTCTCCGACGAGGAACCTGATCGTATTCTGGGCGGACATCCGTGGCCACATTTGCAGACAAATCCAAGCACTGGCGGTGGCAACCCCTTGATGATTGGATGGGAGGACAGTTTTCGCGCCATCTCATAGCGAGGAAGGAAGTATTCATCGAAGCTGTTCGAATCCGGTAGGTCCTCTAAGGGTAGACGGATCCACTCTGAGAGCCTCTTCTTATAGTGAGATGGCTTCATGTGAGAACCATGCTTCTCTTGGAGATGGTTGAGCAAGGCGGATACTCCCTTGGCTGCTGTTCCGCAAGCCATACAAAAGAGAACTCGGTATCTCGTATTGAAGCCCGACTGTAGCGAGATGCTTCTGATGACTAGCTCCTCAGTCTCGAAGGGACTATAGGCAGCAAGTTAACCCGTAATCCAGATTCTAGAATCAGCAGCACGTACATCTCCGTATAGTGGAAATCTTCCGGTAACTGAGAATCCAAGCTCTCCATCGGCCCCGCCGCCTCTTTTATCCTTCGGAATCATGTTAGCTGGCCTCCACGGCCAGGAAAAAAGAGCGTACTCATGAGCCTCCATGGGTCCCGCACTTTCTCCGGTTCCTTCATCCGCCCCCTTGTCTCCTTCCTCCTCAATCATTCCGCCCACGTCGTCTGCGAAGGGGTCCTGACGATGTTCGTCATCGTCGAATTCGGAGCATCCGTCGGCATCCTCCAACAGACCCTCCTTTGTGCTGTGGAGATATTTTAGACATCAGTGCATACCCAGGGCAGACGAGCGTACCGTCCGTTGAACTCGCTTCGCCCCTCCCCGTGCCTTCCCTGGTCTTCTTCGTTCTCTTCTTCGTCCCTTTCCATGCCCATCGTGGCTCCCTCATCCTCTCCGACAATCTCCCAGTCATCGTCATCCAGTTTGCCCGAGGCCACGGCCAATTCAATCTCCTCCACATCTTGCTCTATCTGGAGCTCGATATCCTCGGGGTCGATCTCGAAATTACCCTCATCCAGCGATGGGTCCTTACTCTTTTCGATACTGTGACCATCGGATAATGTGCCCGCTTCGACCATGTCCTTGAACATTTGAATCAAACTTTCGCATTGTGCGTCGGACAGTACCGTTCTGTCCTCCGCACCACATTGGTGTCTAATGTGAGAGCAATGAGAAACTGGAAAGCCAATACTTTCACTAACACACGCACAAAATAGGTTTTCCATCAGTGGTCCACACGAGCAACGTGACGTTGCTTTTCGAAGGCCAATCGCACATTTGAGAATCGACTACCCTGAATAGCATGGGTTTCAGGAAACTGTCGAAAGCATAATTGAGCATTTCATTGCATTCATGGTCTACAGGCGTAACCGTACTTTGCATCCATGGCCACGGCTGTAGAGGTCGTTTTGAGTTTCAAGAGGCGGAGGCGGACGCTTGCACGGCGAATTGAGCACCTTTTCTATATCACATGTCTCTGGTTACCTTTACGGAACACGTTTTATGTTTACTGTTGGTGAACACGTTTTTATGTTTATGCTTACCGCTTACAGCAAGTTTCATAACGATAGGCGTACCCAAGTATCCATTATTTGGTCCTAGAGCGACCATTTTGCTGCTGCCGGGATGCTGCCGTCCCTTGCCGTCCTTGATGCGGCCAAGAATTCTAACTCGGCCTTGGCAATATCCAGCTTCCGGTAAACAAACGAAAACGGCGGACGCCTACTGTTATGAAACTTGCTGTGCCGTTGCGGAACACGTTGGGACTGACCTGATGACTCGCATCATCTATTGGGCTCGGACTTTTATGTAAAGACCGTATATTTGGCTAGAAAGAGCAGAATCTAAGATTGCTCTTGCGCGGACTATATGCGCGGTGAATCCAACTAATCGTCAAATATAATCCTGCTTACTGTCGAGTGTCTTGAAATAAGACGGTCAGACCCCGCCTCCAAACGGCCAGGCAATGATCATGACAGAGAAGACAGAACGATATTACTGACCTGATCGTCTGATCTCAGCATGAGGCAGATCGGAACTTGATGTGAAGGCGTGCCTCCGGTAGCACTTACAAGTCTAAGCAAAACACAAGTCATAGGCCGGTCAGACAAACGGGCTGTGGAGTGTTCGAGGAAAGTCTCGGAGTGAATCCTGAATGGGGAGAAAAGCGGGGGACGACCGCGAAGCATAACAGAAGCGGCTCTGAGTGACGGTGGACCGAAAACGCTAGCTTGGGCGGTGTTTTTCATACCCGAGCTTTGTCATTCCGAATGCCTCGCGCTTCGTGCAACTTGACCCATCTCATCCGGCACTTGATGAGCGTTTTCAACGTACTCCGACCCTTCATGGAAGTCAGCAGGGAAAGCGGCCACAGCCTTTCGGGTTGACACGGGTAGTAAGAGCCTTCATCTAGCTTTCCCTCCAGCACTGGAGAGCATTCTCCTTGGTAAACACCAACACACGGCCCCGGACCGTCCGCGGGAAAATGTAACTGGACGTAATTGGTATGCGGAGCAAAATGGCACTTAGATATACGTGCGACATATAGACCGAGCATAAGCCCAATCCGATCCCCGCAGCAACGCTATAACGGTCGTTTCCATACTCATCAAGGTCCGTAGTCCGAGCCGTTATCTGCACTAAACAGATCATCATGATCGCTGAAAATACCCCGCTCGCGAGGATGGTCGTGGTTGGCATCGTAGTCTGTGCCATTGCGCGTGGGCTCCAGTTGAGGGGGCACGCCCTGACTTCTCTTTGACACCACATGCCGTTCATAAAATTCTAGAAGCTGCGATGGGGTTAAAAAGGCGAACGGGAATCAGATATGAGAACATGCCATCTTCGGCAGGTGCTCCCTGCAATCGGTTGAATCCTCTTGCACCATGAGACCGGTTTTGCTACGCAATAGTTAAATATGTGGGGGAATTAGAGTAGGAAGCTCCGTACAGGAGAAGGAACACGGCCAGTTTGACATCACCGCTACTTTGAGGTCCGGCTTTGGCAACTGTTACCACTTTGTCAATGTGACGCTCCCAATCATCGTCCTGCCGGAAATGCTCTGGCATAGATGGAAGCTTGTTGCGCTCACTTATGGCAGCGTTTTGCCAACGCCTTGAAAAGTCTTCGAGAAGCGGATGATCTCTAAGGAGCGGAACGGTGTCAGATCAGGAATCCCGTCCGAGCACTCAGTACTTACCGTAGAACTTCTTCAGACACCCATGAAACATGCTCATCGGAGAAGCCCCTCCATCGCACAAGGTACTTGTTGGTGCTACTTAAAGGTTCGTCGTATGAAACCGGAGTGTGGCCTATTGGTAGACTTACCTCGGACGATGTAGTTTCTTACCCAGAATGGCCTCAATGCCTGGGAGCTTGGGTTTGACTATGGCATCGCAGTAGTAGGGCCCTCCGTGTACTTCTTGTAGATGGGACTGGAGAGAGGCAGAGGTATTGCGGTACTGCGTGCAGGACTCCATGGGACATCTCAAGAGTCCTTGAGGTCCTGCTCGATCAACTTGAAATTTGGTCCTTCCAGCATGCTGGCCACTCCGAGCGGCTTCCAGAAAAAGGAAGTGAAGTTAGAGCCGATTGACACGCATCTTGGAGCACTTACCAGAGGATACTAGATATTGAAGGACGTGGAGTTGAATGAAATGATCACTCGGCGAAGCCTCCTCCGTGGTGAGGTCCATCCTGCAGTAGGGGCAGTAGTCAACGTCTGTACGAGGGACTTCCTCCCAAGTGTAGTCTCTGATCTTCCATGCTCCAGTTCTAATGCTATACCTATGTTTCTCGAGGATATGCCGTCGGAGCGATGTGTAGTCGATCACGCTACAAGTGGTGCAGAAGCTGCACTCAATCTTCCCCGTCGGAGACGACCTCCTGAATGTGACTGGTCCAGTAGCTATGATGCAAAGTTAGCTAGCTATGCAATACAATGGGAGACTTGGAACATACAACTGGGGGCAACATACTGAAGGCAGTGTGCCCTTTCGTAGTGGGCTTGAAGACTCCGGTCTTGGTCTGAGCGACTCCGGTCTTGACGTGTGTTGAAATTGCACAATGTGCATCTGATGCCATGCGCCTGAACCGGTCCATTGTCATGAGCCATCAAAGCAAACGAGGAGAGCGACGCCTGTCAATCCAACGGACGTAGCGCAAACGATCCCTTTTTTCTTACTTGTGGGAAAATGGTTCCTTATGCACAAGCGAAGGAACATTTAGACCAACCATAGTGTGTGGCCTTCAGCATTCAGTACTCTCGGCATGCGATAAACAAAGGAGACATCTATATTTATACCCTACGGAAAGTGCATTTAGAATCTACATATCTGAGATATCACAAATGTGACGATTTCCGGCATCGCTAGCAACCACCCTCTTGCAGGAAGGGCAAAGGGTGAAAAGGGACTTGAACTTTGCGAGGGGAATCCCATGCCCATCCATGTCCTTCATGAACCTCTCCGGACCATAGACCGTTAAGGATTCGCTCCCCAAGGCAATGGCCTGGGGAATCAAGAACGGAACGGAAAGGACCGGTTCCTCATCAAGTCGGATGGGGTCGAGGGCGGAGCCTCTGGCGACATCGCGGTCGCCTCCGTGCTTCAGAGCCTTGTCTGTACCCATCGGTAAGCCTAGGGAGACGCGGTATAGTATTTGAGGAATCATACCTCGTGTTGTGGGGATTTGATATGGCTTGGGACGTTTTGCTCTTCTTGTGGCTAATGTGGATGAGAGATTGCAGATAATTGAGAAAGGGCCTACTCACCGGGGGGTGAGTCCGGGGAGGGATCGGGACGTGGGAGGCGAACGCGGCGGCTGGAGCCCTTGGAAGCTTGCCCTGACGGCGCGCTGGGTATATTGGGGCCGTCACCCATAATATGCTGGTAAACGCGGTCTACGGGTACTGCACCTCTTATGGTCAATAGTAGAACCCAAAAGGATGACTTGGGGGCGTACCGAACATCCCACAGGAGCCAGAATCCCGGTAATACTTACAGCTGTAGATAACGCCCTTCAACCCACTCGAACTTTCCTTTTTGAGATTGAATATTTTCGCTTGCTCTCCATGGTAGCAGAGCGGTGCGTCTGATGCACGCTTCTCCTCGTGGGCGGCCAGCCATCGAGCCATGAGCGCCGTTGGTTTGACGAACGCCCCGCCCTCCTGTGGGCTATTTGCTGTGCCTCAGTACAATACGGAGAGTCAAATTGAGTCTTACTAAGGGAGTATAACGGCCTCATTCTGCACTGCGTTGTAGGTGATCAGGTTCCAGTTGGCAAAACCCTTCTGTAGTTCTCTCCCTTGCCGACGGAGAGCTAAGAGCCTTTTGTCATCGTCATCCGGTTGGGGTATTGACGGTAATGCCGGGGATACTGAACGCTTGAGAGAACTGGGAGGCGACCCAAATGGACCTGGCACCCTCTGGCTGGAGGATGCAGAGGACATCTATGCCGCAGAAGCAGTGCGACGATTTCTTTGGGCGAGTTGTCGGAGTAGCAATTTGAGTACCGTCCCCACCCGTGTGAACGTACACCGGGGACGCTGCTCATAATTTGCTATAATCCCTGTCGGAAACCGTGAACATTCGAACACTTGAGCGGCATTCATCCACTTTCCAAGACTTGAAGGGCTTGGATTTTCCTATAGAAGTGTCTAACGGATTTCGAGGACATTTCACATCGTGACCGCGAGGAATAGAGAGCACCGAGTCAAACGCAATGCTACGTATATACTTCACTCGGATCTCACGCGACCTCAGCAGACGATTGCAACACTCGGCACTTCGCAAACTTGGTGCCATCATGGGCGAGCCATACTTAGTTAATAGTCATCAAAGTTTCGGTCGCGGGACAACCTCCCTACGAGTAAAACAGCCACGGTTTGACCGGGTGTGGCAGCTAGATGCTCCCCACTGACAAAGCACTGGCCCAAGCCGCTCGTCGTGAAGGCGATCTGGCTGCCCAAATCCCGGCGAGCAGATTCCTTGGCTAAACGATGATTCCGCTGTGTCGTTCCTTGTCCATATCCCCGACGTCTGCCATTCACAGGTGCTCGAGAGTTTCGATCGAATTCTTGCCTCCCTTGCTGCATATGTTCCTAACGATTACGAAAAGAGGAACTTTGCTCACTGGCCATGGTGCAGTTGCACGGTATGGATGACCTCGCCGACGCTGACCCCGCTGAGGCCTTTACCGAGAATAAACATACTGTGCAATACAAGTTCTTTCACTTTGATATTTTGTCACGTCCTGAACGCGACTATCTTCGGGTATATGGGTATACGAAAAGGCGAATCTGACGTATCGTCGCAAGAGCGGCGTCATTTGTGGCGTTCTAAACGACTTTGACCTGGCGTCGGATGTAGCTGACTTCAACACTGGGACTTCAAAACATTTGTACAGTAACGCTGCGGTATATGGACCTTCAATCTTAGGCCTCAGGCCTCAGTGTGAAGCTCCGAGCGCTAGCGTGAAGTTTGAAGTCCGACCGATGGGGGCGCGTCAATGATCTCAATGCCTTCAATTCAAAGTGCTGCCCACGAACCTTTCAACAGCCTTTCGACTTTCGACGATGCCCACTGCAGTCCTTGTTTCCCCCTGCTACAATCCTGCGTGCCCTCTCAAGGCAGAACCCAATGGGCCTCCGGGGGATTACATCTGCAGCAAGTGCCACGGCGCTCATTATTGTGTACTGAGTTTTTTATATATTCTTACGTTCATACTCATTTTCTTTCATTAGGGCAAACCGTGTCAAAGGGCAGACTGGAGGGCCCACAAAAAGCAATGCAGAGCCATGGCGCTGCTCATCACGCCTCCGTCTACACACTTTGAGGCATTCACTAAGAGAAATGTAACGCAGGTAAGCACCTACGTTTGTTCCGCCCTTTTCCATGCTAAACTTCTTGCCTTAGTTCGCCGATTTCTTAATTAGCTACTTCCAGAGCCACCCGCAACGAGAAGAACACCATACGATAGAGTTTCATTTTGAGGGCAATCGGGTTGGCGGAGGCTTTGAGTTCATTTTGAAGACATGTTGGGAGGCGTCTCATCTGGCTATTCCCCTTCCAGTTTCTAGGTCCCTTTGTCAAGGCACCACGACTGTGCCCATTCTTTTTCAATGCGAGGTTCCAATCTTTGATGACTTATTCTTCTTTTTGGAAATCACTGCGGACTTCACCCAAAAACTTGCACCCTACCCTTCTATTCTTCATTCGCTTCCCATTTTCAATAGTTTCGTAGTAAGCCCCACATTCCCAGGACATGGACGTCTTCCCTTTGGAGAAGCTTGAAGCCTTCACTCGCTGCGTATTTACTCAATGACACCAATGCACCCATTCATAGTATCTACAGCGTACACTCAACCTGCTGTTCGACGCCATCAACAACCCGCTTCTCAAGGCGTTTGACCTTCTTGGGAGGCAACGTCAAGATCGGGTAGGTCGTGACACTTTCGTAAGACCATGAGCGGGCCAGGGGAGGTAACATCAGATCAAGTCACGAGCTGGAAGTGCAAAGCACTCTCGAAAGCAGGGCGGGTGTGGTACGCTCCGGGGAAAGCGGCAGCGCTGTCACAGCGCGCAGCAGCAGCATCCGCAATCACAGAAGGCGATATTGCTCCTGTGGGTGTCGGAGCGAATAATAACATCATAAATCGAGCTTCCCAAATTGCTTATTGGCTTCACAGATCTCGATCCTTTTCCTTGGAATCACCGGTCCATTTGTGCTGCGAACGCATTGGATTCGTCTCTATTTATGGACATCAGAAGGTGCCGTCTGCGGGCTTATCCCGGATCGGATTCTCGGTAGGAATTTTTAATGCCCAGAGGCCCACTCGCGCTGACAAGAAGCCAGCTATCAAATACCCCTTTTGTTGAAAACAGGCCCAGAGCTTGGCAATGGCGCCCACGGCGTGGTCAACATTGTCCACGGCATGAAGGATATCCTCACAGCTATCCGGACTGGAGTGCGGAATGCGAAGTTTGAAGACACAGTGGCCAAGGCGGCGGAGGAGTTGAAGAAAGTCCAGGGCAGTCGCAGGACAGTTCGGAGTGCGGAATGGTCTCAATCGGACGGACTCCTGATGTTCCGGGATAAGATCTACGTTCCGGATTTGCGTCGGACCATTGTAGCCCAGCACCATGACACCAAGGTGGCAGGACATGCAGGCAGGTGGAAGACTCTGGAACTTATCTCACGCAGCTACTGGTGGCTCAACATGTCCCGCTACATCGGATCCTACACCCGGCACTGCGATCTCTGCCTCCGGACGAAGGCTCAGAGGCATCCGCCTATGGGAGAACTTCATCCGCTCCCTATTACGGATGAATGCTAGGATCACTTGAGGGTGGACTTCATCGTTGAGCTCCCGGAGTCCGACGTGTTTGATGCTGTCATGAACGTGGTCGACTCCGTAGGCAAACGTGCCCACTCCATCCCGACTCACACAACAGTCAGTGTCCGCCCTCGGCTCCGCCAACTTGTACCTGCAAAACGTCTGGAAGCTGCACGGGCTCCCTCGCTCTGTTGTCTCCGGTCGGGGTCTGCAGTTCGTCGCGGAGCTCACCCGGGAAGTCTACCGAATGCTCGGGATCAAGCTGGCGGCTTCCACTGTATACCACTGTCAGTCCGATGGACAGACAGAGCGGACTAACCAGTAACTCGAGTCCTACCTCCGGATCTTCGTTTGTGAGCGTCAGAACGACTGGGCATGGCTGCTCCCTATGGCGGAGTTCGCATACAACAACCGCGTCCACGCTTCCACCCAGCAGTCCCCAATCCTCCTAGATCCAGGTCACCACCCCCGCCTTGGATTCGAACCTTGTCAGCCGCCATCCCGCATGGAGTCCGCACGCGAGTTCGTAGACCGGATGAAGTCCGCCGTCGACGAAGCTCAGTCCGCTTTGGTCAAGCTCAGTAGAAATCCAGGTCTCTGAGGGTTTCAAATTGGTAAACTACGCACCGAGTTGTCACCAAAAGAAGACCGGTTCAATCTGACCCTGAGCTCAGCCATTGAGAAGATCAGGCGGTGTTCATCAGGTCATTTCAGCACCCATTGAGCACTGGCCCGCACCAAATCAACACCAAGCAAAGTCTCTGATTGGTCCACCAAGGTGTTGTTTAAGTTCGAAGAGCCGAGCCAGCTTGAAGACCCGAGTTAAGACCAACATACACCAAGGCTGGACCTTTGCCGACCAAAGCTCACCAGATTATGACCTTGTTGTGACCAAATACGGACATTCAGGACACCAAATTGAAACCAAGTATCGTTCTTAGTGCCGAAAGGTGGTTGTATTGTTCTGCTTAGGTGGTAGTTCGGTAGGATAACAGCATATATTTGAATCATAACATAATCATAATGCAACCGTAACAATACCAATAGTAATGATATGGTTGTGAATAGTTCGGCGAGAAAGACAAATTCATAGTGGTGATAGTCACCAGAGTAGCTAGGTGGCGGAAGGGGGGGAGAAAACAGGGAGTATCTGTGTAACTGGGGGCATGATGCGACGTGGTTTGGGACGAGATGTGGTTGCTTTACTAGTTTTGGTCGTCTAAAAAGGTATATAAGTATTGTACACATGGCAATGCCAGCAACTGAACATACGGCTTTGGCATTGATGTCGGCAACAAGGCAACGGCGTGTTTCCGTGTTTTGTTCTCTTGCAAGTCGCACAATGTACTCGATGACTGACAAATATATTTTAGAGTGTGGCAGGTCAAACACAAATGAGGAACTCACATGCAGGCTTCTTCAGAGCTGGCCTTGGCGGAATCAGGTCAAGGTTCTTGAGGATCCATCGAGCGTCCGGCATTGATATAGTGTCCAATTGCTCGCGAAGCTTGGCGTCAGTATCATCATCGAGGGCCATGTCGTGATCATCCTCAGGAGTGTTGGGAAGAGGAAAAAGCCCAGGCTGTCCGAAGGTTCCACTCTGGTTTAGAACATGGCCATGGCCGAGCCCATGGGCTCGGGAGGGTTGCGGTGAGAGAATGGGAATTTGTGATGGTCGAGCAGGAGGGGGAGGGAGAGAAGGCGGGGGAAGTAGTGACGGTACAACGAACGGCGCAGAGAATCCTCCCATAGGCTACGAAGTATATTAGAAATTGTAGCCAATAGAAAGGGAAGCAAACGTACGCCATCGGCTTTCTGCCATACATGGACCAGCCGATTGGTCAGGCGCTCGAGATATATGTCCGCAATCAAGGTGCTATCTGCAGGAAGATGGACCTTTCGTTTGTAGCAAATGTGGCGTGCACAGGACGATATACGAAGCCCAGCGGCGAGTAACCGGAACGCCATGTCGACGGAACCCACCGAACTCCAAGTTACCAACGTAGAATCAATACCTGACTTATAGTGGGAATGGCCCCATTGCTGGTTGTCATTATCTGCATCCACCATTAAGGTATCGGTATCGAGCATAGTCCGGAGTAGTGATGACGTCCTTGCATCTGGAATGCCATGTTGGAATAGCCGGTTCTGGCCAAAATTGATAACGACCTGT
This sequence comes from Sanguinoderma rugosum, assembly GCA_017499575.1. Classification (NCBI taxonomy): domain Eukaryota; kingdom Fungi; phylum Basidiomycota; class Agaricomycetes; order Polyporales; family Polyporaceae; genus Sanguinoderma; species Sanguinoderma rugosum. The sequence continues at coordinate 3,392,220 of VTPW01000005.1, read as the reverse complement.
CGGACTTGGCGGACAATTTCATTCGAAATTGCATCGAGGTGGCTTTCAGCCAGTTCTTGCGAGTCAAGATATGCTATTATGATAGTTTAGTCAGGTGGTCTGAGTGCAGAATGGATGTAAATTCACCTAGCAACCCATCACCTAGAGAGATATCAGTTCACGTACGCAAACATATCAGAGTCATGATACGCACATGTGGGGGGGACCTCAATCCAGCTAAGGTCAATAGCATTCGACATCCTGGAACCTGCAATGGACAGCGGAGAGGGTGGAGGTGGCGAAGGAGGGAATGCTGGGGAGGGTGATGGTGATGGAGGAGCGGGCGGACGTGCTGTTGTATTAGCAATGTCATTGTCAAGATCATCATCGCTGTGGTTGGAGACCATATTGATAGCGTCAGAAAAATCTTCAGAAGTCGCGGTTTCTGGAGTAGCTGCAACCGAAGATAAAGAAAGTCAGAGTAATAGAGTAGGACTTGTGTTCCACTTACGGTATCGGTTACGCTTTGTACCAGTATAGTGAATAGGGGAGAGTACTGAGCTGTCTCGCTTGCTTGCTGCCTTTGGGGTCTGAGATGGACCTGGATCACGCGCTTTGCCCTTGTCTTTGAATTGCTGGGGATGGGCCTGGTGCGCATGGGAGGAGGAAGTGCAGCTTGGCTGAGAAGTTGTTGGATGAGCTCGTGGAGGGGACATGGGCTGGGAGCTGGATGGAGGGCAGCCAGGAGTTCGCCGCTGTTTTTGTCCTTCATCGTGCCGTCGCCACCAGTCAAGTGATACTCCAAGAACTGCTTGAGCTTTCATTGAACCTTGGCAATAGGTCAGTTGATGGCATACCGACTCCAATAGCGCGATAGCACCATTCCACAAGAGCCGGTGATAGGTCTTGCAGTATGTCATCCCGCGTGGAACATTCTCGGGAGCCTTGGGAGAGCGTAGCTGGTATAGCAGATATGCGACATGGCGTCCATAGTCCATCAAACTTTGAAGAGTGTCCTCAGATACAGAGGAGCCATCAGCCTCACGAAGAACTCGCTTCACAATTACTTTTCCTGCATTATTTCCATATGCAAGAACCTTCGCTTGAGCACGGGTGTAGATAACCTCCTTTGACAAATGCGCAGGCCGTGTCGGGGGACCCGGTGCGAAACGTTTGGAATACTCTCTCAGCGTCTCCAAAGTCAGTTTCTCCGCTGGCAGAGGTTCGCCTGGGTGTCGAAGTGATTGGATGGGACCTGCCGTTGGACCAACCATAGCTTGGTGATAATTTCCATGAGAACCGAAGTCTGACGCAACTGATGTAGGCCTGCGCTGCAACGTTCTGATCATAATGAGCATTAAACCATTGAGCCGCAAACGACTAACTTACTCTAATGAGGCCGTAAGTTGTTGAATAGCGTTGTACAGGACCTGGACCCTCTTATAGTGGTTTTCTTCTGCCCATTGCAAAGACCGTTCCACATACGGCTGAGCAGCCGGTGGAACGGGGCAAGTGCTGTTGAACTCCCAAAATTGCCCGCTGACTTTAGAAGCTTTGGTGTGATCCAAGGAATCAGAGAGAGGCTCAAAGTGCGACGAGGACACTGAAGGCCTTTGGCTATATGGATGGCCCCGGTGTTGGTTGGAACCATAAGGCAAATCTTGCTCCCTTCCCATTTTCGATGACTGTGCGTTGGAAGGCCATGGTGCGGCCGGGGCATTTGGGAAGGGTTGCTGCCGACCAATTGGTGGGATTGGAAGACCGGGAGGGTATTTTGGCTGGGTATTGTTGGTACTCTCGCCCAGAGGCATAGCACTGCCTTGGGACGCGAACGACGCAGCTGAAGAAGGCCGGCTTGAAAAGACTCCATCAAAAGGGAAGAATTCAGCAACAGAAGCTGGACGAGATTGTGCTGATGTAGGCCGAGAGAGTGCTGATGTAGGCCGAGAGAGTGTGGACCATTCGCTGCCACTGAAGAGAGACATGTCGGAAACGACCGATTCACTCCGGCTTGGGGCCCTGTCTGGAGCCACAAATTGGGAGCGTTCGTAGTATGAAGAATGCATTATATATGTCTGGTTTGTGCAAGAAAGCTTGGTTTGTCGTAGGAGGATGAAAGAAAGCTGAGGAAGAAAATACGTTCAACATAGAACAAATAAATGTGCAAATAAAATTAAACAAGCCGTAGGTGGGCGAGCCCAGGCAAAGACTAGAAAAGGGTCAGAGAAATCTATTTAAATAAGGAAAGCAGGTTAGTCAGTCGAAAAGTTCATAACCCCAAGGATGTACATACTACGAAGAGCCAGACACAGTATTGCTAGAGTTCTCTTTATCAGAGGCTTCGCCTGAGCTGTACGGAAAGCCAGGGGAATTTGACCATAGTTCAACTTTCTTGTCCGCCTCGACAAAGTGTTTGACCCAGTCAACAGCGTACAAGACGAATCTGAGGAGAAATGCGAGCCTGAATCATGGAAATCCCCAAGGTAAGAGGCTGAATCTTTGCGGCAGTAGGAAAGCGTAGACGAAGCGACATTCGTGTCTGAATGACCAGACATGAGACCCATCGTGGTGTTGGTGCCTGTGAAGCCGGTGGACATGAAGCTGGTAGACGTGAAACCACAAGTTGGCATTGGTGGGAGCAGGGTACACGCTGAATTCCAGCTTGGAATTCTTGCCGTAGTCGGTAGAAAGACGTTCCAAGATCAAAGCACCAAGGCTGGAACCAGTTCTGCCACCGAAAGAGTGGAAGATGAAGAAGCCTTACAAACCACAACAGTTGTCTACCAATCGACGAACTTTGTCCATTACAAGATCGATCTACTCTTTTCTAATCGTGTAGTGACCACGGGCATCTGTAGCGGGCATCGAATCAAGTCAGAATGTGTCGATGCAATCGTAGAAAGGTGCATACAATTGCTTGCCAGTGACAAGTGTCTCGGGGTGGAAGAGACTCCTGTACGTGCCATTCCTCACTTCATCGATGACATTGGGCTCAAGGTCAACATGAAGCGAGCGAGGAACGTGTTTTCCAGAAGACGTCTCGGAGAAAAATGTGCTGAAGCTGTCATCGTTCGTTGAATGGGGAACCTTCCGTGATATTTATATTGATCGCAACTGTCATAAGGTCAGCTGCAAGCTACGCATTCAATAAGTTAACTTACCTTTCACCCTCTGCTGTTCACGAATGCTGCACCATGAGAAATCAGCAAGTGAGACTTGTACCCCCACCGTTTGGCCAAGACAATGTGCCCACTAGCCCCAGGGGTGAGGCAAACTGTACACAGAGCTTGGCCTTGCGACATTGGTGTGGCGTCTGAGCTGATCTGCTGATGGCCCGTATCTTTATTCAATGGCGGCAGCCCAGTTGTAGGGAGTGTAGTGGTCCAGGATAGACATGTTGGCGGCAATGGTTTTGAGCCAGTATGTATGTGATTTGGATGAGAGTAGTTGAAGGGAATAATAAGATGATTGACTTGAGAGCCACTTAATCTGAAAGAAGCATTCCCAGCAGGGACCTCGGGAATCTGAGCTACCCTCAAGAACGCAGAAATAACGGTGTTGAAAGCTGTTGGCTCGCTGAGATGTTTGAGTGTAGAGCACTAACTCCGGAGGGTCGATCTAAGGGTGATCTTGAAGATCAAGGTGGTTGAATGTCCCGCTCATTGACGATCTTGAGTAGAATGACTAGAAGATACTGGCTACCAGCGAGACTGAGAGTTGCTAAAGTATACGGTTGAGAGCGGAGATAGATCGGTGGCGGTAAGTTACTAAGTGCATAACCTCCCTGTTAGAGAACGAGCGCTCGAAGATGGAGGTGCCGCTCAGGCTACATCAATAAATATTGAACTATTGAATAGTAGCACAAATTGGTATACTACCTACTAGGCATCATCTCCATCAAACAAGTCCTCTTCCCCACCCTCGTCAATAATGGCACTGTAGGGTTGGCACCCTGTTCGAGCCCGGATACACGGTATATTGTACGTATTTTATCATTTCGTTTACTTCCCTGTTTCGGTCCGTCATCAGCTGCGGCCGCATTCTATGTTAGGTACTAGATTACTTACTTACACATGCACATTCTGCATGTCTAGTTACATGTAGTACAAGTATATATAGTACCTACATATCTACCTACAATAACAAGAAGTATTTCCCTCCCTCCGTTGCGTTGCGAAGAGTCGAGCCAGTAGTGCGCACGCGGCGCCTCCTGCGTTTCCGTCCTCCGTTCCGTTCGTCACGTGGCGTTCGGATTGCGTTCGTTCATTCCTACTTCGCTTTTGGTGGGAACACACCATTCCCTGTCCTCGCTCACACACGGCGAATTCCTCTTCGCGCCTACAGCACCAGAATCTTCAATATGTAGCATCTCAAGCGCACCGTGCTTTCGAAGAATATAGACTTTATCCTCGTATGCAAACACACCCACCAGTGCTGTGATGCGACTAGCCTCCATCACGCTCAGAGCTTCGGTTGCAAAAGTACCTGTGTAGTACAGATTCAGAGTGTGGTTCTTGACATTGAATCGTCGGAATACAACGAGAGTCGGGAGCTGCAGGTCTTCCCCACGATCAGATTGGATCTTGTAGAATGCCATCGCTTCTCCCCATACTTTGCCACGCGCTTCGAAAAACCTGCTCGACCGATTCGACCGAAGACGGTGTTTGTTGGACTCAGAAAGCACACTGGAGATGACGGCATTTGGATGCTTGGTTTTAAATTTCCCCCACCGAGAGATCCTGCTCCTGACATCGGTTGATCCAAGATCTGCATCCCACAATCCAGACAAAGAAATCGCCGCAATCTCATCCCGTATTTCTTGAGTGCCTGCTCCTATTTTAGGCATTCGCCACTCTCGGATAAGTTTGCTATCCTGGCTTCGTTTGGCCGTAGCATTTGGATGCAAATCTGGGAGAATGAGGTCGAGGCAGCGTTCTAGTTCATCTTCTAATGCGATATTGGCCATATGTTTGAAAGGAGCTTTTGCGGAGCGTACTTTCCTGCCCAATCTCCCAACGCCTAGTTCACATGTTGCTTGTGAGCCTATCCGAAAGTTGCCAAACCAACGAATATGCCGAGGGATGTGAAGTAGATGGAGCAAGCAAAGCCGACACCTGATAATGTCACTGCTGCTCCGCACGTAGATGTGCTCGTATGTTCGCAAGAACTCGATGATTGTGTCTTCTAGATGTTCTAGATCCTCTTCAGTATGCCCAGTCAATCGCATAGCTGACTCGACAATGTGTACGAAGGTGGAGAAGTTGTCGATGACCTGGATATTGACACCAAGGGACAGAAGAATTGGTACAGCATACCAATGAACCAACGCCATCCACTCAAAGATTTTGTATTGAGAGTTTCGTTTCAGATACACATTGCGAATGGGTCCGCATAACGATGGTGGTAGTGTGGTGTTTGCATCCTGTAAGAGTTGGCCGAAACGAGCTGCCTGGTCGCCAGTGAGATACCCTGATTCGTTGAGCAGATCCCAAAGCCATGCAGTACAGTTCTCGTATAAAAGATGAAAAGGGTCCGATGGAAAGAACATCGATGGGTAGATGAACGCTTTACTTGATGCCGCTAGCGGCAGGCGAAGAATACCAGACTGCGTGATGATCGCTTTCTGTTTTTTCGAATCAGGTTCAGCGGCGTTGAGCTCATGTATTGTCTTCCAGTAATCCTGCTCAGTCCGAAGTGGAAGGTTTGAAGGATCGTATTCTGGTCGGTCAGGATTCCACACCGAGATTAATTGTTGCGAGAAAAGAGGGTAATAGAGGTATTTCCCGTTTTTCAGTGGCCGAGCTGAGGTTACCATTGAAAACCTATCTCCGTGACGACCCATATGCCCAACGAGCCCATTTAGTTTTGCAGAGCCCAGTTGATCTGCGAGTGTAAGAACGAGGAATGCCTTCATGACGAAGTAGGCATTGTCAAGCGCATCCCAGATCCAAAGGCCTTCGCTTGCATGGGCCATCTCTTGGAAGAAGAAATGAAGAAAAGTCCCCAGATTTCCGGGTGGCTTCGGGCCAGGTGTGATGAGAACGGTGAGGACATTTTTGACAAGATAGCGTACGATGTCCGGAATGTCCATGATAATGAGCATCAAAACCCATGTATCTGATTCTTTCTTGAGCGTTAACTGAATTCTATCCGTCGTGATTGCAACCGCGAGCTCTCGAGGGGATGAACTGGCAGATTCAAATGCAGATTTAGTGAACGTTGCACCTCGTTCAAGCAGTTCTCTTTGCACGGTACCACTCCCGTAGTCACGGTAGGTGACCTTCTGACCTTCGTTCAAGAGGTGGAGAGTCTTCTTCATGATGCTGTCTCGATATCGGAGCTGCATGCTCGTTTCTGCATTCCGAAACATGGCTTTCAGCTTCGCCACTACTGGTATGACCATCATCTGCGCTTGCGGTTCGCGTGATGTGCCATCCCCCCGGTTAGCGCGATATCTAGGCGTCTGGCATGCGATGTGGTGGTATTTGTTCTTCTTATGAGGATCCTTGACTTTGAGAATTGACGGACATTGTTCAAGGTCTTTGAAAGGCCCCGTAAATGCGATGCAATTATTGGGACAAACATCAATGTAGGTTGGATATAGGCCGGTGATATCCTTAGCCAATTTCCTGACCATATGCAAGCTGAGCAGCTCGAGCGAGAGGGCCTCTTCCATCAGCGCGCGGAATTGGTTATACGCGTTCACCGTTCCGTTGCTGCGCTTCCAGGCTAACCAGAGCTTGAGGCTCCATCGCTCTTCCTTGGTCATTGTCGAAGCCCTGTCATCGGACGGTTCAGAAGGAGGGGTTTCGGGACATGTGTAACCATCCAATAATTCGGCTTGAAGCTTCGCCTGGGACTCCGGCAGGGCAAGTAGTTGTTCCACACTGTTTTCGCAGATCGCCTCAGTGTCGTCGGTGTCGTCGTCCATGTTGTCGACCTCGTTGTCACCGTCCTGAGCAGCAATGTCTACCTTTTGGTTTGTATCACCGGGCCCGTCTTGCCATAAGGTTCCAGGAAGCCGTGTAGGCGTGTTGTATTCCTCACTAATAGAGTCGTATCCAGCATTTATTAATCAAATGATGACACGATCTGGTCAAAACTCACTCTCCCATCTGGAAACCATCATCCTCGTCTACCACCATTACGTGTTCGCGCAAAGAAGGGAGCATATGCTCTACGGAGTAGCAGAACTCAGCAAGTAGGTGGATATATAGAGTTGGTGATCAATCGTACCTCGATCAAGAGATCCTGTGAAATCCGTGACCAACTGGCTTGACCTGGGCAGTGGCGGCTCTCCGGCGAGCTGGATATAATTCGATTCTGTGGCAATGTAACGAGGTCAATCGTAGGGCGTGTGGTAGAACGATCATGATATCTACCTTCAATTTGTGTCCGTAGTTTTTGTAGATTTTCGTCGTACATAGATGCGTAGTAATTCTTCAGATGGGGGTGCATCGTACCAAGTTTCGCCCTTTCTAGATCTTGCGCTGCATGGTTCTTGACAGTGACTTCAGCGTACTTCTTCTTACCGGAGCAACTTGAGCAGTGGAAGTCAAATCGCAGTGACATTCTGCCAAAGATAATAAATTGGGTGAGCCCGTCGCCTCAGCTCCTACATTCGGGACGAACATACGCAAAGACTTGCACGGAGTCCAACGTTCCGGATACTGATACACCTTGATCGACTGATCTCAAGACTCGGAATGAGTGCGGCACGTTAAGATGATTGATGGATCAATGAACCTTGCTCGTCAGGGACTTGACTGGCGCGAGCTTTAGTTCACAACAACACTAAGTTTCATGCTAATTCAAGCTCAAGCTCAAGGAAGACAACAGCGGCCTACCTGAGTTGAACGTCTCTCACGGAAACAAGCGCCGCCTCGTCCGATCACTGGATGTTGACGAAAGCAAACCCGGTAAGCACCATACGACACCACACGACGAGCCCTGCAGGACCCTTTGGTACAAACTAGGTAACCTCCGTACTACTGACTACCAAAAGCACCTAATGTTGGCCGAGCAAAGACACAGCCGGAACAAAGCGAAACCCACGCGGACGAACCCTGACCAACACGTTTTTACTGAGGGTCAAGCCTCAGGATGACATGAAGCGCTACTACAATCAACGTCGGACTCCTGCCACGGAACACCAACCGGGTGACAAGGCTTGGTTGGACTCGTTGGACACCAACCTTGCACGACCTTTCCGGAAGCTCGAACATGCACGCCCCGGTCCCTACATGGTCGTCCGGAAGGTTGGCAAGGCAGCATACCGACTCCAGCTCCCTCCGGGCCTGTCCCGCCTTCACCCTGTCTTCCTGGCTGTCAAACTCTCGCCATTTCTTCCGGACCCCATCCCGGGTCAACGCCCTGCCGCTCCGCCACCTCCACAACTTGTAGATGGTGAAGATGAACATGAGGTGGAGGAGGTTCGGAGCAGTAGACGTTTTGGTCGTCTCTTGAAGTACCTGGTACGTTCGCGAGGCTATGGAATCGAGCACGACTCCTGGGAACCCGCAGCCAACCTCCAGCACGCTGCCCAGAAGGTCAAGGACTTCCATGATTGTCATCCCGACGCCGTCCGTGTACTCCGGATGACTCCTACGGCACTTGACCAGGCTTAGGGCTCTGCCCAGTCGTACTTCGACGTCTTCAGTCCGGGGTTTTGGGGCTAGTGAATACATGGCGTAGCAAGCAGGAATCTTCGCGTCGGGTCGCCGCGAGCTTGAAGGGGGGGTGATGTAAGGGGACACTCCTATTTTCTCCTATCCCCCTGTCTATTTCCCTTTCCCCTTGTTCCCTTCCTTCTTCCTTTCATACACGGACCATCATTTCCCTTCGTTCCCTCTTCATTACACGCCTTCCCCATCCACTCCGGCGCACTCCGGCGCACTCCGATGACTCCGATGTGCTCCCGCTGTCCGGACTCGCTCCGGACTTGCGTGCACACCTCTGGACTCGTCGGGCCCCCACCCCTTCCCTTCTTATTCCCACTTTCCTAGCACGACTCCTGCATATTCCCCTCCACTCACTATCACATGCTCCTGCTCGTACCTTGTGATATTCATCGGACTTGTGGCGGGTGTACTATACGGTTCTTTCGCTCTTCTCCCACACTTCTACAGTATATACTTCGCATCCTAGCATGGAGGATCCTTATCTTGTTCTCTTTGGATTCTCCCTCTGCTAGGCCTGCGCCGTTGGCCATCTAGAGGTTGCCCTTACATTGGCTGAGGCTTTGATAGATAGATTCCAGCTCAGACCTCGAGTCAAAGTAGTTGTTTCTTCTCTGTTACTATGACATTTCTTTTTTGCTCTCAACGAATTGATGATGCTATCGTTTCCCTGTACTACCGAGTCTCACCCGCGTATTCTATGCCTTTTCAAATTTCCGATTCTCATTAGTCACCTCGTTCCCAATGCCCATCGCTAGTGGAGGGCAAAGCACAAGCCCAAGTTTAAGGGCAACAAGTATTAGATCGTAGCTAATTTCGTAAGTATATATATGATATAGTGTTCAAAGCAAGATAACAACATTTACATAACAATATTAGGGCGCCCCTAGAGCATATGTAGCTAACTAATTATAAACATGAAGGAACGGAAGCGATTAGTAAAACTCATCGAATGGATCACCGTTTCGTGACCAATTTTGTACAGGCTGCGGCAAAGGGAAGGAACCCGTTGGTAATGCGGCGATAATCGCCACTGGCTACCGCGTATAGCCAATGGATCGTACGAGGCCAAGGCGCCGTGGGCGCATCTAGTGGATAAAACTTGTGACGGCGGACAGGCTATCGCGACCCCAAACGCCTGGTTATTGGGTTATTGGGGGGAGTTGAGTCGACTTCTCGCCCGCACGACTGCCACCCGGGATCGAGGCATCGTAGTAATTATCGCCGCCCAGCGAGATGTCCCCTGTGAGCTCTGTGAAATGTACCGAAGCAGTAAGTGTTTGCCCTTGGCGGGTATTAGTAATGTGGCGGCCAACTTCGCTATGCCGGTTATATGTTGAGTTCGTAGTTCAACTGAGGACAGTCGCGAGCGCGATGAGGGGTAATAGGACTCGATATCCTGGCCGTTCCGATAGACTCGATAAAAGTGCGTCACAAGGACGAGAAGGTTGCAGACAATTAGCACCGTTGTTGCCTAGTGATGCGAAGTCAGAACGCTCCGATAATATGAGACAGGCACGGGGGCACACCTCGAGATGAGACGTGACGGCAACAAGCACTCCCAGACCCGGTCCCCATCCGCGAGCACCAGTCAGGAATACGACATACAGGATGCTGGCCAATGTGGTGAACACGCTAGCAGCGAATATAGATAGGACGACGGGCCGAAGGTTGTACGGGAGTGTAATGTTCCACAGCATCTTCAGTGGAATGGCGATCAACATGATGTCAGCGATCATGTCGGCTGATTGGTTCAGGACAGTTAGACTGCGGCACTGGACGTAGAGAATCATAATTACTAGTGATGTTGTAGATGCCAACGCCAGGAGGGAGGAAGCACCGGACACCAGGGTTCCCATGCCAGCCGGAGTCGTGCCCGCAGCTGTAGCCACGGTAGGCGAGGAGTCCGGCGCACATTAGGCCGAAGAGAACGTTCATGTAAAATGCAACCTTCCTCATCATATCACCCGGTGGGAGAATCCGTACGGAGGATACCCCGATGCTGATACGAGCAGACCTGAAGCACCGGATGGGGGTGGGGTGAGAGTCGTAGGCACTAGCAGAGAAATATACGTACCAAACGGTGAGAGGGAAGCACATAAGGCTGATCCAGTAAATCCCAACTCTCGACTCGAAGTGCAGTTCCCCTAACCCTCTCCCAACCCGCCTCGCATTCTACGTCCCGTAATCGTCTTCTCCCATCTCCTGTGTTTGTACTGTTACTGAAAGCTGGTGAGTTGGCATGACTTTCAGCAAACACACTGGATGTGCATGCCCTGTTCGATGCTGAAGGCGACGCATTGCTTGCTCGTGGGCCCCAGGCGCACGGGGTCGACCGTTCACGACTGGATGGTGGTTCGAATCTGACTGACACTGACGGTGAGCAATGAATATTATCACAATCGTCAATACTATCAGCAAGTAATATTTGAATCAATATGGAGGGGAGGTGTGACGCGAGCGAGAACGGTCACGCCACACGAGAGGGAAAGTGGGAACCGTCGAATGTTGACAGGAGTAAAGCCGTGGTATTCGAGGGGTCCAACTAGGCTACCTAATACAAGATAGATAGATAGCCCTTATATACTATGGGAGTAGGGTAGAGGGTACAGTAGTCAAGGTAATAAATACATGTCGAGTAAAGTACATGCCAAATGAGAGTCCGGTGAAGCCTATGTGAACAGTGTGTGTCCGAGGATGGTTCGGGCTTCAAGCCCGAGTCGCTACATACGCCCTCCTGCGGTTGTCGTAGAGAACTGCATTTCAGGGTTCAAGAAGTGGTGGTTGGAATGTGGGCGCGCGCAGATGAAAGAGTTGTCTGAGGTCAGTTGTGGCACCGAACGAGGTGCGCGCGAGATATCGTTGGCGCGGGCGAATGTCATACGCTGTGGGTAATAGTGGGTGTGGTACGGCGGCACCTCATTGTGTGCATGATAGTGTCGCGAATCATAATGTATCCGGGAATCGAGCGGGGTAACGTGAACCAGTGGCTGGTTGAGTTCCGCCGGGGTGTGAATTTTCAAGGGGAACATATGAAATGAGGTGCGTCCGATGGGCGCGTCTTCGGGGTAGTGATGGTGTCGTTGCGAACCGTAATTTACAGTGTTGCGTGGAACAAGGTAGGCAAGTGGTGTTCCGGGTTTATCATACTGTGACTGAGCTATGCGAAATTGGTTGCGTTCAACTGGGTGTGGATGATGCTGCCGAAGATCGTAGTCAACGGTGTCGTGCTGGTGGCCGAACGGCAGTGGGCCTGTTTCAATAAAGCTGTCGTTCCGGGTGGTACAAGAAAGGGTCGGGGAACGATCAGCGCGTGGGCGTTGGTTGGTGGCAATTGGGAGGCGCGCAATGGCGTTGTCATGTGGGTATGGTCGCGGGAGTGCGAGCGTCGAGCGAGGGGTGCTATCACAAGTGCCGGGATTTCGAAATGGGGAATCGAGGAACGGTGTGGGATAGAGTGCAGTGGAATCCTGTAAGTAATGCTGAATTGAGGGGAAAGGAACGGTTGGGGGAAGTGGGAAGTGCTCGGGAAGGTGCATCGAGCAGCCGAGGATCGTTTCCTCGCACTGGCAGCAAGTGCGCTGCTGCTGATTACATTCTATTGTACTGTCATCAGCAGGAAGCGAGTGTCTGTTGGCTGACCTGTAATCCATATCCCTAGTCTTCCATTCGCGCCCTCCAGTTCTAGCTTCATTCAGAATGTGGGCGTGGGTGCAGTACATGGTTGTGGGTTCTTCGGCATGGGTTCTTGCCAAGTCAAGTGGACGATTGGGTCCGATGTAAGGATATTGCTGCGGCTGCTCGCGCGGGCCATCATTCGCCAATGTCTGGGCGTTGTCACTGTCAGCACAGTGGTACCTCGAGGAGTTGCGAGTTCTGCGCGCTTCGTTATCTGCTTCAAGTTGGCTTTCCAAATCGGGAAGTCTAGTTTCGAACTCCGTTGAGTTCGTTCCGGATTTCAGGATTGTCGTCGAGCCCGTTCTCTCCGTCCCGCCCTCCTTTCGTTCGTGCGGGGGAACGAAATTCAACCATTCAAGATGTTCCGCAAGACGACCTGGGGATGTATTGCACCCAACGGTATGGGGTTCAGTAGCTCGTTCGCAAACCGGGGTTTCAGTGGGTTCAATTGTTGCATATCTGGCACGATTCAACTCACGCCCTCCAGATTTAAGACATTCTGGGGCACGGGGCGCGACAAATCTCTGCATCTGCCACAGCTGTTGTGGCAGACTCAACGGGCATTCAAGACCAAGTTCCAGTGTCAAAGAGCGCAATCGTTCAGTTTCGTCCGTTGTCAAGAGATCAAGACATCGAGAGGAAGCATGGTACACTATTGCTGGTGTGGATTCAGGGTGCTGGGACACAGCGCAAATCCCGCGTGAAGAGTCCAGGTGTGTTGCCTTGTCCTCGAGGCGAGACTCGCGCTCATCTAGGGATTTCGACAGGTTCGACATCGTGTAGTTCAAGGGTCTGTCATCATCTGGGTCTCCTCGAACCAACGTGTTCACATGCGGCTTGGCAGTAACACCGGCTACCTCGCTTTCAGGGTAATAAGGTATCTCTCTGGCATGTATCTCATGCCATGTACGGTCGGGAATACTAACTGCTTTTTCGGTTCGATTGCAGGATTCGGACGTGCTGTCTGTCATGGACAGGACATCTGCCGCGGGCTCATAGAATTCAGGCGAGTCAATTGCGAGCGACACGCCACCAAGGAACAGCATACCGGCCTCTAGGGCGTCGCCGCTGGATTGGGATTCGGATTCAGTTGCAGCATTGTCGCGTCCAGCAACCTCATTGTCAGTGCTGGTTTCAGATTCAGATTCGGACTCGGTCGTGTCATTATCGCGTTCCGCCACCTCGTCGCTGGTGGTGGAATCAAGGTCACTCTGGGCTACACGGAGCTCTTTCGCAGGCACACCTGCACGTCGAGCTGCTTGCTTGTTCTGCCTACAATCTTCGAAACGGTGGCCTCTCTTGTGACATATGAAGCAACGGCCTTCGGCCATGAGTCGTTGGCGTTCAAACCGGGATAGTTCGGGTCTCGCAGGGCCGTCATTTCCATCCGACGGTCCTGGTTCGTTCTGGGAGTCATCCCAATTGTGGGGGAGATCAATGGATTCTCGGGGGTGTAGTTCAGCTTCGTCTTCACTAGATGGGCATGCAGAATCTATAACATACGCAGATTCATTGTACCGAGTAGGTACATAAATAGACTGTGAAATTTCGATTATCTCAGCGGTGGCAACAACATCATTCCAACTGGATGTCTCAGGGTTTAAACGGTCTTTCCAAAGACCTTGCTGGATGGTAGGACGTAAGCTGAACCATAAGGTTGTTACGCGAGTGCGTTCATGTGTTATGCCAATGATGCTAAACATCTCGATGAGTTCGGAGATGTATTCTTTGACCAATTTTGGTCCTTGAAGTAAGTTTTCAAGCTTCTTACGCTGGCGTGAGATGTAATCTGCGGGGAAGCAGAAATCAAACAGTGCAGTAAAGAAGTCACCTAATTTCCAAGAGGTAGCACTATAGGCTATTTGTCTAATGAAAAAGGTATATGCGGTGCCTTTGAGAAATGGTACCGCCTTTAGGACACGATCCTGACGGGGGACTCGGCCTTCTTTCACGTACGTGGTAAATTCACGAGTGAACCTAAAGAACAGTTGGCTGTCAGCTGTTCCATCATACGGTTCTGGTGGTGTCGGTTTAATCAAGCATCTGCGTGATTTGTGTTTTGAGTGTCTATGGCGTCGGCTGCCATAATCAGAGTCTTCGCTGCTCGACTCAGTTTCTGACGAACTAGGTTCATCGTCGTCGCTAGGTTCAGGCTCATGTTGATGCTTCTGCTTCCGATTGGAAGGGGTCGCAAAGGCTCGACCGAGGTAACTTTGTGGTGTGATGGTGGTGAGATGTAGGGGAGAGTACTGTTACGCGTCAGTGCGGTTGAAAAGGGTCGGGTCTTCAATTTTTCAAACCCAGGAACAGGCCCTGGCCGTGAAGACCGGCCCCAGCTGAACAGTCGATTATGCCCATGATATCAGGGGTCAAGTTGATGGTCACGACGGTTGATGGTCAAGCTGACGGTCACGACGGTCAACTTGACCGTCAAGTTTTGCAAAGGCCTGTATCACACCCTCTGTCGTTCCCGGTAAGTCATCCTCAAGCGTCTTAGTTTTTTACTCATCGTTGGTACCAAAATAGATAATCTTTGGCACCATCTGCCTCAAGCCTCAACGACGGAGGGCATGAAGGACGTCTTGGTCCTGTGTGTCGTAGGCAGGCTTCTGCCTGTCCTATACCATGTCTCGGCCGTTGGGCGCTTATTTGCTCGGGAAAGCAAGGTGAAGGCCTCAATGTGAGTCCCATGCATACACCGGGCCGAACGAGACAGTCCAGAGCCGCGCCATCGATTAAACTAGGGCAGGGGGCTGAGTTTAGACTACCATCTCACCGTGGGAGAAAGGAGAAAATGGGAGAAAGCGTCTGCTTTCTTCCTCAACGCCCATCTACCGCTATCGGTAAAGCCATGAATGTACTTAGTTTCAACGCTTGCATAGATCTCCAGCATCAAAATGACCCTGAGCTTCTGGAGCACAAACTGACTGCAGGTGCTTCCACAAGTACCCGTGAGCAGGCGCATTCGAGTAGGGTACAGACGCGTTTGATCACTTTTATTAGATATATCGAAGGCGGCGGAAGTTCTTGCCCAGAACGTCGGCGTGGAGAATTTGGATCTCCTGGGGCCCCTGCAAGAAAAGTATTGCAGCATTCTTGGTGCCAACGTATTGGATTACGTCCCGCAGACTGAACACGGTCTCGTGTTCTTTGAAGGTGCAAGAAGCATTTTGCAAGTGAGTTCTTCCTTAACAGTATTACTTTACGTCTGTCTGCCACCTTACGTCTCATGCATAGGCGGGTCTCCTTGCAGTCGAGGAAACAAATGAAGCGGAGATCAATGTAGGGAACTACATGCGGCTCCGAATGGCGATTCGTCTTGCCTGCTGCTTGACTTATGAGATGGCGGTAATAAGAAAGACGAGCGGAGCCGCAGTCGATCTAAATGACGTCCAGAGCCTTCTCAAGGATTTGGGCATTAAACGTGAGGAAACGCTCACTGCAGGTGTCTATCGGGTGAGGCCCGACCATTGCTTTGTGTTGACCAAGGAAGGGCGCCGCTTGCGCCTGGTGACGGTCGAGGAAAAGTGCAGCAGTGGGTTGGGGATCGGAGGCACGATCGATTTCGATACGGCACAGGAAACAGGGGTACCAAACCAGAGTACCGAGCATGCGTTGAAACAGGTAAGTTCTTTTTCCAAACACGGTTTCCGCCTGATAGATTATTTCAGGTCTATACGCAGGTAGCCCTCTCCGACGGAACAATAGGCTTGCTGACAGGCCTACAAAACGGCACGTGGGTATACGGCCATGAACAAGATGCAAGCAGGTAAGTCGCTGCCAATTGTCATCAAATGCCACCATCTAATCATCAGCCCTAGCGGAGCGGAGAAAAGGTGTGTTCATCCCCCTTCATTTGTATCTAACACGCTCAGCTCTTCCTCCAGGACCCTATTCTCGACAAAGAACCTGACGCCCAGTGGGATGTCAGAGGTTTTACGTTTCAAAACTCTGCTAGAGGCAGAGATACTATGTCTTCTTCATGCAGTGCAGGACACTGAGCAAGGAAAATTCTTACAGTCTCATGTGGAGCTTTTTCGTTCGTAATACTGTCCTGGCCTGTTCAGATTTGTAGCTCAGTTTTCAAATGTAGCAAGATCTCAGGAGGTGTCTCCCTGGTTTTGCTCCTTGTTGAATGCTTTGTTATTCATGTGGATGATGGTAAGACATAGTCACTGCTTCGAAACCCTAAATGTGTAATACGTGGCCCTGCAGGTCTCCGTCCTTTGCCTTCAAATCACCGGTCCATCCTTGCTTCGTACACGCAGGATTAACCTCTATCTTTGGACATTGGATCGCTCCGTGCACCGGCTGCATGCCGAACACAAAACAAATTCTCAGTGAGTTATCTGACGGCTAGGGTCCTCACCTTTTCTAACGAGAAGTCAGCTGGGGAGTCCCCCTTTTGCTTAAGACAGGACAAGAGCTTGGTCAAGGAGCCCATGGCGTAGTGAAAGCTATCCATGGCATGGATCTTGTTGTCAAAATTGGGAGCGGTAACGTTATCAGACGCGAAGCTTATTTCTATCAGCGGGCCCGCGCCTATCGCGGCCTGCCCATGGTTGCAGACTTTGGGGCATTCGACATTGATGGTTCGGACGGGTGCGCCCTTCTGCTGGAGCTTGCTAGGCCTGTCGATGATGATTCCGTGTATGCATTCCTTGTTTTCTTTTCTGCTTGCTATCAACCCGACCGCTGTGTAGGCACCCATATGAAGTTTCCAAGGCCCAAGAAGACCTCGCCACTCGACTTCGCATTCACCATCATGATTTATGCTTTGCCAATATGGTGAGAGGCATCAACGATGGGAAACTCAAGTTTATCGATTTTGCGGAGGCTGTGGATGCAGACGATTGCAATAAAAGCTGTGACCACGATTATATGTAGGGGTACTGGGCCCAAGCGCAACGTAGCATTAGGCTGTACCATTTTTTATATAATGAGCGCAGGCGACTCATTTATATTAAGAAACAGCGAATGGAGGGCGCATAGCATGCGAAGACATTTATGTAAGGGTCTCATTTCTCTAACCGTGGCGTACGAAGTGCTGAATCATCTGCTAGGCATTCATGGCCTCTGGAAGGCCTTTGCTTTTGGGAATCGGCGTGCCGGAAAGCCTTGTCGACGAGCTCGAAGAAAAGGCAACTGAAGAGCTGAGGGGCGCAAGTCATGTCACATATATTCGTCTACAACGGGTAATCGCCCGCAAACGCCACGGCTGGATTGCTCCGGAGATACTCCTCGAGCAGAAGGAGGCACAGGGCCAGCAGGAGCAGCACCAAGAAGCGTTCCAATCACTAACCATATAGATCATCTTCCGTCTTTGCATACTAATACCCCCTGCTTTCTATGTTTTCTTGCACATGTACTTAGGAATTGCAACATTTAGGCCTTTTGTATCATACGGTCGATACGCTGCAGTCATATTATTATCTCAACAAAGCGACTTCAGGAACAGTGGTTGTGAGCTCCCCCACTTGGACCGTTTCCTGTATAAATCGCCAGTCTCATTCATCTGCGTGCCCTGCTTCCCGCCATCGTGTCCGTCGTCGCCAATCCCCAAGCGCCAAAGAGCACGGTATGCCCCTAAGGCAACTTGCATTGAGCCCGTTACTCAACCGCCCATAAAAGTAGTATTACCTATCGATTCACGTGCGCCGAGCAGACGAAGAAAGTGGGCCGCGCGGAATGGCATGACTGAGGGAAAAGGTCAGACGTAGCCTCTCTTACTATATTCTACCTGACTCTTGTTTTGCGAGGCCAGGGAGCGCGACGTCGTCCAGAAAATCCCAGCGGCCACCCCGGCCACCTTTCCTCTCCTTGCCGCACGGGCTCTTGCATTCCTCGTGCTCTCATTCACTCCATATCTTATTGACAAGCGTGACGGGCCCTAACGTTGTAGAGCCCTGCGATGAGACGACGCGATGGGACCGCGCGCAGAGAGGGGTGCGGAAGGCATAGACCGTATTAGCGATGTAATAGTTACCATGAATGGGATTGATTTATCTGCTGAAAACGAACCGTACTGAGCCTGTCGGTCGAGGTCGAGTAGGCTCGATAGTACTCATTGATAATCGAGCTCAGTCCCATTCAGAGATCCCAAACGAGCCTCTGCGACCCAGTTACCTTGCTGATGCGGGCCGCCTCCCATTAGGCCCGTGCTGCAGTATGTGGCACGTGATCGATCGGCAGGGGCGCGGAAAAGAAAAACGCACCTTTACAGCCACTCTCACCTTGCTGAGAGCCACGATCCAGGGCGTGCCATACTCGGTGAGCAAAGCCATTCAACCCAGGGAGCGAGCACAGAGCGTAGCCCTTGCCCCTCGCCCATGCCGCCCATTTTGCCTCACCCCTGGGGCTGGTGGATGGCTACGCGCGTAGGGGCAAAGTGCGCTTGGCCTGCCCATGTCGCCCACGCCGAGCCTGGAAGCATGCTGACTGAATTCTTTGACGGCAGGCGTCGACTGGCAGAGAGTGGATCGCTTGCACCGGGGAAAAAGTAGGCGCTCAAGCTGAAGCCTTCAGCACCCAAGGCTCACCCCTTGGGCCATGCACAGGGAAGCCAAAAGCACGGCGAGGGAGATTCACAACCTGGGGATCCAAAGTAAGCAATCATCAGCTGCTTGATATTCCGCCCCCGCCGTCTCTGCCGCATCACGGTTGCCCTTGTAGCGTTTCATTGCTCTCCCTTGATGTATCCCTTTTTTCGAACAATCCCAATTTTATCCAAACGCCTTACCATACCCCGCACATCGCTCGCCGTCTAATTTTACTCCGCCTTCGCACACCCCTTCCCATTCAGAACAAATGTGACACTTGCCACCTAAGGGTTTTTTATTCGCGCCTTTTGACGTCTCGGCCATTCGTACAGGTTACTTTCATCCAACTTTCAAACCATACGCATGCCATACCCGGTCGTTACTTCGTATCGTACTATTACTTTGTAGCATTACACTACTCCGTTTAAACAAGCGGTTGAAAGTAGCATGAGGCGATAGGCGCGCATGAAAGCTTCATACCCAGAAAAAAAATTGTAGCAAGGGAATGGCAAACGGCGCAGTAGTTATGGCAGTACGAAGGGATGATCAGATACGAAGTGGTGACTAGGCACAGTACGCTGATGGCACCCGCCACCGTCCATGGTACGTCGCCGAGAGCCATTCCGGCACTAGCACCCTATGGGTCTGTAACAGCCCTCTTTTCTGACAACAGTACGAATCAACGGTGGTTGTCATAGCTGAAAACTTTCGGCCATGCCTGTCGTTCATGCATCGACCTATATATATTCATAGCCTTGAACAAGGCAAGAATGCGTACGTTTGGAGATGTCAAGGAGGCGGACGACTTGTTGTTTCGAATCCTAGCTTCACCTCCGCGGGGGCAGTGCCGTATGTGGGAGGGCGGGGTGCGTACCGCATCTACTCTCTGTATGCTATGGGGAGTGTCCAGTCGCCGCGTTGCAGCATCGTGGCGGTTTACACCACATAATAGAGCTGCGGGGTAGCGATCCTCCGGGTTGCTAATCCGCCGTGTCCTAATCCCGCCGTCTCTATCCCCACGTACCGTTCCGGCAACTTCCAGAGTGCCCTCCTCTTTCAACTTCTCGTCAAGCGTCTGGACGGCCGCCGACTTCCCTTTGCACACGGAACCGTTGGCAGTTCTCCTTACTGCGCTCACGCCGCCCAGTGCTGCTTGCTTCCTTCGCCTCCTTGTCCGCTCCTCCCCTTGCCATTCCAAAGTTGTCCGGGCCGCCTGGGACTGGCGGGGTTTCCGGAGCTCGCCTCTCGCGCTGCGGGCGGAAACTTGTTCATTGAGGCTCACCCACTCGTTATAAAGGTTATATACTCCGTGTGTTGTCACGTAAGTACGTGCGATGGGTGTGGCCGCAAAGGAGTGAGAAGGACTCCGAAGGTGAGTAAATGAAATGTCGGACACCGGAACACAACGTGTAGGGCGACGAAAACAGGAGTCCCAATAGCAACAGAACTTTCAACAAGAAATTTGTTTGTTTACTCAGGTACTATGTAGGGCACATGTATATGTGAAAATCCGATCCTCACGCCGGTGCGCGAACTTGAGAGAGAACAAGAACGAAATACTGACAGACGGCAGTTCGAGAGGGGTCGATTTATATGATCGTTTCGTTTACTTCCCCGTTGGTTCCGAGCACTCGAACACGAGCTGCTGCGGCCCATCGCTTCTTAGGTATTACTTTAGTTACTAGCACACGCAGAACTAGTTTGTTTATTTACGTAGACTACTAGTATATAGTACCTACATACATACCTATGGGCAAGAAGTTAGCTTTCCCCTCCCTCAGTTGCGTTGCGTTGCGAAATCGAGTCCAGGCCTTCCTCCTTCGCTTTTGGTGGGAACACGTCGCGAATACCACTTTGCCCCTACATTAGCGGCAGCATCATGAATATTGCTTAGCCTATACAAGCTGTGGGGATAGCTGAGAAGCAAAGTGCCCACTTGCAATGGGCTGCGAAACGAATGGTGAGGACTTGACGACATGGAGAGGGGGGCTGGAGTCCGATGCGGCCTTGCCAACCTTCCGGACGGCCTTGTCACATTTGATTCCGCTTCAAAATTGTAGTTAACGATACGTAAGTGCTGGAAGCTTGACGCTAGACGGGATGCGAGAGTTGAACGTTGAAGGGATAGGGGCGTGGGACAAAACAAACAACGCGACGAAGATTCGGCTCGGCCAATTTCTCCTTTTGCGACGCCTGCCACTATTCCAATGTCGTCCCCTCACCCAGCGTGCACTATCGAGGAGGTCCGTGCGATGACGAAACGACACGCTATAGCGCAGGTATTCGAAGATGAGTGCGACTGGTTTGCCACATTGGGCCAGACGATGCCGCCGAACAACGAGGGTTTAGAGGAGGACATGGGGCTATCTGTTGCGGCTATGAGGCCACAGCTCGTGAGTCACTGGGTAAGAACTGACTGGCGATCGCTAACGGCATTCACAGGCATGGCTGGAGGCCGTCAGGGAGCTGATGATTCAACGGAATATAAGCCACTTGATTGAAGAGGAGAAATGGGAAGCGGCGGTGGCCGCTCGGAAGGACCTTCTCGAGGGAGAGGCAGCGCTGGCGTCATGGAGGCTAGCTCGAGAAAATGCGGCGAGGGAGGCGGATGAGGATGCAAAGGAGGGGAATGGCGTAGGGACGCAGGTTCCAAAGCAGCTGGTAGGTGGCACCTGTACGAATCGAGCAGAGATGGTGGGGGGAGAGAAGGTGGAGGAAGGCGATGGCGGCAGCAGTAGGGGCGATTCTCCTCCCATGCTTCCGGTGAGTCCATTCTTCTATCACCTTGCGGCCCTCAACGCTCCTTCGCAGAGGAAGAAGCGCAAGCTCCCCCCGCCGCGCGATGATATAGGTGACGAAGGCCCTGACACTCCGCAGGGTAAGCGTCGATTGCGGAGGGGACCGTCAAAGACGGAAGGCGACGGCGGCAGCAGGAGGGGCGATTCTCCTCCCATGCTTCCGGTGAGTCCATTCTTCTGTCACCTTGCGGCCCTCAACGCTCCTTCGCAGAGGAAGAAGCGCAAGCTCCCCCCGCCGCGCGACGATATAGGTGACGAAGGCCCTGACACTCCGCAGGGTAAGCGACGATTGCGGAGGGGACTGTCAAAGGCGGAGGGCAACATGGGAGTCATCGCCTCTCAGGATGGCCAAGAGGAGCCAATCGTGGATATTGACTTGACCCTGGAGCCGGGGGACCCCACTTTCCAAATCAATCGTCACAAACGCAACCTCCATTCTCCCCATGCACAAGCATTCAATCCAGACGATGTGATTGTTTTTCGCCCATCGAGAGATAAGGCAAGAGCAGCGAAGAAGGCGCCTTCGAACGAGCACAATAAACCCACGCTGCAGTCTACTGAAGTCATTGAGATTTCGGACGATGAAGACAGCCATCCTGCGGCGTCAGCAGGGCCTTGGATGAAGATCGCGGAACTACGCGGTCAGATAAAGAGTTTGAAGAAGGTCAGTGGCCTAGTTCGTCCATTGCCACTTGACCTCAACAACGGCGTGTTTCATACAGGGTAACGCTCTGATGGAGAAGCTCCTCGACGAGGCTATGGAGGAGGCTGATAGGCCGTCCACCCAGGCAGCTGAGCAACGGACCTGTCAAGATCCACCGCTCCATTCCATTGTACGTGTAGCGCCGCCATCTCTCCACATCAAACGCAACTGAGGCCTCCTGCAGAACCCTTCTGATCTCGAAGCTCAAATTCGTTGTAACATGTGCATCGGAAAGATGTGGCAGCCCTATCTGTCAGTATTGCATCCCATCGTTTGGAATGAAAATGGAAACTAACATGTATTCCAACAGCCTGCCAGACTGCGGGCATTCCTTTTGCAGGCCATGCATTTTGAAATGGTTCGACTCCATCGGTGCGCAGCGCGCGCAAGCCCATCGTGAACAGAGGCAAAACGTACGTGCCCATATCTGTAGTACAACGAATCCCCTTGACCTACAGCTCTTGCAGCTCGAGTATAACTGCCCAACGTGTCGCGCCAAGGCAAAGACATCGCCGATTCAGAACTTCGCACTCAAAGCCATTGTGCAAGTCGTTGCTGAGGCCCAAGGTGAGGTCGCCCCGCAGGAGGCCTCCTGGTCTTCAACCAGCAATAAAGGCAAGCATCAAAGGGGCAAGAGGGGCGTCTGGCACCCATATTTCCCTGAGGCAAAGAGAATGGGTTGATGCGTTGAGTTTGTTTCTTGTTGAGTCCAGCTTTTGGGTGTGGCTTCTTGCAGTCTTCTTCCAGAGGCACGGTCGTTAGGATTGATGTACGTCGGTATATGCTATCATTTCTGTTGGTGGGGCCCTGGGGCGTGGAGAACAATGAGTGTCCTGTACCGGTGTTGATTTCCAGGGGTCATCGATGGCTGGCGGCGAGTGAATGTTTATGCCTATGCGTTTATGCCTACGTAGATTGCACTTTGCCGAGTGATCTTGTTCGGAGCAAGGTAACTGGGTCGCAGAGGCTCGTTTGGGATCTCTGAATGGGACTGAGCTCGATTATCAATGAGTACTATCGAGCCTACTCGACCTCGACCGACAGGCTCAGTACGGTTCGTTTTCAGCAGATAAATCAATCCCATTCATGGTAACTATTACATCGCTAATACGGTCTATGCCTTCCGCACCCCTCTCTGCGCGCGGTCCCATCGCGTCGTCTCGTCGCAGGGCTCTACTACGTTAGGGCCCGTCACGCTTGTCAATAAGATATAAGCCCCCCCCCCCCCCGATTAAGGCTTTTGTTGTAGCCATGAAGCGAATCCCGCTCTCTCCGTCGCCTCCCCTGTCCCCGTACGTCCATGCCGGCCCTAGAGACGCGGCATCAGAGTCTGAACCGAACGACAACCAACGGGAGTGGCAACGCGAACGGGGCGTCGGTCAATGGGCTATCTGTAGTAAAGGAAACAGAGGTGAGGGAGGGAGACTGGGTTATTCAAGGAATCCCAGCTTGTCCTCGTCGCCGTACCTTCGTTGAAGTAGGGAATCGGCCGACGTAACGGGCAGAAGCTCTGCAGCCTACTCGAGCTCCGCAAAGTGGGGCAACCCCGTCTTCCTCGACGTCGCCGCCATGCGCTGGGAATACAAGGAGACAGGTAAGTAGGGCTATTACCACAGAATCCATGAGTAACTCACCACAAAGACAACTCTAGACGCACCCCATCGTTCCCTACCTTCGCCTGACATGGCCCGGTGGGCACTCAAGCGAGCCAGGTGGCCCGCGAGGACATTAAGCTTCAGCGAAGAAGACGCCTGCCAAGGGGCAGAAGAGTAGCGCGAAGAGCAAGGCGATGGTAGAGTCGGAAGACGATGGTGAGGGTCGTGAGGAAGATGAAGGCGACAGCGGTCCAAGCAATCCCGTCACTTCGCCTCCCCCCGCGAAGAAGACCAAGCCCAACGAGAAGGAGGAAGAGGGTCTTGGAGGCGAGTTCCCCTTTATCAAGAGATAGCCGTCGCTTTGCTCAAGTCGACAACAGATGATCCATCCAAAGACCCCGAAGTTATCAAAGTGCGAGAATGGCGCGACAAACTCCAGACTATGTAGGAAATGCTTGCCATCGACTCCCTGTTTACTACCATTGAGACGTACAACAAGATGAATATTCAGTACCTCCAGGTACGCCTCTACGACCCCTTGGCACCATTCGAATCCTCACGTCTGCTTAGTTTTCCAAGATCGGCAAAGCCATGCGCCATAACGCGGCTCTCGATGAGGGCAAAGTACCTCGGGACGCCGAACTTAAGTTCCGGGACCGCGCGAAGGATCTCGTGGAGATGGGGCTTCTTGTCTGCTTGTGGCGAGAATGGATCGATATTCTGAGCATGGAATCAGCGATCGTTGAATCGAACATTGGCTGGATAGGTGTATAATATTATATACATACCTTGGAGCTCCTGATGCTGAGGCAACTAGACGAGTCATAGTCCGCCAACGAGCGTAATTTCTCGAGGGGGAGTTCTGTATCCAAGGAAGATAACATCCTCCAGTGAACCGAATAACACGCAAGGCAGCGAGCACGTGAGAGATTTTGTGTGATGGGAAGTGATCAACGTACGCTTCTCATTGAGGGGTGCTGCGAGGTGGCATGGAGATCCTGCGTCTCATTTCTCTACGCCCTGTGCTCACAAAATGACTTCTAGATCGCCATTGATTGTTTAACTACGACGCTATAATTGGATCGACTTGCACGTAGTTCGCCCACGTCGTGTACAAGTCGTAGCAGACGCCAATGACGATCTGCGCGACGTTGAAAACTTGCAGCGCGTCCATGTTCGATGGGTGTAGTTCGATGGATGTAGTTCGCGATAGTGCAGCTCTTCTTTACGTACGCACGCGGGGCCTTAAGTATGAGGAGAAGCGCATGTCGGCACAGGCTAAAACTAAAATGAATACGAGTACCTATAATATGTAAGGAGAAACTGTGTAGTGGAAGTACAGTATGCGAACGGCAATGTACGAATGTACGAATTTCGGAGATGACCTATTGCGCCGCTGGCATGACCGGCTCCACGGCCTCAAGCTCAAGGACGAAGGGCAGGAAGGCGGACGTTAGGGACGCGCTTCGTCCTGCTCCACGTAGTATGCACCGTTCGTGGCTAGCGCTCTTCTTCCCTTCGATCACCGATATCGCATCGCCGCTTTGACCACCCCACAGCAAACCGGTTGCACTCAATTCCAAGGTCAGCCAGCTGACTTCTACTACCCGTAGAGTGGTCCCCGATGGCGGCACGGGGGGACATGGTTGACGAGGGTGACGCGTTGATACGAGTCCGAGGATGTTCAAAAGCCATAACCTGGGCACCCTTCATGCGTCGAATTAGGCGAGTAGTCTGAATCAATATACTCGTTCACGTACCCAAGGTATTCGCGCCCCTCGATCGCGTATTTTCCACTTCAAAGCAATGCCGTGCCCATCCCCATCGAGGCGCATAGATGTGAGCGGGGCCAGCGGAAGCAGGCGGAGGCACGCGCTAGGCGCGACGGACTGCGCTACAAGTGAAACGGTGAGCCACGTGCGTGCATTGACGATACGGCCCCCACAAAGTGGGGGCGACCTATAAACTTCCTGTCTAGTCCCCAGGGAAAGCTGGGGTCCTGTTGGCTGTGGGTATTTACCCATGACCTCGATGAAAAGGAGGTGCTGTCGATCTGACCGGCGTTAGGAAAAGTTTACAAAAATCATTAGAGACGACTCACCCAGGAGATCGAGCCCCTCATCGTCAGCAGGTAAGTAATATCCTAGGCGCCGTTTATCCCGCGAACTTACTCAAGTACTCAATCTTGAATGCCGCTGCTTTCATTGAAGGAGTCAAGGATACAAACGAAGGTGCTGGAGAGTCTGATCGGTTCGATGTGCCGTACGAGGTTGCGGAACTCATATCGGCATCGCCTAGAGGGGCGCTGAGGAGCGAAGACATGGCGGACCGCATGCCGTCGTCGGAGTCCTCGTTGAGCACCAATGGCTGCTACAGAAGGTAATTATTGTGGGCGGCCGACATGGCGGACGCGGGAGTAAGTGCCGCAGAAAAAGGATAGCGAGAGTCGCTCAAGAACGGAGAGTGGTTAACCGCAGTTTGAACCGGCGGAGAAGCTGCCGAGCATCACATGACGAACGGCAGCAGAAACGAACAAAACAAACAGACCACGACGCTTACTTCCACCAACTCCCACCAGGCACTCTACACCAGGCACTCTAAGGAGCACAGCTGCAGAGCATGCATTCCCCAACGGCGCCCAAATCAGGCAGAGGCGGTGAGCAGTCCAACTTACGCGTCGCGCACTAGCCCCGCTCTTCGAACTCGCCCCAGCGCGCCACTCCATCCATTTTGCTTCATGTCTGTGGATGGTGGATGGCGTGCGCTTTTGGGACGCAGCGCGCATCGCCCGTGCCCCGTATCCCTCGCCCCATCTTCCAAAGCAATGCCTGACCCAGTTTGTTAGGTTTAGGCGGTGACTGCTACTCCGGTCGGAAGGTGACCCCTATTGGCCTCAGGCCACTCTACTCCACTGACGCCCTGCATCTAGCTACGCTCAGGAAGGGTGTTCAGCCCATACGTCGCGGAAATGGACTTCGCCCTCCTTCTCAAGGACGCCCACGAGTCTCCCAGAAAATCAATTGAACACGGCACACCCTCCAAGGAAGCGACAGGATTTGACGCGTCTTCCCAGGCGGCAGCTGCCGTCGACGCTTCTTCCCAGAAGGTGGCGAGTTGCAAAACGCCTCCGAACGCGTGGACCCCTTCGGAGACCGAGGCCGCACCGGCAGGCACGCCGCCCACTCCCAGGAGCACCCCGCACACAGCAGCACCCGCCGCTTCCGAAACGACGCGCGCGGGCGGCGAATCGTACAAGACGTATAGAAAGAGGATGGCGCGCCTGCGGCTGCACGAACGGAGCGGTCGCACGGCCTCCTCCAAGACGCGAGCTAAGGCCTTGGGTTCCTCGGTGCAGCAAGCCGCGGAGCTGAGTGCTGCTGAACTCCCAGCAACACGAGATGGGTACGGCGGCAAAAATGTGCACAAGGCATCCACAGAATCTCGGCGAGAATGGACCGTAGAAGAGCTGATTGCAGAGGGGTTCAGCCTGATAAGGTGGGACGGAAGGTGAGTGTCCAATAGGGCCCCGCAACGCGGTCTGAACTCCTGGACGCAGCACCCCTCGCCCCCTCGTAGACTCCGCTGGCCGAATATTCGCAGTCCTTGCCGGAAGGCCGAAGGCTGAGTCCTTTCAGCAGGATTGCCAGCGAATGTACAAGGAGATGGAGGAGGAACTGCGCGGGTTTGACTTGAAGGCCTCCGAACGCAGCCACAGGCGTGGGGAGTTCCCTGCCCTCGCAGTGGGGGTATCCTACGGAAACGGTCAGACGGTGCCTGCGAGGCTGGCTGCAGGAGATACCGGGCCCCATTCAGAGGGGCTTCATCGCCTTATCGGGAGCCCTGTGGTCCAACGCGTCGCGGCCTACGGGGACTCAGCACTTCAACTCTGGGCCCCCAGGCTGTATTCCCACTATCGACAGCATGTAGAAGAAATGCACCGAGCGCTCCCACGCCTCCGCAGAAACTTTCGGAAGTCTGTCTTTTCCTGCACAACTTTCAACTTTGGCCCGAACGTACGCACCTTTGCCCATCGAGACACCTTGAATCTGGCATATGGATGGTGCTCCATCACCGCGCTTGGGCGGTTTGACCACACCAAAGGAGGCCATCTGGTCCTTTGGGATGCAAAGTTGATCATAGAGTTTCCAGCAAACTCAACAATCCTCATACCCTCCTCCACCGTGCTCCATTCCAACATTGCTGTGCAAAAGGGAGAAGAGAGGGCTTCCTTTACTCAATACTGTGCCGGCGGCCTCTTTCGGTGGGTAGACAATGGATGCAGGACCCAGGCTGACTTTCAGAGGTCCGACTTCGCAGGGTACAGCAAAAGCATAGAGGATAGGGCACACGGTTGGGAGCAGGGTCTTCGCCTGCTCAGTACGTTGGATGAGTTGGAGTCCTACCTTTAGCTAGTTCTTGCAGGCTTGAGCCCCTGTATTCACAGCTAATATATACGTATTGCAAACTACGGACGCCGCAGGGGCAGAGCAGGAGAAGAGATGGAGATGAAATACCCCCAACGCCTAGTGGATTTGCTAGTGCTGGCTGCTGCGCTCGCGCGGGAGCGACTTGCGTCTCTGTGCACACGATTCGCAGCCAACTGACGAGCGGCGGCTGCAGCCTGAGCAAAAAGGGAGGCCGTCAAGTCCGACAACACATTGAAGGCTGTTTTTTTCCGGCCTCTCCGAACGGTTCCCCAAAAGGATAGAGAGCGTCTCAACCCTATTCATTCGCTTCACCCGCGTGAGTGAGTGAGGGTGAGTGAAAGGCCAGAGCCAGACGTTGGGCTTGAGCTCCGTAGGGGAGGAAAGGGTGCCTCTGTTAGCAACCAATAAACGGTTTTCGAGAGGCTCACACCGTCGTTTCAGAGTCTCGATTCAATGCACGATGAAATCGCTCCCGCCTAAAAAACATCCCCGTGGACGCGCCACATTTTCATGGCCCAAAACTTTCAACATCCAATACAACGTGCAGCCTTCGATTCGCCGTTTTGGACTCCGTCTGCATCTTGTACTCAATTTTACCACTGCTTGGGACAAAATGAAACCGTACGGGTACGTGAGAAAGACGGTCTAGGCAAGTAGGCCCGATGGTAAGTGCGTGAACGGCCAGTAAGTGTCAATGGAATGGGAAAGTTTGAGCAGGGGGAGAGCAAGTATTGTAGGTAAGCGAACAGTATGCGTGGTATTATGTTGGCATTGCAAGTGAATGGATGTGAGGAAGGTGAGCCAATGGGGGAATAGCAGCTACCTTGGCCACTCATCTACGGCAAAATGGAGTCAAAGCTACCATCAGGCGATCAAAGGGACTTACTGGAGACGATGAGCTTGAGGCGGAGGACGCCCGAGACAACACCACCTTGGAGGTGGTCAGGCCAATAAAGTCAGTAGGAGAATATGAATCGGGATGGTAAACTGACTCACCAAAATGTTACCTGCCGAAGTCTCTATAGGCCCGTAATACATGTTGGCATTGTGGGCGGAGATGGAGGGCCGTTAGTCTCGTACGAATAGACGTAGGGCCTCGAGCTCAATTCCGGGCACATCGAACCGCAAGTGCAGGCCGCGCCTTCTTTCCTTTAGCCGTATGTGCCTACAATCGACGAAGGTAAGAGAGGAAGAAGAAAAGGAAGAAAAGACTTACCGAGAGGAATCGACGGCCAAGTCGGCGGCCTGCGCCTTTCTCGCTGTAAGCTAGACGCGAATATTCAGGGCACAGCGCCCCAGCATAATGTAAAAGTCGGCGCACATTGAGTGGCCACTGCGGATGGCGGTCAGCGAGTCCAAAGACGACAAAGCGCCGCGCTGATATTCCAGACCAGACGATCCGAACGGGCAACGGCCGTGAAATTCCAGGCAATGCAGCAATGCAGTGCACGCCTCCGAAGCGGTGCAGGGGCGTAGGGGATGGCGTTGGTAGTCTTTGGCCGCAATCTACGGACCCAGGTGGGTACACATGCAGCGCAGGAAGATGCATCTACTGGCCTGGGCACCCCGACATATGGGCGTCCGCGCAATGTTGCGGCAACTGTTGTAGTGGCAAGGGGTCGAGTTGGTGGGGCATTCGGGGGCGTCAGGATAGGCTAGCCTAAGGAGAAGACGGGTGTTTCGTAGGGAGGGGCAGAAAGTGGATGCAAATGCAATGGCGCAGGCCTGTAAGCTAACTCTGTGTGAGATGCCTGCTGCGTGTTGGTGCGCTGTCGTCTCGGGGAACTGGGATCGACGGCACTTGAGCTTGAGCTTGAGATCTTGAGATCTTGAGCACGCGCCGTGCCGCGTCCATCCAGTCGTCGCGTGCAGATTGTCTTGTGGTTGACGTTGAGGTTCAAGACAAGGTTGTATCGGTGCTTACGGAAGACCATAAAGCTCCCCGTGGCTTTCACACGTCCAAAAAACTACCCCAAACCTAGAAGGTCAGGCGGGCATATTTGACTTTGACTTCAGCTTCATACTCTGATTGAGACACTAGCTAGCACTCGCACTCTTGTCTACGGGCCGGGCCACCGTCATGCTCGACAATCTTAATCATCCCTCGCCACTGTTGATCATAGCTTCAGACGATCTTAGGGACGTGGAAAACACAGCAAGTCTCTGGGCGCGTGAGTAATCTGTTTTGCGAGAATGTATTGATTTTTGCCAGCGTCTAGTCTTCTCCAAATGCAAACGCAGCCTGAAAGACGGAGAGCGATTGGAGAATCTCTCGTGGAGGCTCTGGCATTGCTGGATGGTCGTTGGCCGCCATCGTACACGCATTCATGCCCAGAACGATCCCTTCAACGACGGGGTTTCGCGGTCTTCCTCGGAAGCTGGTGAGTCGGCCACTCACGATCTCATTCAATTTTTTTCACGGTTCATACTCCATGATTTGATGCCATTGAATTTGAGAGTCCTGTCTAAAGCTCTTCATCTTTCTCCCCTTTCATTTTCGCCGACTCCTTGCCGATATTACCTCTTCGCTTAGATTGCGGTACAGGCCACGCCCATCCTTCTCCTCCACGACTTTCCGCGTCACTAACAGATTCACGTACTCCGTTAGCCAACTCAACTCACGCTGCATCATACGGATCACCTGCACCTTCCCTTGGATCGACTTCCTCGCCTTCTGCCTCCCTCGCCGCTTTTTCAGAGTCTGCAAATCGTAGCAGCGATAGCAGATCGTGTGCTGGTGCGAACTCTTTGGATGACCAACCAGGGCCCCTCATCTCAATTTCTGGTGGAGGCACAGCATCCCCTGCGACTGTTCAAATTGCGGAAACTACCTGTCTGTCTGACCGCCTAAATTCCACGAGGTCGCACATCCTTTCACCAAGAGCATCCCCTTTGCGTCCACCTTGTCCCTCGCCGCGAACTCCGTCTCAAGCGGTTGCCGCCGATCGACGATCTACTGATGCCAGCCCGTCCCCATCGATCCACCCCCCGTCGCAGGCATCGCGACGGTTGTTGTCGAACGAGGACGAAGCCGCCCTTCTGCAACAAGCTGCAGCCGTAGAAGCTCAACGCCAAGGCGACCTGTTCGTCAAGATCCTGGTGCAGCCAACCGCGCAGAGGAGAAAGTCGAGCTTGCTCAGCCAGCTGATGAACCCCGACCCATCTATTTTCCCGCCAAACCATCCCTATAGGGCGAGTTATTCTGCAGTCGACTTGCGAAGATTGCCAAGGGTTGTAACTTGTTAACGCGAGCGCCGGAGGGTTCGCCATTCACAGTGGCATCAATACCGGCCCGACTATCGACGACATCCCGGGCGGCCACGCTAGACGTCCGAGCAAGCAATCCCAAAGGCTGGAGCCCATTGTTGGTAGTTGGCGTAGTTCGAACATGCCTCCGGCTGCTCACGTAACCGTCGGTGACGTCCCTGCCCGGAAGCAAGGCAGTCCCGGACCTTACAGGCCCAAAGGCCGTCCCCGATACGAAGAGCTCAAGGACGACATAGATACCAGCGATAACAGCGAAAACTCCCTGCCGATGTCGCGGTCATATGTGAACCAGAAACTTGCCCAAATTGCGGGGCGATACGGTGCTGCAGCGCACAGCAAGCAACGTGAAACAACAATCGACACGACCTCTTCCCGTGAAGCACTGACATTAGCCCCCCCTGTTCCGCTGGCACATCCGTACAATCTTCCTCCTCCTCCTCCTCCTCCTCCTCCTCCTCCCCCTAGAACAACACTCCAAGGGTTCCTTCAGTCAGAACTGCCTGAAACTCTGAGAAGGGGCCTTCTGTGGGAGCGACAAACTGGCAAAGTGAACCCAGTGCCGCTCCATCGAAGTACTAATGCTGGGGAGGGCGCGGCAGGGCGTCCTGGTTATCTCACGACAATGCCTCGCTTGGTTCGGCTCAGCGCGAAGACTTCGAAGGCCGACGCGAAGGAAACAGGGCAGAAGGAGTGTGAGCGTGAATTGCAGGCCAAAGAAGACGAGGAGCGGACGTGTATGGTATTTGTGGGCAAACCAAGGCGGTCCGATGATTGCCATGCCTCGGGATGGTGACGCGGAGCTTGGGTAAGTCCTCTAATAATTCTTGACCAGTACTTTCACTAACAGACGGTTTAGCTCTTCGGATCTAGGTTTTGGGCCTTGGCTTTTCGACATCGTGTTTATGTTCCGTTTGCCGTTTGCACAGCATGATTTATATGAGCAATGCCATCATACACCTAGCACCGTCGATCCCTTCATACCCTTATCAACTCCGTACCCTACGCCTGTACCTCCCCTCCCACGCCGGAGTCCTTCCCGTTTACCTTGCGCTAAAGTTGCTCTAGATACACGGCACAAAAGCCCTCGCCTTTTCGCCTTCCATTTGTACGACTAAGGCATCACCTTGACTGAGTGGGTGAATGTGAAAGATGATCTCGATGCGCTTCGAGGACGTAATTCGACTGATCAGAGGCATCGAGGACGGGGTACGGGGGTAAAAGCTTCGAGTATTGATTGAGAATGAAAGGACGGCGACTTGATGCGAGGGAATCATGAATGGACGGGGAGAGAAGGAAAATATATGCCTAAATGAGTGACAGATGATGGTGTACAACGGCGGGACAGTCTACGTTGACAAAGTGTTACGGAATTATACAAGGTCATGAAAAAATGAGAAAAATAAGACTTAAACATCAGCCCATGGCCACGACCTCGTAAACTCCTCAGTACTCAGTCGCGAGACGGTGAGCAAGGGAATCTAACGAACTCGTGTCAGTGAGGCCGCCGTTGTTCAAGCCTATACAGATACAAAGAATCGATGGTGAGACATTGCCCCTATTTTCAGCTTGCAGTTTGATTCACTAGATTGAGCTCAACGTAGAAACGTGACAGATTCCGGATCCGTCACAAGGTTACATACAGTTTCTCTCGCTTCCGGCTTCCATCCATTTCGATCTCGCATCTGATGATGTTGAAGTGCGGGATATTGCCCTCTGGGCCATTCGAGAGGAACGACAAGGTGCGTCTGCTCTCACTCTCTGAGTTCAACCCCTCACGTCTTCGTTCCGCGAGCAGTATGGCCATGGAGCTGCTCTACGGCTCCCTTGGGTTACTCCGTGTGCGTTGTCCTCCTAACCGAGTATCAAGCCTCCGTCAGATGATGTCCATCAAGCATACGTTCTCGCAAGAATAGACCTGGTGGTAGCCGTTGGCACTGCTCTGCAGCCAATCATTAGTCATTAATCAGCGCTCAGCCCTCCGAAGCCTACCATCCCTACCCGAACGCCTCATATATCTATATCATACGAAGGGCGCAGACAGTGTACGCCGTCTACAATTCCTACAATATCTGCATCCGGGATGGGAATTGCAACTCGACGACACGACGACGCGATGTCGTGGGCTCTGGCAGCCCTCCCAGCTATCTGGGCTCTGGCAGTCCTCTGGCGACGTAGTTGCGGCCCCGGGTTCAATTGACCCTCACGCTTCGGACGTGTCGCTTTCCCTTCCCGTACTCGAAACACTATTCATCCAGCATCGCCCAGCGTTGCGACGTTTGGTGTATGTGAGGCACAATTACCATGTCGATACTGTTGACCCCGCGGCAGGCTTTCCGCCCGGTGTTCTGCAACTTGGAGTCCATCATTACTTGCGGAAGCTTCAGGCGATCTTAGACAAAGAACCACCCCAGCTCTGCGAGGACAGGAAGCACTTGCGCGAATTCGCGTCGATGGGTAAATCATGTTGAGCTCCGTCAGGTTGCGCCTATGGCAAGGCCACCACCACCCCCACTCAGCGACGTTGGGTCGCGCCTTCAGACCGCTCGCACCACTACCAATCCTTACCTTCGTCCACCACATCCCATTGACGCCCGTCGTACAGTGCGCCTCGTGTCCCTTTCGCGGCCACGAACGCAGGTGATCTCTCCCACTTTCGTCACTCGACACTCCTGTCATTCCCTCGTCGCGATCGTGAACCACGTCCCAGAACGAGCACCCATCTCCTCCCACCACTCCAACCACTGCCCTCCGTCTTCTTCGTCTCCGTCTCGCCCCCTTGCACACTCCCGTCACTCGACACTTCGCCCTCTTACGCCCTTTACTCCATCCCCTTGCGCACCACCTTCTTCGCTCCTTTCACTTCACTCGACGCACGCCTCCTCGTCTCGAAAACCAATCAGAGGTCGGCTCCCGATATGCATAATGAGGCGGCGCAACTGAGCATGTGGTACAGCTTCAGCATGACCTATCTGCGCATTATACACACCCTATTCTGGAGAAAGCGTAAACTTCGGCGGCGCATCGTCAAACTCGTGAAGACGTGGCTTGTTTCGAGGGCGATCATGCGCGCAATGTCCAAGCTTCTCGGGTACTCAGTTGAGCGCTTAGATGATTGGGTTATCGTGTAAGTCCCGCCTCCTTCACCCCCGATACTTGACTAACGCTGCGTAGGAAGGAACGTCACTCGAGCTGGACCGACGAAGAACCGCACATCACAGTTCGAGGATACCGGCACGGGAGGGGCGTTTTAACAGCGCATATTTATGTGGATGAACGCTACGTTCGCCAGGGCTCCGGTTTCTTTGCTACAGGAGCGCGGGTTCGAGCTGCGACGGACCCCGTCTGCTTGTAAGTGATTAAATCCTCAATGTCTTGGCTTGGGCTGATCCGTTACCAGCCATCTTTACTCTTAGCTATATATTTTGATGCATGTCACAGTCTTGGATACATAGCTACATATATTGGAGAGTGTTCGCTGTTGCTGCTGCTAAGGTTAACTGCATATTCTTATTATTTCTCCCTGTATTGACCTCGTGATCTACAGCAACAAGAAGAGTACCAGAAGACAGCGGCGCGTTCGACTATCGCCGTCAACCTTGCTTTGCAACGGAAGATTGCAAAGCTGATGGACAAGAGCGGAGACGCGCGCCAAAAAATAGGTACGTTGATGCAGCCAACGGGCCATTTCTGTAGCTAATCCTCCTCTTTTTCAGGTTGCAGGGCATCCGCGGTCGCTCTCATTTACTCGCTCCTACGCGTTCCATGTCGCTCGCGCCTCACTCTCGCCTCTTCCGTGATCCATGATCCGTACTTCATCCATACTCTGTCTCCGAGTATTCGTGATTTGTACTTTACCTATACTTTTGCCCGAAGTAATCCTGATTCATACTTCGTTTCCCTCAATTATTCGTGATTTATATTTTATTCTTAGTTTCTGGCCGAGTATCGGGGATCCATACTTTCTTGATAGTTTTCCTAGAAGTACTCTTGATTCGTACTTTTTTCTTAGTATTTTCACCGAGTATCCGTGATTCATACTTTCTTCATACTTTTGGTGACTTATACTACTTTGCTACTTATTCGTTACTTATTATCTCCAAGTATTGAAATAGTCTTTATTTACATCATTAATTTACTACTACAATTCTAATACTTTCGCACAAAGTAAATAATTGTCGGGCATATTTCTTTTCTTACTGTTTTGGGAGCTTATCAATATTTTCTCCCGAAATACTGATTGTGGCTGTGCTTATGCGGAAATAATGACAAAATAATCAGTTTACTTTGTCTCATACTTTTATCAATCCCAGGTTAAAAGTATGAATCAGCGCACGGCGTGCATGGCCATTGCACAATAGTTTCTCTGTTCTATTATCTTCAGACGTACTCTGTACAGTCCTCCATGGCCATTTTCTGTAGTGTTACTCCGCGTCTCCGTTTCTATTATCGGCGTTTCTGCCCTCTCATATATTCCTGTTGCTTGCCGCCCTGTACGAGCAGTGTTGAAAATTCCAGTATTTGGTTTTCTCGCAACCTCTCCGCGTCGTTTCCGTGGCCGTTACCATTACAATTTACATCACCACGTCGACGAAAGTTTTGCCCTTGTGCAGGCCTGCTACTGTCTTAGTCTTACTACCAAGCTGTTCTTGGTACTCTGTTCCTACTAATCGCTCCGCCCCAGCCCATACTCGTATCTCGTGTCCTTTCACATTCCGTGGCAGCGGTATGGGTGGAAGATACGAAGGCTCATTCACTGACGCCGACAGGACGGATCCAAAGTGAATTCTGCACGGGAGCTTCTGATGGCCCTCGGTCAGAATTTTGTGGCACCCGCTACCGTCCATGGTACGTCGCCGAGAGCCATTCCGGCACTAGCACCCTATGGGTCTGTAACAGCCCTCTTTTCTGACAACAGTACGAATCAACGGTGGTTGTCATAGCTGAAAACTTTCGGCCATGCCTGTCGTTCATGCATCGACCTATATATATTCATAGCCTTGAACAAGGCAAGAATGCGTACGTTTGGAGATGTCAAGGAGGCGGACGACTTGTTGTTTCGAATCCTAGCTTCACCTCCGCGGGGGCAGTGCCGTATGTGGGAGGGCGGGGTGCGTACCGCATCTACTCTCTGTATGCTATGGGGAGTGTCCAGTCGCCGCGTTGCAGCATCGTGGCGGTTTACACCACATAATAGAGCTGCGGGGTAGCGATCCTCCGGGTTGCTAATCCGCCGTGTCCCAATCCCGCCGTCTCCATCCCCACGTACCGTTCCGGCAACTTCCAGAGTGCCCTCCTCTTTCAACTTCTCGTCAAGCGTCTGGACGGCCGCCGACTTCCCTTTGCACACGGAACCGTTGGCAGTTCTCCTTACTGCGCTCACGCCGCCCAGTGCTGCTTGCTTCCTTCGCCTCCTTGTCCGCTCCTCCCCTTGCCATTCCAAAGTTGTCCGGGCCGCCTGGGGCTGGCGGGGTTTCCGGAGCTCGCCTCTCGCGCTGCGGGCGGAAACTTGTTCATTGAGGCTCACCCACTCGTTATAAAGGTTATATACTCCGTGTGTTGTCACGTAAGTACGTGCGATGGGTGTGGCCGCAAAGGGGTGAGAAGGACTCCGAAGGTGAGTAAATGAAGCGTCGGACACCGGAACACAACGTGTAGGGCCAGGAGTCCCAATAGCAACAGAACTTTCAACAAGAAATTTGTTTGTTTACTCAGGTACTATGTAGGGCACATGTATATGTGAAAATCCGATCCTCACGCCGGTGCGCGCGGCCCAGAGCGGAGAGGTGTGTATTGGCGGACATATCTTCTGTACAGTACAACTCTAAATACGCCATGTGGGTGAA
This sequence comes from Sanguinoderma rugosum, assembly GCA_017499575.1. Lineage (NCBI taxonomy): Eukaryota > Fungi > Basidiomycota > Agaricomycetes > Polyporales > Polyporaceae > Sanguinoderma > Sanguinoderma rugosum. The sequence continues at coordinate 3,354,713 of VTPW01000005.1, read as the reverse complement.
CGCGGACTCTGACAAAGGCTATAGCTACTGGACTACTCGCAGTCCAGGAGGTCATGTAGGCGATGCCGTGGAACTTCTATGGTGACTGAGGCTTCAGTCCCAGTACCGCCTCCGCTGCTCGACTTCGTTCGAATTCGTTTGTCACTTGCCGGAGCCACTGCTTCCGACTCCGGTGTCCCCAGAGCTTTTTTACTTCCTTCGCTGCGTGAGGCCGATCGCCGTCTACCACTTTCCGACACTGCTGGCCCTGACTCCTGGGCTCTTGGAACTCCAACTCTCCCCCTCCCTTCTCCACCGGTGGCTGATCGCAGCTGTCTGTCGCTCGGCGGCACCCCTGCCTCCGGGTCCCGTGCCTCCTGCCTTTTGAATACAAGGCCTCTCCGTCGGAAAGCTGCCTGCGCCGGATGCTCCCCGTCCAACTGCTCCCTGCTTTTGGCAAACTTGGAAAGGGGCACTACAACGGAGTCATTCATTGGAAAGTCGGTGGCGAATAAAGTACATACTGTCACTAAAGCTCTCAACACCCCAGAGCTTGTGCAGTAACAGGCACACTTCGACTTTGAGTTGCTGGTTTCGGAAAAAGCCTCCGTACTCCAACTCGGTGCGACCGTAGTTGTACATCCCAGCGATTACACCGTGTCCGCTAGTCTCTTCGGCCGCAGCGTGAACCTCTGGATATGCTGCGTCTTCATAGACCTCTCTAAAAGTGTGCGGAAGCACGCGGCGCTGGATTAGCAGGATGAGATGTCTGCAAAGCCGAACATTGAGTTTTCGACCGTCCATATATGCGCCAAAGAGTTCCTGGACAGTTTCGGAGAGGTCATTGGCGGTAAACCTTCTCCCGCAAAAGACAAAGATGCCCGTGACGTATAGCTCAAGGAACTTTGTTTCTTGAGAACTATCATCGGCCCCTCGATTGCGGAGGCGGTTGAAGACCATCATCTCCAAGGGACGGATGAGATGGATTAAGTTATAGGCGGCGCGAGCTAGTCGGAATGGTAAGGCTCGGGCATGATGTTTCATAGCCATCGTGATGCCTGCCCCTTTGTGATAGTCGCTGAGTAGAACTAGGAGTTTACCGTGGACAGGATGATTATAGACGAAGAGATGCCGTCGACTGGTGTTCGTGTTCGCAAAATTCCAGCTAACTTCCTCGGTTGCTCTCCCAGGAGGGCCCTTTAGAAGATGCTGCAGGGCAAGGAATAGACGCCAAGCTTTGTGCAGCGATCGAAGCCACTTCGCGGATGCAACAGGATCCATATCTACAAGATCCCCTCCGGTGTGCCCGGTGGTCGTTCCCAACCAGTCATGCTGGTTAATCAAGATGCGTGCGAGCTCTTGGCTCTCCTTGTTGTTGTGGGCACCGAATACGCAGTGCCTGGGCGTCCGGATGTCCATACCGTCAACGAGTAGCTCTGGATCGTACGCCAGCCCGACGCCGTCTAGGTCGATTCCTAAGAGGACGTCGTTTTGAATGATCGAGTCCAGATCGTTCAGTCCTTTGTTAAGGGCCTCTTTGATATCATCCAAGGAGAAGACATGGCACTCGACTCCGAACGTTCCATCAGGGAGGCACCGGACGATAGGCGGAGTCTCGCTTGGATCCTTGAAGACGATTCGGCTCGCCTCTCTCATGAAATTCCGCATCATTGAAAACGGTGACATGGAGTCGTCCCGTAAATACTTGATCGCGAAGGCTTTCATTTCTCTGGTCAGAGTGAGGAACTTTAGTAAATGAAGTACAACAAGGAGCAAGCCGAACCAACAGGATAAGAGCCTCCGCTTCTTCCTTTTCTGTAGAGTTCGCGAGTATCGCCTTGTTGAATTTGACTCGGAATTTGCGAACAGCGAGAAGGCGGAGCATGAATTGGACCTTTGCGATGATAGGAGGGAACAGGGCTATCTTCCTCCAGGTAGATTTAGAATCGACCAAGGTTCCCGCTAGGAAAGCGCAAAGGGAACTGCTGAAGCTGTTCACCATCGAGACTAACGATGTTTCCGCGAAGTAAAGAGTGTTCAGAAATTCGTCGACCTTGCTAACCAGCACCACTTTTTTGTCGCCGCGGTCGATGGAGTCCCGGAGTGAAGAGAGGCTTTTTTTCTGCTCTTCATTAAACATGTAGAAGGCTTGCTTCGTGCCTATCAGCGGTCGCTTGAGATGGCGTAGCATTGAGTCCAGCATGCACACTTCCATCCTGAAGTAAATATGTCGCGTGCGTGGTAGCATTGGAGGCTCTAAAGGCCTGGGCGTAAAGTGGGTGCTACTACGGGCGGATGAGGACTTGAGAGAGAACAAGAACGGAATACTGACAGACGGCAGTCCGAGAATATGACTCGAATCTCCGGACTCCAAGTTTCAAGCTCTTCGGTTGGTTCCCCCATGCGTTCCTCGTAAAGCTCTGATAGCACAGCCCGGTAACGGTCTCCATGAATCAAAGAATAGACCTCGGCAAGATTAAAGCCGCCAAGGAAGCGGCTAAATCCATATTTCTCGTAGAATGGGTTCATGTATCCTATTGTTGCAAGAGGAACCTTCTCTGATAAAACTTCAACCTCTCGAAGATACTTGTCCGCCGGGGTGAGTGCAGATGCGGGTAAGGGGGCGCCAACTTCTTTGACATCCTGAGTTACCTGGAAGTATCGCGCGCCATTACCAGTCGTGGAAAACGCCTGTAGAGGAACCAATGGTCCTGAAGCACGCAGACCGAACTCTGATGCTGTCAATTCCGGACAAGCTTTTCCATGGCTTCGCAGTGCAGTCTTCGCGATCTCGATGACACTTTTCCTCTCCGACGAGGAACCTGATCGTATTCTGGGCGGACATCCGTGGCCACATTTGCAGACAAATCCAAGCACTGGCGGTGGCAACCCCTTGATGATTGGATGGGAGGACAGTTTTCGCGCCATCTCATAGCGAGGAAGGAAGTATTCATCGAAGCTGTTCGAATCCGGTAGGTCCTCTAAGGGTAGACGGATCCACTCTGAGAGCCTCTTCTTATAGTGAGATGGCTTCATGTGAGAACCATGCTTCTCTTGGAGATGGTTGAGCAAGGCGGATACTCCCTTGGCTGCTGTTCCGCAAGCCATACAAAAGAGAACTCGGTATCTCGTATTGAAGCCCGACTGTAGCGAGATGCTTCTGATGACTAGCTCCTCAGTCTCGAAGGGACTATAGGCAGCAAGTTAACCCGTAATCCAGATTCTAGAATCAGCAGCACGTACATCTCCGTATAGTGGAAATCTTCCGGTAACTGAGAATCCAAGCTCTCCATCGGCCCCGCCGCCTCTTTTATCCTTCGGAATCATGTTAGCTGGCCTCCACGGCCAGGAAAAAAGAGCGTACTCATGAGCCTCCATGGGTCCCGCACTTTCTCCGGTTCCTTCATCCGCCCCCTTGTCTCCTTCCTCCTCAATCATTCCGCCCACGTCGTCTGCGAAGGGGTCCTGACGATGTTCGTCATCGTCGAATTCGGAGCATCCGTCGGCATCCTCCAACAGACCCTCCTTTGTGCTGTGGAGATATTTTAGACATCAGTGCATACCCAGGGCAGACGAGCGTACCGTCCGTTGAACTCGCTTCGCCCCTCCCCGTGCCTTCCCTGGTCTTCTTCGTTCTCTTCTTCGTCCCTTTCCATGCCCATCGTGGCTCCCTCATCCTCTCCGACAATCTCCCAGTCATCGTCATCCAGTTTGCCCGAGGCCACGGCCAATTCAATCTCCTCCACATCTTGCTCTATCTGGAGCTCGATATCCTCGGGGTCGATCTCGAAATTACCCTCATCCAGCGATGGGTCCTTACTCTTTTCGATACTGTGACCATCGGATAATGTGCCCGCTTCGACCATGTCCTTGAACATTTGAATCAAACTTTCGCATTGTGCGTCGGACAGTACCGTTCTGTCCTCCGCACCACATTGGTGTCTAATGTGAGAGCAATGAGAAACTGGAAAGCCAATACTTTCACTAACACACGCACAAAATAGGTTTTCCATCAGTGGTCCACACGAGCAACGTGACGTTGCTTTTCGAAGGCCAATCGCACATTTGAGAATCGACTACCCTGAATAGCATGGGTTTCAGGAAACTGTCGAAAGCATAATTGAGCATTTCATTGCATTCATGGTCTACAGGCGTAACCGTACTTTGCATCCATGGCCACGGCTGTAGAGGTCGTTTTGAGTTTCAAGAGGCGGAGGCGGACGCTTGCACGGCGAATTGAGCACCTTTTCTATATCACATGTCTCTGGTTACCTTTACGGAACACGTTTTATGTTTACTGTTGGTGAACACGTTTTTATGTTTATGCTTACCGCTTACAGCAAGTTTCATAACGATAGGCGTACCCAAGTATCCATTATTTGGTCCTAGAGCGACCATTTTGCTGCTGCCGGGATGCTGCCGTCCCTTGCCGTCCTTGATGCGGCCAAGAATTCTAACTCGGCCTTGGCAATATCCAGCTTCCGGTAAACAAACGAAAACGGCGGACGCCTACTGTTATGAAACTTGCTGTGCCGTTGCGGAACACGTTGGGACTGACCTGATGACTCGCATCATCTATTGGGCTCGGACTTTTATGTAAAGACCGTATATTTGGCTAGAAAGAGCAGAATCTAAGATTGCTCTTGCGCGGACTATATGCGCGGTGAATCCAACTAATCGTCAAATATAATCCTGCTTACTGTCGAGTGTCTTGAAATAAGACGGTCAGACCCCGCCTCCAAACGGCCAGGCAATGATCATGACAGAGAAGACAGAACGATATTACTGACCTGATCGTCTGATCTCAGCATGAGGCAGATCGGAACTTGATGTGAAGGCGTGCCTCCGGTAGCACTTACAAGTCTAAGCAAAACACAAGTCATAGGCCGGTCAGACAAACGGGCTGTGGAGTGTTCGAGGAAAGTCTCGGAGTGAATCCTGAATGGGGAGAAAAGCGGGGGACGACCGCGAAGCATAACAGAAGCGGCTCTGAGTGACGGTGGACCGAAAACGCTAGCTTGGGCGGTGTTTTTCATACCCGAGCTTTGTCATTCCGAATGCCTCGCGCTTCGTGCAACTTGACCCATCTCATCCGGCACTTGATGAGCGTTTTCAACGTACTCCGACCCTTCATGGAAGTCAGCAGGGAAAGCGGCCACAGCCTTTCGGGTTGACACGGGTAGTAAGAGCCTTCATCTAGCTTTCCCTCCAGCACTGGAGAGCATTCTCCTTGGTAAACACCAACACACGGCCCCGGACCGTCCGCGGGAAAATGTAACTGGACGTAATTGGTATGCGGAGCAAAATGGCACTTAGATATACGTGCGACATATAGACCGAGCATAAGCCCAATCCGATCCCCGCAGCAACGCTATAACGGTCGTTTCCATACTCATCAAGGTCCGTAGTCCGAGCCGTTATCTGCACTAAACAGATCATCATGATCACTGAAAATACCCCGCTCGCGAGGATGGTCGTGGTTGGCATCGTAGTCTGTGCCATTGCGCGTGGGCTCCAGTTGAGGGGGCACGCCCTGACTTCTCTTTGACACCACATGCCGTTCATAAAATTCTAGAAGCTGCGATGGGGTTAAAAAGGCGAACGGGAATCAGATATGAGAACATGCCATCTTCGGCAGGTGCTCCCTGCAATCGGTTGAATCCTCTTGCACCATGAGACCGGTTTTGCTACGCAATAGTTAAATATGTGGGGGAATTAGAGTAGGAAGCTCCGTACAGGAGAAGGAACACGGCCAGTTTGACATCACCGCTACTTTGAGGTCCGGCTTTGGCAACTGTTACCACTTTGTCAATGTGACGCTCCCAATCATCGTCCTGCCGGAAATGCTCTGGCATAGATGGAAGCTTGTTGCGCTCACTTATGGCAGCGTTTTGCCAACGCCTTGAAAAGTCTTCGAGAAGCGGATGATCTCTAAGGAGCGGAACGGTGTCAGATCAGGAATCCCGTCCGAGCACTCAGTACTTACCGTAGAACTTCTTCAGACACCCATGAAACATGCTCATCGGAGAAGCCCCTCCATCGCACAAGGTACTTGTTGGTGCTACTTAAAGGTTCGTCGTATGAAACCGGAGTGTGGCCTATTGGTAGACTTACCTCGGACGATGTAGTTTCTTACCCAGAATGGCCTCAATGCCTGGGAGCTTGGGTTTGACTATGGCATCGCAGTAGTAGGGCCCTCCGTGTACTTCTTGTAGATGGGACTGGAGAGAGGCAGAGGTATTGCGGTACTGCGTGCAGGACTCCATGGGACATCTCAAGAGTCCTTGAGGTCCTGCTCGATCAACTTGAAATTTGGTCCTTCCAGCATGCTGGCCACTCCGAGCGGCTTCCAGAAAAAGGAAGTGAAGTTAGAGCCGATTGACACGCATCTTGGAGCACTTACCAGAGGATACTAGATATTGAAGGACGTGGAGTTGAATGAAATGATCACTCGGCGAAGCCTCCTCCGTGGTGAGGTCCATCCTGCAGTAGGGGCAGTAGTCAACGTCTGTACGAGGGACTTCCTCCCAAGTGTAGTCTCTGATCTTCCATGCTCCAGTTCTAATGCTATACCTATGTTTCTCGAGGATATGCCGTCGGAGCGATGTGTAGTCGATCACGCTACAAGTGGTGCAGAAGCTGCACTCAATCTTCCCCGTCGGAGACGACCTCCTGAATGTGACTGGTCCAGTAGCTATGATGCAAAGTTAGCTAGCTATGCAATACAATGGGAGACTTGGAACATACAACTGGGGGCAACATACTGAAGGCAGTGTGCCCTTTCGTAGTGGGCTTGAAGACTCCGGTCTTGGTCTGAGCGACTCCGGTCTTGACGTGTGTTGAAATTGCACAATGTGCATCTGATGCCATGCGCCTGAACCGGTCCATTGTCATGAGCCATCAAAGCAAACGAGGAGAGCGACGCCTGTCAATCCAACGGACGTAGCGCAAACGATCCCTTTTTTCTTACTTGTGGGAAAATGGTTCCTTATGCACAAGCGAAGGAACATTTAGACCAACCATAGTGTGTGGCCTTCAGCATTCAGTACTCTCGGCATGCGATAAACAAAGGAGACATCTATATTTATACCCTACGGAAAGTGCATTTAGAATCTACATATCTGAGATATCACAAATGTGACGATTTCCGGCATCGCTAGCAACCACCCTCTTGCAGGAAGGGCAAAGGGTGAAAAGGGACTTGAACTTTGCGAGGGGAATCCCATGCCCATCCATGTCCTTCATGAACCTCTCCGGACCATAGACCGTTAAGGATTCGCTCCCCAAGGCAATGGCCTGGGGAATCAAGAACGGAACGGAAAGGACCGGTTCCTCATCAAGTCGGATGGGGTCGAGGGCGGAGCCTCTGGCGACATCGCGGTCGCCTCCGTGCTTCAGAGCCTTGTCTGTACCCATCGGTAAGCCTAGGGAGACGCGGTATAGTATTTGAGGAATCATACCTCGTGTTGTGGGGATTTGATATGGCTTGGGACGTTTTGCTCTTCTTGTGGCTAATGTGGATGAGAGATTGCAGATAATTGAGAAAGGGCCTACTCACCGGGGGGTGAGTCCGGGGAGGGATCGGGACGTGGGAGGCGAACGCGGCGGCTGGAGCCCTTGGAAGCTTGCCCTGACGGCGCGCTGGGTATATTGGGGCCGTCACCCATAATATGCTGGTAAACGCGGTCTACGGGTACTGCACCTCTTATGGTCAATAGTAGAACCCAAAAGGATGACTTGGGGGCGTACCGAACATCCCACAGGAGCCAGAATCCCGGTAATACTTACAGCTGTAGATAACGCCCTTCAACCCACTCGAACTTTCCTTTTTGAGATTGAATATTTTCGCTTGCTCTCCATGGTAGCAGAGCGGTGCGTCTGATGCACGCTTCTCCTCGTGGGCGGCCAGCCATCGAGCCATGAGCGCCGTTGGTTTGACGAACGCCCCGCCCTCCTGTGGGCTATTTGCTGTGCCTCAGTACAATACGGAGAGTCAAATTGAGTCTTACTAAGGGAGTATAACGGCCTCATTCTGCACTGCGTTGTAGGTGATCAGGTTCCAGTTGGCAAAACCCTTCTGTAGTTCTCTCCCTTGCCGACGGAGAGCTAAGAGCCTTTTGTCATCGTCATCCGGTTGGGGTATTGACGGTAATGCCGGGGATACTGAACGCTTGAGAGAACTGGGAGGCGACCCAAATGGACCTGGCACCCTCTGGCTGGAGGATGCAGAGGACATCTATGCCGCAGAAGCAGTGCGACGATTTCTTTGGGCGAGTTGTCGGAGTAGCAATTTGAGTACCGTCCCCACCCGTGTGAACGTACACCGGGGACGCTGCTCATAATTTGCTATAATCCCTGTCGGAAACCGTGAACATTCGAACACTTGAGCGGCATTCATCCACTTTCCAAGACTTGAAGGGCTTGGATTTTCCTATAGAAGTGTCTAACGGATTTCGAGGACATTTCACATCGTGACCGCGAGGAATAGAGAGCACCGAGTCAAACGCAATGCTACGTATATACTTCACTCGGATCTCACGCGACCTCAGCAGACGATTGCAACACTCGGCACTTCGCAAACTTGGTGCCATCATGGGCGAGCCATACTTAGTTAATAGTCATCAAAGTTTCGGTCGCGGGACAACCTCCCTACGAGTAAAACAGCCACGGTTTGACCGGGTGTGGCAGCTAGATGCTCCCCACTGACAAAGCACTGGCCCAAGCCGCTCGTCGTGAAGGCGATCTGGCTGCCCAAATCCCGGCGAGCAGATTCCTTGGCTAAACGATGATTCCGCTGTGTCGTTCCTTGTCCATATCCCCGACGTCTGCCATTCACAGGTGCTCGAGAGTTTCGATCGAATTCTTGCCTCCCTTGCTGCATATGTTCCTAACGATTACGAAAAGAGGAACTTTGCTCACTGGCCATGGTGCAGTTGCACGGTATGGATGACCTCGCCGACGCTGACCCCGCTGAGGCCTTTACCGAGAATAAACATACTGTGCAATACAAGTTCTTTCACTTTGATATTTTGTCACGTCCTGAACGCGACTATCTTCGGGTATATGGGTATACGAAAAGGCGAATCTGACGTATCGTCGCAAGAGCGGCGTCATTTGTGGCGTTCTAAACGACTTTGACCTGGCGTCGGATGTAGCTGACTTCAACACTGGGACTTCAAAACATTTGTACAGTAACGCTGCGGTATATGGACCTTCAATCTTAGGCCTCAGGCCTCAGTGTGAAGCTCCGAGCGCTAGCGTGAAGTTTGAAGTCCGACCGATGGGGGCGCGTCAATGATCTCAATGCCTTCAATTCAAAGTGCTGCCCACGAACCTTTCAACAGCCTTTCGACTTTCGACGATGCCCACTGCAGTCCTTGTTTCCCCCTGCTACAATCCTGCGTGCCCTCTCAAGGCAGAACCCAATGGGCCTCCGGGGGATTACATCTGCAGCAAGTGCCACGGCGCTCATTATTGTGTACTGAGTTTTTTATATATTCTTACGTTCATACTCATTTTCTTTCATTAGGGCAAACCGTGTCAAAGGGCAGACTGGAGGGCCCACAAAAAGCAATGCAGAGCCATGGCGCTGCTCATCACGCCTCCGTCTACACACTTTGAGGCATTCACTAAGAGAAATGTAACGCAGGTAAGCACCTACGTTTGTTCCGCCCTTTTCCATGCTAAACTTCTTGCCTTAGTTCGCCGATTTCTTAATTAGCTACTTCCAGAGCCACCCGCAACGAGAAGAACACCATACGATAGAGTTTCATTTTGAGGGCAATCGGGTTGGCGGAGGCTTTGAGTTCATTTTGAAGACATGTTGGGAGGCGTCTCATCTGGCTATTCCCCTTCCAGTTTCTAGGTCCCTTTGTCAAGGCACCACGACTGTGCCCATTCTTTTTCAATGCGAGGTTCCAATCTTTGATGACTTATTCTTCTTTTTGGAAATCACTGCGGACTTCACCCAAAAACTTGCACCCTACCCTTCTATTCTTCATTCGCTTCCCATTTTCAATAGTTTCGTAGTAAGCCCCACATTCCCAGGACATGGACGTCTTCCCTTTGGAGAAGCTTGAAGCCTTCACTCGCTGCGTATTTACTCAATGACACCAATGCACCCATTCATAGTATCTACAGCGTACACTCAACCTGCTGTTCGACGCCATCAACAACCCGCTTCTCAAGGCGTTTGACCTTCTTGGGAGGCAACGTCAAGATCGGGTAGGTCGTGACACTTTCGTAAGACCATGAGCGGGCCAGGGGAGGTAACATCAGATCAAGTCACGAGCTGGAAGTGCAAAGCACTCTCGAAAGCAGGGCGGGTGTGGTACGCTCCGGGGAAAGCGGCAGCGCTGTCACAGCGCGCAGCAGCAGCATCCGCAATCACAGAAGGCGATATTGCTCCTGTGGGTGTCGGAGCGAATAATAACATCATAAATCGAGCTTCCCAAATTGCTTATTGGCTTCACAGATCTCGATCCTTTTCCTTGGAATCACCGGTCCATTTGTGCTGCGAACGCATTGGATTCGTCTCTATTTATGGACATCAGAAGGTGCCGTCTGCGGGCTTATCCCGGATCGGATTCTCGGTAGGAATTTTTAATGCCCAGAGGCCCACTCGCGCTGACAAGAAGCCAGCTATCAAATACCCCTTTTGTTGAAAACAGGCCCAGAGCTTGGCAATGGCGCCCACGGCGTGGTCAACATTGTCCACGGCATGAAGGATATCCTCACAGCTATCCGGACTGGAGTGCGGAATGCGAAGTTTGAAGACACAGTGGCCAAGGCGGCGGAGGAGTTGAAGAAAGTCCAGGGCAGTCGCAGGACAGTTCGGAGTGCGGAATGGTCTCAATCGGACGGACTCCTGATGTTCCGGGATAAGATCTACGTTCCGGATTTGCGTCGGACCATTGTAGCCCAGCACCATGACACCAAGGTGGCAGGACATGCAGGCAGGTGGAAGACTCTGGAACTTATCTCACGCAGCTACTGGTGGCTCAACATGTCCCGCTACATCGGATCCTACACCCGGCACTGCGATCTCTGCCTCCGGACGAAGGCTCAGAGGCATCCGCCTATGGGAGAACTTCATCCGCTCCCTATTACGGATGAATGCTAGGATCACTTGAGGGTGGACTTCATCGTTGAGCTCCCGGAGTCCGACGTGTTTGATGCTGTCATGAACGTGGTCGACTCCGTAGGCAAACGTGCCCACTCCATCCCGACTCACACAACAGTCAGTGTCCGCCCTCGGCTCCGCCAACTTGTACCTGCAAAACGTCTGGAAGCTGCACGGGCTCCCTCGCTCTGTTGTCTCCGGTCGGGGTCTGCAGTTCGTCGCGGAGCTCACCCGGGAAGTCTACCGAATGCTCGGGATCAAGCTGGCGGCTTCCACTGTATACCACTGTCAGTCCGATGGACAGACAGAGCGGACTAACCAGTAACTCGAGTCCTACCTCCGGATCTTCGTTTGTGAGCGTCAGAACGACTGGGCATGGCTGCTCCCTATGGCGGAGTTCGCATACAACAACCGCGTCCACGCTTCCACCCAGCAGTCCCCAATCCTCCTAGATCCAGGTCACCACCCCCGCCTTGGATTCGAACCTTGTCAGCCGCCATCCCGCATGGAGTCCGCACGCGAGTTCGTAGACCGGATGAAGTCCGCCGTCGACGAAGCTCAGTCCGCTTTGGTCAAGCCTCAGGATGACATGAAGCGCTACTACAATCAACGTCGGACTCCTGCCACGGAACACCAACCGGGTGACAAGGCTTGGTTGGACTCGTTGGACACCAACCTTGCACGACCTTTCCGGAAGCTCGAACATGCACGCCCCGGTCCCTACATGGTCGTCCGGAAGGTTGGCAAGGCAGCATACCGACTCCAGCTCCCTCCGGGCCTGTCCTGCCTTCACCCTGTCTTCCTGGCTGTCAAACTCTCGCCATTTCTTCCGGACCCCATCCCGGGTCAACGCCCTGCCGCTCCGCCACCTCCACAACTTGTAGATGGTGAAGATGAACATGAGGTGGAGGAGGTTCGGAGCAGTAGACGTTTTGGTCGTCTCTTGAAGTACCTGGTACGTTCGCGAGGCTATGGAATCGAGCACGACTCCTGGGAACCCGCAGCCAACCTCCAGCACGCTGCCCAGAAGGTCAAGGACTTCCATGATTGTCATCCCGACGCCGTCCGTGTACTCCGGATGACTCCTACGGCACTTGACCAGGCTTAGGGCTCTGCCCAGTCGTACTTCGACGTCTTCAGTCCGGGGTTTTGGGGCTAGTGAATACATGGCGTAGCAAGCAGGAATCTTCGCGTCGGGTCGCCGCGAGCTTGAAGGGGGGGTGATGTAAGGGGACACTCCTATTTTCTCCTATCCCCCTGTCTATTTCCCTTTCCCCTTGTTCCCTTCCTTCTTCCTTTCATACACGGACCATCATTTCCCTTCGTTCCCTCTTCATTACACGCCTTCCCCATCCACTCCGGCGCACTCCGGCGCACTCCGATGACTCCGATGTGCTCCCGCTGTCCGGACTCGCTCCGGACTTGCGTGCACACCTCTGGACTCGTCGGGCCCCCACCCCTTCCCTTCTTATTCCCACTTTCCTAGCACGACTCCTGCATATTCCCCTCCACTCACTATCACATGCTCCTGCTCGTACCTTGTGATATTCATCGGACTTGTGGCGGGTGTACTATACGGTTCTTTCGCTCTTCTCCCACACTTCTACAGTATATACTTCGCATCCTAGCATGGAGGATCCTTATCTTGTTCTCTTTGGATTCTCCCTCTGCTAGGCCTGCGCCGTTGGCCATCTAGAGGTTGCCCTTACATTGGCTGAGGCTTTGATAGATAGATTCCAGCTCAGACCTCGAGTCAAAGTAGTTGTTTCTTCTCTGTTACTATGACATTTCTTTTTTGCTCTCAACGAATTGATGATGCTATCGTTTCCCTGTACTACCGAGTCTCACCCGCGTATTCTATGCCTTTTCAAATTTCCGATTCTCATTAGTCACCTCGTTCCCAATGCCCATCGCTAGTGGAGGGCAAAGCACAAGCCCAAGTTTAAGGGCAACAAGTATTAGATCGTAGCTAATTTCGTAAGTATATATATGATATAGTGTTCAAAGCAAGATAACAACATTTACATAACAATATTAGGGCGCCCCTAGAGCATATGTAGCTAACTAATTATAAACATGAAGGAACGGAAGCGATTAGTAAAACTCATCGAATGGATCACCGTTTCGTGACCAATTTTGTACAGGCTGCGGCAAAGGGAAGGAACCCGTTGGTAATGCGGCGATAATCGCCACTGGCTACCGCGTATAGCCAATGGATCGTACGAGGCCAAGGCGCCGTGGGCGCATCTAGTGGATAAAACTTGTGACGGCGGACAGGCTATCGCGACCCCAAACGCCTGGTTATTGGGTTATTGGGGGGAGTTGAGTCGACTTCTCGCCCGCACGACTGCCACCCGGGATCGAGGCATCGTAGTAATTATCGCCGCCCAGCGAGATGTCCCCTGTGAGCTCTGTGAAATGTACCGAAGCAGTAAGTGTTTGCCCTTGGCGGGTATTAGTAATGTGGCGGCCAACTTCGCTATGCCGGTTATATGTTGAGTTCGTAGTTCAACTGAGGACAGTCGCGAGCGCGATGAGGGGTAATAGGACTCGATATCCTGGCCGTTCCGATAGACTCGATAAAAGTGCGTCACAAGGACGAGAAGGTTGCAGACAATTAGCACCGTTGTTGCCTAGTGATGCGAAGTCAGAACGCTCCGATAATATGAGACAGGCACGGGGGCACACCTCGAGATGAGACGTGACGGCAACAAGCACTCCCAGACCCGGTCCCCATCCGCGAGCACCAGTCAGGAATACGACATACAGGATGCTGGCCAATGTGGTGAACACGCTAGCAGCGAATATAGATAGGACGACGGGCCGAAGGTTGTACGGGAGTGTAATGTTCCACAGCATCTTCAGTGGAATGGCGATCAACATGATGTCAGCGATCATGTCGGCTGATTGGTTCAGGACAGTTAGACTGCGGCACTGGACGTAGAGAATCATAATTACTAGTGATGTTGTAGATGCCAACGCCAGGAGGGAGGAAGCACCGGACACCAGGGTTCCCATGCCAGCCGGAGTCGTGCCCGCAGCTGTAGCCACGGTAGGCGAGGAGTCCGGCGCACATTAGGCCGAAGAGAACGTTCATGTAAAATGCAACCTTCCTCATCATATCACCCGGTGGGAGAATCCGTACGGAGGATACCCCGATGCTGATACGAGCAGACCTGAAGCACCGGATGGGGGTGGGGTGAGAGTCGTAGGCACTAGCAGAGAAATATACGTACCAAACGGTGAGAGGGAAGCACATAAGGCTGATCCAGTAAATCCCAACTCTCGACTCGAAGTGCAGTTCCCCTAACCCTCTCCCAACCCGCCTCGCATTCTACGTCCCGTAATCGTCTTCTCCCATCTCCTGTGTTTGTACTGTTACTGAAAGCTGGTGAGTTGGCATGACTTTCAGCAAACACACTGGATGTGCATGCCCTGTTCGATGCTGAAGGCGACGCATTGCTTGCTCGTGGGCCCCAGGCGCACGGGGTCGACCGTTCACGACTGGATGGTGGTTCGAATCTGACTGACACTGACGGTGAGCAATGAATATTATCACAATCGTCAATACTATCAGCAAGTAATATTTGAATCAATATGGAGGGGAGGCAGTACATGGAGTGAACTTAAGCAAAATGATGCCTAATCACGTTCACCGAGACTCCAAGCATTTCGCACAACAGCTTGCGTCTCCCGGGCTCATCCGCTGGCATGTTGGCTGGGGTAATGCCGTAGTGTTGCAAGTAGCGAAGCAGGTCACCCCGGTTCAGTTGGACGATGTTGGTCATCTTGCGCAAAAGCGGGGAGGGGTGACGCTGGTTATGGTTCTGAAACTGAGAAAAGGGGTTGATCAGAATGAAAGAGTATTTTGCCATGACAAGTGGTGTTACCTCTGCATCTGTGGGATGCTTCCCATCAGGGAAGGGAATAATCTCGTAAGGGATGAGAGCGCCTTCCTCTCGAGCACCATTGAGAGCCTGTGAGAAAAGGTTGAGCCTAGTATTGGTGAAAAAAACTGGGAAAAGATACCCTTAAAGATGCGACGGTTGATGCTCGAACGCTCTCCTCCAGACGAGCAATCCGTTGTCCGATGGCCACTTCCACTGCATCAACTTTTGCTGTGAGCCGGTCTTCTAGGCCGTCCAACCTAGTTAGGATCTCTTGGAGTGTTGCCGCGTTGGATCCTGGTCCGTTCAGCCTTAAAGCCAATGACGAGGCAATGGGCCACTCACGGGGTATGTCGTCAAAGGGGACTAACGTAGCAAGCTGTATTGCCCGTGCGTGCGCCTTATCAGCTTCGGCCAGCGGCACATGCCTGGGATCTCCGTCTGGGCGACCTTTGGACCGTATTCGTCCGTAATAAATGTGCATCCGCAACAAATGGAATCACACAGCACGTACCTGCATAGCCTTGCAAGACAGCAGCATGCGATCGTGCATTGCGAAAGTTCGTAATGCTTCCAAGGGGTTGAACGAGATTGGGTGGCGCATCCATTTCCAGGGAGCGACGGTTAGGGAATCGAGTGGCCACTATCGAGTTCAATCAAGATAAAACTCCGAAACCGTCGAAGGATAACGATAGCAAACAGTAGTATGGGCACGCAGCCAGAAAAATACACTGGCCTCTCGGCCTACGGTTCCGAATGTCGCGCTGTCAGAAAAACTCGCTCAGCGGGACACATGTAGACCGCCCTACATAGGCTATGTTACACGCTCATGGTTCGAAGGATCGGAAAAATTGTGCGAAGTTAGTGGTGAAGCGCTCGGATTCGGTACGATGGTATACCCAATTTGCCAGGGGCCAGTCGCCATTGGGGTAAAGGTATGGGGGTACAGGTATGGAGAACACTGGTCGGATACACGGGTGCGAATGGATAAACGGACGAGTAAATGGACGAGCCCCAACGGAAGCAACAGATAAACGAATTATACAGATATGTAACAATGAAGTTCGACTGTTTGTCCGTTTGTACATTTGTCTGTTCGATGGACTCCACGCGCCTCGGTACCCAATACACAACACCCAGCACCCAGTACTCTCGTGTGGCGTGTGTAGGAGGAGAGCAGGGAAGCAGGTGCTGTGGTATGTAGATGTAGCAGGCTTGCGCTGCGAGCCGCGTCTGGGCGTCTGAGCTTTGGGGCCATCGTGGGGTAGGAAGCGTTATCCTCGCCGGTTCTCCGAGCACGATGGAGACACTAGAGATGCAGTAGTTGAGGGATCCCCGCGAGCAAGCCGAAGGCGTCGCGAAGCTACACGACTCACGATGCAGGTCTGCCCATGAATGTGCTGGAATTGGACGCCGTTAACTGTGACACCTTGAAGCTGGACGCATATAACCGTGCTGCCTTTGGGGCGCGTGCGACAGGGCCTGCGGGGACTCATGAGAGGCCACGGACTCAAGGACTCGCCGTCGAGGGCGTTCAAGATCGATGGCGTACAGAACGGAGGCCTGGCGTCACAAATATTGTAGATAGAGTACGCCATCTGCGTTCCGCGTATGATATGGATATGAGGTGTTCGAGTCGGGATGGTAGGCTTTGGAGGGCTGGGCGCCGATTGCCTGCCGTCGCTGATATCCCCGAAGCCCATAGTGTATGCAAGATGCTTCGAGAAGCTATGCGTAGGAGGGAGAAGAACTCACTAAACGAGTCTAACAGGTTTGAGATTTTGTCGACTTTGAGGTTATGGAACACGATAAAACCTGGGATATCGGCCGCTGATTGAGGGGCGTCATACGTCAATCCTTGTTTGATAGATAGAGACCCCAGGAGCCCACGAGCTGAACGGCATGCTTAGCAGAAAAAGACATTCGACGGGAAGCTAACTTACCTCTACCACCCTCCATCTGACTCTTCGCACCCTAGACAGAAAACCGAGGTTAGTCTACATCATTAGCGGGGAAGGCAGTGCATGATACTCACCTTGTAAAGCAGACGTATCCCAAGCCGTACGTAGACTTGCATCTTCTCCTCCTCAAGCTGCCCAGTCATCCGATTCTGCACGATGATGTTGGCAGAATTCTACACATCGCTCATCAGAATACACAGAACCAACGAACCAGAGTTGGCGCTTATCGCCCCAAGCCTATAGTTAACCCTAACTACCCACGGCCAATACGACGGGTTCTTACCCCAGCTTTCCCTGGGGACACTAAGAATGTCTTGGATTCGGGATGTGGGAGTGGGTGCTGGTGGGCTCTCTAATGCAACTATTATGTATCTTATGCTGAACATTGACAGGATCATGCAGATAGCCCACGACTTTTCTAGTTGCGACGCCGTCGCTGTGGACTTGGTCCCAATGCAGTCTACGTAGGCATCTCTTCGACGGTCCCCCGTCTCCCACACTCACCTACAATCTTATTATAGGGCCATGCCTTTCAACTGCAGGTACAACACACTGCCTCGTAAATAATCTTAACTGATAACCTTCTCAAACGGGAGCGAAGTCGATGACATCAACCTCGGCCTCCGGCATTTCTACGACGACTTCGATTTCGTCCACGCCAGGCTCATTTCCTCTGGGGTAAGGCTATACCTGGTTTATTACTCCCGGCTGATTCGGCGATCCCCGTTCACCAGATAAAGGACTTCCCAGCGCTCATCCACGAAATTGCACGGACCCTCAAACCCGGAGGACTCCTTGAGCTGATAGAGTTTGATTTCCACGCGTACGACCGGAACTTCCAGCAAATAGTCGCGCCAATCGAGACCGTCAATAGGCCGTGGTGGCCGCGCCGGCTTGCCTTCGCAGAGATGGCCGTCAATCAACACGGTGGGACTCCCGACGCTGCGAATCACCTAGAGCGATGGGTTCGAACCCATGGCGCATTCGAGGAGGTCACATACCAAGACTACTGGATTCCGACCGCCCCCTGGAGTATATCAGAACCTTGTAAATACTGGGGTGACGAGATGCGCGAAGACATTTATGTAAGGGTCTCATTTCTCTAACCGTGGCGTACGAAGTGCTGAATCATCTGCTAGGCATTCATGGCCTCTGGAAGGCCTTTGCTTTTGGGAATCGGCGTGCCGGAAAGCCTTGTCGACGAGCTCGAAGAAAAGGCAACTGAAGAGCTGAGGGGCGCAAGTCATGTCACATATATTCGTCTACAACGGGTAATCGCCCGCAAACGCCACGGCTGGATTGCTCCGGAGATACTCCTCGAGCAGAAGGAGGCACAGGGCCAGCAGGAGCAGCACCAAGAAGCGTTCCAATCACTAACCATATAGATCATCTTCCGTCTTTGCATACTAATACCCCCTGCTTTCTATGTTTTCTTGCACATGTACTTAGGAATTGCAACATTTAGGCCTTTTGTATCATACGGTCGATACGCTGCAGTCATATTATTATCTCAACAAAGCGACTTCAGGAACAGTGGTTGTGAGCTCCCCCACTTGGACCGTTTCCTGTATAAATCGCCAGTCTCATTCATCTGCGTGCCCTGCTTCCCGCCATCGTGTCCGTCGTCGCCAATCCCCAAGCGCCAAAGAGCACGGTATGCCCCTAAGGCAACTTGCATTGAGCCCGTTACTCAACCGCCCATAAAAGTAGTATTACCTATCGATTCACGTGCGCCGAGCAGACGAAGAAAGTGGGCCGCGCGGAATGGCATGACTGAGGGAAAAGGTCAGACGTAGCCTCTCTTACTATATTCTACCTGACTCTTGTTTTGCGAGGCCAGGGAGCGCGACGTCGTCCAGAAAATCCCAGCGGCCACCCCGGCCACCTTTCCTCTCCTTGCCGCACGGGCTCTTGCATTCCTCGTGCTCTCATTCACTCCATATCTTATTGACAAGCGTGACGGGCCCTAACGTTGTAGAGCCCTGCGATGAGACGACGCGATGGGACCGCGCGCAGAGAGGGGTGCGGAAGGCATAGACCGTATTAGCGATGTAATAGTTACCATGAATGGGATTGATTTATCTGCTGAAAACGAACCGTACTGAGCCTGTCGGTCGAGGTCGAGTAGGCTCGATAGTACTCATTGATAATCGAGCTCAGTCCCATTCAGAGATCCCAAACGAGCCTCTGCGACCCAGTTACCTTGCTGATGCGGGCCGCCTCCCATTAGGCCCGTGCTGCAGTATGTGGCACGTGATCGATCGGCAGGGGCGCGGAAAAGAAAAACGCACCTTTACAGCCACTCTCACCTTGCTGAGAGCCACGATCCAGGGCGTGCCATACTCGGTGAGCAAAGCCATTCAACCCAGGGAGCGAGCACAGAGCGTAGCCCTTGCCCCTCGCCCATGCCGCCCATTTTGCCTCACCCCTGGGGCTGGTGGATGGCTACGCGCGTAGGGGCAAAGTGCGCTTGGCCTGCCCATGTCGCCCACGCCGAGCCTGGAAGCATGCTGACTGAATTCTTTGACGGCAGGCGTCGACTGGCAGAGAGTGGATCGCTTGCACCGGGGAAAAAGTAGGCGCTCAAGCTGAAGCCTTCAGCACCCAAGGCTCACCCCTTGGGCCATGCACAGGGAAGCCAAAAGCACGGCGAGGGAGATTCACAACCTGGGGATCCAAAGTAAGCAATCATCAGCTGCTTGATATTCCGCCCCCGCCGTCTCTGCCGCATCACGGTTGCCCTTGTAGCGTTTCATTGCTCTCCCTTGATGTATCCCTTTTTTCGAACAATCCCAATTTTATCCAAACGCCTTACCATACCCCGCACATCGCTCGCCGTCTAATTTTACTCCGCCTTCGCACACCCCTTCCCATTCAGAACAAATGTGACACTTGCCACCTAAGGGTTTTTTATTCGCGCCTTTTGACGTCTCGGCCATTCGTACAGGTTACTTTCATCCAACTTTCAAACCATACGCATGCCATACCCGGTCGTTACTTCGTATCGTACTATTACTTTGTAGCATTACACTACTCCGTTTAAACAAGCGGTTGAAAGTAGCATGAGGCGATAGGCGCGCATGAAAGCTTCATACCCAGAAAAAAAATTGTAGCAAGGGAATGGCAAACGGCGCAGTAGTTATGGCAGTACGAAGGGATGATCAGATACGAAGTGGTGACTAGGCACAGTACGCTGATGAAGCACGAGAGGGGAATAGCTCTCCTGGTCCATTGCGTGTCATGTACTTCACTCCACGCATCGACATTCCTCGGAACCCTCAGATTTGATACTAATGTTCTACGTATCGCAGAGGCTTCAGGGAGATTCTCCAACCTGCGAATGCCCTCTCCTTACTCTCCTAGACAATGCTTCAACAGCCGAAAACCACTCTTAAGGTAAAACCCTCATACATGGCCACTGGCTCAACTCTACCCCGAATCCACCAGCACATCCATATACTTGCCACTTGTATCAAGTTGAACTGAGCCCGTCGCCTGATGTGAGACCATGAGACAAGGGAGACGGGGTACAGGGTGAATCTAAACAGCCAGGAACTCAACAAGTCGCGCGTCCCAGTGCGATAATGCAGCCCTTCTTGGGGTGACACCGGGGCCTTAAGGATGAGGGGACGTGCATGTCGTCACAAGCCAAAACTAAGATAGATACAAGTGCCTATAATATGTAAGAAAAAACAGCGTAGGAGTAGTACGGTGGGCGAACAACAATGCACGAATATACGAATTTCGGAGAGGAAACTGCGCCGCCGGCACGAGCTGCTCCACGGCCTCAAGCTGCTCCGCGTCATTCATCTCTGTAGGGTTCCCCTCCCTTCATTCGCATGGCGCGTTCATCTTCTTCCGCCTCCCGTCGCATGATTGTGGTGCCGAAGGCCATGATGGTTGAGTGGATGGCGTTGGCGCTCTCGTTGCTTGCGCGGACGTGGTTCTGGAGGCGGAGGTTGACGAGGGCCAGCTGAGTCTGAAGCTCCCGGAGCTCAGCGTCGTACGAAACGGACGAAAGGCAGGGGAGGGTCTTCGATGCTTGGGATGACGGGCGGGCGATTTGGGGCGTCTGCGAGGAGTGGGAGCTGTTGGACCCGCCTGCCGCCGGATCGGCTTCCTTCTTCTCACTGGGTCGAGTGGTTGACCTCCTTGGTACGGTGCGCCATGTCGAGTGGGAGCAATTGTCCTTTGCACGTGAACAGGATTGGCACGCTATGCAACCAGTTCCGACGCACTCAGCCCCCACCTTCCGGCACCGGCTACATGCAAGGCTACCAACCCATGATCGCACGGGGTGGCGACACGCCTTGGGATAATAGTGACAGGTCCAAGCAGGCGAGTTGGGGTCGTCGTTGCCTGCTACAGGCTTCGTGAGCCTTCGTCGCGTTTCCATGTGGAGGCTCACCATCATACTCCTCTTCCGCCTCTCGTGCCAGGTCAATGTCCACACTTCGCGCATCCTCCTGGATATCCGGAGAGGTAACGATGCGGGCCTTGGCCTCTGTCTTTATTGTTGACCTCCGCAGTCGTCGCTTGGCACGTGGAGTGTCAGGGCCTTCCTCCTTATCGTCGCGCGGTGCAGGAAGCTTGCGCTTCTTCTTCTGCGAAGGGGCATTGATAAGAAGAACTGGAGCATGGCAGGAGCTTACCGGAGGCATGAGAGGAGAATCATCGCCGCTGGCGTCGTCGCCTCCCTTCACCCCTTGGGGCACCCCCTCCGCCGGGGGGACACCTGCACTTTGGGTTGGCATCCTTTCCTTCGTTGGCGCCTTGTGACCAACCGTGGCGCACGGTGGCCCCTGTCCGGCCTCTTTCGCTGCCGATGATCGGGCACCCTTGGGGGTTTTCTGCTTGAGCAGGACATCAATGACAATCGCTGCCCCAAGCGCCCATAGACCTACCGGAGTCTCCTGAACCCCATTCCCATCATCACTCTTCTCAGCCTCCTCCATCTCGACTCGATCTGTACGAGAGCCCTTCCTCGCATTTGTCCCGGCGTGCGGTGGCGCGTTGCCTGTTGGGGGTACTCCGCCGCTTCCTGCCCCAACCGCTTTCCCGGGCGTCTTCCCCCCTCCTTGCGCCGCCCGCTTCGCATCCTCCGCCTCCCTCGCCGCATTTTCTCGAGCTAGCCTCCATGACGCCAGCGCTGCCTCTCCCTCGAGAAGGTCCTTCCGGGCGGCCATCACCGCCTCCCACTTCTCCTCGTCGATCGAGCCGTCTATTCCCCGCTGAATCATCAGCTCCCTGACGGCCTCCAGCCATGCCTGTGAATGCCGTTAGCGATCGCCAGTCAGTTCTTATCCAGTGACTCACGAGCTGTGGCCTCATAGCCGCAACAGATAGCCCCATGTCCTCCTCTAAACCCTCGTTGTTCGGCGGCATCGTCTGGCCCAATGTGGCAAACCAGTCGCACTCATCTTCGAATACCTGCGCTATAGCGTGTCGTTTCGTCATCGCACGGACCTCCTCGATAGTGCACGCTGGGTGAGGGGACGACATTGGAATAGTGGCAGGCGTCGCAAAAGGAGAAATTGGCCGAGCCGAATCTTCGTCGCGTTGTTTGTTTTGTCCCACGCCCCTATCCCTTCAACGTTCAACTCTCGCATCCCGTCTAGCGTCAAGCTTCCAGCACTTACGTATCGTTAACTACAATTTTGAAGCGGAATCAAATGTGACAAGGCCGTCCGGAAGGTTGGCAAGGCCGCATCGGACTCCAGCCCCCCTCTCCATGTCGTCAAGTCCTCACCATTCGTTTCGCAGCCCATTGCAAGTGGGCACTTTGCTTCTCAGCTATCCCCACAGCTTGTATAGGCTAAGCAATATTCATGATGCTGCCGCTAATGTAGGGGCAAAGTGGTATTCGCGACGTGTTCCCACCAAAAGCGAAGGAGGAAGGCCTGGACTCGATTTCGCAACGCAACGCAACTGAGGGAGGGGAAAGCTAACTTCTTGCCCATAGGTATGTATGTAGGTACTATATACTAGTAGTCTACGTAAATAAACAAACTAGTTCTGCGTGTGCTAGTAACTAAAGTAATACCTAAGAAGCGATGGGCCGCAGCAGCTCGTGTTCGAGTGCTCGGAACCAACGGGGAAGTAAACGAAACGATCATATAAATCGACCCCTCTCGAACTGCCGTCTGTCAGTATTTCGTTCTTGTTCTCTCTCAAGTTCGCGCACCGGCGTGAGGATCGGATTTTCACATATACATGTGCCCTACATAGTACCTGAGTAAACAAACAAATTTCTTGTTGAAAGTTCTGTTGCTATTGGGACTCCTGTTTTCGTCGCCCTACACGTTGTGTTCCGGTGTCCGACATTTCATTTACTCACCTTCGGAGTCCTTCTCACTCCTTTGCGGCCACACCCATCGCACGTACTTACGTGACAACACACGGAGTATATAACCTTTATAACGAGTGGGTGAGCCTCAATGAACAAGTTTCCGCCCGCAGCGCGAGAGGCGAGCTCCGGAAACCCCGCCAGTCCCAGGCGGCCCGGACAACTTTGGAATGGCAAGGGGAGGAGCGGACAAGGAGGCGAAGGAAGCAAGCAGCACTGGGCGGCGTGAGCGCAGTAAGGAGAACTGCCAACGGTTCCGTGTGCAAAGGGAAGTCGGCGGCCGTCCAGACGCTTGACGAGAAGTTGAAAGAGGAGGGCACTCTGGAAGTTGCCGGAACGATACGTGGGGATGGAGACGGCGGGATTGGGACACGGCGGATTAGCAACCCGGAGGATCGCTACCCCGCAGCTCTATTATGTGGTGTAAACCGCCACGATGCTGCAACGCGGCGACTGGACACTCCCCATAGCATACAGAGAGTAGATGCGGTACGCACCCCGCCCTCCCACATACGGCACTGCCCCCGCGGAGGTGAAGCTAGGATTCGAAACAACAAGTCGTCCGCCTCCTTGACATCTCCAAACGTACGCATTCTTGCCTTGTTCAAGGCTATGAATATATATAGGTCGATGCATGAACGACAGGCATGGCCGAAAGTTTTCAGCTATGACAACCACCGTTGATTCGTACTGTTGTCAGAAAAGAGGGCTGTTACAGACCCATAGGGTGCTAGTGCCGGAATGGCTCTCGGCAACGTGCCATGGACGGTGGCGGGTGCCATCAGCGTACTGTGCCTAGTCACCACTTCGTATCTGATCATCCCTTCGTACTGCCATAACTACTGCGCCGTTTGCCATTCCCTTGCTACAATTTTTTTTCTGGGTATGAAGCTTTCATGCGCGCCTATCGCCTCATGCTACTTTCAACCGCTTGTTTAAACGGAGTAGTGTAATGCTACAAAGTAATAGTACGATACGAAGTAACGACCGGGTATGGCATGCGTATGGTTTGAAAGTTGGATGAAAGTAACCTGTACGAATGGCCGAGACGTCAAAAGGCGCGAATAAAAAACCCTTAGGTGGCAAGTGTCACATTTGTTCTGAATGGGAAGGGGTGTGCGAAGGCGGAGTAAAATTAGACGGCGAGCGATGTGCGGGGTATGGTAAGGCGTTTGGATAAAATTGGGATTGTTCGAAAAAAGGGATACATCAAGGGAGAGCAATGAAACGCTACAAGGGCAACCGTGATGCGGCAGAGACGGCGGGGGCGGAATATCAAGCAGCTGATGATTGCTTACTTTGGATCCCCAGGTTGTGAATCTCCCTCGCCGTGCTTTTGGCTTCCCTGTGCATGGCCCAAGGGGTGAGCCTTGGGTGCTGAAGGCTTCAGCTTGAGCGCCTACTTTTTCCCCGGTGCAAGCGATCCACTCTCTGCCAGTCGACGCCTGCCGTCAAAGAATTCAGTCAGCATGCTTCCAGGCTCGGCGTGGGCGACATGGGCAGGCCAAGCGCACTTTGCCCCTACGCGCGTAGCCATCCACCAGCCCCAGGGGTGAGGCAAAATGGGCGGCATGGGCGAGGGGCAAGGGCTACGCTCTGTGCCTTACCATACCCCGCACATCGCCGTCGTATCCGATGAGGACGGGCTGGAGAGTGTGAAGAAGCAGCTCAAGAGCTTGGCAACGAAGATGAAGGATGCAGAGAAGGCGGGACACAATGAAAACACGCCAGAGCAAGGTGCGAACGATGGAGGGGAAGCGAGGGTGGATGAGGGTGATGGGATGGCTCTGGAAAAAGGCCTGATGCAAGCACAGCCCTTGGTGGTGCCGGAGAAGGTAGAGCGAAAGTTGAAGGCCACAGCACGACAGTCTCGGGCCCGAGGGGTAAGTACACTAGCAATCCATGTCAGTTCAACTCAAATGCTTTAGTAGAAGGTTGAAGTACGCACTCGCAAGCGCAAAATGCTGCCAGATGAGAGCATTTATAAGTCATTGAAATACAACGCTGATTTCACGCCGACGGCAATGTCTGATGATGAGGATGAGTTTGGGAATGGCAACGTTTACACTGGACGGTTCATTCCAAGGGCCCCATTGTACCGCAGCGAAATTGTTAGTAAAACTAAGCTACGGAAAGAAAAGCTTACATCGACTGTAGCTTATACAGCTGTATCAAGCCGTTGATGCATGCGGTGACCCCGCTCATGGGAAGCGCTACATACCTCGGGTCGCGGGTGAAATAAAGGACATTCCACCGCCTGTGACCAAAAGTTTATCAACGAGGATCCGGCGCTGGATGGTAAACAACGAGTGGCTTACCGACGAAGCAAATGGTATTTACGATATGCCCAGCCGGATTGCGGAGAGTGGACGGCAATGGGGTGATGAGAAGGATCCCGAGGAAATTGAGGAAGCGCACCGAAAGGCAAAGGAGGAAAAGGAGGAGGCCAAGAGAAAGCGGCTGCGTATTGAAGGCGGTGAAGTAGTGATGGCAAGGGAAAAAAGGGGGGAAGGGCAAGGCCGTACAGCCAGCTGCTCAGGACGAGATGTGGGCGTAGAAGGATTAGACGTCGTAGTAGTCTAGATTTTCAGGTTCCGTTCCTGCCTACTCAGCGCTCAGCCATTCAGACTTTTATCAGCTCAAGCCGTAGACTAACTTACATGATCAAACGAAATAGCAATTGATAATTGCAGCTCGACTACACTTGAATATACGGAGACCATGGCTAGAGGTGCTTTGAGCTGCTGAGATCACCTCAAGTCCCCAGAACTCGTTATGGTATGAGGTATGGATACCAAGGCTTGAGCTCCTGATCCAAACATTATGTGCGAGGCCTAGGTGTTTCGACGTACATGTGATCCCATGGAAGTATGGGGATATTTTCGTCCGCTCGAAGCCGTTTCACTATCGTACAAACATGAGGTGGCTTGTGGCAACCAGGGATCGACAACTAGCAGTGCTTCAATTTTTACCAGAAGGCGGGCCTGATCTTTGAGGATAAAGGCATAGCAGTCAGCTTGAGTGCGATGGTTCGAAGCGCATCCGTATCAAATGCCATCCTTTTGGATGTAAGGTAGAGCACGAGCAACCCGTTCCGCCACAAATGCCTGCCCTGGGTGGTTTGCAAACTCTGTTACAAGGTCAAGATCGGGCCAAAGATAAGTACCGCAAAAGAAGGCGGTAGTACTCTCCTGTGGGCGACACGTGGTGGATATTGGTTGTAGACTTGGCGATTTGACGCGGCAGTTTGACGTTGTCTACGAATACAAATTAAATGCGAACAAATGGAAAAGGTTGTCGCTTACCAGTATCTACCTTGTTTCGAAAAATCTAATTGTTATAGCGCGAAACTATGCACGCTATATACATACTCTCGGCCCGGAAATCGGCTACCCAGAGCTTGAACTTCGTATTTGCGAGTTTCTTCGAGATCAAACGATGGATTCGGAGGCGCCGTCCGGCGGCGATGGATCCCACAGCAATATAGTGCAGCAGCTTCCAAATATCCCAACGCGAACGAAAATCAATGTGTACCACTCAGCAGTATCGACCTTCTACGCACCCAGTGACTTATCTGGGACCCAAGGCATGCATCTCGAACGAATACGAGCGACGCCTCGATGGCAAGATGACGTCGGAGGGTGTTACGATTGTGTTTACCTATCGAAGGACTCCAACGAGCCTGGGTTTCGTGGACTCCACGTAGCTCGCTTGCGACTGCTTTTTGGAACGGGGAAACATTCCCATGTGCGCTGGTACATTGGTTTTCGGCCGTGAGCGACTCTCCGGATCCTCTTACTGGACTTTGGATAGTCGAGCCTGATATGGATGCAGACGGGCACCCGGTTATTGCAGTGGTTCATATGGACACCATCTTTCGAGGTGCGCACCTTATCGGCGTAGCTGGCTCGTCATTTCTCCCCGACTGTTTCGCATTTCACCATACTTTTGACGCATTTTCACATTTCTACATAAATAAGTATGCGGACCACCATGCCCATGAGATAGCCTTTTGATAACCAATTTTTGTTGTGGCTGGCGACTTGAAGTAAAAGCTAGATTAGATCACAACAACTTATCAAGAAGTACTAGTATATTATCCAGAAGTACGGGCCCCCGTACGCAAGCGAAAGGATCCATCAAAGCAATCCACCTGACTGACAAGGCGGACAAAAGCTCTGCTTCCCAAGCTACAGCGGCTCGAAAGCGGCCAAGTCGCTCCAAGCTCCGGCCAAGTACTTGTTATTTTACTGATGTGGTTTACGCAGCCCGTAGGAAAGGCGGAAATAAGTCGCATTGGATGTACAACACCAGAGTACCGAGTACGTTCAGACTTGTACCGTATATACGAGAAACAAGGCCACGGCAGATCATGGGCTCGGTGAGCTACTACCCGCTACCCGAATCCCAGAAGAATATACGAAACAAACTAGAACTCATTGGTCTCGACGACTTCACAAAACGCCATCGCACAGCCATTTCAACCGTCCCCCAAGACGCCGTAGATTGGCATCGCCGTGTGGAGGTGAAGAAGAGGGATACACGTCTGCAGACAGGGTCTTGGTTGAGCTTTGGGCCAGCGTCCCGTAGCAAGCTGGAAACCGACTCACCGAACACTAAGAAAGCCCTCACAGCGGTGAAAATTCCAAGTCACCTCGCTAGTGACTTGAAGTGGACTGTTTTTGTACGAGGAGATGGAGTTGGCAAGCTCAGCGACAAGCTTCGTAGATAATTCTTGCTCCCTGGCAACACTGGCACCGCTTTGTGCTCCGAAAGCATTATCCATTGTTAGGCATCGCTTACGAGCTTCAGACCGACTACCAAGTTGAACTGTGTGGAACCAAATCAGAACTGAGGTCCTTACGCTCAAAGTTACTCAACCGAAGTCGATGTACCTCAACGTGGGGTCCCGTCGCGCTGTTCAGCCGTATGTATAGAGCAAAGGTCGAAGCTCTCGTCGACACCACACGCTGTGTCTCTGGGTAAGCTTGCGTGCAGAAAGTGGCGCAGTAGACCGAACGCCACGTGACGAACGGAACAGACATCGGGAGGTGCCGCGTGCGCACTACCTGCGCTCGACGCTTCCTCACCTCACTGTTATCTACCACCTCTTGCGACATCGCAAACCTGAATGTCAGCCCCCACACAACCACAAGCAAGGCTCAGAGATGAAATCCGACGCCTCAGAGACGAGAGGGACAGAGCTTTGAACTCAGTGACCCGGCTTGAAGCCCAGCTTTCCATGCAGGAGAAGGAAAGCTCAGACGCCTATAAGTATGTCTCAATTTTGTTAATACTAGTTTTGCCAATGCCGACAATTATACTCTGTAGTCAACTCAATCAAGACTTACTGGCTGAGCGGTCGCGCAACGCAGAGCTTAAGGAAACCATAAGGCTGATGAATGCACAAAACTGCGACGATGATAGCGCCGTTGAGGGACCGGGTGGCATGATGCCTCTGCCTGGTTTCAACGACCACCAGAGGCGCGCAAATGTTCGGTCGGATGGGTCGTACTACAGTAGTGACCTTCATAACCCAAACCAATCTAGAAAGCGCCTCAGGTATTCCTCACCGGGACGTAAGTATATTTTCGTGCCCGGTAGCTATTATGTCTCACCAAGATTCAGCAGGAGATAGACCAGCCGGCAACTTCATGGATACAACACCAGCCCCTTCTCCTATATCAATGGGTCCCATCATTGACCACCAGATGGGCAGGTCTTCACCAGCCCCAACCTCATCGCCCAAGACAGCCTACCTGCGACCGAATTGGCGGCCGCGATGGATCAAGGATAAACATCCAGATGCCGTACGATCGCCCACAGGCACAGGACATGTCCAGCTTCATCGACTGAGAGATAAGCCCGCTGACGCGGTTTCACATCCCTCTTGGGATGCACCAATTGAAGATTGGGGGCATTATTTCTGGTCCTCGCCTGAGACCGCCCGTTCCACCAAAGGCATTCGGTGGCTGAAGAACAACAAAGGCATCAAGCTTCGCCAAGTCCGTGGCTTTATCCTGGTTGCGTCTCGTGCACCTTCGAATCACCAGAATGATCAAAATAATCAAGTATGGCATCGAGCCTGCGCCGAGCTTCTCGCTTTCCCAAGGCGATATGAGGAGTACGTCTCAAGGGGGTTAAATATATCGACGGACAAGGTAACGAAGGCCGTGGAGGCGTCCATGTCCAACACATATACAGACAAGTTGGCCGCCCGTGAGCTTGCGCTCCAAGGTGTCACGGTGAACGAAGTCAACGATGCTCAGCCGTATGGGTTCTTCTGGCTCCTTGACAATAGATCTCACCCTACAATGGGCCGGGGGATTCGGGCCCTTATAGATGAGATCAACAAGGTCCCCAAGAGCATCGTAGAAGCCGTTCCTCGATTTGAGCCACAAGTCTACCTTGAGCCATCGGGGGTCTTGATCAGCACCAAGGCATCCTCATCACGCAAATCACCAACGCCAGAGATATCGGACGATGAGGACGACTATAGATACTAGTATACTCACGTATATACTCATGTATCTACCAATCAAATAGTTTTCTTTTTGTTCTTGACTCATTGTACATACAACACAATATGAACGTAGCTTCTTTCGTACTGCATCACCCGCAGAACATCTCTTTCATACTACCATCTCGCACAATCCTTATCCTCCCTATCCAATGGCTGCCTCTACCGTTGGGGAAGCCGTCATGAGAGTCGCTGTCACTATGGCAACTACGAGGTACCTCCCTTCCACACCCGAACAGTACATGCGCATGTTGACTCCGCCTGATTCCACTTCTTACAATGATGTATTGTGTAGCCTCCTACAACAACGAGAAATACCAACTGGCCGTCTGGTGATGTTTCTGAGGAGCGAGACGCCCCAGTGCCTCCCATTCCCACTCACACCGCTGACCTGTCCTCCTATTTCCAGGTTTCCGAGCCAGAGATACTGACTCATCGACAAGATAGAGTCTGATAGACAACCTCAAACTAGCAGACTTCAGTCTCGCTCGGGCCTTTGGTATTCCGATGAGGACTTATACTCACGAAGTGGGTTCACTGCATGTTCCCTCCCGGCGCTATCGGTTGCAAAGCCTCGGTGGCTTGACTTAGGTGGGGTGCGCGATTGGGTGAGCTCGGACGAGATTTGTATGGAGTACCATTTGCTGACCACTCGTATCGTGTAGGTTCGGCTGGCGCCCTCCGCAATTAACTAAGCTCTCACTCAGCACTCAATCCCCTCAACTCCCTGGTGGAGGAGTTCCATCTACGCGCTTTCGGTGAAACTTACGGCGCAGCGTTCACCGAAGCATACACGTGGAACATGGAAGGAGCTGCCATAATATGTATGCATCTCATAGCGGCTAGTATAGTTCCCCAGTTGCGACCTAACCAAAATATATCAGACATCTACAGCAGCTCTGCGACGGTGCTCGGACGATTCCCATTCGCGACGAACCCATCTAGAACAAGGGAATCACTGCGATGCTCTAGCGACGGTACGACTTAAGTACCGACACGTCCATCAAGTAACCACAAACGGTTGTGGATATAGTTCATAAAATGTAACATATAAACGAACGTGAAATACGTTAAAGAAAGATTTCCGTATATTGGTACAAGAAGACATAGTTGAATGTCTAGCATTGCTGACGCCCGCATAGTCAGAGCCACCGCTCCGCTGTCTCCATACGTCGAAATTACGCTGGATATCAAAGGTTATTGAGCTGGGAGCTAGGAAAACGTTTACCCGGCATGGATCTCAGTGCGTTCCTTTGCTCTCCCTGTCTATCTCTACAAATTAAAGAACCACATAAATCAGATTCTACCGCGCCAGATAACATGGACTCTTTCCCCCTCCCAGCAGCAGAAATTCATCAAAGCGCTCCAAGATCCGTCAAGCGAGTTGACGCCGCAACTTCTTGCAAGCGAGAAGATCGAGACGGAGACTGTCCTCCCTTGGTGGACTCACGGTGTCGACGACGGTTTCGACCTAGAGCTGGGTGCAGAAAACGGCGATGAACGCGACCTCGCCCACAAGAGAAAGCAAATAGCAGGTACTCTTGCATCTACGGGAAGGAGCCGGCGTCAATGTCGATTCCCTTCACCATGGTTAAGCCGACGGAGGGCGGGCCTCTGCTGATGTACAATAAGTGTATCCGTCCTGTACGTCATCGTTCCCCACCTTCTTCTCAGCATCGCTGCCTATTCGACCTTCTGCTCCGTACTAACCTCCCCTTCCAATATTAGCATCACATGCGCGTATACGACATGTTAATTCGCTTCTTCCCCACTCTCCTCTATCCCAGCCCAGTCTCCTGACTACCTCGATGCCCGAAGGACAATCTCACGGCCAACACCGTTCCTGGTAGAGCGGAAGGTGGGCACGATGTTGGCCGAGGTCGTGACCGACGTTTGGGCAAGGTTGAGACAGGTAGGACGTCCAAATTCTTCCCCTTCCCGTTCCGCTTTCTGCGTCAGGCTTGGACAGCTCACCTCCTCGTCTATACTACGGCTAGCCATCAGGACCCCTCCGCCGCCGACAGCAACGATGCGGGAGCTGCATGGGACGATCTGGTACTCATGGTGAAGGGCACCCACAACGGAGGCAGTGTCTTCGTTGTCTGCATCTATTCATTTCAACTAGCTGCAGATACCTCGATCTTTCGCCCCAGCGAACGGCGCCTGGATGGGAGAATCAGCTCTTAGGGACAGTTACTAGAGTTCCTGCAACGTCTACTTTGACGGATATTCTGACTTTCACCACTTCCTCGTTGCGCCATCTTTTGCTTAGGTGCTTGATAACAAGATCATTATGATACCGTTACTCGATACATCGTTATACTAACATCAATGCTAACATAAATAAAACTCGATCCGAAGAATCCTCAAAAATAATCTATCCAAGTATATGCTCATAGAATCTAGTGATCACAACTGACGTTCGAATGTCTTATCGTCCCCCTCCGAGTCCATGAACGTCCGTCTCGCGTCAGCCTTCGCAGCAAGCCGTCCAGTCGAGATGCCCGACTCTTCATGGATGAACATGCCGTGCTTGCCCGACTTGTCCATGCTGATGTCGTCGCCGTGTGACACGGTCTGGAGCTCTACGTTGACGGTGAGCTCGGCGCCGCCAGGGAATGTGGAGTCGGTTGGGCGCTGCGAGGCGAACTGCGGGCGCGACATGGTGTCCGTCTCGCCAGAATACTCCGACGTAGGGCCCCGACTTTCATACCGCGAATGCCTTGGACGGCGCGCACGAAGGACTAACGAGGAACGGTCAGCGGACAACCCATAGAAGTATACAGAGAGTCCATGGCACGTACTGGATCGTTGCATGCGAGCAGGGCGTATGCAAATGGGCGTAGTCCGTACAGGATAAGATCTGAAAAGTGCCGTCAGCAGACGCTGGGTAAATGGGGAATAGTTAGATGCACCAGCGACGAGGAGACGGTAGTCGAGTTCGGTGTGCACGCCCTTGATAGACCCGAAGATGTCCAAGCCGATCGTAGGGTAGTTGACGGGCAGCGAAACGATGGGATACAGCGCTAGGTTCGAGTTAGCTAAGTATGATCGAATACCAAGTTCCGGGTCACCCATGCCCACCGATACGTATGATGACGCCTCTATATCTGCGGGCCTGGATAGAAAGTATGGTTTGCACGGAGCTAGAAGCCTCTGAACGGTGCCCCCTCGCACCGCTGGTATGCAAGAAACTAGGGTCTGAGGCTTTCTGGATGAACCTGGTGTTCAACTAGTAAAGCAATGAGTACGTCAACGAGGTTCATAGAAATGAATGAAACGGACCTGAAACTTCGCCATCCAAACGAGCACGGTTAGGGAGCATATCGTCTCGATCGTGGCAGCGAGAGCGATCCAGAAAGATTGAGTGCCGATAAGCCATTGGACCTGCGTGTGCTCGTCGGGGTTCTTGAACCAACAGGTGAAATTCTCTTCGTCCCATCTGCATGACACCAATATAGCGTTAGAGGCGGGATCTGATTGGCGACAGGTAACACGCACCCAAACTGGTTGAGACCGAACGCCGGGACTGTCAATACGATACTGAGCAAAGTGACTACGATAACGTAGTATTCTCCATCGCTTGCCCGTTTACCCGGTGTACCAAGACGAGCCTGGGGTAATTAGAAGATGAGCGAGCGATGTGGGTTATAGAGGAAGATACCTACTGAAGGTTGATGGCGATACATGTCGTGAAGAACGTTGCAAAGTTGAGCGTGAACTACGGATATAGATCAGCACTGCTACTCGAATGAAACGGACGGTTGAGTGACTCACGTTCACCGCAAAAGCACCGAAATTACATAGCGATCCCGGGCCTGTCTGGGCCGCAGTCACTGAGAAGGCTATGCCATAGAGAATGCTGGGGGGCGTTAGCTATGACGACGACGATACGAAGCACCGGAGACTCACTTGAAGAACAGAGAGTAGCAAAGGAGCCGAAAACTGACTCGGTCTAAGTGCGGCCTTCCCTTCGGAGACAGAGCGGCGGCACCATAGGCGAGAAGGACCAGAAAACAGAGGATCGTCCCGGGGATCGTGCAGGCGTAGGCTAGGACACCGCTGCGGCAGAGTCAGTCCTTGGGAAGTGGAGTCAGAGGGAAGTCTTACAGTGCGTCAGCCTGTTCTTGGGTGATCGAGGAGCGTTTTCGCAATGATGAGGACGCGTCCATAGTCCTTCACGCAGCAGTGGGTCGTCGCTGCACGAATGAGGAGGGGTTCTTGTGGGGGAAATCTCACAGGACAGAATGTGCTGGCTTCTCTTATTCGGCGACGGTCTATTGAATTCGGAAGTCTCGGAGTATCCAAGAGATATCTCCTGGCACGGAAGCATCAGCAAACGAAGAAGATTGATGGAGAACGCTCACCGGAGAGTGTCATGAAGGTACGATGGAGTGCTTGTGGGCAGGAAGGCAGTGGGTTATTATTGCGAGATGGGTTATACGTTGTGCAGCCGAGGATTCCCATCTGTACGGTGGTGAGAAGCCAAGCCCAAACATAGTGATCGCACTGGCGCCGCTTTCCATGGAGTGTATGTCTTCTAAGGTAACTCTGCTTCTGGGCCATCTGGAACAGCGAATGATGGTCCAATGGCATACGCGGTAAGAATAGAGGTAGGGAATGTTGGTGCACGGTGAGAGTGTAGATCCTTGTTTGGCTATCTGGCTTTGTGGCGCCCACGCTGATTATCGCCGGAAACATACTTGTCAAACGCCACTCGACGCCCATAATAAATATGATGCTGTTGCGTATTCCACCATGCCCGTCCTTTCATACTCATTCTGTACAGGACTGTTCCTCTGTTTTTATCACTCGCACTCATACCTGTGCTTCTCTCGACTCTGTGCTCGCGATACTCGTACCTATACCTGTGCTCCTCGAACTTTTATGATTCCCTCCCTCATGTATTACATGTACCCTATGGTTTACATACAACGAACGGACAATATATGGATGTCTCCCCATGTCTTCACGGGCTACCAGGGCGCTTGACGGGCTGCGAAGTTGCCCGTAGATGCGACGGCGCGGCGTCTCTGGTCGCGTGTGCTGTGCGGGCTGCCTAGTGGCCCGCGGCAGACGTCGAGACGAGTGAACCTCTTCCAGTCGCCTTCGAAGCCACGGGCACCCAAGTAGCCCGTGGCGAGTCCTGCGTCTACCTGCCCGTCTCTTTGCCTCTACGGCCCGCAAGCCCTCTAATCTGCCATAGCGATATCGCCCGAGTTCTGCTGCAGTCCGTTAGACGCGAACGAAAAGAAGGAAGTCGATTGACGCACCTGTGGGCTCAGCCTGTCCTTCAAAATTCATGGCTGCCGTCTTCTCCATTACTACGCCTGTCATCGCCGCGCTGGCTCCTGCGACTACCAAGGCACTCCCATCGTCTCAACGTCGCCCTCGGCGACTCCCAGCGACTCCCTTTGTCTTAACGTCCCCCGCGGCCACTTCCGCTCGCTCCCCGCCACTCCCTTCGTCTCAATGGGCATCCACGTCGCCCGCGCGGACCCCTGCGACTACCCAGGCGGCTGCGACGACGACGGCTTGCGGGTTGCCTCCCCAGACTTCAAGTCCAACGAAACGCTGCACGATGCGAAAGACGCGGGAGCTGCTGGGTTCGTCCCTCATATAGGGCGGTCTCGACCGTTTGCTTACCGTAGACGCTGCCGATAACGCAGCTACCACGTCGCATACCACACGAAAACGAGCTGCCCGCCCCAATGGCCTTCGAAACCACGGGCACCCATGCAGCCCGTGACGCTGTCTGTGTCCATCTCTCGTTCCCCTCCAAGCCACGGGCACTCAAGGGGCCCATGGCGTGTGGAATGCCATATGCGTGCATCCTTCGGGGACACGCATTCATCGTATTAATCGTAGTAAGTATCTATAGTTGTATATCAACTGGCTACTTCTGAACAGCAAGCCCACAGCGCCATTCACTCTGAGGATTCTTCTTCCTCCTGCCTCAAGGCTTCAACAACGCGCCACTCCTCGTCCGCTCCCATCACCTCAATTTCGTCGTCGCCGTCGTTCTCCAGCCCAACCCTGATTCTCTTCGGATCGGGAGTCACACTGTCTTAGGATTCCTCCACCTCTCTCCGTGATCTGTGCCCCAAGGACGAGTGAGCTGCGCTCGGTCGACCAGGTGGCCCGTTGCGTGCAGGTGCCAGGCTTGCTGCGCGACTACTAGCACGACTTCCCACTGGCGTTGCGCTCGGGCGACCTGAGCGTGGAGGTGTGAAGAAATCAGACAGAGTGCTCTGCCTCCTCTGCGGGCCACCTGGTGTCCCAATTCGCGGAGATGCGAACGGACTCCCACCTCGCGGAGGTTCAAAGAAGTCTGTCAGGGCGCGTTGCTGCCCATGCGCGCGCGGGCGACTATGGTGCCCGTGTCGATTAGAGTTGACGGTACTCTGACGGCTGCCCCCCCGAATTGCTGGGGCACTCTCTTCACGATTTTCCCTCCTTCCGCGCGGGCCACCGGGATGCCCGCCGTCTACAACAGATATCTCTCGCAAAACTTCTGCTTCCTCTGCTTCGTCACCAGATGGCTCATCTTCATCAGCGAGTCGCACATCCGGAACTTCGCCATTGACTCGCAACGAACCTGCAGGCGGGAGCGCGAGTACAAGTGGAACTGAGGGATCCCAAACTATGTTGGGGTCTGCGAATGGGCTCCATAGAATCTGAGGACCGGGGATATTCGGCTCTGAGAACGGCCCCCGGTGGTCCAGCGGTGGTAACTGGGTCCATGAAGATTGCCTGTCCGTGCTCCATGCTCGATCACCAGTTGCGGCAGGGATCCAGGTAAGTTTCTCGAACTCGTGCCATAGTATTTCCCGCACTCTATCAGCATCGGGTGCTTGTAAAGAGGCCACCAGCGTCTTCCAATTCATACAGTATCGCATTTGGGTCCAAGCCTGCGCGGATTTGGGCGTAATGTGACCTTTCGGCGGGAAACAAGCCTCGAACGCTGTACGCCACCGTTGGATGGTTTTAGGAGACTTGAACCCGCGCGAAGACCTTCGCAAGGTTCGTGTCTTTCATGACATCGATCGTGACCTTCTGCCTGTCTTGCTGATGGATTCTGCAGTAGCTCGGGAGCGACCACTTGGACTTTGGATTGCCTATTTTCTGAGGGACACAGCAAGGGAACTGCGCCCAAATGTCTGCCACCTTCTCCTCGACGGTTCGCTCCTGTTCTTCATCATCGAATACTTGTTGATTCACGGGGACATCCGGACCCACGTCAATAACAGGTTCTTCTTCTATCTCACTCAAGCCTACGCAAAACGCGCTCGCTGGAGTCGGTCCTATGCGTGCTCGACTGAGGCCCTTATTCATCGGATACCGTCGCGCAGGTAGGTCTCTGCGTCTGATAATGCCAGTAGCCTTGAACTGAAGCCGTAGATCAGCGAGAGACTTCCCGAACATCCAGATATGGAACTTCTCAGGAAGGACGCGTCCCATTGGCAGTCGCACGGTGTTGGTTTCAGGTGGAAAGAAGATGTGTCGCATGAGTACAACATTGAAGGGGGAGAAAGGAGACTCTGCGTATTGTTCTTCGAGTGCGTCGAGTTCACGGTTGGCATAACCGGCATCCTGCAAGTCGGTAGCACTGTAGTCTTCAAACAATGGTATTGCAATCTTCTGGCATGCACGACCACCTGATTCAGAATTCGGACGGCTGTGAACGCCGTTGATCATCCAAACCACGGCAGCGTAGGTGCTCATAACAGCGGTAGTGACAGTTTGCTCCGCACTTTGATCATTCATCGCAGAAAGAAGTCGCGAGAAGGCATCCATTCGAACGATGCGCCAATTCCTGTCGCAATCATCAGCACTGACTATCTAGAAGCCCACAAACAGACCAGCATGCGTACCAAAAATTTTCCCGGTGCACACTCAGAACACTATGACGGAGCACATCGTAGTCGAACTCGAGCATATACTGCAAGGCAAATTCAATCGGAAGGCGAACCTCCAATCTTGCGGCCACATTCTTTTGTTTTGCATCTGTGTATGCTGCTGTAAGATCGGCGCAGTATTTCGGCGGATTCCCTGGTAGGGCAGCTAGCCCTGTAAGAGCCTGCGAGTGCTGAAAGCCATGTTTGTGATATGTCAAGCTTTTGTCGGTAGTATAGGCTTGAACATAGGCAATTTCGTTATCACCAGTGGGGGTCGCGAAGCCAACACGGAATCCCGCAACTTCGAGTAAGTGGGAATTGACATCTTCTTGAAACCGTGTGCTGTGAACGATTCGCCCCGCTTCGTCAAGTGTGTTACCTAACACATAGGAGAGCAAGTTTGGTGCTGCATCCTTGCGCCATAGAATTGCGCGGTCGCCGTCTTGAATTTCAAGGCCAACATCAACCCACCACAATCCTTGAACGGTGTCAAAATCTTCAAGCATTCTTGTCGGGGCGATATCCGCGGAGAGTGCAGACATGTCGTGCATGGTAGAGGCTTTTATTCCTTGAATGTGTGTGCAAAAGACTGCGTGTTTGAAGAACTCGTGCTCCTGCAACCGGCAGCTGAGCTCGTGCTTGAACAGACTGATGATGTCGGCACTGAGAATATATGCGGTGTTCTGAAAAGCCGATCGTGTAGTTCTTGAACGAAAACGCTCCGCTTCAAGAGACGTCGGCCAATCTTTCGCCAATGCTGGAGCAACTGTGACAACCGTTGGGTAGAGAATATCATCATAGAGCATGTCGGCTTCTTCACTGGTCAGTTTAACTGATGATCGAGTTTCAGACCACAGCGATGGGAAAAAAATACGAAGCTGGTGTCGGTCATTGTATTTTCCAAGCAAGACATCTGGAACCGTTGATGGATGCAAGTTTTGAATGCCTTAAATGAGTAAAATATTAATAAGTGGGTTTTGCGGCACATATGAAAGTAACGAAGAATACCATTGATGTGCGAAATGGAACTTTGAGGTGCATCGACTGCGCAATTGTTGAAATATGATGTGGAGGCAATGTATACAAGTAGAGATCACGTTTGATGGGAATACAGTCGGTAAAGCGGATGAATGAATCATAATCGCGTGTGATGTTTGGCATTCCACCGCCGACACGAAGACGGTACTAGTTGTTGACCATGTTGATGCGAAAACGAGATTCATCCACATCGATACCAGCTAGTGCAAAATTGACAAGATCTCGGTCCAAATTATCACTGTCTTCATCTTCCATGATTTCGGAGTAGCGGATGAGGAAGTCAGTAAGTGACATATCTTTGAAGGTCGACATTGTGCTGATTTTCGGAGAGGGGGAAAAGGAAGCAAGAATGAAAGCAATCATGGTATAGTGAAATATATATACAAGATGGACCCTGAAGTTAAAAAAAAATTCTCTGTGAGGTTCGAACCCGAGACGAGGATGACGGCCTGTATCCAGGAGGAAGGGTGACTGCTGAGTGGATGCATGGACCCGGTTGTTGTATGCGAACTCCGCCATAGGGAACAGCCGTGCCCAGTTGTTCTGACGCTCACAAACGAAGATCCGGAGGTAGGACTCGAGTTCCTGGTTAGTCCGCTCTGTCTCTCCAGCAGGTACAAGTTGGCGGATCCGAGGGCGGACACTGTGGTGTGAGTCGGAATGAAGTGGGCGTGTTTGCTTACGGAGTCGACCACATTCATGACAGCGTCAAATCCATCGGACTCCGGAAGCTCGATGATGAAGTCGACGCTCAGGCGATCCCAGCGTTCATCCGGAATAGGAAGCGGATGGAGTCACCCATGGGCGGATGCATCTGGGCCTTCGTCCAGAGTCCGGAACGTAGATCTTACCCCGGAACATCAGAAGTCCGTCCGATTGAGATCATTCCGCACTCCGGACTGTCTTGCGACTGCCCTGCCTTCTTCAACTCCTCTGCCGCCTTTGCCACTGCATCTTCGAACTTCGCATCCCGCACTCCAGTCCGGATAGCCGTGAGGATATCCTTCTCCTCCCCTTCAAGAGTGACACCCGTGGCACGGACGGCAAAGTAGGATGGCTTGAGCATCACCACATCCTTGTTGTCGTCCTTACCATCCAAGTGATCCGAGCGACGCAAGAGAGCGTCCGGTTTACCCATTGTCCGACCCGGACGCTGCTGGAGAGTGAGGTCGAAGCGGGAGAGGTACAGGGACCAGCGGGCCTGGCGACGGTTGAGTTTTTGGGCCTTGATGAAGTACTCCAGGTTCTTGTGATCTGTCCAAATCTCAAACAGAGGCTCCGCGCCTTCAAGGTAGTGCCGCCATTCTTCGAGTGCCCGGATGATTGAAAGCATCTCCTTGTCGTGTATCTCGTAGTTCCGGTCCGCAGCCTGTAGACTCTTAGAGTAGAATGCGACAGGATGTCATTTACCATCATCCGGATTGAGCTGCGACAGGACCGCACCAGTAGCGTAGCCCGACGAGTCCGCTTCAACTCGGTACGGCCTATCTCCCTTCGGAAAGA
Organism: Sanguinoderma rugosum; assembly: GCA_017499575.1. Lineage (NCBI taxonomy): Eukaryota > Fungi > Basidiomycota > Agaricomycetes > Polyporales > Polyporaceae > Sanguinoderma > Sanguinoderma rugosum. The sequence continues at coordinate 3,314,459 of VTPW01000005.1, read as the reverse complement.
CCAGAACAGGTTCCGAAGTGACCAGCTCCTTGATCCGAAGAAATGCGGACTGAGCGGAGTAGTTCCATTGCCATTCCTTTGCGCAGGTGAGGTCGAAGAGAGGCCGGACATTATGTGAGTAGTCCTTTATGAAGCGACGGTAGAAGTTGACGAAGCCGAGGAACGATTGGAGTTCAGTCCGAGTCCGAGGGGTCGGCCAGTCCGCGACTCCGGAAACCTTTACGGGGTCCATCTCGATCTTACCCTCGGAGATGACAACTCCGAGATACTCCACCTTGGTCTGCTCGAAATCGCACTTGTCTGCTCGGAGGAAGAGCTTGTTCCGCTGGAGGATCTCTAGGACTCGCTTGAGAACCCGGCGATGCTCTTCGCGCGTCTTGGTGTAGATCAGAATGTCATCCAGATAGATAATGACCACACCTTCCATAATGAGCTCCTGGAACAGGTCTTTCATCATGGTCTGGAAGGTAGACGGGCTGTTGGTCAGTCCGAAGAACATCACCAAGGGTTCGAAGAGTCCGCACGTAGTCTGAAATGCGGCCTTCCACTCGTCACCCTCCTTGATCCGGACGTTGTTGAAACCCCACCGGACGTCGAGCTTGGAGTTTGTCCACCAAGTCGAAAATGAGCGGAAGTGGGTACCGATTCTTGACCGTCATGTTGTTCAGCTTCCGATAGTCCTGGACCAAGCGTTTCTTCTTGACAAAGAACACTGGGGCGGCCATGGGCGACTTGCTGGGGCGGATCCGACCAGTCCGGAGATTTTCTTCCAGGAATTCGTCCAGCTGTTTCTGCTCCGCAGGGGATAGCGGGTAGCACTTGCTAGAGGTCAGTTCCGCTCCGTCCAGTAGCTCAATGGCATGGTCCCACGGACGCGGCATGGGCAGTTCATCAAAGGACTCGTTTGCGAAGACATCCTCGAATTCCTGAAGGAAGTCCGGGACTCCGCTGTTCCGAGGATCGTGGGGTTTGTTGCGCTGGAAAGCCAGTGCGAGGCGCTGCGAGACCGTCTCCTAAGCCCGGATGTGTTATTCCCGAAGACTCCGAAGGTACTCCGGAGTGGGAGGAGGAATGGCTGCGAAGATACGGTCACCCCTCTCAAGTCCGGAGTCATCCGGAGCTGTAGCCTCATCATTCTCATCGTCGTCCCCGCAGTCCCAAAGCTGTGGGAGATTATCCGAGTGCAGTTCCTCAACCCTTGGCATCGGACCCGTACGACACTCCCGGAGTCGCACGGACTCCTTGCGTCGGGTCAACTTGTCATGGCGGAACTCCTTGCGACAGGTATCGCATCCGGACGGACAACGGCTCATGGTCAACGCCTTCGTCTGCCAGTCGATCCCGGGGTTGTGCTTCCGAAGCCAGGTGTATCCGAAGATGATGTCCTGCCCTTTCCTTTGGCGATTCGTCGACGTTGAAGACCGGAGTCGGAGCGGACAGCTTGCGTCGGGTGAAACCATGAGCATCAGCAAAGCGCGGATGCATGAAGACTCCGGTGGCTCCGCAGTCCACCAGGGCCTGCAGGGTGCATCGGTGTTGTGTATCCGTGCTCTGCACTTCAACGGGTATATCTTATAGCTACTGGGTAGCTGCCGTTCCCACTGCGGGCGAAACCTTCGGAGTGTGCGGATTGTAACCGGAGTTGTTTGCTTAACGTCGGACAAATCATCGGAGTGATTGGAATCGTCTATTTTGTCTACGCTAAGACAAGCAAATTGGTTATTTACCAACGAGGTCGCACTGATCACTCGTTGGTCCGGACAAAATCCGCCGTGTCCGATTCCTCAACCGGGGCCGTTCCCTCAGCATCTATTCCTTCCGAAGTCCCCGCACTTTCTACAACATCGGCCGCGGTCAAGGGAGCCTCGATGGCGGATATCCGCTCCTCGGTGGTCATGAACCGGACATCGTACCGGAGTGGGCACTCCCGGGACATGTGATCGGGCTTGCCGCATCGGTAGGAGAGCTGCGAAGTCGCGGGTCGGGAGCGGGTGTGGTCAACGTCCATGGGGACGCCGGGTGAGAGAGCCTTTGGAGGAGGCGGGGCACGGGAAGTAACTTGTCGAGGTACTCCTGGAAAGTTCGACGGCCTTGGTGGTACCGGGTGGACTCCAGTTCTAGCATGGCGGCTTCGCGTTCCCGATCCGGAAGGAAGCGAGTCCGGAATTCGGTTGGGAAGGCGGCCCAGGATCCTTCGGACTCCAGAGCACCATGTCCGCGTACTCCTTGGCGCGATCCTTCTGAAAGAAGGAGAGACACCAGAGGATTTTGGCCTGTTCGGTCGGAAAGTGGTCCGGACAGAGCTGGAAGTAAATGGAGCATGCGTTGTAGAACGTGCGACCATCCTTGCTCTTTCCGTCGAAGATCGGGGGAGAGGCGGGCTTCAGACGGGAACGCGGAGTGTTTTCGGATCAACTCGGGGCGTGCTGGGAGGCTTCAGTGCCCCTCGGCTCGGAGTCCGGAGTCGTTTTCGGAGTAGTCGGACGGGGTGTTAGGAGGAGTTCTTCGATTCGAGCGAGTGTATCATGGATGGAACGGATTTGGGTTTGGTGTTCGTACGTCTGAGCCCACAAGGTTTGCAAAGTCTCGGAGTCCGGTCCTGAAGCGACTGGCTCGGATGGCGGGATCTGGCTGGAAGCGCCCGTCATGTCGGAGTCGTCAGGGGAGCGAGGGATGGAGTTCCTTGGGTCCTCAGAGGTGGGTGGGAGTAGCTGGAGGGCGTCCAGAATGTCCGCAAAACCGGAGAGACGTCGGGAGCGAGTCCGGAGTGGCGCAGGATGTTTTCCGTAGGGCTCTGGTGCCAGGATGGGAGATCCCGTTCGCTGTAAGGGCAACCTCAAGATGGCCGACAGTGCAGGCCTAGCAGAGGGAGAATCCAAAGAGATGAATAAGACTAACTACAAAACATGAGAGAGCTGCTCACCTAGCAGAGGGAGAATCCAAAGAGAACAGGATAAGGATTCTCCATGCTAGGAAGCAAAGTATATACTGTAGTAGCGTGGGAGGAATGAAAGGATAACTGTACAGTACACCAGCCACAAGTCCGAACGAATATCACAAGGTACAAGGGGGCATGTGATAATGAAGTGGCAGGGGAATGTACCAGAGTCGTGCCAGCGACCTGGGGAAGGAAAGGTGAAGAGTAATGAAGTGGGAAAAAGAGGTAATGGTAGCCCGGACCAGCCCCGAAGTGTATATACGAGTCCGAGCGAGTCCGAGCGAGTCCGAAGTGCGGGAAGACTTCGGAGTCACCGGACGTGGCTCGGATGTGAAATGAGTGGGCGGAAGGGAAGCGGAAAGGAAAGGGAACGAAAGGGAACAAAGGGGATATAAGTAAGAGTCCGTGGGATGAAGGAAAAGAGAAAGGAACGAGGAGGAGGGGAGAGGGACAGGGGAATAGGAGAAAATAGGAGTGTCCCCTTACACTGAACCCACTGAACCCCATACCGTTGGGTGCAATACATCCCGAGGTCGTCTTGCGGAACATCTTGAATGGTTGAATTTCGTTCCCCCGCACGAACGAAAGGAGGGCGGGACGGAGAGAACGAGCTCGACGACAATCCTGAAATCCGGAACGAACTCAACGGAGTTCGAAACTAGACTTCCCGATTTGGAAAGCCAACTTGAAGCAGATAACGAAGCGCGCAGAACTCGCAACTCCTCGAGGTACCACTGCGCTGACAGTCACAACGCCCAAACATTGGCGAATGATGGCCCGCGCGAGCAGCCGCAGCAATATCCTTACATCGGACCCAATCGTCCACTTGACTTCGCAAGAACCCATGCCGAAGAACCCACAACCATGTACTGCACCCACGCCCACATTCTGAATGAAGCTAGAACTGGAGGGCGCGAATGGAAGACTAGGAATATGGAGTACAGGTCAGCCAACAGACACTCGCTTCCTGCTGATGACAGTACAATGGAATGTAATCAGCAGCGGCGCACTTGCTGCCAGTGCGAGGAAACGATCCTCGGCTGCTCGATGCACCATCCCGAGCACTTCCCACTTCCCCCAACCGTTCCTTTCCCCTCGACTCAGCATTACTTACAGGATTCCACTGCACTCTATCCCATACGACAACCGCAGGAGGGCGTATGTAGCGACTCGGGATTGCAGCCCGAACCATCCTTGGGCATGTACCATTGACATAGGCTTCACCGGACTCTTGCTTGACATTTACCTTACCTGACATATATTTACTACCTAGACGACGATACCCTTTGCCCTATCCTCTATGTATATAAGGACTACCTACCCACCGTGTATTAGAAAGCAGAGTTGGACTGATACTCGAATAGACGACTTTACCTGTCACCTCTCGACTCGACCCCTCGTGTGGCGTGACCAACCTCGCTCGCGTCACAATATCTGGCACCGCTGGGCACGCGCATGAGTTCCACCCATGCACTGCGAGCATCGGCCTAAATACTCACCCGTGATACAAGGATGATATAGGGAGGAGTATTGAAATAGTATTACCATATCGCTAGCCATTAAATTGTGGGAATATAACAAATATAAGCAAAAAAAAAAATCAAAAAATCCCAACAGAGTAAACATTCAGTAATATCTAAGTAATTACATCAGGGATATGTGAGATAATATTCAAAATAATTTCTTCATTTCTCTGCGATCAATATATTGAAGATATCCTGTAAGGCATTGAGAATATATTCAGCTATGTAAGTCACAATTTAATCAGGCCATGAGGCCCAGTGATACTTGGATGATATTTCAAAACTAATCTAACATTTATCTTGCATGTTTCCTACGGACTTATTAGGGTATTTACTCAAAATCTAATCAACAATATCCTCTAGGTTTCATCGACGCAACGTTGATTAATATGGGAGATAAGATAATCAATTGTTATCTTATCTTCAACTCATGTGACTTGACATTCGGCGTTTGCCGGGTCACTTTTCGCATCTGGCGGCCCCACAATGAACTTTTTCCTCTTTCCTTCGTACCACCACATACATGTAGATATTAAGTAGATATACGTTGTCGTGTAGGTAGTAAGCGAAATATAAGCATATCATGGTCAGTCCATCCCATCACGAGAACGTAGAGACCAACTGTAGCTTAAGACGAACATGTGCCCTGTAAGTCAGACGACTGTGTACCGTCATTTACCCATATTATATTATCTGTCTACTTACATTTTACTCTATCTACTACTATTTTACTATGTACTATGTAGCATTGAATTTTATATTATTCTACTTCCTCATTCTTGAGTACACAACAAAATTGTCGAACAAAATGGTTTCTTCTTCTCTCCAAGAAATATCAGTAGAGTTGGCTATTGTTATATTTATGATCAGTCTCAGCTTCGTCTTGTAGAATGGATAAGTACTTACTCTAGAAGTAACGTCGTGTTCTGTCGCATTCTTCTTGATCTATTGGCCCAAATCTTGCATCCTTGGTAGTCACTTGCAAGTGCCTCGTCCATGTAGATGTGGGCTGTAATCACAGCCCGAAGTTCGCAAAGTCCCCGAAATCCCCGAACCGTGATATGATCTTTAGCGTCGTCCGAGCTTCGATGACGTCCCTCGCTATTGGGATGGGGAAACCGGTTAGTAGCCGTGTAATCATTGAATTCACTCACATTATCACCCATCTAGCCAAGTCTTCGACATCGTATCCCAAAAGTTCTCTCATTATCTGCTTATTTTCCTCAGAGATCAAGACCTCTCTGGTGACCTCGATTGTCCGTTCCCTCTTGTATGGCTTGCTCGAAAGCAGCGTATCGACGATGTAGAGGCGCGTCATGTTGTTGGCAGCGGCAGCAGCAGCGGTGGTAGCGGTACACGGTAGTGGCAGCGGTGGCGATGGAGGTGGTGGAATCGGGAATCAAGGGGAACGGGGAACACGCTTGACTTCGTCAAGTCGTCGCGCAACCACTCTCCCCGACTCCGTCTATCGCACGATATTACTGACCACTACCACTGGTGGGTAACTGCTGCCAGCTCCTGGAAATAGGATTCCCGCTCGAGTGCATAGGAAGTTCGCTAAAGCGGAATGATATACAACTTTTCATTACACTCAACATATGCATGTATTACGCATGCGAGTTCGTTTCTGAGCACCCTGCGTGCTTGTACACTGCTGCTGCGCACACGTACAGGCAGACTCTAGATCTCAAGGTTTGTGCGCGCGCATGGTCTTCGTGGAACGTCAGGATATTCGACAGAATATATTATTTGTGCTATAGAGTTATTGATCTTATATTGATAGCCCGGCATATATATAGGAACAATCTCCTTCACTTTGGGAGTTGTGTCTCAATATTCGGTACCGGCATCGTCATTATGCATATGATGGAGATGATCCAACGCACGTTGGCTCTTGTCATAGGCATCTTCATCGGATTTATTCTCGTGCACGTTGCGTCTGTCTTCGTCTGGTTCCTAGTTAACTATGTGAGTGCTATAGTCGCGGATCGTCTTCTTTGGAGTGGTCACTTATGTATAGCTAACGTTGCTCATTTAGGCCACGCCCGGTGTGCTTGTTTGCAGAGCCGACGCGGGACAAGTTGGCTGGCGTGTCGAGCGAGCACAGCGCTGCACGTTCGACCTTCTCGACATCTTGCCTTGGCGCTTCTACGTCCCTCTCATGCGAGATCTCTGCACCAAATACTACTTCAGTGTCGGCTATCGCGAGGATTTTAGCCACTTCCCTGGGTCCTCACTCCTCTACATCCACTCTGCACCATTTCCGAAGAACACCTTCGCAGGGGTGCATAACATCAGACGCGTGAAGGTCAGGCTTGGAATAATGGATGGTGCAATCAGACCATTCCACTATACCGTCTTAATTGATCGTCAAGCTTCTCAAGATGGGATGCACCAACCAGAGGATATTCTCAGGAATCAGAATTTTGGCACGAGCTACACATGTTTATACGGGAATGTCGTGGCAATCAAGAACGAGGTTTTGCCACTCTCCAATGGTCCCCCACGGCCGTACGAAGAAGCAGTATGTGTCGTCAATGCCACTATGGAAGATACAGGGATCATCAAGGATGTCCTCGAAGTGTACGTGGGAGCGATTATTGTATTGTATCTGACCAGCCTTTGGCTAACAAGGGGTGACCTTAGGCTAATAGAAGAACAAACGATTGGGTGGCTGGCCATGCCTGAGGAAGCCATCTGGGTGGAGGTGGACGTCAGGCGTCCTGGACGTACACCGAACTCCCATTCTGGGGGTCCACCGCCATCTCCTCAAGTACCACCAGACTCTCCCTACGACTCACGGCTATCTGACGTCGATGGGACTGAGGCCCATATGCCTACGGCGTCTGCAAATCCACCGGCGTGCCCAGGGGCTCCTAGTGCAGGACAACCGGCTCGAGGATCCTCGCTCGGAGCACCTTCTCACACGATACAACGTAGAGGCACCGTCCCTGCTGAGTATCTCTGGTCCAACAGAGTGCTTGAAGAACAGCGTGGAGGACGACCGACTTCGCGCGCAAGCCGAGCACCGCCTGGAGCTGAACCTTCTTGCACGGGACAGCGAAGAGGGAGCCCTCCTGCTCACTATCTCTGGGCCACGAGAGTGCTGGAAGAGTCTTCAAGAATACTTGAAGGGTCTTCTCGTGGAGGACAGCGTGGAGGACGACCAATTTCGCGCGCAAGCCAAGCTTCCTCAAGCCATCTTCGAGGACGAGGGCGCCTTTTCGGTTCTATAGGCAGGGAACGACATGTACGGATCCAGGCTCCTGGGGTCGTTACCCAGCCTCAAGCCCAAGGGGACCAACCCGCCCAATTGCCGGACGTATCCCTCCCCATTGTCCTTAATGAGGAAGAGAACATTTTGGAGGGGGGCGCAACCGCTCCGACACCTTCGCCACCATCCAGCGACGAAAGCACTGAATCCGGAGAAATCGAGGACTTAAGCACCTAGTACTCGATTGTAGGCCGAAATTTATAGATTAGCACCACGTCTCTCTTCCTTAAACTGGGCTCCTGTATATGCAAACATCTCAGATATTTATATATTCGAATCTTTACAATAGATGTAAAAGATAAGATCTATGCATACAAATCATTTTGGTTGGACAAACTGCGCGATAAGAGTGATACGCTGCAACGTGGTGGGCACACTCTCCATATGCACGCGGACTGCACGAGGCTCCAATCAGCAAGTACTTACAGCTTATTCCTGCATAGTGATCATTTCAATCGCAACACCGATTGCCATGGCCGACAATCGAAGGGTTCGACAGCCAATAGTAACATGCAAATGTCACAGTCATTGTTCGGAATGGGATGCAGTTAACAAAACCTTTGGCGGGGAGGGCAGAACAGTGACAAGATGGACTCGGGACAACCATGTCAAAGACGACAGGCGATCAAGCGCTAGCAATTCATATGCTATAGTCCCTTCGACTTCATCTATCGACCATCCTCAGCATACTGATGACAATTCCCTCCTCATCAACGCCGAGCTGAATTTGATACAGAAATATCCATTTTCTTCCCATATACGTCCCCTCATTTTCGTTCACAATCCTCTGACCATGGGCCCGTATACGGAGACGATGGATTGGCGTGTCGTCAATAGTGGTCTCCACGCGTTAGCTACCGACGCTCGCGCTAATTCGGAATTCCTCGCTTGCGAAGTACGGGTGGCACATCTAATCGCCAGGTTCTCCGCCCCTACCGTCAACAATTCGAAAGCTGGCCGGTTGATTCTCTCAAGGCTACACGGTTTATGGTCTACTCTAAATCATGAGAGAGAACTTCATTGGTCCAATCAGCGCGCTAGGATACTTGGACATGCAGGCCAGCGAGCCGTGATAACAGGCATGTAATCAAATCATCTCTGGTATTCCCAAGCCCGCTGATGATGGGGAGGGGGATAGATGCGTACTTTGACATGTCAATACTCCGAGAACCAGCCTTTCGGCAGGTCGCTGTCATCACCTCGTCCATACTGGAGAATTTTTACTCTGTTCCAAAGCGCGCGCTTCAAGTACAGCTATCAGGCGTCAAGGACCTTCTGAAAAGCTCAATCAAGCAGGTAGACGCGGACGCATGCCAACGCATTTGGAAGGACCCGCGCACGGTGACTGCCCACCTGAACATCGATCCTGTGCTGCGCACATTTATCTGCTGTCCATCCTGCCGCAGTATTTATCCATATATTCCGGGCGAGCATCAACCATCCAGATGCACGAATGTACGCCTCGATAAGACGGCTTGCAACACACCACTGTGGCGCGAGACGATTGTCCATGGCCGAGCGACGTCGTGTCCCATCACTATCTATCAACACCAAGATTTTATGCATTGGCTAGGTAGGCTTCTGTCACGAAAAGGCGTAGAGGATTTGTTCGATTCGTACCCTGCGAGCCTCCACTCATCGCCTGATGAGGTTTCAGATATTTGGCAGGGAGAGGTGCTCCTCAACTTGAAAGACCACGAAGGCAATCCATTCTTTCCAGGTACATCTGGTAGTGGCCGCCTTGTTTTCGGATTATCTCTGGATAGCTTCGAGCCAGGATCGTCGCGACCTGGCCATACACCTCATTCGTCTACAGGCATATGGCTTGTCTGCTACAATTTCCCCCCACATCTGAGATATCTTCCCGAAAACATCTACCTGGCTGGGGTTATTCCAGGCCCCACTAAACCGGCACTCACAGAGATCAACCCATACATTCGATTGATTGTGGATGACTTCTTGCAACTTTGGAGACCCGGCGTCTTTTATTCGCGGACCTACTCATCACCGCAAGGGCGCTCCTACCTCGCAGCTCTCATCCCTTTGATCTGCGACATGCTCGGGGCGAGGCAAGTAGCAGGGAAGCCCGCTCCGACAGCACACAACACCTGCACCGTCTGCGATATTGATATCGACGACATCCATAACTTCGACTCATCTTCCTGGCCGCTCAAAGATCCCCAGCATCTCCTTCGCGTCGCCCAAGCTTGGAGAGACGCATCCACCGAGGCGCATCGGACCCAACTATTTGAGGCATTCGGGCAACGATGGTCCCCGTTGCTCGATCTACCATATTGGGACCCGGTGAAGTTCATCATCATTGATAGCATGCATACTCTTGATATCAATATCTTGAAGGGACATATACGACACATGTTCCAGATAGACCTCACTCGGCCTGGCGGGGATGCTACCCCCTCTGTCCCTCTCATGCACGATCGAATGCGTATCCCGAAAGAAGCACAGGGAAAATTGGAGGTTTGCAGGCGGCTCATCGAAGAGAACGCCCCAGATCTACTCTACAAACTCTTGGAGATTCACCGAGCAGTTTTATACGTCGTATCCGTAGAAAACAATGTCATTGGCCCAAATGCATCGGAAGTGATAGGTACAAGATGGGTACTCGCACAAAACCTCACCCGATGGGTGAGCACTAAATACTGAATACACTGGCTGGTGTTTAGAAACTAAAGTACCGTGCCACCGTCTTTCTAGAGACAGAACACAACGTCATTGGGGGTACAAAATTTCCTTCGCTCGCAGTTACGAAACAATCCCCCCGGTGCAGGCGATTCCAACCGTAATGGGAATGATTTTGGCTATAGGCGAAGACCCGGTATGATGTCTCTGTGGGAAGACGACTCTAGCGATGAGGACGGCGTAGGGGGACCCGAACTCGTCGGGGAACAGGAAGAAAGACGGGATGAGGCAGCTATAGGGAGTGATAACGGCGATACTGAAAATATTATGATGGCTCCTCCCGATAAAGAGGCCCTGCGTACTATTCGCGCCATTGCGGCATGTCTACAGGGAGGCCTTGAAGACAATGACGCCGTTAGGACGGCCAGGGAGAAGATTGCTAAAAGCAGTTCTGTTGCAACTTTGAAGGCCGTGTGCGATCTGGTGGGCGTAGATCCAGCCACGGTAGACAAGGAAGGAAAGAACATCCGACTTCCCCTGGTGAAAGCCCTGATACAAAAGGTACGTGAACTTTTGAACTGTACATGTGTAATGATTGACTATTATCAAGGCGCATTCCGAGCCCCAAATATTGCCTGCACTCATAGAATATCTCCCTTCAGGTATCAAGCGATCACCTGTCCTAGGACTTGATACGTTGGATGCTATCTGGAGCGATATGAGCCGCACTCTCCTCCCGAGCTGGACTACCATCGTTCCGAAAGATTGGAAAACAGTCACTGATTTATCAGCAGACCAGACGCGTACATTATGCACCGTGCACTTGCCAATCACCCTCATCCGACTTTGGCATGCACGCGAGGGCCGCATGCAACAGATCCTCGTCAACTTCATGGACCTCATTAGCGCTGTACTCCTAGCCAACACACGAACAACTTCCTCCCAGTCAATCGCGGGTTACAACCATTACATTTTCAAGTATATGTCGGAATCACGAAAAATATACCCCGATGTCACTGTGAAGCCAGTCGACCACGCTGCTCTCCATCTAGGTGCAATGCTAAAAGACTTTGGTCCCGTTCATTCTCATAGCTCGCCTTACTACGAGCGCTACATCAACTTCTTGCGCCGGATTAACACCAATCGAAAGTCTGGTAAGTAGCTGACGCTGATTTGTCATACATTAAACCATACATGCATGCACATAGGTCAAATGGAGACGAGCATGATGTCTGTGTCCGCTAGGAGTGCAAATCTCTGCGCTCTGTTAACCGACTACGACATTCTGCGCGACCAAGTGCCTGGCATCGTTGATACGCTTGCCAAACCTCATGCACATGATACTCGGGGTTTCTATCGTCGTCGTGAATTTCAGCCACATGCGTTCAAACTAGGACCCAAGTCCAAATGGATTCTATTGGACAATATCGCGCATCAAAAGCTCATCTGTCTCCTACCTCGATGCCAACCGCCAGCCATCGTCCCGAAGCGTGTTTTATCGTATGATGAAGTATTATGGCGAGGTGTTGCGTATAGTTGCGCTGATTCACCAAAGTTCCGTAACAGCTCCATCATGTTCAAGCCTCCAGCACGTCCACCAGGCGTGGCGTCGGACGTATCCACTCCTGGCGTAATCGAACACATCTTTCAGTGTGACACGGAAGTATGCGCAGATATTTTCCTTCTCGTGAAGAGCTACTCGTACGTTGGGCCCCATGCCGATCCTTATAGAAGATACGGATTCTCTGCCGGTTCCCTATGCCATTCAACCAGCACTGGTACTGCCAATTTACATGTCATCCCGTTGACGAGTGTTATCTGCCACTGTGCAATGACATCCATGGAGACGCTTGATGGCGGACGCTTCATACATTTCCTCCCACTTAACCGAGTAAATGACATTTCCACGTTTGTTTCGCTGCAAAGGGTTCTAATGCTTTTGACTGAATAGCTTCGGCAGTCATTCGAAGTGGACGAAGTTTAGATTGTTGTACTGGAGGCAAATTTAAAGAACGCTACTATGTGCGTATGGTACAAGACTTAACCATCTAACGTACATTCGCATTGCGTCCAGAACTAAAGTCGATGTTGATAGGGACATGCAACGGCCTTTTTTTATCTCTTCCGGTGAAAGTACATAAATCATGTATTTACAACATTATGCGTGCGCATGCCTACACATAAATCATTATGGTCGGTTGCTCAATTGTAAATTATTCCTTTCCACGCTGCTGGCAAACCTGTCCTACACAAATTAACCTCACGAATGTAGGCAAAGCCCGGGGGTTCGCTGAGTACTACCAATTGAACACCTTCGTCCAATACATATGGTGACTCATTCACCCAACCCGCCATCCCTACGATTTGGTTGTTGCCAGTTGTATCTGGCCCGATGACAACCACCCGCTCACCGTGCCTCAAGCAAATGTTATCCGGGATGATCATCTTGAGCAGGAATTTTTTGGTTGTGAGGCCGCTCGGATCCATGTATTTGACGAAGATCCGCTCTGAATAGACATGGAGCTCCTCGGTCACCACCGTGTATCCACGGACTGCATTGTCTGTCCGATAAGATCCGTCATCACTAAGACTTTGCAGAATCAGTATTTGGAATTTCTTGTTCATCATCACGGGGTTCCTTAACCAATGGGCTGCATGCCGGTGTCAGCGCTTGATACTTCAGAAAATAAACCTACATACAGGATATGCGGTCATGCGCCGCAGAGGGGGAGTCGCGCGTAAATTCGCACACTACTTCTTCCCATGTAGACCCATCGTGTGTAGGTGTCATGTCCAAAGGCAAAGAAGTGCTTGTGTTGGCTTGAATTTGAGGACAACGGAGGTAGGATGGTAAAAAGATCGCTTCCATGATGGGTAATCCAGAGCTGCTGTGGGATTAACACTACCCAAGATGCGAAATCTTACAAAAAACGTACTATTTCTCCTGTAGATGCTTCGCTGGCAGCCGAGTCGTATAATGGGTGATGTGGTTCAGCTTGTTAACTTCAAATTCAAGCATGAGCGTGTCTTCCATGCCTTCGTAGTCACCATCGATCGAATTGTCGTCAATTGGCGGATTAACGAAACGAGAGCCAACAATGTAGCCTTCATAACCCTTGAGTATGTGGTCTTTGATCATCACTTCAAGCCCCCTAAAAGGATCCCCCGTAAGCATGGCATGAGACTCTTGAGGAAACCCCGTATTTGGTGGAAGTTGGAAAGGAGCGGGCCCGGACTCGCTGAATTGTGTGATAAGTCGTGAATTCTGGATGTCTGGTGGTGTTCTTAAGCATGCGAATGGTACGCGAACCTGCAGAAATCTATGAGCATGGGACACACGTGAAACCACAAGTATCCTACCATCCTCTCACGTATCCCCTCTGCCTTTCTAATCGACCGTTCGTTGAGGTATACCTGAGCTCTGGCATCATCGGTATCTACACCAACATAAAATCCTGAACGCCCCTTAAATAGGCCCTGTATAATCTCGACCTCGTCGCCGAGATCCACGGCACGGTGGATATCCGAAACATTGACCTCTATCGTCTGATCTGTGTTGGTGTCGGGAGATATGGTCACCATATCATCATAATAGTTGAGTATCATCCCTGTCACCCCGGTGAATAGCCCGGTTTTCACCGTTGTCGTATTACCCTGCGGACCTGCATGAACCAAATCCTCTGTTGGCACCTCAATGCATAGGCCGTCCCAGCAGTATCTGCCCTTCATCCGTACTGTTGAGGCGGGCTCAGCAACTATGGCTTCTTCGACTATGCCTTTGAATCCCCTCCAAGGGCCTTGAGTCACCTGTAATTTTTCTCCTTGGCGGATTTGGAGCGATCGAGCGTGTGTAACGAGCTTGAAGATCTCGTCGTGTTGTGTAGCTTCGAATAAATCTAGCTCGTGGATGGTAGGGTGTATATCATTGTATACCAGTTGATGGACGTCTATCTTCCTGACCTCCAGTCCCGAGAAGAATTCTCCCTCGGCGCTTATCGTTGCCAGACCCTCGACGCCTTCAGAAGTAAACAAAGTCGTGGGACGCTCCCCCGCCCCTCCGCTGAGAGACTCCCTTTGGAGGAGTGGTGGCCCAGCGATACGTCTACGTGAGTTCGGGACTGCGAGCAGCTGGCGCGGTACGACAAGGACAAATGCATGTCTTGCACTTGTATCGTAATTCCCAATGATACCGAGGCTGTGTCGATATCGAGTTCGGTTACGGATTCGGACAAATCGCTGTTGCTCGTCTGTCCTCTTTTCGACCTCGTTGATGAAGGAGGTGTCCATCATTAGTAGCGCCAACCTTTCACCGATGGGTACCAAGTCAATGGGGCTACCTTCAGACTTGTAGTATCTCAGCCAGACGTTGTTGATACCCTTAAGAAGGGTGAGGGCGGCTTGGTAGTCGTCAGCCTCGATGTAGACAACACCAGGGATGGCATCTCTGTAGAAGGCGCTCTGGACGCCAACGACATTCAAAGCTGATACTTTGTTGAAAATGGCGGCGACAACACTAAGTTCACTGCCAGGCTGAACAGGTAATAAGCTGCTGTATCAATTTGATGCAATGAAAATGGCAGGCCTCACCGTCACAGCGACTTTCCAAATGTCTCCGTCCGTAACAGAAGGGAGATACGCCACGGTAGTCTTCCACCCTTCTGTATATTGCTTTCGTTGTTCCCTATGTTGGGCTTTCCAAGTAGACCCCTGGCTGCCTCTGTAACGATCCATGATCGCGTTCAACATGGTCTCAGCATCGGTATTCCAGAGTTCCTGGTGCTCAGCATGATCCCTGTTGGAAATTTGTGCGGTTGATGCTACTTCGGGTGCATCTGAGATAAAGTCTGGAAAGGCAAATATTAGCTTGGTACGTCATTAATCGACGGTACTAAATACCATTTGTCTCGTCAACGTCGTTGTCGTCATCGTCTTCGTCCGAATTTTCTATTCCAGCTTCGAGATCAAGGAAAGCAAGTACCTGGGAGTCGACAGTATGTCAGTACATACACGTAGCATGAAGATATCGAAACGAATCTCACGTCTCGATATGGTCTCATGGCTGCGATAGAGTATACGTAGGGGGTGGATGCGATGCAGTATGAGTAGGAGAAGGATGCGATAGAGTATACGTAGGGGGTGGATCCGATAGAATATACGTATTTCTCAGCTGCTTACGTTCACTCAAGCTCAGTTGTCTTTAGTTCGTCCATCTAGGCTACATGACATTGTCCATGTTCCTAATTCTAATCACATACCCCAGTTACAAGAGCTCCCCGCGACTAGCCATGACCCGCGGCACGGGAACATTAATCTTAAATATTTTCCGGTTCCATGCAGACGAAATGAAATAGGAGGACCCCTAAGACCCAGGGGGGGCTAAACTCACGCTGCGCACAGCCTAGTCTGAGGAATATTTATCAGGTCGTAAATGATCCAAGCTTATCTACGTATAATGTTGATTTCTTGCGCGTACATTGTCGCTTCACACTTCGTTCATATAATGCTAACATACGAAATGATGGACTCCCTGCATATATATAGTGCGTCCGCGCGCGTGTGTGTGTAGTAAATAATAGCGACAACTCAGCGACGAATTGTAGAGGGCGAGCCGTGGTTCATGAAGTAGTTCTTCAATATAGGGAAATCGGCTATGGACGCGTTTACCATTGAAGAAAAGGGACTCATGCCCTGGTATTTTGCAACAACAATATCACCCCGCCAGGCTGACTCCTCCTTGAAGCGAACCCCTTGAATGTCCCGGAGCGATTCATTGATGGGGAAAGGTAGACCATCGCAGGAGACCGTCGGGTAGAATATGATGTAGGGGCGGGTGAACTTGCGGTTCATGCCATCTAACGCCTCCACCAACTAAATGAAATCGTATTATCTTGCCAAATCAATGACGATGGCGATACAAACATACCTGGTATCTCCATGCACGCGAAGCTAGGCCCTTGGCAACGTAGTCCATAAACTCCTCCGGATGGGGAATATGTGGAGGGTGACGGATGTTGTCGGATGTATGATGAGGCAGCACCGTCATGGGACTGCCGGAATGAGTTCGGTTCATATGCATGGTAGCAATTATATTATTACCTGGTCATGAGTGGTACCTAATAACGAGCAGCTAGCTATAGCATCCCCTGTCAACGAGAACAATCAAACCAACGTACGATATGTGGTAGCTCCCGTGCGTCAGAAGGAAACAAAATGGCTGTAAAGCTAGGCATTCAACCGATTATATATCTGTAATATTCAGCCAACGGTGAGTATATGACTGATCCCCACGGACGTAAAGTCTGACTTACAGGGTAAGAGCAAAGGACGAAATTTTATAAAGATGAAAGACACTGACTGAAGAGAATTTTCGCTCTTATTGGCCTTCTTATAGTTCGCCGAGTTGTGTTCCCAGAAACATGTTCGTCTTGAGCTACAGTCGGTCTATACGTTCTCGTGACGGGATGGACTGACCATGATATGCTTATATTTCGCTTACTACCTACACGACAACGTATATCTACTTAATAACTATATGTATGTGGTGGTACGAAGGAAAGAGGAAAAAGTCAACTGTGGGGCCGGCGGTTCGAGTCATGCGAAAAGTGACCCGGCAAACGCCGAATGTCAAGTCACATGAGTTGAAGATAAGATAAGGATTGATTATCTTATCTCCCATATTAATCAACGTTGCGTCGGTGAAACCTAGAGGATATTGTTGATTAGATTTTGAATAAATTCCCTAATAAGTCCGTAGGAAACACGCAAGATAAATGTTAGATTAGTTTTGAAATATCATCCATCTATCACTGGGCCTCATGGCCTGATTAAATTGTGACTTACATAGCTGAATATATTCTCAATGCCTTACAGGATATCTTCAATATATTGATCGCAGAGAAATGAAGAAATTATTTTGAATATTATCTCACATATCCCTGATGTAATTACTTAGATATTACTGAATGTTTACTCTGTTGGGATTTTTTGATTTTTTTTCTGCTTATATTTGTTATATTCCCACAATTTAATGGCTAGCGATATGGTAATACTATTTTAATACTCCTCCCTATATCATCCTTGTATCACGGGTGAGTACTTAGGTCGATGCTCGCAGTGATGCCCACACTGTGCTGTATCAATAATCACACGCCTTCCAAGAAAATGTATGTATCTAATCACATAGAAACTGAAGTTTAACACTTACTACAATGAAGCTCGGCGAGAACCAATCACTCAGAAAGGCAGATGAGTGGAGGCGTATCCTTGCAAATCACTCCAGTTTTGCTATGGTGGTCTTGGCGAGATGCTGACGATAGCATTACCAACACGGCGCCGCCAGTAACCGCAAAGGAGAATATCACCACAACTCATTCACGACAGAGGTGTTCACTTTACTCCGCGCTTCTTTGCGCCGGTGTTCGCCTGCTCACTATACGGAAAATCACCATGGTCCAGGCTTGGCTCGGTCAAGACTTTCTCATTGAGTATTGCCACACGTGCCTTCGTCTTCGCATTCCCCTCGTAATCAATCATCATCTCTCTACTCATTTCTTCGACATGATTGAACAATTCGGGCCTATCTACACTTGGTGGCTGTTTGCCTTCGAGCGGTTCAACAGCATGCTAGAGCGAATCCACCATAATGTTCATGATGGTGGACAAATATGGAACTCACTCTGCTTCGCAATTGGACTCAGACCCACCTCATATATGAGCTTCTTCTTTCTCTACCTCCTGATGCTCACGCCAAGGAGCATGAGTTAGAACGGATCATACAGAAAGAAGCACGATCTCGCGGAAGCATGATGTCGCAAATTGCCATTAGTGACAGTCAGAGTGGGGCGATTCGAGGAGGATTCGGGACACGATTCAGGAGTCGATTCGGAGGATGAATCCGTCGCAAGAATCGTGTGAATCGTTGAATTGTCGAATCGCCTCCAGAGACAACAGGAATTGCTTCGGGACTCAGACAATTTCACTGTCTATTAGAAGTGGTTACAAGTTGCACGACGCGCCTCAGTCATGGATATTATATAAGCCTATTCAATGCTAATTATTTTCAATTACATGGCAGTCAGACAACAGTTGAACGAGGCTCTTTCCTTCCGTACACCGCTGGCACCTCCGTCCATAACATGCCCACAACAACCAAAGCCAAAGCTCCTAGGGCACCGAGAGTCAAGGAAGAGGATCTCGCGGTGCTTCGTAACGTTCGGCATACATCTCTTCAATGCTATGGACGACCCATCGACGCAAACGTTCCCAACGATCAAGGCCGTTGAACTTTGCATCCCATCCATCAGACTCCTCCCTGTCCTCCAAGTCTTCTGATTGATCCTCCCAGTCGCTCAGCGAGCTCTCATCGTCTGCGTCCCAGTCCAACATCTCGATGTCGCCGTCGTTTTCCAACCCCTCCCCATCCCGCATGCTGATGTCCGACGTGGAGTTCGTGCCATGTGGAGTGTCGCTGCCAGAGGAGTCCACAACACTGGCACACCGGGGGGGGGGGCAATTCTTGTAAGTATGATATCACTCAACGACACTGAAGGAGCGACATCGAGCCTGGCATTTAGGTCCCGCCATTCAGGGCCAAGAATTGCAGCCCAATCATCACAACTCTCACTGGAGTTGGTGGCGGAAGTGGAATCGGACGTCGACTCGGTGTCGGATTCGAACAAGGAGTGATCACTGTCGGATTTACGTTGCCTAGCTCGTCGAAAGAGCCGTAAAAGTGAGCGCTTCCGTTGCTGAATATGTTTTTGACGATCCTTTCGCGCTATTTGATACGCGCGAATGAGCTGCTTTGCACGAAAAAGGCGTCGGGGGAACAGCGGTGCCATGGCGGTTGATGATATGGCCATAGGTATACAGTGTATTCTGTAACGAGCTAAATTAATTGTAATACAACTTGGTTATAGTCTATAATGCCCTGAATCCTGTCTAAATCGCTTTGAAAAGTGAGTCGGTCAGAGTCAAAGTGTGATTCGGTGCGATTCAGGGCCCTCGAATCGTGGCCAAATCGTCCCCGAATCGTGTGCCGAATCGTGCTCGAATCGTCTACTCTGACTGTCACTAATGTGTCAAGATGTGGGGACAATAGTGTCCAAGGATAAAGCCGTACCTCTAGTTTTGACTAATCTCGTTTGCGCGAGGAGCGGACCGGTAGCAGCTCCACAATCAATTTGGTCGACTATGCCATCGATATCAGTGTTCGCCGCTAGAGGCGGGGTTGACCTCCACTTGGCTGGACCGTTGCCCAACATTCCGTAGCTATCGAAGTGTACTCGAGCGGCCGCAAGCTTGTCCAGGCGCTGGTTTGTCAACAGTATTTGCCGCAAGGCCTGGTGCCGACTCGAACGACGCCATGGTTTCTTGATGGCTTTGATATGCTTGTTCTCAGTGATTGACGAACAAAGGCCGTTAGGGCATCCAAATTCGCGGATGAGATGGGGATAATGGAAGATGGCATGTTACTCACCGTGCCCCTTGGTTCGTTTCCCTGGCCCGGTCGTTGCCCTCGATGCGCTCTGCGGGACGAGCATCGACTGCGCTGGTAAACGGCGTTGGGTGCATTGGTTTGCGCCATTACGCCTGCTCGTTGCGCGCCCATTCTTGCCTGCGTGTCGGTTTCTCTCGCTGGCATTTGCTTTCTGACTCGTTTGCGAGTTCGCCGTCAGCGCGTTCGTTTCTTTGATTCGTCGTCGCTTCGCCTTTATTCGTCTGGCTGCGCGTCCATGCCACTTGCGTCATCTTATTACATCGCAAACGGCTGGTCTAGCCAGCTCGTTCGAACGCGCGCGATCGTCTCTGCACGATCTACCCCGCCTGGTACTGGGACTCGCGTGTTCTCGAGTTCCCGGGCATTTTCTTGCTTACGCGTGCCGTTCGTGTCCCCGTTTTCTCGGGATTCGTGGTGTCGAGGCCGCTAGACGCGTCGTTGGCACTCAGGCACGCAGGGGAACATGGCAAAGACTGGACTTACGTGTCCTCTTGGCGTTCATTTCCCGTCCGATGCGCGTCGTGTTCCCCAGTTACATGTTTTTTCGAACCTTCGGGCTCATTTGCGTTCATTTTCTCGCTGTCTCCGTCCCTCAAGTGATCGCGGGGCGGTTCGGCCGTTTCCAGCCCGTTTTGCTGTTCGTTTGTGCAGGGCAAACGAGATCGAGGGAGATTGTCTCAAGCGATCTCCAAATTCGATACGACAAGCTAACTGGTGGCTGGGAAGAGAGCTACAAGGAAGGATGAGGTGAAACAAGGAATTGGTGATCATACAAGATCTGTAATTCAATGTTTCATCCGAGTTTCGTGGGGCGGGGTAGAGCTTTTGGTCTGCAAAGTTTTGGTCACGTGATTGAGGCACGTGAGAGGTCAGGGGATTCAGAACAGGGGTTTTGAATGAAAGGAGTCAAAACTGAACCCCTGACTCTGAGACTGAGACGGAAGCAGGACCAAAAGTTCTGAGCGTGACTGAGATGTCAGAATTCCAGTGAAGCCGGAATCCGAACTCAACCACACCAGAGCCGAAGCTCACCCAAAGTCGGATTCCAAGTTTTGACTGGAATCTGACCCACACCCTAGAGCGAGGTGATAGAAAACAATTGATGATTGATACACGAGCAAGTAAGAAATACAGTTTTTAACTGGAGGAATAAGTAATACGACTTGGAATGTTCTGCGAGATGCGAAATTGTTCAAAGGAGGCAGCGAGTTCACGTAAACGTCCAGTATCGTAAGAGCGAGAAATGGAGCGGGGAATGATGACTTCAATTTTGCGCCAATATAAAAGAAAGCCTAGAGACTTCCAACGACCAATGGTTGCCACGACCTCTGGAGGAACCCCAGAGAGGAGGAGTTCTGTGGCACCCCCAATGCGAAAGCTATGACCTTTAACATCAACAGCAAGGCCTTGGGACCTCCAGATCTCCATACACCTGCCCATGAAGGCAGGCTTTGCCATGGGCAGCCAAGCTCCTGAGGGGAGTTGGTAGGAGAAGAGGTGGGTATCCAGAGGTGCAGAAGAATTAACACAAAGATGGATACGCATAGCAGCAGCAGGGGAGAGTGGGGAGGGACCGGAGATGACCAGAGAGGCCCCAGCCTCCTTCGTGGTCTTTGTCCAAGGAATAAAGAAATTGAGAGATTCTGCAGGGTCCGAGGCATGAGGAGCATGAGAATTATGTCCGAAGATAATAGTAGTAGAGCGGGAGGGGTGGTGAAGGGGGTTGAAGGAATTTGAAGATTTTACAACAAGTTCGCCAAGACGGCAGCAACCCCAGAAGGCACATAGAGCAACAGCATAGACAGCAGTATCAAAGGAATCGGCAAGATTAAGTAGACGAGAGAGGGCCAGAATATGCTCAATAGTTACGGGGGGACGGGCAGAACAACGGGAGGATGAAGGGGCTAACTTGCTTGCGCCTTGTTTCACATGCGAGACGAAATCATTGTCTCCCTCCCAGGTAGCTCCGTTAAGGGTGTGCCAGGCGCGCAGCGCAGAGAACCATCCATTGATAGCTGAGCTTGAGACAGAGCCTGCAGCATCAGCAGCGAAGGCTGCCAGGAGGAGATGAGAGGCTGGCATCCGGTCATGCTCAGGGATACCCTCCCGGTCGCAAAAGGAAGAGAAGCGGGCAAGGCCAGACCCATAGCTGATGCGAGTTTGTTCCGACCATGAGGATAGGAGAACCTCATTCAGACGAGAGGCAGCTTGCGAGGAAAGTCCTTGTAGAAGGGAGCGGTGGTGAACGAGAGAAAATGGCGAGGTCCAGCAACGGAGACGGTCAGCAGCGGCAACGTGAGGGCGGTATTCATTGTGATTAATGCTATGGCCTGGTTTTGAGCGACGGGGCTTTATGATGCGGCCAAGAGAGGGTCGGAGAGCAAGGACAGATTCAACTGAAGGAAGTGCGAGGGATACAGACTGACTAGCAGGTAGGCGCGGTGGATGATGAGGGTGAATGGTGGTTGGAGCCGAGGGGGAGGGCAATACAGCGACGGGCGGCCGGAGAGTGCTTCGGAAGCCATAGCCAGACACACGATCATCCCTACCAGTAGT
The DNA here is from genome assembly GCA_017499575.1 of Sanguinoderma rugosum. Lineage (NCBI taxonomy): Eukaryota > Fungi > Basidiomycota > Agaricomycetes > Polyporales > Polyporaceae > Sanguinoderma > Sanguinoderma rugosum. Next base: position 3,292,029 of record VTPW01000005.1, on the reverse strand, counting down.
CTCGACAGCAGGGGCTGCCGAAGGTTGAAGAAAGCGCCTATACATGGGCAAGGAATGGGGTAAGCTCCTCTGGGACGGAGATATCCAATGAGAGTCGCTTCCCAGCTGGACCGAGTATCCCGCGCGAGATGGGGTCAGCAGGGTTGCTTTCCGATTCAATGTAGACAATGTCTAGTGAGTTATTACAGGCGTAGAGGCAAGTACCCGCCCGGCGGATGGAGAGGTTCACTTGGAAATTGCGGCTACGGCCCTTATCGAAGGCGCCGATGATGCCTTGATTATCCGAATGAATACGGATGTGGGAGTCGCGGATACCACGGGCTTCAATAAGATAGATGATAAGTTCAACAGCAATTCCCTCCAGCCAGCCGATATCCCTGCATGGGCCCCGCCAGCCTGGGAGTGTTCTCCAGGCATCCCAACAGTCATGCCAAGTAACCCCGATTCCCCAGTTCTGTAAGGGGACACTCCTATTTTCTCCTATTCCCCTGTCCCTCTCCCTTCCTCCTCGTTCCTTTCTCTACCCTTCATCCCACGGACTCTTACATACATCCCCTTCGTTCCCCTTCGTTCCCCTTCGTTCCCTTTCGTTTCCCTTTCCTTTCCGACCACTCCCTTTGCATCCGAGCCACGTCCGGTGACTCCGAAGTCTTCCCGAACTTCGGACTCGCTCGGACTCATCTACACACTCCAGGGCTCGTCCGGGCTACCTCTATACTCTTTCCCCACTTCATTACTCTTCGCCCTTACTTCCCCAGGTCGCTGGCACGACTCCTGTACATTCCCCTTCCACTTCATTATCACATGCCCCCTCGTACCTTGTGATATTCGTTCGGACTTGTGGCTGGTGTACTGTACAGTTATCCTTCATTCCTCCCACGCTACTACAGTATATACTTCGCTTCCTAGCATGGAGAATCCTTATCCTGTTCTCTTTGGATTCTCCCTCTGCTAGGTGAGCAGCTCTCTCATGTATTGTAGCTAGTCTTATTCATTATCTTTGGATTCTCCCTCTGCTAGGCTTGCGCTGTCGGCCATCTTGAGGTTGCCCTTACAAGTTCGTGGAGGCGTCCACACTAATGTCCAGGTTTTGAAGTGGAGTTCGCGGGGCCAGGTCTCGGGATAGGTTAGGGATCTGTAGTTTTTCCCGCCACCATTGCAAGTCAGATAAGGCGGAGGGTGGTGGAAATCGCCGCTTGTAATGGTTGTTCTCGAAGGAGGATATGAATGTGGAAAGTGAGGGTAAGCGCGACCGACCGAGGGGGTATACAAATGAGATGTGGCATAGTGATCCTTGGATTTGCATCGCCTCCTCAAGGGAGCATGGCGAGGTGGTGACTAGAGAGAGGAATACGCAGGTCCTAGCTAGGAACTTGTGGCGCTTCGGCTCCGGCAGCGAGACAGTCTTGTTCGTGAGGTCCCAAAGCATGCCAACATAGACAAATGTGGGGCCAAAATCCTGCCCTTTCTCAGGGTGCCAAGGAATCTGAAGGGGGGCAATTCGACGAAGTGCCTCATCACGATCGTATGGGAAAGTCAGTGGCGAGGAAGCAGAGGCGAGAGGGTGGCGAAAGATGACCATGTCATCACACCACTTGCATGTTGGGCCAACACCGAGTTCCTTCCAAATATCTACGGCAGCATTGGCGATTTCTCCCGAGTTGCTCTCCGAGGGGCGTGCACCAAAGGGGCAGCAATGTTGGATGTAAAAGTCACCCCGCCGGGCCTGCATCACAAACCATCGCTTATGTGCAGGGAGGATGGGTGTTCGACGGTGGAATTTTGCAATATCGAGAGTCATTGCCTCTGTCCCTGAGGGGGCAAGAGCAACCTAATGAAGACCCATAAGCACCAGGTAGACACCAAGGGTGGACTGCCAAATGGCCTTCGCAAAAAGGCGGAAAGTAGATCACACCCCCGACCAGGGTGGATTGCCAAACGGCCTTCGCAAAAGGCGGAAAGTAGGTCACACCCCCGACCAGGGTGGACTGCCAAACGGCCTTCGCAAAAGGCGGAAAGTAAAAGTGGCCTGTGCGGAGGCAGGAGTATATGCAAGAGAGAAGAGAGAACTCACGATTTCAGCGACTTGCAGGGCAGAGTCGAACCGAGTAGGGAAGTCCCTTTTGTCTGAATGATCATTGGTTGCGGGATGGGATTTACACCGCTTTGAAAGATTTATACACAGTCGAAGTTTGGGTTCGCCACCTTCTTGGGGCTGGACATCGACTGTGAGAGGGGAGCACTGAAAGGGAGCACCGAAAATGGCCTCCGTAACCGTCTCTGAAAACGGGCCACTGAGACGGCCGGATGAGACCTCCTCTTCAAAATACGAGTCAATAAAGTCTTGATGCTCAGAGACAGAGTCCCCGTTTTGCCAGATAACCGTGCGTTCGAGGTGAGGGAATGTCCCCATTGGAAAGCCGTGGCGTAGTTTGTAGGTTAGAAGTGGGTATTGTTCGAGTAGGGAAGGGTATTGTATGAAGAAGTCGTCGAAAGCAGTGGCATTATAAGGGGTTTCTATGCGGTTCAGAATGTCGAGGTTCGTGAGGGAGCAGGGGACTGGGTAATCAGATCCGGGTCCGACATGTGAAGGAGAAGGCATGATGGGAGGAGGAGAGGCAGAAGGAGCAGACGTGGCGGGTGTCCGGGCTGCGATGGGAATTGCATAGCCTCCCCTCTCTTCCAGTTGCATTCCAGCCAATGCAGATGGCCTTTCTTTGGGGGTCGACGAGCGAAGAGCCGATGAGCCTACATTTTGTGGGGGGTCCATCCGGGAATGTGGTGAATGTGCAGCCGCCCACTTTGTGACCTCGTCGCGCGCAGAGAAGGCAGACAGGGTCCGACGTTGACCTCGCCTGCCCCTGACGAAAGGGCTGTTGCTGGCGGCTCGATGGCAGAGATGAAGGAAAGGAGGAGCCCTCTCCCAGGCGAGATGTGCTGTGACTTTGTGCCGCTATCTGCGCACTCATAGCATCCAGCTGGGCCTGAACCATACGTTGCAAGCGTTCATTGGAGAGTTTCGATAGCCGATCGCCATAGTAGTCCTCACGAAAAAGGAACGGCTCCCTGCGGTACTGCTTCCTGAGAAGGATATCAAGCGCTAAAATGGTGGGATAGTCGGTGCCTTCAGCGAGTTGACCTTTAAGCCAATTGAAGTGGTTCATGAGACGAGTGTGAAGATGGTCGTCCGTTTTGGCGTCCCGGGCCCATTCAACCATCTCTTCGGCCGCAAGGGTCCAGATCTCCTGCAGGAGCTCGTCCTCCTTCTGGAAGAGCTTGTGATTAATGTCAATATACATGTTCTTCTTCTCACCGGGCTTCAGAGTGTTTTTTCGCTGGATGCGAACATCTGCGAGGTTGTCAGCCAGGACAAGTTGGCCCTGTCGCGTGAAGAGAGTGAGAGGGATGTAGAACTCGGCGGCCTCCAGCTCTAAGAGTTCATCCTTGTAGGGCAAAACTAGGACCTGCCCAGGGGCACGATTGACCTCAGCAGAGGAAGCCATCTTCAGGCGCTTGATGCGCTCCGTGTGGGTCTCCTCCGGGTCGGCTCCGCGCTTCTGGAAGAGAGTCGCAACGAGAGATCGAGGGGATAGAGATTTTAGGGCAGTCCCGAGAGCAGAGGCTAAGTCAGGTTCATTTGGAGGGGGCGTTGAGGGCCTGCTGTCGACAGAGATAAGAGATTCGTCATCTGAGACTTCAGGGAGGTCCTGGTTGTTGATCCTAAGTGTTCGAGACTTAGCCTTTTTGCCGTTTCGCGCGCGAATGGCCAGATTCTCGTATATCCTGTCCTCGTTGTCCATATCCGCGATTTCAGCGACGCACGTCGCGTCACAGTGAGTTTTTGACGTGTGGTTTCCAACTGCCGGCGCCCGGGGCTGAGGCTGAGGCTGAGGGGGGGGCTGGAGTTGCGGTTCGACGATTTGGACCATGTTTGGACGGATAAACGAGTGCGAGATGCAAAAACGGTGCAGCAAGCTCACTCTGGGACGATGTCTCTGAGGAGGTGCAGCAAGCGCCAATGGCGGACAGGTGGTGTGAATTACATAACCTAATTCACACAGTCAGGAAGCTCTCTGCCACTACGTTGAGCATGTCCTTAGATATGCCTGAGCCGTTCGCAAGCTCACGTCAGGGCATATCACGCAATTCGTTACCTGCACGCGTCGTTTGAGTTCAAAAACGCGGGGTAAAACGGCAACAGTCGTACTTACACGATCTGCCCCGTTTCATTTCGCTCGCATCCCGCTTTCCCTTCTCCGCTTTTCGTTTCCCGTTCTCCATCTTCCCTTTTCCCTTCTTCTGTTTGCGCGAGCCTCCGCATTGGTTAGCGTCGTCGTGTGCTCGCGCGGCGTTCCGAGCCCGTGCGTATCGAGCAGGATCGTGATCTTGGCGTCCCGCTACCGAGACGGCGCAACTACACACCACACGCCAATCGCGCTCTCGCATTTCGCGTGAAGCATGGTTGCTGTCTCCCTGCGCAAGTGGCCGTTCTTGGCGATCGGTGGTAGATGGGTACTACAGTTGAGGACGGCCAAAGACCACAAAAAAAAAGGAATGTTTTTTAGGTCTTCGGACTTGTGCGGGATAGATAGAGCAGTTGAAACGGAGGAGAATGAACCCTGGTTCAACGAATTTGGTCGAGCCGTTGATCCAAAAAATGCAATATATTATTGAGCAAGCCAAAAAATTTGGCCAACCCAGAAAAAATAGCTAAAATTTCGAAAAAAACGGCAATCGCTTCCTTTTCATTTATCGCAACCTTTTCCAGATTATCAGAGCATTTGGTCGAGCCGATCCGTTGTAAATAAATTGACAAGTTTGATCAGATAACTTTAAACTGAGAGCTTATCTCCACGATACATAGCGCCTGTCGTGCTCGCAAACGACTCAATTCAATATTCATTGAACGGTACTATATATACAATATGAAAGCTCACGGCCGGCCTCCCAAAAAGCGACGCTACAACCTTGCAAACCTCCGGAATCAACCTGTTACAGGCTCTGAATCCATTTCAGAAGGGTCTCAAGCTCGCTCCACTGGCGAGACTGCCGAGGATACTGCAAATACTCTTCACACAATTCAAGACAGCATGAGGGTGGATTGGGAAGCAGAGGATGTTGCCTCAGATGGATCAGATATTGATGAAGAACTTGATTTAGATGATCTTGACGATGAGGGTTTCGCAGAGAAGCTGGAAAGAATGCTTATTGGGGAAGGCAGCAACGATGGGGAGTGGCTTCCGCCAAAGGAGCAGCGAAAACTAGATGCAAAGCGAGGTAAGAATCAGTTATATATCCGATACAGTGGGCTGACAATGAGGAAATAAATCTCACCATTGCAGAGCGTCCGAAAGTGTACAAAACTGGGCCAGATGTCATGGCAAAGTCAGATCGCTCCATTCGACGCCTTGGTCCGAAGTTCTGGGCTGGTCAGTCGACGCTGGACGCATTTGTTCGTCCGAGCCCTGCATCCATTCCGTCGATGCCACCGAGCGTGTCAATTCTACCGAGTGCACTGCCTGCGTCAAGTGTGCAAGCATCGTCCCGCGAGGTCATCAGCTTGGACAGTAGTGAATCGGAGGACGGCAACGCCGCGCGTGCTGTCTTTCGTGGCACTCTACAGCAAAAGAAGAATGCCCGCTATGCCTCACAGCGTGACAGTCCGAGCCCTCCGCAGTCTGATACAGATCCAAGTCTGCCACCTGGATCTGAGAGCTCTGCCGCTGTGTCTGAGGTTGAGGGCTTTCGGTCTGGCAGCATCTCACATCCTGTCGTTGCGATGGACCAAGCAGATGGTGCCAGTACTGATGAAGGCGAGGAAGGCAATGCGAGGGAAAGAGAAGATGATCTTGATGGCCCAGACCTGAATGATGAAGATGGAGAAGCCTGGGAGGAAGAACTTGATGAGGATGTGGGAAATTCACGCATCGAAGTTCGTCCTTGGGACATTTTGCGAGACAAGATCAAGGTGGAGCTGAAGAAGAATAGCAAGAAGCTGCGCCTCTCGCAGATAAACCAGTTACTGATCCTCGCCAATTTTGCGACTCTGCAATTGAAGGGTGTGAAGCGGATGCAGGCCAGTACCGAGATTACAAGCCAATGGCATGAAGGAGAAGGTCACTGGTTCGCAAGGCGTGTTCGTGATCTTGCACGCCATTATCAAACATTCGAGCAACTCCCGAAGGAACGTCGTGGTGGGATGCGGATGTCTCGATCTTTTCTGAATGACAATGATGTTCGATCCCGTGTGCTTCACTACCTCAGGAATCTGCCGACTGCGAAAGTCACTCCAGCGGCACTTGTCAAGCAGGTCAACAGCACGATCTTTCCAGAACTGGGCATCAAACCTGCAAAGCCACTGAGCACGCGTGCAGGTCGGCGATGGCTTTACAAATTAGGATGGCGACACACTTTAGTGAAGAAGGGGGTGTATATGGATGGACATGAGCGCGATGATGTTGTGAAATACCGAAACGAAGTCTTCCTGCCAGCAATGAAGGACTTCGAGGCACGAATGGTCCACTTCGATGGAGCAGATCTTGTGAGAGTGGAGCCGACATTGAGAGACGGCGAGCAAGAAATAATTGTGCTATTTCATGATGAGTCTTGCTTCCATGCAAACGAGCAATCTAATACTGCATGGTGAGTTTTCTTGGTACCCATGAAGCCTCACTGATAGTGATTAAACTTTGGATACTGCGCTTCAGGTTGCAACCAGGCGAGCAGCCACTGCGTAAGAAAAGCCGTGGTCAGCTCATTCACATCTCTGATTTCATCAATGCAATTACCGGAAGACTTGTTATCGTTGACGCAAACGGCAACATTGAACGTGACGCGAGAAAGATCATACATCCTGGATCAAACGGCGATGCATGGTGGGATACAAAACAGTTGATTGAACAAATAAAAGAAGCAATCAATATCTTTAATGCCGCGCACCCAGGAAAGCAAGCACTTTTCATTTTTGACCAATCCTCAGCACATGCCTCACTTCCACCTGACGCACTGAAGGCCTTCGAGATGAATAAAGGGAATGGAGGTCGACAGCGGAAGCAGAAGGACACGGTGATCCCAATGTCGAACCCGGTTGCAGAGTTTCGAGGCAAGCAACAGGCAATGTCCTTACCCAACGGTGATGCCAAAGGGCTGCTTGCTGTTCTCACAGAGCGAGGATTCAATGTCTCAAAGCTTCGAGCCAAATGCTCTCCAGTGTGTCCCATCGAGAGCCAGGGGTGTTGCATGGCACGATTGCTCAGTCAGCAAGATGATTTCAAGAACCAGACATCCATGATAGAGGCGTTGATCCACGAAGCTGGGCACGAGTGCATTTTCTTGCCCAAGTTTCACTGCGAACTCAATCCAATTGAAATGGTGAGTTCAAGTCAAATCATTCTGAGTCCACGCACCTACTTATTGTGAATTATTTATTATTTAGTATTGGGGTTGGTGTAAATATCGTTATCGCGAGGCAGAAAAGAAGACCTTCCAAGATGCCAAAGATGTCGCTGTCAAGCATCTGAATGAATGTCCTGTTGAAGTCATACGCCGTTTCATCAATCGCTCGTTCCGCTTCATGAGCGCATATCGTTTAGGATTGACTGGAAAGGCAGCGGAGTGGGCAGTAAGAAAGCAAAAACAGCATCGCGCAGTCTCACGTTCCGCCATGATGGCTCTTGAATCAATTGTAAACATGTAGTCTATATTCCGAACGTCGCAAAAGCCTCACAGAGGTACAATCAATTCAAAAATTTGCCTTAAAATATTTGGCCAACCTGAAATCTCGAAGGAAAAACTTCGGAGGGTGTTTTTGGCACGTTTTCAAGATTGCTGATCATGAATCTGAACTTGGTTTGGCCCCAAAAAATCACACCAAGCCACAATCAAAATTGTGGTCTTTGGCCGTCCTCAACTGTAGCCCGTTCCCAAGGGCTGTAGCAGCCCTGTCTTGAGTAGCAGCCCTGTCTTGAAGCTGGCGATCGGCGGCAGATAGGGATTGGCAAGGACCCTGGAAAATGGACGTAGAGGGTTGATCCCATTTCAGACAAAATTGGCGGCCGAAGGCCGCCCGGCTTGAGGCTTTTCAGACAATTTTGGGACAAAAATGTGCATCAGTTTGAGGTATCTTTCAGACATATTTGTGGGACTTCAGTCAAGGCTTGAGGCCGGGAGGTATGTCAGCCCTATAATCAAAGTCTTTATTTTTTGTATAATATATGTATCAGAGTTTGTTACGGAAGTAAGTATCCATTGGTTGAGTATATGCCCTCTCCAAACTCATGCACTACCATTTCATCTTGGAACACTTCTGCATGGCAAGATCAATATTTATGATGGGGCTTCACAACGAAATGAATGTTAGATTTGGGCAATCTAGGCGGTACAGGGGGGTTAAGGGGGCACGTGACTACATAGATAGTTTCTGCCACACCATGTATCTTTTTCCTCATGCGTTTGCTGGAGTCAAATGCAATACACCTACTTGATTACTCGGACATCACGCGACCTCGGCAGCTTGTTCCAACAATGAAAGCCTGGACCCCACCTTGACGAATACGAGACCAGCACAGGGGATGCAATAGGATTCGTTCCAGGGATGTACACTCAAGATGGTTCTGAGTCTTATAAGGTTGCCACACAACCCCTGTGCCCCTGACCTTGGAAATAGAGACAGTATTGATCCACACTCAATGTTTAATGTATATAATGGGTTGCTACAGTATGTCTACAAGCTTTCGGAGGCCTTCCAGGAGACTCCAAAGTGTAAAAAATTGCACTTTCTCAAGGCCTGAGGCCGATTTCAGACAAACTTTACCCTCAAACAAGGCCTAAGTCCTCGTTCAGACATTTACGGAGGCCCGGAGGGCCTCCTCCCGAAAATCAGACATTTAGTCCTCAGGCGAGCTAGGTTTGTTCAAAATCAGACAAAAACCCCCAAAAAAGGACCAGACAGATCGGCCCACGCCAACCTCAGTCCTTTTCTACCATTTTCCAGGGTCCTGATTGGCAACGGGCCCGTTTGGATTTGCGTGCGCACCCCTTTGAGCTCGTCGTTCCCCGTTTCCCCATTTCCCCGTTTGCGCTGTGTCCACGCAACCCCGCGTCGGCGTTACGCGTCACCTTGGCTTTCGTTCCCATGCTCCTTCGTTTGCATTCGTTTCGCGGCTCATCCCCATTTGCACGAGGGCCAGCAACGCCGTACGCGCCCACCCTGTCCAAAGTTGACGCCGCTGGCACAGAAACAAACCCACAACTCACCTTAACCACGAACTCGCATCTCATCTCATCTCACCTCCCTCATCTGCACCCATGAGTCCATCTAAACATCCCCACACCGCGCCCACAGGTGGCCGAAGCCATTCTTTGGTGGAATGCTGCCGCGCAGCGTGAGGTACACCCTCTCCCCTGCTTGTCATCCCTGTCGTGGTCGTTAACGTTCTCGGCTTGCCGGTGTTTTGCTGCTGTTGACGTTTTAGGTGTGTTCGCAGGCTGAGTCGAGTGTCATCGACGTCGCAGCGCTGTCGCTGTTGTCGTCAGGTGAGGGGTGCCGCAAGGGCTGTGTGTTGGTATCTCGCTGGCATTCATGTGTCAGGCAGCACGTCTGTGGTTCGCTGTCCGTCCTCGTCCGTCTTCCATTCCCCCTCGTACGCATCCTCGGCCTCTTTCTTGTTCTCTTCATACCTTGCCCCACGCTGACCATCCACCGTGTTCAGATCCCGCCGCGCTGCTCAACCCATACGGACAAACACTAGTGCTGCAAGAACTGGCATGTGTATGCGGGCATGTGTCTGTTGGGGTTCACCGAAAGTCCATATGGGGAAGGGTTCGTACATGGGCATGGGAACCATGGCCCACACCTACAAGTTACTTGGAATCAGCACAGTGGAATTACACGGGCGTCAGCAGAGAGAGAGAGAGGAGCTGTTGTGCTTCGAGACTGAGAAGTAATTCGTGGAGGAACGTCCTTTGGGAGGAGAGTCGGTTCCGTATAAGGCTTGAAGTGAATGTCAGAGCAGTCGTACAATATCTTCTTTTCAGCACTCTTCGCAAATGGGATTTGTGACGGTTTAGCGCCCAAAGATAGGGACACACGTGACGAACATTCATTGTTATCTGCATATCTCTCTGCTGGGCCGGCCTATGCAGGCGTGGGCAGGCTCATCAGCACCGTACAATCCCAGAGCAAGGCTCTAAAACCTGTGAGGTTGACTCAAAGCCGGAACTGAGCACTGGGAGGCCAGGGAAGCGAAAATGGGCAGGCACTAAGCCCCTCAGTGCCACCCATAATAAGGTCGTTAACTCAACATGGGGAGTTGGGGGTTGGTGTGTGGTGGCTGAGTGGTTTGGAGAGGGGGGTAATGGGGTAGTGAAGTAGCACGTGTCGATTTCTATGATGTGGGATATGATGTCGATGATAGCAGGGTGAGAAGAAGAATCAGAGGCGACGCACCGCCAACATCGTCACCCAGCACTCACCGGCTGCCGTCCTTTGGCGTCCCGCCAAACAGACCGTCCTTTTATATCGAACTCTACCTTATCACCGTGGCAGACCCTTTGCCTTTGCTTCTCATTGTCAGGGTCGCACTTGTCTTAAAGCACATCGGCGACGTACCTCCGCTCCTCAACTTCCTCGGCCTCTCTCGCTCCCTCCAGCGCTGTACCTAACGACCCCTGTACTCAGATAGCTTCTTCGTCCTCTCTCAAGCAGGCCCTTCTTTGGCTCAATTGAGATCACACGCAGACAGACACGGCGAAATGCCAGACCCGAAGCTGGAGCCGTGGCAGGATTAATGATGTCCTCTCTCTCTCTCTCTCCGGCACCAGCACCACCATCAGAAAGAATCCTCACGGGCCTCACCTCCAGATTCTCATCGCCAGTCCCACCGTACACATCCCCTCCCCATTCCATTAATTTGCACCGTTTACCTCGATCTTGGGGAGATGCTTCCAATGCTCAGGGCGCTCAGACATCCTCTTTCCCGTCCGCTTCACAACGAGTACCCCCCTAATCTTGATGATCGCTCCCACCTACAGAGCCAACATTCTCCTTTTACCCGCCCATCACCCCGCTCGACCACAAGACGAAGGCGCAGACTTCCTTGCCCTCGCCGACTCCTCCGCCACCGCATCATCCTTGAAGACGATGATTTTGCGCGACATGTGCGCGACATGTGCGTGCATTTGTATCTCGTACAGCGACAGCGCGCATTGGAGAACCTGGACTCCAGTGGATTCATGCCCGACGCTATCACCAAGGACAAATCTGGGTTGGGGATCAAGCCACCCATCAGGAGAACGAAGATCGTCAGGCTTAATGACATACCGGCCTCACGTCCCTGCGATTGCCTCATGTCCCCACCGTCCAATCCACCTCAACGGCTGCAATTCCGCCAAGAACGAATTCCATTACCGCCAATTCTATATCAACCACCTCACCTCAGGAAAAGTACGAAGGGAATACATTCTACACACCTGCGGCTTGGCATGGAGGCTGCCGATTGAAAAGTCTTGCGTGACCAGATATTCGATCATATCCATTCGGACGGTCGTCGGAATAGCGAAGGGACATCGGATGAGATATGGAGCTTGTAGATCATGTTCTGGCCGCGTGATCGCTCCAAAAATGAGGAATAGGGCAGTAGGGGTTCACTTCGCTCGGTTTACGTTGGTGGACCTCCACGAAACGTCGGGCTAACCGCTGCTGCGCTCTTAGCGCACTGTCGTGCTCTCCCGTGCCGCCCCGTCCTTCCTTCGCGGCTCGTGGCCTTAGGGGGGTTGTACCCTGTTTGCACGATCCCTCCCGGTTAATCCCTGGTTCTGCATCGCCTTGCACGTCGCAACGTCTGCGTATACTCGTGGACATGGGCAATGCATGGTGTATTCTCGTCCCCTTGATACAATGCATGGTCTCTCTAGTTATTGATTTCTTCTGAATTTATCGTACACAGGCAGTCGTGGCCTTTCGTAGCACCAGCCATTGTGTAATGCAAGGCAATTGTCCGGACGTCCAACAGAAGCAGAACGAGAACGGCTATCCCAACAAACTATGTAGAGCCTTGACCACCATATGTACGGGTAAATGCAGAGGGAGAGGTAGATCTTAATCGATAACATGTAGACAACCACTGATAAATACCGGAGTACTAAGTTGAAAATCCAGAAAACATAGGCCGTGTGCAGCCGACTTGTCCCGCTCCTCTCCCATCATCTCGAGCCATGCAAGTACCCCTCCCCCTCCGCGCCTGTTGACTCTGCAGCCAAGAAAGAGGTACAAAGAAGGCATTCAAAGTCCTGATTGACGGCCTAGGACGCTGTGGCGTAAGGATAGGGAGAAGGCAGAGAGCGAGGATCGAGTATGCATACGCATACCCCCATCGTCTCCTGTGAGTCCAGGAATTGTCTCGACCTCGAAACGTGCGAGCGGAGGCTAGCAGGACAAATTTTGAGGCCTCCAATGGTCGAGTGATGGTAGGCAACGGTCATGTTGGGGGTGCGTCGTATTCGCTGCTGCTTGTTCGTCATAGGCGCCATTACAACCGTCGGATCTCAGAACCGGTTGTACACCAGGTTCCAGGAGGCGTGTATGGGTATAGTCCACCCTCCACTACTGCAAGTCGGAATCGAGGTCCTGCGTTCTGCCCTGCTCCCCTCTCTCGGACTCATGCTAACGAAGCGCTTCCTCGAACACGTCACTGTATCTGGGGTAAATGAGCTTGTCGCGTGCATATATTCCACCCGCATTGCTCTATGACTCCCCCCGAGCTCGCTGGACGTTCCTATCAAATCGACAGGCCGCAGCGGCGCGAGGCGTCGGAGCTCTGTCCCAACTCTCACTCGCGGAAACACCAACGCAGCTCGAGTGCCTGCAGTTCACGGCCATAACGATGTTGGCTGACTCTCCGACGTATTAATCGACGAGATCGGAGCTTGGGCTCGTGTTGCGAGCATTCGAGGGTGGGAGACATGAGAGGACAGGTGTATGTATGTCCTTGCGTTTGAATGGGCGAATCTTGAAGGAGGTGGATGGGAAAGTCCTCCCGTGGAGAACATATTCTCCGTGCCGCCGTAGAGCTAGACGAAAACCTCTCTAGGTCGTTATGACTTGTCGCGGTGTCAAGCTACGGGATACAGGAAGAGGGACATCCAGTCAAAGCCTAGTAAAAGGTGTGTCACAGCTGCAGAGTTGCTCTTCAACGAACAGGATGATGTCGGCCAGTTGGGACAACTTCTCGTCCAGTCCAATAGTCGTGTGTGTGTGCACTCAGCGCTGGTTGTGGAGACCCAGCGGAGTCTCGCATCGTGAGTCGCGGTCTCAAACCGTGGGCAGTATGGATATTGGGGAACATGGAGTTCCGCATCTGACAGAGGCGATTTTGCCAGGAAGGACTTCAAGGGTTGTTTGACGTTTGAAGCGTGATTGACTCAAGAATCTTGAAGGCCAAACAGGTCGTCCGAGTGGTCAATATTGGTGAAAGTTCAGTGACGCTGCGAAGGACTCACCACCATACGTGTGCTTGAATGCGTGGACCTCCTTGTCCACATATTCTTCGTCTTTCCCAAAGAGACCATCGTTCCACCCTAAGCTCCCGAGAGAATCTCGAGTTGATGATTCTTGAGTTTTTGGGTGGCTTGGGTGGTCCGGAAGGGAGTCGCTATGTTTGCTAAATGAGGCCAGATTTAAAGCGGGTCTGAGCCGTATAATTTTTTATGCTTGTCTGAGCCCGGAGGAGAGGTATTGAGGCGTAATAACCTCGAGCACTGTCAGTGATTTTGGCAGTGAACAAGCTAACGCCTCCGTGAGCTACGGGGGTCTGATGACGAGACAAACCTACCACGTAACAGTTCCGAAATTCTCTTGACGTTGAACAAGACCACCCGACTGTTTGACATGCATTGCGGCGTGGTGGTGCAAGGTTGGAGTTGGCGTAGACCGGCCCGGAAATGCGATCATGATCGCCGACGACTTCGACTAAAGCTGTCACATTGCCTCTAACAAAGAACTACCACGACGTCCTTGAGCTCAAAACCCAGCAATTCGGTGAGTGCCCACCTATAACGCTATGGAATGACACCTGAAAGGATTCCTTAGACGCTTAGACGTCTTTCCTTCCATCCGCCTGCGGCTCCTGCAAACCATCTAGTCCGATGTTGAACGAGATCGGTGGCCTGCAGGCAGAGCTAAGCTGAGTATCAACTGGTAGCATGGGTACTAGACTAAACTTGGTGCGTTCCACCGTCAAAGATACTTCAGACTCTCACGAACGACGTGAAAGTAGACCTCGCTAGATCGAGATGATGGCTTTAAGTATCAGACGGAAGCCGTTTTGCGCGGCCCCCCGGATAGGATCTCGCCTTGGAATGACTCTGGAATAGCAAGATTTACGGTGTGTCTCCCTCTGTCAAGACCGAAGGCATTGCTGAACCGTAGATAGTCTCGGCTGTCCTATGGAATTCCCTTGCCTCTATATGCCAAGAAGCCATGTCCGACGTAGACTGTGTAGGGCTTGTTTACCGTTCCGCTCGAGGCAAACAGAGCTACGGAAAACCCTCTTCACGTGGACGGGATGGACGACTTATGGAGGCCTTCACCTCCGTAGGAGATACGACCAAGCTATGCGCTCCGCAGGCTGGGATTGATTCGAGCCATGCACTAGCGGCAGACTAGTCACGTCGACACGCCGTCGGCGCCAAGAGCGATGCGGGACAAGTCTCGCAAGACTCGAGCTATGGAATACGCGGTCCATGGAGGGAAGAAGGGCCATTTCAAGGCTCTCGTTACGCTTTTGGCCCGCCAATTTTCTTCGAATGTGTACAAATTCAAGATCTGCGAGCCGAGTTGCGAGTTGCTCCATCGGTCTCGAGGAGAAGGTAAGTCGTCCATACGGCCTACATTGCTTCCGCTCAACCTCCATCGTGATAGCTGCAGGCACTGCTAGGTTTCTGGTGCCCTGCATCCGAGCAGCGCTGGTCCTCGCCGCCATACACCCTCATTAGACTCCACTATAGGGACGGCTATACCCGTCCCTTCACCACTATGACATCTCGCTGCCTGGCACGCCGCAAAGGGAACTGATGAGCTGTTCTGTTGTAGGCGCCGAAAGGGCGTCTGGGGAAAGTTACCTTTCAGCGATGAATCTATGGATCGTGAGTCGTACAGCACGTAGTCCAAGCCGTCGATACTGACTCTCTGCGTCGCTAGTCTCGGACTCGACGCCGTCTCAGCCTCGCGCAACTCCTCCTTCGCGACTCGGTATCCCAGCTCGAAGTCATTTCGAGGCGCTGGATCATCCCTCAGTACTCTCAGATCCCGTCAAAACTCCTTCGCGCACGTCGTCTTTCTGTTCCCGGAACTCTTTGGTTCCGTCCACTCGCGCCCGTGGCAACGCCTGTACATTACTCCCAGATCACACTCGATGGGCCTGTCCTTTAAACTGCAGACTAGGATCCCTTGATGGTCTGCGAGCCTAGGGAACTCCTTCAACTTCGAGCTCGGAGCCTGGCGCGTCGATGAATTGTGTGGCATCTTACCAGTCTCTCCGTCCAACCCACGCCAAACTCATCAGGGTCACTCAGTACGCCGCTTTCAATGGTCCCCTGACAGAACCAAACCACTCGGAGGGCGGGCACCACACCGTGATTACGACGCGGCGAGAAGGCGTTGCATGGTACGCAAAGGCCGCTGGAATCGGGTCGTGACACCGCCGCCTGGTGTCTGCGCGGCCTTTCAGTGATAGATAGTGAGTCGTTTGGCGTGTTAGTAGTAGGACTTGTCGTGGATACTGATATACTTTCCCTTGTCTATTCAGCGCTCGACATCATCCTGTATCGGAGCGATTCTTTGTTCAGTGTCTAGCCAGAGTTCGAAGTAGCGGGAAGACGTGTCACGTCTCTTCAAGGATAGAAAGTCCTGCCAGAGTTTTCAGCCTCGGAGCTTGGCAAGCCCAGCCAAGACGCACTTCTTCACTCATCTTCGCCCCCACCTCCCTCCCTCTTGCGTCCCTCTGCGCTCTCACGTACTTGAGCCTGCGCTCACGCCCACGACTCTATTCAACAGACCCAACACCCAGTCTTAAAGATCGCGCTCGGCTGAGCATACCTGGAAACTGTGGACCAGGAGACCTCACAGGTCTGCCTCCTCCCTCGTCGAATACCTCGACTCAAGGCTCGAAGCCTGGCAGGTCGAGTCGCTTTCCCCCCGTTCTTCTGTGCACGACTCCCGACTTCACCTCCCGCACCTTCGTGTTCTCGGCATCGTCGAGGCGCAAACTTGTCCCTGAAAAAGACCACTCTTACGTCGAATGCCCGTCAAGTCGAACACGCGGTCTAATGCTCAAACGAGTTTGGTACGTAGCCGACGAGAGCCCCAGGCGATACTTTGGCTTTGGCTGAGTCCTGTGCAATGAAGATACGACCTCCAGCATCTATATCATGGACTCTGGGAGAGGATATCGAGCCGTAAATGTTGGCGCAAGCTCCATCGTAGCCTCGCGCGATCAAGTGCCGTCGGCGCTTGTCAACACCCCGGTCATACGCGCACTTCCCCAGGTTTACTCGCGACCCTCAGCTGTTCTTCTACAAATCTACGGCACGATTCTCTCCAAACTTAACAAATTGCGTCTTCGTGATAGAGCGTAGGATTCAAGCCGTCCCTGTGAAGGTCCAGACCACGAAATTCATCCTATCTCAATCTACGCTTGCTCAGTATTGTGCTCGCGATCGCGTACGTCTTTGTTGACCCCCTACTCATCGCAGCGGGGATAGTGACTCGTTTTATCAAGATTCTAGCTGCTTCGGTTGACCGTTCGTCGTTGCTATGGCTTACAACTCATGCCTGCCCACAATCGCTCTTGTCGTGGATACTGATATACTTTCCCTTGTCTATTCAGCGCTCAACATCATCCTGGCTTTGCGCCGTGTGTCATTTGGTACCTGGTCGTAGCGGGAAGACGTGCCACGTCTCGTCGACGATCGCGAATCCTGCCACAGTTCTCGATCTCAGGGCTTGGATACTTCATTCAAAACCAAGACGCACTTTGTCACCGTCTTCGCCCCACCTCCCCCCCTCTTGCGTCTCTCTGCGTTCTCACGTAGTCAAGCCCGCGCTCACACCCACGACTCCAGCGTCTAAATCGTGGAGTATGGGAGAGAATATCGAGCCGTAAATGTTCGCGCAAATGCCATCGTAGCCACACGCGAGACGGTGCGATTTGCGCTTGTGCCTGCATCCCGATCGTATGAAGATTTCCCCAGATATCTTTGTGACCCATCGCCCCATCCCTACAAATATACGCCATGATTCTCTTGAACCTCGACAACTAGTGGCTTGGTGAAGGCCTGGAGCGGCTATGCCGCGTCTGTGCCGGATTCTTGCTCAACATCGTCCTTCACATCCAGCTTTGACGACACCGTATCCATCGAAGCGGGCTACGCTGGGAGCTCAACCTACGAGCATGGTTCTTTTGTGGTCGCTGTGATTCGCGAGGGAAGGGGGGTCGGGGGAATACAAAATCGAATACTCTGCAGCGGAGGAGTCAAAGCGCGGTTCCATCGTCGTTGGGCTGCAGAGCCGTTTTCTGCCAGCACTGTAGTCTCGCAGCGGTACGAGCCCCTCCGCTGCTATCTACGAGCCCAAACCCGCGTCTGTAGCCCCTAGTCTCCAGTCTCTTACGGCAATATGCATATATGCGTACGGCCTGCACACTACCCTGGGTTTCGATGAAAAGAGACTGGGAGCAAACGCACCGCCGCCGTCTTCGCAGCCGTCAGAATCACGCCACGGCGCGACCTCTAGCTCATAGACCGTCGATATCCCACTCTGCGTTATGCGCCGTCTACGTTCGGGCGCATATATGCACGAGAAAGGGCAGTGGGCAGCACCCGATTCTCAAATCCTCCCTTCGCCGTGTCTGCCTTTTGTCTTCGTGTGCATCGTCGTCGAGACGTTGAACGCCTGAAGGTGCACTGTCGCCATCGGCGAATTGAGAGGGAGAGGCGGAGGGGGTGTGGGAGCGGGGAGAAAAGAGTAAAGAGCAACGTTGGCAAGGAGCAAATGGACGTGGCCCGTGCGGGTACGAACCAGCTCAATTTCCTTTGGCCTTGATTTCCGATGTCCCGATTTCAAGGTCCGGTCTCTATCAAGGCACGACGGCTCATCTCGCTTTTACTTCGCACTTCGGCATATCTAGGCATTTTTTCACCATCCACGAGCACATCGCTTCTATAAATGCGCGCCGCAGCCCTCCGAGTCCCTCGACAACTCGTTTCTGCAAGTTGGACATTAGAGTGGAATCCATGGCCGCGAAGGTCTTGGAGCACGAGATGCGGCTATACCTCAGACATGTCGTCAACAACTCTGTCTCCTTGCTCATCCTTTCCCTCGAACAAGCTCGTGCGTTCGACAGCTCTATACTCGTCGCTTATCTACGCTTTGTACGTGATGGGCGAACTTGTCTACAGCGATAGACCGAGGATTTTGGCAGATACAACCCCTGCAAATCAGCCGAAAGGACGGTGCACGATGGAACGAATTCGCAGGTCGATTCCACACGCAGCAGTCGCATGAACGAGCTAAACGGAGGGATTGGTAGCGTACACGACACGCGCGACTTAACGTACAATCCTTGGTCGTTACGAGCGGCTCGAGCATTTCCGCTGAGGTATGTTCCTCCACTCTTTCGCTCTTTTCTCGCATACGTCGACTCCTGTCTGCTGGCCGCTGGCCGCCAGAATGCATTCGATGTTTGCGCAGGCTCCCTTCGCCTTGGTCTCTCCTCCTTCACGATGTTAATGAGCCCCTCACCAGGTTGTTGCATCACTCTTACCACTCAACGGGGGCCTCTCCTCCCCATATTGTCTCTCTGGTCCGCAGCTTCAGGATGTCCGCTCGATTATCCTCATTATGGGTCCACGTCGTCCCCGCAGTTTGCATTCACGTCTCCCGCCTGTGGAAGATCTTACATTCTCAGCGGTTTCTTGGCCGTCCCCTTTCCCTATTCGCGCCGCCCACCGCTTCCCTCCCTCGTTTTCATCCGTCCCAGCACCAAGCCGTGCACTACCCGACCAGGCAGCCGCTGCATAGGCGCACCGCTGCGTTGTCATGCATGACGTTTCCCGGATGCGAACTCCTCGACGTCCCTGGTCTCCTCTAAATTTGTCGTATATTGCCGTGGGTTCTATCACCTTCGAATATGGGCGGGCTTGCCTGTTTCGATCGCGAGGAGCAATAAGAAGCAGGGCCCCATCGCTACGCCAGTATCGACTTGGAAAGCGACCGTTGGACCTGTGTACCAACGACGCACCGGCGCCATAGAACGTCGATCTCTCCGCATTCGACACGCAGAAACGACTTCGATCAGAGTTCTCAACGCTCTGGTCGTATCAATAACGATCCACCAATGCCAATACATCAACAGCTTGCTCCCAATAACACTACTCCTTATCAAGGCGCCAATCGACCGGTCCGTATATATCAGGTACGAGTACACCCCGCCCGCCCTATCAGCGTACCATTTGTCCTAAAGTGATTCCTGTAGACTTCCTGCCGCACGAGGAACAAGGGCTGTATCGTTTATATCAAATGGAAGCTGTGGGTGGTCGCGCGTATCAGGCCGTCCATCTATTCGGTAGAGTTTTCCCGTTCTAGATGCGCGCTAGCTGTGCTAAATGTGAAGCTGTAGACCTCGTGTCGTGTTCGTGCATCAACGAGAGAAGGCCGTGATGATCGACAATATGGCGCATCAAAGGCATGGATAGTTGAACGATCTAGCCGTTGGGACGACTAGGGCTACAGAGGTGTTGCAGCTGACGAATAATGCGAGTTCCATGTACCGTCACATCGAACCAGGCGAGCGTATTGTATGCCGTGCCTCCTCGAATTCCGGCTCTCGAAGTCATGTAGAGCACACCTGTATCATGACGCATAGCCCATCACCCATGATTCCATCTCGCAGAAGGCCTCAGCGTCCCTTCACCGCGTGTTCACGGTGAGGCTGTACGGGAGTCTGATACTTATATGCTGCAGTCGTGGACAGCCCCCTGCCTCCGAACCTCCAGCTTCCGCTCCCCTACATCTCTTCGAGCCTCTCAACGCGGTCGCCTTCGATCTCGGTGGATATGTCTGACTTGGAGAAAGGGATTCGGTGAGTACGAGATCGAGGATTTAGAATTTGGGGGGACAGAGCGCTGAAGCTTCGGGGCGGATTGCAGTACAAACCGTGTCTTCTATATAGAAGGTGATCAGCTTCATTAGATGTCGATGCGGCTATAGATTTGACTGGGACGCGATGAAACTAGCTATAGAAGTGCACTTTCATTGCAGTTGGACCCCGGGATCCGCTTTCTCGTTCCATAGGTCCTCGTCTTTTGGGATGAAACGACTATTTAGGAAGAAAGGGTGTCCAAAAGAATTCCGATGGAAGCCGCGTCAACCTAAGTGAGTTCGGCTGTGTTAGTTGTAGCCGCGAGATGCTATTGAGTTGTATAGGATGATTGAGGGGGACGTCGACATAGATTGTGCCAAAGATGGATGTGAGCGCAACGACGTAGTGGTGACTAAGGATGAAATGCGGGAGATGGCAAGGAGAGCAGAGTACGACTCTCAGGGAAATGCTCACATCGAGATCAAAAATGTATTCTCGTTTGGCACTAGTACAGCCATTCTCAAGGTACAAAGGGTAAGTACAAGGCTTTCTATCGCTATGTGTAAGGCACCAATAATTATGTATACTCAGACCAAATTCTACATCGGTTCATTTCTTACGATGAGTGTTGCACTTGAATTTGGGACTAGCGAAGAGTGCTTTCGCTTCATTCAACACGATTTCGTACGTATCTTGTGGGACCCGCTCTACCACTGGCTCTGACTCACGATCGCACTCAGCGTCAGTTAATTACGGGCCTGAAACGTAGTGTAAGGTCCGTTCTTAATTTGCGGACGCTCACGGGCGCTTACAAAAGAGGGAGGGTATTGCAATAGCCGGTAGCCGGTTCATCGGGATCGAGATCTTGAATCTCATTTTGGCGCTTCATCTCGATTTTCATAGATTAGATAAGACTTCCAGATTAGAGTGATCAAACATGTGACACCTCCTGTAGGGGGTAGGGGCTCCGTTAGATTGCAAAACTTTTGCATTCCCCACTGAGTTTGTAATTTTGGAAATGGTCATATACGTCAATATAAGATATAATAAAGTACTTGTCCCACTCAGGGAATGTTTTCAAACTTATAGGAATGTATTTCCGGCTCAATAGTGCATTACTTGGATGTCTTTGCCTTAAAATTATTGCCTACCTGTTTTTCCTTTTCAGAAATTTCCTCATGTTTCTGTCTAATTTCCTTTATGAATACAAGGCTGATTTTGATATCAACAAAAATCAATGACAAAAAATTATATAAAAATGAATAATAAAATCAAATTTCAATACTTTCCTTATCATTTAGTAGATCCTTCACCTTGGCCAATTTTATTAAGTTTTTCATTATTAACTTTAACAACAGGTGCTGACTATTAAATATTTTATTTTCCATTTTTCTACTTCTACTGTAAACAGTAACACCTAAAAACATACCTATTTTAGAAATTATAGGGATACAGGGCCCGTACATGCCATGCAAAGCATTGGCCCACTTACAAGTTGATAGAGACGTCGACATACCAAACGAGAACGAGGACGCGCACACAGTCATCGGTGACGTGTGCGAGACAGTCGCCCCTGTCGCTATTGATCATCGTCATGGTTAGCTACCTCTATCCATCTGCGGTTGTCTTCTGACGTCATTTACAGCAGAGCTTGCTGCCATTCACCGTGGTCTGTCAGATGAGGACTTCCTTGACGAATACACGCAACCTGCGGCGCAACTGGTACCTCGTCGAGCCTCTTCTACCGCCGACAACCATGCCCGCCCCTGCGTTCTGATGTTGCATCTCAAAGTCTTTGCTGCTCTCACTTACTTCGCTCGATGTTAGTCCATTAGTAGGGGTATCATGTTCCAATCATACCGCCGCTCACGCATTCCGGGTTTGCTTACTTTGCTATTGTACTTGTATTCGACGTCTCGATATCTATTCTACTACGACTTTTGACCACCGACTATAATCTTGTCTTGATATACCAATGACCGGTCCGGCAAATAACGGGGGTATGTAGCTGCTAGTCTACAGTTCAATATGACCTCTGTGTCCCATATATGTGTTGGTGAAGTTACTGGGCCATGGGCAATCCAAACGGCTCGAATTTTGAGACCGCAAGTCCCGAATCCTGCTGCGAGGAGTACGAGGTCAATCAAAGGGGATGCGGCGGCGAGTACGATATTGAGCAAGCGTAGATGGAGATAGGTCTGGGGAATTGGATGAATTTCGTGCTCCAGGCCTTCGCGGCGACGGCGAAAATTCTACGCTCCATCATGAAGACGTGAGTTGTCGAGGTTCAAGAGAATTGTGCCGTGAATGGGTCGATGGGTCACGAAGAAACTTGGGGAAGTGCGCGTACGACCGGTGTGCAGACACGCGCCGACAGCACTTGATCACGCGAGGCTACGACGGCGCTTGCGCAAACGTTGATGACCGCGATATTCACTCCCGTAGCTCGCAATCTGGAAACTGGACGTCGTATCTTCGTCTCGCGGTGTTGAAACGCAGCCAAAGTATCGCCTAGATTTCTCGCTGACTGAGTCCCGAACTCGTTTATCCAGGGGGCATTGAGCATTGGAATGCGTGCCCAATTAGACGGACATTCTACGTAAGAGTGAGTGATGGCGCGAACAACTCTTTGTCTCGCCGACGAGAGCACAGTGGAAGTGAAATCGACGAAGTTGAGCACAGGATGGGGGAAGACAAGCAAAACGAGGCGCCAGGCTTCGAGCCTTGAGTCGAGGTATTCGACGAGGGAGGAGGCAGACCTGTGAGGTCTCCTGGTCCACAGTTTCCAGGTATGCTCAGCCGAGCGCGATCTTTAAGACTGGGTGTTGGGTCTGTTGAATAGAGTCGTGGGCGTGAGCGCAGGCTCAAGTACGTGAGAGCGCAGAGGGACGCAAGAGGGAGGGAGGTGGGGGCGAAGATGAGTGAAGAAGTGCGTCTTGGCTGGGCTTGCCAAGCTCCGAGGCTGAAAACTCTGGCAGGACTTTCTATCCTTGAAGAGACGTGACACGTCTTCCCGCTACTTCGAACTCTGGCTAGACACTGAACAAAGAATCGCTCCGATACAGGATGATGTCGAGCGCTGAATAGACAAGGGAAAGTATATCAGTATCCACGACAAGTCCTACTACTAACACGCCAAACGACTCACTATCTATCACTGAAAGGCCGCGCAGACACCAGGCGGCGGTGTCACGACCCGATTCCAGCGGCCTTTGCGTACCATGCAACGCCTTCTCGCCGCGTCGTAATCACGGTGTGGTGCCCGCCCTCCGAGTGGTTTGGTTCTGTCAGGGGACCATTGAAAGCGGCGTACTGAGTGACCCTGATGAGTTTGGCGTGGGTTGGACGGAGAGACTGGTAAGATGCCACACAATTCATCGACGCGCCAGGCTCCGAGCTCGAAGTTGAAGGAGTTCCCTAGGCTCGCAGACCATCAAGGGATCCTAGTCTGCAGTTTAAAGGACAGGCCCATCGAGTGTGATCTGGGAGTAATGTACAGGCGTTGCCACGGGCGCGAGTGTAAGGGGACACTCCTATTTTCCCCTATTCCCCTGTCCCTCTCCCTTCCTCCTCGTTCCTTTCTCTATCCTTCATCCCACGGACTCTTACATACTTCCCCTTCGTTCCCTTTCGTTTCCCTTTCCTTTCCGACCACTCCCTTCGCATCCGAGCCACGTCCGGTGACTCCGAAGTCTTCCCGAACTTCGGACTCGCTCGGACTCGCTCGGACTCGTCCACACACTTCGGGGCTCGTCCGGGCTACCTCTATACTCTTTCCCCACTTCATTACTCTTCGCCCTTACTTCCCCAGGTCGCTGGCACGACTCCTGTACATTCCCCTTCCACTTCATTATCACATGCCCCCTCGTACCTTGTGATATTCGTTCGGACTTGTGGCTGGTGTACTGTACAGTTATCCTTCATTCCTCCCACGCTACTACAGTATATACTTCGCTTCCTAGCATGGAGAATCCTTATCCTGTTCTCTTTGGATTCTCCCTCTGCTAGGTGAGCAGCTCTCTCATGTATTGTAGTTAGACTTATTCATTATCTTTGGATTCTCCCTCTGCTAGGCTTGCGCTGTCGGCCATCTTGAGGTTGCCCTTACAGCGAGTGGACGGAACCAAAGAGTTCCGGGAACAGAAAGACGACGTGTGCGAAGGAGTTTTGACGGGATCTGAGAGCACTTGTTATGGTTCGGCTTTTTCCTCTTTCTTTTCTTTCCTTTTCTTCCTTACTCCTATTTATCACATGACGAACACGTAGGTACTTACGAGAAGTAGCTTACGCCCTCGGGCCGTATTTATAATCACCTTAGTCAGAACCTCGCCATGGACGCATGGGCGCAGTCCATGACATCACACCTCAAGGTGATGACCTAACTATTCCATGGAAAGCCGACAGGCTACGGCGTGCATGTAGACATGAGGACCACATATGTATAGTAGTATATAAGAGCCAATACCATACCGAGAGACGTTAACTCGTTCTCTTGGGATTACCACTGTACTAGTGCCCTGGTCAGCGTCTTCAACCGTTCTCTTTACCTCTAAAACTTTCCCCTTTCCCTTTTATAAACCAACTTACTCACTCGACGACTTGTAGAGCCCGCGTACTAGTAGTAGTATTGTGTTGCCCTAACAGAAGAACGAGTTCCCCACTCAAGGCCCGCTCTACACCGTTTTTCGTGTTCAACACGATTTACGTTCATCAAAACACTTTTGCCGAAGAACTCCTTCCTCGTCACTGTTGGCCGCTCAAGTACCGGCGTGTACTAGTTTGAAGTTCAACGGTGATTGACAGGCACCTCTGCATGCCCCCAACCCGCTCACATCTTACCCGCACCCACATCTACACCGTCTTCCCCTACCTCCTCATTCCCGACCCTACCCTCAACCGCAAAAACCAGCGGACCGCCGTCCAAGTTTTGAAGAGCACCCCGCAGCTTTTCGAAACAATCATAATACCCGTCTCACCCTCTAACCTACGAACCCCACCCCGCCATACACCCGCACGACATTTCTTCAACGGAAACAATGTCATTCTCGACGACAAGACCGATCGTCGCTCAGCCTTACGACAGGCAAAGGAGGCCGGCGCTTCTAGGGAGAGATACGTCAGAGGAGGTCGGAGGACCTAGTACGTGGGCAGGAGCCCTCGACCCCACCACACCCGCCTACTCGTGGCCACCCGCAACCACCCCTAACAACCCCAACCCAATAAACCCACAACCCGAGCAAGGAAACGGTGATCTACTAGCAGCCATGAGACAGATGATGACAGACATGGAACAGAGAATGGAGGCCCGAATACAACAAGCACTGGAGCAACCCAGCCGACCCACTAGCGTGGCTAGCCGCACCAGCCGTGCACTTCCCAGGCTACCCAGGGAAGCTCCCTTTCCTCCACCTCCACCCGGTCCACCAACATCGCCACCACCTCCCGCTCCCC
This sequence comes from Sanguinoderma rugosum, assembly GCA_017499575.1. Classification (NCBI taxonomy): domain Eukaryota; kingdom Fungi; phylum Basidiomycota; class Agaricomycetes; order Polyporales; family Polyporaceae; genus Sanguinoderma; species Sanguinoderma rugosum. The sequence goes on along the minus strand of VTPW01000005.1, from coordinate 3,266,443 downwards.
TCGTCAAATTACCGCCTGCGCCCCAAGCCAGAAATTATGGCCCGAAAATGGCGCGACCGGAAGTGTTCGATGGAGAAAGTGTAAGGGGACACTCCTATTTTCTCCTATTCCCCTGTCCCTCTCCCTTCCTCCTCGTTCCTTTCTCTATCCTTCATCCCACGGACTCTTACATACATCCCCTTCGTTCCCCTTCGTTCCCCTTCGTTCCCTTTCCTTTCCCTTTCCTTTCCGACCACTCCCTTCGCATCCGAGCCACGTCCGGTGACTCCGAAGTCTTCCCGAACTTCGGACTCGCTCGGACTCGCTCGGACTCGTCTATACACTTCGGGGCTCGTCCGGACTACCTTTATCCTCTTTCCCCACTTCTTTACTCTTCGCCCTTACTTCCCCAGGTCGCTGGCACGACTCCTGTACTTTCCTCTTCCACTTCATTATCACATGCCCCCTCGTACCTTGTGATATTCGTTCGGACTTGTGGCTGGTGTACTGTACAGTTATCCTTCATTCCTCCCACGCTACTACAGTATATACTTCGCTTCCTAGCATGGAGAATCCCTATCCTGTTCTCTTTGGATTCTCCCTCTGCTAGGTGAGCAGCTCTCTCATGTATTGTAGTTAGTCTTATTCATCTCTTTGGATTCTCCCTCTGCTAGGCTCGCGCTGTCGGCCATCTTGAGGTTGCCCTTACAGAAAGAGCCAAGTGCCGCGGATTCATCAGGAACATCGAAGTGTATATCTTCGTAAACGCCTATCAATTCCCGAACGAGGCCACAAAAGTTCTTTACCTCCTCTCCTACGTCCAAGGAAAGAAGGTGGATAATTGGAAAAACACCATGACGACCAAGGTCTTGGAATGGACAAGAACACACGTGCATGACGAACAGGTCTCAAGCTTCAGGAGGATCTGTCGCAGCCTACAGGAGGCTTTCGGAGACCCAAACCCAAGAGATACGGCCGTCACGGCCCTGACCCATCTACACCAAGGGTCGGACACCGCAGAGGACTACGTGATGAAGTTCAATGCGCACAAGGACGACACAGGCTACAACGACGTAGCCTTGGTCGAACTGTTCAAACGAGGGTTAAATGCCGGGTTGCTAACCCGAATATATGGTAGAAGGCCCCTACCGACAAACTGTGAGGAATGGCAGGATGAGGCGATCGCCCTGGACCGACAGTGGAGAGAGGCGCAGGCATATGCAAAGTCGGCACCGGCTAAACCGGCGGCCAGGACAACAACGACAACGGCACCACAAAACCAGTGGCGCCCGTACTACCAGAGGCAGACTCCGCCTCAACAAAATCAACAACAACAGCAGCCGCAACAGCAGGTGAGGCCGACACCCCCCGCCCCGCAGATTGCAGCTAGAGATCCGAACGCGATGGATGTGGATAGGTCGCAGAGGACGCCCATCCGTTGCTACAAGTGCGGAGGATTGGGGCACATGGCCCGGGATTGCAAGAGGAGGCTGGATGTAAGACAGATGACGTATGAGGATCAGCAGGACTACTGGCGAGAGGAGTTGACTCGTCAGGGTTTTTCCGAAGGAACCCAGGAGGCGTCGACCTGAGTTCCAAAAACATGTTTTCAGCACTCGTCTCGGAGCCGGACTCCGTTTTTGTTTCCGAAACCTTTGTACCAGTAGTCGCAGAAAATATATCTATTACTTCACCACCAGACGAGACCCAAAAGACGCAAGAAAAACCAAAAGAAATCTATGTGCGAAGATCATTCTCAGACAAAAATTATGTACCCGTCTCCATCACCTTAAAAACGTTTGACACGCTCGCACGCTTAATGCCGGAGTCGATGCTAGACTGTGGAGCATCAGACTCGTTTATTGACCAAGAATTTGTCAAGAAAAACAATATAAAAACAAAAAAGCTAGCCAACCCGGCGGTCATCAGGAATGCTGACGGGACGGCCAACAACGCAGGAAGAGTAACGGAGAAAGTGGAAGCAAGGATGAGGTACAAGGGACACGTAGAAGTCATGACCTTCTACGTGACCAACCTGGGAAATGTCGACGTGATCTTAGGGCTGACATGGCTAAGGAAGCACAACCCGGAGATCGACTGGAAGACAGGAGAAGTGGTCATGTCGCGATGCCCAAAACAGTGCCTAAACTTGCAAGTCAAGGAGGCGTGGGACATACAAAATGAACCATACCCAGGAGAGGAGGACACGGAAGAAGACGTAGAAGAAATAGAAGAGGTAGCAAAACGCAAGCTGGGCTTGAGGAATATTTCAGTAGGAGGAGTCAGGCAGTGGAACAGGCTGCGGAGCGGATACTTGCGAAACCTGGACGACTTGACTAACCAATACCATGAGTCCGTCGCCCGGATGTACGTCAACCGGATGTGGAAAACGCACATGCAGGTAGAAATAGGAGAAGAGGAGGAGATGCATCTGAAGGCGATAGGAAAATACGATTATATTATTGAACACAACAAGGAGGAAATCAACGACAAAAAGGAAAAAACGGAAGAAGAGATGGTACCGGATTACTATCACGACTTCATGAAGGTATTTAGAAAACGAGACTCGGAACGGATGCCGGTGGAGAGACCATGGGACCATGCCATCGAACTCACCCTGGAATTTGAACCGAAAGCTTCAAAAGTCTACCCGCTATCGCCAGTCGAGCAGCAAGAACTTAACGACTTCCTCGATGGAAATCTAAAAAAGGGATACATTAGACCCTCGAAGTCCCCGCAGACGTCGCCGGTTTTCTTTGTCCAGAAAAAAGACGGAAAAAAACGATTGGTGCAGGACTACCGATATTTAAATAAGCATACCGTGCGAAACGCATACCCTCTGCCATTGATCTCACAATTAGTGGACAAGGTAGCAAAGGCGCGGTTGTTCACGAAGATGGACCTCCGATGGGGGTACAACAATGTACGAATAAAAGAGGGAGACCAGTGGAAGGCTGCTTTCCAGACGCCCAGAGGGGCATTCGAACCAATGGTTATGTATTTCGGACTCAGTAATTCTCCTTCCACTTTCCAAACCATGATGAACGAACTCTTTAAAGACTTAATTGACGAAGGACTTGTAGTTATTTACTTGGACGATTTACTTATATTTACGGATGGCAATGTAGAAAAACACAGAAAAGTAGTACGAAGAGCTCTAAAGATTATGGAGGACAACGATTTATATATAAAACCAGAAAAATGTTCGTTCGAGGTAGAAGAGGTGGAGTTTCTAGGAGTTGTGGTAAAGGACGGGAAGGTACAGATGGAGGAAGCAAAAATAGAGGCGGTAAAAAACTGGCCGGTTCCGAAGAATGTGCAACAAGTACAGCAATTCCTAGGATTCAGCAACTATTACCGACGGTTCATAAAGAACTTCGCCACCGTCGCTAAACCGTTGCACGAACTTACCAAAAAAGACGAGGAGTTCGCATGGAATGAAAAGAGGCAGGAAGCTTTTGAGAAGCTTAAGAGGTTGTTCACGGAGGAGCCGATCCTAGTACTGCCGGACACGGATCGAGAGATGAAGATTGAAGCGGACTCATCAAACTATGCATCAGGAGCAGTACTCTCCATGCTATGCGAGGATGAAAGGTGGAGACCCTGCGCCTTCCTTTCAAAGGGCTTCACAGAAACAGAAAGAAATTACGATATTCACGACAAGGAAATGCTGGCCATCATTCGAGCCCTGGAGTCATGGCGACACTACCTAGAAGGCAATAGCCACCAGTTTACCATCTGGACGGATCATAAGAACCTGGAGTACTTCATGACGACCAAGAAACTCAATAGACGCCAGGCGCGCTGGGCTTTGTATTTATCGAGGTTTAACTTTATCCTAAAACATAAGCCAGGGGCTTCGAATATGAAGGCAGATGTCCTGTCGAGACGACCGGATCTAGACAGGGGGGAGGACGACAACACAATGGTGCTTTTGAAACCCGAGTACTTTCGAATCAAGGCTATGCAACAAGGGCATGTCTTAATCGATGGGGCAGAATGGCCAATCTTGTCTAAAATCAGAAAATCAAAAAACTATGACGAATCAGTCGTGAAAGCAGTGGCGGAACTGAAGAGGTCACCTACCAAGGTGTTGAGAGAGGCGGAGTGGTCAGAGGAGCAGGACCTCGTATTGTATCACGGGAAGGTATACGTACCTAAGGACGTAGACGTTCGAAGGGAAATCATAAAACTACACCATGACTCGACCGTTGCAGGACACCCAGGAAGGTGGAAAACCATCGAGCTGGTCTCACGTAACTATTGGTGGCCAGGGATGAACAGGTTCATCGCAGAATACGTCAAAGGGTGCGACCAGTGCCAACGAAGCAAGGCCTATTCCTGACAACCGCAGGGCAAGCTTCAGCCAAACCCAATCCCATCTGAGCCATGGACAGACATCTCCGCAGACTTTATTGTCAAACTCCCCAAGTCGGCAGGACACGACGCGATCTTAGTGGTCGTTGACCGATTCACCAAGATGGTTCGCCTTGTACCGACAACGGAGGAGCTATCAGCCCTTGGACTCGCTAGATTATACCGGGACCATGTCTGGAAAATCCACGGACTCCCTAACTCTATTATATCGGACCGAGGACCTCAATTCACATCGCAGGTGATGAGAGAGTTGAATACATTATTGGGAATCCAAACCAGGTTGTCGACAGCCTTTCACCCCCAAACAGATGGACAGACAGAGCGAGCAAATCGAGAAATCGAGACCTACCTCCGAATGTTTATCAACCACAGGCAGGATGATTGGGCCGAATGGTTGGCCATTTGCGAATTCTCACTAAACAACAAAAACCAAACGAGCTCCAGGCAAAGCCCGTTCTATTTAAACTATGGGAGGCACCCCCGGATGGGAGTAGAACCGCGAAAGGAGTCCAAGGTGGAGGCCGTAGACGACTTCGCAAGAAGAATGAAGCAGACGTGGGAGGAGGCTAGGTCGGCTTTAGTAAAAGCGGGGGAAGAAATGAAAAAATACGCAGATCGTCGAGTAGGAGAGATGCCAGATTACCAAGTAGGGGATAAGGCATTCATTTTCACGGATAACTTAAACACGACCAGGCCGTCGCGAAAACTCGAGCAAAAGAAAATAGGGCCGTACGAAGTAGTCGGGATCCCTACAAAAAACGCCATCACCCTAAAACTACCGAAAACCCTTCACATCCACCCAACGATCTCCACCCACCGCACCGAAAAGGCCAACCAACCCACCGTCCCAGGCCAACAAGTACCACCACCCCCACCGGTACGAGTACGAGGAGAGGAGGAATTCGAGGTGGAAGAAGTTTTAGACAGTCGAATGAGGAGAGGGCGGCTGGAATATTTAGTCAGATGGAAAGGCTACACTCCCGAGCACGACTCCTGGGAACCAGAAGCTAGCCTGAAGCACGCACCGGGGCGAATACGATCCTTTCATTCTCGACACGCGGCGGCACCCAGGAGGATCGCCGCTGTGGCATTCGATCTCTTTGACTTTAAACCACGACATATCTATACTGAGCCCACGTTCACCACCCACACAAAAATTTACGAACCGGAAGTACCAGACCACGACGCCTGCCCAAGCCCCTACCACCACAAGGGCAATAAGGAGGGCCACGACGAGGAGAACACGCCGGTGGAGAGGCCACGAAGAGAAGAAGGCGCCTTGATTGGCACCGACAGAGCTCATATGAAGGACGTAGTGTCGTCAAACGGAGTTGACGATGTCTAAAAAGGGGGGTGATGTTATGGTTCGGCTTTTTCCTCTTTCTTTTCTTTTCTTTTCTTCCTTACTCCTATTTATCACATGACGAACACGTAGGTACTTACGAGAAGTAGCTTACGCCCTCGGGCCGTATTTATAATCACCTTAGTCAGAACCTCGCCATGGACGCATGGGCGCAGTCCATGACATCACACCTCAAGGTGATGACCTAACTATTCCATGGAAAGCCGACAGGCTACGGCGTGCATGTAGACATGAGGACCACATATGTATAGTAGTATATAAGAGCCAATACCATACCGAGAGACGTTAACTCGTTCTCTTGGGATTACCACTGTACTAGTGCCCTGGTCAGCGTCTTCAACCGTTCTCTTTACCTCTAAAACTTTCCCCTTTCCCTTTTATAAACCAACTTACTCACTCGACGACTTGTAGAGCCCGCGTACTAGTAGTAGTATTGTGTTGCCCTAACAGCACTGAGGGATGATCCAGCGCCTCGAAATGACTTCGAGCTGGGATACCGAGTCACGAAGGAGGAGTTGCGCGAGGCTGAGACGGCGTCGAGTCCGAGACTAACCAAGTAGAGAGTCAGTATCAACAACCTGTATTATGTGCTGTACGACTCACGATCCATCCTTTCATCACCGAAAAGTAACTTTCCACACAGCAGCCGTCTCGACCCACTTCAGACGTAATTTCAACCCCTATAACGGCTCATCAGTTCGCTCTACGGCGTGCTAGGCAGCAAGATGTCCTGGCGATGTAGACACGGGTACAGTCGACGCTAGAGTAGAGTCTAATGAGGGTGTATGGTGGCGAGGACCAGTGCTGCTCACATGCAGGCCACCAGAAATATAGCTAGCCGTGTTGGCAGCTATTACGATGGAGATTGAGCAAAAGCAATGGAGTCAGCATGGAAGACTTACCTTGTTCAACGCTCTATTCCCCTTCTCCTCTAGATCAATGGATCGCGCTCAGCAACTCGTTCTTGAGTTTGTAGTGGTACGGAGCAAACTGGCGGGCCGAAAGCGTAACGAGAGCCTTGAAATGGGCCTTCCTCCATGCTTGGGACACATATTCCATGGCTTGAGTCTTGCGACACTTCTCCTGTGTCGTTGCGTCATTGTTGGTGCTGACACTGGGTCAACGTAACTCATCTACCAGTGCATGGCTCGTATGAGTGATAGCCTGCAGCTCGTATAGTCTGAGGAGGCCCCGAGATCACTGCTTTAGCCATGACCTCAGCACTCAGGTCTCAGAGCTGGCACAGCGATGATTTCCCGTCTCGTTCTAATAAGGTCTGTGTGTCTGATATCCATGAGAGTATTGCCCTTGAAAGATCGTATACATGAACGCACCAAGCTCCATCCAGCATTATCGCTGCCGGCGCTACTGATGGTCGATGGTCTCTCGATCTCGTTCAGTGTCAAGGACAAGTCAGTGGTTCGAAGTTGGAAGGAAAGGGGGTGACATGTCACAAAGTGACCCAATCATGATCATTTTGTCGGCCTGGTTTACTCTCGCTCGAGGCCAACTCCAACTCCAACTTACCGACACACTGCAATTCCTGTCCAGAGTCATAGACCTTTCATTCGATTACGAGGATGCTTGCATCATCGTTACAGGTGAACGCTAGCCTTGGACTCGTTCCCTGCTCAGCTGCAACTGACAGACGTCTTAGTGTAACCCACCATCGCCACCAAACTCAAACGATCGCTCCATCACGCGAAATTTATGGTTCAATCCAAGGATAGAATGCACGTCAGACTCGATTCGTACCTCGAGTACCGCAACTCGCCCTGAGTACCACTTACAACTTGCAAGTCGTTAACTCAGGTTAGGCAGATGGAGGGAAAGCTTCACTGAGCAGATGTACGGAGTGTGAAGGGCTCGAAAAGGATGTAGATGGGGTAGGACGCGTCCATTGCTTACACTTTACGGTGAGTCCCCTATACCAGCGCTCCATTGCCACCTTTTTCGAAAACTCATACCCCCTTTTCGACTTTCAGGATGCTTCCGTAAACTACGGTTCAGGTGTCTGCAGCGACCTAAGCTGCGCTGACCGCTTGAAGGACTACTAGCAGCCGGGTGTGGCGGCCTTTGTTCCGTGATCTTCACCTTTTGATTCCAAGATTCGCTGTGTCATCCCCAGGGCGGGACGAATACGATAACACGACAGATGCGACGCAATGGCACCGTATACGATCGGCTTTCGGGTATCCAACACTCCATCCTTCCTTGAACTGGCACGTACCACGAATAAGGACGGCGACTGCGACGTACTGTTACTTTTACGTCGGCTGTATACCCTCTTCTTGCCCTCTTCCCTGATCCTGGCCGTAAGCCGCGATGCCCTCCTCACCGCGGCTGGTCCTCGCCTGAACATGATGCCATGATCGATGTACTGCTCTCCTCTCCCTTGTCGCGCTCCAGTATCCCACATTGTGCCCTCGCTGCACTTATATCCGTCACACCATGATGCCCGGGGGAGAGGCTTTGGTTGGCCATTATCGGCGGCTTGCTGAAAGCTGTGGAGGCGTTTTCTACAAGAGAAGGAATCGAGTGGACTCCATCTTGGTTCCACGTTGTAGCCTGTCGTCAATCCAGTAGACGTGTCGGCGAAGGGAGAAGATGACGTGTACAAGAGCATATAATGGCTCGATCGAGGGGAGCGGGCCAAGCACAGGAAACTGATTTCGATTCGCAAAGTTTCACAGCGACAGAGGAGCTATTCCTCGAAGCAGGACAATGTATCCATACGCTCGCGCGCACCGCGGCGCTCGTAGGAGCCTCCCTCACCGCTGGCTCGGCGATATTCTCCTGCGAAAGACTTCCATGGTGTCGGCATTGGTGTGCCCGCACATCATCGTGATGGGGGCTGGTGGCAAATATGATTCCTATATGGAAACGGAGGCTGGGTCGAGCGAGAGAGAACCGCGAGGCAAGGTATGCTATGATGTGAGTGGGATATGACAGGGATTATGGCAGAGTGAGAAGAAGAATCAGAGGCGACGCACCGCCAACATCGTCACCCAGCACTCGCTGCCTGCCGTCATTTGGCGTCGCGCCAAGCAGACCTTCCTTTTATCTCGAACTCTACACCCACTCTACACCCTTTGCCTTTGCTTCTCATTGTCAAGGTCGCGCTCGTCTTAAAGCACATTGGCGACACACCTACGCTGCACAACTTCCTCGCCTCTCTCGCTCCCCCAGCGCTACGCCAAACGACCCTGTGTGCAGATATCTTCTTCGTCCTCTGTCAAACAGGCCCTTTCTTGGCTCAATTGAGATCGCACACAGATGGAAACGGCGAAGTCCCAGACCCGAAGCTGGAGCCGCGGCAGGATGAGTGACGTGCTCTCTCTCTCCTGCGTCAGCACCGCCATCAAGGGAAGTCCTTATAGACCCCACATTCAGACGCTCGCAGCCCGTCTCACCATGCGCATCCTCTCCCCATTCCATTAATTCGCACCCTTCTACCTCTACCTTGGCAAAAGTACGAAGTGGAGGTGGTCTACTCGTCTGTACAGCCTGGCTTAGAGCTGATTCAACATCCGATCGTGACCATTCGGACGGTAGTCGAAATAGCGAAGGTACATCGGATGAGGCGAGGATTACAACAATGACCTGGACGCGCAGGTCGTAGATCATGTTCGGGACACGCGATCACTTCAAAACTGAGGAGGACGGCAGTCGGCGTTCACTTCGCTTGGTTTACGTTGGTAGATCTCTACGAAACGTCGAGCTAACCACTGCTGCGCTCTTAGCACGCTGTCGTGCTCTACCTCGCCGCCCCGTCCTTCCTTCACGGTTTGTGGCCTTAGTGCTATACCCTGTTTGCACAATCCCTCCCGGTTAATCCCTGGTTCTGCATCGCCTTGCGCATCGCAACATCTTCGCATACTCATGGACATGGGCGGTGCATGGTGTATTCTCGTCCCCTTGCCACAATGAACAGTCTCCCCAGTCCCTACCTCCCTTCCTCGCACATTGTACGTTCTCCGGCTGCGTCGACTACTATTTTCACGTGGATCATAGGATTTCAAGTAGACTGTAGCACGCGCTGAGTACATTCGTAGGGTTAAATATCACCATAACATTTAGGATCCTGAATACGAATCTTCGGTGTGAACAACTATCACTACAAACTATGTACTGTCTCATAGAGACTTGTACGACAGCATATATGCGGAGAAAATGCAGAGGGAGTATTGATAACTGCTAGATCAATAGAGACCTCTAGATATGAAACCTGAAAGAGATCAGTCGTGTGGAGCCGTATTGTCCCGCCCTTCCCTCTCCTCCATCATCTCGAGCCACGGGAGGTCACCCCCCTCTGCGCTTCTCGATTCACCAGCCTAGAGAGAGCGTAAAGTGAGGTCATTTAACGCCTTGATGATGGCTAGGATGCTGCGGGTCTGAGTGGAGGCGTAGGGATACGGAGAAGGGAGAGTTCGACAATCAAGTGCTCTCTACCACCCTCGAGTCCCCGTATAAGTCCGGTGAATCCAGGAGCAGTCTGCGACTCTTTGGGGTAGCAGGACGAGCCAGCCAGTTGCGAGCGCCCGAGCAGAGGGTCATAGGCCAGGAGCCGAATGTTCAAATGGTTAAACGACCGTAGGCACTAATGACATTGGCGGCTCGTCCCATCTGCTTCTGCTCGATCTTTGTTAGCGTCATCATAGCCGTCAAATCCCGTAGCCAGGCGCACTTCCCGTGACACACCCTCCATCGACCCGGCTTTAGTTTGCACGCTCCTCTGTGGTGCCGACTTGCCATCAGCATCGTCCACACTCGTGGTGGATGTCAGATGATGATCTTGGGGCGAATGGGGAGTGAGGGGCCCACGAGAGCAACGGTGCATGCACCCTTGCGAACACATACAATTGTTTTCGAGGTATGGCTCGACCCTCCACTTCTGCAAATCGGAATCGATGTCCTGTGTTCTGCCCTTCAAACCCATGCAAATGGAGCACTTCCTCGAACACGTCGCTGTATCTGGGCTAGAAGAGCTTTCCACTCGCATATGTGCTCCCCACATTGCTCCGTAATCTCCCTGAGTTCGGTGGACATCCATTTCGAGTCAACAGGGCATAGCATCGCAAGACATCGGTGCTCTGTCCCGACTCTCAACCGCGGAAACACTGAGTGGGGTAACGCAGCTCGAGTGTCTGCAGTTCGCAGCTGTAACGATGTTGGCCGACTCTCCGACGTATCCATCGGCGATATCATTGTGCTGTGGTGGAAATTGACCTCGGACGGTGAGGAGAGAGGGAGGATAGGTGTCCGTATGCGCATCTGTGCGAACGGGAAAACCCTGAGTGAGGTGGACGAGAGAGTTTTCCGGTGCAGGACATATTTGCTGTGCCGCGGTAGAGCGGTCAGTCGAACTATCTGGGTCGTGATAATTTGTTGCGGATTTGAGCTTCGGGATACGTGAAGGGGGAGATGCAGTCGAGGGGTTGGAAACGGCGCGTCACACTTGCTGAATAGCTTTCCAAGGTACAAGGGAAGTCATCGGCTATGATGTCGGCCAGGTAGGTCAACGGCTCGTCCAGTCCAACGGACAATCACGTCAGCTCTGGTTCGGGCGACGTAGCTGAGTCTTGCGTCGCGAGTTTCGCCATCAAAGGCGCGGCTACGGCAATGGCTGGTGCAAGGGCATATGAGGTTTCAAGAATGGTGAAAATCCAGCAACACTACGAAGGACTCACACCAGAAGGCCTGAACGTTCAACCCATCCACCTCTCTTTCGTCTTTGAGTGCCTCGTATTTTCCAAAGAGACCGTCGCAATATCCTAAGCCCGTTGACGACTCTTGAGTTTGGGTGCTCCGGCGGATAGTCGCTATCCATGTTATACGAGGCCAGGCTTTGAGTAATTCTGAGCAAATCATATGATCTCTACCTCTCTTTGCCTCGTGTCTGAGCCCGAACTTGAAATCTTGAGGCGTAATAGCCTCATACACTGTCGGTGGTTCGAGACTTTGGTGGTGAACTCACGTCGTGAAGCTCCGTCAGCTCCGGGGGTCTGATGACGATACAGGCCTACGACATACCAACTCCCAAACTCTCTTGACGTCGAACAGGACTAGTTGACAGTTGGACGTGCGTCGCGGCGTGGTGGAATTGGTGTTGAATGAGGGCGAACCGGCCCGGAAATGCGATCATGATCGCCCGTGTGACCGTACCTGTCATGTTCCCTCCAACTTCGAACCACGACTGGATGGATAAGGGTGAGAGTTATCACAGGGTGCAGGATCAAATAATACTGGGCCTTGTATGAGATTGTTATGTGGGAATTATCGTAAAGATCCCATATCAGGCCCCGTAATATGCAATCAATATGTTAGCTAACTCACATGTATTATTTTCAATTCTATTAGATTATTTTGAAAACATTATGCAGATTGTACGTCAGTATTAATTGTTATCGAAGCCTGAGAAGAATAAACTATTAGCTAGATATAGATAAGAAATAAACCTACTGGATATATGTAGCTTACAGAATTTTGTTTGTTCGATACCGATCCGATATCAGCACTGTGGGCAAACGCCTACGGCCTGAGTGTTTCTTGCGGCGCTGACGTTGGTCGTCGTGTCATACCTATTCGTCGTGTCGGCGGAGGAACGGGAATGAAGAACTGGGGCTCCAAATTCATTTATTCATTCTATGGCTACGCAAGCTCACTCTGACGCCATCGAGGCTGTAAGGGCAACCTCAAGATGGCCGACAGCGCGAGCCTAGCAGAGGGAGAATCCACCTAGCAGAGGGAGAATCCAAAGAGAACAGGATAGGGATTCTCCATGCTAGGAAGCGAAGTATATACTGTAGTAGCGTGGGAGGAATGAAGGATAACTGTACAGTACACCAGCCACAAGTCCGAACGAATATCACAAGGTACAAGGGGGCATGTGATAATGAAGTGGCAGGGGAATGTACCAGAGTCGTGCCAGCAACCTGGGGAAGGAAAGGTGAAGAGTAATGAAGTGGGGGAAAGAGGTAATGGTAGCCCGGACGAGCCCCGAAGTGTATAGACGAGTCCGAGCGAGTCCGAGCGAGTCCGAAGTGCGGGGAGACTCCGGAGTCACCGGACGTGACTCAGATGCGAAAGGAGTGGACGGAAAGGAAGTGGAAAGGAAAGGGAAGAAAGGGGAATGAAAGGGAATGAAAGGGATGTAGGTACGAGTCCGTGGGATGAAGGAAAGGAGAAAGGAATGAGGAGGAAGGGAGAAGGACAGGGGAATAGGAGAAAATAGGAGTGTCCCCTTACAGAGGCCCATTGATATCAACACTCTACCCTCTTTAAGCCTGGAATTTTTGTCCGTCAAGTTGTTCAATAACTAACAATCAATTCTGCTTACGGTTTGCTTGCTGTTGATCCAGGCCACGCAAATACTGCCGAAAACCAGCAATGCTGTCACAGCGACGCAGGCAATCACTAGCTTCCAGGTTTGTGTCGCATGGATTTTACACCCTGGGGTATGTCTCAAGCTTAGAAGCTCTGTGATTTCCTCGTCAACTGCTTACCATTCCAAACGCTAACGAACACAATCTCCCTCTGGCCCCGTTCGACGTCAACAACTGATTGTTTGTACTCAATGGTCATAATTTATCTAGCGATGTGATCATAGGCTTACTTGCAGCGCTCAACACATCAGCCGAAGGGTCCGACATTTCATGGAAGGATATTGGTGTTGGTCAATATGATATAGTGGCAACGATAGAGGGAAGCGGTGGCGAGTAAGTCGGGATATCAGGTGCTGCCTTTCTCATACCCTCATAGCCTGCCCTCTTTCCCCTCGCCTCTCACATCCATCTATGCTCTCCCTCCTCGTGAGTCACCGCCGTGCCCATTTCTCTCTCTGCTCCACTCCCTCCTCGTTCTGAGCCCCTCTCTCAATCCCGATCCTACACCCAGCACAGCGCCCTAAACACAGCCTCTTGTGCGCGACCCCTTCCACAAGCCGAGGGGAAGTAAGGCGGGTCGGCACCGCTCAATCGTTTGCTGGCTGCTAGCTGCGTGATCTCTGCCCCGCCGCCTTTCCTTGCAAATCTTCATCTTTGGTGTGTCCTGCGCTTTTTTCTTTCCTTCCTTCCTTCCGCCGCGTGCTTCCTAGCCCACTTACGCTGTCCACATCCTCTCGCCTCGTCCCTTGATTCCACACTGTTCGGCAAGCGCCATGCACCAATCCAGACCCCGGGTGTAAATCGTTGCCATGCACGTGAACACTAACGTGGAAGTTCGTAGACGAGGCGGGGTTCTGGCCGAAGATTCCATCGTCACTGTGAGTTTCTATCCCCGCCGCTGCCGCCTATTCGTTGTGCACTAACCAAGGCCGAGTTATTGTGAGCGTCCAAACATCAAGGGGTCGATTTCGTAGCCAGCCGAACTCACGGTCGTCGGTGTCACGGTGCTGTGAAAAGACAAAGGGACTCAGTACCAGATACTGGTAAGCAAGGCAGTTCATGCCCAGCGCATTGACAGGATACACTCACCGTTTATCACAGCACGTTCACATCTATAGCGGAGCCCGACACCACACCACACGTCGCCACATTGCTGCTGGTTTAGATCCCTAAGGAAGAGGGGAAAGGCACGCTCATGCGTGCGCACACGTAGGATGCGACTTGATTCAGACATTGCGAACGGAAACAGCGGCGAACATATCTCTCTTGAGATATGCGCGCCCTGCTTCTCATCCCCCTGCCTCGCACCCCTCCGGCGCCGTCGATGTCCATGTACATCCATCACCCACCCACCTGACCCCACCCTCCATCCTCTCGTTGTCATAGTGGTCGTAGTGGTCGTCGTGCACTGACGTCTCTCTGCATTTCTTTGCCACCTCGTCTTTGTAGTCGGCAATTGGCGGTCCTCATCTGTGGTGAGCTCGTGTGTCAAAGAGTCTAGCGACGCGCCAGACGGCCTGCACCATAGCTCATATATTCCTGTCGTTTACTCTGCCCAGCACCAATTCCCCTCCCATTTCCAGCCCACAGGCATCTGCTGCTCTCCTCAGACCTCGAGAAAGTCGACGGGTAAGTCGACAGGAACCAATACGGCGCAGCAAGCCACCAGCCTCTCTATCGCTCGAGGTTGCCAGCTACATACACTACTACATACACACAAAGGTCAGTCATCTCACCGTTGTCTTCCACAATGCGTGATTGTCGCCGCTCTAGGACTACTCGGCATCCACATCGTTCATGCTGGAACCGTGTCCGTGATCGGCAGCCTCTGCACCGTTCACGCCAGCTTGGATGGCTCGGACGACGCGCCTTCCATCCAAGCTGCATTCCGCCTCTGCTGCCGGGATTCAGTCATCTCGTTCGTGGACGATCTCTAACACCACGAGCCTCAGCAACGTGCAAGCCGGTCTGCACGGCACATTGCTGGTGAGCGTTCACCGGGCTCAAGCTCTCATTCCCCCGCGCTCAGTGGGGCACCAACATCACGTATTGGCGGGCCAACGGCCTTCCTCTTGATTATCTGAACATGACCACCGCATGGGAATTTGGCAGCGACAACATAGTCTTAAATGGACACGGCGTGGTACGTTTGACGGAAACGGGCAACTCTGGTAAGAAGCTCGGGAACTCTGCAGGCAAGTGCTGGCTCATGTCTGTGCGAAGGTACGACTTCACGAATGGTGTGTCTAATCTAATCTCCCCGGAAGACCCATCAGCTTGATGATTACCGACACGACTTGTTCTGTGTTCTCGGGAATCCGCTTCATGCAGTCACAGTTCTGGACGATGGCCATCAAGAGGTCCGACGATGTTCTGTTAGAGCATATATACGTGAACAGTACTTCATTGAGTCAGGTAAATGTTCCCCTCCACAGCCAGTCATCAACAG
Organism: Sanguinoderma rugosum; assembly: GCA_017499575.1. Lineage (NCBI taxonomy): Eukaryota > Fungi > Basidiomycota > Agaricomycetes > Polyporales > Polyporaceae > Sanguinoderma > Sanguinoderma rugosum. The sequence goes on along the minus strand of VTPW01000005.1, from coordinate 3,250,890 downwards.
ATTACTCACACTGTACGTCACTGTAGGCCCCCGCAAGGAACACCGACGGAGTCGACACCTTCTTCTCCAACCAAATAACCTTCCGAAACTGGGCTGTTGACGACATATCACTGAAGGCAAATTCCACAAATATCCTGATTCAAGGCTGTGCCTTCCACGGCGGCCTTGGTGTGGCTATAGGGTCCATTGGTCAGTACCCCGGTGTATTCGAAACCGTGGAGAACATCACGGCAGAGAGAGTGACCTGTCTCGGAACGCGGTACTCTGGATACATCAAAACATGGACACCTGAGGTATCCAACCAAACCTTCCTCCCAACGGTAAGCACCTGCTCCCTTGCACAATGCACCAAATCCCCCTCACCGCCGACCCTTGTTGCGCCGACTAGGTGGCCGGTGGGCTAGGATACGCAAAAAAACATTAGTGAGCGCCAGCCCGTCTGATTGGGGCCCGGGCCTGAAGACATGTCGACAGCATTTAGGGACTTCACACTAGCGAATGTCACCTCCCTCTTCCAGTTTCCGACGTAACGCGGGGGCCGATGACAGGAAATGTCTTGTCTGACACCGATTACAGTGCAGTGGCACGTCTTCGTGTCCAGGCGTCCGTTTCGTTGGGATGGATAATGTTGGAACGTCGGGCAGCAGCAGAGGGTAGCCTGTAGTCATATTGTCGATCCAAGCGGGTTCAACTGTACCGTATGACCAGTTGTTGAACGGCCTTGACAGTTCTCGGCCACAGACCTATTAATGAATTAATGGAATATGCCTATCATAGTCCGTCATCGTCATTGTACCTACATATACAGATAAGACAAAGATTGATATATGAGAGAAATCGGATATATGAATACGTGGGGAGGATAATATTACAAACAGGAATTCGTCTTTGATTGCTCTTCACCTCCGCTTTTTTTTCTCTCCGCACTTAGTACGAATGTGTAGTTTATCCACCAACAAATGGATCCAGTCAACATTGTTTTGTAGACCATGAGCGATATAGAATATATCCCAGGATCAGTACTCGCGCTTTCGTACGACTGCACTTGTGAATTGGATACATGTTCACGATCCCAGAACCCTGATCAACGACCACGAGTCCCAATACGAGAAGGAGGAGCTTGGAGGATATGATGTCGTTGATCCAGGGTGTCTTGGACATCACACTTTTCCTCTGTGCTTCGCAAACTTTAACTGGCATAGGCATAGGTCATTGGATTGTAAGATTCCTGTAAATTGGAAAGCATGTGAACTTGGATGTATTTATACGGACGGCTCTGCCCTCTGAAAGTCATCGATGGACACGTATGGTGACTTCTTTAACCACTGGCTGATGGGAGGCTCGTTCGATTCAGTCGATTTTGTGACAGACTTGATCCGATACCTCAACGAGGGTCTTCCGAACGACGAACTTTTGGGGACCACCGAAGCTACAGAAACAACCCTGGCCATACACGATGAGGACAATAAGTCAGCGACGGTATGTAGAGGCTTTGGTATACCTCTAAATGTCATCCTTTGTCATACATTCATGTATCACTTTTTGTTTAGCTTTTGATTGCATCTGTAGTAGTAGTAGACATGGTTTGCGTAGGATTCATGATCAGCTTTGTTGAGTTTGCGCCGAATGATATTCTTGTCCTCGGCTATCTCGGTCCAGGATGCAGAAGCGGTGTGCCAGATCTCGATCAGATTTGATCATCAGATCTGATAAAGATGGTCTATTGCCGAGTCTATGTTTCTTCCGGTTCGTCGAAATTATGGAAGGTAGAGCGCGGAATGTGCCTCACTTTCAAAGTTCCAACCCTCAAGGCCTCATGTACATGTTCCATTAGGACCCCAGTTTGTGGAATGGAATCAGCGCCGTCTTTTCTATTCTACACAGGTTTTATGCAGACAAACACATTTTTGTTGATCTCCGAGTTCTAGAAATAATTGTTCCGTGCAGCAGGTAGAAAACAACCCCAGTTCCTTATGTCATGGTCATGATTCATACGACTGTCTCGTAACTCTGTGGTCCCACACAATAGAGAAATGCCCTAGCTGGTATGATACATTCATCTTGACGCACGGAGAATACGATGTGTACAATGCCTATGATGCATAGAAAGGATGCATAGAAAGGGTAGACCAACTAAGTAGCTTAAGACCATCTGAATGCCTAGGCCATCTACGGTGCTTAGAATGCCTACAATGCCTATGCTGCCTACAATGCCTACAATGCCTACAATGCCTACAATGCCTACAATGCCTACAATGCCTACAATGCCTATGATGCATAGAAGGTAGACCGACTACAATGCTTAAGCCCACCTGAATGTCTAGGTCATCTATGGTGCTTAGAATGCCTACGCTGTGTACAATGCTTAGGATGCGTAGACGTCCTGAATACGGGGGTCATAATCTACGGTGCTCAAAATGCACAGGTTATCTACGATGCCTAGAAAGCGTAGACCCCCCCTATTTAGAAAATGCGCACAATGGTTGCCTACGATGTATACAATGCCTACGGGCTTTATGGTACCTACACTCTCTATGAGGCCTTTATCACATATGATGCTTAGCGGACGCCTACTCCCGTGCATAAATTAATTACCACAAGTGTATTACTCTCCTCCAGTCCCCCGCCCAGCATCTCACAACCGTCACTTTTAATCCTAATTTTACCCACAAACAATACGTAGCATGCGCCATGTCAATTGATGCGAAGCTTTCAAAAGTGTACTAGCGGAGCCTTGTGCTGTATCTCCTACACACTAAACCCATAAAACCTTTTAAGTCGCATGTCACTGTATATCTTTATTTGTCTGGGCCTGGTACCCCTTTTAGAGATGTATGCGAGCTACGCTCGCCATCAAAGTTATATTACTTCGGCGTGCACAGGAGAGGATAAGATTATTCTTGTATGGAAAGGACACATTTGAGGGAAGTAGACGCGCAGTGACTACGGCTAGATATACATTCCAATAGTACGGATGGTGCGCATCACGAGTTCTGGCAACAATCCAGCGTCTGGCCCCATCATAGATCTCGCAATGAGGATGGCGATCCAAGTCACGACAAACAGCACGCAAGCGACGAAGAATAGCACGGCAGTTACAAAGAACAACAGGCAAAATTGGAGTTTGTGCGTGCCGTCCTTGTCCTTGTGCGTGCCGTCATCGTCCGCGCCGTCATCAATTTCCGTCTCCGTATCAGAGGTTCCTTCATCATAGAAGGTCAAGAACCAGGAGAGGGCTACGTGCAAGATTTGAAAAATGAGCCTCAACTCGGGCGAAGAAACTTCCATACCATAAGTCCCCGCCGCCTTTTTGCCTTTATCTTCATGGCTGTGGACACTCCCTTCACTTCCTTGACTTTTTTTCTCGACGACAGGTGTGGAGGCTGCCTTACGGACTATGAGACGGTGACCCAACATGACTTCGACTAGAGGGCTGGTTGGTGATAGACAGTCGACGAGAGATGACAGTATAAGAATGATATGTAGTTGTGATTGCGAGGTATTGGAGGTTGGTGGTCGGAATAGCTTTTGGGTAAGTCCCTCTTATAGTCTGGCTATCCTCAGATAACAAGAACAAAGGACCATCTTCAACAAAGGGCCCGCCGCTAGAGGCCAAATTTAGACTTCGGTGAAAGCTGACCATGCACAACAGAGCAGTGGAGCACACAATCAAGTTTCAGGTTAACCGGGATCTGCCATCCCGTATCAGGCCACGCCAGGCATTTACGTAGCGGGTATGCAAGCTCTTCAAGTTGAGACAGGGGTATTGCTTTGTAGGCATTGTAAGGATCGTACATATAGAACATTGGTTTGGCATCTGAGACAGTGCATGGTGTGATAATGCTCATTTGCAAGGTACAAGAAACAAGATATATTCAACTGATGCCTGCAGGCGAAGAAGGACGGACCGATGTAGGTACGTACATCGCAATGATCGATGGATGGAAGAGGAATATAAGCGAGAACTGGTATCAAGTTCCATTGCTCTGTTTCGGCAGCTATATATATATATGTTTTCTCTGACTCAAGGATAATATTTATATGGCGTCCTCACTCCCTCCTGAACTACTTACGATGATTTTCAAGGAGGTGGACACCAAGACGCTGCATGCGCTCCTCTTCTCGGCAACAACGTTCAACACAATCGTCGAGCCCATTCTCTACGAAGACGTCGTTCTTCGGCCGTCAGACAGATGCCTTGCGTGCCCCATCACCTCATTTTCGGGTAGCCTCGACACTGGTATTCTATCACTGCGTTCCGACGTTCCTTAGCCCAAGTTCGGGTACGTTCGTGTAGCTGATGTTAGTGACATACACATAGAGGTTCAGCTATTTGACCATGATGAACAGTGTTTGGCTGAGTCTAGGAGTGTGTGAATGAGATACACCAAGGTACGTGAACTGCGCCTAAGTCAATCACATGGAGTGTCGTCTAGCCACGCATAGGTTCGTGTAGGTCGGCTACACAAACATTAATCCACTTGCCCTACAATAAATGCTTAGGGTAGTCGTGGCTAATCTAGATATGTCAATGTACGCCTTGTGTACGCCGGCCCTTGGTGCAGCTCTAACATAGTTCTGTGAGCAGTTTCCGTTGCTTACTGTCACTAACAGTCACCAATGGTTGCTTCCTACTTCACACTCAAGACGAACCCAAAGCTCTGTCACTTATTACATAGATTGCTTGCCTTCAAGTTGCTGGTGCTTTGGACATACACTGATTCTACACAATTACCATTAATACAGGTTATATATCATGAAAATCATCGATGTTGAACACATCACTTTGCGTGTTTCCTCGCGCAGGCTTGGTGCGAAGACATATCAATGTATGTCATCATCTATTCGTCCAGCTGAGGCTGTCCGCGTCGCCCCCCATTTCGTCGTGCCAGCTAGACGACCCTAGGCACTGTAAGGGGACACTCCTATTTTCTCCTATTCCCCCTGTCCCTCTCCCTTCCTCCTCGTTCCTTTCTCTTTTCCTTCATCCCACGGACTCTTACATACATCCCTTTCGTTCCCTTTCGTTCCCTTTTCTTTCCACTTCCTTTCCGCCCACTCCCTTCGCATCCGAGCCACGTCCGGTGACTCCGGAGTCTTCCCGCGCTTCGGACTCGCTCGGACTCGCTCGGACTCGCTCGGACTCGTATATACACTTCGGGGCTCGTCCGGGCTACTTCTATTCTCTTTCCCCACTTCATCTCCCTTCGCCCTTACTTCCCCAGGTCGCTGGCACAACTCCTGTGCATTTACCCTCCACTTCATTATCACATGTTTCCTCGTACCTTGTGATATTCGTTCGGACTTGTGGCTGGTGTACTGTACAGTTATCCTTCATTCCTCCCACACTACTACAGTATATACTTCGCTTGCTAGCATGGAGAATCCCTATCCTGTTCTCTTTGGATTCTCCCTCTGCTAGGTGAGCAGCTCTCTCATGTATTGTAGCTAGTCTTATTCATTCTCTTTGGATTCTCCCTCTGCTAGGCCTGCACTGTCGGCCATCTTGAGGTTGCCCTTACAGGCACGTGTCTTATGCTAAGCGAGCTACTCCAGCCAGCTACACTCACCTAGCCCAAGGTATGTGGATGCTCACGACCATCGTGTAGCTTGACAATCCTAAGGTTCATCTACAGACCTAGAATCACCTCCGGCCTTGTACGCCCACCTAAGCTCGCTTAGGGTACGCAACCGCGGAACACAGTGTATAGCGACAGAAATTCGTCAAAAATCTTTCAATCTTCGCGGACGACCATTGGACATATCATAAACATCTCGCCATGCACCTTTGGGACCTCCCCAACCTCTTATTGTTCTGCTTGGAAGACGAGAAGAATTTGTTCAATCATAGGTGCCTCACACACTCTAAGCATTGTAGGCATTCTCAGCATTCAACATTCATATAGGACTACACATTCTAAACATTGTATGTAGTGTACACAGTGTATGTATTGTAAGCATTCTCAGAATCGCAGATGGCACACACATTCGGGTGGTCTACGCATTCCAAGGATTGTAGGTAGTATACGCACTACGAGCATCTTACACTTTGTGAGTATCAAAAGAAGCAAAAGATATATGTTATTTAAGTAAGTGGTTACATCGTCACCAACTACTGAAGGCGTAGTACCACAAATACCACAAACGACAGTGAAAGTTGTAAGGATGCCACGGGTGGGAGGGGGAAAAGAAGTTGAATCATGCAGTGTTTTTATGCCAAATTTTCGCAAGTTGCCGATCGATCCGTAGCGCCCAGGGTGACTTGGCTAACTCGTTACAACCGCTTTTGGATGTACATCCCACGCCCTCTTGTTACAACTGCTTTTGGTTGCAACTTGCACCGTGTCTCGCAGCACCGGCACATTCTGAGAATCAGAGTATGAATAAGTGCGTTCGGCAATTGCAGGGTCTTTCTCCTCCTCCCATGTCTGACAGTATGTTCATTCACGCACACTACAAATTTGATATTTTCATGTAGTAGATACTTGTGCCTATATCATCTGGTCTCAATCTGCACCTCAGCGGTCAGTGGAGACCACTGTATTATTGCGGCGGATTGAAATAATCATAGTAGACTTCCATGAATCACTGAAAGCAACAGATTGTAGCTTGTGCCTTGTGAGAGAAAGAAAAGCGATGGAGCACATCAGATGTTTTATGAACAATTGTGCCAAGGAATGAAAGTATAAGTGAGTACCATGAAAGCGCGAGTGGAACAAAACAAAAGGAAAGCAAATCAATAGCAATGCAATGATATATGAACGAATGTTACAGCAAAGCGAATTGATGTACGAAAGCAGGTAGGGATAACAAATAAAAACGAGCACCTGACAGTTCACCACGTCTTCAGTTGGCAGTTGGTGTCCAGTTGGTGTTCAGTTGGTGTTCAACTGAACTTTGAACTTTTTTAGTTTGGCTGAGAAATGGCTGGAAAAGTTCAGTTGAACACCAGTTCAGTTCAGTTCAGCACCAGTTGGACACCAGTTGAACACCAAGTGAACTAAGTGAATACTATATGAATTTATATGAATTTATATGAATTTATATGGATTTATATGAATTTATATGAATTTGCATGAATTTATATGGATTTATATGAATTTATATGGATTTTTGGGAATTATTTGAGTTTTTATGGCTTTTCCAGATCAATTTCCGCTTTGGGACGGCCAGAAATGGGTTAGCAGGACTTATCTAGAGATAAGTCATTTTTGTCGGACGGGCACTTATTGGGCGCTTATATACGATTATTAATATTCTTTTTCTTTTTCTTTTCTTTTCTTTTTCTTTTTCTTTTTGGATGGGCACTTATTTTCGGCAATCAGCGCGACGCCAGGCGCATGTGACAGCAGCGTGCCACGCTGGCACGTCGCCTCTCTCTTCTCAACCACCACCATCCCCCCATCCCCTCGCTTTCCCCCAATGCCCCCCAACACTGCAATGCCCCCACACAAGCTAATGTCGTGAGGACGCGGAGGAACGGCCAGGAATGACGAGGAGGGACGGCCAAGGTAAGCCCCCCCCCCACTTTTTTTTTTTCCCTATCTGACGACTCCCCCGCCTTCCACCACCACCTCTCCACGCCCCCAACGTCCCTCATCGTCGATAACGACGCTGCACACGCCCCCGTTGTCGATGACAACGCCACGCACGCCCTCCAACGTTGACGACGGCCCCATGCACCCCCCCATCGTCCCTCCAACATCCCCCAATATCCTACCACCTCACCCCTATCCCTTGGACACTCCTTTCTGCCCCTTGGTCCCGACCAGCAGCAAACCCAGATCCACCAGGTCAGCTACCAAGGCCCTGCAAGAGGCTCTCAAGTAAGTCAACCTCCCCTCCCCTCATCCTCATCATTAGTAGTTAGTAGTAGTAGCATGTAATGTAGTTATAAGTCTAAATAAATTTATTTTAAATTCAAATAAATTAACCAACAATTAACAACACCTTGTCTGATAGTGAGGATCTCCCTGTGCCAGTTAAGAAGGTCAGGAAGACCTCCAAGGCCAACAAGAAGATCAAGTAAGTCTTCTGTTGTCTATTTATTCATTCTCTCTTCATGCTGGTTGTCCGTAGAACCTCCGCAGACTGTGATGAAGAAGATGAAGAGGCTGAGGAACCCTCCGTGGAGACTATGACTGTGTAAGTCTTTACTTGCTCTTGCTTGTGTCCGCAGATTGACCCTTCCACACCAGTACCTCTAGGATTTTGAATGAGAGTGGGGCTGCTCTTGCCCCACCACCTCGTCGAGCTGGGACTGGGGTTCTTCTACCCCCAGTCGCTCTGAGGATCGTCTCCACCCGTGTTCGCCGTGCTGATCCGGGTGATGTTCCCCAAGTCGTAGACAAGGGGAAAGGTCGCGACTTGACCAATCTTGGCTCATCGGATGCGGAGGACGAGCCAGAGGAGAAAGATGATGAGGAGGATTTGGGGGAGGAAAAGAAGTCGAGTGATGAAGTGGCTGACAGTGTGGATGATGATGAAGAGAAGGAGAAGACGTCAAGTGAGGAGGAGAAGGAAAAGACGTTGAGTGATGAGAAGGACTCAGACGCTGGTGACGACAAGAAGACTGACAGCTTTGATGAGGATGCCATGGACCTCGACCCCAATGTCACCCCTCGCAACCCGCCTGCTTCCAAACGTCAGGCTAGTGCCTCCCCCATCGCCCATTGCCATGTAGCTCAGCACAGCAAGGCTGACCATGCTGATGATACTACTCCATTGCCTGCACCCATGTTTGCTAACTTTGATGACTATCTCCCGCCTTCCTCTCCCATCGCTGATGATGTCAACGACTTGCAAGGCGCCTCTCGTACCATGGGTGGATTCGCAAGGGGCAAGGGGCATGGGGTAGTTCCCAACATGGCTGACTTCAGTAAGTTCTTGCTTGTCATATTCAGCTCAGCTACTGACTCCTGCTTAGACACCCAGCCAGCAGACCTTGTCCCTGTCCGCAATGAGGGCAGAGTCTTGGTGTACAAGAATGAGGACCGCACCAGCGCTAAGGCCCGTGCTGTGAGGGTCCCTTTGGCTTACACCTTGGGGCCTGTCCTCAAGGCTATGATCAAGAAGATGACCACTCTTGCAGGTATGTCACACATTTTGACTTCGCGTTTTTTGCTTACCATTTGTTGCCACTTAGACTCCGACATCTCGTTGTGGGTCAAGGATGACTGGGAGATGAAGGGCCCGTTTGCTGTGGCTGTTCAGGGGGATGAGCCCATTGAGTGGGACAACAACAAGGAAATGGAGTTGTTAATGGTAAGCAAAATCCGACTTGACTTGAAAAAATCTGACTCTATCTCACTCAGGAACCTTCAATCCAAGGCTCTGGCTTCCATCCCCCTCCCTCCCCTTCTGTTTACTCCGCTGCCGCCCCATCGACCATCTCTTCCCTCGCTCCCTCTGCCTCTGTCTCCACTGCTGGTGTCGACACTGCCTCGCTTACCATTGCCCAGCAACTCGCCAGCGCCTTCTCTGATCCCGCCTTGCTTCAGCTCGCCATCATGCTGAAGGTGCCCTTTAGCATGACACCCAAGGCATCTGGCAAAGGCAAGATCCCTCAGATCTTTGCCAGGATGAAGGCAGCTGCCCTAGTCCAAGACCAGTGGCTGGAGTTGAAGAATGCAGGCAAGTGGACTGGCCGTGATCTCAACATCGACAAACTTCGCTTGCTCTACATCCGCAAGACCAACTACAACACCTACGCCAAGATGTTTGAGAATGCCCAGAAGTTCCCCATTCTTCACTCTTTGTTGAATGACCCCACCTACGATGATGACTCGAAGGAACACAAGGCTGTCTGGGAGCTCGCCAGCTTACAAAGGAGAACTTGGCTGCCATCACCAAGGAGTTGCAGAACAAGAAGGTCAAAGAGGAGAGGGCTGCAGAGAAGGCCAGGCTGGCCAAGGAGAAGAAGACCAAGAAGGCTTCTACTTCAAAGTAGGTAGTCTGTTTGTTAATACTAGACTCAATTCAAGTAACTTTGTGTTGCCATTCCTGTTTGAATCTCATCTCGCATTTTGACTTGTACTGATTTCAGCAGTTTCTCTTTACAGGCTCCAATCATGCTGCTCTCTTTCTGGCCGCTCCTCGGACTCCTTCCGTGTGTCTCTGCAGCACCACTGGAAGATCCCTTCCCAGGCATCCTTTTTGTGGACTTTGCCAAGGTTATCACATCCAGCTTTGGTGCTGACATCACTCTTGCCACTGTCTTGATGCTCCTCTTCAGCGTCACCAACAACACCGACCTTCTCAACCTCCATGGACAACAACGAGCTGTCCCTACCAACACTCAGGTTGTAACTAGCTGGATGGCTGCCTTCGTCCAGGCTATCAAAGACAGGCTTCAGCTTGACTCTCTTGTTGCTGATGATGATTCTGATGCTGAAATGAACTCTGACTCTGGCTCTGGCTCTGGCTCCGACTCTGGTTCTGGTTCCAACACCTCTGGCTCTTCGGATGCAAGATCTTCCTACGACACTCTATTTCTCCCCACCGATCAGCATACAGATCAGACTCCAAAACAGCAGACGACCATCTTGGGTAAAAAGCTTGACTCCTTTTGTCGCTTCCTTGATCTCTACTCGCATGAGAAAAGAGGTACTTTGCGTCACAAGCTCCTTCCCATCTCCACTGCTGCTATTCGACCTGTTCTCATCATCACTCCTTCTGTCATGCAATGCTCTGATGCTACATGCCCTGGTCGTGCTTTGACTCAGTACCAGCGTTACCGTGATGTCTCCAAAGTCACCTTGCTTAGGGGGAGTGAGTGCTTTGAGAAGGTTCCGGTACTTGCTGGGAGATGTCTTGCATGTTCCTCCATGTTCTGGGCTGACCATGAAAGCTTCAACGACCCTTCTAACAATCGCCGCCTCGCCATTCACCTTCCAAATGCCAAATACCTCAAAGTCGGAACTCAGGTCTGGGTTGACCGTCTGGTCTCCAAGGCTATTGTAAATGCCAACTACAGCTTTCACGCCTCAACAGCTGCAGTGACTGAGTTCTGGAACTACTCCTTTGTCCAGCCCAGTGGCGCCACATTCAAACTCACTCGCAGGCATACTTGGAAGGCTTTCGTCTTGGAGTCCATCCGGTTACTTGCAGAGCCCAGTGGTGCTGAGCTCCTCTTTGTGGACAACATGGCTGTCAAGGACCTCGTGACTGCTGCCTACGAGTATCTGGGAGATGGAGGAGTCATCCGCAGTGCAGAGGGGCATTCTTGCGATGAGTGCTGTCATGCATTCAAGGATGTGGCTGACGTGATCCCTAACCAGCCTGACAATGCTGCTGCTCTTGCTGGCTATGATGAAAATCATGCTGTCCTAGAGTATGTAGGCCCTGCTGTAGAGGCAGCTGTTCCAGATGCTGAGGCCATAGATGTTGACAATGTCCCAGCCAATGATGGATCTGAACCTGCTGGGGGTCCTGTCCTTAACAATCCTGCAGATGTTCGCATGATTGTTATTGATGGCATTGTCATGGGGGCTCGCCACTGTGCCATGCCAGGTTGTGAGATGGGATTGCTCAATGCTCAGACTGGAGTGTTTTGCAAGGCCCATCAGGAGGAGATGGAGGACCGTTGCCGTATGAAGGGGTGCAACAAGAACAAGGTTGGTCGTACTCAGGCATGTGAAGATCACCAGGAGCAGTGGAGGACATTCCGTGGACGCTATGCCAACACCTCACTTCTTGGAGTGCAGCAGATATTGAGGAGAACTCAGGAGGAGAGGCAGGAGTGGCTACCTCGTGCTGCAGGGGCAGAGGAGCTTGAACATGACAACCTGGAGGAGCAAGAGGTTGAAGAGGTCAGTGGCACCAAGTACAACAACTACTTCTCTGCTCCTAGGTTCTACTGTGTGGAGACCATCTGTGCTCCATGTGGTGTGGTGATTGCCTGGCGCAAGTTTGCCAAGGCTGAAGGGGTGGCCAAGGTTCTTCGCTTCCTTGAAGATGTCTATGAAGACCCCAACTCCCGACCCAGCTACATTGCTATTGACAAGGGGTGTGCCTTGCTCGAGCACATTGTCAAGCAGCATCACTGGCCTGCTTGGGAACCCACCACTCGGATCATTGTCGACTCCTACCACTACATCAACCATCGGGTCACTGACTACCTCTGTCAGACTTGGTGCAATCCTGCACCTCTAAATGGTGCTGCTCCAAACCTGGTAGTGGTTGATGAAGACAAGGAGGGGAGGCCTTACTACAAGAGGGCCTTCAATACTCAGGTAAGTGATCATACTACTCAGTTGCTTGTACTTGTCTGATTTGCTTGTACCTAGGCTTGTGAGCAACTCAATGCATGGTTGGGTGGGTTTCAGACAATCCTCAACCGGATGACTGTCAGCAACTTTGACTTCACCATGCATGTATTGCTGTTCTTGCATACCCAACGAGTCATTGCCAGGCAGCAGGAGAAGAAGAATAAGAAGGCAGCAGGAATAGAAGAGGTGGTTGAGGATGAGGAAAGTGATGATGAGGATATTATTGAGTATTAGATAAATGGACTTCATCTGTAGTCCATCTGGCATTCACCTGATATCTACTTGATACTTACATGACTTCCACATGGATACCATATAAACACCACTTGAAATTGATGATACACTGCTGTATGAGTGTGAGGGCACTGAAACAGTAGCAATCACCTACTTACTACCTGGGAATCACTTGGTACTCAAGTGGTATCCAGGCGGAGACCACATGGTTCTCACATCTAATTCAGATGAATGCCAGCTGATACTCAACCGAATACCACTTGGACATCAGATAAACACCACTTTGGACTTGTACTGTTTCACCAAGATGTTCACCTGGTTATCTTCTGGCACTCACCTGATATCCACTCACATGTATACCACTTGGGAGCCACATGGACACCATATAACTGTCATCCATGACTACTTACATGGATGTGTTTATGTTTACTGAGACGTCCACCTGGTAATAAGGTGGTATCCAAGTGATCACCACCTATCTAACATCTGAATATCACCTGGAAACCATCCATCTGGGGATCAACTAGTATTCATGTGGCATTCATCTGAATATCGTCTGGGCGCCACATTTAGACCAGATTGGTAGTCACATGAATATTAGGTTGTACTTGAATTTTGTCAAAACTCAGTCATATCACACAAACACCACCTGGATATGAAGTGGTAACCAGATGGTCAATGTATGGTTCTTACACAGTCCACATGAATGCCATGTGGATATCAGATGAACACCATCCAACCGCCATCTAAGACTTGTGTAATGTTGTAAATTGACAATCCACATGGACACCACCTGAACTTGTATCTTAGTTATTTTGAACAATATACTCATGTAGTCACTCTTTCACCACCTAGATACCACCTGGTGTTCACATGGACAACATTCAATATCTGAAGTGGTATCCAGGTGGTCACCAGGTGGTAAAAGAGTGGACAAAAATGAATTGAAGTGAACTTGCATGGGTCTTGCGTAATCTGTCTGCGTTTCAGATATAGGGAATCAAAGACTTGCAGCCAACGTCCAACAATCGGAGCTCTCCAAATAGGATTTCGCACGCAAAATACTGGTCTGGATCCATCTTCCCCGTCGGATTCATCACTGGACATCCCATCGACGCCTAGACACCCCAACAAGTCTAGGTGCTTCTGGAGGCGGGGTTCGTGCAACACGATGTCGTAGCGCTACGTGAAGAGCTGACAAGTTTGAGGGATGGTGAGAATCAATTCAACATTAATTGGACGTTACCATTCTCTTCCTCATCTGCCGGTGATTCTGGGCAATCCTAGTTTTCTGTTTGTTCTTTGATTTCTTGGCTAGCTTGAAATGTTGCTTCAGTGTCTTCAATTGCGTGAAGAACACAGCTTTCATGATTTTCGGGTCCAGCTCCAAGCCCGTAAATTGCTCGAACATGGCAACAAATACATTTGCTGCGGACATGTTCCAAGGACTCCGTGGTGGGCCAATCAAGTCGACCCTAAAACTGTCACCGGTGCAGCAATTGACAGCCCATGATTTAACAAGTAAGTCGGCCTCATCCACGGTAATGGATGTCAAGACTTGTGCTTCACACGCCTCTTCTAGTCCAAGGATATAAGCAAGATAACTTCGAATGCTCCTCTAATAAATAAATAGTGTTAATTTCGTCAATCCATTGATATTAACCGAAATGACCACACTGTGAGAACAAGGGATTCCTCTGTCCTACGCTTTGGAACCCCGGTATTCTTTGGTGCTCGAGAAGATGAATCCGAGGAAGTTTGGCACATCTTCATGTTTCCCATCATTGTCAAAAGATTGTCTTTGATAGATTGCATTTCTTCTAACAATTCTTGAGTTCCTTCTAAAACACCATCCACTTTGCCCGATAAGGTGTTGTGCTTGTTGTTCAAGGCTAGAATCTCTTCGGCCACATCATCGAGCTTGTTGTACTGTTCGAATTCCGACCCAAAATTCTCCTGTATGGCTTGTCAGCGTGTAATGCTGCAAGGAGCTGCTGACTGACTAGTCTACCTCCTTTACTTCATCAGGTAGGGAGTGGAAACGTGACGATCCAGAGCTACTACCCGGAGTAGAAGCCACTTCTGACGGAGCTTCGTCGCCTGGGCCAACGGTGGGATGCGCAAGGTCAGTTTCTGAGTGTGACGGCGCCGGCAGGGTCCTTAGCGTTGCTTGTGAAACCTGCAGTGGAAGAGACTTTCCATGGTTTGACAAAGGATCAGTATGTCTACGGAGCTGAGCAATGTTGAAGCTTACCTCGCCTCTTTGGGGAATGTAACTTGGCTGGGGCATCTCAAGGCCTTCCACTCCCTCCATTGGCATCGGTGCATCTCCCTTGCCATACCTTTCTGATACCAGGAAGGCATGCTAGCTACCTTGCATCTGCTTTGTATGCACAGGAGGTTCCTTGGTATTTTCTCTGACATCTGATTTGTTGATGTTCAATCTGAATACGGCCTTGGTGGGTTTTGATGGTAGCGTCTTCAAGTCCCGATACACTGCCAAGGGCCTGGCTGAGTCGGGCATCAGTGTTCTGGCAACAGAATACATACACATATGTACGCACGGCGAGGGCCTTGCTCAGCGAGTCCATCATCCCGGTATTGTTGTCTTTCAACAGGCCTCAAAGAAGAATGCGAAGATTGGGGGAGTGACCGTTGACTGGAATTACTGCCGTGCATGCTGAGATATTGCGACAATTGTGTTTGGATGGTTATTGGCGGTGATGTGTGAGGCGAAGTGCGTGCACTGCCGCAGCGGGTATGAAACTGCGATGCCGGCATCTGGATGGATATGTAAGGGGACACTCCTATTTTCTCATATTCCCCCTGTCCCTCTCCCTTCCTCCTCGTTCCTTCCTCCTTTCCCTGATCCCACGGACTCTTACATACATCCCTTTTGTTCCCTTTTGTTCCCTTTCCTTTCCACTTCCTTTCCGCCCACTCCTTTCGCATCCGAGTCACATCCAGTGACTCCGGAGTCTTCCCACACTTCGGACTCGCTTGGACTCGTATATACACTTCGAGGCTTATCCGGGCTACCATTACCTCCTTCCCTCACTTCATTACTCTTCGCGCTTACTTCCCCAGGTTGCTGGCACGACTCCTGTGCATTTACCCTCCACTTCATTATCACATGCCCCCTCGTACCTTGTGATATTTGTTCAGACTTGTGGCTGGTGTACTGTACAGTTATCCTTCATTCCTCCCACACTACTACAGTATATACTTCGCTTGCTAGCATGGAGAATCCCTATCCTGTTCTCTTTGGATTCTCCCTCTGCTAGGTGAGCAGCTCTCTCATGTATTGTAGTTAGCCTTATTCATTATCTTTGGATTCTCCCTCTGCTAGGCTCGCGCTGTCAGCCATCTTGAGGTTGCCCTTACAGCAGAGCAGGATCTCCCATCCTGGCACCAGAGCCCTACGGAAAATGTCCTGCGCCACTCCAGACTCACTCCCGATGTCTCTCCAGTTTTGCGGACATTCCGGACACTCTCCTGCTACTCCCACCGACCTCTGAGGACCCAAGGAACTCCATCCCTCGCTCCCCTGACGACTCCGAAATGACGGGCGCTTCCAGCCAGATCCCACCATCTGAGCCAGTCGCTTCAGGACCGGACTCCGAGACTTTGCAGACCTTGTGGGCTCAGACGTACAAACACCAAACCCAAATCAGTTCCATCCATGATACACTCTCCCGGATCGAAGAACTCCTCTTAACACCCCGTCCGATTACTCCGAAAACGAATCCGGACTCTGAGCTGAAGGGCACTGAAGCCTCCCAGCATGCCTCGGGTCGATCCGAGAACACCCCGTGTTTCCGTCTGAAGCCTGCCTCTCCAATCTTCAACGGAAACCCCAAGGATGGTTGTGCATTCTACAACACGTGCTCCATCTACTTCCAGCTCTGTCTGGATCACTTTCCAACGGAGCAGGCCAAAATCCTCTGGTGTCTCCTTCTTCCAGAAGGATCAAGCTAAGGGGTACGCGGACATGGTGCTCCGGAGTCTGAAGGATCCGTACTTCGAGTCCTGGACCGCCTTCGCAACCGAATTCTGGACCCGTTTCCTTCCAGATCGCGAGCGCGAAGCCGCCATGCTGAAACTGGAGTCCTCCCGGTACCACCAAGGCTGTCCGACTTTCCAGGAGTACCTCGACGAGTTCTGGGACCTTGTAGACCAGTCCAGATACTCCGAGGGCTCCAACATCACGATGAAGTTCCACCGCGGATTGGACTCCATCATCCAGAGCCGTGTTGACGAGTCCGCAGACTGTCCGGGCGAGGACGACTTTGAGGAATGGTACAGGGCAGTGCAGCGGGTTGCTGACAACCGTGCTGCTAACCAGTCCTTCCACTTTGGCGTGCACTCCGGTAACTCCGGACACTCCGGACCCCTCGTCCGACCAGCAGCCAACTCCAGAGTCGCTCGGACTCCTGCGGGCGTACTCTCTGTGCCTCGGACTCAGCTCCTGCCTCTGCAACCCCAGCCCCTGCCTCCTCTGAAGGCTCTCTCACCCGGTGCCCCCACGGACGCCGACCACACCCGCTCCCGACCTGCCACTTCGCAGCTCTGCTACCGATGCAGCAAACCCGGCCACATGTCCCGCGAGTGCCCACTCCGGTACGACATCCAGTTCATGACCACCGAGGAGCGGATGTCCGCCATCAAAGATCTCTTGACCGCGGCCGACATTGTAGAAAGTACGGGGACTTCGGAAGGAATAGATGATGAGAAAACGGCCCCGGTTGAGGAATTGGACACGGCGGATTTTGTCCGGACCAACGAGTGATCAGTGCGACCTCGTTGGTGAATAACTGATTTGCTTGTCTTAGCGTAGACGAAATAGATGATTCCAATCACTCCGATGATTCGTCCAACGTTAAGCAAATGACTCTGGTTACAATCCACACACTCCGAAGGTTTCGCCCGCAGTGGGAACAGCGGCTACCCAGTAGCTATAAGATCTCCGCGCTGCCCGGCAAGCTTTCGTTAGATATACCCGTTGAAGTGCAGAGCACGGATACACAACACAGATGCACCCTGCAGGCCCTGGTGGACTGCGGAGCCACCGGAGTCTTCATGCATCCGCGCTTTGCTGATGCCCATGGTTTCACCCGACACAAGCTGTCCGCTCCGATTCCGGTCTTCAACGTCGACGGATCGCCAAACGAAAACGGATCCATCTCCGAAGTCGTCGACCTTGTACTCCGGTTCAAGGACCACACGGAACAGATGCTCTTTGCGGTCACTAACATCGGACGGCAGGACATCATCCTCGGATACACCTGGCTTCGGAAGCACAACCCCGAGATCGACTGGCAGACAAAGGAGGTGACCATGAGCCGTTGTCCGTCTGGATGCGACACCTGTCAGAAGGAGTTCCGCCATGACAAGCTGGCCTGACGCAAGGAGTCCGTGCGACTCTGGGAGTGTTGTACGGGTCCGATGCCAAGGGTTGAGGAACTGCACTCGGATGATCTCCCACAGCTTCAGGACTGTGAGGACGATGATGAGGACGATGAGGCTACAACTCCGGACGACTCCGGACTTGAGAAGGGTGACCGCATCTTGGCAGCCATTCCTCCTCCGACTCCGGAGTACCTTCGGACTCTTCGGGAAGAACACATCTGGGCTTCGGAGACAGTCTCGCAACGCCTCGCATTGGCTTTCCAGCGCAACAAACCCCATGATCCTCGGAACAGCGCAGTCCCGGACTTCCTTCAGATATTCGAGGACGTCTTCGCAAAGGAGTCCTTTGATGAACTGCCCATGCCGCGTCCGTGGGACCATGCCATTGAGCTACTGGACGGAGCGGAACCGACCTCTACCAAGTGCTACCCGCTGTCCCCGGCGGAGCAGAAACAGCTGGACGAATTTCTGGAAGAAAATCTCCGGACTGGTCGGATCCGCCCCAGCAAGTCCCCCATGGCCGCCCCAGTGTTCTTTGTCAAGAAGAAGGACGGGTCTCTCCGCTTGGTCCAGGACTACCGGAAACTCAACAACATGACGGTCAAGAATCGGTACCCGCTCCTGCTCATCTCGGACTTGGTGGACAAACTCCGGAACACTCGCTACTTCTCCAAGCTCGACGTCCGGTGGGGTTTCAACAACGTCCGGATCAAGGAGGGTGACGAGTGGAAGGCCGCATTTCAGACTACGTGCAGACTCTTCGAACCCTTGGTGATGTTCTTCGGACTGACCAACAGCCCGTCTACCTTCCAGACCATGATGAAAGACCTGTTCCAGGAGCTCATTATGGAAGGTGTGGTCATTATCTATCTGGATGACATTCTGATCTACACCAAGACGCACGAAGAGCATCGCCGGGTTCTCAAGCGAGTCCTAGAGATCCTCCAGTGGAACAAGCTCTTCCTCCGAGCAGACAAGTGCGATTTCGAGCAGACCAAGGTGGAGTATCTCGGAGTCATCATCTCCGAGGGTAAGATCGAAATGGACCCCGTAAAGGTTTCCGGAGCCGCAGACTGGCTGACCCCTCGGACTCGGACTGAACTCCAATCCTTCCTCGGGTTCGTCAACTTCTACCGCTGCTTCATCAAGGACTACTCGCATATCGCCCGGCCCCTCTTCGACCTCACTTGCGCAAAGGAATGGCAGTGGAACGACTCTGCTCAATCCGCATTTCTTCGGATCAAGGAGCTGATCACTTCGGAACCTGTTCTGGTCTTTCCGAAGGAGGATCGGCTGTACTGGGTTGAAGCGGACTCGGCGGACTATGCTACGGGTGCAGTCTTGTCGCAGCTGGATCCGGATGATGGTAAATGGCATCCTGTCGCATTCTACTCTAAAAGTCTACAGGCTGCGGAGCGGAACTACGAGATACACAACAAGGAGATGCTTTCAATCATCCGGGCACTCGAAGAATGGCGGCACTACCTTGAAGGCGCTGAGACTCTGTTCGAGATCTGGACGGACCACAAGAACCTGGAGTACTTCATCAAGGCCCAGAAACTCAACCGTCATCAAGCCCGCTGGTCCCCATACCTCTCCCGCTTCGACTTCACTCTCCAGCATCGTCTGGGTCAGACTATGGGTAAACCGGATGCTCTCTTGCGACGCTCGGATCACTCGGATGGTAAGGACAACAACAAGAATGTGGTGATGCTCAAGCCATCCTACTTTGCTGTCTGTGCCACAGTGTCACTCTTGAAGGGGAGGAGAAGGATATCCTCACAGCTATCCGGACTGGAGTGTGAGATGCGAAGTTCAAAGATGCAGTGGCAAAGGCGGCAGAAGAGCTGAAGAAGGCCCAGGGCAGTCGGAAGACAGTCCAGAGTGCGGAATGGTCTTAATGGGACGGACTCCTGATGTTCCGGGGTAAGATCTATGTTCCGGACTCACCGGACTTGCATCAGACTATTGTAGCCCAGCACCACGACACCAAGGTCACAGGACACGCCGGCAGATGGAAGATCCTAGAGCTCGTTTTGCGCAGTTACTGGTGGCCCAACATGTCCCGGTACGCCGGATCCTACACCCGCCATTGTGACCTCTGTCTCTGGACAAAGGCCCAGAGGCATCTGCCCATGGGTGAACTCCACCCGCTTCCTATTCCGGATGAACACTGGGATCGCCTGAGTGTCAACTTCATAGTCGAGCTTCCGGAGTCCAATGGATTTGAAGCTGTCATGAATGTGGTCGACTCCGTAAGCAAACGTGCCCACTTCATTCCAACTCACACCACAGTGTCCGCCCTCGGATCCGCCAACTTGTACCTGCAGAACGTCTAGAAGCTGCACAGACTCCCTCAGTCCGTTGTGTCCGGCCGGGGTCCGCAATTCATTGCAGAGTTCACCCGAGAAGTCTACCGGATGCTTGGAATCAAGCTGGCTGCATCCACTGCGTACCACCCCCAGTCCGACGGACAGACAGAGCGGACTAACCAGGAACTCAAATCCTATCTCTGGATCTTGGTCAGAGAGTGTCAGGATGACTGGGCTCGACTCCTACCTATGGCGGAGTTCGCATACAACAACCGGGTCCATGCCTCCACTCAGCAGTTGCCCTTTCTCCTAGATACAGGCCGTCATCCTCATGGCTCAAGACACAGGTGCTGAGCTATATCAATCTCCATGATGGATGGAAGATGTATTGTCCCTCTCACCATCTTATGTAGATACTCTCGACATATCCATTTTAAAACAGACTGGTTGAACATGAGACTTATCACAAACAGATGCATGCCTGTTCACTTCAAATCCAAATACTGCTGGGCTAGGCACTTCCAGTGCAGTACCCCCTGACCCTAACACCTACAAGGCCAGACTGAGCTCACATCTGCTTCAAATCTGACATGCCAGATCACTGGCCAGTGGAGCTCAGGAGACAGCATCCAAGGGTGTCTGTCAGGCCAGTCAGCTAGATTTCACTCCAGGTTTTGTTGTCCCCTCTAGATCTTGCTGTGCACTGTGGCCTCTGATATCTCGGTCTTTACTTCACTGGGAGTAATGTTTGTGTTCAATAGTACCAGCAAGCGTCCCAACAAGCTTTTGGCTTATGTGTTCTTGTTTGATGCTAAAAACCCTTTATGCTACATCTTGCAGATGGGTGGCTCTGGCCCACATCGTCCATTATTCATTGTTCATTGTTCAATGTTCATCATTCATCGTTCAATGTTCATTGTTCATTGTTCATCATTCATCGTTCAATGTTCAATGTTCATCATTCAATGTTCAATGTTCATCGTTCAATGTTCATCATTCATCGTTCAATGTTCAATGTTCATTGTTCATTGTTCAATGTTCAATGTTCATCGTTCAGGAAGTCAAGAACACGTTTGCCATCAGCCCTTTGTATATATAAACACCAGGTCCTTCATGACTATTGAGCCTGAGAAAATAAGCATCTATGAGCCTACAAGAATGATTTGCAAAGCTTCATCACGTGCATGAAATTGAGGCTATAGTAGGAATAAATGATGAACTTAGCAACAAATTGTGTGGAGAGGAATGGCATTCAATTTGAGATACACAAGACTAATTACACAACATGACATGTCAAAAGCTATCTCTTCATTAAGGAGGAGTTCAAATTCAGTTGTAACACTTGGAGCATGCCCCCAATACACAAAACTACATATTTGAATGGCTGTTTATTCTGGCAACATGTGGTAATTATTTAATTGAATTATCTTTGCCCTTTGTTGTGCTTTGAATGTTTTGAGATTGCTGTCACACTACTCATGTTACCAGGGCTGATATGGCTGATGCCTACCTTATCAAAGGTGTTCAAAGCAGCAGACCGGTCAGGGGTAAGGAGGTCCAGAATAAACAAAGATCAATGGAGTCGTAAAAATTCCACAGAAGCTCTTGCTGTCATTGAGAAGAACAGAAAGACACACTACGAAGCTGGTGCTGTGCCAATCTAGGTACTTTGCATCTCATATAGCAGCTCTTCCTATAAATCAAGAACACATTCCTCCAGTGTAGTGTAAATGAATAAAATTAGCAAGCTTGTTTGTTCACAGTCTCAGTGTCCCGGAACTGATTTATTCCCGGTTCTTCTGCTTCCAGGTGATTGCCACAACTCATTCAGCTGAGGTGTACTGATAGGCTGATCATGGTGTTCGTCCTGCACTTCTACAGCTAACTTCAAAATCGTAGACGCTCCCCAAAAGTTCATGAGAGTTCGTTGGCATACTGAACATGGAAATTCTGTGATGGTCGATCCAGCAGCGCTAGACTCTCCGAAAAGGGAATGGAATCCTATACAAAGGGCTGATGGCAAGCTTGTTCTTGACTTCCTGAACGATGAACGATGAACATTGAACATTGAACAATGAACAATGAACATTGAACATTGAACGATGAATGATGAACATTGAACGATGAACATTGAACATTGAATGATGAACATTGAACAATGAACAATGAATAATGGACGATGTGGGCCAGAGCCACCCATCTGCAAGATGTAGCATAAAGGGTTTTTAGCATCAAACAAGAACACATAAGCCAAAAGCTTGTTGGGACGCTTGCTGGTACTATTGAACACAAACATTACTCCCAGTGAAGTAAAGACCGAGATATCAGAGGCCACAGTGCACAGCAAGATCTAGAGGGGACAACAAAACCTGGAGTGAAATCTAGCTGACTGGCCTGACAGACACCCTTGGATGCTGTCTCCTGAGCTCCACTGGCCAGTGATCTGGCATGTCAGATTTGAAGCAGATGTGAGCTCAGTCTGGCCTTGTAGGTGTTAGGGTCAGGGGGTACTGCACTGGAAGTGCCTAGCCCAGCAGTATTTGGATTTGAAGTGAACAGGCATGCATCTGTTTGTGATAAGTCTCATGTTCAACCAGTCTGTTTTAAAATGGATATGTCGAGAGTATCTACATAAGATGGTGAGAGGGACAATACATCTTCCATCCATCATGGAGATTGATATAGCTCAGCACCTGTGTCTTGAGCCATGAGGATGACGGCCTGTATCTAGGAGAAAGGGCAACTGCTGAGTGGAGGCATGGACCCGGTTGTTGTATGCGAACTCCGCCATAGGTAGGAGTCGAGCCCAGTCATCCTGACACTCTCTGACCAAGATCCAGAGATAGGATTTGAGTTCCTGGTTAGTCCGCTCTGTCTGTCCGTCGGACTGGGGGTGGTACGCAGTGGATGCAGCCAGCTTGATTCCAAGCATCCGGTAGACTTCTCGGGTGAACTCTGCAATGAATTGCGGACCCCGGCCGGACACAACGGACTGAGGGAGTCTGTGCAGCTTCTAGACGTTCTGCAGGTACAAGTTGGCGGATCCGAGGGCGGACACTGTGGTGTGAGTTGGAATGAAGTGGGCACGTTTGCTTACGGAGTCGACCACATTCATGACAGCTTCAAATCCATTGGACTCCGGAAGCTCGACTATGAAGTTGACACTCAGGCGATCCCAGTGTTCATCCGGAATAGGAAGCGGGTGGAGTTCACCCATGGGCAGATGCCTCTGGGCCTTTGTCCAGAGACAGAGGTCACAATGGCGGGTGTAGGATCCGGCGTACCGGGACATGTTGGGCCACCAGTAACTGCGCAAAACGAGCTCTAGGATCTTCCATCTGCCGGCGTGTCCTGTGACCTTGGTGTCGTGGTGCTGGGCTACAATAGTCTGATGCAAGTCCGGTGAGTCCGGAACATAGATCTTACCCCGGAACATCAGGAGTCCGTCCCATTAAGACCATTCCGCACTCTGGACTGTCTTCCGACTGCCCTGGGCCTTCTTCAGCTCTTCTGCCGCCTTTGCCACTGCATCTTTGAACTTCGCATCTCACACTCCAGTCCGGATAGCTGTGAGGATATCCTTCTCCTCCCCTTCAAGAGTGACACTGTGGCACAGACAGCAAAGTAGGATGGCTTGAGCATCACCACATTCTTGTTGTTGTCCTTACCATCCGAGTGATCCGAGCGTCGCAAGAGAGCATCCGGTTTACCCATAGTCTGACCCAGACGATGCTGGAGAGTGAAGTCGAAGCGGGAGAGGTATGGGGACCAGCGGGCTTGATGACGGTTGAGTTTCTGGGCCTTGATGAAGTACTCCAGGTTCTTGTGGTCCGTCCAGATCTCGAACAGAGTCTCAGCGCCTTCAAGGTAGTGCCGCCATTCTTCGAGTGCCCGGATGATTGAAAGCATCTCCTTGTTGTGTATCTCGTAGTTCCGCTCCGCAGCCTGTAGACTTTTAGAGTAGAATGCGACAGGATGCCATTTACCATCATCCGGATCCAGCTGCGACAAGACTGCACCCGTAGCATAGTCCGCCGAGTCCGCTTCAACCCAGTACAGCCGATCCTCCTTCGGAAAGACCAGAACAGGTTCCGAAGTGATCAGCTCCTTGATCCGAAGAAATGCGGATTGAGCAGAGTCGTTCCACTGCCATTCCTTTGCGCAAGTGAGGTCGAAGAGGGGCCGGGCGATATGCGAGTAGTCCTTGATGAAGCAGCGGTAGAAGTTGACGAACCCGAGGAAGGATTGGAGTTCAGTCCGAGTCCGAGGGGTCAGCCAGTCCGCGGCTCCGGAAACCTTTACGGGGTCCATTTCGATCTTACCCTCGGAGATGATGACTCCGGGATACTCCACCTTGGTCTGCTCGAAATCGCACTTGTCTGCTCGGAGGAAGAGCTTGTTCCGCTGGAGGATCTCTAGGACTCGCTTGAGAACCCGGCGATGCTCTTCGTGCGTCTTGGTGTAGATCAGAATGTCATCCAGATAGATAATGACCACACCTTCCATAATGAGCTCCTGGAACAGGTCTTTCATCATGGTCTGGAAGGTAGACGGGCTGTTGGTCAGTCCGAAGAACATCACCAAGGGTTCGAAGAGTCTGCACGTAGTCTGAAATGCGGCCTTCCACTCGTCACCCTCCTTGATCCGGACGTTGTTGAAACCCCACCGGACGTCGAGCTTGGAGAAGTAGCGAGTGTTCCGGAGTTTGTCCACCAAGTCCGAGATGAGCAGGAGCGGGTACCGATTCTTGACCGTCATGTTGTTGAGTTTCCGGTAGTCCTGGACCAAGCGGAGAGACCCGTCCTTCTTCTTGACAAAGAACACTGGGGCGGCCATGGGGGACTTGCTGGGGCGGATCCGACCAGTCCGGAGATTTTCTTCCAGAAATTCGTCCAGCTGTTTCTGCTCCGCCGGGGACAGCGGGTAGCACTTGGTAGAGGTCGGTTCCGCTCCGTCCAGTAGCTCAATGGCATGGTCCCACGGACGCGGCATGGGCAGTTCATCAAAGGACTCCTTTGCGAAGACGTCCTCGAATATCTGAAGGAAGTCCGGGACTGCGCTGTTCCGAGGATCATGGGGTTTGTTGCGCTGGAAAGCCAATGCGAGGCGTTGCGAGACTGTCTCCGAAGCCCAGATGTGTTCTTCCCGAAGAGTCCGAAGGTACTCCGGAGTCGGAGGAGGAATGGCTGCCAAGATGCGGTCACCCTTCTCAAGTCCGGAGTCGTCCGGAGTTGTAGCCTCATCGTCCTCATCATCGTCCTCACAGTCCTGAAGCTGTGGGAGATCATCCGAGTGCAGTTCCTCAACCCTTGGCATCGGACCCGTACAACACTCCCAGAGTCGCACGGACTCCTTGCGTCAGGCCAGCTTGTCATGGCGGAACTCCTTCTGACAGGTGTCGCATCCAGACGGACAACGGCTCATGGTCACCTCCTTTGTCTGCCAGTCGATCTCGGGGTTGTGCTTCCGAAGCCAGGTGTATCCGAGGATGATGTCCTGCCGTCCGATGTTAGTGACCGCAAAGAGCATCTGTTCCGTGTGGTCCTTGAACCGGAGTACAAGGTCGACGACTTCGGAGATGGATCCGTTTTCGTTTGGCGATCCGTCGACGTTGAAGACCGGAATCGGAGCGGACAGCTTGTGTCGGGTGAAACCATGGGCATCAGCAAAGCGCGGATGCATGAAGACTCCGGTGGCTCCGCAGTCCACCAGGGCCTGCAGGGTGCATCTGTGTTGTGTATCCGTGCTCTGCACTTCAACGGGTATATCTAACGAAAGCTTGCCGGGCAGCGCGGAGATCTTATAGCTACTGGGTAGCCGCTGTTCCCACTGCGGGCGAAACCTTCGGAGTGTGTGGATTGTAACCAGAGTCATTTGCTTAACGTTGGACGAATCATCGGAGTGATTGGAATCATCTATTTCGTCTACGCTAAGACAAGCAAATCAGTTATTCACCAACGAGGTCGCACTGATCACTCGTTGGTCCGGACAAAATCCGCCGTGTCCAATTCCTCAACCGGGGCCGTTTTCTCATCATCTATTCCTTCCGAAGTCCCCGTACTTTCTACAATGTCGGCCGCGGTCAAGAGATCTTTGATGGCGGACATCCGCTCCTCGGTGGTCATGAACTGGATGTCGTACCGGAGTGGGCACTCGCGGGACATGTGGCCGGGTTTGCTGCATCGGTAGCAGAGCTGCGAAGTGGCAGGTCGGGAGCGGGTGTGGTCGGCGTCCGTGGGGGCACCGGGTGAGAGAGCCTTCAGAGGAGGCAGGGGCTGGGGTTGCAGAGGCAGGAGCTGAGTCCGAGGCACAGAGAGTACGCCCGCAGGAGTCCGAGCGACTCTGGAGTTGGCTGCTGGTCGGACGAGGGGTCCGGAGTGTCCGGAGTTACCGGAGTGCACGCCAAAGTGGAAGGACTGGTTAGCAGCACGGTTGTCAGCAACCCGCTGCACTGCCCTGTACCATTCCTCAAAGTCGTCCTCGCCCGGACAGTCTGCGGACTCGTCAACACGGCTCTGGATGATGGAGTCCAATCCGCGGTGGAACTTCATCGTGATGTTGGAGCCCTCGGAGTATCTGGACTGGTCTACAAGGTCCCAGAACTCGTCGAGGTACTCCTGGAAAGTCGGACAGCCTTGGTGGTACCGGGAGGACTCCAGTTTCAGCATGGCGGCTTCGCGCTCGCGATCTGGAAGGAAACGGGTCCAGAATTCGGTTGCGAAGGCGGTCCAGGACTCGAAGTACGGATCCTTCAGACTCCGGAGCACCATGTCCGCGTACCCCTTAGCTTGATCCTTCTGGAAGAAGGAGACACCAGAGGATTTTGGCCTGCTCCGTTGGAAAGTGATCCAGACAGAGCTGGAAGTAGATGGAGCACGTGTTGTAGAATGCACAACCATCCTTGGGGTTTCCGTTGAAGATTGGAGAGGCAGGCTTCAGACGGAAACACGGGGTGTTCTCGGATCGACCCGAGGCATGCTGGGAGGCTTCAGTGCCCTTCAGCTCAGAGTCCGGATTCGTTTTCGGAGTAATCGGACGGGGTGTTAAGAGGAGTTCTTCGATCCGGGAGAGTGTATCATGGATGGAACTGATTTGGGTTTGGTGTTTGTACGTCTGAGCCCACAAGGTCTGCAAAGTCTCGGAGTCCGGTCCTGAAGCGACTGGCTCAGATGGTGGGATCTGGCTGGAAGCGCCCGTCATTTCGGAGTCGTCAGGGGAGCGAGGGATGGAGTTCCTTGGGTCCTCAGAGGTCGGTGGGAGTAGCAGGAGAGTGTCCGGAATGTCCGCAAAACTGGAGAGACATCGGGAGTGAGTCTGGAGTGGCGCAGGACATTTTCCGTAGGGCTCTGGTGCCAGGATGGGAGATCCTGCTCTGCTGTAAGGGCAACCTCAAGATGGCTGACAGCGCGAGCCTAGCAGAGGGAGAATCCAAAGATAATGAATAAGGCTAACTACAATACATGAGAGAGCTGCTCACCTAGCAGAGGGAGAATCCAAAGAGAACAGGATAGGGATTCTCCATGCTAGCAAGCGAAGTATATACTGTAGTAGTGTGGGAGGAATGAAGGATAACTGTACAGTACACCAGCCACAAGTCTGAACAAATATCACAAGGTACGAGGGGGCATGTGATAATGAAGTGGAGGGTAAATGCACAGGAGTCGTGCCAGCAACCTGGGGAAGTAAGCGCGAAGAGTAATGAAGTGAGGGAAGGAGGTAATGGTAGCCCGGTGTCATGAACCATGTTTGTAGACATGGTTATTTGGGATATTTTCCATTGTACTCCATCGAGCAATACCTTCACTTCATTCAAAATCCCCTATCACCCCTAGCCCCCTGTTTATCTCCTAAACCATTGATTTCCACATCTACCACCATTAGAAGATAAAACTTTTTAAATTTGCTATCCCTCTTATTTCTTACTAAAACCCCTTATCCTCTCCATTCTAAAGAACTTCTCTTTAGACATAAATTTTCCTTCTCCATTCTAAAAAACTTCCTGCATTCTAAAATTTTCCTTGCTGAATAACACAATGTTTCAGCTTATAAAATTCCTAGTCATACCATACCTTGTTGTTCAGCTTATAAATTTCTCAGTCATCCCATCCTTCTATTGTTTCAGCTTACAAATTCTCCATTTCTCCACAAATCTTATTGTTTCAGACATCCTTTCTCCATTCCAACTGTAAAATTTGGAATGTAAAATAGTTTTTTTTTTTTTTTTTTTCATGTTTCAGATGGAAAACTTCATATTTTACTGTAGCAAATTGTTCTAGCTATTGTTTTACATAGCCACAGGCCAACAGTATATAAACCCTCCTGTAGTATGTAGAAAATCAGTCTTTTATCCCCCAAAGATTCACTCTAAAGTCTCCATCTTTCCTAGTCAAGTCTGGGAACTGATCTAGCTGTACCTAGAGGGCCTAAAGGATAGGTCTGATCTAGTGCTGCCTAGAGGTTCTCATAGCAAGACAGTATAAGGTGAGTCAAGTTACTCAAGTTAAAGAAAAATAAAGTTCCTTGCTATACATTTGTCTTGATAGTTACTTGACCAAGTACCTATCATCTGTTCTATCCCCTAAAACTCCGAAAAACCCAATTCAGCCTTTAAAAATCCCACTCCTATATCTTTTTCTCACGCCTCTTTTAAATTCATAAAATCCATACATATTTCTTTTCTCACATTCTATTTGTACGGTACATTGTTGTTGCTGTGAGAAATCTTGTACTTCTCCTGCGCACTCGCACATTACTACCAATACCCATCAAAACTCTCTCTTTTGCTGATATTCAGACCGAAACCCACTCGTACTCGCACATACTCGTACTCGCGCCTACCTACCGAATATACAACCTCTTATACAACAAATAGTTGTAAACACACACACACAACATTTTTCTCACAGTTCTGCGACAACCCCTATTCTTCGTTACCAACTGAAACCAGTGTCCGAACAACTGGGCCCACACTCGATCTTCTATCAAGGACCCAGTGACCCCAGACATCCCTTTAACAAAGAGGGTGTGACATAGATTTGGTGACCACCGCAGGACACTATTCTTTTGGTCTCAAGGATACCGTTCTTGCCAAAACCACGATCATGTCCTCTACTATATCCTTTCCTGAATCTCTCTCGCCTCCCCAATCCAATTCTCCAACTTCATCAGCCCCTCAAACTAGTCAAACCACCCCTGAACTCCATATGCCTGCCCTTGAATCAGAACAGGCCGAACCATTACATACCCCTGCCCATGATTCAGACGACGAACCTTCACACAATTACCGAACATATCGCTACGCACCAGAAATGATGCCCATGATAGGGGAAAGAGGAGCTCCTCCTCTCTTCAAAGGAAGTCATGAAAAGATCACATCATTTCTAAAGAAATATAACGCACTCTGTACTCGCTACTCCATTACTCGGTCAGCCGACAAATGCGAACAGATCTTGGATTATTGCAGTGACAAGGTGTCAGTCCTTGTCGAAGCACTTCCTGGTTTCCGTCAGAGCTCTTGGAAAATACTTCAAGCGGAAATGGAGAAACATTTTGATGCAGACCGCAAAGAGAAGCGCAACACTACCAGCAAATTAGCAAAACACACCAACTACTGGAGCACCAAGAAGATCAAATCACTCACCAAGTGGAAAAAGTACGAACAGAGGTTCATCTCCAAGTCAGGCTGGCTACGCAAAACCGACAAAATCACGGAGGACTTGGAAGCAACATACTTCTGGCTGGGAATCCATCCAGACACTCGCCAAAAGATAGAAAACAGGTATCTGGCACGACACCCCTGTATTTCGGTCAAAAAGGCATTCCCTATGGCTCTTGTCTCAGAAATAGCCCAAGAAATCTTTGAAAGGGATCACTTCGAGTATAACCTCATCGACGTTGGATCAGACTTGGAAAACTCCTCGGATTCAGACTCAGACTCGGATTTGTCTGATTCATCTGATGATGAAAAGCGGACACAAGCTAAAATCAAGGCACTAAAAGCTCGGAAATCAGTCAAGTCCAAATCCAAGAAGGCCAAAATTCATGATCCCGATTCTGATCCTATCATGGAAAATGTCTCTTCCCCTAAAGAGTATGGCAATTGGAAATATAGGACTAATCCGCCAGAGGACGAAGTCGAAGGATTAATCAAGAAAATGTCCCAGATGAATCTAAATGATCCAGAATACAGTACCACCTACTATAGAGCATTCTGCTTGGACGAACGTATTGCCAAAGTCTGTGCGCCCCCTAATGTTGGACAACGATTACCTATGGGAAATCCTCCACCTCCCCGCAACAGGTTCCTTCCACCTATACGTCCCATGCCACCCAGAGTGAATTCATCATCCTTACCTTTGGCACCCAATCCCAATCCCAATCCCAATCCAGTACCTCCTCCTAATATGGCACCAAGGCCACCAATGACGTGCTATGGATGTGGAGAGCAAGGGCATGGAATTGCTAGGTGTGGACCGGTAACCGATCTTCTAAACAGACGGGTTATTGCTAGGACTCCTGAGGGAAGAATCACTTGGCCTAATGGAGCCCTGATCTATAGGGAACAAGGAGAATATCTGGTCCAATCAGTACAGCGCATAACTTCCCAGTCAACACCCATCACTTCAAACTTTGTTATGTCCATGAACCCCGATTGCTATATATCTGCGACTCATGATCTTTATGATTTTGAAGAAGACTCACCTGTGGAAAGTGATCCAGAAGAGATTGAAGTACTGGCTGTTGAACGCAATCCCAAGACAGTAACTATGAACCGTAGAGATCTGGAACGACCTGCAGTAAAATCTAGACCAGCAATTAATGAAGACACGGGAAGACGCACACGATCCAAAGGACCAGTACCAGATCCAAAACCAATTCCATCATCATCTAGACCCAGACCTGCTCCAATAGTACCAATTATTCCCACAATAAACGAACAAGCTCCTATCGATGCTCGAGTACGTCAGGAATTTACTGTGGAAGATGTTACCATGTCGGATGAGCATCCTAAACCCGCCCGCAAAACCCCTCCTGAAAACAAATCGGGAGATCCTTCCAAACAAATCAAGGCATCAGTTTCTCGTCAATCAGAAATCCTGCCCGATACAGAATTAGATGCCATTCTCCAACGAGCCCTTGGCTTGACACTGCCAGTAACCCTCGGAGAATATCTTGGAATCTCTAAACAAGCTAGAGAACACCTTGTTCGAATGTTTAAAGGAAAAACTATGAAGATAGCCAATGAAAATAGCTCACCAATGCCGGTAGCCATGGTGAAATCAGAAACTCTCCCACAAAGCTTCCAGGTTCAACTGGACAATGAAAATTATGATCGGGCAGCTCTAATTGTTGTTCCAATGTGTTTTGGCGACAAAGTCATCCAAGCTGTTATTGATTCTGGATTGCAACTCAACATAATTCATGCCGACATATTCAAGCAATCAATTCGCTTACCAGTGGATACATCACGGGTCATTAAAATGAATGATGCCAATGGAGGAACCGGCGAGCTACGAGGTTATGTGCAGAACGTGCATCTTACTTGTGGAAGTGTAGAAACTGTGGCAAACCTTTATCTTGGACAAAAGGCTCCTTTCAAACTTCTCCTGGCACGACCATGGCAACCATCAAACCGTGTCTCTATTGAAGAACGCAGCGAAGGAACATACCTCATATTCCGACCAAAGAACGAAACAACATGTTATGAGTTGTTGGTTCTCCAATCCGTCTTACGCCCAGAACAGATGTTACAAAGTATCCTATGCAAGGAGAACTCCATGCTCGCCTCTATGATGGTCCATGTCTCAATCATTGAGGAAACTCCCTCAACCAGCAAAATCAAAACTTTAGAACACAACACCAAAATCACTGCCAACCAAGATACCACACCCTTCTCAGAGAATACACCAAGCCACGAAATTGACGCTACTTCGGGCAACAACTCAGAAACTGTCCCCAGGCTAATTCAGTCCCTACCAACTAAAGAATGTGTCCACGTACCAATAGGAAGCACTTTTCGGCCAGAAAATCCCTATTGCGATCAATGCTGGGGAAATATACCCTTCCCAAACCGCGGGCAACTGGCTAGGAACCGCACCCAGATCTCCTACCAAAGTACTCCGACTGATGCTCAACACACTACAAATGAGCAGAAATATCTTGAACACAGTGAACACATCTATAACGAACTTGTGAATCTCACCTTTCCAAGTGTACGCCCAAGCTTTAACTCCTGGCCAAGCATTCCTTACTCAGCCCATCAAGAAAATCTCATAATGGAAGAGATTATACAAACATTCGATGGCCAACATCAGCAACTGTTTTCAACATTGAAATCATCAGCCTCACCAAGTACCTCTATGGCAACTGGAGAACTCCCCATTCTCCCATACTATGAACGAACTCTCCCAATTAATCATGAGCCCCGCCAGTTTTTATGCCAGATATGCACCAAAAAGCAGACTTACTCCAGTCGAAAATATGGGCATCACCAAACATCTATCTGGGTCTCAACCTAGCACAAGCAACTCCTCATTCGATTGGAGTAATGAGCCATTGGATATTACAGTGGAGAAAAGGATTGCACACCTTCCACTTGCCGAAGGATCTACCACTACCAACGGACCGACAAGACAAAATGGGCTCTACATTGGGCAGGCTGAAGGGGATCCATGGCAGAACCACAATAATCTGTCCAGTGAAACTGGAATATTCAACACACAACGCTCGGGGTTGCATACCTAAATGATACCTTGAACAAAGGTATATTCAAAGTATTCTAAATACTTTAACTATATCATCGTACAAAGTATAATTCAAAGTATGCAATGACTTAGCATAATACCTTTGTCGATGGTATTATTGACTTAGCAAACAAGTATTAAACTCCGGTAGCAACATACCTTCAAACGATACCTTGTTAATGTTTTAAAACGAGGTATTGATCAAGTATTAGAATTAAATACCCGTAGAATAGTCTTATTCAATGTATTAAACTGGGGATGTTGTTTTCGTATTTTCACTTAGTTCAAAACCAATGTATTAAGAAAGTATGATACCTATGATACATTCAAAATAAAACAATCATATTTTTCGCAATAGTATTGAACTCTCATTCCCTTACTTGAGGGCCGGTGCGAAGTCACTGACGTTTCGAAGCTACCTTCGCGGCTACTGGGTTGTAGGTACAGGTGCGGTTTCACTGGTGTGGCTTTGCGCGTGTGGCTGGGGATTTGTGCGTGTGGCTGCGGGTTCGCTGGTGCGGGTGTGGGTTCGTGCGTGTGGCTGCGGCTTGGTGATTGTGGCTGTGGCTTTGCCGTTTGTTGCTGTGGGTTCGCGGGTGTGGGTATAGCCTTTGTGGCTGTGGGTGCGGGTCCGTTTGTGCAGGTGCGGGTCCGTTTGTGCAGGTGTGGGTTTGCAGGTGCAGGTGCGGGTTTGCAGGTGCGGGTGAACGGTCACGAGTGAGGGTGGGTGTGTATTCGCGGCAATGTATCGAACATAGGTAGTGGCACAGAGGAAATTCAATTAATACAAAATATGTTTGAGATCGATTCCGGCATTAATCCCGATTATGTCTCCCATACACCTCTTTTGTCACCCACCCAGGATGACCACGACCTGGGAAGATATATAGGATATACTCGCGGCCATTTACCTCTCGGGCTTCACCAACCCTGACTGACGACCAAGCTGAGCCAGACCAAAGCCAAAGTTGCGACTCTCCTGCCGGCAAAATGACATGGTAGAATATGTCGTTAACTTCTCGAGTAATGCCAGGTGGAAATGTGGGAGGTGACACAATGGCTCTTCCGCCCCGCGAGCAAAACCACGCCGAGAAGAATTCGCCATTGATGACTTTCCTGCTGTGACGGGCGAAGGGATCTGTACAAGTTTTACTTGAAGGTTTCGTGCCTGGTGGCTTCGTGCTGCCCCCCGAAGTCAAGGGGGTCGAATGGACCTAGAGGCCATAAGACACGGAACAAGAATTTGCTGACAACGTACATCTGGTGTTTCTTTGGACTTTCCTGGTGCCGTCTTGGTCGGCGGGGGGGTCGAGGGAATGGGACGGGCCTAATAGGAAGCTGTGAGATAGGAAAATTGTGAGAGAGAAACGCGCATACATTTGGCGGTTGCTTCGGCTTGCACGCCGTGCACGGATCGATAGTTTCACGCCGGGATCAATGAAAGTAACCTTTAAGTAAATGGATTATTATTTGATTACTTTCACTTGAAGTATTTTACACTGCCACATTCAATACTATGCCTAAAAGTAAGGATAAAGTCCCAGAGACTTAACAAATTAGTATCTGGAGTCAGCAGTTTTTTTTCTTATACATAATTATTGCTTACTTTTTAGATACTTCCAGGTAAAGTAATGAACGAGGCGAGGTACAATACTTCAAGTGAAAGTAGTAAAATAGTAATGAATGAGTAAAATGTAAACAAAGAATCTTTCAATACCTCAAAACGGTAAGTAACAATGAAGTAATGACGAAGTATAAGTCATAAAAAGTACGGGGAAAGTATGGTGAAGAGTAACGATAAAGTTTAAGTCATAAGAAATATGAGGAAAGTATGAGTCACGCATACTTCACCATACTTTCCCCGTACTTTTTATGACTTATACTTTATCGTTACTTTATCGTTACTTAGCATTTTGGAGTATTGAAAGGTTCTTTGTTTACATCTTACTGATTCATTACTACTTTACTACTTTTACTTAAAGTATTGAGCCTCGCCTCGTTCATTACTTCACCCGAGAATATTCTGGAAGTTAGCAACAAGTAAGTATAAGAAAAAAAACTATTGACTACAGATATCAATTTGTTAAGTCTTTGGGACTTTAAGCTTACTTTCCGGCATAGTATTGAATGTGGCAGTGTAAGATATTTTAAGCGAAAGTAATTAAATAGTAATCAGTTTACTTAAACATTATTTTCATTGATCCCAGGGTGAAAGTATCAATCCGTGCACGGCGTGTTGGCTTTTTCCGGCTTCGAAGTTGGGACGCTTTTCGGTTTCGGCCAACTATGAATATATGTATTTGAGGCGAGCACTTGATGTTCATGAATGCTGCTACTCACTTATCGTGGGCTGGCCCCGAAGGGGGCATGGAACCGCGGTCATCTTCGATTTGCACTTGATGCTTGCTAGTTTCACAGTTTGGCGTGGCTTGAGTATATGATTCTATATATGATTCGCTTCGCTCGAACGGAGATACCGCCTTGAGCTTGGGGGGAAGTGCTGGTTCAAATTCTTCTGGTGGTGGCATTGTAGGCACCGGCAAAGCTGGATAAGGCAAACGGAATCGGAATGGCTTGCCAACTTGGCTGCCATTCAATCCAAGGACAAATCGGCGCTGACCGGGAACAAATGGAGGTGACGGCATTGATATCTGCTAGGAGTATTGGGTAGAGGGGAGACATCCTTGAGTGGCTACACCGACAGATATATGTACGAGTCGAACAAAGGGATTGTGAGCGCTTGTCGGATGTCTGCCAATCATCACATGATCATAGGGGTTACCTTCGCATGAAATTGATTAAATTACACTTCAACAGGCTACGACGTACGGCGGCGTTTACACGAAGGGCTAGAATATGATGTTTGTTAATTCGCTGTTTCTGTTCTATTGCCCGATGAGCTCCCGCGAAGTCCTTGGATCGACGGATGATCTCTAGATAATGGACGATCTTTCCGTGTCCTAACATTCTTGAAGCGTTCAACGATACTAAGGTGAGGTTAATAATTAGTGACATTAAGGGGGAAGTGGTTAGCGGCTTACTATTGTACTCGAGGTGAAAGGATAGATCAAAGTCTGCTTGAGGATTCAACGATTCGAGCTCGTATTTGTTCAGGCTACGAAGGAAACCAGGATCATAGAAATTCCTGGGTAAACCTGGTACCGGTGGGGACTTTTCAGAAAGACGTGCAGAGTCCACTCGGATGTGTGGAAACCTTCCTGGCCCGGCACGATCATCCAAGGTGAATCGGGTGGCCATATGAAGAGTGTCAAAGGTCCTAAACCAAGGCTTGACTTCTGCGGAACGCCAAGCACAACGTGCACTGATCGCTAACTTTCTCCTA
Source organism: Sanguinoderma rugosum (assembly GCA_017499575.1). NCBI lineage: Eukaryota > Fungi > Basidiomycota > Agaricomycetes > Polyporales > Polyporaceae > Sanguinoderma > Sanguinoderma rugosum. The sequence continues at coordinate 3,214,580 of VTPW01000005.1, read as the reverse complement.
CTTCGGCGCTAAGTAGAATGTCATTATTTAGAATAACTCTCAGATGCTCTTATCTGAGTTAGCAAAGAAAGTATCTTTTCTATAGATTAGATAACGCAGACATTAGTATTTTTCAATTAGCGATCAATTATTAAACTCAGGTTTATGAGATAACGATGAGATAGCTTGAATAATACTTTTCCATGAGTTATCGACCAGTTATCAAAGATCAGATATTCCGTACTTTCAGTAATGGTATTTTACTATTGTTGAAATGTTATGAAACTGGCGCGTGCAGTGTCCGGAAGCATCCGGACGTGCTACATCCGCATTTGGGCATGTCTGTATGTCCGCATGTCCGGACGGCCGCTCATCTGTATGGTTGCACGTCCGCGAATCCGCCAGTCCGCACATCCGGACCTCTGGATATCCGCACACCCACACATCCGTATGTCCGCTTGTCCATTAAATGTGTGTTCATATGTTGAAATTCTTTGTATTTTTCTACATAAGTTTGTGGATCCTCGGACATGCGGACATACGGATGTGTGGGTGTGCGGATATCCAGAGGTCCGGATGTGCGGACTGGCGGATTCGCGGACGTGCAACCATACAGATGAGCGGCCGTCCGGACATGCGGACATACAGACATGCCCAAATGCGGATGTAGCACGTCCGGATGCTTCCGGACACTGCACGCGCCAGTTTCATAACATTTCAACAATAGTAAAATACCATTACTGAAAGTACGGAATATCTGATCTTTGATAACTGGTCGATAACTCATGGAAAAGTATTATTCAAGCTATCTCATCGTTATCTCATAAACCTGAGTTTAATAATTGATCGCTAATTGAAAAATACTAATGTCTGCGTTATCTAATCTATAGAAAAGATACTTTCTTTGCTAACTCAGATAAGAGCATCTGAGAGTTATTCTAAATAATGACATTCTACTTAGCGCCGAAGTAGGAGAAAGTTAGCGATCAGTGCACGTTGTGAAGGGTGATTTGTGATCGCGTAACGCTCCTGTAGAGTCTTGCGATAGAGGTTTCTGTTGGATGAGGCACCATGATCTGTCTCATCACCGCTAACTACTTCGGGTGGCATGCTTTCCCAGAGGGGAAGACATCGCCGCATGCTTGCATCACGCTCAGCTAGTTGTTCACACATGTCTCTTCGACGATGTCTGAGCTTTAAATGTTCACCTGTTAGTGTATACTTAAGCTAGCATACTTGAAACTTACCGAGCGTTGTCGGAATTCTCGAGCCTTCGCAACTTTCTTGTGGTGCTTCCGAGCTTCATAAGCCTCGGTCTTTGGTGCATTCAAATCCTGAAACCTTTTTTGAAGCTGGTAGAGACGACGCGAAAAGGTGAAGGCCACTGCATGCTTGTCCTTACAGGAGTATTCAGTGGAAGAGACAAACTCCTCGGCAAACAACTCCCCAAGTCGTTTGTTCCACGGTGAAAAGATGCTGCCCTCTAAATCAGGGCAAAAATTTTTGATAGACGGCTGATGAGGACCGCGAGGGGAGGAAGCGTAGGCCTCGACCGAATCAGGATCGGCTGAATTGATGAAGCCCCGGTCCTTAATTTTCAGGAGGACAGAATCACAGAGTTGACGAACGTCGGCCTATACAAAGATTAGTTGAGGCACTTGTAAAATTCGGTGTTACTTACCTTAAGTTGAGTAACATCAGCCTCATCGTGGACTACGTTGTAACTCCGCTTGCGCCTTTTCCCCCTGTTCTTCAACTGTTCGGATGGACGAGGCTGTTGGCCGCGGGAGGAGTGATGACGCCTGGGAGCGCCCCGATTATTTCGAGGTTGAGAAGGTGAGGGATCGTGCGCGGCCCAGTAATCGTCCGGGCAATTCTCAGGATTGTCATCGCTGTAATCGCCGTCACCATCACCTCCGCCCCCGGCTTCATCGTCTCCATGCATGGCTTCCTCCATCAATTCCGAGTCAATATTCACGTTCCTTCGCCAGGGCAGCGAAGACCCATTCGGAGGCGAGTCTTCGTAATCGTCGTCGTCGTCGCTGTTGTTATTGTCGTCGTCGGCCTCGTCTTCGTCCTCATCCTCCTCTTTGACGGTAACGTTCTTTCGCTCTCGCGATTTGGACGACGAGGGCCTATTTGGAGCCGAGTCTTCTTCCCTATTCCTTCGCCGCGGCGCTACGTCTTCGTCGTCATCCTCCTCTTCGACGGTAACGTTCTTTCGCTGGTGCGGCTTGGGCGGCGAAGGCCTATTTGAGGCTGAGTCTTCTTCCCTGTTCCGTCGCCGCGACGCTATGTCCTCGTCTTCGTCATCGTCTTCGACGGTAACGTTCTTTCGCTGATGCGGCTTGGGCGGCGAAGGCCTATTTGAGGCTGAGTCTTCTTCCTCATCGACACTACTGTTCCTGCGCGGAGTCCCCTGCCCAGACAGCTTGTTCGGTGCCAAGGAACCCCCTCCCTCCTCCTCAATGCTGGTGTTCGGTTGCCTAGGACGCCGCATGGAAGAAGGAAGCTCGTCCGTGCTAGACTGCCGTTTCGAATATTGCCGTGGTGCACGCGGCATTTTGTCTATGTTCATGGACTCCTCGTCCTCTTGACGTATAAGACCAAGTTTCTCTCGGAGGAAGGGTCGCCCATATTGCATTGATGTTGATGACGGAGGCGCAGTGTTCTGTTCACCTAGAGCCGCCTTGGGTAAGTCCCTGACATCAACGAGACGGGTATTCCTCCAGTATTCGTGAAGAGCATGAACGGCGTCGTGGTTGGCAGGCAATGTAATGGACTCCTATATCACATTATTTGGGTCCAAGATCGTAGCGGAAAGGGATCTAGAGACCGGCGATCTCGTAGTCAAAGGTCCCTGGGTTGAGGCTGAAAGGAAGGGATCCCTCAGGATTTGAGCGTTCCAATCTACTGTTGACCCACCAGGGGCATCAGCCATTGTGGGAGAGAATGGAGGCATATATGTTGCTGTTACTCCAATATTAGCGACATCAGTAGTCCGAAGATAAAGACTTACAAGGTGAATGTTCTATAGTGAGAACCGGGTTCCGGTGCAAAGGTAGCTCGCCACGGCAAGTGTTCCTGGCGGACGTTGGAAGGTCATGTCCATAAGGCGGATCAAGAAGGTTTGTAGATAGGAAACCGCCCACAGCGTCATGTGGCGTACGAGGAACCGAAGGATCCACACCCACAGGAGCCGGGGGGTTGATCTCCTCATTGAGTGTAACGCCAAAACAGATCGTGGGCTGAGGAAACGTTGGCGGGCTCATATCGTGATCGTCGATGGCAGGTAACGGTTGCTCCTCAACATCGACCTCAGGCGCCGCAGAGATGAGGGGCCGCCTGTTTGTGTTTCGCGGAGAACCTGGGGCGCTCATATCGTCGTCAATGGTAGGTCGCTCCTCGACTTCGACCCCAGGCGCTGCAGAAATGACAGGCCGCCAACCTGGCGCGCTCATATCATCGTCGATGGCGGGTAGCGGTCGCTCCTCGACTTCGACCCCAGGCGCTGCAGAGATGAGGGGCCGCCAGCTTGCGTCTTGCGGGGAGTCTCGCGTCGATTTCTGCTTGCTGACTCTATCCTCACTGACAATCCTCGCGGAGATGGCAGGTTTCCTTAGAGTGTATACTGGCGGGGTCATTACACGATCACTGGGCAAGATGGGGTACCATTGCGTGCTGCTCTGGTCCCCACCAAGTTCGGCATCGCGTGTGGGGAAAGCAGAAATGGCACGATGCCATTGCGTGTCTTCGAGCGCCTGGCCTGTGTTAGATATTGCGGGGTTACACGTGGCCGAGGTTGCTGCAGAGGTGACGGGGTCCACTTGCGACGCCTCCCCGTTATTGCTTGCAGGCACACTGGTATTTAGTTCTTCGTCTTCAAAATTCAGTCAATCCGCGCATCCCTTCGACAATGGAATTGCGATACGCACCATCCATAAGGGATAATTCATCGCGATCGGAGTCGTCAGATTGCATATCAATATCGGCAATGTCAACGCCACGGCTCCTCGAGCCATCCTTCCCCTGATCTACAGAGGAACTCCGCATCAACAGTCAGCTTTAGCAAATGGGAAAGCCACCAACCATTGACATGGGAAGGGCCCGTAGCAAGCTTCTGTCGAGTAGACTTGATGGTACTGATGAATTTGTTAGCTTTCGTTCTTTCGGATTTGGTGGCGCGGTCGGATTTGGTGGCATAGCTAACGCGGATAGGGTGTCGTCTTGATGAGCTTCTGAAGCGCCAGGCTTCAGATGAAGATTTTGATTTCCGTTTCGATGGTTTGCTTTTTGTCATTTTTGTCAGTGTAGAACTTGTGCGCAGGAAGAGTGCGAAAGATGGGAGGAGTGGTGAACGATGCCAGCAGGTAGCCACATCCTTTTTGACAATGAATGGGCCCAAACGTGGTCGATGAATGGGGGGTCCAAACGTAGGAGGACAAAGGGAATTCGAGCAAATCCGGAGAGTTCATTATGGAATGCAGGTCTATCCAGAAATTGGTTTAGCCAGCGAAGTAGACGTGAAGCCTGCACGTCGACATCAGCCTGATGTTCTGAACGCGTTCAGCAGAAGATGATGATCATGTGATTTGTTCAGTTAGGAGGCGTTAGGAGAACATATACATCGTGGCTACGTATAATCCTCTAAGGGGAGGGCGTGAATACATCGACCTGGTATACCTGGGAGCTCCATTACAGTGCACGCGAAATGGCAAACAATATCTGAAGCTGATGTGAGCTGTTCTTCGCCGAAATTGTCTTGGAATAGTCGTCCTCCGCTGGGAAGAGACCGGAAGGGATCCTTATGGCAGAACACATTCCGTAACGGTTCAAATGGGTGGACCTGGACAAAAGTCTCAGTCTCCGTCACTCCATCAGACGACCTTCTCTGGTGTACGAAAACCATGCCGATCCTCCCAGCCGTGTGTCCGTCTGCCCCATTGAATATGATGTGACTATCACCTAACGTTTTGCTTTGAAACGACTTGCCCAGGCGTTGGACGCCCTTACGTTTCCAAACCTTGTTTGGAATATATCCGTTGAGCATTGCCGGGTCTTCGGACTGGATATGCTGTTGTAGAAGTGAAAACAGGTGGGGCGGGAGGGACTTTGCTGGTGACGTGGGCGATGGCACTGGATCAAAATCCTCATCGAATTCGAGATTATCCTGCATGAAAGTCGATCTTATATTTGCACTCTGCTGAACGGACAGTCGATCCACAAAATCTTGAACTGGCGGAGGAAGTGTCGAGCCGCCAAACAGCGCCCGGAGCTTCTGGCCTTGGCAAAATTTGATGAAAATGGTTTTCTCCAGTTCACCTAGGTCACAAAGGAGTGATGAGAGATGTAACTACAAAATAGACGCACATAAACATACCAAACTTCGAATTTGTCTGAATACTTTGCATGAGGCCATTGAATCGCTCGAACGCGAAACAACGCCAAGAGTGGGTCGGCCCCCACCGTCGAAGATGCTCGCCAAAGTGAAGCGATAGGTGCTGATAAGGAGCTATAGACGTTCCAGGGTATAGTTCGAGTAGCTTGTGTAGATAGCGATGAGTGTAGTGTTCGTACTGCTTCACTTGAGCCGGAGTGATGGTTTGCAGAGAGCTCAATCTGATGGCTTGCACCAAGTCCATGAAGTTGTTCAGGACCTGACGTGTACGACTCTCCTGATCTGCAGCACCCCAAATTCTGATCAACGTGATTGGAAGATGAATCATGCAGAAGGACTTCCATTCATCTGCCTTCAGTCGACCTTGCTTAGCAGTCCCGGGGTGCTTGGGTCCACGGCTTACCCAGCTCGGCAGCGTCGTACGTCCCATGTCCTGCCTCACTTCGCCCAAAGTGACTCGTCCGAGCACCCGGGATTGTCGTCCGGCGTATCGGTTTGGTGTCTTTTTCCCTTTCAAAAGGCGCTCCCGCTCATCAATGATGCCGACGTCCTTCCGCTGACGGGAATATTAATATTCAGATATGAAGAATCGTCCAGGAGTGACATACCGCTTTCTGTATTGCATCGGTCATACTCTCGAGGGAAGACTTAGCTGGCAAGCCTAGTCCGAGTATCACATTACATATCGTTCTTGCCTGTACAAGGCTGAGGTTCTTCCGCATGAATGTCTTCGTCCCGGATTCATATAGCTGACGGGCAACGTCCGCTGTTGTATCAACCCGAGGTCGAATTACGCCGTTGGTATCTAGAGGATCTCCTTTGCCATTGAACCAATGCTGCGCGACACGCTGTCAGGCTGTTAGATAGTACTTCACTTGGCTGGGAGCATGAGTCACTCACATGGTCAATCAACTGCTGGACAAGCTGATCCTTGACAAGCTTCTTGGTGTATCGAAGTCCTTCTTCGTGCGATAACTGCCGTAGAACATCTGCCGGGCATGTCTTCAGGTCCATGTCACTCCCTTCATGAAGTATGTTTCTGGCAGCAGCAAGCTGTGAATCGTTCGGGCCTTCGCTTGTGCTATCAAAAGTGATCCCATCCCCATCGTCAATATCGGCGTTCATCCCCCAAACCTCGCGACAGTGGCGTTGAAGCATTCCCAAGTAAAATCCATGCATCGAATCGATCACGACGTGTTTAGTGGGGTCCCAGTACGGCAGGCGAAGGAGTTCGCTCCAACGGACGTGACACAAGTCAAAATGCTTGTTACGCGCCTCCTCAGTAAGTTTGTTCAACCACTCTTTTGCTAGTGCACGATGCTCTTCATTGCTGCGCCGTGGCCAGCTCTCATAGTCCAAGTTTTCCATTTGCAATCGCTGAAGTTTACATTCGTGACATTGGTCATCACAGCCTGCGTGAGCGAACCCAGATATTTGTCGGGCAGCGGGCAAATCACAGACAAGTGGAACGAGGGCACAGCGAATAAGTAGCCCGCGAGGATGGGTGGGGGTATGCGTGAGGAATAGCCCATTGTACCATAGATCAAGCAAGTCGTTGATAAGCGGTCGAAGGTAGTGGTTAATCTCACTGTGGGATGGTGCGTCCGGGCCGGGAATGACGCCAACAAGATAGATGTTTTCAACGAGGAAGCGAAGCGGGCGGGGAAGCTTCAAGCAGGCCATATACATGCCACCGATCTTGACAGCCTTCCCCGCTACGCGATTTCCATATGGATTCAGCGAATCGAAATTGAAGCTAAAAACGAGGCGCCTTTCGTTCGGCAACTTGACCACAAACCTGCCGTCACCATCAGGTCCTTGAAAATCTTGGAGGATCGACCCGTCCCATATGTCCCCCATGCTCCCCGCCTTGCCCCCCCCTCATTGGATCCTTCATAGGGATCCCAGTCCAATGCATTTGCTATGTCGGGCCGGCAAAACATCCATGCGATCCAGTGCTTGAAGTCATGATATAGGAATTCACGACAAGCTTGTATCCGCTCGCTCGGTGTCTCTCGGCGTAAACGAGCACCACATTTCGGGCCCATGTAAGTGGTACGGGCGGTACAGGTGGTTGGGATGGAACTAGGGACGGCCGGGTCAAAGCCATGCAACGCCCAGCATTTGGGACAGGAGGCAAATGAGCGATATTTGGGGGAAAGGGACGGTAGAGCATTGAATATAGTTCACGCATCATTGGGAATATTCTTTGACATCTCGAAGGTAGTTTGGGCGTCACTAGGAATGTTACTTGCCGTATTGCCCACCGATGGCACGGGGTGGGCAGACTCATTCGCAGAGAGATGAAGAATGCTTTGTATTCCTTTCAAGACATCGCTAACCGCTTTCAATGATAAATGGGACAATATGTTGAGTGACGCGGCGAGCAGGAATGTCGTTAGAATGATAGGATTGAAGTGAAGATAAGGACGGTCCATGACATCAGCTGCCAGTTGTTTAGTAGCAGTCCCTCTGCGGAGATAATCCACGTACTGGTATCGAGTAAGTTACCCTTGTATCGATGATGATTGACAGCCGCCACCCGAAGAACTTCCCATTGTTCTTTCTTCAGGCATTTAACTTGGGACACAGCGTCATCCAACGAGCCTGTCACTATCTCCTCCAAAAGACGAAGCTTGGATGTTGCGCGCCTCTTGGGATGAGTTTGGATGTAGGATCTAGTAAGAGCAAGCCACGCTTCAAATCGTATTATCTCCGTGTTTGCTGCAGCGATCGGATCCAGTAAGAGGAGAGCATCACTGTCCGCCCGATTCTTCGAGATTACTGGAGAATCAGCGGTAGGAGGGCTTGCGAAGACAAGGGGGCCAGATGCGCACAAACTTGAATTCGAAATGGATCCCAAGCGGACCTGAACGGACTTGAGTTGGGTGTGAAGCTGATCGATGGATTCCTGTGGAGAAGAAGGCGGTTCCCTCGATGTTCTGCGGTGGATATCATCCATCGGCTTCGGCGCATTCCAAGCTTCGTGTGGCTCACCAGAGCGCATCGAGGTGAGAGGTAGATCATCGAGGTGAGCTTGTGAAAGCAAAGCGTCCCAGTAAGTTCCAACTCCTGACCGGCGATACTTTGCTCTGTGTGCCTTGTACTCAGAAGGTCCGAGGAGCCGCCCCTTGACGATGTTCGGTTGTCCGTCAGGAGAACTGATGACGGTGGTGGAACGGCAGCATTCCCAGCATTCACATAGATGGTGTTTCTGTGACGTGGGTTTAGTATTTCTACCGACAACTTTACCGCGACGGAGGAAGGGGGGCATGTAGATGTGATAGACCAAACGAGACATGTACAATGCATTGATCAATGAAAGATCTCACGTGATCGTGTCCCGCGAGTCGCAATGATCATTTCGTGTCGCGACTTGGTGGCAAGATAATTCAACCACCATGAGGGATATAGACAAGCTCAGGCTCAGACTGGACTTGTCGGTAAGGATCGCGCGAGAATCTTTGGAGCTGGTAGTGAGTATTAGAATTGATTCTCTTTGACTAGCTTACGCTACTCTTGTGTAGGACATCCATTTAGCGAACCTCAAACAAGAACAGGGAAGGGCGCAACAAATCAGGCAGCTTAAAAGACAACTCAGTGGCGGCTTATTGGAATATCCAAGTGAGTATATTCAACTATTAAACCGTTTGCCATGTCATTTCTATGTGGTTTCGCAGGACGAACACTTGGCGCCGTTGACGAACTGCCACCCCGACGCGCTCGAGCTCTCCCACCGCCTAGTGGATTTGTAGAGAACAATCGCGAGATCGGGGCTTCGGGAAAAGCTCATAGGTCGCATTTACGTTCGACACCATCTCCTAGCCTACCGTCAACACCTACGACACCCTCAACGCCTGAACTTGATGTGGCACAACTGGAGCTTGATTTGCCTTCCCCTATCTCCGACTCGGATTCTTTCTGGGATCTGAATTCGATCGCCAGTACCGGTTGGGATGAGGATGAATCAACGGCCGCCACTGACACTCCTCCTCCTAAACATCCTCTGAAACACAAAAACATTTGCGTACCGACTAGTCGCATATCCAATATTCGCAAGACCAAATTCTCTGGATTGGACCCCATACGCAAACTTGCCGTCTCATCCCCCATATCCGGCTCGCATCGACTTCGGCCTCTAAGCTCTATGTCCGGCGTGGGTCAGCAAGCCGAGCATCTACACTTTGACCGACGCTACAAACGCAAAGCCTACAAGTATGATACAACACTCCTCATGCCCGACTCCGTCCTGGAATCGACAGTCCCAACATTCTCGTCCAACAATCATCAGGCACTCCTACAGCTCGTCTTTTGTCGCTGTATTTATCTATTTTGCTTCCTATTCATGCTTCTACTACTCTATCTTATTGCGGCATTCACACTTAGCGATGTTCTGTCCCCGGAAGAATTTCCTCCAGATATTCTTGATGTAATACGTCGTGCGCATAAATATTGACGCGAATTTCGTTCGATCCGAACCACATGTCGAGATGGGCGGAATAGACGCCTATCCTGAGCGGCGGCCAGATCTTATCTTGATTCTTATCTTCCTTTGTTTCAACGACCGTATATATATAATTTGTGTATCATCGAGCTGTGGCAATTGTCGTTCGCCATGGCCATGGCTCACCCACCGTGAGTGGCAATCGAAATTGATGGTCCTCTTCTAATGCTCAGGTTAATTTTAGCGATCATCCTATACCCCCCTGCGTCGTCTTCGCCACCTCGTTGGCCTCTATTGTCATTGAAACGGCCGTTGGTTCTATACCCCTCCAAAGTGCGCGGATGGAGGCGAAAGTCGTTATAGCTGAACGAAGTGATCACCGATGTGCGTACACTTCGCCACTTTACTACTGACATCTAAGGATGGACCACTGTCAGACATTTTACTGGTCGGGTCCGCCAAATGCGACAGTCCTTTGTATTCAGTAGACATAGAAGCCGTCGAGCTACACTTGGTATTTGATGTGGTGCGTCTCATCACAATTCTGGGTAAGATTGTATTAACTCTTTTCAGGACCATCTCTCTGTCAAAGTAGAGTATACATTACCCACAGTGAAGACATTGGATTTCGCTGGCTCACTACAGCTCCCATGTGCTGTTGCCTTTTGCCTCAAGTTCAACAACCCCCTAATATTCCTCTCGTTTCGCTACTATGCTTGCTCGCGAATGCTCCCGCGAAATTCAAAACCAGCCGACGGCGAGGGCGAGCAGCTGGTAGATTTCTTTGCCGGCTGCCACACCATCGAGTACCCAAACGACATGCCAACTACCGCTCGCAAGTGTCACATATTAGTAGTTGGGTCCATGTTTGCATTAGCAGTGATGTCCTTTGTATCAGCCCAAGCTTTCAGAGTGAAGTCATTCTGAACGTAGTACATGTTCATAATTACAGTGTCAATAATCAAGAAGTATGGTTGCTATTCTTCAGCTTGCGTAAGTAATAGGCGTGAGAGGCAAAAAGGACAAAAACGATGACGAAACATAGCCAGGAGTGCCGACTCCGCTGGGCGGCTGATCTGACCTTCGAGTTCTCTGGGGGAAATGTTAATGAGATCGAGATCTATGGTCGATTCGTGTGACGTACTTGGATTTACTCGATGATTTACTTGGTGTGATTTCCAGATATTTATTTGGCCACTGGTTGTGCTTCCTGCAATGAGAAATCGATTGGTCAACGCGTCACACTCTCCCGCAAGTTGAAGAATCTGGCCCGCTGATAATGTGGCCATTAGCCACGAGCGGAATAAATGATCACAAATGATCCACCTACAAGGAATGGAAAGCGGCGCATGGAAGCTGAGGAGATTTGTGATATCCCACAGGAATACCTTTCGACCAGAAGCCCCCACAAGGGCCGTGCCGCCATGTATGAAGGCAGCAGGGCGATGGGATGAGGAGTCACCAGACTCAATATCTGGTTGAAATGAATGAAGGAAGACACCCGTATTGATATCGTAGATGTGAAAACTGTTGGTCTTGTTCGAGGCTACGAAGTGGCGACCGTCGGGGGCGACAAGTCCTCTAGGACTGATGCAAGTCATGAGATAGTAAACTCTATGGTCGGTTGCCTCACCATTGATTTCGCATTGGCAATTCCAATTGCGGGTGAAGGGAAATGTTCGGCCCAGTTGCCTCAGCATTAACACGCCAAATCCTGCAAGTCGATGTCAATGAAGCGGAAAGAAAGAGAGCCGGATCCAAGACAACACACAAGATTCCATTATTGAGATAAGAAACGACAATGGTGTCGTTGTCGACCCAACCAATGGAGGTCACTTGGACTTTGTGGTTACCACGAGAATGAGTGGCCGGGGGCGGAGGAATAGTCATGACATGTCGAAGGTCTGCATGCGACTCTAGTAGCCATGCGGTCCAGAGTCAGCCAGGAGAAAATTTGCTGGATAGCAGCTGTGACAACGGTACATACCATTAGGCTTCCATATTTGCACGATATCATTACCACCAAGTGCGATCGAGGAGTGGGAGTGATAGGGCGCGATGAATTCAATTGGAGAGTCCAAGGGGTCAAAACCTGTCAATGTCTAACGTAGTGTTGGTCAGTCAGCAGCACCGCGCAGGTCTTGGGTCTTACATGGCTGTGGCCCTGCGCGACATCGATGGTAGCTGTTAGCAACATGCCATCGGAAAATCCACCAAGAAATTGCTGTCGATGTGTCCAGGCTACGGATAATGCCTTCGCGTTATCCCATGGCATCTCAAATTCTTTCTCTCCTGTGTCGCAGTTCCACACACAAACAGAAGACCCGATGGCGGCGGAGATATATTGACCCCCAGGAGAGAAGGCAATCAATTTAGATGTGTGGATAGCGCCTTCATGGGTGCAATGAATGGTGCGCTTGTGCTTGTACTGGAGGACCATTTTCGAGGTAGTTAAGAGGGTAATTAGAGAGCACGCCACCACCGTGATTGATGCCATGAGTCGCGTACATCACGTGCATGGAGGACCACATGACCATGGGGTCGATGAACTTGACCGATTTGCTTGCCATGGTCAACACATTACATCCTCTTCAGTTGCCTCTGATCATCATCTGCCGCCATGAATCAACGCTTCATGGTGGATCCGACTGTACAACGGCCGACGTCTTCCTGCCAACAACTACAGATACCTCGTCTCCCGACCAGTCTGCGTCCACACCAACCACGATACCCTTCCTACACCTGGATCGTGATTTGCGTTATTCTATGCATTGGAGCCTCAACGACATTCTTCCGCTGGTGTAAACATTGCGACATTGCTTCTTCGGCGATCTATGGCTTAACATTCACCGCCAACATCGATGTAGCAGATTTCTGGCCCCAATCTCGCCATTCCCCTCCCTCCGTCAACCACGCCCTACTTTCGGGTGGCGCAAGGATTATTCATCATCTTACTTCTCCGTCCTATAATCCCCAACGGGAGGATTTCCGTCGCCAGGTCTTCGCCCCCATCTATGCCTTGAGAGATAAGTGGCTGGGCTTCAAACTATCGGAACTCCACTTGAGCATACCACGAGATGCCATTCGTGATACACCCTACAACCGATGCTGGGAATTCACTGGACATCATGGTCATATCACCGTTGCCCTTCCGAGCCCTGTTTTCCTCACTCACGTTAGTATGGGTACTCCCCTGGCGGTGGGATCACTGGAAGTACCGAAATCTGTTCGCGTTTGGGCCCTAGTCGATGACAAATCCCTGATATCATCCTCTGCCTCCGTAGCACCTCACTTCTTTGCTCGCGCTGGGGCAATACCTCAAGAGATCACGACACGCCGCTTCATTAGGCTTGCCGATTTTCAGCTAGGCCGAAATCACAACTTTCATCCGGTTACAATGGCCATGGCAGGTTACACCGTTGACACCATCGTCTTTGAAGTCCTCAGTAATCACGGAGGAAACTTCACTTGTCTCTACCGTCTGGGTGCCTATGGCACTCCTTAGGCGCGCGTCCGGGTGGTCGTGGAAATATACTTCTATATATATATATACTCGAATCTTTATTTAACGCGCTGGAATCACAAAGGGCTCAGTCCTCATCGCTTGTTCCTCACCACCACACTTGCCACTCAACACCACTCCTGCCACTATTAATTATCCTCTAAAGCTTTGGATATGACGCTTTGGTGAGCCTCCAATCTACCATATATATATATGTCGCTCAATTCGTATGTTGCTCATGATTAGGGTGTTAACTATCCCGTCGAACTCTCGCTCCGACGCCACTATCCTCACCCAGCCCGTGCGCTTAACGAACTCGGCATTCGCTGCTATTGTAGGCAAAGAACGCTGCAACATTGAGCTCCATCTAAGTCGAGGCCCGATCGAAGACCCAGTTGTCTGTCATCTGGGATCGTTAACTCCTGGGAAGGTGTGTTCGACTTCGTCTGCTAACGTCTGTAGCTCAATTTCCCTTTGTACTTTAGGTGGAGCGCTATGCCCTCGACCTAATCCTCGATGTTGGGCGCGAGATCGTCTTCATCAATAAAGGTGACAGGTGAGAATGACATCACACATCACAGTATATATCTATATATCTCACTTCTCGTCCCCTTGCTCAGTGCTATCTGCCTCTCTGGCTACTACCTTGGATCCGAAGCACTCACGAATACCGACCGCGATGAAGGCACCGAACGTCTTTCGCGTTCGAACAGTGTGGACTCTGTGGCGGCAATGTTGCTACCTGCGACAGGTCTATCGCGATCAGATTCTGTGGGGTCTGTTGCGACAACCTTGCAGCCTCGATTGAAGAATTCGGCCACTCTCGGCCGCCGCAACAGCAACTTGTCAACCATCAGTACTACCTTTCACGCAATCGAAGCCAAAGCTGTCGGGAAAGGACGCAAGCGCAAGGCGGACGCCGTTTCCACTGCGATGGCCGCGAATTCCAAGGCCAAGGGTGGCTTACCCAGCGTTACCAATAAGCGAAAGCTTGACCCTACCACCAATATCGCCCCGCCACCAAACGACGCGCCTGCTGCACCAAACGACGTGTCTGCTTCACCAAACGACGTGTCGCCTCCTGCGCTCACCGGCATGACGTACTCCGACAAGCACAAGGGTGATGGCGACGTTGCCGTCCAGGATGCCGACGTCGAGATTTTCTTCGTTCTCTCAGTTGGGAAAGTTGACGTGCGCTGGCGTCTCTCCCCTACCACAGTAAGTAGCCTCGTCTAGGTTGATAGTTCCATACTCAGCTCTTTTTCTCAGTTCAAGTTCACTGTGGGCCACCCGGATGTGATCAAAGGTGCGTAGGCATATTTCCAGCAGCACAACTTGCAATGTCATTCTCCTTTCTAGGTTTAAGCCTTGGTGTTTTGGGCATGCGCCCTGAAGGTGAACGCCATCTCACTATCCCTGCGCATCTGGCTTTTGGAAAGCAGGGCCTTGGTGAAAAGACTCTCCTCTATTCCGCTTACGGCGCAGGAGCTGTGCCCCCTGATTCCACGGTCAACATGAGTACGTTCCCATCCCAATGTCTTTCATGCTTTCTTATATTGTCTTGCAGAAGTGAAGATGCACAAAGTCTACCTTCCGGACGATCTCTATTGATCAAGATGCCCATTTTCAAGGCCATGGGCAGAATCCTCTTTTTTTTTTACCTCTTCCCAATGTGTCCTCAGTCTCCTCTTTGTGTCTATTACTAGAACCGTGTTAATCATCGATAACCGAATATATCTCCCATCTCCTATACGGTCACCTGATATTAAATCCTGAAACTCCTAGCGCTTATCTTAAGATCAGCGCTATTCTCTCGACTTTCACGGACAGTATATGGTCGGACGCGACAGTCTGAGTAGTGCACAACCACGGATGAGTTTCGATCTTACCATTACTGGCCCTGGAGGCAGGCTCGGAGTTGGGAGTCTGCTTTGAACGCCGAATGAGGTGAGCCTTTGTTCGTACTTTCTTTAAAGCTCATCCCCACCATTCCCTCTCTTTTCTTCCCCCCTTCCGTTCACCAAACACCTTTGGTCCCGCACCATCATGGTCTCTGCTCTATCTCAAATGATTACACCAACATCTGCGAATGTGAGCCCACCAGTTGCCTCTCAATACGGTTACGATTGACCTTAGTCGCGTAGGACAAGTTCTCTTTTGTCAGTGTCCGTCATTACTGCTCTACCTCGCGTCTTCCAGTCATTCGACAAATACCTCTCCGAAACGAACACCCTTGTCTTGACGGATTGTTTACAGACGACACGGCCCAACCTCGCCGCCACAACGTCGTCGTTACAGTCTCACTCGGGACAAAGACGCAGCCGTTCCACATATTCTTCAAGGCAGGTAGAAGGTTACCTTTGAACAGCTCTCTGCGAGATCTGCAAAGTTGCCGTGCATGGCCACACCGGTCGCATGGCGTCGTGGTAGTGATACGAAGAGGGCAGCGCAAGAACTTCATCAACATTCGCGGGGCAGACAGGAAAATGGAAATCGCGGGCGTGAAAAGGTGCGTCGACAAGCCCTCCATACGCTCACTCTATTGATTCATTCAATATTGCCAGTCTTCTCCGACGCCTCAAGCTCAAAGGGATTCGTGGTATTCCGCACGAATTCTACTGTCGCATGCGTTGACATGTGTTGACATTATCTTGCACCCAAATCCTCGTATAACCACTCGCCTGTTCATAATAAACGGGATGTTAATTCTTGTAACTCTGATAATAAATAAAAGTGTCCCGGCAGTGTCTTCAGAATGTTAGAATTTGTCACAATAAACCCTCACTCGTGACCGTTCACCCGCACCTGCGAACCCGCACCCGCACCTGCGAACCCGCACCTGCACCTGCGAACCCGCACCTGCACCTGCGAACCCACACCTGCACAAACGGACCCGCACCTGCACAAACGGACCCGCACCCACAGCCACAAAGGCTATACCCACACCCGCGAAGCCACAGCCACAATCACCAAGCCGCAGCCACACGCACGAACCCACACCCGCACCAGCGAACCCGCAGCCACACGCACAAATCCCCAGCCACACGCGCAAAGCCACACCAGTGAAACCGCACCTGTACCTACAACCCAGTAGCCGCGAAGGTAGCTTCGAAACGTCAGTGACTTCGCACCGGCCCTCAAGTAAGGGAATGAGAGTTCAATACTATTGCGAAAAATATGATTGTTTTATTTTGAATGTATCATAGGTATCATACTTTCTTAATACATTGGTTTTGAACTAAGTGAAAATACGAAAACAACATCCCCAGTTTAATACATTGAATAAGACTATTCTACGGGTATTTAATTCTAATACTTGATCAATACCTCGTTTTAAAACATTAACAAGGTATCGTTTGAAGGTATGTTGCTACCGGAGTTTAATACTTGTTTGCTAAGTCAATAATACCATCGACAAAGGTATTATGCTAAGTCATTGCATACTTTGAATTATACTTTGTACGATGATATAGTTAAAGTATTTAGAATACTTTGAATATACCTTTGTTCAAGGTATCATTTAGGTATGCAACCCCGAGCGTTGTGACAGTCATGACGAGGCCTCGAAACGCAGGAAGACCTGGAAAGGGAAAGGCGTTGACAGAAATCCTCGTCCAGAACGGTCAGATTTACTGAAACAACACGAACAAGAACTATGGAACAACTCACAAATATACCATACCCCATATATGGCAAACCAACTCCAAACATCAGAAAATTTGGAGAACAGTACCCCAGCTATTCCTACCGAATCATCTAGCACATCGGGAGAGTCTCTCTGTGATCCCTTGAGTGAGGATAACATGTTGAACGCCGTAGCACAGCGCATTGAAGAATTTGTCTTGAAGATACAACAAAGTCAAGCCAATAATATCGAGACCCCAGTAAACAATGAAAAAGCAGTGCACCTCAAAATCCTGCAGGGATCTGCTATCGAAACCAATCAACTCACCACCATTCATCCACCCATTTTTTTTCACCTACCCAAAGAAAATCTCCCGCCAGAAAGCTGTGGAGTGGAATATAACAGAGACACACGGTACGGAGTGGGCGAAATACTTTCAGCCATAACAACAACTTCTGAACCATCAATATCCTCTAAATCCTCAACCTCTTATTCTGTCCTCAATACAGGAATCATAAACCAAAATCTCTCCGAACCATCCTTTCCAAAACACCAAGACAACCAGTCATCCACAGCAAGAACAAACCACTACGATGAGAGCAGTAACAATCAACCAGTTCCCATCCATAATGGCACAAGTCCTAAAGCAGAAGATAAGCTGACGGGCAAGAAGAAGCCAGAAACAAATGTGCCTGCAAGTTCGAAACGGTGCCATTATCAACCTGCATACACTCAAAAAACCGAATCCTCGATTGGCGACGGTAATACCACGACTATTCCCGCACAAACATCTGTCGGACCTGATCCTACCCAGCAAACGAACACGACTTACATTGGGAATGGAATAAACCGGCAGCGGACTCAGATTTCCCGGGAGAATAGCATTCACGGCCACAAATGGCCACGACCAGACGAGAAACTACAGCAGTGTATCTTTCAAGAGTCAGATCCTTTCGCAAATCAGCAAGAGCCCAAAAGATGGGAAAATAAAACGAATGCCCACTCACTTGTAGCACCAAAACGCGACAAGTCCCTTCGGTCTCCAGATCTAGAGATACAATGTGGTAATGACTGGGTTCCGAGGCTTGGTACTACAGAACCTAACAGAAAGAATGAGGGAAGCGCTACAACAAACAAAGAGTGCGACTCACTGGAAGATGTGAAGGACAGCTCCATTGCCCAATACTCTCGCACCTTGGAAAATGAACCCCTTCCCGATGAAAACATGCTCGTTATCGACAAAAGAACGACGATGACTATGAAGTCCGCAAATGGAGAGGTTACGACACACGAAAAAGGCACGCAGTATGGAGGCATAGGCTGTAAGGGCAACCTCAAGATGGCCGACAGCGCGAGCCTAGCAGAGGGAGAATCCAAAGATAATGAATAAGACTAGCTACAATACATGAGAGAGCTGCTCACCTAGCAGAGGGAGAATCCAAAGAGAACAGGATAAGGATTCTCCATGCTAGGAAGCGAAGTATATACTGTAGTAGCGTGGGAGGAATGAAGGATAACTGTACAGTACACCAGCCACAAGTCCGAACGAATATCACAAGGTACGAGGGGGCATGTGATAATGAAGTGGAAGGGGAATGTACAGGAGTCGTGCCAGCGACCTGGGGAAGTAAGGGCGAAGAGTAATGAAGTGGGGGAAGAGGATAAAGGTAGTCCGGACGAGCCCCGAAGTGTATAGACGAGTCCGAGCGAGTCCGAGCGAGTCCGAAGTGCGGGAAGACTCCGGAGTCACCGGACGTGGCTCGGATGTGAAAAGAGTGGTCGGAAAGGAAAGGGAAAGGAAAGGGAATGAAGTGGATGTACGTAAGAGTCCGTGGGATGAAGGAAACGAGAAAGGAACGAGGAGGAAGGGAGAGGGACAGGGGAATAGGAGAAAATAGGAGTGTCCCCTTACATAGGCGGTTCATACGCATCCGAACGATGGACCAATAAGGAATCCACGACGGCGAAAAGCGCCCGCAGATCTCTCATAAACAATGGCTTCGAACCCACGCACGAATGACACAGAGATTCGAGTGCCACGATGGATAGCAGAGTTGCGCATGATACGGGGGGGCATGGCCAAATCGTCATCACCACGAAACCTAACATGGGAAACAAGCAAGACGATGAGACAAACGATAAGAACTTCGACTCACCAGGAACCCCAAAGCACCTCCACCCTACCCGACTCTCGCCTACCGCGCCCAATGAGAAAACATCCAATAACGACTGTGGGCCTTTTATCGTCCCGAAATTACCCATTGAGCGATGGAATGATGGGAACGCTGCGAGATCGGAGACAGGAAATGAGTTAAACAACAAGAAGGATGAAAGATTTGACTCACCTGCGAACCCAGAACTCGGTGATAGTCCTCGTCTCGCATACGGCCCGGAAATTGAAGCTTGGCTTAGCCGCAGAACTGCGCTCACCATTACAGAAAGCATGCCCAGCAAATTCGAATCATTGAATAAGGAAGAAGGCGCACACGAATCTGGCATGGATTATGCAGGCGTCGGCGAGTTTTATACCCCAGGGTGACGGTCGGAGGCGGTATCCATGACGGCTAGAAACAACCGAAGAATCCCCATGAACGATGGAGCGAAAATGTTGATGTTGAAACCGGGAGATGCGGAGATTAACCACGAAAAGGAGCCTGGCAATTGCGAAGGGATGCATACTGGAGAAAGGATCCGACAACGCAAAGCATTGAGCGTTACGACGAAGAACGGGGGTGTGTACGATAATAGGCAACAAAGTCGAACAGACGACACGAGTCCTAAACAAAGACAGGAACAGAACGATGAGACGAACAATAAGACATACGACTCACTGGGAAACCCAGCACGCCACCATATTCCACTCTCATACCGCCCGGAGAATCAGAGCCTACTCGGATATGGAAATACGCCCGTCCTTGTCAAAGGAATACCGGTGGAATCTAAGACCTCGAATGGAGATTATGGGACGCGGGAAATAGGTACGAAATGTGGAGGTCTTGGAACATTAAGCATTCCAGAAAGAGGTAGGGAAACAGTATCCACGATGGTGCGAAACAGCCGTGGATTTGCAGGAATCGAGGAGGGCGAACCGTCAATACTAGAGTCGGAGAATATCGAAATCATCGACGTCAAGAACCAAGAAGGCGTGCGTGGGAACTCCGCCTTGGAACAGTTTGAAGCGCCTCACCGCCGTTCAAAAACATTGGAGGACGTCGATAATACACTTCCTTTTGCGCTGCATAAATCAGATAAGCACGAATACGAAATCATTCACGACGCACTTACCAGTAAACCCGAATTCCCTCCAACAACGATAAGAAATGGGCCCGAAATGGCTAAGTTAGCACCAACCACCGAAAACGAAGACTTACTTCCTGGAAACCTTCTAGGTATGGAGGCGGACCGATCGAACGGTGCAAAAATGAATCTTGTGGACGCGAATCTGCTGGGCGCTCAGTTAGTAAGATGGGACCTGGCACAAAAGAGCCCTCATGCTTACTTCCAAGATAATACCCCGAACGATATAAGTATCCCAACGCAAACGACGAACGACTCCTCATCCCAGAACTTGCATCGCCGTGCGCCTCTGAGACCCCAACCTTCGATAACTCAGCCTACCAGCTATCCAACCGTTCCAGTATTCCCAGTCAATATGTCCGCCAACGACGTCAACCCCGGTGCTGCCAATAGCGAATTCAACGCTGTAAAAGAGCTCCTCGCTAAGTTACCCATTAGCGTTCGCGTTTCTGAAGCCATTAAGGTGCTCCACGAAACCGGCAAACCTCCCACCGTTGAAGTCGACAAAATCACACAGCCAGCAATTGCGCTCCCCATGACGTTGAACGCTGCGTCGCCTGGTGAAGACGTCACTATTGACAGTCGCATTCGGCGTTATGCTACGACTCAGCAAGCCTCAGGTGACGACCAAGCTCATAAAGTCGTCGGAGTCTTGACCTCTGCGGAATTCATTGAACACCAAGAGTACAATCTGCCCAACGGAAAGGTGTGCGTATTCCTAGCTACGGATATTCACCTTTCGCGTCGCAGCACGGCTTGCCCCAAAGAAGTCCAGTGCAACTATGGGCACGCCTACATCGTCCTATCGCAGCCCAACGAACCAGAGAAACCCCAGCCAGAAGCGGGCCTAGCTTTAACCAGTACAGTAACATATGCAGCTGCAGATCATCCCAATCCCGCCGATTTTCTCCGAAAGATGGTAGGCCTTGAGGAGCCTATTCCACCCATTCAGGACGACGAATCGACCACTAAGCAGCCAGAGCATCACGAAGAAACCACCCATAGAGGAATTATTCAACCAGTGAACCCATATCCTCAGCCTCCCACTTATCGTGATGTCACAGCCAGAATTCTTACTCCACCCCCTCCCATCATTCGCCAACCTTCTTCCGCACCCAGCAACAAGGGAAAAGCTCTGTCTCGACCGTCCTTTCGGAATATTCGCAGCCCCAGTCCTGTTCGAAACTTTGGAGAGCCCCGAAACCGTCGAATCAACCGTTCCCCCACTCCTTTCCCCTTTCCCAATCCTAGACCCTCCTCAGCGCGGTCAGTCTTTCCACCCAGCTCCAGTCGTCACCAGCACCATCGCTCACTCGTACCCGTTAATGTCCCCATCATCAACAATACTCCACTCCTTCCTCCTGGTCGGCCTATTCCCAGCCTACCTACGCGACGACATATTCTTGAAGAGATCAATAAGGAACGAACTCGTAACACCGCCACGCAGTTTCCTGAGTCTTCCTCTCGCAATGAAGTCACCATCCGGTCTGACAACAATTCCGCAGTAACAGTAGAAGTCAACATGGAACCAGAATCTCAAGAAAATGCTATGGAACAGGATATTGGGACCCTGGACTCTATTGCGTCTACCCCAACTTTGGAAACACAAACCAAGTCCCCAATCGCCATAGGAGAAATGGAGGCAGCTCCCACACTCATCCTTTCTTCCTCCATTCCGCCCACTCAGACTGCCAATAATTCGCCTATGTTGTCCTCCCTTCAGCTCCAATATCCAGACAGTGAAATGGACGTTGTCATGAACCAAGTCTGTACGACATGGTATTCATGTCAGAATGGGTTATTTTACTCAATTGAACTGCCAAGTCAATACCACCCAGTCCACCCATCTCTCCTATCAGTTCCTCCGCCCTCCTGTCTGCCCCTATTCTCCTTGCACTCCGGAAATGCAGTCACCACTGTTACCCCTATTCATTCCGCTCTTTTACCCTATTCCCCTATTGCCTCCTTTATTTTTTTTCCACTCTCCATACCCTCCCAACCTTCCTTACCATCAGAATTCCCCTGTCCTCTATCTGATGCCTCCTATCTTCCATCAGAAGCTTCCATCTTCCATCGGAAAACTTCTGTCTTCTCTCAGGAGCCCCTTTCTTCCTCCTTTCCATTTTATATTCCTTTTCCTTCCATCGGAAGCCTATTTCTTCTGTTTTCAAGCTTCCGTTTCCATCAGACAAGGGATTCAGCACTGAGTGCTGTCTAACCCTCATCTGATTGCACGCCATTTTTTTTTCTCCTTGACACGTGCCGCACGGCGGCCCGTGTGCTGTCCCATCTAGATAAGATAGATAGGAGATAAGCATAGCTATAAATTGGCATGTACTCACTTACAATATTAAGCTTTTCCCCCCCAACGGAAGGTTCAATCCAGTCATTTCAGTCAAGTCATTATCAGTCAAGTCAAGTCATTCTAGTCATCAGTCATCAGTCATCAGTCATCAGTCAGTCAGTCAGTCAAGTCCAGTCAGTAATCAGTCAAGTCAATCAGTCCAGTCGATTCAGCAGCGCAATTATCAGATAACATCAAACTCCGCTAACCACTCACTAATCACTCGTACTTCCAGCCTTCACTAACCTTCCCTCTAGCCTCTCAAGGTCAGAGCTACCGTAATTATATCCTTAACTTTTAAACATTCCCAAAACACTTCAACTTCTTGGCTCGGCATTCATTACCTTCAACTTCTAACAACCCATTTATACTAACCCTTCATTTTCTACCGCAATTCTTGCACTTTGTTCTTATTTTCTTCACCCTTGATTTGCTAACCTTTCCATACGGTCATCATCCGCTCGCCTTCGTGGTCACTCACGCTCGCGGCACTATACCAAGACTCCTATCTTCATTTGGATTCGTTGTTCACACCCCTGTGCATACCCCTATACCCCTGTCTCCTCCTAATACGACATACCTTGGGCTAACTGGTGTACCCTAACAAACAAATAAGTGTACGAACAACCGGGCTATCACTTGATCTACCAGAAAGACCCAGTGCTCCCCGGACACCCTCCTGACCACGGGAGAGTGTGACAACGTACCTCCTACCCCCACTCCTTCCACAGAAAACGACTCACCCCAGACTGAAGACATCACTATGGATAGCTCAGTAGCAACTCTCCCATTCCCAGTTCGTGATTCGCCCACCTCGTCACCTCGCTCTTGCGATTCTATTATGGCACAAGGACATCCCTCCCCAGACTCCAGGGAATCGATCAGCAGTAACTTGGAGAATGATCTTGTCATGAAGACTTCTCCTAGCAGTGAGCATAACCCCACCTGTAATCTAACACATGCTGAACTGGGCCGTCACATCCACCGTCTCATCACACAAGCAGCACATGAATTGCAAGAAAGCAGTACTGTTACACAGAGTGCTCCTACTACTCCAGCCACCCCTCCCAGGTTTGCCAAGAAGCCCTGGAAATTCAGTGGACCACCCTCAGCTCCTGCAAAAATGCAGAATACTATCGCTAGGCGTACTAGGTCTGCATCCAAGAAAACTCCTGCTGCTCCCTCCTCTCTACCTCTTCCTACTCCCACTACTCGACCTCTTAACTCTATCTCTCCTCATCCATTCCGCCTCTACCACAACAACGAAGAAGCAATCATGGTTTTTGAATCAGACGATGAAAATGCAGAACTCTTTCGAAATGGAGTTCTAGTAGAAGATGAACAGGGTAACCTAACTATTCAGGTTCCCTATAGTCAAGGTGCCTCCAACCTTATGGCTGCCATGCAATTGGGGACTCCCACAGCTGGGGAAAACCCAGAAACAGAGGATGTTTCCCCTGGGCAAGATGGGCCATCCATTCCAACCGTTCCTAGGCCAACTCGTAACAGTATGTCCAAACCAAAACCATTCCCCATCATGCATTATACTTCTACTTCACCCCCATTTACCAGTGAGGAGACGCAAGGCCAAAGCCTCCAAGAAGACTACCAACAACACCTCTACTTAACTGCCTCCAACAATTCTCAGCAATCTAGACAAGACTCCTTCGTATACATGCAAACCATTTACCCCCCTTTACCTATGCAAACCACTCAGATCTCTTCCCCTATTCACACTCAAATTCCTGCTACCGTTCCAAATCTGCCTCGTCTAGTTATAGGTTCCCATCCTCTAGTTATTAGTTCTCCCGTAGAACACTACTCAGAATCCAGGGCAGATACTCATAAAGAGCACAATATGGACCGTACTACAGCCTATATCAACCCACCCTCTGCGCCTCATATACACATTCCATTCTGGCAGAAAACAACCTCAGCAGCCCCACTCCAAGACCGACTAACTTCTCCCATTCCACCTTACGCCTGCAATATATATGCAAACCTCGGAGATATTCTACCCCAGGATCCATACTACGAAATACGACATGATCTCACGGATAATTGGGGATTTAATGACCGACACTCCACCCTGATTATGACGGAAGGAATGACTATTCCTGCTCCTATCGACCCTATTCCCTCGGCACTACCACCCAGTGAACACCCATGCTTAACAGCCACAGGAAAACGATTTGTGCCCTCGACGATCTCACATTTTAACTATGATCCTGAAGTATACCCCAATGAAGGTTTCGTCAATCCTCTTATTTCCATACAAGACCCAAAATTTGGACGATGGTATCACGATGGAGATATCATTCTGGGAAAACTGGCACTCCTCTGCAAAGAATTTGCATACCGTGAACATATCAGTTCAGCAATGTGGGAACGACCTCAGGCTACTCTCGACGAAACTAATACTCAGCAATTGGTTGCTATTTTTGAGGACCAATATCTTCCCCCATTCAATTATCTTCAAGACCACTACTTAGAAGATGGTGTAACTTTCCTAATGGACTGGACTGAAGACAGAATTCCTGCCCACTTGTCACATTCTCCTCGGACTTATAACCTCGCCTCCAACTTCTTCATAAAAGGATATCCAAATCCTTGGACATCACCAACCACCGAAATTCATTCTAATGCTTGGAACCCAAAAATCACCTCTCTTCGCCATCTTCGGTTTCTATACATCTCATTTCTACGGAACCTCACTTGTTACACTCTTCAACCCGGGTTTCGCACCTTTGTACTTGACTCGCCTCTCATTAACGATAGCACCCGACACTATTTCATTCACCACTGTTACATATTTCGGTTTCTTACCACAACAAAACCATTGGTTAGCCAAGGATTCACACATACTTGCCTGCACTCCCCCCCTTCATCACACTCCAAAACATCTCAATCCTTTACCAGTGAGAAACGTAACCCATTACTCCATATTGAAGAAGATGAATATTTGGCACAGATGGCCAAAGTATATGCAGCAATGGGGCGAGGGTGTATTGCAAACGCCGCCCACACAATCCGTGCAATTCCTATATCCATGCACATTAGTGCACGGATCCTGTTCCACACAGATTATTTGGATCCCCGCACAATGTTTGATGGAAACGGTCTTCGCCGCCCGGTCTATTGGCGATCTCCTTTGTAGATCACTACCCTTTCAACCCCTTTCATTATCTCAGATCAGCATTACCCCTACTCCATCTCCTTTTTTATATTTAGACACATCTCAGATCTCGCTACCGCCACATCTCCCATCTATCAAATTACTTCTGAAATGGGATACCGAACCTAGTCCCATTTGGTCATTCACACATTCCCACCAACCACTCACCTCACCGCCTCTAGACGCACATATTCCAACCCCCTCAATCAGTATTACTGAAGCCTGGTCAACCTGTAGCAAAATTACAGACATGGACGATATTGCAGAAGACTATGTACCACCTCCCATTGAATGCCTTTATGCCGAAGATACCCATAAAGAAGAAATAGCTCGGATTACATCCTCACTTACCAATGTGGACTGGGATGAAGAAACAGTTCTTATTCCCACTCCAGAAAATAGTGCCTATGGCTTTCAATTTAAAGCATATGGTGCATACAAACGAGTCGCACAGAAAGTCCATCCCATCTCAGGTGTTTGCCCTGAAAATATCAAGGTCACTCGGTCCATACCAGATGATCCACTAAAATCCCTACCACCACTTCCTATTCACCCTCCCGAATTTATTCCTACCCAAAAGCTTACTCAGGAAAGGATTGACTCTATGGAAGTCAACAAGGACAATTTCTTACTACCTGAAGAAGAAAAACTTTTCAAACATATCCTTCGACTTAATGAAGGATCCCTTGCCTTTGAAGAAAATGATCGGGGAACACTACGGTCAGATTACTTCTCCGACTACATAATGCCCACGGTACCCCATACCCCATGGGAATTTCGAAACATCCCCATACCTCCTGGAATTCGGGAACAAGTTGTTGAAATGCTAAGAAACAAAATCGAAGCTGGAGTATACGAACCCTGTCAATCATCCTACCGAGGACGATGGTTCTGTGTATTGAAGAAAAATGGAGCCCTCCAAATTGTTCACGATTTACAACCCCTCAATGCTGTATCAATCCGGGATGCTGGACTCCTCCCTATTATCGATGACTTTGTCGAGCCATATGCAGGATGCCAATGTGTTACCACACATGACCTATATTGGGGATTCGACGCACGAATAGTTGATCCGATATCCCGAGATATGACCGCATTCTGCAGCCCACTTGGATTATTACGACTCACTGCCCTGCCTATGGAATATACAAATTCACCAACCGAGTTTCAAAAATGCATGATCCACATTCTCCAAGATGAAATTCCGCATGTCGCCAACATTTTTGTGGATGATCTTCCCATCAAAGGACCAAAAACACAGTACTTGGACAAGAAAGGAAATCCAGAAACTATATCCGGAAATTCAGGAATCCGACGATTCATTTGGGAACATGCAATTGATGTACACTGTGTCATGCACCGTGTCAAGTGTGCAGGTGCTACATTTTCGGCCAAGAAGGCTCATATATGCCGGAAAGAAGCAGTAATTGTGGGCCAAAAGTGTGGCGCTGAAGGACGAAGCCCTGATGAAGACCGAGTAGCAAAAATCCGCAATTGGCCTGTTCTTACCAACCCAAAAGAAGTCCGCGGGTTCCTTGGCCTATGCGGAACAGTGCGAATATGGATAGCCAATTACTCCCAACTTGCAAGACCCCTTACCGAACTTGTTCATAAAGGTGCCGAATTCATATGGGATGAACGTCGGCAAAAAGCCTTTGATGCGCTGAAACTCCAAGTCTCATCCGCCCCCGCATTGCGACCTATAAATTACAGATCAGACAACCCTATTATCATCTCCGTGGACACCAGTCTTATTGCCGTTGGATTCATTCTATCACAATTGGATGAGAATGCAAAACGACGTCCAGCACGATATGGATCACTACCCATGAACGATGTCCAAGCACGATACTCCCAATCAAAACTGGAACTATATGGCCTGTACCGAGCCTTACGACATTGGCACATATACCTTATAGGAGCACAAAAATTGGTCGTTGAAGTGGATGCCCAGTATATTAAGGGCATGCTCAAGGAGCCTGATCTTCAGCCGAGTAATGCTATGAACCGGTGGATTCAAGGCATCCTAATGTTCGACTTTGAACTGGTACATGTTCCAGGAGCCAATTTTAAAGGACCAGATGGACTATCAAGAAGAAAACATCTACCAGAAGAATATGTTGAAGATGATGATTCCTGGCTGGATGACATTGCATTATTTATTCATCGTATATCCCTTCCTCCTGCCTCAACCACCTCTGAAGAATATAAAGTCTTTGCACTACCTTCAACAAATAAATCAAGCAAAGTTACCAGATTATTGGAAGCCATTCGCGACTACCTCGCTACAAAAATTCTGCCTCGGGTTTACAAGAAACAAGACAAAAATAGGTTCCTAGGCCAGGCCAGACGGTATATGCTTCACGAAGGACGTCTTTACCTCCGAAATCCTGGAAAGATGCCGCAGCTTGTAATCACTTCCCCTGAAAGACGACTCTCCATCCTTAAACAAGCCCATGAAAACCTTGGTCATAAAGGAGAATGATCTGTGCTTAAACTCCTTCGATTCTGATTCTACTGGCCAAGACTCAAAGAAGATGTGCACTACCATGTTTCCTCCTGCCATGATTGCCAAATCTGAAACACAGCCCAAATGCAAATGCCATACGAGATATCTGCACCAGTACGAATCTTCCAGAAAGTTTATTTGGATGTAATGGCTATGCAACCAGCCTCTGGAGGATACGAATGGATAGTAGCAGCCAAGGATGACTTAACTGGTGTCTCTGAAGCTAGGCCAATTCGACATAATGACTCTAATAGTCTTTCCCAATTCCTTTGGGACAACCTTTATTGCCGCTATGGAGCACCAGAACACATTGTTACAGACAATGGATCAGAAGTCAAAGGAGCCTTCTCCGCTCTTACCAAGAGGCTTAATATTCCCCAGATCAAGATTACTGCATACAACAAACATGCCAATGGAGTTGTAGAACGTGGCCACTACATTCTCAGGGAAGCAATAGTACAGTCATGCAAGAAAAGCCCTAGTGGACTTCCAATTAACTGGCACAAAATGGTCGGACTTGCAGTCTTTGCCGACAGGGTTACAGTCAGCTCTGTAACTGGATATAGCCCCTATTATCTTCTCTATGGAACCCAGCCAGCTTTACCATTCGACTATACAGAAGCAAGTTTCCTGGTAACAGGATTCGCCTCTGGAATGACTACAGCAGATCTTATTTCCCTTCGCATGCGACAACTCGAAAAACGCGAAGAAGATCTGATAGCAGCATCAGAAACATTAAAGAAAGCCAGATGCACATCTAGGGATCAATTCATGCGCCGCTTTCATCATCGAATTCAACGAAAGATATTCGAGACTGGAGATCTTGTATTGGTCAGGCATAGTCAAATCCAGGAATCAGTATCTATGATCAAGACATCGCCTCGGTACCTTGGACCCTATGAGGTAGTCAAACGGACCCAGAAAGGAAACTATGTCCTTAAAGAACTAGATGGATCGCTTCTCCGAGATCCAATTGCCGGCTTTCGGGTAATTGGATACCTCTCTAGGGATGACCCTGAACTGTCCCCTGACAACATGTTGGACCCTTTGAATGATGAAAGCGGAACCGATCAAGCATCAAATCTGGATGCCGATGTGGAAATGGACGACCCTTGAAGCTTAGTAATCCAGTAAACGAGTTTCCCGTCTTTCCTTTCTCACCACCGCAACTTTCAACCACCATCGTCTCCTCTCATATGTCACACTATCGCAGCTCGCCCATCTCCCTTCCTGCCATTCCATCGCCTCCCATCACTATTCATATTCAGCAAGAAAGGGATATACATATCTCAAATCTGATGGGTGTCCCTGATGCGGGAATCATTGGTTCGCCATCAAAACACTCCCGTGAAAAAAAAAACGCCCATGATACTAATAACCCATAGTACACGACTTCGACAACCATATCGAGGAGCTTATGGAACGGCTCGACCCTCTTCCAATCACTCCCATGCCACCCCTACCAATACCCGACAATGTCACCCCTTTACCATCCGGAAACACGCATTTCGTATTACTTCTGGGAAGTCTTGCTGCCGAGCAACTTCTTGAGCTCAAGGACATATCAATCAGGCTGAATATGTGGGTGCTTCTCAAGCCTCAGCACCTTGCCCTCATGAATGAAGTGGTTGGCTTTCGGGGGCGATACATCCAGCTGAGGCTAGAAGTGTTTCCCAATGGGAAGGCACGTCGTTTCCCTCTGGCTCGGGAGATGTGGGTAGATTCGAAGGACCTCAAGTTGGGATGGAAGGATCGCGTATGAGTTCTCCTCGCAAAGTGTCGAGAACCTCACTTCCGTTTCATTGCCAAATATTAGGCCTCATCTTCATCGCTCAATCATGTTACCTACACATTCGTTATCATCGGAAAAACAACCCTATTCCCTCCTTGTCCCATTTCATATCTTTTCATATTCCCTTCACGCCCTGATATTCAATTATCTTGCCTCGATCGCTCATAGGCAAAATAGCCCTATCTCCACACCAAATTTCACTCTGTCATAACCATACATGTCTCCAAACCATTTCTATCCGCACAACCCTAGCAACCGGACAAAATCGGCTACAACCACATATCGGTATGAAGGATTGCTCGATTGAGTACGCAACCGGGGACGGTTGATATTTAACGCCGCCCGCAGATGTCATGAACCATGTTTGTAGACATGGTTATTTGGGATATTTTCCATTGTACTCCATCGAGCAATACCTTCACTTCATTCAAAATCCCCTATCACCCCTATCCCCCTGTTTATCTCCTAAACCATTGATTTCCACATCTACCACCATTAGAAGATAAAACTTTTTAAATTTGCTATCCCTCTTATTTCTTACTAAAACCCCTTATCCTCTCCATTCTAAAGAACTTCTCTTTAGACATAAATTTTCCTTCTCCATTCTAAAAAACTTCCTGCATTCTAAAATTTTCCTTGCTGAATAACACAATGTTTCAGCTTATAAAATTCCTAGTCATACCATACCTTGTTGTTCAGCTTATAAATTTCTCAGTCATCCCATCCTTCTATTGTTTCAGCTTACAAATTCTCCATTTCTCCACAAATCTTATTGTTTCAGACATCCTTTCTCCATTCCAACTGTAAAATCTGGAATGTAAAATAGTTTTTTTTTTTTTTTTTTCATGTTTCAGATGGAAAACTTCATATTTTACTGTAGCAAATTGTTCTAGCTATTGTTTTACATAGCCACAGGCCAACAGTATATAAACCCTCCTGTAGTATGTAGAAAATCAGTCTTTTATCCCCCAAAGATTCACTCTAAAGTCTCCATCTTTCCTAGTCAAGTCTGGGAACTGATCTAGCTGTACCTAGAGGGCCTAAAGGATAGGTCTGATCTACAGTTGAGGACGGCCAAAGACCACAAAAAAAAAGGAATGTTTTTTAGGTCTTCGGACTTGTGCGGGATAGATAGAGCAGTTGAAACGGAGGAGAATGAACCCTGGTTCAACGAATTTGGTCGAGCCGTTGATCCAAAAAATGCAATATATTATTGAGCAAGCCAAAAAATTTGGCCAACCCAGAAAAAATAGCTAAAATTTCGAAGAAAACGGCAATCGCTTCCTTTTCATTTATCGCAACCTTTTCCAGATTATCAGAGCATTTGGTCGAGCCGATCCGTTGTAAATAAATTGACAAGTTTGATCAGATAACTTTAAACTGAGAGCTTATCTCCATGATACATAGCGCCTGTCGTGCTCGCAAACGACTCAATTCAATATTCATTGAACGGTACTATATATACAATATGAAAGCTCACGGCCGGCCTCCCAAAAAGCGACGCTACAACCTTGCAAACCTCCGGAATCAACCTGTTACAGGCTCTGAATCCATTTCAGAAGGGTCTCAAGCTCGCTCCACTGGCGAGACTGCCGAGGATACTGCAAATACTCTTCACACAATTCAAGACAGCATGAGGGTGGATTGGGAAGCAGAGGATGTTGCCTCAGATGGATCAGATATTGATGAAGAACTTGATTTAGATGATCTTGACGATGAGGGTTTCGCAGAGAAGCTGGAAAGAATGCTTATTGGGGAAGGCAGCAACGATGGGGAGTGGCTTCCGCCAAAGGAGCAGCGAAAACTAGATGCAAAGCGAGGTAAGAATCAGTTATATATCCGATACAGTGGGCTGACAATGAGGAAATAAATCTCACCATTGCAGAGCGTCCGAAAGTGTACAAAACTGGGCCAGATGTCATGGCAAAGTCAGATCGCTCCATTCGACGCCTTGGTCCGAAGTTCTGGGCTGGTCAGTCGACGCTGGACGCATTTGTTCGTCCGAGCCCTGCATCCATTCCGTCGATGCCACCGAGCGTGTCAATTCTACCGAGTGCACTGCCTGCGTCAAGTGTGCAAGCATCGTCCCGCGAGGTCATCAGCTTGGACAGTAGTGAACCGGAGGACGGCAACGCCGCGCGTGCTGTCTTTCGTGGCACTCTACAGCAAAAGAAGAATGCCCGCTATGCCTCACAGCGTGACAGTCCGAGCCCTCCGCAGTCTGATACAGATCCAAGTCTGCCACCTGGATCTGAGAGCTCTGCCGCTGTGTCTGAGGTTGAGGGCTTTCGGTCTGGCAGCATCTCACATCCTGTCGTTGCGATGGACCAAGCAGATGGTGCCAGTACTGATGAAGGCGAGGAAGGCAATGCGAGGGAAAGAGAAGATGATCTTGATGGCCCAGACCTGAATGATGAAGATGGAGAAGCCTGGGAGGAAGAACTTGATGAGGATGTGGGAAATTCACGCATCGAAGTTCGTCCTTGGGACATTTTGCGAGACAAGATCAAGGCGGAGCTGAAGAAGAATAGCAAGAAGCTGCGCCTCTCGCAGATAAACCAGTTACTGATCCTCGCCAATTTTGCGACTCTGCAATTGAAGGGTGTGAAGCGGATGCAGGCCAGTACCGAGATTACAAGCCAATGGCATGAAGGAGAAGGTCACTGGTTCGCAAGGCGTGTTCATGATCTTGCACGCCATTATCAAACATTCGAGCAACTCCCGAAGGAACGTCGTGGTGGGATGCGGATGTCTCGATCTTTTCTGAATGACAATGATGTGCGATCCCGTGTGCTTCACTACCTCAGGAATCTGCCGACTGCGAAAGTCACTCCAGCGGCACTTGTCAAGCAGGTCAACAGCACGATCTTTCCAGAACTGGGCATCAAACCTGCAAAGCCACTGAGCACGCGTGCAGGTCGGCGATGGCTTTACAAATTAGGATGGCGACACACTTTAGTGAAGAAGGGGGTGTATATGGATGGACATGAGCGCGATGATGTTGTGAAATACCGAAACGAAGTCTTCCTGCCAGCAATGAAGGACTTCGAGGCACGAATGGTCCACTTCGATGGAGCAGATCTTGTGAGAGTGGAGCCGACATTGAGAGACGGCGAGCAAGAAATAATTGTGCTATTTCATGATGAGTCTTGCTTCCATGCAAACGAGCAATCTAATACTGCATGGTGAGTTTTCTTGGTACCCATGAAGCCTCACTGATAGTGATTAAACTTTGGATACTGCGCTTCAGGTTGCAACCAGGCGAGCAGCCACTGCGTAAGAAAAGCCGTGGTCGGCTCATTCACATCTCTGATTTCATCAATGCAATTACCGGAAGACTTGTTATCGTTGACGCAAACGGCAACATTGAACGTGACGCGAGAAAGATCATACATCCTGGATCAAACGGCGATGCATGGTGGGATACAAAACAGTTGATTGAACAAATAAAAGAAGCAATCAATATCTTTAATGCCGCGCACCCAGGAAAGCAAGCACTTTTCATTTTTGACCAATCCTCAGCACATGCCTCACTTCCACCTGACGCACTGAAGGCCTTCGAGATGAATAAAGGGAATGGAGGTCGACAGCGGAAGCAGAAGGACACGGTGATCCCAATGTCGAACCCGGTTGCAGAGTTTCGAGGCAAGCAACAGGCAATGTCCTTACCCAACGGTGATGCCAAAGGGCTGCTTGCTGTTCTCACAGAGCGAGGATTCAATGTCTCAAAGCTTCGAGCCAAATGCTCTCCAGTGTGTCCCATCGAGAGCCAGGGGTGTTGCATGGCACGATTGCTCAGTCAGCAAGATGATTTCAAGAACCAGACATCCATGATAGAGGCGTTGATCCACGAAGCTGGGCACGAGTGCATTTTCTTGCCCAAGTTTCACTGCGAACTCAATCCAATTGAAATGGTGAGTTCAAGTCAAATCATTCTGAGTCCACGCACCTACTTATTGTGAATTATTTATTATTTAGTATTGGGGTTGGTGTAAATATCGTTATCGCGAGGCAGAAAAGAAGACCTTCCAAGATGCCAAAGATGTCGCTGTCAAGCATCTGAATGAATGTCCTGTTGAAGTCATACGCCGTTTCATCAATCGCTCGTTCCGCTTCATGAGCGCATATCGTTTAGGATTGACTGGAAAGGCAGCGGAGTGGGCAGTAAGAAAGCAAAAACAGCATCGCGCAGTCTCACGTTCCGCCATGATGGCTCTTGAATCAATTGTAAACATGTAGTCTATATTCCGAACGTCGCAAAAGCCTCACAGAGGTACAATCAATTCAAAAATTTGCCTTAAAATATTTGGCCAACCTGAAATCTCGAAGGAAAAACTTCGGAGGGTGTTTTTGGCACGTTTTCAAGATCGCTGATCATGAATCTGAACTTGGTTTGGCCCCAAAAAATCACACCAAGCCACAATCAAAATTGTGGTCTTTGGCCGTCCTCAACTGTAGTGCTGCCTAGAGGTTCTCATAGCAAGACAGTATAAGGTGAGTCAAGTTACTCAAGTTAAAGAAAAATAAAGTTCCTTGCTATACATTTGTCTTGATAGTTACTTGACCAAGTACCTATCATCTGTTCTATCCCCTAAAACTCCGAAAAACCCAATTCAGCCTTTAAAAATCCCACTCCTATATCTTTTTCTCACGCCTCTTTTAAATTCATAAAATCCATACATATTTCTTTTCTCACATTCTATTTGTACGGTACATTGTTGTTGCTGTGAGAAATCTTGTACTTCTCCTGCGCACTCGCA
Organism: Sanguinoderma rugosum; assembly: GCA_017499575.1. Lineage (NCBI taxonomy): Eukaryota > Fungi > Basidiomycota > Agaricomycetes > Polyporales > Polyporaceae > Sanguinoderma > Sanguinoderma rugosum. The sequence goes on along the minus strand of VTPW01000005.1, from coordinate 3,179,755 downwards.
CATTACTACCAATACCCATCAAAACTCTCTCTTTTGCTGATATCCAGACCGAAACCCACTCGTACTCGCACATACTCGTACTCGCACCTACCTACCGAATATACAACCTCTTATACAACAAATAGTTGTAAACACACACACACAACATGTTTCTCACAGTTCTGCGACAACCCCTATTCTTCGTTACCAACTGAAACCAGTGTCCGAACAACTGGGCCCACACTTGATCTTCTATCAAGGACCCAGTGACCCCAGACATCCCTTTAACAAAGAGGGTGTGACACCGGATAAGCCTCGAAGTGTATATACGAGTCCAAGCGAGTCCGAAGTGTGGGAAGACTCCGGAGTCACTGGATGTGACTCGGATGCGAAAGGAGTGGGCGGAAAGGAAGTGGAAAGGAAAGGGAACAAAAGGGAACAAAAGGGATGTATGTAAGAGTCCGTGGGATGAGGGAAAGGAGGAAGGAACGAGGAGGAAGGGAGAGGGACAGGGGGAATATGAGAAAATAGGAGTGTCCCCTTACATATCCATCCAGATGCCGGCATCGCAGTTTCATACCCGCTGCGGCAGTGCACGCACTTCGCCTCACACATCACCTCCAATAACCATCCAAACACAATTGTCGCAATATCTCAGCATGCACGGCAGTAATTCCAGTCAACGGTCACTCCCCCAATCTTCGCATTCTTCTTTGAGGCCTGTTGAAAGACAACAATACCGGGATGATGGACTCGCTGAGCAAGGCCCTCGCCGTGCGTACATATGTGTATGTATTCTGTTGCCAGAACACTGATGCCCGACTCAGCCAGGCCCTTGGCAGTGTATCGGGACTTGAAGACGCTACCATCAAAACCCACCAAGGCCGTATTCAGATTGAACATCAACAAATCAGATGTCAGAGAAAATACCAAGGAACCTCCTGTGCATACAAAGCAGATGCAAGGTAGCTGGCATGCCTTCCTGGTATCAGAAAGGTATGGCATGGGAGATGCACCGATGCCAATGGAGGGAGTGGAAGGCCTTGAGATGCCCCAGCCAAGTTACATTCCCCAAAGAGGCGAGGTAAGCTTCAACATTGCTCAGCTCCGTAGACATACTGATCCTTTGTCAAACCATGGAAAGTCTCTTCCACTGCAGGTTTCACAAGCAACGCTAAGGACCCTGCCGGCGCCGTCACACTCAGAAACTGACCTTGCGCATCCCACCGTTGGCCCAGGCGACGAAGCTCCGTCAGAAGTGGCTTCTACTCCGGGTAGTAGCTCTGGATCGTCACGTTTCCACTCCCTACCTGATGAAGTAAAGGAGGTAGACTAGTCAGTCAGCAGCTCCTTGCAGCATTACACGCTGACAAGCCATACAGGAGAATTTTGGGTCGGAATTCGAACAGTACAACAAGCTCGATGATGTGGCCGAAGAGATTCTAGCCTTGAACAACAAGCACAACACCTTATCGGGCAAAGTGGATGGTGTTTTAGAAGGAACTCAAGAATTGTTAGAAGAAATGCAATCTATCAAAGACAATCTTTTGACAATGATGGGAAACATGAAGATGTGCCAAACTTCCTCGGATTCATCTTCTCGAGCACCAAAGAATACTGGGGTTCCAAAGCGTAGGACAGAGGAATCCCTTGTTCTCACAGTGTGGTCATTTCGGTTAATATCAATGGATTGACGAAATTAACACTATTTATTTATTAGAGGAGCATTCGAAGTTATCTTGCTTATATCCTTGGACTAGAAGAGGCGTGTGAAGCACAAGTCTTGACATCCATTACCGTGGATGAGGCCGACTTACTTGTTAAATCATGGGCTGTCAATTGCTGCACCGGTGACAGTTTTAGGGTCGACTTGATTGGCCCACCACGGAGTCCTTGGAACATGTCCGCAGCAAATGTATTTGTTGCCATGTTCGAGCAATTTACGGGCTTGGAGCTGGACCCGAAAATCATGAAAGCTGTGTTCTTCACGCAATTGAAGACACTGAAGCAACATTTCAAGCTAGCCAAGAAATCAAAGAACAAACAGAAAACTAGGATTGCCCAGAATCACCGGCAGATGAGGAAGAGAATGGTAACGTCCAATTAATGTTGAATTGATTCTCACCATCCCTCAAACTTGTCAGCTCTTCACGTAGCGCTACGACATCGTGTTGCACGAACCCCGCCTCCAGAAGCACCTAGACTTGTTGGGGTGTCTAGGCGTCGATGGGATGTCCAGTGATGAATCCGACGGGGAAGATGGATCCAGACCAGTATTTTGCGTGCGAAATCCTATTTGGAGAGCTCCGATTGTTGGACGTTGGCTGCAAGTCTTTGATTCCCTATATCTGAAACGCAGACAGATTACGCAAGACCCATGCAAGTTCACTTCAATTCATTTTTGTCCACTCTTTTACCACCTGGTGACCACCTGGATACCACTTCAGATATTGAATGTTGTCCATGTGAACACCAGGTGGTATCTAGGTGGTGAAAGAGTGACTACATGAGTATATTGTTCAAAATAACTAAGATACAAGTTCAGGTGGTGTCCATGTGGATTGTCAATTTACAACATTACACAAGTCTTAGATGGCGGTTGGATGGTGTTCATCTGATATCCACATGGCATTCATGTGGACTGTGTAAGAACCATACATTGACCATCTGGTTACCACTTCATATCCAGGTGGTGTTTGTGTGATATGACTGAGTTTTGACAAAATTCAAGTACAACCTAATATTCATGTGACTACCAATCTGGTCTAAATGTGGCGCCCAGACGATATTCAGATGAATGCCACATGAATACTAGTTGATCCCCAGATGGATGGTTTCCAGGTGATATTCAGATGTTAGATAGGTGGTGATCACTTGGATACCACCTTATTACCAGGTGGACGTCTCAGTAAACATAAACACATCCATGTAAGTAGTCATAGATGACAGTTATATGGTGTCCATGTGGCTCCCAAGTGGTATACATGTGAGTGGATATCAGGTGAGTGCCAGAAGATAACCAGGTGAACATCTTGGTGAAACAGTACAAGTCCAAAGTGGTGTTTATCTGATGTCCAAGTGGTATTCGGTTGAGTATCAGCTGGCATTCATCTGAATTAGATGTGAGAACCATGTGGTCTCCGCCTGGATACCACTTGAGTACCAAGTGATTCCCAGGTAGTAAGTAGGTGATTGCTACTGTTTCAGTGCCCTCACACTCATACAGCAGTGTATCATCAATTTCAAGTGGTGTTTATATGGTATCCATGTGGAAGTCATGTAAGTATCAAGTAGATATCAGGTGAATGCCAGATGGACTACAGATGAAGTCCATTTATCTAATACTCAATAATATCCTCATCATCACTTTCCTCATCCTCAACCACCTCTTCTATTCCTGCTGCCTTCTTATTCTTCTTCTCCTGCTGCCTGGCAATGACTCGTTGGGTATGCAAGAACAGCAATACATGCATGGTGAAGTCAAAGTTGCTGACAGTCATCCGGTTGAGGATTGTCTGAAACCCACCCAACCATGCATTGAGTTGCTCACAAGCCTAGGTACAAGCAAATCAGACAAGTACAAGCAACTGAGTAGTATGATCACTTACCTGAGTATTGAAGGCCCTCTTGTAGTAAGGCCTCCCCTCCTTGTCTTCATCAACCACTACCAGGTTTGGAGCAGCACCATTTAGAGGTGCAGGATTGCACCAAGTCTGACAGAGGTAGTCAGTGACCCGATGGTTGATGTAGTGGTAGGAGTCGACAATGATCCGAGTGGTGGGTTCCCAAGCAGGCCAGTGATGCTGCTTGACAATGTGCTCGAGCAAGGCACACCCCTTGTCAATAGCAATGTAGCTGGGTCGGGAGTTGGGGTCTTCATAGACATCTTCAAGGAAGCGAAGAACCTTGGCCACCCCTTCAGCCTTGGCAAACTTGCGCCAGGCAATCACCACACCACATGGAGCACAGATGGTCTCCACACAGTAGAACCTAGGAGCAGAGAAGTAGTTGTTGTACTTGGTGCCACTGACCTCTTCAACCTCTTGCTCCTCCAGGTTGTCATGTTCAAGCTCCTCTGCCCCTGCAGCACGAGGTAGCCACTCCTGCCTCTCCTCCTGAGTTCTCCTCAATATCTGCTGCACTCCAAGAAGTGAGGTGTTGGCATAGCGTCCACGGAATGTCCTCCACTGCTCCTGGTGATCTTCACATGCCTGAGTACGACCAACCTTGTTCTTGTTGCACCCCTTCATACGGCAACGGTCCTCCATCTCCTCCTCATGCTCTTGACAGAATACTCCAGTCTGAGCATTGAGCAGCCCTGCCTCACAACCTGCAATAGCACAATGTCGAGGCCCCATGACAATCACATCAATGACAACCATGCGGACATCTGCATTTGTGTGAAGTGCAACACCTCCAGCAGGTTCAGATGCATCATTACGGGCCTGAAACATAGTGTAAGGTCCGTTCTTAATTTGCGGACGCTCACGGGCGCTTACAAAAGAGGGAGGGTATTGCAATAGCCGGTAGCCGGTTCATCGGGATCGAGATCTTGAATCTCATTTTGGCGCTTCATCTCGATTTTCATAGATTAGATAAGACTTCCAGATTAGAGTGATCAAACATGTGACACCTCCTGTAGGGGGTAGGGGCTCCGTTAGATTGCAAAACTTTTGCATTCCCCACTGAGTTTGTAATTTTGGAAATGGTCATATACGTCAATATAAGATATAATAAAGTACTTGTCCCACTCAGGGAATGTTTTCAAACTTATAGGAATGTATTTCCGGCTCAATAGTGCATTACTTGGATGTCTTTGCCTTAAAATTATTGCCTACCTGTTCTTCCTTTTCAGAAATTTCCTCATGTTTCTGTCTAATTTCCTTTATGAATACAAGGCTGATTTTGATATCAACAAAAATCAATGACAAAAAATTATATAAAAATGAATAATAAAATCAAATTTCAATACTTTCCTTATCATTTAGTAGATCCTTCACCTTGGCCAATTTTATTAAGTTTTTCATTATTAACTTTAACAACAGGTGCTGACTATTAAATATTTTATTTTCCATTTTTCTACTTCTACTGTAAACAGTAACACCTAAAAACATACCTATTTTAGAAATTATAGGGATACAGGGCCCGTACATGCCATGCAAAGCATTGGCCCACTTACAAGTTGGCTGGGACATTGTCAACATCCATGGCCTCAGCATCTGCAACAGCTGCTGCCACAGCAGGTCCTGCGATTTTCATCATGACCAGCAAGAGCAGCGGGATCATCATCCTGGTTGGGCATGACATCAGCCACATCCTTGAATGCATGACAGCACTCATTGCATGAATGGCCAACTGCACTGCAGATGATCCCCCCATCTCCCAGGTCCACATAGGCAGCAGTGACAAGCTCACTAATCTCTTCAGATTGTCCATGAAGATCATGGTGGAGTTGCTGAACCCTGCAAGAAGGCGGATAGACTCCACAACAAAGGCTTTCCAGACTTGTCTGCGAGTGAGGGTGAATGAAGCACCACTGGGCTGGACAAATGAGTAGTTCCAGAACTCTGTTATTGCTGCAGTTGAGGCATGAAAGCTGTAGTTGGCATTCACAATTGCCTTGGAGACAATGTGATCCACCCAGACCTGCTTTCCGACTTTGAGGTACTTGGCATTGGGAAGATAGAGTGCGAGTTGTCGATTGTTGTCGATGAAGCTCTCGTGGTCTGCCCAGAACATAGTGGAGCACTTGGGACATCTACCAGCCAATACCGGAACCTTCTCAAAGCACTCACTTCCACGAAGCAAAGTGACTTTGGAGATATCACGATCACGGAGGTATTGAGTCAGACCATGGCCATGACAGCCAGCACTAGAGCAGCCCATGACAGGAGGGATGATGAGGATGATAGGCTGGATAGAGGAAGTGGAAATGGGCAGAAGTTTGCGACGTAGTTGGCGTTTATCGTTATGCGTGTAGAGATCCAGAAATTGACAGAGAGAGTCGAGTTTTTTACCAAGTATGGTGGTCTGACTCTTTGCAGTACACCATTTGTGGTTGTCTCCAGGCAGGAAGAGGGTGTCGAAGATGGTCTCAGCACTCACAGAAGCGTCAGAAGAGCCAGAGGAGCCAGAGGCAGAGGAGTCCATGTCGTCATCAGATCCTGAGTTAGAATTGCCATCAGAGGCATCCATGTTGTCCTCAGAGGATCCAGAATCGGGGTTGTTGTCTCCAGCACCAGCATCATCATCAGAGTCATCAGGGATGTTAGAGACATCAACCTGAAGCTTGTCTTTGATGGCACGGACAAAGGCAGCCATCCAGCTGGTGACCACCTGGTTGTTACTATCTACAGCCTTCTGTTGTCCATGCAAGTTGAGAATGTCGGTGTTGCTGGTAATGCTGAAGAGGAGCATCAGAACCGTGGCCAGAGTGATGTTCTCACCAAAGGTCAGCTTGACAACTTTGGCAAAGTCGGCAAACCGGATGTCAGGAAATGAATCTTCCAGCGGGGCTGCAGCAGCACATGGAAGGAGTCCCAGCAAGAGGAAGAGGGATAACATCATCCAGAAGGCCTGTAAACAGAAACTGGGCAAGTCAGTATTTGTTGAAATTCATTGAAGTTCAGACGAAAAAGAGCCAGTAAAATGACTGTTGCATTTCAACTAATACAAAGAATAGCTACCTACTTCGTAGCCTTCTTAGCTGCAGCCTTCTTCTTTGGATCTCTGGCCTTCTTTGCCTCCTCTGCCTTCTTCTCTGCCTCCAACTCATCCAGAACCTTGGCCAAAGTGTCCTTGCCAGGCTTACGAGCTCCCCAGAGCGTAGTGTGAGCACTGGAGGTGACGTCGTACTTGGGGTTGCGCAACATGTCCATGATGATGGGAAAGAAGACGGAGCGGTCGAAGAGGGCGGTGTAAGTGTTAAAATTGGTCTTGCCAACGAAGATAGAACGAAGGGTCTTCTCCGAAACATTACCCCCTGTCCATGGAGTTGTCAAGCTGTCCCACTTCTCTTTGGCCTCCTTGGCGAGCTGAATCTGAGCATACATAGACCTGAGCGAAGGAAGCCCAGGGGCTGAAGCAGCTCCATGGTTCGTCATGTGGTAGGGTACCCCCATGCGAGTTGCGATTTGCAAAAGGAGGGGTTCGTCACGGAAGGCAGCAGTGAGAGGGTTGACAGCGATATCGGGGGTGCCGGCAACAGAGACAGAGGCAGATGGGGTGATGGAGGAAACTGCAGAGGGGGCAGCGGAGGAGTTGATGGAAGGAGAGGGAGGCGGAAGATAGGAGACACCAAACTCAGATGGTTGCTGTAACAAAGTTAGAATTTTTTTAAAGTCAAGTCGGAATTTACATACAATTCCAATTCTGAGCTTGTTCTTGTCATCCCAGATGACAGCCTCATTGTCCCTGACAGCGGTGGCATAAGGCCCCTTGGCTTCCCAGAAGTGGTCCTCTGCATCCCAGAGCAGGATGTCAGAGTCTGATGACAAGCAATAAGTAAAAAAACGCGAAGCAAAAAGAAAGAACTTACTAGTAAGAGCCACCATCTTCTTGGCAGCAGCAGTGAGGACAGGCCCCAGAGTGTTCTTGATGGGGACTTTAACCCCAACAGGCCCGGCACCCTCCAGAGGCGAAGCCCCATCCTTGAAGACAAGGAGCATGCCCATGACAGGCGGGGCATCAGACTCCTCGTTGGTGTCTGGATATCAAGTCAGAATTGGACTTGTAGAAAAAAAGAGAACTCACCAAAGTCAGCCATGTTCAAGGCAACACCCATGGCCTTGCCTCTAGCAAAACCACCCATGGTACGGGATGCGCCTTGCAAATCGTCAAGGTCGTCAGACGTAGGAGAGAGGGGAGCTCGGTGAGAGGAAGCACTAGCATGGGTGATGTCCTTGCGTACACCCTTACCCATCTGACGAGCGGTGGTGGGCGAAGTGCTGGCTCTGCGCTTGGAAGCGGTGGTGGGTTTGGCGGGGGTGGCAGGGCGCTTGGGAGTGGTGGGGTCAACCTCCATGGTGTCGTCGTCGTTGTCTGACAAGTCAGCAGGCATGGGCACCTCAGCGGCATCGTCCTCATCGTCGTCCTCATTGTCAGTCTTCTTCGGCTCACCATCTTCATCGCTGTTGCTACCAGCATCAGCATCTTTCTCCTTGTCGCCCTCTTCATCAGACTTCTCAGCATCAGCATCTTCTCCTTCATCTTTCTTCTCCTCTGCATCTGACGAACCCAGATTGGTAAGGTCTCTACCTTTTCCCTTGTCCTTGGTGGGGATACGTGGGACATCCTCTGGCTCTTCATGCCTGATGCGAGAGGTGGTGATACTCGGAGTGATTGGAGCCAAGGTGACTCCAGTCCCAACTCGACGAGCAGGTGGTGCAAGCGGAGCACCACTCTCCTGAAGCATCCTAGCAGTACTGGTGCGAAAAGATGAGTTGTACGGTCACAAATAATGACAAGCAAAGACTTACGCAGTCAAATTCTCTACTGTAGTCTCATTAGCTTCTTCATCAGCTGCATCACGGTCAGCAGAGGTGCTACGGACAATGAGCATAAGCAAACAGAGGGATACAGGCAGTAACTCACATGTTCTTCTTTTTCTTTGCCTTGGTTGGTTTCTTGGTTACAGGGATCTCCACACTATCAGACAATATTTGTTAATTGATTGTCAATTTATTTGAGATTTAAAAGAAATTTATTTATATTTATTCTATCTACTACTGTTGCTGTACAACTACTGACTACTGGTACACTAGCAATGAGACTTACATCAACTCCTGTTGCATGGCCTTGGTGGCAGACCTGGTGGACCTGGGCTTGGTGGAAGCCCTGTGGGTGGGAGCCAAGGGGGTACCATGGGTAGGGGTTGATGACCAGGGACCAGGGTAGCCAGGGGATAGGGGTGAGGTGTGAGGGAGTGGGGGTTGTCGTTGACGAAAGCGAGGCAGTGGGGATGTGTGGGGGGTCATCGTCAACAAAAACAAGGGTGTGTTGTCGTTGTCGTCGTCGAAAACGAGTGTGCGGGGGTGTGTGGAGGTCGTCGTCATCAAGAACGAGGAAGTGTGGGTGTGTGGAGGTCGTCGTCGTTGAGAACGAGGGAGTGGGGATGCGTGGGGGTGCGTCATCGTTGACGTCAACGAAAACGAGGGTGCGGGGATGTGTTGTTGTCGTCGTCGTCGAAAACGAGGGCGCGGGGGTTGTTGTCGTCGAAAATGAGGGTGCGGCGGTGCGTCGTCGTCGTTGTCGACGAAAACGAGGGTGTGGGGATGTGTGTTGTTGGCGTCGAGCGCGCGGGCGAGGGCGAGGGTGTAGGTGTTGGAAATGGGGACATGGGGGACGTGGGCATAGGGCATGGGATACAGGTGGGGGCATTGTCAGTGAAAAAAAAAGGAAAGTGGGGGGCACACTCACGTTGTGGTCCCCTCCTCGTCGTTCTTGCGCTGCGTCGAAGCGGGCTTGCGTGGGGGCATATTGCTGTGGTGGGTCGTTGGGGGGAAGGCAGAAGGATGGGGGATGGTGGTGGTAGAGAAGACAGAGGCGTCGTGTGCCAGCGTGGCATGGCAGCCACATGCGCGTGGCGTCGCACTGATTGCCGAGCATAGGCGCCCGTCGAATAGAAAAGAAAAAGAAAAGAAAAAGAAAAAGAATATTAATATTCGTGAACAAGCGCCCAACAAGCGCCCATCCGAGGAAAATGACTTATCATTAGGATAACTGTTGCTAATCCATTTCTGGCTGTCCCAAAGCGGAAATTACGCTGGAAAATGCCAAAAAAACTCAAATAAATTGCCAGAAAATCTTAGAAAATCATAGAAAATGCAATAAAATGAGATAAAATCATAACAACACTACAAAATAACATATTTTCCATGACATTGCCATGTGGTGTCCACATGAATGCCAGATGAACCCCACCTCAATACTAGCACTTTGTCTACCTGGTATATGGGTGGCATTCATGTGGTGTTCAGGTGGAAATTCAAGTGAATACCACATGGACATCACATGGATACCACTCATCCAGTTTGGCTCACCTGGTGTCCACCTGGTAAAAAAGTGGCAAAAAGTGGTAAAAAAGTGGCATTTCTGAGCCATTACAGCCAAACCAAAATCCACCTTTTTGCCACTTGAATGCCAGGTGAGTCCAGGTGAACACCAGGTGAATGCCACCCACCCACCTGGTTCCACCTGGGGTCCAACCGAAGATGTGGTGGATCGTCAGGTGCTCCTTCCTCGGGTTCGTCAACTTCTACCGCTGCTTCATCAAGGACTACTCGCATATCGCCCGGCCCCTCTTCGACCTCACTTGCACAAAGGAATGGCAGTGGAACGACTCTGCTCAATCCGCATTTCTTCGGATCAAGGAGCTGATCACTTCGGAACCTGTTCTGGTCTTTCCGAAGGAGGATCGGCTGTACCGGGTTGAAGCGGACTCGGCGGACTATGCTACGGGTGCAGTCTTGTCGCAGCTGGATCCGGATGATGGTAAATGGCATCCTGTCGCATTCTACTCTAAAAGTCTACAGGCTGCGGAGCGGAACTACGAGATACACGACAAGGAGATGCTTTCAATCATCTGAGCACTCGAAGAATGGCGGCACTACCTTGAAGGCGCTGAGACTCTGTTCAAGATCTGGACGGACCACAAGAACCTGGAGTACTTCATCAAGGCCCAGAAACTCAACCGTCATCAAGCCCGCTGGTCCCTATACCTCTCCCGCTTCGACTTCACTCTCCAGCATCGTCTGGGTCAGACTATGGGTAAACCGGATGCTCTCTTGCGACGCTCGGATCACTCGGATGGTAAGGACAACAACAAGAATGTGGTGATGCTCAAGCCATCCTACTTTGCTGTCTGTGCCACAGTGTCACTCTTGAAGGGGAGGAGAAGGATATCCTCACAGCTATCCGGACTGGAGTGTGAGATGCGAAGTTCAAAGATGCAGTGGCAAAGGCGGCAGAAGAGCTGAAGAAGGCCCAGGGCAGTTGGAAGACAGTCCAGAGTGCGGAATGGTCTTAATGGGACGGACTCCTGATGTTCCGGGGTAAGATCTATGTTCCGGACTCACCGGACTTGCATCAGACTATTGTAGCCCAGCACCACGACACCAAGGTCACAGGACACGCCGGCAGATGGAAGATCCTAGAGCTCGTTTTGCGCAGTTACTGGTGGCCCAACATGTCCCGGTACGCCGGATCCTACACCTGCCATTGTGACCTCTGTCTCTGGACAAAGGCCCAGAGGCATCTGCCCATGGGTGAACTCCACCCGCTTCCTATTCCGGATGAACACTGGGATCGCCTGAGTGTCAACTTCATAGTCGAGCTTCCGGAGTCCAATGGATTTGAAGCTGTCATGAATGTGGTCGACTCCGTAAGCAAACGTGCCCACTTCATTCCAACTCACACCACAGTGTCCGCCCTCGGATCCGCCAACTTGTACCTGCAGAACGTCTAGAAGCTGCACAGACTCCCTCAGTCCGTTGTGTCCGGCCGGGGTCCGCAATTCATTGCAGAGTTCACCCGAGAAGTCTACCGGATGCTTGGAATCAAGCTGGCTGCATCCACTGCGTACCACCCCCAGTCCGACGGACAGACAGAGCGGACTAACCAGGAACTCAAATCCTATCTCTGGATCTTGGTCAGAGAGTGTCAGGATGACTGGGCTCGACTCCTACCTATGGCGGAGTTCGCATACAACAACCGGGTCCATGCCTCCACTCAGCAGTTGCCCTTTCTCCTAGATACAGGCCGTCATCCTCATGGCTCAAGACACAGGTGCTGAGCTATATCAATCTCCATGATGGATGGAAGATGTATTGTCCCTCTCACCATCTTATGTAGATACTCTCGACATATCCATTTTAAAACAGACTGGTTGAACATGAGACTTATCACAAACAGATGCATGCCTTTTCACTTCAAATCCAAATACTGCTGGGCTAGGCACTTCCAGTGCAGTACCCCCTGACCCTAACACCTACAAGGCCAGACTGAGCTCACATCTGCTTCAAATCTGACATGCCAGATCACTGGCCAGTGGAGCTCAGGAGACAGCATCCAAGGGTGTCTGTCAGGCCAGTCAGCTAGATTTCACTCCAGGTTTTGTTGTCCCCTCTAGATCTTGCTGTGCACTGTGGCCTCTGATATCTCGGTCTTTACTTCACTGGGAGTAATGTTTGTGTTCAATAGTACCAGCAAGCGTCCCAACAAGCTTTTGGCTTATGTGTTCTTGTTTGATGCTAAAAACCCTTTATGCTACATCTTGCAGATGGGTGGCTCTGGCCCACATCGTCCATTATTCATTGTTCATTGTTCAATGTTCAATGTTCATTGTTCAATGTTCATTGTTCATCGTTCAATGTTCATTGTTGAATGTTCATCATTCATCGTTCAGGAAGTCAAGAACACGTTTGCCATCAGCCCTTTGTATAGGATTCCATTCCCTTTTCGGAGAGTCTAGCGCTGCTGGATCGACCATCACAGAATTTCCATGTTCAGTATGCCAACGAACTCTCATGAACTTTTGGGGAGCGTCTACGATTTTGAAGTTAGCTGTAGAAGTGCAGGACGAACACCATGATCAGCCTATCAGTACACCTCAGCTGAATGAGTTGTGGCAATCACCTGGAAGCAGAAGAACCGGGAATAAATCAGTTCCGGGACACTGAGACTGTGAACAAACAAGCTTGCTAATTTTATTCATTTACACTACACTGGAGGAATGTGTTCTTGATTTATAGGAAGAGCTGCTATATGAGATGCAAAGTACCTAGATTGGCACAGCACCAGCTTCGTAGTGTGTCTTTCTGTTCTTCTCAATGACAGCAAGAGCTTCTGTGGAATTTTTACGACTCCATTGATCTTTGTTTATTCTGGACCTCCTTACCCCTGACCGGTCTGCTGCTTTGAACACCTTTGATAAGGTAGGCATCAGCCATATCAGCCCTGGTAACATGAGTAGTGTGACAGCAATCTCAAAACATTCAAAGCACAACAAAGGGCAAAGATAATTCAATTAAATAATTACCACATGTTGCCAGAATAAACAGCCATTCAAATATGTAGTTTTGTGTATTGGGGGCATGCTCCAAGTGTTACAACTGAATTTGAACTCCTCCTTAATGAAGAGATAGCTTTTGACATGTCATGTTGTGTAATTAGTCTTGTGTATCTCAAATTGAATGCCATTCCTCTCCACACAATTTGTTGCTAAGTTCATCATTTATTCCTACTATAGCCTCAATTTTATGCACGTGATGAAGCTTTGCAAATCATTCTTGTAGGCTCATAGATGCTTATTTTCTCAGGCTCAATAGTCATGAAGGACCTGGTGTTTATATATACAAAGGGCTGATGGCAAACGTGTTCTTGACTTCCTGAACGATGAACGATGAACATTGAACATTGAACGATGAATGATGAACATTGAACGATGAACATTGAACATTGAATGATGAACATTGAACATTGAACGATGAATGATGAACAATGAACAATGAACATTGAACAATGAATGATGAACATTGAACAATGAACAATGAATAATGGATGATGTGGGCCAGAGCCACCCATCTGCAAGATGTAGCATAAAGGGTTTTTAGCATCAAACAAGAACACATAAGCCAAAAGCTTGTTGGGACGCTTGCTGGTACTATTGAACACAAACATTACTCCCAGTGAAGTAAAGACCGAGATATCAGAGGCCACAGTGCACAGCAAGATCTAGAGGGGACAACAAAACCTGGAGTGAAATCTAGCTGACTGGCCTGACAGACACCCTTGGATGCTGTCTCCTGAGCTCCACTGGCCAGTGATCTGGCATGTCAGATTTGAAGCAGATGTGAGCTCAGTCTGGCCTTGTAGGTGTTAGGGTCAGGGGGTACTGCACTGGAAGTGCCTAGCCCAGCAGTATTTGGATTTGAAGTGAAAAGGCATGCATCTGTTTGTGATAAGTCTCATGTTCAACCAGTCTGTTTTAAAATGGATATGTCGAGAGTATCTACATAAGATGGTGAGAGGGACAATACATCTTCCATCCATCATGGAGATTGATATAGCTCAGCACCTGTGTCTTGAGCCATGAGGATGACGGCCTGTATCTAGGAGAAAGGGCAACTGCTGAGTGGAGGCATGGACCCGGTTGTTGTATGCGAACTCCGCCATAGGTAGGAGTCGAGCCCAGTCATCCTGACACTCTCTGACCAAGATCCAGAGATAGGATTTGAGTTCCTGGTTAGTCCGCTCTGTCTGTCCGTCGGACTGGGGGTGGTACGCAGTGGATGCAGCCAGCTTGATTCCAAGCATCCGGTAGACTTCTCGGGTGAACTCTGCAATGAATTGCGGACCCCGGCCGGACACAACGGACTGAGGGAGTCTGTGCAGCTTCTAGACGTTCTGCAGGTACAAGTTGGCGGATCCGAGGGCGGACACTGTGGTGTGAGTTGGAATGAAGTGGGCACGTTTGCTTACGGAGTCGACCACATTCATGACAGCTTCAAATCCATTGGACTCCGGAAGCTCGACTATGAAGTTGACACTCAGGCGATCCCAGTGTTCATCCGGAATAGGAAGCGGGTGGAGTTCACCCATGGGCAGATGCCTCTGGGCCTTTGTCCAGAGACAGAGGTCACAATGGCAGGTGTAGGATCCGGCGTACCGGGACATGTTGGGCCACCAGTAACTGCGCAAAACGAGCTCTAGGATCTTCCATCTGCCGGCGTGTCCTGTGACCTTGGTGTCGTGGTGCTGGGCTACAATAGTCTGATGCAAGTCCGGTGAGTCCGGAACATAGATCTTACCCCGGAACATCAGGAGTCCGTCCCATTAAGACCATTCCGCACTCTGGACTGTCTTCCAACTGCCCTGGGCCTTCTTCAGCTCTTCTGCCGCCTTTGCCACTGCATCTTTGAACTTCGCATCTCACACTCCAGTCCGGATAGCTGTGAGGATATCCTTCTCCTCCCCTTCAAGAGTGACACTGTGGCACAGACAGCAAAGTAGGATGGCTTGAGCATCACCACATTCTTGTTGTTGTCCTTACCATCCGAGTGATCCGAGCGTCGCAAGAGAGCATCCGGTTTACCCATAGTCTGACCCAGACGATGCTGGAGAGTGAAGTCGAAGCGGGAGAGGTATAGGGACCAGCGGGCTTGATGACGGTTGAGTTTCTGGGCCTTGATGAAGTACTCCAGGTTCTTGTGGTCCGTCCAGATCTTGAACAGAGTCTCAGCGCCTTCAAGGTAGTGCCGCCATTCTTCGAGTGCTCAGATGATTGAAAGCATCTCCTTGTCGTGTATCTCGTAGTTCCGCTCCGCAGCCTGTAGACTTTTAGAGTAGAATGCGACAGGATGCCATTTACCATCATCCGGATCCAGCTGCGACAAGACTGCACCCGTAGCATAGTCCGCCGAGTCCGCTTCAACCCGGTACAGCCGATCCTCCTTCGGAAAGACCAGAACAGGTTCCGAAGTGATCAGCTCCTTGATCCGAAGAAATGCGGATTGAGCAGAGTCGTTCCACTGCCATTCCTTTGTGCAAGTGAGGTCGAAGAGGGGCCGGGCGATATGCGAGTAGTCCTTGATGAAGCAGCGGTAGAAGTTGACGAACCCGAGGAAGGATTGGAGTTCAGTCCGAGTCCGAGGGGTCAGCCAGTCCGCGGCTCCGGAAACCTTTACGGGGTCCATTTCGATCTTACCCTCGGAGATGATGACTCCGGGATACTCCACCTTGGTCTGCTCGAAATCGCACTTGTCTGCTCGGAGGAAGAGCTTGTTCCGCTGGAGGATCTCTAGGACTCGCTTGAGAACCCGGCGATGCTCTTCGTGCGTCTTGGTGTAGATCAGAATGTCATCCAGATAGATAATGACCACACCTTCCATAATGAGCTCCTGGAACAGGTCTTTCATCATGGTCTGGAAGGTAGACGGGCTGTTGGTCAGTCCGAAGAACATCACCAAGGGTTCAAAGAGTCCGCACGTAGTCCGAAATGCGGCCTTCCACTCGTCACCCTCCTTGATCCGGACGTTGTTGAAACCCCACCGGACGTCGAGCTTGGAGAAGTAGCGAGTGTTCCGGAGTTTGTCCACCAAGTCCGAGATGAGCAGGAGCGGGTACCGATTCTTGACCGTCATGTTGTTGAGTTTCCTGTAGTCCTGGACCAAGCGGAGAGACCCGTCCTTCTTCTTGACAAAGAACACTGGGGCGGCCATGGGGGACTTGCTGGGGCGGATCCGACCAGTCCGGAGATTTTCTTCCAGAAATTCGTCCAGCTGTTTCTGCTCTGCCGGGGACAGCGGGTAGCACTTGGTAGAGGTCGGTTCCGCTCCGTCCAGTAGCTCAATGGCATGGTCCCACGGACGCGGCATGGGCAGTTCATCAAAGGACTCCTTTGCGAAGATGTCCTCGAATATCTGAAGGAAGTCCGGGACTGCGCTGTTCCGAGGATCATGGGGTTTGTTACGCTGGAAAGCCAATGCGAGGCGTTGCGAGACTGTCTCCGAAGCCCAGATGTGTTCTTCCCGAAGAGTCCGAAGGTACTCCGGAGTCGGAGGAGGAATGGCTGCCAAGATGCGGTCACCCTTCTCAAGTCTGGAGTCGTCCGGAGTTGTAGCCTCATCGTCCTCATCATCGTCCTCACAGTCCTGAAGCTGTGCAGTTCCTCAACCCTTGGCATCGGACCCGTACAACACTCCCAGAGTCTCACGGACTCCTTGCGTTGGGCCAGCTTGTCATGGCGGAACTCCTTCTGACAGATGTCGCATCCAGACGGACAACGGCTCATGGTCACCTCCTTTGTCTGCCAGTCGATCTCGGGGTTGTGCTTCCGAAGCCAGGTGTATCTGAGGATGATGTCCGGCCGTCCGATGTTAGTGACCGCGAAGAGCATCTGTTCCGTGTGGTCCTTGAACCGGAGTACAAGGTCGACGACTTCGGAGATGGATCCGTTTTCGTTTGGCGATCCGTCGACGTTGAAGACCGGAATCGGAGCGGACAGCTTGTGTCGGGTGAAACCATGGGCATCAGCAAAGCGCGGATGCATGAAGACTCCGGTGGCTCCGCAGTCCACCAGGGCCTGCAGGGTGCATCTGTGTTGTGTATCCGTGCTCTGCACTTCAACGGGTATATCTAACGAAAGCTTGCCGGGCAGCACGGAGATCTTATAGCTACTGGGTAGCCGCTGTTCCCACTGCGGGCGAAACCTTCGGAGTGTGTGGATTGTAACCAGAGTCATTTGCTTAACGTTGGACGAATCATCGGAGTGATTGGAATCATCTATTTCATCTACGCTAAGACAAGCAAATCGGTTATTCACCAACGAGGTCGCACTGATCACTCGTTGGTCCGGACAAAATCCGCCGTGTCCAATTCCTCAACCGGGGCCGTTTTCTCATCATCTATTCCTTCCGAAGTCCCTGTACTTTCTACAATGTCGGCCGCGGTCAAGAGATCTTTGATGGCGGACATCCGCTCCTCGGTGGTCATGAACTGGATGTCGTACCGGAGTGGGCACTCGCGGGACATGTGGCCGGGTTTGCTGCATCGGTAGCAGAGCTGCGAAGTGGCAGGTCGGGAGCGGGTGTGGTCGGCGTCCGTGGGGGCACCGGGTGAGAGAGCCTTCAGAGGAGGCAGGGGCTGGGGTTGCAGAGGCAGGAGCTGAGTCCGAGGCACAGAGAGTACGCCCGCAGGAGTCCGAGCGACTCTGGAGTTGGCTGCTGGTCGGACGAGGGGTCCGGAGTGTCCGGAGTTACCGGAGTGCACGCCAAAGTGGAAGGACTGGTTAGCAGCACGGTTGTCAGCAACCCGCTGCACTGCCCTGTACCATTCCTCAAAGTCGTCCTTGCACGGACAGTCTGCAGACTCGACAACACGGCTCTGGATGATGGAGTCCAATCCGCGGTGGAACTTCATCGTGATGTTGGAGCCCTCGGAGTATCTGGACTGGTCTACAAGGTCCCAGAACTCGTCGAGGTACTCCTGGAAAGTCGGACAGCCTTGGTGGTACCGGGAGGACTCCAGTTTCAGCATGGCGGCTTCGCGCTCGCGATCTGGAAGGAAACGGGTCCGGAATTCGGTTGCGAAGGCGGTCCAGGACTCGAAGTACGGATCCTTCAGACTCCGGAGCACCATGTCCGTGTACCCCTTAGCTCGATCCTTCTGGAAGAAGGAGACACCAGAGGATTTTGGCCTGCTCCGTTGGAAAGTGATCCAGACAGAGCTGGAAGTAGATGGAGCACGTGTTGTAGAATGCACAACCATCCTTGGGGTTTCCGCCGAAGATTGGAGAGGCAGGCTTCAGACGGAAACACGGGGTGTTCTCGGATCGACCCGAGGCATGCTGGGAGGCTTCAGTGCCCTTCAGCTCAGAGTCCGGATTCGTTTTTGGAGTAATCGGACGGGGTGTTAAGAGGAGTTCTTTGATCCGGGAGAGTGTATCATGGATGGAACTGATTTGGGTTTGGTGTTTGTACGTCTGAGCCCACAAGGTCTGCAAAGTCTCGGAGTCCGGTCCTGAAGCGACTGGCTCAGATGGTGGGATCTGGCTGGAAGCGCCCGTCATTTCGGAGTCATCAGGGGAGCGAGGGATGGAGTTCCTTGGGTCCTCAGAGGTCGGTGGGAGTAGCAGGAGAGTGTCCGGAATGTCCGCAAAACTGGAGAGACATCGGGAGTGAGTCTGGAGTGGCGCAGGACATTTCCCGTAGGGCTCTGGTGCCAGGATGGGAGATCCTGTTCTGCTGTAAGGGCAACCTCAAGATGGCTGACAGCGCGAGCCTAGCAGAGGGAGAATCCAAAGATAATGAATAAGACTAGCTACAATACATGAGAGAGCTGCTCACCTAGCAGAGGGAGAATCCAAAGAGAACAGGATAGGGATTCTCCATGCTAGCAAGCGAAGTATATACTGTAGTAGTGTGGGAGGAATGAAGGATAACTGTACAGTACACCAGCCACAAGTCCGAACAAATATCACAAGGTACGAGGGGGCATGTGATAATGAAGTGGAGGGTAAATGCACAGGAGTCGTGCCAGCAACCTGGGGAAGTAAGCGCGAAGAGTAATGAAGTGGGGGAAGGAGGTAATGGTAGCCCGGATAAGCCTCGAAGTATATATACGAGTCCAAGCGAGTCCGAAGTGTGGGAAGACTCTGGAGTCACCGGATGTGACTCGGATGCGAAAGGAGTGGGCGGAAAGGAAGTGGAAAGGAAAGGGAACGAAAGGGAATGAAGGGTATGTATGTAAGAGTCCATGAGATGAAGGAAAAGAGAAAGGAACAAGGAGGAAGGGAGAGGGACAGGGGAATAGGAGAAAATAGGAGTGTCCCCTTACAATGGGCTGCCTGAGAGCACCATAAACCTGCCATCATCTCCATCAGAATCAGACACTGGGGGTTCCATCATTTCAGAGTCCCCAGCTGTGGAACCCTCTTCTTCGGATGCAAGTGGTACAGAATCTGACAACGATGAACCTGAATCTCGGGAAAGCTTACTGCAAAAGGCCTTGACCGCTGTCAAAGAATCATGCTTAGATAACCATGGGAATCCCAAGTATTCACTCCGCACAGCAGCAAAAGACTTTGGTGTGCCTAGGTCAACTCTTACTGGTCGATGGCATGGAGCGAAGCCAAAGAAGGATGCACATGACCATCAGAAGAGAACAGGAGGATATTTTGGTGGACTGGATCAGAACACTAGGGCCGCGAGGAGTGCCAATGACCCTATCCAGTCTGTGCGATTTCGCTTCAGGGGCTTTAGGCAAGCCTGTTGGCGAGAATTGGCCATCCAGCTTCGTCACACGTCACCCAGAGATTAAGGTTGTACATCTAATTTATTATCTACATTTAAACTGACTATATTTGTTTAATAGGTGAAGCTTACTACAACATTAGAAGCATGTCGGGCAAGATCTCTTAACCGCGCTAATGTTGATAAGTATTTTGACATTTTAGAAGAAGTCATTGCCAAATATGCTATCCGTCCTGAGAACATCTGGAATATGGATGAGAAAGGATTAGTGTTGGAGGATAGTGCTCGCAGAAGGGCACTAGTTGACCGGGATCAGAAGACGTTGTATGATATCAATGATGGTGCTCAGGAAATGGTAACAACAATTGAGTGTTTCTCGGCTGCTGGAGTAGCAATGCAACCAATGCTCATATTTCCTGGTGCACAGATCAATTTGGAGTGGGGACGAGAGAATCCTTGCAACGCTGCGTGAGTAGTTCATGATTCAAGATTTGTCCAGCTATTAATAAATATATAGGATTGCAGTGTCACCCAATGGGTGGACCGACCAGGAGCTTGGATCCAAGTGGATGGAGAAGACCTGCAAGCCCGAAACAAGGAAATACCTCAACGATCCCAAGGAATACCAACTTCTAATTCTTGATGGACACAACAGCCATTGTATGCACAAATTCTGCTCATTTGCACGTGAGCACAGTATCATAGTCATTTGCCTACCATCCCATACAACACATGCACTTCAACCCTGCGATGTTCTAAAACACATTCTCTTGATTCAGACATAAATGCTCCTTGATCAACACATACAGAATCTGCGGGTGAGGATTTCGGAGACATTTCAAATGTGGATGAAGGGTCAGCACGAGAAACTGGACCTGTGCCAGCCCCCATCATCCCAGCAACTCACGCAGAGGCAGAACCACAGCCCCGCCCTCGTCCCGCCCTCGTTGCCTTGCACGACCTCCGGAGCCACCCCTCCACCTTCCCCCACCCACACCACATCTCGGAAATACTCCTGCCATCACTGCAGCCCTCCCGAAGTATCGCGCTGCTCACACACGCCTTCCCACCATTGCTGGGACTGTCCCACACAATGATTCCATCCTCTCCACCTCACAGCCAAGTCATCCTGTAGAACCACAACCCACCCATCACAGGACTGTTCCTACCAGTGTCATGGGCCCTCCCGACGCTCAGAACCTCATTCCCCGCACATCTGCTGCCTCACCCGCTGCAAATCAATGTGTCACACGATCCCGGGCTGCAGCAGCTGGCGCAAGGGCTTGAAATGGCCATTTTTTAGTACTGGTTCATATGTACATGGCTATATATATAGCCTCTACATGTCTGATATCTCATGTTGTGTTCGTCTCCAATGTCATTTTTTCATGTTTCCGACACTTTTTTGACCTCAGGTCACAAATGTGACTGTGTGACCGGAATCCTAGCTGAGGTAAAAAACCCGACTCTCTCTGTCAATTTCTGGATCTCTACACGCATAACGATAAACGCCAACTACGTCGCAAACTTCTGCCCATTTCCACTTCCTCTATCCAGCCTATCATCCTCATCATCCCTCCTGTCATGGGCTGCTCTAGTGCTGGCTGTCATGGCCATGGTCTGACTCAATACCTCCGTGATCGTGATATCTCCAAAGTCACTTTGCTTCGTGGAAGTGAGTGCTTTGAGAAGGTTCCGGTATTGGCTGGTAGATGTCCCAAGTGCTCCACTATGTTCTGGGCAGACCACGAGAGCTTCATCGACAACAATCGACAACTCGCACTCTATCTTCCCAATGCCAAGTACCTCAAAGTCGGAAAGCAGGTCTGGGTGGATCACATTGTCTCCAAGGCAATTGTGAATGCCAACTACAGCTTTCATGCCTCAACTGCAGCAATAACAGAGTTCTGGAACTACTCATTTGTCCAGCCCAGTGGTGCTTCATTCACCCTCACTCGCAGACAAGTCTGGAAAGCCTTTGTTGTGGAGTCTATCCGCCTTCTTGCAGGGTTCAGCAACTCCACCATGATCTTCATGGACAATCTGAAGAGATTAGTGAGCTTGTCACTGCTGCCTATGTGGACCTGGGAGATGGGGGGATCATCTGCAGTGCAGTTGGCCATTCATGCAATGAGTGCTGTCATGCATTCAAGGATGTGGCTGATGTCATGCCCAACCAGGATGATGATCCCGCTGCTCTTGCTGGTCATGATGAAAATCGCAGGACCTGCTGTGGCAGCAGCTGTTGCAGATGCTGAGGCCATGGATGTTGACAATGTCCCAGCCAACTTGTAAGTGGGCCAATGCTTTGCATGGCATGTACGGGCCCTGTATCCCTATAATTTCTAAAATAGGTATGTTTTTAGGTGTTACTGTTTACAGTAGAAGTAGAAAAATGGAAAATAAAATATTTAATAGTCAGCACCTGTTGTTAAAGTTAATAATGAAAAACTTAATAAAATTGGCCAAGGTGAAGGATCTACTAAATGATAAGGAAAGTATTGAAATTTGATTTTATTATTCATTTTTATATAATTTTTTGTCATTGATTTTTGTTGATATCAAAATCAGCCTTGTATTCATAAAGGAAATTAGACAGAAACATGAGGAAATTTCTGAAAAGGAAGAACAGGTAGGCAATAATTTTAAGGCAAAGACATCCAAGTAATGCACTATTGAGCCGGAAATACATTCCTATAAGTTTGAAAACATTCCCTGAGTGGGACAAGTACTTTATTATATCTTATATTGACGTATATGACCATTTCCAAAATTACAAACTCAGTGGGGAATGCAAAAGTTTTGCAATCTAACGGAGCCCCTACCCCCTACAGGAGGTGTCACATGTTTGATCACTCTAATCTGGAAGTCTTATCTAATCTATGAAAATCGAGATGAAGCGCCAAAATGAGATTCAAGATCTCGATCCCGATGAACCGGCTACCGGCTATTGCAATACCCTCCCTCTTTTGTAAGCGCCCGTGAGCGTCCGCAAATTAAGAACGGACCTTACACTATGTTTCAGGCCCGTAATGATGCATCTGAACCTGCTGGAGGTGTTGCACTTCACACAAATGCAGATGTCCGCATGGTTGTCATTGATGTGATTGTCATGGGGCCTCGACATTGTGCTATTGCAGGTTGTGAGGCAGGGCTGCTCAATGCTCAGACTGGAGTATTCTGTCAAGAGCATGAGGAGGAGATGGAGGACCGTTGCCGTATGAAGGGGTGCAACAAGAACAAGGTTGGTCGTACTCAGGCATGTGAAGATCACCAGGAGCAGTGGAGGACATTCCGTGGACGCTATGCCAACACCTCACTTCTTGGAGTGCAGCAGATATTGAGGAGAACTCAGGAGGAGAGGCAGGAGTGGCTACCTCGTGCTGCAGGGGCAGAGGAGCTTGAACATGACAACCTGGAGGAGCAAGAGGTTGAAGAGGTCAGTGGCACCAAGTACAACAACTACTTCTCTGCTCCTAGGTTCTACTGTGTGGAGACCATCTGTGCTCCATGTGGTGTGGTGATTGCCTGGCGCAAGTTTGCCAAGGCTGAAGGGGTGGCCAAGGTTCTTCGCTTCCTTGAAGATGTCTATGAAGACCCCAACTCCCGACCCAGCTACATTGCTATTGACAAGGGGTGTGCCTTGCTCGAGCACATTGTCAAGCAGCATCACTGGCCTGCTTGGGAACCCACCACTCGGATCATTGTCGACTCCTACCACTACATCAACCATCGGGTCACTGACTACCTCTGTCAGACTTGGTGCAATCCTGCACCTCTAAATGGTGCTGCTCCAAACCTGGTAGTGGTTGATGAAGACAAGGAGGGGAGGCCTTACTACAAGAGGGCCTTCAATACTCAGGTAAGTGATCATACTACTCAGTTGCTTGTACTTGTCTGATTTGCTTGTACCTAGGCTTGTGAGCAACTCAATGCATGGTTGGGTGGGTTTCAGACAATCCTCAACCGGATGACTGTCAGCAACTTTGACTTCACCATGCATGTATTGCTGTTCTTGCATACCCAACGAGTCATTGCCAGGCAGCAGGAGAAGAAGAATAAGAAGGCAGCAGGAATAGAAGAGGTGGTTGAGGATGAGGAAAGTGATGATGAGGATATTATTGAGTATTAGATAAATGGACTTCATCTGTAGTCCATCTGGCATTCACCTGATATCTACTTGATACTTACATGACTTCCACATGGATACCATATAAACACCACTTGAAATTGATGATACACTGCTGTATGAGTGTGAGGGCACTGAAACAGTAGCAATCACCTACTTACTACCTGGGAATCACTTGGTACTCAAGTGGTATCCAGGCGGAGACCACATGGTTCTCACATCTAATTCAGATGAATGCCAGCTGATACTCAACCGAATACCACTTGGACATCAGATAAACACCACTTTGGACTTGTACTGTTTCACCAAGATGTTCACCTGGTTATCTTCTGGCACTCACCTGATATCCACTCACATGTATACCACTTGGGAGCCACATGGACACCATATAACTGTCATCTATGACTACTTACATGGATGTGTTTATGTTTACTGAGACGTCCACCTGGTAATAAGGTGGTATCCAAGTGATCACCACCTATCTAACATCTGAATATCACCTGGAAACCATCCATCTGGGGATCAACTAGTATTCATGTGGCATTCATCTGAATATCGTCTGGGCGCCACATTTAGACCAGATTGGTAGTCACATGAATATTAGGTTGTACTTGAATTTTGTCAAAACTCAGTCATATCACACAAACACCACCTGGATATGAAGTGGTAACCAGATGGTCAATGTATGGTTCTTACACAGTCCACATGAATGCCATGTGGATATCAGATGAACACCATCCAACCGCCATCTAAGACTTGTGTAATGTTGTAAATTGACAATCCACATGGACACCACCTGAACTTGTATCTTAGTTATTTTGAACAATATACTCATGTAGTCACTCTTTCACCACCTAGATACCACCTGGTGTTCACATGGACAACATTCAATATCTGAAGTGGTATCCAGGTGGTCACCAGGTGGTAAAAGAGTGGACAAAAATGAATTGAAGTGAACTTGCATGGAAAAAATGGTGATCAGGTGGCATCCATGTGGTAAAAAACTGGTCGAAAATGGGCTGGCTGGGTCCACCTGGGGTCCACCTGAAGATATGGTGGACCGCCAGATATACGGATATGGATAATACGAGTTTGGACCGTAAGGATATTGGGGAGGAGGAGGAGGATACTGCAGATGCACTTGCTGGATCACCATGAAATGCTGCATCATAGCTTGTAGAGCACGGATGTCAGCGGACTCGCTCTTGACTGGAGCCGAAGTTGTCGGGCTTGCAGCCGAGGTAGCAGACATTGTGGCAAGGCTGGCTGGAGTAGCAGACCCTAGGATGATGCTAGATTTCGTATAGATCTCCGTGATCATGTAAGGATCATCCGGATGATGCTGCATGTGTACCATCACCAATCTGTCCTTGATCTGTTGATGAGTGATCGGGTCGAACCCTGTGAGATAGCCACGTCAGACATCCTGAGTGGAAACACTATATTTTTGGACAGAAGCCAGTTTGCAGGGACAAGGAATTTTCTGTGATAGATCCCAAGATCGTCTTTTGTGAGCATCTGGGTCTGGGACTGAAGAGTGGCAATATGGGAAAGATCAGAAGGACATCATCGTCGTTTGTTCTCCGATCCAGGGTAGTGGCTTGGATGAGATCACGGCCTTCAACCTGAGCATGGGCAGCGAGGTACTCCACTTCAGAAAAGAAATGATGAAGTCCTTCGGGTTGTCCGTTAAATTTTGGTGTGTTATGGTGGCTGCGGACGGGCATAGTTGTTGTCATAATAGTGAGAGTAGAAGGGGGTAGACTTTTGGATGTTTCGGTAAGAGAAGAAGGAGTTCCGGACGTGGTTGGCATCGATCCAGGGGTGTCTAGATAGATACCGGCGGCTGGGTTATGAAAAAGACTATGTCCTAGACTCGGAGGGACAGGGAGCGATAGGATATCCAGATGTTCGGACTCGGGTTGGGCGGTAAGTGCAAACTGCCAGATAACTGTTTTGGAATTGGGAACCCAAGAGCAGACTATTTTGAAAGGAAAGTATGTGGAGGTATGTTCAAAGAGAAAGTTGATGACAAATGGAGTAGGACTGTCCAGAAAGATGTCGTGAAGGGGATCGGGAGAGAATTCAAATTCAATGGTAGAAAATGATGTTTTAAGGTGACAAAGAACGGGTGCGTCTTGAACTTTAAACCCTCGTGGTGGGCTCCAGAATGTAGTAGTGAATATATGTTGTGATCTGTAAGTAGATCAATCTATAATGCGAGGGTCCGCCTCTGGCAGGACAAGTCCGTGTGACACCCGAGTGAGGTAACGTGTGAATAGATAAGTCCGAAGTGACAAACGTGAAGTAATGAGTTTCTGATGGCTTTGATCAGACTCAGATATCTTCGGATGTATGACGGATGTTTTGGATGTAGTACAGATAGTTTGGGGTGAAGAACAGATGACTCGGCTTTGGAAGATACGGTAAGGAAGGCAGGAGATTGATAAGAACAGCAGGAGAAAGTGATGACAGATGTTTACTCGGACTCGGATGATAAAGGAATCGGACGACAGAGATGGAACGAAGGCTTTGGATGGTTTCTTTTAGACTCTGACTCAAAAATGGGGGGAAGCTGAAGTACATCAGTATTTTGTAGGTATGATGAATATCAAATGTAAGTAAGATCGGAACTATGAACCGATAATGAAAGAGGAATGGGGGTAAAGATGTCAAGTTTTTAGAGTATGAAACAAGAAACAATGTCGAGTTGGTCCGAAGACTTTGAATCGTTACCGGGTACGTCCGAGATGAATGTTGGTCCCAGGGCCTTTGATCCAATATCACATGCAGCCGATGAATCCGATATCACGTGCGGCCGAGATGAATCTGTGACAGCCAAGTCATGTGCGTACAAGCCCGAGTAATTGACAGGGGTTTGATAGGAGATAGGAGCGGAATGGTTTACAACAAACGGAAGGGTACAACCCTTACAATACTTACTTAGTGTTGCGAGCATGAGGCTCGCAACTTCTCAACTTGTTCCTAATATGTAGCATCATATTTCCTCTCATTCATCCTGTTCTCTGTGTGCATAAATACCTACCGAGCTCCATCATATGACCTCAGTTGGTTGTTACCTAACTCAGGTGAGTATCCTACATTCTTGTTACCTTACTAGCTTTGTACTTATGAGATCATAGTGATCTTTCTACATCCACAGAGGCCCCACTCCAAAAAAAAAAGATGGATATGGCTCATGGTGTTCAGCTCTTTATCTTTGTGCCCAATTGACCATGTGGTGTTTTTTCCTCTGGCTCCAGGAAATGGCTAGTTTCTCTGAGTGCCTCACCCAGCTACAGCTGTCCATGCTCCTGCCTGTATCTCCTGGCAATTTGGAGGGATTCTTGTTATGATCCTGCCCTTTTGACAGAGGTGCTACAAAATGCCCAAAGTGTTCTGACCGACCCAGTGCACAGCCACATACACATTCTGGATTGCCTGCTTGTGCTGCGTGATTTTGTCAGCTCACCAGGCAATTTCATTATCCTTGGGATGTGTTCAATGCGCAGGGGCTCATATAGAGCATTTGGTGGAGCCCTTCTTGCCAGCATGGCTGCAATCGTCACAGAGGCGGTCCCGATTGTGATCATCCATCAGATAACTGACACCAATCACCACAGGCATTACTGTACTAAATCAATCAGTTCGGTGTGTCACACATCTCACAGACCTCAAAATCACCCAAATGTCATGCATGGCACCCACCTTTAGCCAGTCTGCGGATTGCAAAAGTCAATTGTCATGCAAAGGCCCCTCCGACAGGCATTCTGTGGCCTTTTTGGACAATTCTTTCTCTGAAATGCAATGAAATTTTCTGTGTATCACGCTGCTGAACTGCGTGCACCGAATGCAAAATTTTGGTGGATCTGTCACGTGTCACAAGGGCCACCAAACTGATTGATTTAGTACAGTAATTTACCTTGTGGTGTGCCTAATGGCCTTTGAGCAGTTTTCTAGAGGTGGGTAGCATCAAAATATTGTATTCTAGTGTCTTGTGTGTTCAAGGATTTTTTTACATATCAAAAGGAAGCTCAACAGTTGTGGAGGGTAAATGTGCAGGAGTCGTGCCAGCAACCTGGGGAAGTAAGGGCGAATGGTAATGAAGTGGGCAAAGAGGATGGAGGTGGCCCAGATGAGCCCCGAGGTGTATATACGAGTCCGAGTGAGTCCGAGCGAGTCCGAGGCGCGGGAAGACTTCGGAGTCACCGGACATGACTTGGATGCAAAAGGCGTGAGCGGAAGGGAAGTGGAAAGGGAAGGGAATGAAGGGGATGTATGTAAGAGTCGGTGTGATGAATGAAAGAGGAAAGGAACGAGGAGGAAGGGAGAGGGACAGGGGGAATAGGAGAAAATAGGAGTGTCCCCTTACAGATGTCAGAAATGTGCTAGCAAGGTACAGAGCAACAATGCAAAGACAAAGGGGAAGCAGAACCAGATAATAACAGAGGTAGGAACCATGCAAAAAAAGGTTCCTTGGAAGCAAATCCAAAATGGGAAAGTCCAGATAAAGGTGCACATCAGCAATCAAAAATCCCTGGCTGGTTGTTTTGATATGCAAAAACATCGAGCACAGGTCAGGTGAAACAAAGCAAAAACACTGTCCAACAATGAGAATAAGTTGCACCAAGTTGCAACCATCAAATACTAGTCCACAGCATGCAGAACAAGATTGCAGAACTCCCAGCCAGCAAACCAGACAGCTCAAATACCTTTGAAAGCAGTTGAAATGTGAACCGTGTGCATGTTGTAAGGTGGTGAAAATGTCAACCAGCACTTGGAACAATTCGTATGAAGTGAAAGTCAAGAAGAGCATGGTCATTAGGTAAGGTGGAAGCAGCAACACCAGCCGGGAGCTTGGGATGGCTGCATAAGCGCAGGAACATCGAAACTGTAAGGGGACACTCTTATTTTCTCCTATTCCCCCGTCCCTCTCCCTTCCTCCTCGTTCCTTTCCTCTTTCATTCATCACACCGACTCTTACACACATCCCCTTCGTTTCCTTCCCTTTCCACTTCCCTTCCACTCACGCCTTTTGCATCCAAGTCACATCCAGTGACTCCGAAGTCTTCCCACACCTCGGACTCACTCAGACTCACTCGGACTCGTATATACACCTCGGGGCTCATCTGGGCTACCTCCATCCTCTTTGCCCACTTCATTACCCTTCGCCCTTACTTACTTCCCCCGACTCCTGTGCATTTACCCTCCACTTCATTATCACATGTTTCCTGTTCTCTTTGGATTCTCCCTCTGCTAGGTGAGCAGCTCTCTCATGTATTGTAGTTGCCTGAATGTACTGAGAATCATTTCGGAACAATTTATTGTTATGTCATTTGGCATTCTGAACAACTTTCTCCCCTCAAGCAAGTCATGAAAATCACTTCCTGGCCTTCTACAGCCATGTCTCCTCCTCAGTTTTCACTTTTTGGCCCTGTACAGAGTGCAATAAATTTTTCAATGGCTTCGGACCAATTCCCTCTTATGCTTTTTGTCATTCTGAGCAACCTTTACACTCACACCTAAGCTCCATGATCACGGCTTGACCCTCTACCATCAAAAAAGTCCATTTTGAGCGGATTTTGTAGTCCTTATTAATTACCTTGCTTGAAAAGCAAGGTCTCCCAATGTTAGTTTTTTCCTTATATGGAGCGACTCTGTGACCCCTGTCGAGGGTATTGTTGGAATTAAATACTTCTTGATTGCCTATCCAATTTGCCTGTCTTAAGTGTGGAGTTATTGTTTGAGTGACTCGTCCTTTCTCTGACGGAACCAGAATTCGAGGCGTTTTATTCAGTACATGACTTTATCGACCTATTTCTTTGCTTTTCCTAGCCCCTATTCTACTCTTTCATCCACTTTATCCCGGTCAACCGTCTCCGTCCGTGTTCGTCTAGCCTTTTGAAAAGGTCGGTGGCGGCATATGTTCTCTGTCACCCGCTGCTCGCAGCTGGATGGACGCTGCGTGTCTGACTCTGGGGTGTGACTAAACTCTGTTGCAGCGTGGGCGTCCTGAACTTACCGTCGCAACCAAATTTCCTGTGTCGCCAGTAGCAAACTCCGAAGACACGCTCTGCGTGTCGTACCCCGGGCCCGACGTGCGTGCTTGCTTTGTTCTCAACACTCCCGATGTTGTTCACGGTTCGACGTTAGCAGTAACGACGGTACAGGCTTATGCATACGATTGGCTTTTCAAGGCCTGCTAATGTATGTCGGATTTAGTAGCGCAAAATATGTAGGTAAATCGCGACTCTGGTCTTCCTCTCCGCCCCCGCCCAATCTACTATTTTCTTGCCCATGCCCAGACGGTGTATGCCTCCGGTCCTCTTCGTTGACTCTGTCTAATCCGTACGGACTTGGGGTTATCAAAGGCGGAGGACCGTCGCTCGAAGTATCTGATCCATTGGGACTGGGCGTGGTTGAATGAAAGTCCCTTCCAGTCCTCGCATTCTGTCGTTCGCTCGTATCTGGACCGTTTCCACTCCTCCACACGGCCTGGAGAGAGGCTGGCCACGCGTGCAGCCTACTTATCAATTCCCTTAGCGCTCGGCTTGTGAGTTGTCCTGTGACGCCGACAAGCTGCACATGAAGGGAGGACAGAGCAAACCAGATGATGCCATGTGCGTGACCGAACGCAAACCTGGTACCCCACATTGGAATGTTATGACCTCTGACGTTGACCACTGTGATTAGACACGAAATCAGATTTCGTTTGGCGTTTAGTGAACAGCGCTCACCAGTTTCGAATTCGTGCTCACAGCGTACGATCGTTCGCCAGTGCCACATCAACAAGCGGCAGATCCAGAAGGCCTTGTCCCTTTGGCTACCCTTGGTGAATAGCACGAATTCCTCCTCTGTAGCTTCGTCGTCGTCTCCTGTATCTAACGCACAATCAATTATAGACGAGCCTTGACGTTCAATACTAGGAGATCTTGCCTAGGAAAGGATGGCGAGGCATTTCGTTCTGATACTGAGCCGTGCGTTGTCACCTTCTGTGTTTTAACCCATTTCAATTTCAACAATGAAGCCTTCCACGTTCACTTTGAACTGCATGACACCCCAAGCTTTCCGTTGACTTTGTCACGCTTCCCACTGCCCTCGTCGTGCCCTGTTGTCCCTTTGTTCCTTGCCTAAATTCCCCTTGCCCCGTTGTACTGTCTTTCCGCCCTTCGCGCAAAGGTTGCGTGATCCTTATCGCATTTCGTCGCATTCGGAGCCGTTGCCGTGTGCGTTTCACCTCTCGTGCGTTTTCGATTTCCAACAGGAGCCCTTTCCATTTACTGATTCCAGGGACTACTTTCACCTCTACCCTCGTTTGTGTTAATTGCTGCATCTCTAGATGTTTACAGACTACTAGATGCAAGCCAAGCTCATGAAGGATAACGCGATCACGACGTTTGACCTGAACTACGGTCTGCTGTAATGTATTCCACGGAAAGGATGCCACCCTACAACAGACACCCATCCTCGTTCGCTATTGATGATAAGTGACAGGGTGCGTCGCCCTAGGCCTCGCCTCCCGACCCCACTTCCAACGTTAAAATAGTCGGCCTTAGTTTTGTAGACGCCCACAACCAACCGACACGTCTGCACACCGCAAAACGGATGTGCTGATGCGGTGTCTTGTGTCTACTTAGCCAGTCGCTTTGCTCTCTCGTGATCTTGCCCATTTCCCATTTCCCCCATGTGTGAGCTCCTTGGCCAGTTCAGCTTGTTTGCGGTCACTTCTGACCTTGCCCGTTGCCCTGTCCAGCTCGGCGTCTGCGCGCCCGCCTGCTATCCTGTGACCTTGCCCGTTGCCCTGTCTTACTCAAAATCTGCGCGCCCGCCTGCTATCCTGTGACCTTGCCTGTCGCCCTGCACTTGCGTCATTCTGCCGTCTCTCTTGTGCCTTGTCCGGCTCTGCAGTCACTTGGACACAAGACCCTGTTTCGTGGATCCTTTCTTGCGTTCGAACGCGCGTGCGGCGCTATGATGCTACCCTGCTTCCTTTTTTGGGCGTGTCTGCAATCTCTTGTACCGTTGCGCGCATGCGCTTGCCTGTGGTTGGCCCTTTGCAATCACGAAGCCGTATCAGGTAACTGACCGTGCATAAAACCTGGACATGGATTTTGCACCCTTTACCCAACGAAAAAGATGCCTTCCGAGTTCACCATGGTCAAAAGTGAGTTCTCCTCTCGCTCCCCCTCCCTTGTGCTTTTTTTGGCGAGTCTGACGAATGGTAGGCTTATCGCCTTCTCCTGCCAATACGGTGTCGTATGTCGTTCATTGGTGTGGAGGAAGTGGCGACGTCGTCGAGCGCATGTGCGTCATCGTTGCCCGTCTGTGGAAGGTCATGGGCTCTCATGGGACGTCCGTCCTTCAAGGTCTGAGCTACTTGCTAGTCCATTGCATCTTGTTTATTGACCTCGTCGTTGTATCCTAGGCTCGGGATCAAGGCCCGTCAAGGCCATTAGTGTTCAGGCCGAACGCACGTCGCTTGTTGTCCTTTCCGCCAAGGTGAAAGGCGAGTGGCAATTTGTCGCTTGCACCGGCAAGATCAAAGATGCTGTCCCCGGAGTGCAGGATGAAAAGGAGATCTGGGTAGCCTTGGAGAATTGCGAGGCTCATTCTGAGGCCGGTGAGTTGATCGTCCTCCCACAATTTCTGTTCTCTTCCGCCGTTAATAGTGTTTGCGGTAGATCGTGCCAATGTCAGGCTAGATATGCGTGAAGTCGTTGATATGCCTTCTCTTACTACGGTCACCGTTCTTTGATTCAGCTTATCCCACCTGTTTTTGGGGTGTCAAGTTAAAGTGCTGTAATGCTTGCCTATGCCTTTCTGTTTCGCGTGTAAATTCGATGTCGTATGTCATTTATGTCTACTACAATGTTACAGTTGCTTCTCTGTCCCGCTGTTCCTTTTCGTATGCTACTCTTGTTACGTTGTCCAACTGCGCGAGGCGTGCGTCTTCTGGTACGAGGTGCTCCCTTGGATGTTCTTGTAGCAATTCGGCACGGAAGTCTCTCAACAGTCTGATCGTGGAATGGCCTCTTGAGCGAGATAGAGCGACATAAGCGTGGAAAGGGTCCAGCGAGTTTCGGGTCGACTCTGCGAGGTCGACGATGACATGCTCTATTGTTTGTCCCTGTGCCTTGTAGTCGGTGAAGGCATAAGCTGGCGTGAGTGCCAACTGTCTGCGTCGGATCGTCCGTCGTTGTCCGTTGGAGTCTGTGACCGTAAAACCTGTTTCTGACGGGAAAATAGGAATCTCGTTTGCACCCAGCCCTTCAAACCTAGGGAATCGGGAGTGGTCAAGCTTGAAAAGCACGCAAGCTGGCGGATATTTTAGAGTCACTGTTCCGTCCTCCACTGCGGGCGTAGTCTCCCTGGCATCGAGGATTATATCGACAATGGTGCCTCTGCTACCGTTGGCTAAATCCGATTCTGTTGCAATGTTTAGAAGGACCATGCCCCTCATGCCTATGGCGAGTTCGACCTCGAGTGATAGTTTGCCCGTGTGTCTGGACGCTGTCCTCAGAATCTGCAGACGCTCGTTTCGATCAACTTCCCGTCGATCCTTGCCCACTGTGTCTTCGGCTGGCGATATGTACAACCTGTTCTTCGTGACGCGACAGTGTTGTCGTATGGCAGCCGAGTTCCACCTATCACGGACGCTGTTTCTCGACGTCACAAGAACAGCGTCGGACCAAGGTTTGCTGCTGAAGTCGGGCGTCTCGCTGCTCCCCTCCGTGAGAACCAGAGATTTGACCATGGCAATGTCTGAGTCTGTGCATCCGCCAACCCGTAGGCGGTTAAGCATAGCAGTCCATGCCTCGTCTTGGACACGCATTTGTTGAGTGAGCGTTACGACGGTAGAGAAGCCTTCAAACAAGCGTCTTCCTATGCTTGTGCCAATCTCAGGGGGGTCGGGATAGTATAAGGCGTCCTTCCTGATCACGGGAGGAAACTGATGCAGGTCGCCTAATAGAATGATGTTCATGCCACCGAAAGCACCTTTGCTACATGTGCCAAGCCTGCACTTCGTCTGGCAACAGACCTTGAAGAACTGTTACCAAACCACTGCTTGTCGGTGTTATGAAAGCCTGCGCTCACCTCAGATAGGTTCTCTAGGAAACTTTTCGTGAGCATGGAAAACTCGTCTATAATCAGATATCTAGTGTCCCGGATATGCAGAGTCCTCTTCTCTAGTGTCTTGCTGCTGGATTGGGCAATGCTGCCAGCTTTGGTGTTTGGGCCTAGGGCCGCCCAGGAGTGTACTGTCGTTCCCCCGATTCTCGTTGCTGCCACCCCCGAAGTGGCCGTTTTCGCCAGCCAGTGGGGGACTCTGAGATGCATGAACGTAGCAGTGATGGCGTCGATCAACGCTGATTTGCCGGTGCCACCACAACCATTGACAACCATGCGCAAAGGTTCTGGCACGTGTAGCTTGACTTCATGTATAACATGTCGTTTGACTATTTCCAGGGCCCGGCTCTGTTCTTTGTTGAGTATAACTTCAGGCGGTTGCGTACCCACCACCTGTGATGCTTGCAGGTCGTCATCTCTGTCTTCCGTGTTTGGCATAACAGGTAGCAGACCTGCTTTTTCCGCACTACGCTGACTTGGACCTTGGATCTGGGCTTGTTGCTCCAGGGAAACAGGAGTCGGTAGCCATTCTTCTGTCTTCCTGGTGTAGTTTTTGATGTGTTCTGACCATTCGTTGTACTTTTCAAGATCCTCGTAATCGGCCGTGCGTGAGACGTTAGCCCAGTCGGTGACTTGCGCTCCAGAGTCTTCAAAGATTCCTGCGTTCAGGGCAAAGAACATTGCCCGAGTCGCAAACCGTTCGTCGGCATCGGTGTAGCCTGATGATTTTGCGTTCCTCAGTTCCTCGTCTGTGATTTCCTTTGCATCGAATGTTTCTTGAGCGCCATCTTCTTGCCGTTCATCATCATCCTGCATAGCGGCGATGCCTGCAGCCGGCCCGTTATCAAGTGCATCCCGATCACGATTTGCTGCCTCTGCGCTGGTGTAGTAGTATTCCATATTGTCCATCACGCGCCTGAGACGTTGCGGACATGAAACCAGGAAATCTTCAAAGCTTTGTTTCAAACTTTTCCCAGGTGCTTTCAAGTCTCCGAGCTCTCGCCATGGCTTAAACAAGGCGAGCATGGAGGCACAGTAGAGAGCTTCGTCGTCTGGGTCGCTCCTTCGCGGAAACCACTTCCCTACAAACTGTGGCAGCGTCTCATGCCCTCCTTGTCAGAGCTGTCGTTTGCCATTGCGCAGAGACCCAGTCAAATAAGGAAATGAGAAACGTTTGCTGCCTCGGCCGCTCGTGACTTCGTAAGTGTCCAAGAAATAATCCCAGTAGTTGAATGTTTCCATATCCACGGGGCGAAACTTGTACTCGTCTTTTTGATCATGTACTTCCAGCCGTCCCGGCCCCGGCCGCACGATGGCGTTGCCCTCCCGCTGGAAGGGACTTCAGTACACTGGTAACGACAATGCAAGTAGCACTGACCGCGCTCTGCTCGTTTCCTTCGTTTTCGACTTCAACTACGGTTTTCCAGAGTCTGAGATCGAGTCAGTTCAGTTTCGTCGTGGCTTGTACGACAAACTTACTGCTTGTCTTTGAGTTCAGGGTAGGTATCCTTCAGAGCATAAACAACGCTGTCCCAGTAAATGCTGACAAAATGATGGGATATATAGCGGTCGCCCCAGCCCATGAGATATCCAACGACCTCAGGTGCACTGAACTCTTGGTCCCTACTCAATGCGTTGGCACACCTGTTTATCATCTTTCTGTTAAGGTCGTCCACCACTGGATCCTTCATTGATTCAAGGGAGTGAAAAGCTAGGCGTCGGGCTAACACTGCTGACGAGTTGCTATTCTTCTGCTGCTTCTTGGTGGCGTACAGGGTTATGTACCACGCTATACCTCCTGTGTTTGAGACATTTGTTAAAAGCTTGACATCGTGGTTGCAGCGTAGGGTCAGCAGCAGCGTAGGGTTGTAGGCAACAACCGAGTTGTGGATCCTAGCAGGTCCCCATTCACCCGCTTCTGTCACCCAAGTATGGGCTGCCTTGGGAAATGGCACGCCTCTCTTGCACTTCTGGACTCCTTTGAAAACTTGAAGGGAGCCGTGTCCTTTGCACGTGTGCACTTGAAGAGATCGTGATAATGATCTGATGGCCGTGGTTTTATCCGAGTCGTATGTAGGTGTGCGGGGATCTGGCGGTCAACTGAAGGAACACGAGCTATTACGAGGAAGTTCGTCGATGGCCTGTGTTGAAAGCCCCTCTATGTCGGCAGTGATATTTTGTGTTATCCATTGACGGACCTTGTCTCGGAATGCCTCCGTTTTCAAGGCCGCCGTCATTTCCTGCGATGTTGGGGCGCCTTCAAGCCAAAGAAGTAGGTGAAGGTGTAGCATACCCCTTCCTTGAGCTTCTACGGTTCCAATATACGCCATTATAGTGCCCATAATCCCTGGTGTGCGATGGAGCCGGCCGTGCCCTTTACTGTTGACTGCTAGTCCGAACTCGTGCTTGAGGAGCGTTTTGATTGTATGGTGGAAGAATTCCGACGCTGCAAATGGGTCGGACGCGATGTTGAGTGCACGAGTGGCGGCATCTGGTCCATTCTTGGCTTCGAACTCGTCCAGGTCGATCTCCTCCCCAGCCAAAACTCGTGCAAGTGGGTCGTGGATATCAGATGGATTGATTGTAAGCCACAGAGAGGGCGGGCCATGTTTGAGAGTGCAGCCCCATATCTGGGCCCTAATCCCCCGTCGGCTCTCGTCTGTCCCCATGACATGAGATCGAAGGCCACTAAGTTGGGTTCGAAAGAGTCGAATGATCGGGTTAGAGAAGGGAAGCCTCTTGCTTTCCTCCACACTGGCTTTGATGAGATCCACTGATTTGAGCTGGCGAATAGCGTCGGCATGTCTACGATAGGCAGAGCGTTTGATTTGGACTTTGGTGGACAACAAGATTTGTCGCTTCAGGAGCACTCCAAAAGTTTGGAAGATGAACTGCAGATCGGTTCTGAACCTGTTGTCTGCGTAGAGGAGGGCCCATTGGGCATGTTTCTGATAGGGCACTGGCCTTTCACGATGGATCTCCAACCCTCCCTGACCGTACGGAAAATTGACTGGGAACGCTCCCAGCAAGTGATTGGGTGACTCTTCAGTGCCGGCGTAGCGAAGGCCTGTGCC
Organism: Sanguinoderma rugosum; assembly: GCA_017499575.1. NCBI lineage: Eukaryota > Fungi > Basidiomycota > Agaricomycetes > Polyporales > Polyporaceae > Sanguinoderma > Sanguinoderma rugosum. Next base: position 3,142,697 of record VTPW01000005.1, on the reverse strand, counting down.
ATTATGCACACGAGGGTATTCGTTTACCATAGATGTTCCGTGCTTGATGGTTGCCTCTTCGTACTGTGCTAGCTGGTCTCCTGTATTTTTCAATGCTGCAGCCAACAGATCAGAGTCGGAAAGGCCAGTTGTTTCAGTGTCGATCATGCCCAAAGACTGCAAAGGAATCACTTCCGGCGGTTCTGTTTCATCGATTGATTCATCTATTTCTTCGTTTGCGCTGTCGACATCTTGGATGAATGGTCAACATCAGTACGGGACGATCGGTCCAAGCAAACACTTTACCATTGCGGCAGGCCCCTTCCACCGTGTTGTCCGACATAGGCTCCTGCGGAACATATCCTGCGTGTTCTTTTTCAAGTGTCGCGCCGTCGTTTGCAATTTTCACGACCTGTCTGAGCTCCTTTGGGACCTCGTCCTCCGGCAGAATGGACAGATTGTTCTCGTTGATTGAAATATGCCTATAAAGCGGATTGTTTGCTTTCAACCAGAGCAAAGCATTCCTGACGCGCGCTCTGCTAACTCTGAAAAGGCCACGAAGTGCCTTCTCCGGCGCGTTGTTGAGACCCACGAATGTTATCCCAATGGTGGCAGCCAATATACGTGGGTGGGGAGGTAAAGAGGAACCGTCGATGAAATTGCTGAGCGCCTTGACGTCCAGAGGATAAGTAGTAACATTACCCTTTAGTCCGCTTGTCAACGCACGGGGATCAAGATGGAGGTTCTGGTTCTTGGGATAGAGTTTAACCATGTATGCAGCTGGAAAGTATCTGGCAATAAGCACTCGCTCCGGCAGGCTGAGAGCCGCGAGAACAGGTGGTATGTTTCCGATCCACATGTTGTTGGCCAGGCTCAAAGACGGCATCCGACTTTGCTCCAGCTCCCGAAGACACTCTGAACAGACGTGACCCAATTCGGTCTCCATGTCGATCGCATGTTCGTACAGAATCATTCCTTGCCAGATGAATTGGTGCGGATGTGGTTGTGCTGGCTTGAGACAGGATGGGGAGGGGATGTCACGGAGACGCTTGAATTCGAGATGGTCAATGAATAGGCGCCTGGCGCATACTACGCAGACTTGCTTCTTCATTGAAGTATTGTTTGTAGAATTGATGAAAGCATTGGTGCAACTGCGTATTGTAGCATCGTCAACTTCCGCTAAGAACGGGCCTTCCGTCAAAGCCTTCACCGTTTCTGCTAAAGTAGGTGATGCACTGAACTCAAGCGCTACCGGAGTACGGTCGCTACTCGTATTGTTCAAAACTGACTCCCTAGCATCACCGTCATTTGCGTCGCCCTCGGTTTCGTCGAACTTTCTACAGAAACCGTTTACGCCATTTGCAAAGTGACACAACATTGGCCCTTACCTTTTGAATGTGGTCGGTTTTGTTTGCAGAGCATGGATGACCCTGCCTAACGTGTCAGCGTCCAAACCACTCCAGAAACGGTTTAAGTCCTCCGCAGACGCGCCTGCGTCGAGGGGAATGTTGAGACCAGTAGCGCGAATGACGTCACCGATAGCCTTCAGATCTAACGGTGCTTGATTACCTGAAGTCGCGTCTTGTGTCGATCCCTTTGGATGGGACGCAGTCTTTGGTTGTGCGAATCTGGGATGGCCATGCGGTTAAGTAAAAGGAAGCCTGTAAGAAACAGCTTTACCTGTACTGATAGCTCCGTGCGCGTGCAATAAGCCTTGCTCTAATGGCTTCATCCTGTCCCTCCCATTTGATGTATAAGTTGTGTCTTGTACGCTTGTCTGACGACGACAGTGACAATCCCTCCGCTTCGGAAACTGCAACAATTTGGGGCACTGTGAGTTTTTTGAATTCAGTATTCAACATGTTGCAGTGCTTCTCGAAAATGAGACCAGTGTTGCTAGTGTACGCTGGGGACAGGGAGCAGACTGGGGGCTTCCTCCGCTGTGACTTGGGGGCGTTCCCAAATGAGGAGCGAACCAGCCGATCGTTCTTGAGCAAAGATAGTAGCACAGGGTACAGATGGGATCGGGGCCACTTTTTGGGCAGGCAGTCGTGTTTTAAATGAGCTCAAACACGTACAGTTGCTTGTCAGTCTTGCACTCCCCCTCACCCCCCTTGGCCTTCTTGTGTAAATCTACAGCCCTTCGAAACTTGCAATCAATATGAAGTTCGTCGTTGTTGTTCCCTGGTCTTTCGTGTTTATTCAATCCCTGTAGTATCGCCGTTGAAGCTCATCGTGCTTGTCTTTCTCGGTTGACGACATATGTCGCGTCCGCCAGGCTACTGTCCAACCTCAGCTGGAAGGCCGTCAAGACTGAGTTTGTCTTGGTGGACGACGTTGCTGCGGATCCCGTCATGGAGCCTCTCGAGCTGGTGATCGTGGGCCAGGTTAGCCACGGTGTCAGCCATCTGGACCCACTCGGCAACTTCAGTGCTCAGTTTGACAATATGGCAAGAGCCAAGTTCGCTTTCGAGATCGAGCTTCCTACCAACCCGGCGTTCACTGCGGATTACTATAAGGCCGTTTCTACCTTGCGTCGCCTGCAGAGGGATGCCGCGAAGAGTTCCGACGTTAGACATCTGCTTGTGGATGGGACGACCAACTCCAACATCAAGTTCACTGCACCACTCTTCCGCCGTAAGGTAAGTGACTCCATGTTGTTGGTATTCGTTGCACGCTGACTTGAGTGCAGTTGGATGGTCTGGACTCTGAGCTTCTGCCTGAAGGATCTATTGCCGACGACCCCAGTCAGTTTGTTGCCCCTCTTTTGCTGCTCACCTACTACCTATCTCTCTAGACGATCCCGATTATTTCCCAACGGCTGCGAATTGGCCGGTTCCCTTCGTTTCATCGTGCCCTTTTCAAGATATGTTAGATACACATATCTTCCAGCCGCTTCATGTCTTCACTGCTGTGGGAAAGCGTATCCCTTCCGACGAGTTTGCACGCAAGCTTCCCGGCTCCTTGGTTGAGGTTCATTTTACCTTGCACCACTGGTACTTTGCACGCGACCGTTTCGACTCGTTCAACGCACATGCAAAGCAGATCATCATTATTAAGGATACGGCCGTCTTGGACAGGTCTCGTCTGAAAAGGAAGGCTGTCCAAGGTATCAACCGACGTGATGATTCCGAACCAGAGACAAAGCGCGACAAGGACGAAGGCGCGATTGAAGGTGGCATCATACTCATCACCGTCCTTCTCATGACTGACCCGTTCCCCAGATGTTGTAGTCGACGACAAGCCATTCGTGAAAGCCAAGACCGCTTCGCCTGCTAACGAAACAATGGATATCTCGGGTAAGTACAGCTTTGTGAGTCAGCGAGCAGTCCACTTCCACTTATTCTTCGCAGTTAAAGGAGCGAACGAAGAAGGCGTCACGGTGAAGCCGACTGGACGTTCTAAAGGCAAGGCCGTTGCCAAGAGCTAAATTTGGCTGGACAGAAAAACCCTTGTTGGCGTTCGACAACTGCAGTGAAGATGAAGAGTTAAATGAAGAATTAAACTTGGCCTGTGTAACATACTTTTCTTTGCAATCAATATTCTTTGTCATCAGCTTGGTGCGTGGAAACGACAAGCTGAGTGCCTGTTTTGTGTGGATGGTCCTGTACTCAAGCGCTCAATATTCGATGTTCGGTCTGATGCCATCTGATATATGTCACGACTGCAAGCCCGTTTCCTTTCCTTTCCTATGCCCTCTCTCTGGTTTCCAGGCATCATATCGTGAAGATTCTGCGTTCAGCCATTTGTGAGCTCTACCGCTTATGTCTGACTGCTGTGCCCCCAATGTCGCCACCATAACACCCGCTCTAATTCCAACCTAACCAGCCCACACTTGGTCCCTTCGCTCTTTGTTGTCGCCACCCTCAACCCAGCCAACAGCTTTCTTTCTCTTGTGGAATGACATGGGATCCCCCAGGTGAGCTCAGTTTCGAACCTTGCCCCAAAGGTGTTACTGATCATCGTACAATTATTCGTCATTGTCCTCCTTGGCTTTAACGAGATGACAACCTCCGCCCTCTACCCACCGTACAAAAATGTTCTGTCCATCGAGTCCACCCTTGACCCTATTGCATCTTTCTTGTCTCTCATTTCCCCGCTCTCACTTTTCAGTCTTGTGCCCTTACCTGTTCTGCATTTCCACGTTCTTCATAGGAGGCGCAGGCCATAGGTCAAAGGGAGAAATATTCCGTGACACCAATAGCGCAATCCGCACACGACACAGGTACACCACTTCCTGACAGACATTTGCAAAACACAGTCACTAAACTGGATGTCTCTGAAAATATACCGGCCGTTCTCTACTTCCGAGCCCTCAACCCTTTCTTGTTGCATGTTCACGCAACGGCTCACGCCAAGTTAGCAGTGGCACACGCCATGGTGCGTTAACCATGTCGAGCCCTTTCACCATCCGTTATTAATCCTTTTTGAGGCTTTCCAGCGCGCACGAGACTGGCTTCCTCTTGTTAACAGGACCATTGGGTCGGTATGATCTCCTTCTCTACCCCTATTGATCACCCACCAATCGTGAAACAAGGTCACCATGTGCGATGCGCCCTCCGCCCTGGTCCCTTCCTGTCGCTCTATGGCTCGCTTCTCTTGCCCGTTAGCCAATGGTGCTACTCCCCTATTTGCTGCATTCGCAATTCTTCTCTGTGCCTTACACCAAGACCCGTAGGACCTTTGCCCTCATTTCAAACGGACTATTGTGTTTTTCTGAAGTTGGTGAAGGGCTTCGTGTTGTTTGTCGCCCGAATCAGTGTCGACCCTGCCAAACACTTCGATGATGTCATGCCGCTAGCCTCTACTTCCTCGTTCAGCCAGCAGTTCCTTTGCATGGCTGTCCTACTTTAGCCACGCTTAGCGACTATCTGTTCTGTCGCATTTGCCTTTTTGGGGAGACAGTCATGAAATAAAATCTGCACCAACTTTTTTGTGCTCTATCGCCTTTAAAGCTGAGACTGCTCTCACCTCTTGGGTCGCATTCTTGCCCAATGTCTCGCCAAAAACCAATCGGTGTTTGCCAGACCGCACTTCTAATCTCCACCCATCTCCAGTATGAAGCCGTCATTCATCTCCAAGCTCGCGCCCGCATCTCCAAGCTCGCGCCCGCATCTCCAAGCTCGCGCCCGCATCCCTGTTATCAAGTCCGTTTCCGATCTCCACACTGAATTCCTCGTGCCAAAGATCGTAGGTTTCTATCCGTTAATGTTTGACGCTGCCCATACTAATCGTGACATCAGGGCAATTATGGTCACGTCTTTGACACAACGACGCAGCAGTTCACCTTCACGCACCTGCCGTTTACACCCATTGAGCTGAACCTTCATTTCACTGTTATCCACTCTCCTCAAAATTCCAAAAATCCGAACCCTGTGAAGAACCTGGCCCTCCAAAAGTTTGTTGGGTCGAACAGGATCGTCTGGCTTGGCAACCTTATTGTCATCGCCCATGTACCCGATGGTGCTCCCGTGCCTTTCACGCACGACCACGTTGAGGCAGCCAAAATTTTGTTCAGCAAGTAAGCCATGCTTCACCGTTTTATTCACGATGTGACCCTTACGTACTATCCAGCCTCCTACGCCTTCGGACTGTAAAGGACGTTCTGAAGTATGCGCAGTGGAGGGTTTACCGTCCTCTCAGTGAAGTCCCCATCACCGCTGAATGTAACTCTTACGCCCGCACGGTTTTCCCAAACGAGATGCTCCTTGCAATATTCGAGAGGTGTGACGCCAGATCACTGGCTGCCCTATCAGCAACATCCTCCGGTATGCGTACCATGGTCCGGGCTTCGCTCTCAACAGTCGTCCGTGGCGCCATCAGCCAGTTCATGCCAGAGGACAAGATCGCAGAGTTCTTCGATTGTCTGGCCGATGTGAAAGGTGTCGTCTTTAGCGATGTTGCTCTTCGAGTTCAACTCCGGGAGGATTGGGCTTTGTCAATGATGTACATTGCTACCCCTCGTGGCCAGTCCTTTGGCTTTGTTGGCTGGTTCACCGCCTGTGGTTATTCCCGACGACCCATTGCTCGGGCTCGAGCTTGGGGTTCACTCCACGTTTATGGCCTCCAGAACGAGAGAGTGAGTAGGCCGGTTTCTTTGCAAGCCAAACTCTGACCTTGCAGCTTTAGGTGCCTTCTCGCTGGGTGTACATCTATGAGAGCGAAAACGAGTTCGCTGTCACTCCAGTCCTCGCCGCGAAATCTACTGGACGTATGACCATGCTTACAGGTCACGCGCTGATCTCACCTTATACGAAGCTCACTGAGGAGCGCGTCTGTATCACGAGCACTCCCCTTGACATCCTTCATTTCCAAACCTTCAAAGTAGCTCTTGATGCTAAAGATCTGGGGCTTCCCTGCGAGACGTACTGTCCCCGTAACAAACGGACCCTTGAGTCTCGACATGGCATAGACGTGGTTCCTTGGGGAGGCTTGAGGGGTGATGAAGCTATTCCCGATATCGAGCTTGACGTTCTCAAGAGCAATCTCAGTTGGACCCTCGGGAACACCTGCCATAATGTTTTGTGTGGCAAATGCGGAGTTGATCGCGACATCCTGTTGTTTTGATTCCATCTAAGATTGTCTCCAACCTTTCCCCTTGACCCTTAGCCTTATGCTCTTTTTCTTTTGCTGGTCTTCTACGAAAGAATAAATACTGCGAAATGTACAGTACGAATTTTGAATCGCATCTTCCCTCCCTGCTTCCTATTGTAATATGGACTTCGATACCTTCGATAAGCATTTCTGCAGCAAGATCGACGACCTCGACGGTGTTTGCTCCTTGGCCAACGCCCTCGTCTACGATCATCTCGTCCCGATTAAAATGGAAGACCACTCTATCTACCGCATGTATCATCATGGCGGTGCGGAATGGCGCTTCACTCTGTTTGGCATCGTCGAAACCACGAAGAACGGTAGCTTTGTCAAGTCAACTGGCTGCACAAATGTAAATAGACTTCCTCTCCTCTCATCTGCACTCATTGCTTTTGGTTCCGACCAGCTTCTTCCTATCACAGACCAAACGATCGCCAGAGATAGGCTTGCTCTTGCCCCTCCTGGCCCTCGTATGCCAAGGGCAAACGCGTTGTTTAAGAACCAACTCCTTCGTCTCGTTGAGCTTGTTGACAGGTTCGAAGAGTTGTATGGCGCTACATTGGTTCGGTTTACTTCCTCGATATCTTATGCTCGTGCCGCTAATAAAGTGACAATTAACATCTAGCACCCGAACTGCATCTACCCTACCGTCGTCAGCGACGATTTACCGCCAGGGGGTCTTTTTTGCGTAGATCTTCCCGTGAAATATGCTGTTCCCCAGCCAGGCGAAATAATCTCAGGTATGACGTGCAACACGCTGCTTGCTTTGCAGGCCCGCTCACTGTCTGTTTCTATGATAGCTACATCCACCAGACATCTTTTCCACAGTATCAAAGAGGTCCCTGATTATAATCCCGCCGAATTGCAAATGGCTGAGAAGAAGCTCTGCTGGCAAGGATTGCTCACAAGCGACAAGACGTGCATCGACCCCCGAGAAATTTACGAGTGGCTCCAGCCCGGTGCTTTCGTGCAAATGTCGTGCACGTTTCGTGTTCTCATCAACAATGGGCTAATCGTAAGTCACCTGTTTCGCCTCTTCAAATTCGGCTTGTTTTCCCTGCTTAATTCTTCATTGACATCCTTGCGCCCTCTATCTAGATCCCTGTCCTTGGCGCCGACGAGATCGAGATCGAGATGGAGTATCGTGCATTGACAGGCACACCTGCAGAGCCAAGGGGGTTTCCTTCTATGCGTCCCGCAAAAGGGTAGGCTCTAAATTTGCTGCGCCCAGTGGCCCATACTGACTTAGCTTGTCCTGTTCAGATTAGTTTTCGACGTCCTAAGCAACCCCTTTGATGTTCACGCCGTTTAGATCCTTACTTGTGGTGGATATCGTTGGCGATGACCATGGATCATACTTTGAAGTGGTTCCATTGCTTCGGTTGTAGTTGTATGATGACTCGTTTCTTGCCATGCCGTCCGATAAATAAATCTGTCAGTTTCAAATACACCTTTGCCCTTGTCCCTCACCTGCTTCTTGCCGCAAGTATGCCTCGCTGCTTCAAAATTTCGCTGGGTAAATTCCTCCTTTGCCGCCGAGCGTGCATGTTACAAACCCCAACATAGAGAAATCGTCCCTCACTCAAGCTCCCGTCCGTGTGCGATATGCAGTTGTTGGACTCGGCATGCCCCCCTCGGAGCTTGAGAAGATAAACCGTAGTTTGAGATGGCGTTGGATTGACTTGATCGCGAACACTGTTATGAGTCCTGGTAAATGTTGCCAACGTCTATGTATACGAGGTTCTCACTGCTGTGTTAGTGCGCCACGCTTCGCTTCAGACATACAAATCAGATGTTATTCATTTGTTCGGGATGGACATCTGCATTTACGCTGCGTTTGTGAAACATCGCTTCGTCTTTCTTGGCGCAGAGGGCTGGTCTCGCCTACCTGATGTGCCTATCCCTTCCATTGTTTCTCCCGTGCAAGTGAGCATTCCTTCCCTTACATCTGTTGCAACACTGACTCGACTTATTCATCACGCAATGCCCGCAGCTGACGATTTGACTGATGGTTGTGTCTTTTTGTTTACTTGTATTGCCGAAAACGGGTCCTGATCCGTGTCAATTCAATCACTTCTCTTGATCGTCACAAACCCCCAGTGAGCAAGCAAGGTACCTTCTAATCGCAGGATGCGATCCTTAATTGTTACTGACTGTGGGACATCTGAGTTTGAACTAATGTGATTGTCCGCACTTTTGCAACTGTGGGAAAAGCGTCCTAAGTGGGCTGAGGGGCTCAAGGGGCCATATTATGGTGTAAATTCGCATTTTTGCTCCTTTACTGAGCCTGGATGTCCTGGGAATCATTTCGGACCAATTTATCGTTATGTTATTCGCCATTCTGAACAACCTTTGCCACTCAAGCAAGTCATGAAAATCACTTCCTGGCTTCCTATGGCCACATGTCTGGCTGTAATTTCGCTTTTTGGCCTTGTACAGAGTGCAATGAATTGTTAAATGACTTCGGACCAGCTTTTCCTTATGTTTCTCATCACTCTGAACAACTCTTACACTCACACTTAAGCTCTATGATCACATCCTGACCTCTACCAACAGAAAAAGCGAATTTTGTGGTGTTTATTACATGAAACTGACTGTGGGACATCTGACTTTGAATTAATGTGATGGTCCGCACTTTTGTGACTGTGGGAGAAGCTTCCTAAGTGGGCCAGGGGACTCAAGGGGTCACATTCTAGTGTAAATTCGCATTTTTGCTATTTTACCAGGACTGGAGAGGGTGTAAATGACCTCGGACCAATTTACCTTTATGTCTTTCCACATTCTGAACAACCTTCTCCACTTAAGCAAGTCATGAAAATCACTTCCTGGCCTTGTATAGCCATGTCTCCTCCTCAATTTCGCATTTTTGTCTCTCTAACTGAGCTAAGAAAAATGCTAATGATGTCTGGTCAATTGTACTCCATGTAATTTCGCATTTTGAACACTTTTTGTCACTTAAGGAAGTCAGGAAAATGAGATCCTGAGTCAGTATTGCACTATTACAAGGTAAACTTCGCATTTTTGCACCTGTTTCCTATTTTGAAACTGCTCCAAATTACTTCGGAGTTTTCGCATTTTATGCATTTTATTATTCTGAACAACTTTACTCGAGACCTCTAAGCAATTGGAGCAAGTCCTGGCCTTGTATTCACAAAGAAAAGGCCCTCAGAGCGGAATTTGTACTTGGTTGAGGCAGGTACTGACTGTGGGAATGCCCCTTGCCTCCCCTGGGTCATGTGCTTACAGAATACTTCAGAGGTTTTCTGTAAGCACATGATCTAGGGGGGCTAGGAGTCACCTTCTGGCTGTACTTCGCATTTTTGCTCAATTTAAATGGCAACATCTGCTGCTACAAATTGTTCCCCACATCGGACTTATGTTTTCTTACATTCTGAACAACTTTGTCCACTCAAGCAAGCCATGAAAATCAATTCCTGATGCACTACAGCTCATTCTTCCTGCTAACTTCGCATTTTTGACTCTGTAGCTTGTCCCCCCTAAAAAAAAATACTTACCCAATATACCTATCAATTGTATCCTATGTAATGTGTTGTGGCCCCTCGTGCCACGTGCACGCACCCCCCCTGACCCCTGTTTGCACGCACCCCTGGGCCCCTGGGCCCCTTGCCCCCCCCTGCCTCCCCCCCTGCCCAACAACAAAGACGGAGGCGCAGCGCCTCGGGGAGCGGTCGTGGGACGAGGCCGCCAGCCGAGGAAACGTTCGGGAGGTCCGTGCGGAGGGTCCTGGCAGCTTTCCCACGGGGTCGCCGGGGGTCGCTTGGATTAGGCGGCCTAATCCAAGGCCTAATATAGATAGGGTCGATGGCGGACGGCATCTGTGATCCATTGTGAGTGTACGCCCAATCTGTAGATATTAGACGTACCTCAATAGAAGATTCGCCTTCTACACTCCCTCTGCCCTCTCCTTCGCATGCGTGTCACTGAAGTCCGTGCGTGTAAGTTATGTGGCTTGAGTACTTGTGCCTCTGTCTTCTCGTGCCAGAGATGGCGAGCGTGGTATTTGATGGGCTTGAGCGTTTGCTTTCATCAGGTACGGCCGGTGTGGCATCGTGCAGGTTGTCGCTGCTGTGGACTTGGTAGTCGTGTAAGTTCGGCGGCGTCTGTTTTTTGATCGTTAGGTAAGCTTGTTCCTGCAATACCCAGTTGGCGCTCACCTTGTTATCCCCCACCCCCCTACTCAGTGATGCCGACCTTCACCTACAAAGCACCAGCACATCGAGGCAAGGTGGTGGTGGTTTGTGCTATCAAGACCGAAGCATCGCCCTGGCGGCGCAACCGTAAGCACGGGAACGGCGGGAACGGGGGGTGCACACTTACAGGACATGAGGTGGTGAAATAGCTACGGCTGGACGAGCAGGTGAGCTCCTCTGTCACGTTCTTGCCTGGAAAACGACCCACCAGCGCGCAGCCTCTACACAACGCTCACACCGATTCTCTCCACGGCCTCGAGATCTCCACGTATGGTCTACCCTTCTCCCCGATCCCTGGCAATTGAGCGACATTAGATCCCAGTGCTTCGGCGCTGCCTTGACGGCCTCATGAGTTCACGTTCGACACGGGTCCAGCCTCTGCGACAACGACGACAACAGGCCATCTTTCACGCACTGCATTGCGGCGCTGGGCTCTGTTTGGCGGGATTCAGTTTTGCGTGTGGCTGCTTTGTCTGGTAGGGTGGTGTGCTGGGGTAGGGTCGAGTCCCAAGAGACGGCGCGGGGGGTTGAGGTGGTGCATGTAGCCGTTAGTGTCGAACACCCAATATATGTTGCTTTTGATTTACCTTTGCAGTACCCCGTCCGCTGAGTTTGGCGGGCTCGTTAGCGATAGACAATGTCCGGGGTGACGTGGACGGCGCGGTTGCCAGGTGATCAACCTTTCGCTGTTTCCCATTCCTCGTTTCGGGATGGCTCCGCGTCCCCACTACTCAGGGATCCATTCTGATGGCGTACAATGGAATGGGATAGTGTCGTAGGATGGCATGCTGAAAGGTCGTGCTTGTGCCCTTCTTTTGCCCTTCGTGGCATGTTGCACGCTGGCGCTCTGCCATTCCTCGTCTGTCATTCTTCGGCTCCCACTCCCCCTCTGTTCCCTTCCCCTCTGTTGTCGCGTTCCTGTCGCTGCCGCCGCGTGCTAGCAGTCTGCTAGTCTGATACTCGCCCTCGCTGTCCCCGAGTCCTCTCATTTGTTCGCTGGTGCGCTGGCTGGCCGGTTAGAACTCGAACGGGAGACGAGGGTTGCGCGTTGCGCGCTGCACGACAAGCGTGCTGGGGCAAAAACGTGTCAGCCGCGTTTTTGCATTCGTTCGCGTTCAAAGGGCGACGCACCTTTTATTTTTCTCCATTCCATCCCCTGTCGTTTCCCCTTCGTTCTCACTCCCCTCTCGTCCACCATCTTTCGTTTCTCCTTCGTTTCTCGTTGCATTTCGTTCCCTTGTCGTTCCCTTGTCGTGTCCCCTCCTCCGCATCTCGTCGTCTCGTTCCCGTTCCCGTGTTGGTTCCCCATTTCCTCAACGCTCGTGCATGGGTGTGTGCTAGCCGTCGAACTCGTCTACAGGCGAGTCGTCGTCCTCGACGCTGGCGTCCGAGTTTGTACGACTCCTCGTCTGGTGTCGCTTGGTGCGTTCGTCGTGGTTTTGGACATTCCGAGGCACTTGCTGACGTCTGTTTTCCAGCCATGCTTCCTTGTCGTCGTTGAGGACATTTTCCGATAACCCTCTTGATGGCGCTGCAGCAGCGGCGTCATCCTCTGTTGGTGGTTCCTGCAGCGCAAGACGGTGTACGTAGCGGGCAAAGGTGGTGGGTAGGGCGGGTTGTTGTCGATGGGGAGCATGTGGGATGAGAAGACAGAGCGGGCGCTGCGGGACGGGATACGATGGTAAGTGACTTGCCCTCTGTACGTGATGGGTACTCACCTTCTCCTGCGCCTTCTGGTCTGGTCATCGTCGACGCCAATGCTTCATTGGCTCTCCCGCCGCTATCTTTCGTCTACCCCCTCCCTTCGTCTCTTTCCCCGTTATCCCGTTTCATGCCGTCCTGCTAGTGGCATTGCAGTCTCGCGATCAGCCCTCCCGCCAGCATATTCGATTCCCTCATCGTCGTCGTACGCCGTGTCGGCCGTGTAATGCCTGCTGTCATCTCTCACCTCTCCTTGCCTCCTCCGGCCTCCTCCCACCATCCCACCCGTCGTTTCGAGCTCCCTCTCAGCATCCTCGTCGTCTCGTCCCTCCCGCTACCTGCAGCGTTCTGGAACTGCGATGGAGACACCCAGTGTCACTGTAGACGGATCGTTGGGGATCTGCCCTTTCAGGTGAGTCTCCTCGGAGGTGTTACTATCCTGAGGCAGGTACTCACCCTTTACCACTAGCTCCTTACCTCGTCGTCGTCGTCGATATATATGGGTGTTGCAGTGGGCGGCGAGGCCGTACCGACGCCTTGTCGAGTGTGTGCGTTCATCCAGCGGTGGTGGGACGACGTAGACAGTCTCTCATGGGCGCTGTTGGGCGCGTTGACACTGAATTGGCGCTGTTTGCCACGTGGGTAAGTAGCCCCGACATGTGGGTGAGCGGGTGCCTGCTGCCTTTCTCTGTCCTCCACCCACGTTCGTAGCCCGCGCCATCGACGTCGACGTCTCCTGCAAACGAGCCCAGCCCGCCTCTGCGCCCCACGTTTGCGTAAGTTGTCTCACCATCCCGCTATCTCGTGCGTGCGTCTCATATCCCCCTTCTCCCCTTGTCTCCTCAGTCGTGTCGTGGCTCGTCTCGACTAACCACCCTTCGTCTTCCATTCCAGGTCCTCCCTTCTCTCTGTCCCGTTGCCAATCCTTGCCATTCGACGGCGTTAACAAAGCCCACGTCTCTCTTGATCTCCGTGGTACGTTCTCTCCCTTTGTTCTCCTCCGATATTGGTACCTGATTCAGCTTCTCCTCCCTTCCCTTTCTACGCCTCCATCCTTGTTCCTTGTTCCTTGTTCCCTCCTCCTCCGCCTTCCTCCTCCTCCAGCCACTCCAACCCTCAAAACTCTGTGACTTTCATCCCTCAGCCAGTGCCGCCCTGACTCGTCGCCAATGCGAACGTAAACGCGATGGCGGAGGCACTCGTACCCGGGTGTGTGTGTGGGGGGGGAGAGCACGCAGCTCCACGCCTGCACTGGCACTGCGGGAGCGTGAATATGGTGGGACATTGGTGCAGACGTGGTGGATGTAGATTCGGGGTGACGTGAGGCGAAGCAAGGCTCTCCGTCGTCATGTCGTCTTGTGTTTCGTTCGCGCATCCCCTCCCTTCTTCACCTCGTTCCGTGTCTCCCTGTTCTCGTTCGCACTGTCGTCCTCGTCCTCGTCCACGTTCACGTTCCCATTCCCGCGGGCAGCGCGCTGATGGCCTACCACCTGCTACACCCCTCGTCCTAATGTGCTAAGTACCCGGGCCAGAAGCGAAGCGCACGCTTGGGCAAAATGGGCAATGAGTTATGATATGAGCACGGGAGGTGAGGTTATCGGCAGATGGGGATAAGGGAGGTGGAGTACGGAGGGGGAGCAGAGAGCGACAGAACTACGACTGCACCGCCAGCGCGAACGACACTCCTCTCGGGAATCAGGGCTCGCGCAAACGGCCTGAACACGCAGGCTAGCGGTGAAGGAAACGTTGGTGGGTGATGACGACGACGGAGAGGGTAGCCAGAGCAGGCCATACTGGTGTTCCACGGCATTTCTTGTCAGTCTGTCAGTAAGTGGAGTCGTCCTCCTCCTCCCAAAGTCTTCGTCGTGCTCATTGACCTTGTAGACTTCCGTTTCATCAACTCCCCATTCCGTTTCCGCGGCGTTTCGTTCGAATGCGCTGTGGCATGCATCAGGACTTCCTCCCCGCCTTAGCGGCCGGACGCTGGACGACGCACTGGACGACAGGAACTCCGAGCCCCGGCCCTTCATGCACGGCCGCGTCGACAAGACGTCGAGGATGTTGGGGATATCGTCGACGGCATGCCACGGTCACGGATGCCCGGCCTAGATGTTTCTTAAGTAAATACAATTCCCCGCCGCGCTGTTCGGGGAGGGATGGTGTCGGCGTGCTGGGGTTTTCGTGCCCTGTAGCTAGATGGCCAACACCGGACCCGCGTAGCCTTGGTACTCATAAGACGCGCCATGGGACCCTATACAGTTCTGGGCTACGTTGAGGATCACACGATACAGCCAGTCGAAGGGGTTAAGCATGTACACGCGCTGCTGTCGTCGTCTTCTCCTCCTGCGCGAGTGGCGGATGGATGCTGGTAAGGGGTGTCATTTGATGATGGACTTGCGTGCGCACCGCGCACCATCCCCAACGCCATTTGTCGTATGCCATTTCCCCATTTCGATAGTTTGCACGCTGTCCCGCATCGCTTTCGTTGCCCCGTTCCGCCGGCGCGCCCTCTCTTTCTGTTCTCCGTTCCCCATTCGTCGTTTGGTGTTCTGGGTTCTGGGTTGCGAGTTCTGCGCTCAGAGTTCTGCGCCATGGGTTCTCCGTTTGGAGAGTGGAGACTGGGGCTGTCTGGCGGTTGGCAGTTGGAGTTTGGTGGTTCGAGGGCGGGAGGTTGAGGGATGGAGGTTGGTTGATGGCCTTGGCGTCTTCGTTTCGCCACCGCCGCCGCCGCCGTTAACGGCAGCGTCTCGCTGTTGCTACTGCCATGGTTGTTCGCGTGGACCCGTGCCCGCGTGGGCCCACGTCGACGTCGCCTGCACGCCTCCCTTCGTATGCACCCTCAGGCCATATTCGCGCGTTCATCGGCGTCAACGCACCTCTGCATGCCATGTTCTCGTTCTCGTCTTGCTTTTCTCTCGTTCCCGACTCCGCCGCTCTCTCCTTCGCGCGTCTCGTGTCTACTCCACGTGTGCTGCGTCGTCTCGAGGGCAGCCACTTTCTTCCGTCATCGTCGTTTGAGTATTCCCTCGTTTGAGATTGCGTTCATTTTCGTTCGTTTCCCTCCGCTTCCCGGCTGGTCCCCATTTGCGCAAGCGCAGTTTGTGCCTAGCGAACGTGTCTGCACCATCTAAGGCGAAAGCGCGAGTTATCGAGCACGATGTTACTTACCTCAAGCTTTCCTTCGCGTTTTTCGCGCTCCATTTCCCCGTTTCACTGTTCGTGTTTCCCCCATTTCTGTTCGTTTGTCGCATTCTGTTCGCTTGCCTCGTCTCCAGCGCCGTTTCTTGCTGAGCAGCATTTTCGAGGGGCGTGCCGACTTTGGGGGTCAAAGAGTGTGTTGGCACGAGCACGGACGTCAAGACGCGTTGGAGGGTTGTGGGCTGTGTGCTAGCAGTCTGGTACTTCGTCAATCCTGCCATCCCCCAGTCCTCCCAGTCCTTCGCTGATTCGCTGATTCGTCGGTTGGCTAGTTCGAACTCGAATGGGAGATGGGGGTCCGCACTATGCACGATGCGCGTTGCAGGTCGCGTGACGAGTGCGCTGGCGCAAAGACACGTCAGTCGCGTTTGCGCGTTCGTTCAAAGGCGAGGCACCTCTTTCGTGTCTCGTTCGTTTCCCTTTCTTGCTTCGTTCCCATATCTCTTTCGTGTTTCCCCTCCTTCGCGGTTCCTCTCTTCGTTTCCCCTCCTCTACGTCTCGTTGCTTCGATTCCCGTTCCCGTTTCCTTCGTCTTCCGTGTTTCCTTCGTCTCCCGCGTCTCCTTCGTCTTCCGCGTCTCCTTCATCTTCCCCTGTTTCTCAACCCTCGTGCGTGCATGCGTGCTCGCCATCGAGCGCGTCTACGGGCGCATGAGGTCGCTGGCCTCGTAATCAAACACGAATGCACTCACCTTGGTTCATTCGCTAGTTCGCGCGCAGCCCTGCCGTCACACCTGCCGCCGTTTTCCTTTCTCTCGCGTAGTTTCTCCGTAGGGTCATTCTTGCCGTTCCATTCGCTTCCCCTTTCGTTTTCGTTATCTCTTGACTCCCCGTTTCGTTTGCGGTGTTTCAGTTGTTGCGTACAGACTTGGCGCGAAGCGCGGACATTGGGGGGTGATTGGCGGGGAGTTCGCGTCCGATTGAATGGTGGAACGAGTTCGAGGCGTCGTAGACGACGTAGACGACGTCTTGCCGTGTTCTGGCGCGGGTAATAGATAGCCTGCGTGACGGAGTGCGTGATTAAGGAGCGAGAACGAACGAATTGGGTACGTACCCGCATTCTACTCATTAAGACCCACTGGCGACGAACGGAGGGGCCATTCGTAGTCGGTAGCCGCTGTATCAGGCGTCGTGAGAGGGGCGTGAGGTAGATGAGACTGAAGACGGCGCGATTGAGTGGACATGAGCGGGCATGAATGGGATATATGCATGTCCAGGGCTGCGAGGAATGGTGGATGTGTAGTTTGGGGCGAAGGGAGGGAGAGAGATGGCAGCGAAGGGGTGGCAGAGTCTGTTGAAGACCTGTACTGCCTGGTGAGTCCGCGTGCAGTTCAATACCGCTGCGTATCACGTACTGAGGTCTCCCCTTGTCCTCTTCTTCGCTCGCCCCTCTTGGCAAGCTGCGAGCCAACTTGCATCGAGGCCGGCTCCGCGGGTTCTCTTTCTCTTCGACCCTCTCTCATGCATCTGCCGCCTGGCTCTGTCCTCGTCCTGAGCCCTGCCTTTCGCACTCGTGAGACGCGCTGTCAAGCCAATTGCTGTCGTCCTGCTGGCGGCTAACGGCGCTGCCTTGGTTATGCGGCCTGCCATAGCGCAAGGGCAAGGTACTGCTGGTCGGAATCTTGCTCCCAGGCATCATGAGGACTATTCGCTCCCTCGCCTTCTCGCCCTTCCTTCCCCACTGACTCCACCGTCACTGGCCCCGTCCCTGTTGTCTCCCTCTCCGTATGTTCGCCGCTGCAAAGCCCGTGCCGCCTGCGAGCTCCCTCACATTGGATTCGCGGCCAACCGTGTCGACGTTAACGTCTCCTACGGATGAAGACAAGGCCGGCCTGCCGTCGTCGCGGGGGTCTCTGGTGTGGGTGACTGTTGAGGAAGACACACCTGGGCGCGGCGCCTGTGTGCCAAATGTTAGGTAAGCGTGCGCTATTCGTTGCCCAGTAAGTACGTACCCACTGCGCCCACTCCCGACCGTGTACAGTACGCCTGTAACCAAAATTCGGCCATCACGATGAAGGTGGTGCGTCAATATGAAGGACGAAGGGGGGATGGGGGATTGGGCGGGGGTGGAGCAGTCTTGCGCGTCAGGCTCGATGCTCGATTCGAGCTGCGTTCCATGGTTGGTCGCCGTCGTCAGCCTCTGCTTGCTTCTTCGCGAATCGTCTTTCGTGTCTCGCCTCGACCAACCACCCTTTGTCTTCCATCCAAGCCCTCTCTTCTCTCCATCCCGCTGCCAATCCTCGGCGTTCCGCGGCGTCGACGACGCCATCATCTCGTTTCATCTTCATGGTACGTCTGCACATCCTCCTCCGACATTCGTAACTGATTCAACTTCTTCTCCTCGTTTCCTTCCTTCCCTTTCGTCGACGTTAGCGTTGGCAGAGGTGTTTCGAAGCTGGGTCGAACTCTGGACGAAGGCGGGGTGGGGGAACACTGCAGGTACGGGACGGGATGAGGCGAAGCCAAAACGCCATGCTTCGCTCTTGCTCTCTCGCGCGCGCGTACGCGAGTGCAAGGCTGCAGTCGTCGCCTGTAATCTATGGGTGAGTCCACTCTTCTGCTTTGTGATTATGACTTACCTTACCTTCTCCCTTCCATCCCTCTCAGTGTTGGCCTCTTCGTCTACCGGGGGGATGAGGTACGTCGATGTCGACGTGACGTGGTACGTAGCGCTTGCAGTAGCGCCGTCCGTGTCCCCATCCCGTTGTCCCCATCGTACACCTCTTCCCCATCCTCTCCCTGTCGTCGTCGTACCGCTTGCTAATGTCTTTATCTCTTCAGGTTATCCCAGACGCCCTCTATCTCTCAGTACGCGGTGCCGATCTTCCGATCTCCCGCCCATCTGGTATGTCCACTCTTTCCAATCCCTCCTCACCCTTCCCCATCGCTGCCCTCGAGTCGTCCTGCCGCTTGCTAACGTATCCCTTGTCCAGATCGTCTGCGACTCACACGAAATTGCAATCGCCGCCGCTATCGTCGTCAGGGTTGGAGGAGCGTCGCGAGCGTAGCGCTTTGGCGTCTCGGGGGCGTTCGTGCGAAGGGGGCACACCCGTGGTTCGTGGGGCGTTCACTTCCTTACATTCGTTTGTCTCCTTGCCGCATCGTTTGCGTTCATTCTCCCTCATCCGTGTGTTCCCGCTCTGTTCCCTCCGTCGCCCTTGCTTCTCGTCCTCGTCGTCCTCGTCTGTGTTCCCTTTCCCCTCGTTCACATCCCCTGTCTCCTTCTCGTTCTCTTAGTACACTTTCCCCGCGCTGACTATCCGCCATATCCAGATCCAACCTCGCTGCTCAACCCGCACGCACTTGTCGTGCTCTTCACGAACGAACGCCAGCGCCGCAAAAACTGGTGTATGTCTCCGTGTGTGCGTGCGTCTGTGCTGGACACTCGGCGCTGCCGACATCCCTATGAAGGGCATACTGCGCGCTCGGGGATTCGGCGGGGAACTCGCAGGGAATCGGGTGGTATTGGTGCAGAATCGGGGTACGCCGTCTCCCTCGTCTGCCCCGCCTCACGCGTACTCATGCCTTTGTTTGATTCGTCAGCGCGGGCGTGCAGATGCAGACGCAGGCACTTGTGCTGTCGGCCATCTCCGTCTTTCGTCTTTTCGTCATCTTTTCATCGTCTGGGCGTAGTGTGGGCGTAGTGTGCATAGCGTGGTTGCGGTGGACGTGCCTGGGCAGCATGGAGAGGGGATGCAAGGTGATGGGATGGGATACGATGGGAGGGAGGGAAGGTGGACTACGAGGCGAGGCGATGGGGCAAGCTGCGAGCGCAGGCGGGATGCAATGGGACGGGGGATTGAAGTGAAGGTGGGATGAGAGTGAAGGCGGGGAATGGGTGCGTGCGTGCATGCAGCAGGTGGTAACCCATTGATTTTCGTTCCTCTTCATACCTTCGTTCGTCCATCCGCCGTTTGCGTTTGCGTTTGCAATCGTATCCCTTTCCTTCGCGTCCCATTCGTATTCCTTCCTCCCGTCGTCTCCTCCTTTCATACCTCCCGTCTACCCAACTTCGTCTTTCTCCCGTCTGCTCGCATCCCTCCCTCGCGTACGTTCGTACCCAGCCCTCCCCTCCGTTCGTCGCTCCGTTGGTTCACTCATTCCCTCCCCCAAGCGTCCTGTCGTTTTCTATGGTTTGTCACGGCTGGTTTTGAAGCAGCACCAGGCCGTCGAGGGAGAGACCAAAGGATGGTGGCAGGTCGCGCACTAGAGGAGTGGCTACCGGAGGCGGGGACATCGAGGAATGGTGGAGGGATGTGGGGGATGAAGGGAGGCACCACGGGGAACGCTCTGAGAAACGACATGTTCGTAAGTCGTTCCTGTTTCGTGGAGAGCGCAGGAGCGCTTACCTTGTTGCTAGTTTACTGGTTCGTGGACTCCTTCGCCGCTCTCTCGTATGCCCAATCGCTAGAGGTAGCGCGTATTCGTGGTCGGCGCTGTGTCGCCTCCGGACGAGCCCAGCACTCCTCTCTGTGGTGCCAGTCCGCCCTTCGTCTTGTCGTCGCCAGCGGGGGTTTCGAGGGCGCTCTATGCGGTGTGCGCAAGTAGGAAGCAGGAGACGAGAACGGCGGTGTCGTGCGCAAGGATGGATGGGCCCTCGAGGGTGGAGATGTCGTGGAGGGGGACAGGGATGTATGGAACGGAGGAGAGGTGTCGTTGTGCACGTCCTGGGTCACAACATGTCGGTGAAGTCTTCCTGTTTTGCGGAGAGCTAGGGAACTTACCTAGCTGCGTGATTCTCAGTTTGGTGAGTCCTCCGCTTCGCTCTGATACCCCATTACTTCCATTACAAAGCAGCGTACCTCAGCATGCGAGTTCGACGTCTCAAAGATTGACCGTGCATGGTAGAGGCCTTAGAGGGCCTCTGCGCTGGTGTCGGCAGTCGGTTGGCAGCTAGGAGAATGTCGCTCACTCGTCGTTGCTGCAGTTGGGGTGACATCCCGCAGGTGTCGCTCCTCCATTGATTGCGCCATTTTATCCTGGAACGGAGGTGTTCTCTAGTGAGTTCGCGTTCAGGTGGATCAAAGAGCGGGAACATACCCTGTCTGCTCACTATTGCGCCGCAATGTCCGGCCTCCCTTCTTCGTTCTCGACGATGCGGGCAATCGATTTCAGCAGCAGGCGTAGCGAGTGGAGCGGGGAAGGACTACCCCGCAGTATTGGCGCTCGAACCTACGCCACGTGCGCGATCAAACTCCGCTCCGTTCCGTTGACTGATTCCCGACTTCAAGCTTGCCACTCTCTCATGCTTACCACGACGATGGCAACGACGATGAGGACATCGACGACAGATAGGGAAGGCCGCGGTGCCCCGATTTCACACTCCAATCCCCCCTCCTCTGTATCTCCTTGAGTGAGAGGGCTCTGGCACGTAACGACCAACAGAAAACATGCGGCATCCAAATCCGTGCGTTCTCAAGATGAACGAGGCGGCGAAGGGGGTCCAGAATGTTGGGTGAAGGAGAGAAGGAGTGAACGTGGAGAGATACCCGTCAGGTGAGTCTCCACACCATTGGAAAGGCCATCTCATTCATGTAGCCTGTAGTGGATGCGCGCGACGGCTGCAGGCACGCGAACGAAACCGAACACGAGCCCAGCCTGACGCCGCCGTCATAGAGTTCCGCCAGGCGTTATTGAATGCCCCACCTCCCCCACCCTCGCGCCTTGCGCGATCCATCGACGACTGGCGCGTCCAGAGCCCTCGCCCCACCGTCTGCGACCTTGCGAGTGTGTTACATCCCCCTCAGTGCCCTCGCCCACATTCGTGGTTCACAGAGGAACCTCGAGGGGGAATGATGCGCGCGCATATAGGGAAGTCAAACGCGGCATCGGCGGCGCATGGGTATCGTCTTGCGAGCGTACAGTCAGAGGAGGGGGTAGAACGGGAGGGCCGTTGGGTGCAGGGCACGAGGCTACGGCGGGTAGCCCTATTGCGGTACGTCGTTGGATACTCAGGCGCATATAGACACTTACATGCGGCGGATGAGGCTGGCGGCAATTGGAGGGGTTGCGACGCCTCTGTCTTGCTGACGCGCGCTTTCCTTCGACCGAGATGACCGCAACCACCCCCACAATGTGTGGGCCCCTATCTCCCATCGCTCCCTCTGCTGCCTCCTTTCCCCGCAATCCCCGAAACCGCCCCCAACTTTGGGACCCCTGTCTCTTTCTGCGCGATGACGCGCATGTCCGTGCAACAATGGTCGTAGCCACACCCCTATTTCCCTCTTCTGTGTTCTGTTCGCCACGATCCCTGAAGCAACCCCAACCAGGTGGGGGCCCCTATCTCCCCTCCATCTCATTCTCCCTTCACCGGTATCCCCTATGTCCATCCCCTTCGTGTAAGGGCCCCTGTCTCGCCACCATCCCATTCTCCCTTCGCCGCCATCCCCTATCTCCATCCCTCTCGCATGGGGGCCCCTGTCTCGCCACCATCCCATTCTCCCTTCGCCGCCATCCCCTATCTCCATCCCTCTCACATGGGGGCCCCTATCTCGCGACCTCCCCATTCTCCCTTCGCCGCCATCTCCTATGTCCCCTCAGGTGGGATGCCCGTGACCACCCACTCGCCGGGGGAGCCCCTGTGCTCCTATGCTCCCTTTGCCTCTGTTCGCCGTGATCACTGCACGCGGTGTCCTTCAGTGTGGTCCCCTGGGCCTGCGCACGCCGGTATTACACGTCTTGCGTCCCTGCTACGTCCCTGCTGAGTACGGAGCTCTAACGTTAGTAGTTGGTACTCAATGGTAAGTCCGACTAACTCTGCCTCACCTAACCTAACCAACCAAGACAGTCGCTCGTAAACGAGCTCCGCATATAATATACCAAAACCCGAAACCTCAACACCCTAAGGACCTAATACCCTAGGGCCCTAATCCGTCGGCCTTCGTTTGATGGTCAGTCCGCGTTAGAGCTCGTAAACGAGCTCTAACGCTAGTAGTTTGTATGCAATGCTTACTCTGTAACTTTGCACGCTCACCTAACCTAACCACCAAGAGTCACTCGTAAACAAGCTCCTAAATACAATATGTTAGCACCCGAAGCCTCAACCTCCTAAGTGCCTAAGCCCCCTAAGGCCCTAATTCATGTGGTACGTCTGATTTCAAGTCTGAGAATGAGATTAAATGGATGATTCGGAGAGGAATTGTGTTAGAGCTCGCCTTCGCGAGCTCTAACACTTCAAATTTATGACTCTTAACTCTTAATTTAAGCTGTACGGTAGTAGATCATGCATATATATATGATATGAAACTTGTCTTGAGCTCAGATTGTTATGTACGAAGCTGAAAAATCCACCCAGAGCAACCAAAAATATGTGATTTTGGCCTGGCCTAACCCAGCATTAGGCCGGGACTCAGTGGATAGAATTCTACTTGGATTCCATCAACAATACATACAGTGTCAAGGACTTCAAGCTCGTCAGTGTCTCGATTCCACAGGATGCCTCGAGGAAATGCACCCGGCTGCGTCGCGGCGCGATAGCACGAAGGTCTCGAGGCTTGTGCAGAGCAGCCCAATGTGATTAGTTAGGTGCACGTAGTCTGCGGCCGACTCTTTGTGTGGGGGTTAGCGACTATGCACCCGCCGGATGTGGATGCGATTGAGGATCTCTGCGTTGGCGCATGGACACGTTGTATATTGGCTGCATCGAGGATAAGTCAGGGACATAATGAAAACAGAGTACGCGTAAGTGACTGACCGCACGAAAGGATGCACTCCGACGTCCACTGTGCCGAGGCAAACTTCATCCACGCGACACGGCAGGCCCTTCGAGAGCGCGTTGACGTTGACTACTGCAGGCTTGAGGCTGCCGTCATCAATGTGGTGAATTTATCGGCGCGCGAGTTCAGCGTTGCGGGGAGACGATGACAACTTCGTGTACGGCTTAGACTGCGTGCTCTATGGGAAGTATATTTGTTTAGCGCCTTGTACACGACAACATGTGTGGTCTCAACTTGGCATTCGTAGCCCCCAAGGGGAAGCTGTCGGCTCCCAGTACTTCCCCCGTTCCGCTGGCACTCAGCGCTCTTCGTCGTGGTGAATAATTCTTGCCGCCCGCGATGTGCTGGTCAGCGCGCCTATGTTCTGCAGGAGCAGCCCTCCTTCCTCCTCGTCATCCATCTGCAAGGTGGTCAATCGCGCGCACCAACGGTCCAGCATCGCCTAGACGACCTCTCGTTCGCGGTGATTGGACGCACGCTCGCAATTGGCGGGCTGATAGACGGCCGCGATGGTGCAGAACGGGTGCAGGGACGTAGGAGATGATGTTGGTTGGCTTTGGCCGCAATCTACGAACGAGCCACAGGTGAGTGCACGCGCAGAACTGAAAGGCATGTACTGACCTGGGCACTCCGTCGTACCCTCCGGTGGATTCTCTGGCGCTGCACAGGTTGTCGTAGGTTGTCGTCGATTGTGGACTTAGTGGTTGTAAGTTCGACGGCGCCTGTTTCTGGATCGTTAGGTAAGCATTGTTCATTCCGTTCCGACGAGTTCTCGCCTATTGTCCTGCCACCATGGCCGACATTCCCTCTCCTCGAAAGCCTCTCACAGCTGCCCATAATTTCATCTCAGGCCTATATAGTTCTGCAACAATGCGTAGCGTCGTTCGTGAAGAATTAGCCGGCAAGGTTTCCAAAGATGATTCCTCCGTTTTCAAACGCCTCGAAATTTGCCGGGTGCCTGATGAACTGGTCGATTCTTGCTTCGAAATATCCTTAACTCAACACCGAAGTGTCTTCGACGAACTCGATAAGGTCGTGGCAGCAGCGGCCAAAGCCAGGAACAAAATGGTTGACCATGACACGCAACTCGAACAACGGGCGAAGGGGGATAGTTGGGAGGTGAAAATGTACCCACCGCTGGTGAGTCCTCAAAATTTCTAACTCTTTTGTGGATTTGACCTGGCGTCTTAAGCAACAATTGTTTAACCACATCGCCAATTTCTCGCACCCGGGCCAGCTGGAAGCGACGAGGACCATCAAGATCGCTGCGAACAGGCAACTCAAGGGCGAAGAATTCACAACTGGCTTTCCGAAGGTTGCGCCAGACGGAACCGGATCCCGCGTCCTCGAATGTGATTCTTGGATCGACGTTGACTGGTTCGTGGAAGTCAAACCGAAGGAAAGCCAAGGTCTCCCTGCGAAAGACGCTACCATCTCCGAGGTCGTCTGCCAGGCCGCTGACTACGCTCGGCTCCATATGTCTTGCCGCCCTTTCCAGCTCTTCTCCGTCGGCCTTCTCATTTTCGGGCGCAAGTTCATGGTGGGCATCTTCGACAGGGACGGTGTCTCGCTCTCTCCTATATCCGACTTCTGCGACGGTAGTGAAGGTTTCAGAACTTTCATCAGGGTGGTCCGCCAACTTGTCAGTCCTCGCCTCTCGGATATCGAGCTCGGATGCGACCCTACCGTTCAACCTTTAAGCCGCTCGTCTGATCTTCACCCTACTGTTCGTGAGCTCGCCATTTCACTAGGGCTATCACCAGACTTCCCGCCGTACGTGGTATTATGCCCGATGAAGTACCCGATGACGGTCAAGGGTGTGACTTCGACAAAATGGGTACATAATTCATGGTTGACGGTCGGCCCTCCCATTTGGGTGTCTCTATCCCTTATCGGCCGAGGCACGAATATCTGGCCTGTAATCCCGGTTACTTGGAACACTGGCAAGTGTACTATCGTCGACGGTGCACCCCTTGCGATCCTTAAGAATGCGTGGCGCAACAGCGAACGCACTGGAGAGGCTTTCATCTATGGGAGCCTCAATGCCCCTCCCCCTGGCGTAGCTCGCTTTTTACAAGGAGGCGATGTCCTGTTCGACGCCAAGAACGACATGCCGATATCGGTCCACAATCTGCGTAGTCACTATCCGTACAGCGCATGGCTCCATAGAGTTGAGACGAATTATGAAGCGGACGCGCCACCTGGGACTGGGACTGGGACGGCCGTCCTCCATCGCCTTATCCTGCAGACCTTCGGGCGGCCGATGTGGCATTTCGTGAGCTATCTCGAGTTGTTAAAAGCGTTCCGTGCGGCCATAGTTGGTAAGCATCAGATCTCCCCCATCGTGACTGCTAGTCCTCAGTATATTTTGCTGAATAGGTCATCAGCAGCTCGTTGCTCGGGGAATCCTCCACCGAGACATCAGCGCTGGGAATATCATGATATCCGCCTCGAATAACCCCAGTGCGGGCGAAGAAGGCTTCTTAATGGACTTGGAGTTCGCGAGAATTGATCAAGTCGTGCATGTTACGAAGATCCCTGGGGGTCCGCAGCATACGACGTGGAGTGTCCCGATGCGGGGCATCCAGATGACCGTACGAGTTTAACTTTGATTCCAACCGAGGCTTCTACTGATATCGACCAAATTCAGGGCACCGTGCAGTTCATGGCTACAGAAATCTTGCATTCCATCGTCAAAAACAAGACGGTTGAACACACTGAATCGCACGATCTTGAATCGTTCGCTTGGGTCTTCGCCTACGTCGTCCTTCGCCGTCTACTTCGCGATTCGGGAGATGAGACAAAATCGACATTCACAAAGGACGATCGACTCGCTATCAAAACGACGTACGACCAATCATTCGGCGCTCTGAAACTCGATACCGTGCTGACCCAGCGTCGTTCACTGGGCGTGTTCGACTTGAGAGAAAATGGTATAGAAGGACTCGTCCCAGAAGCTATCGCCGACTTCATGGACTGGTTGGGAATGATGGTCGGCGCAAACTATGTAGCAGGCGCCAAGCCAATTCCTCTAAGTGTCGCCGGTGCAGTTCCTCAACGGGCTCAGAAAAAGATGTCACACTCGGATGTCATCCTTATCATCGACGCCACCATTCAAAGCCTTGCGAGCGAGGTGCTGATGGACAAATGATTCATATTCCAGATAGTTATAGAGACTCCGTAGAGATGTTTGCGAACTTTGTAGTAAATATAGATCCTGAAGCGTATCGCCACATATGAGACCATGTTGCACTGTCCGAGGGCGCCCTCCGAACGGCACGATCCGTCCCGACGTAAAGACGAACTCGCTGTTAGCACCGACGATTATCCTGTGTTCCACTGGCTGTGGGCCAGGGGTGGTGGGTTGGGCGCGTCGTCGTAATTCGTATACGTCGTAGTCCAAACCGACTGGCCTTGCGTGATAGTCGCGGTGGCGTGTCCACAGACATGGATGTAGCGGAGCTAGCAGCAACAGAGGACGACGCCCTCGCCGTGCCGTTGATAGCGGGGTCACGGGCAGCTTTCAACGACTGAGCATCGCCTTCGGGCCCAGGGTTTATCGCGAAGATCATTCCTACGAATTGAGGTTAGCTCCTCAGCGATTCGACGCACCTTGGCTGTAGCGCCCCGTTCGATGAAGAATTTGGTGAGCTTACAAGATAAAGTTCACTACGTCGCCTTCCGCCGCGTTAACGTACGGGGAGTGCAGGCCAATTCTCCTCCGGCGCCGACATAGACGTCGTATGTAACGGCCAAACCTGCGGAGGGCAAGGACAAATCTTCCAGCCATTTGCGTGAAGGTAGACAGGATATCGAAGAAGAGAGAACGAATTAGTGAGACATGGTCTTCAATTATTATCTCCACTCTATTGATATAGCTGAATATTTTATATGGTACAAGTCCACCTTGACAGGAGAAACAAGAGAATTAGTACGTATATATATTTAAGCCTGACGGCCCGTTCCAATACCCATGCCGACACGAACTAAGGTTTCTAGAGACGCTTTACCGTTGATAATCAGATCCTCGTCCCACTTTACGGCACCCTTTTCGAAAAGGATTACAATCGTTGAGCCACCTGACGAGTGAAGACGATAATCAGTCGACAGGAAGTGTCGGGGGAAGGATTATATGTTACCGAATGCGAAGTAACCGAATTCATCACCCCGCTTGACGAAGTCGCCTTCGTTCACCGTAGTCTTGATACTTCCGACCATCATTGCACCAATGCAGACCGCCATGACACGACCGAATTGCGGACTGTCGATGGGAACGATCTTCCGGACATTCTCTCCATAGACATCCAACGCCGTGCGAATGGCTTGAGGCTACATATGATATTAGGCAATGAAAAGTAAAAAAAGGAAGAAATGCTCACATTGACAGTGTAGTATTCGCCGTCAATGTAAGTCATGGGTCCAATCGTCCCGTCAACCGGAGAATGGAAACGGTGATAATCCTGTGGTGCAAGGCGGAATATTGCTAGGGCGCCACCGGTATACTTGTCAGCTTCGGCTCTATACACATCGCCAAGTAGGCGAGCAACCGTGAACTCGCGCCCTTTGATCCATAGACGAGTAGCGTCGCTGACGGTCTCGAAAGCCATCATGCGACAATCCGCAGCGCTGACCAAACGGTAAGGGTTGTCGGGCTGCTCGATAGGTCGAGCGGACTTTTTGAGTTTCCTAAAACTGGCGTTAGACAGAGCAGATTAATCATCCGAGGGCAGTAAATACCGATAGAAGAACTCGTTGAAGGTCTCTGTGCGCAAGGTCAGTCAATGGAAGCTATGCGTAGGAGGGCGAAGAACCCACTAAACGAGTCCAACGGGTCCAAGATTTCATCGACTTTGAGGTTATGGAACTCGATGAAACCTGGGATATCGGCGGCTGATTGAGGGGCGTCATACTTCAATCCTTGTTTGATAGATAGAGACTTCAGGAGCCCACGAGCTGAACGGCATGCTAAGCAGAAAAAGACATTCAATGAGAAACTAACTTACCTCTACCACCCTCCATCTGACTCTTCGCACCCTAGACAGAAAACGGAGGGTATCCAACATCATTAGCGGGTAAGGCAATGCATTATACTCACCTTGTAGAGCAGGCGTATCCCAAGCCGTACGTAGACTTGCATCTTCTCCTCCTCAAGCTGCCCAGTCATCCGATTCTGCACAATGATATTGGCGGAATTCTACATCACTCTTCAGAGTACACAGAACCAACAAAACAGAGTTAACGCTTACCGCTCCAAGCCTATAGTCACCACTACTAATCTTCCCAATAATCTTGGTGTACCACTTCCGCTGCGCTTGACTGGCCGTCACAAAGTTACCGACGACGATTCTATCCACCCTCCCCCAGTCCTGGCTCGCGCAAATAGCTAGATGCGTGACGATGTCCATCTCCGCCTTGGAGTTCAGACGAGGACGGTGGCATAGTGGGCAATTCTTCACGTTAATGACACGCTCGAACGGATCTTCGGTGACGTTTGCGATGGCAGCAGCTGCGGTACTGTCAGTCGTGGCTTTCTTCTTCCGCCTGAAACGGCCTTTCTTCGTCGTGGGAGGAGCAGTGGTAGCAGCGGCAGCACCGGCTGGAGATCCAGACCCAGATGAGTCCTCTTCAACGTCCTCAGACGACGAGTATTGATGTCCAGCTGCAGCGCCACCGCCCCGGGCAGCGTCCTTCAGCTTCATTTCCGCGGGCTCGGTGCTATACGCCGGAGGTGGAGGAAGCTTGGTCTCATCAACATATCCGACGTTGTTAAAGCTATGCGATGGGCCCGAGAAATCGAGGTTATCGAGGGTAATGCCCTGGCCCTTGTTATCGGAGGCGGTGAGGATTGGTGTGGCGCTAATGCTCGTATCTGGAGCACTATCTTCCTCGTCTACGCGTCGCTTCTCGCTGTCTGGTCGGTTGAGTTCGGTCTCTAAGCACTGAATGGTTTCGTCCATAGTTAACTCATCGGAACGCGGATCCTTGCCATGGCGCGTGAAGAACGAGTTAACAGTACTACGAGAGAGGGTCGACCCGAGGGAATCGAGCATCGAGGTCAGCTCTAGATGAGAGATGGCCCTCGTGTCGTCGGTGTCGTATTGCCCAATGTATTGACGCCAGAATTGCTGACGCAAGGCAGCATATGGCTGATACTTCGCTCTGAAAGATATCGATTAGCCGCAGCCCCTGGTCAAGAGGGAAATCGAAGACATACTTGACGGTGATAACAGGCTTATGCCTGGCTTCCCAAGCGACATCCTTCTCGGTGGCGAGCGGCAGTTTATACTCCTTCATCGGATGTCCTTCTGCCCCGATCGCGGCGTAGAGCCCGGTATTGGGATCCGGTTGCGGCGCGCCTTCAATCAAGTCGCTGACATCAAAGCTGGCGTCGCCGACGTGGTCGTTAGAGGAAAGCTTGTCCCAGTCGAGAATGCTCAGTTGAACCTTGAAGGCTGTCTCGTATCGTCGAACATGGAACAGGAGCTTCTCGTCCCACACGGGGTTGAGGGAGTGCCGAATGACGCGCGTACGGAATACCTTCTTGCCGAAGGAGATGACAACGAATGGGTCCATGTCCCATCCTGTACGCGTCACTGAACGGAAGATAAGGATATTGACGTAGCACGAGCAGAAATCACTCACTATTCTTAAGCCTGGGTAGGTCGTCTGCACCATGAATCTCCAGCATCACAATCCCAACGATATCATTCGACGCGCCGAAGTGGTATTCCCCGTGGGTTTTGTTCTTCCTAAAACGCTTCTTCTTCCCCGTCGATGCGGCGCCGACGTCGAGGTTTGAGGATGATGGCGTGGTAGC
The DNA here is from genome assembly GCA_017499575.1 of Sanguinoderma rugosum. Lineage (NCBI taxonomy): Eukaryota > Fungi > Basidiomycota > Agaricomycetes > Polyporales > Polyporaceae > Sanguinoderma > Sanguinoderma rugosum. The sequence goes on along the minus strand of VTPW01000005.1, from coordinate 3,112,483 downwards.
CGACGGCGTACTGGGGGTGCTGGTGCTGGGAGTACTTGCCGTCGCAGTTGACGAAGTAACATTCGACGACGCCCGCCTGAACTTCATCTTCGGGATGAACCCGCTCGACTTCGCCGTCGTAGGGACCGGGGTAGCAGTGGGTGGTGGAACTGGTGTCTTGCTCATCCCAGCAGGCGTAGGGGTAGTGGGTGAACCCAAGTCTCCCGAAATAGATGCGGGGAGGTCGAGATGGGGAGGAATAGGCTTCGGTCCGGACGTCTGAAGCTTCATTGTTGCTGCCTTCTCTTCGGAAGGGGTGGGAGGAGTCGGTGGTGAAGATGTTGCGGTTGTATAGTCTGAGACTTCTTCTTCGTCCTCTTCCTCGTCGGAGGACTCCGAGCTCAATCCACCGTCATCTTCTAGATCCAGCGCCGCGTTGTGCGATCGTACGGTACCAACTCCCTCGGTCTACGTGACCGTCAGCAAAACCAACGTAGAACAAGAAGCGAACATAAGTACCGGCGGGGCAGAAACCAAGGATGGCCTCGATCGCTTCACAAGCTCAGAGAACACATCATGGAAGTCTACCGGAATGGCAGGATTGGGCGATACGAACCCGAGCTTAACCTTGACAGAACCAGTCGCGTGGGTATTGGCTCTCGTCGAATCAAGGTTGATTGAGAACGGCTAGAGCAATGAACTTGGAATGAACAGGTGGACATGGTGGAAGATAAAGGACACGCACCTGATTGCCCGAATCGTCGAACGCAAATGCCCTATCTGTCCCATTCACCCGATCAACGAACCAGTCTTCCAGAGGAAGTGATACCTCTCCCAAGTAGTCCTTCGACATCAAATCCTTGTCCCACACGATGAACTCCACAACGCCAAGTTTATCTGCTAGAGACAGATAAAGGGGGTAGTCGAACGTCGCGTCCTTGGCTGCGTACACCGGGTTGACCGTCCTCTTCGCTACGGGGGTCTGGTGCCGCGTGTTCAGGATGGATACCACCACGAAGCTGCGCGACCGTAAACGCTGCAAAAGCCGTGACAACAAGGATGACTCACGGATCGCTGAACCCATTGCTGTCCTTCGCCAAAACGTCCGTACATCCCAGCACCTGCAATCGGCATATCACGACCGGCTGCTCGCCTGGCAGCGGCGAAAACCCGTTCCTCCCACTCCCTTTGATGCGCGCCAGCGGTCGAGCAGCGGACTTCAGTGCCTTGCGAATCTTGGCTCCTTTCTTGTTGGTCGACGACATCGTCTTCGGTGTAATTGTGGTTGCAGTAGTATGAGCTTGTTGTTATTTCCGTAGTCGTTCCTTTCTTGTATGTGTCCAGCTCCTCGAGTCGTGCTAGCTATCTGTTGGAAGAAAGAAGCTAGATGATGGGCGCTGAGCGCTACGAGATATATCCTGAGACAACCGCCGCCCACCTCACTGCCCTAGCCAAGAAGCCCGTGTCCGAATCCGGTTGGTAACTAACTCTTGTTTCAGTTCAAGGTTGCGTAGAACTCACGGCACGAACGCACACGCACCGTGATCGCGCGCTGCGTCTCGAACCTCGAACCTCCTGTCTTTTTCCGAATTCGAAACCCTTATAATCGACAATCACTGATTTCCTTGATCGTATCTCCTCGTATCGTGTGTCCAACTTCGCGCTGTCTTCACAGTCGAGACTTGAGAGTGTGGGCGATGGGCTTGATCTCAGTGGTAGACGTGGCAGCGGGTGCGGAGACGATGATGGTGGTCTTGGTGAAAGAAGTTGACGTTGGAGGCGCTCGCGAGTAGACCCTACGATTAGCTCCCTTCACTTCAGTCAGCGTGAATGACCGGTGAAATTCAGGGTCGCCGCGGGAACAACTACATCTCCGTCGGATTTCACCTGTCCACAAATTCGAGCGATAATATTGATAACACGTCTTCTATCAACTTTCAACGCAGGCGCGAGAAGACTCGCAATTAAATCAAAAGGACACATTGGTAGATACGAAGGTATATAAGCTGAGTAAGTCGCGGTAGGTAGGGTAAAGGGAGCGAAAATTCCAAATAGGAGTGGGCGCGAACACCATAACGTAGCAGTCGTCGCAAGTCATGAAGAAACTAATATATAGTCCAGATTTCATGACAAGAAGAGGGCGGAGAAGACAACGCCGATGAAGGACACCAATCCGGACATGACAACGACACTAGCGTCGTTGGTGGTCGCGTTGGCGCCTTGGGCAGTGACAGAGGGCGTTCCCGAAGACGCAGCAGATCCACCACGGGTGCCGGTGACAGAGCTGACGGCGGCGGAGCCGGTCGCGGAACCAGTAACGGTCGCAGAGACCGAGGCACTGGTGCTTGAGCTTGAGGACACCCCTGGCGCAGCTGTGACGCTGGCAAGGGCGGCGAACAGCGCCGTGCTCTGGAACTGCACGCAGTTGCTGGAGGCGGGGACCCTCGGCTGGTAGGGCATGGTGGAGATGGCTCCGAGGGACTCAGGAGGTTGGGTGTACGTGACGACTTGGCCGTTGGTGGTATAGACACCCGGGAAGTCCTGGTTCTCGCCTTGGCAAGACTCGAAGACGCCTGTCTGAGCGTTGTTGGGGGCGTTGTACGCGCATCCGATACGGTCGAAGATGTGCTGACAGTAGTCGGCTGCGTGCGACTTGGAGGGATCGCAGACCTTGATGCAGAACGCATTGCCACCCATGAAGCTAACGGAAATGAGATGGAAGAATGGCGGTAAGGGCAGAGAAAGACGTACTTATGCCATTCGATGACTTGTTGGAAGGTGTTGTTGTTGCCGGACCAGGCATTCGAGTACATCAAACCACCAAGAGGGTTGCCGCGCTACATCGATCTCGAGTCAGCGCCAGCAGGTGATTGATAGTTGACACCACTCACTAAATCGGCACCATGAGGGTCGAGCTCACCACCAAAATCGCCATCAGCGATATTGATCTTGGTCTGATCGATGAAGCCGACGACTTGGACGTAGTCGGGCGTGCGCATGAACTGGATGCCTTTGAGGGTACCCTCTGGGATGACGCGAGTACCGCGTCCGGGCTTGGTACACCACGCGACCTCCTCGCCCTCCGTGTTCGAAATCAATGAGTTGGGCTCAATGGGCGCCCAAAGACAGAAATCTGCCCATGGCATCAGTCGGCCGTTCCACGGCAGAAACCTCGACAGTCGACGACGAGCACTCACCATCAGCGCTATTCACGAAAGAAGTCTGGCAAAGCGAGTTTTGCCCCTCCGTGGTTGAGTTGCATTTGTTGTAGCCGGTCTGGGTTCCTCGAAGGAGATGTTCGGAATCGGCTTGGTATGGCTAAGATTCTCTTGAGTATGGTCTTGGCGGCAAGGGAAAGTACGTTTACTTACAAGTCCAGTGGGGTAGGCAAAGTGCTTCGACGCAAGAGGCGTAGCGGGGAAGGTTGCTACGGTGCCGTCCTGCGCGTTGGCAAGGGAGTTGGAGAAGGTGGCCGCGATGGCCAAGAGTGCGACTGAAAGAGTGACGGGAGACATGGTCTCGAAAACGATTTAAACTTTGGAAATAGGTATGTATGTCAAAAAAGGCCGGGAAGGAGAGAACCCACGTCGACGGCGACGAGGACGAAGATGTTGATGAGAAAGTCTGAAAACAAGGAATCCTCCCTTTTATTTCAATCGGAGTCAATATCGAAAATGTAAATTTATAACCGCAAACGTCGCTATTTTTATCCAGGGCGAAATGATGCCAATAACCGACACATATATCAATAATGTTTACTTGAGCTGTGAATATGTGGATTGCGGGAATAGATGGCGCAGGGCACTGCAATCAACAGGCGGCGTCAGCAGTAAGACGACCTTAAAATAACATCGGAAGTTGGAGACCTTGACTTGAAGACGAAGCCCAGGTCAACATTCCGTAGAGTCTCTTTCAGGAAGATCAGCAGAAATGGTCGAAAAGAAATGGTCTAACTGGCGGAGGTGAGCACCTACGCGGGACGATCGTAACGAATGGAGTTTACGATTGACAACCTGCAGTGTCGCTAGCAACGGGCGTGGGCGGTGAGGAAACGCCGCCGCGACCGCCTTCCGTGGCTCACCACAAAATGTACCGATGAAGGCGCTACTGCAGATTCTGCCGTAGAGTTACGCACTGTTGGGTACTGATGGTTTCCTGTGAGCACGGATAGTCGTTGGAGAGGGTCGAGATGAATAGTGGGCATGGTCCGCGACTTGCGATATGGCGTACACGAGACGGTTACTTGAGCCCTACGTTCGATGAAATCAAATGGGCAGGCCTTGTAGCGTCATTCAGCACCAAGACCGTAAGAAATTGTGCGATTGCGCACGACGTTGGTGAAAACGGACATGGGAGGCAGGAGGGAGCGACAATAGACGACCGGGGAGCAGGGACGCTGGCTCTGAATCAGCAGAGTGTAAGACGATACGACAGGATCTGCGATGAGGTTGCTTCACTTCACATGATGGTCATTTCGACGGCGCTGGGGAGAAGCTGTGGAGAGCGATTCGGTTTGCTTCGTCCCGGGTGGCTAGCGGCCTCGACTGCGAGCGAGAAATACGCATATGAGATGAGGTCACGGAGGTGTGAAGCTCTAGGGATCAAGTTTTCGCGCTGTTAGGTCGAATCAGCTCATGGTAAAAGAACTGCACGGGCAGAGCCCTGAGAACCCCAACGGACTGGCGATGCATACGATGAACTACAGCAGCACGCATCAACGACCAGATCTACGTGGGCAGAACGAGAAGAGAAATGCTGAGAAGAACGCACCAAGTTTCCAGCGTGCCGTTGGCTCCTTGCACATACTTACATACATCTTCAGCACTCGGATATTCTGTCGAGCGCGGTGTATGAAGTACGGGTCTGTGCGGACTTTCGAGTGCCATAGTACTTCCATGGCTGCGGCGGACGGTGGTGGAAGGGTGGGGGCTCGTGATCCCAGCCTTTTCTCGACAAACAACAAAGTGTATATATGGGTACTGCATCACCGGCGAGCATGTACTGGGGAGAGAGAGACTTGGGGCTGTAGCCACTGCAATGCATGGCCTGTACGGGTCCTATTGATTCATAAATAGTACTTAGCAAAATTGATAGCCATTGAGTCAGATAGGAGATGGGGATAATGTCTGCACTAAAGAAGGAGACTGGTTTCCTTCCTAGAAAAATCGGTTGATGAGAAGTGGTGCCTCGCACTGTAGTACACTATAGCCTGTAATTTACATACTGCGAGATCCGACGACGCACTCCACAGCTTCCTGCCAGATCGGAGCCCCGTTTAGCTTTGGAAGCTCTCCCACGTGTACAATTAATACAAAATTAGATTAAATTAAATTCAAATTGAACGATGAGATTCCGGATGACCGGCTACCGGCTACAACAGTAGCCGTCCACTTAAGGAAGCGCCCAAAACCCCCACCCAAATAAAGAACGGTTCCTTTCATTTCATTACAGGACCCGTAATTGCCGTTACTTAGGACGCACATGGACCGCTCGCTGGGCACCAGGATACAAGTTAACGATCTTGTATCTCAAGAAAGAACTCGAACGATCGCCTCTACCAGAGGGTGACGGAGGCCATTCGGTCCTTCGCAGCTGCGCGTATATGCTCATCAGCAACGTTTTCCACGGTGAGCATACTGCATGAACAGAAGGTAAGGCAGCTCGGAACGGGGGCGTAGAGTTGGACGTCAAGGATGATGAGAATACAATCGCTCGTAAGGGAGGGCAACGGACGGGGTCATGCGCATCTTATGTAGATCACAAAAGTTATATGTCGATCGAACGCGACGACGAAGAAACTTCACCGTCACGCGCCGCTACTTCTGGTGAAACTTTGAAGGCGCAATCGATACGAGTTGGACAAACGGAAAGTGAGCAGAATGAAGTCGACAGCAGCCAGATCTTTGGTATGCCAGTGTACACAGGCCTAGAAAACCCGGTCGGCTGTCTTTTCAAGTTCTGCGGAGGAGCCGCGAGTTCAAGCGATTGTGACTCTGAGAGCTAGTTACAAACTCCGATATGTTTGCACTTTTCTTTCGAATATCCTGCAATGGATGGCGACGACGCTTCCCCTTTCGAGATTTTACTGCACCCTTTACAATCCACATCCTAAAAGATCAAATAAAGAATTATTGACGGACTGGTAAGAGATTTCGCCAAATTCAGTCTGCATTTTGAGCCCAGTACACGCTTCACAGACATAGATTTTCTGTAAGTCTCTCCTCCGCCTTATCGCCTTGAATTCTCTCACACGGAGTGCATCGAAGTGTCGCCAGTGGAAACATGCAGTGCTACAAAAGCACCAACACGCCCCCACTCGAACACAAGAAACTTTTGTCCGAGTGACTCAGGCGGCGCTTCGCAAGGAAGCAGATTGTCTGCGTCGAGGACAGTGATCTATCACCTTCGAATGAACGGGATGTCCATCGGCATATTTGCTCAGGCGTCACTTGGGTTCATGCAGAAAAGTCTCCCTCATCTGGCGATCTACAGACAATCCCAACATCGCCGAGGATGTTCGTCGTTATGGAGTATCGGATATCCCCCCCCATTCGTGCTTCTTTTCCTCTCCTTCGTATGTGCTGCAGCCTCATGAGTAGTGATGTTGCAGGTGCGCTGGCAGGCGGCCGAGAGATGTCTCTCGATAATCCGCTCCATGCCGTACCAGGTCTCGATCGCGCCCTTGGACTACGCCAATACTGGAGAGTTGTATGCCTTGTAGTCGGTGGATCGCTATCTCCTGCACGTCCAGAGTACGTGCTAGATGCTTGATGATAATTCCGTTTACTTCGAAGCGGCGGGGCGATTAACGGACAACTTGTCGGGCTCCTAGATTGAGGATCCCAACCTCGAGTAGTATTACAACTCAGAGCTATGTCGGGAGCGTGTATACGCGCAGTATTTTGGGCGAATGCCGCTCCTTCAAGCCTTCCGACAAATCTAGTCAGTAATTAGTTCTCACGAAGATCGCTCCGGGACTTCGGATTGACGCCCACCTGCTGTTCGCTCGCCTTGCCTCCATCGCTGCCCCCCAGCATCAAGCATCAAGGACCGCCGGCCATCCGTTCGGAACCACATATTCATCTGGAATTTCATCCTTGTGACAAAACACCCCTCATCGAAGCCGGTAGTCTCTGAAGCCGATTCGGTGTAATCCACACTGGGGCTAAGGGCGCATAGATGCGATTGGGGCAGTCTGATTGGAACAAGTACGCCCTTGTTCACGTCTGCCTTGCGATTTCGAGCTCACGAATCTTTTTTCTACAGTGCACGTTTTCTACAGCAGATAAATGGCCAACGACAGACCAATATTACTACAAGCTACGCTGGGTAGTTCGAGATCCGCGGCAAACATTGGTGGTTCCTCTGTCCATATTTGATGCCTGACGCGTCTGGGAGCTTGTACTGAGATCTTGTCGAGCGAAGGGACAGATACGGGTAAATTTACGCGGTACGTGCCGTCGACGTTCTGTTATTTGAGTCGATCTATACCTTGATTCGTAGAACATACCGGCCGCACCCATCTTACAGCCTCCTTATGACCATGGGCGCCGCTCCTGCGCATGTAAAACTGGAGGAAAGGAATGCTCGTCCCCCGGACTACTGCTGTCGTTGGGGTGTTCATGATACTGCGACCTCCTTCCTTCAACCCCGAGTCGCATCGCAATAGACCTCGCCCGGAGCCAGCATTTCGGCTCGGTATCCCCCGTTCGCTGGTGCTATAAGCCGCCCCATTGTCGTTCCAGCTGGCGCGGCGCGTGGTGCGGTGCAGGGATGTCTATGCAGGACTAATTTGCGTTACAATTCAGAAGAATCTAGTGTATGTCCGACCGCCCCTCGCGAATTTTAGCTATTGATCACCGAGACTTTTCGTCTTGATTCCCAGGCCGTCGCCGTGTTTCTTCGTTGTATTTTAACTTTGAGGGCTACTCTTCGTCGCATCCGCTTTCCCGGACAATTTCGCCTTGCGGTCTCTTTCTACAACCCTGTCCGGGGGGTCTTTCTATCTCAGTTGCTCGTTGGACTCTACATTCCATGGATCTTGGGACAAAGGTTCATTGAACCGCAGATGGGATGGAAGTAGCCACCAACCCGTACGTATTGTCGTTCAAGAGTTCTGCGCGATGCTGAATACCTATAGTTTAAGGCAAAGCTCTAATGCCTCAATAGGGTGCCTCTACGAGATTAGCGGAAGTGTAAACACTGTGAAAGCATGGCGGCGCGTCGTGAAAGTCGACGAGCAGCGGATGATCAGCACGCGTAGAAGCGCGTAAATAGGTAGAGCCCCAACCGTGGGGGGAAGCTACGAGGAGGTAAGACGTGGGTTTACTGTGGAGCGATACAAGGGTACTAGAAGTGGCCAGATGAGTTACCATACCCCACCCGCGGCGATGCTTTCCAACGAACGTGGTACAACGAACAAACCGTTTCTGGATCCTAGATACTTGTCCCGGCCTGTCGCGCGCAAAACTTGCCATACCCACCTTGGTCGAAAAGCGCGTGATGCTCCTCCCTCCAATTTCCGAGAAGCCTCCGTGCCGTCTTCTTGTAGTCAGCATCATCGCATGGTCATTACCTACGGGCACACCCTCGGGTCGTAGCTTCGTCGCTTGTTTCCCCACTACAATGTAACGTGCAAAACCATTTAAGCGTGTTGCAGTTGTTGATCCACGTCTGGGACTGCTCTATTTTTATATTTGTCTTCTCATTTGTCACCCCCCACTCTGGTTATGGTTCGCCTCCGGAGAATCTCTAGCCTCGATAACATCACGCGGCGTCAACGCCAACGTCAATTTCGCAACACATTCTAGGAAGAGCGACAAAATTAGAACAGAACGATCCGTAGTGTTTCCGTCCCTCAATGCTAATGCCGCCACGCTCACTTCATACGCTCTTCCGTTCACATGTCCACCATCATTGATCCGACATTTAGCATACTTGCGCTTTTGACTGAAGCGACGTTTATGCGACTCTCCCCGCCTACGGAAGAATCCAAATCAGACGTCTCAACGTGGAACGTGGAAAGCAGATACTCACCATCGGCAACGATGGACGGCATCTCCAGGTCGTGTGTCGGGTTGTTTTTAGCCCTGGCTGCGAGGTGAGCGTATATAAACCCGTTCGTCGTATGTCATTCTGATTCAACACAAAGTCCGAAGACGACGAGCACTTACTTCTTAGTAGCCCGTTCAACCTCCAGCTATGCTTGGTCTTTCCGCAGCAGCCCTTGTCGTCGCATCTGCTTTGGTACCCCGTACCCTCGCTCACGGCGGTGTTCTATCCTACTCCATCGCCGGAACATGGTACGACGGATGGAAAGCGTACAACAGCCCCGTGGGTCAGTCCACTATTCAGCGACCTTGGGACACATAGTGAGTTACTCTGCCGTGAACCTATGCTCGATAGCACGCTCGGTAATCTGATAGTGGGTTATATTAGCAACCCGATACAAGACCCTACTGTAAACACTCTTGCGTGCAACGATGACGGTACATCCCCCGCTGGCCAGCTCACTGCCACCGTCGCTGCGGGCTCCCCCATCACCGCGTTCTGGAACACTTGGCCACACGACACCGGCCCAGTCGTAAGTTGCACTTCTTTCTCGACGCTGAGTTGTATACTGACGAATGTAAATTTGTATTCGCTTTCAGCTCACCTACCTCGCCCAATGCCCTGGATCTACGTGCACCGGCGTGAACGCGAACTCGCTTAAATGGGTACGTCGCCTCCCTGTTCCCTCTCTTCGCTCTTGTCCCCCTCTAACGACTTTCCGTGGTGCGCTATAGTTCAAGATCGACCAAGCAGGCTTGCTCTCTGGATCTGTCGGCGCTGGGACATGGGCAGCAGGCAAAATGATCGCCCAGAATAACAGCTGGACTTCAACCATCCCCGCCTCCGTGCCCTCTGGCAGTTACTTGATCAGATTCGAGACCATCGCTTTGCATTCCATGCCTGCCGTGCGTACCAAGTTTCTCATTTTCTCAGTTAATAGTATTTATCGACGTGTTCTGTAGCAATTCTACCCGGAATGCGCGCAAATCACGATCACCGGAGGTGGTTCGCGGGCTCCTACAGCTGCGGAGCTAGTTTCGTTCCCCGGAGCCTACAAGGCTTCTGATCCAGGAAGTACGCGTCCACCCTCTTCATGAACAAGGTTCTATGTTTTCTTATGATACCCTTCTTAGTCACAATCGACCTCTACACCCAAGCCGCAACATCTCAAATGACCTACGTAATCCCAGGCCCTCCTCTTTACGGCGCTGCCTCTGCTCCTCCGTCGAACCCAAACCCCGGTTCGACAGCCGTCCCGACCTCCCCCGCCACCACCAACGCGCCCTCTTCAACAGCTGCTCCCGGAACTGTCGCGCAGTTCGGTCAGTGTGGAGGTATTGGATACTCCGGAGCTACAGGATGGTGCGTTCGCTCATGTGGAATGCGTCGGAGCGGTCGCTAATCGTTCGTTCTTTACCCCAGTGTCGCCCCATTCGTTTGCACAGCTTTGAACGGTACGCTCCGGCTCTTCCTTATGTCTACTTCGACGCTAATCGCGTATTCTTAGATTATTACTCTCAGTGCCTTTAAAGCGACACCCATATTCTTTCATATTCTCTTGTATTCTCTACACTTGTATGTATCTTGTTCGTCTTCGCTTGTTACCTTTGTATCGAGATTCATCATTCACCACCTCACGTTCCGGAACTGCATTGTAATCATGGAGTCGCAAACATGAGCGAGATCCCTTCTAAACGCGCGGTCGTGTGCCGTGAACGGGTGGATCGAGCAGCATGAACTTCCGTTCATAGCGCTGGAAAGAAAGGACGAAGGACCAGCCAAGTGAGTAGATCAAACTCACGAGGAAGCTTCAGTACGAAGCTTGTTACAAGAGTACCCAGCGCGGTATGGTACTCACGGAGGGTTTATGGGGTTGGACGACGGGATATGGACCCTATTCGGTTCAGTGTCTGCGGACTGAGAGATATGAGGAGTCCCGGTCCCTCTAATATAGCAGCGTAGATGTGTGCTGTTGAGCCCGTCGGGGACAAGTGCGTAATGTAGTCTTAGAGGGGCGAGTCCGACATCTCGTTTCCGCAGAGCTAGATAGATCAAAAAGAAGTATGTACCCTCTGGCTTCGACATGAGTGTTGGTTTGAGCTGAAACTTGAAAGGGAAGATGAACGCTTACTGCGCCCATCTGCAATTATTGGGGTAGAGTGGTTTGTGCCATTGTCATGGTTCTAGATGTGATATGGCCATCAGCGAAGAGGTACCCGAGGTGAATACGAGTAACGCACCGGCATGTCACCTCATTCCAGGGAGCTACAGGAAGTCGGGTGCAGTGGGCCTCCATTGTACATCTTACGAGACCAATCATTCGAAATATTTGCCTTGATCCGCGAGGATTCAGCCCGTGTCCGCGGTAGATATCTCAGCGACAGTGTTTGAGACCTGGTATACGCTGTTAAGACGCACCTGTCATGCAAGCTCGAAACGATGGAACTCTCAAGGCTTCATGGAAATAGATCATGGACCAGTGTATTTGGAGCAGATGAAGTAGGGCCATCCAACGTGATGAAACTACGCATTTCATAACAGCCGTAACCCAGCACGGATGGATATGATGAAAGTGGGGCTTTCAGCACCAGTTGAGACTTGGTGAAGACTCGCTTACTTTGAGGACTTGTAACGAGGCCCGACAACAAACAAAACCACATATTCTCAGCTACGCGGGCCCCAGGATACGGCTGCTGTAATTTCCAACGTCCAACTGAGTATACGGCAGCACTGCATTACGAAAGAAGGACTGTTCCCGATGGTCGTTCACTGAATGCTCCGTGACCTTGGTCCGCGTTGGCAAACGTGGTCTAGCTAAAAACAGCCTTGGAATGGAAGAGTTTGCGATCAACGGCCCACATTTCGTGAGTTGACGACCATGGGCTTGAGAAAGTAGTGGTGATTGACGTCGACTTGCATTCCTTGTTGGACGCGTACCAGCGGCGTAATTGCGAACTGTGGCGACAACTAGAAAATACCAACGGCAAGAAAGCAAAGATTGCAACAACGGTTCGTGTAGAACAATTGCAGAATGTCGCAGACAGTATATCCTTGGTGGTAGTAAGTTTGCGGCACTATTCAGGACGTAAGACCAGCTAGCATCATGAATCCCAGGAAGCAAGTGATGCTTACTCGCCAATACTTATGGAAATACCTTCTTCTATTGGTCTCTTGTGGTCCGACGTCCATCATATTTATTTCAAGCTTCAAGCCCTGGCGAATGTCGAACTGTTATTCGGGGTGCGCTGAGTTCCGAGTTCCAGCCCTAAGTTGGGAGCCGAATACCTCTATTCGGGTTACGTTGATCATTGTTGGGCAGGGCAACTTCAAGGACCTCTCGTTGACCTCTCCTCGAATGTGTATAAATACGTCCTGAATGGACCTCGAATACTCAGCCCGAGCATCGATACTCACCTTCTACCTGCTGAATACTGCTGTAACAGGATGCGTTTTGTATCAGTCCTCCTCGCTGCATGCGCCGTCTTCGGAACTACCGCCGCGGTCAATCCGGGGAACAATGCCTTGAACATGGGCGTGTCCGACAACTTCGAACTTGCGATCCATAAAGAATGTACGTACTCTCGTTTTCCCCGAGTACGCTGCTGACATCGGTTATACTCGTGTAGACGGCCCAGTCGTTTTTGATGGTCTCGCCAAGGGAGGGTGCGATGGATGGAAGTGTTTCAGTACAGTAGCCTCGGCCTCCGTTTGCCTTGCAAAGTGTGTGGTCATTGGCAGCGTTTCGTGCGTTCTGGGCTGCATCCCCACAAGCGAAGTACAGTAACCCGCTCTTCGAACCTATCTGTCACCATGCTGATGACAACGTCTTAGCTCTGCCCTTGCATCAACTGCTTCCCAGATGTCATCACCGACTTCCTCCACAAACTCGGCATCTGTGATGCTGAGCTTAGGGCTGAGCTCTTCAGCAGGGTCTACTTGGTGATTGTAGTCCTATATTGGCGGTTCGACAAATCTAACAGCTTACAGGGGCTCGCCAGCGACGAAGAAAAGAGAAAGGCCCAGGAAGCTGGGTATACAGTTAGCGCCTTTGGTGCTTGATAGATTGAGGTGCGATTGACGTTCACCATCCGCTATAAAAGCTGAAACTGACATGCATTGATAGCGGGGCGGAGAATAGTGGACTGCGGTTTGGTAAGTGATCTAGGTGTACAACTGATTGCAAAGGGGGGCTCACAATCAATCATTTCACTGGCAGGCCGGCTTGCAGTTCGCTCAGAGTCTCGTAGTAGCAAGAGTTGTGTCCTAGTTTCCTGAATATGCATCGTCCTTCGCGCGCGAACCATCAGATAAAGTCAGGAGATATACAAAGGAAGTAGAAGAATGCGAGTGCGTAAGAACACGGCGACGCGGCAATAGAAACAAGAACAACTTCCGCGCTTCCCGAGGATAAAGTGAAAGGCCGAACGGCTCAGAATACCAGCGCGCACGTCGTTTATAATGAAAGTCGCCATGGTGCCAGCCATTGCGTTCATATGTTGATTCTTCTGACTGCCAGCAAGCGGGAGAGTCACGACTTCTCTTTTCTGGAAGTGCGTATTTCTCGACAGCGAGAAGCGAGGCTGACGGATTAAACCAGATCGTCCCCGGAATACACTAGCTAACTCTTCCGCGCTAGCATCGAGGTTTGATCAAGAGGAGCCAGCAGTCAGATGCAGGAGGATATATCTTGATCGATGGGCGGCTACCCGCTACTATTTGTTGCGTCGAATTACGCTTGATAGCTTCTAGAGTCTATGCCGTCTGGAAGGACGGCAGTTGGGCGCATTGGAGGTGTGCACCTTCGTGTGCCTCGGGAACGTTGAACGTTTCAACTCCGACCCACACCGAAATGCCTCCTATGCTTCATCAAAACCGCCCTTGCTCAACACATTATGGCGTACGTCGACTTCTTTGGGGCGCCTGCCCCTCCTCTGCTTTGCAAGGTATCCGGCACCGATCATCGGTCTTTTCCACGACGCAAGCAGGGTTGTTGAGGAAGGGGAGGAGGGTCCACGAACGGAGCTTCGTGGAGACGACATGCTACTTGGTGTATAGCGGGAAGCGTCTCTATGATTCCGCCCGACTTACCTCATTTCCGCATTCATCAAAATATTCAATCATCAGCGGGAGGCGGGAACCTGGCTGTTGCGTACAGAATCAGACTGATCAGAGCTCATTGGATATTGTATCTGCGCCCTCGCTACGACTGCACTCACCGGCACCTCGCCTTGGAGAAGCGTTCATTGATGAACAGCAATGATGAGAGTAATACGACATCTCGAAGGCCGAGCGCCAACACCCAAGCACATGCAGCTATCACTGCTTCGCATCTCACCGAACGGCCAACTTCCTCCCGCATCCGCAATTTCATGCGTACACTCAGGGTGATATTGGCGCGATAATGTGCGTAATTGCATGTCTCAACCTAGCGATACCCTGAACCCGCCCAAGGCTAGTCCCTATTCCATGCGACCACCCAGTTCGAATGCAAAAAGGGTTTGATTGGGCCACTGTTTGTGTGCGTCGTTTCCTGCGGATTCTCGTGTCGTATACAATATAATACATATCACTGACCACCGTGTGCTATTTCTCAGGAAGAGGTGAGGCGTCGTTCCCACTTTGTCCCGCTGGCAACGCTGACGAGGATATACTTGCACGCAGTCTGGAATGACGCAGTACATGTTCTCTCCTTCACGGTGAATATCCGTCTCATTTCCCCCTCCATCAACGTCAGGTATACTCGCGCCATCGCAACCCACGTTGCGCACCACCCCTTCCACCTCTTCGACACCTCCACAAACCACCGGATCACCCGGGCTGAACTCGCGCAAAACATCGCCGCCGCGCTCAAATCCTGGACCACATGCCCGCTAACCTGCACAGCGCTCCTCGGGACGATCGAGAACATGGTCTATGCGGAGTTCGTAAGCGACTACACCGCGGCGGGGGCCATTGGGAAGGTTGGGTCGCGGGGGATGGAGGGGGTGAGACCCTACGTGTACTCCGCGATGATGCGGGCTGGGGGTCTGCTCATACACTGCGACTGCGACGCACACGACGACAGCGGCGAAGGGTGCAGCGACTTCATCGCGTCCCTCGAGTCCGCTCTGTCTCAGTACAACATCTCCAACCCGCAGTACCAGGTCCCAGTCCCCGCGAGCCTCGCAGCCATCCGCAATCTCATACGTGAAAACCGCGCGCATGCGGCGATCCCTGCCCACATGGTCCGCGAGCAGATCGAGCTGCTGGGCCAGTACGCGATTCTGTCGCATCGCTGGGAACGTCCTGCAGGTCGTGAACTGCACTTCACCGACATCGAGGAGACATCCCCCACCCATAGTGATCAAGGGGACAAAGACGGCCCTCGGCGCGTCCACCCCTCCTCCCATCCCACCACCCCGACAAAGGCTGTCGCTGTGCGAACCTCTTCAGAGCGGGCACCGCGACCATCGCTGCCGTTACCCTGTGAAGCCAGCAGGAAGAAGGGGTGGGATAAACTCGATGGGTTCCGAAACGTCGTGGAATCGCGCTACGGGTGCCGATATCTTTGGATGGACACTTTTTGCATAGGGGAAGCTGACCGGACCGAGTCGATACATAGGATGCTCGGGTGGTACCGCCGTGCGTACGTCTGCGTGGTGTATCTTCGGCGACGCTCCAAGCCTTCGACTTCGACTGCGACCGCAATGACTCCTTTAACCTTCAACGCTATTGCAAATGACACCACGGTTAGGCGGAGTTCATGGTGGGCTAGAGGGTGGACGCTCCAGGAATTCCTCGCCCCCAACCGCATGGAATGCTTTGCAAAAGACTCGTCCCCCCTCGACGGTATGGGTCCCCTCCAAAAGTCAAGATCCCAGCTGGACGTCTTAAGAGAAACAATGCTCACTTCAGACGTCGGAGGTACGCATTATCAGTAACACCTAGTCGTGACTGGCGGGAACACACAGTGTACGAGCCGGGAATACGCCACGCACTCTTCCTGTTTCACCACATGCGGCATCGTGAGACCGCCCTTCCGGAGGACAGAGCGTATTGCCTGTTGTCTGCGCTCGACGTCAGTATCCCCGTGAAATACGGCGAGGGATTCGCTCGCGCGTTTTACCGCCTTCAAGTCGAGTGCCTCACGCGCACACACGATCGACAGCTGCTCATCTGGAATCATGCATGGTCCAGCGCGACCGGAGCAGCCTTGAGTCGCAAGAGCACCGGCTCGCTGCCGCACAACTCCATGCTCCCGTCGGACTACGGCATGTTCTGCGACGAGTCGATTCATCGATGCGTGAGCCACGAATGCGTAGAGCATTTCCGGTATACTGCACCCGCGTACATACCAGATCCGTCGATATTGTTCGATGCAGACGACGTGATGTGGATCATGCTGAGTCTCCACCCATGGCCGCTTACCGCCTCAGGCTCAGCCAATGCTACCACGGCGCCTGACGCTCCGTTATCGCTGCTTTCTACGGCGACAACGGCGGCATCGAAACCGTACAACCGAGGAGGAGACGATGGCATGGTCGTCTTCGCATCACTTGGCACTGAGTCCTTCACGGGGGATTATTACGGCGTCTTGCTGCGTCCCATCCCGCCAAAGGACCTTGCAGGCGTCACGTCGATGTATGGGAGGGTGGTATACAAGAGGATACGGTTCCTTCGCTGTGATGCATCCTCTATATCAGCACGTCACTTACAGGAGCCACAGTGGGTTGTATGTGAAGTAATGTTTTGGTACAGTTAGTATGTCATCGGGCAGGGACTCATGGCTCACGCTCATGACTCACGACGTTGAATATCCGGGTCTTTCTGTCATTTATTTCACTTACTCATCACACTCATCTATCACATTTTACGATACCATATCGCCTCACGCTCACTCTCAGTCGGCCATCGAGTCCGCCTCTATCCATGCGCACATACATGCTGCCGAAATCATCATCAACACGCCCCCACCCTCCTCCGCGCGGAGTTCAACAGCTCGGCAAGAAACGCTTACATGCCCACCCCTGCGCGCAGATTCATACGGGGGACAGCGTGAATGGATGGCATGGAATGTCCTGCATCAGTATTCACGACGGACGACTAGTACAAGGGGCATGGTATACCCAAAGGATCCATTATCTTTGTCAATATGGTGCGCCCGCAATTTGACGGAGAAATGGTCTCATCATAACCGCAACCTAGGGCTCTCTTGAGAGACGACGGTGTCTACCCAAACTCTGGCAGATTCAATCCTGGAAGATTTCTGGGGGACGGCGAAATCGATCCGGAGACTCTCGATCCCGATCTAATTTCGGATTTGGGCGAAGGTGCGTACCTACGCACAATATTAGCATCACTCTATAATACGTTGCTTGGTATCTCAATTAGCTCCTCTGCGTATAGGATATATCCTAGCCAGTTCTTCGCTATGGACTCCCTTAGAATCTCCATCAAATCAATCCTCTCCTGCTTTGATATCGCGAAAGTGAAGGATGCGTATGAAAGGGGTATCGAGGCGGACATTCAGTGAGAGGGTGCGTTGACAAGGTGCGTACAATAGGTGCTGGGGTATCATTACGTGTCTGTATCTAATGTACTTATGACATTCATAGACGCGTCATTCCGTTCGAATGTTCTATTACACCTCAATTAGCAAAAATGGTTCTAGACTCGGAGATTATCTGCAAGATATATCACTGCTAGATTCATCGTGTATTATCGCACCAGCAGTCAAGAAGTCGTCTACACCTCTACAGGATAAAGACTGTTTCCGGGTCTTGTGCAAGTTCGGAAGGTATGTAATAAAATCTAGAAGATGCTAGCCTTACGTATTGACGCTTTGACGCCCCCACTGGCTGCAAAAGTATCGCAAACGCCGTGCTGCCCTCGTCCTTGAACGTTCCCAACGAGCTCCCCTCTTCCTTGAGCGTCCCCAGAATCCCAACCTTCCATCGCTGGCACAGCTCGTCCGATACGCTCGCACCCTTCTACTAAAAATCGGCTTTGTGATTGCCATCCACGGCGACAGACAAATGATACTGAATCCCGAAGCACACAATGTCTTCGGTCGTTATCGCGTCGGTGACCTCGGTCTTCTCCAGGACTCCGTTGCTGCTGACAAGTACGACCGATATCTGCATGCCGTAGTTGCTGAGGGCAAATGATGGGTCGATGTGCTCGCCGACAGTGTCGTCCTCCACAAACAATGTATCGACATAGAGCTTCTCTCTTGGCCTGATGGTGAAGTTATTCTGCGGAGGATCCGCAAACGACTGAGGGTCCTCAGCAAACACGGTATTCCACCGCGACGGGCCCGTGTTCCACATGAACAAGTTTCTGTCGTGCGTGTGTTGGGAGCATTCGAACTGAAGGCGGTAGAACGCGCGTTTACGCCCTTCTCCATACGCGATGGGAAGCTGCACGTCCAGCAGACCCAAGGTGCAGTGTAGGGTTAGCACCCTGTTCGAGCCCGGATCCACGGTTTATTGTACGTATATTATCATTTCATTTACTTCCTGTTTCGGTCCGTCATCAGCTGCGGCCACATTCTATGTTAGGTACTAGATTACTTACTTACACATGCGCATTCTGCATGTCTAGTTACATGTAGTACAAGTATATATAGTACCTACATATCTACCTACAATAACAAGAAGTTAGTCTCCCCCTCAGTTGCGTTGCGAGAGTCAGTCGAGTCCAGCAGTCGCACGCGGCGCTGCTTGGTCGCGTTCCCGTCCTCCGTTCCGTTCGTCACGTGGCGTTCGGATTGCGTTCGTTCATTCCTACTTCGCTTTTGGTGGGAACACACCATTCCCTGTCCTCGCTCACACACGGCGAATTCCTCTTCGCGCCTACAATTTTGGAGCCCACCGCGAGGGGCCCAAAAGCTGAAGCTTTCCATCCTTTTCATTAGGTCATCTTTAGTTCATTTTGCGTCACGACTCACGACTCTGCGACACGCGCCACGACGCCAGCCAGCCGCTCAGATTACCCAAGGACCCGTCACGAACACGTACAAGCAGCGCACCGTCATTATCACTCGGATCTCAGCAACACGCGAAGATAACCCTCTTCCCCAGCCTCGATCAGTTCGTTATCCCCGGAATTACCCCCGCATTTCGATCGATCACACTTCCAGCCAGCGTCACAACCAGCATCTACGTCTCGCGACTACGCGCCTCACGGAATCAGCATGCCTTACGACAATATGCCAGAACCAGGCCAGCGCCACGCCCCATCGTTTAGCGGCGATCCCGAACTTCTAGACCGGTTTTTCGACGAAATTGAACGATACGCGTCCAATGCAAGTCTCGACGACTCAGGTAAGGTACAATACGCACGGAGATACGTCACAGACAGCGAATATCGGACATGGTCTCGACTTGCGAAGATTCACCCGAACAATTGGACGGCATTCAAGAACACGGCATACGATGAATACCCAGGAGCGCGCCCGAGCGAATTTGCGGACTTATCACAGCTCGAAGAAGTCGTCGAAGAATATAGAAATCAGATTACGACCATAGCGCAGTTAGGCAAGTATCGCCGCAGATTTACTGATATATTTGAAATACTACAGGAAGCCGACATCCTCACGGAACGCGAAGCGATCAAGTACTTCCTCAGCATCTTCCCGGACGACATGCACGCAAAAATAGACTTTGTTCTCCTCGCTTGGGAACCGAAGAAACCGCAGCGCGAAGTATACAAGCTCGACAACGTTTATCGCGCAATTCTACATCTCTACGAAGGCAGATCCACTCTCTCGACAAGTAGTAGTCTACGGTGCACGACACGAGCTCCCGCAGTTGAACCCGAATCCGACGCGAGTTCGCAAATACGAACAGCCGTTCAGGAAGCCATGGCAGAGTTCGCATCCCAACTCAGTCAACGGCCAGCGAGCACGCCAGCCGCACCGGCACCCTCAGCGACTCAGTATCTGATTGCTACGCACACGGCACCCGTTTCACCGGTTTCTAGCACGCTACCACGCAGTATCGGCCCCATTTCAATAGCGAACTCAGCAACGCTGAAGCCGACGAGCAGTTCAGGTTTAAGTAATGAGATTAACGTGGCTAACGCAACTCGACTGTTAGGTAACGACATATCGACTCGGACACAAAGCACGGCAATCCCGCAAGAATCGGTATCGACACAAGAAGACTTACAGCATCAGTCCAGTAGCGAGCACCCCGAGATCGTCGACAGTCGCCCTCAGCCAGCGTCGACCCAGCTAACGTTGAAGGAACTCATCAGTATCTCACCAGGTATACGCAAGGAACTTTGCGAACGACTACAAGCGAAGCAAGTACCCGACGAAGCGAGCTCAGAACATGGATCCACGACTCACCACGAACCGCCACCACCTCAAGTACCTCCAGACGACGACGACGACGACGACGACGACGACTACGAAGCAGCCGTCAAGGCACTCTACCAGATGGATGACGAAGATCCCCTGACGCCTTCTAACGACAATGACGACTATGGAGCAGCTATCGCGGACCTTTACCAAACGGACGACGAAACACCACCGCCACCTCGAATCGCCCTCTCGCTTCACAACTCCACGGCAATAGCACGGCCAACCGAAACGTTAGAGATGCGGCACGAAATCCATCGGCGACGCCAAAGTGAAGGCATCGGCACTCAGCTCGAAGAAGTCAGTCTCAGCATCACGGAAGGATATGAACAGCAGCGTCGTCTATATTCAAGTCTACGGTCACAACCACATCGGCAAGCACGCGCCACACGGTACTCAAGACGACGGCAGAGGCTACGCAAGCGGCGTCCGCCCGAAGGAACCCACTCGACGCACAACGACATCTAACGACTCGCCGCCACCCACGCCACTCAACAGGACAACGGAAACTCGCCTTACGACACCATCTATACGCCACGACCACCATCCACTCCCCCACATTCGCTTACCCTTCCCCATCGTTAGCATCATCCACGCCTCCCCCGAAACGACGATCTATGAATACGTACACGCCATCTAACAGCAATCCAACGACTCTACGTACGCAAGAATAGATAAGAAGACCGTGATCCCAGTACGGCTGAAGTATAACGATAAACGACATCGACCCCAGTAAATTACCAAGTACATACGCGCGTCCTTTCATCTCCATCCACTCCATCATGCAATCCCTCATTCCCTCAACCGCACCGCCTCGTTCATATTCCCCATCCCCCCCGTTTCGCTTCGTAGTACTTAGTTCTTCTCAGATCATCGTCTCGTCCTCGTTCGCATCACCCCCAGCTCATACCCACGAAATCCAACAACAAAAATATCATATACTACGTATATTAGATATAGTTTTCGTTCCGTTCCGTTTCGTTCGTACCAGATCAAGTTTCCTTTTAATTCTCGTTTCCCTTCGTACACTACAGTTCCCATCCCCGCCGTTCCTCCACTACCTCCGCGCGCCACATCCCTCTTAACGACGCACCGATTCCAGTACGCGACCCGCCGCCAACGACGCTTGGTTCGAAACAACGGTCAAGCGTGACTTCCAAGGATACAGAGCACCATGTGTTCGAAGCAAGCCACTCTGGCTCAAGCATCGACATCGAACACCCCCGTTCCCCTCCTCATATGTCGACACCACAGTCTTCGTCACCGTCGCCTCGCCGTCCACCGCCATTATCAGAACGACTCGCGAACCCCCCTATCGAGCCCCTTACCGCCGTACGACCACTACCAGGACACCACCACGTACCACCGCCGTCGAAAACCGTAGACGCCGCCACAGTACACGTCCAACGTCGTTCTCCCATCGTCTCCCACCCCGTCCCACCCCATAATCACTCACCACTGCGCACCATCGACGACATCGTCCACCATCTCGCGCCGCATCACCAAGTGATCATAACGGACACACCAACGGGTAGACAAAACCAGGCGAACTCGATACGATCACACCACGCTCGGTTCCGCGCAAGCATCGTCGTCGCGAGCATCACGTACAGGATTCATTGCAGTCTGATTGGATGTTGACCACGGAGGGTCAACTTTTAAAGGTCCCCCGGAGATGTAGGGTTAGCACCCTGTTCGAGCCCGGATCCACGGTTTATTGTACGTATATTATCATTTCATTTACTTCCTGTTTCGGTCCGTCATCAGCTGCGGCCACATTCTATGTTAGGTACTAGATTACTTACTTACACATGCGCATTCTGCATGTCTAGTTACATGTAGTACAAGTATATATAGTACCTACATATCTACCTACAATAACAAGAAGTTAGTCTCCCCCTCAGTTGCGTTGCGAGAGTCAGTCGAGTCCAGCAGTCGCACGCGGCGCTGCTTGGTCGCGTTCCCGTCCTCCGTTCCGTTCGTCACGTGGCGTTCGGATTGCGTTCGTTCATTCCTACTTCGCTTTTGGTGGGAACACACCATTCCCTGTCCTCGCTCACACACGGCGAATTCCTCTTCGCGCCTACAGCAGTACGCGATGTCCTCAGGGCGAGTGGTCTTCCGATGGGAAAGCCAGCCAAACACCGTTCGCGCATTCGCAGGGTTTGGGCGGTAATTCTGCAGCGAGTCGGCATCAACGCCTTGCGGGAAACAGATTATCAGTTATCAGATGCAGCACGCAGAATGGGCAGCTTGCGACTCACCTGCAGCATCTGCCAGCAAAGCAAAGCAAGACTGGTCGTGCCGGGTGGCCTTGAGTCTCATGCCTATCCGGGGTGGCGGACCAAACATGAAGCGGAAGATTTCGAACTTCGCCTCCGTTACGGGACTCCAGTTCTGCCAGTAGAACTTCATCTGCAGGGGGGCTAGGACGTCCAGCCACGCCGGAACCACCTATCCGCGCACAGCTGCTCTCTAAGAGATAAACGCTTTGCCAACTAGGTCGTCATCGTGAGGTCTCGCATGGTAGAAAATCGCACTTACAGGATCAGGCGACGACACTAGAACGACCACGCAAACGTAAGAATTTCGGTACCACCTGAACATTGACCGAATCGACTCGTCGAGCTCCGTGTTCTTCGAGGATTCGATGCACGTCGAGTCCATCCACGCATAGCGGCACCCGTATTCCTTCGCCTTCCCGCAGAACGACGTGAACTTCGCATACCCCGCGTTTCGCGAAGTTGCCGGATTGGAGATCCTGGTACAGGAACTCCCCCGCATCGTCCCATGTGTGTGAGGGGACAGCGTATCCGGTGGATTGGGAGATCGTGTCATTGATCGCTTTGAGGTTGTGCTGCGCCCATTTCTCCAGTGAGAGCGATGAACACCGTGCATCAGTGGGTATACTTGCTTCGACTGCCTCAATTGCTTGTTGGGTCAGCTCAGTGCGAGTGATCGTGGCTTGAATTTGTAGGTCCCACAAACGGATAGGGCAATCGTAGATGCGGATATCTATCATAGGTTGTATTCTGATGGAAGGCGTTATGGCTAATTTCAGCGTGAAACAAATACGAGCTCACTAGGATAGGCATCATGTTAGTAAACGGGGAGGTCTGTCAATCCTACCACGCAGCTCGCCATCTTATGAAAGGATACCACGGACGTGCGTGACGACTATGATGAGCGAAATGGCAGCCAGAGTAGGTGGATTGTACCTCTTGAAAGACGTTCTTCGAGAATACCCATGAGCCGAGGTGGTGTGAGATGTGAAATTAACGCACAGATGATCTGAACATTGCGACTCGTTCTTCCGCAGTTTGCATAGCTTGCGGGGGTGGAGGAGCGTTCTTTCTGCGGCCCATGGCTTCTGGTAGGTGGTGCCCAGGGGTCGATTTCCTGACGGAATGCACCTCACGATTGACGATTTATATGGTGAAGAGACGCCGTGCTATGCGCTGGTGATGTAGGCGGACAGTATCTAGATGAATCGATTGTGACTTCCTGATAGACAGCGCACAAAATCGTGGCAAACGATTTCGTCTGTGAACGATCTCGAGACCCGCCAGAAATCAATATTGTCAGATCGCGACTGCGATCGTGCATTGAACTGATGTGTCTCGATCTAGTTAGCCTAACCACGCTGTAACTGCGTACGGAAGCCTGGAGCTTCAAGCTTGGAGAATTGAATGACGGGCAGTGATGGGGTTTGCGTGCCACACGACGATCGCCAACGAATCCACGAACGCTGCATGGGCGACCGCTGAGTATTTAGGTGAGCCACTCCATTCATCCACGAGCAATCGCAGGCAATATCATTCACTCACCAAACCAAGACGGCGGAATACAGTGCATGGTGTAGACCAAAACCGTACGCACCTAGCAAACGGAGAGACGAAAGCGATTTAGGGTGCGATTGCCGTGGGATTGAAGGCCGCAGCCTGCCCCACAAACATCGAAATGTCTGCGAATTGACTCTTATATGAAATTCAGCAACTCCACTCTGGAATCGAAGGTGTCAGAATCTCAATGCAATGCAGTTTAAAATGGAGACAGTGCTACACCGTACCTTTGGTGCCGTGGTCCCCCTTCCTTCATTTCCGATCTAGTGGCCTCGAATCCTGAGTTCCTGTCGGCCACGAGGACTCCACACGGCAGTCATCCGATTAATCGTCCGAGTTGGACGTCTCCAAATGTGGCGCTGCGTGCTCCGTCGCGCCGCTTCGTGTTCGTATGTCAGAGTGCGCCACTGACACTATCCTGATCAGCGATGATCAATTGTGACTTCACAGTCCATTGCTTACATGGAACCTCGCAACACATCCGCAGTCATTCGCGCTGAGAACGCATGGCGCCGGAGGTCTGAAGGCAGACGCATCTGTCCACTCAAACCAAACAGCCATCATCTCGAGATATACGCAACGCAACGCAACCAGAGCGTGCCCGGTGCGCGAAATCATCGAGTAGCTGCTGTGCACATATCTCATCGTCGTCGCCCATCAATCGGACATGTATCTCCGCCAGGTTTGGGACGCGGTAACAGCTTCGGCGAGCCACCGCGCCAAAGAGCCGACCGTATTGATATGCCCTGCAATTATACATCGGGATATCGCAATATCTATTGAATATATCCGTGAGTCCTCGTTCGTTCCTATCGATCATCATGCGACTTACTACACTTTACTCGGTCCACACGTCCCTCCTTCGTCATCTGACCACTCCATTCAGCGCGATCAAAGCTTCGCATCCATGGGGGGACTTACCACATTATCTACATATATTAGGCCTCTAATGCCCGCTATAACCATCGGGCGTCCCTCAGGCAGCCCATCACTTCACTTGAATCCAGCGGAGCTTTCCAGACGACTGAGATCCGTTGAACCCGGTTTCGTTATTGGCACGGCCGACCACATCAGTGACTGTCTGGGGTTCGATGTGACGAGACGCCAGCTGGTGAGACTGACAGCCAGAAGGCGGAAGGCGGGAGGCGGGAGGCGGGAGCTAGGAGGGTGAGACGGGAGACCGAGCGAAGAGATCCTGCACCCCTCTGCGTGTTTGCATTCCTGTATTCTGCATTCCGCATTCCTGCGTCCCCGTGGTCGCATACTGCGGTATGCTCATCCTGGGGCCCCTTTGCCTCCTCCGACTCTGATCTTCGCCTTCTTTGCCACGTCAATGCATCATCCGTCCATTTGTTCGTTCTTTCACTTCAAGGCCGCTCAACCTGAAGGCCTGACGCGCAATCTGTGTATACCGCAGCGACGGAGCGTCGAAACTTCAGTGTGGCGCAACCAAGGAACGAGGCAGGAGTGTGGAGGGTTGAAGCAGAGTGCATCGAGGGCGCAATCAATCCATCAAGTATGCAGCCACGTCAAATCAGCGTCGCATCCGTTACGAGCCGTGTATAGCTCGTGCGCGTGAGTCCGAGTCATCGGGGGAGAGGGAAAGAGGCATGTCAATGCCCTCGCGTCCGAGCTCCAGGGGTGGGGATGCCCGTACTGTCCCTACAGTTATGAACGCGGGATCCAGATTCGGGTTTGTAGGACGGGGTGAGGAATTGGGAGGGTACGTACGTGAGGATGCACATACGCGCACGACTCAATGAATCCGAAGCATCTACCCCGCCTTCGCCATCTTTCCATGCCGTGTCCCACCCCGAGACTTCTTATCCAGCAACCCCTGCCCTGCGTCACATAGCATTCTTGGGATGGACGACGTCGATGTCGATGAGACCTTGAAGGTTGTCGCATACATGGAGGTTGTCGTGTTATGTTGAAGGTGTTGAGCAGAACTAAAGTCGGGGCACCGTACTCGCAGGATGAAGGAAAGCCGACCCTGATGGCAAGATGTTACAGTGACAAACTCCGACGCCGATAGCCAAACAAAGGCGGGGTGGTCCGTGCGCCTCACAGCTCATCAGAGGACTTCCATCAACTACACAATTAAACGTCGTTGGGATACAGCATCCCCACATCTATGCCGTTCGTCAACAGACAATAAAACAACCCGACAGAAGACGAATGTAGCATCTAACAACTATCGGGCACCTCTCCAAGTGATTGCGACAGGACGACAGAACACACAGCTGGTTTGTCCGCCATGGCATCACTTACAATCAATTTGGTCTGCTGTGATGTACGGGACTCGGCGTGCGTGGCGCCTGGACAGATGGTCAGGAGGCCCGAGACGGAACTCACAATGAACGTGTCGCCGTGCGCAAATGCCGACCGCGCATTGAGCGACGCGAGAACCCAGGACGCGTACCTAGGCAGTGCACAAAACGCGTCAGCATTACAGTTACCGGCGGTACAGCAGCGCAGAGCTCACACCGCGCCCGTTGGGTAGAAGCTGTTCAAGTCATGAGAAATCAGCAATCAGCGATAAGAGACTCCCGCTTTCGACATCCGGGGGGAGGGGGTAGCAGCAATTGAACGTAACGCACAAGATACAGCGCCATCGGCGCTCGGAGCCCCCGTCCGCGTGGGCAGCGAGCGGCGCGAGCATGAGCGCCATCTGCACCGCGATAAGGAGCGTGGTCAGCAGCCCGGTCTCGAGGGTGAACGTGAGGATGTGCGCGAGCGTGCGGCGTGTCCTGCGGAAGATGGCCTCCCGCAGTGCGGTGTATAACTACATCAAAGCCAAATTGCGGGAGGGACATTAGTTAGTGGTGGTGATGGGAAGGGAGGGAAGGGGAATGGCGCGTACGAGGGTGATCATGGAGAGGGTGATGGTCAGATCGCAGAACATGCTGAATCCCATCCATATCTGTGTTGATCAGTGAGCACCCCTGCACAGACAATATGCGTAGAGCGACGATGATGAGATGAGTACGCACGGGGGTGACGACGGTCCCGAGCGAGCGCGAACTCGCGTCAGCGATACCGGGCTGTATATCCGCGAGCACCAAGCACACGAACGCAGCAATCGCAAGCTATCTCATCTTCTCAGTATTCCGTACTCCGTCCGCAAGTATTGCAGCGTCACTCACCGAGCACGTGAGGAGGAGGAGCCACCACTTGCGACAGAGCTGGAAGATGCGCCACGCAAAGAATAGCTGCGACGCGAAGCCGACTGTGCGTGCAGCATTGATTCAGCGGGACGCGCTGTGTATAACAAAACAAGTAACAAGCAACGAGGACGACGTACGGATGGCGATCATGGCGTGCGCGGCCTTGGTGCTGGGCGTCATGTCGGAGAGAGTGGGTATCAAGCGCAGGTCGGTTATGCGCTCCCACAGGTCCACGGAGATCGCGAGAGTGAGGACGGAGGAGCCGAGGAATGCGCCCCAGGCTGTCGGGGAGTCGAGGACGGTGAGTATGAATGAGTATTGGTGAATAGTAGTGCGTATGATATTTTGTGAGCAAATTGTGTTGTATGTGTTCTGAATTTGGGCGCGTACCTGCAAGCTTGAGCATGGTGCGATCCCGAGGGAAGCGCCTGTGGTAATCGTCTGTGGGTTCGGGGGTAAGTGAATAATGCTTGATAGATACGCTGTGGGGGTTCTGCGCACGCATTTGGACGATCACGACGCCGAACAGCACGATCTCGAGCAGTGACCCGACGAGCTATCCACGCAATGAATACGCATCGTGAGCACACAGCGTGGCAGGTGAACGTTTGAACGTACGACTGGTTCAAGACTACAGACAGCATTTACGTCAATATACGATGAGACGTATGGAGTATGGGGTATGGGGTATGAAGTAATTGGACGCACAATGCTAGCCGCTCCTTCGACCCAGAGGTCACGCTCCAAGCGGGCAGCCCGTGCACGGCTGGGCTATTCAGATCGCGGTGCAGCCCGACCCCTCTGGGTGCTACGGAGGGCGGGTAAATGTACATTGGTCAAGATTGAGGCAAGGAATTGGGGAAGGGGGAAGGGGGTGCCTGGACATGGGATGGGTGGGGTATTAAGCCAGTGGGAGTATTAGCGACTCGGGGGTCTGGGGAATATTTGCGACTGTCAGAAATGTAATCAACATGCCGGCTACATACACACACATATATGTCAATTCACATCTCAGGCTGTTCCAGAGGCCATTATAATTGTTAGATCTTTTGCGTACAGTTGCGTCACGTCTGCAACCACCCGGATAATGGATTCCGAACTGTACCTCTATATTTAATATTCCCCAACACACGGAACCAGAATGGTTGTTGTCATAAAATGAGAGGAACCAACAGCCCCGCATCAGAGGTGATACGAGTATCTGATGGTACCACCCTCCACCTATACAGCAGAACCGCGGGCGCCTTGATCTGGCATCAAATTCACACCCTCCACTGTCAAGAGACTACACTTTTGATCGCATGGTCCTTCGTTCGTATGCGCCCTCATGGAAAGACACATTGCGAACGAAACTGTTCCCAGCATCAAATCATCAAATTCAATTTGTGCGAGATGCCTGATGCCTGATGGCTCTGATCAAGCGGTACGAGGACACCATTGACTAAGAGATGCGCCGTCTGTTTTTCCCAGATATCCACCTGGTTTTTATCGTGATGGGAGTGTGGACTGATTGTGCTGTGAGTGACGATGCACCTAACGGCACTGGTGATCCGTGATCACTGGCACACTGTATCCGAGGCTTGCTACAAAGACTCCTTACTAGCGGCATGGAGGTACGTACTTCCTCCCCGCTGATAGCACCTACACTATCAACGGTACTTCATTTATTGGCAGTTCCCGCTGGCCAGCTCGAGCCCTCGCGAGTGGATTTTCTTCTGCTAGCAATACGACCAGCCAGGCGATGTCTTTAACACAAGAGTCCGATCTTCAATGGGACGCGCTGTATCAAGCCGATGCCATCGACCGCAGGAACTAGTACGCACTCCCCGGCTTCGGGGAAACCTCATTCCACCTTTACACTCTCTGCTCATGACGCCCACAGCTTAGGGCCCCTCGTACGTCTTCGCATCCCTTTCACCTAGTCTACCCGCGAACTCACACACGCATGTATATCTGCATACGTAGATCATCGGGTCCATCCTGGAGCTCGCGCTCTTCGGCATCCTCATGATGCAGATACGTACGCCCCCCCCCCCCCCCCCCGTTGTCCTGTCTCTTTCAAAGCGATTGCTTAACGATGGTGTGTTAGGCACCTACTCCAGGCGTGCATGCCACGATAACCGGCTCCTGCGACTCACAGGTGCGTCCCACCAATATAGCTCTCATGGCGAAGCCGTAACGCGTCATGTGTACCATCAAATAATGGTCTAGCGTGGGCATCATTCCTGTGCGCCCTTACGCTCACGGTCGCCGTCTTCGTCGACGCGCGGTATCGCTGCATAGTCGGCAGCACACTCCTCATACAGGACGCCGCGAACGTCAGCAGCAAGATCGCGACTCTGATGCTTGCCCTCGGTGCGTCCTCCTTCCGCCTTCCTCTCGTCTCGAATCGCGTTGTGAGCGTGCGTGCTGAATTTGCGATGGCGATGGCTGTGTTTGTAGTGGAAGTGCATGCACAGATGTTCTTTGCGTGGAGGATCCGCGAGCTGACCCGGAAGCGAACGCGATGGGTAGCCGGCCTCGTCGCTTGTGTACGTAGATCCCACCCACATCGTGCGCCCAGATAATTGCTGCAATTTCTGATTTCTCCAGCTAGGGACCATGGCATTTGGCGCGTGCATAGCCGCCAACGTCCATGCGTGGGCACTTCGACTCCCTCAGTTCCCCAATGACGTTCAGGCGAGCCGCGACTACGATTTCATCCACTCGCCCTCTCCTTACTCTACGTGGATCAAACACTCTTCGACGGCCGTGAGTCCTGTAGACACACCTCAGATCCCATTTGAGAATATATTGTCCATAGATCTGGATGGGCGCCAGCGTGGCCTGCAATCTGACCATCACTGCCACCTTGGCTCAGGCTGTGAGTGCATTCCCTCCCCCGAAGATCTGAAGACATATCTTAACAGCATCATCACTATCTAGCTCTATCCAGCGTTGCGCGACGCGGCAATCGGCGAGAAACGGCCGAAGATCGGGACGCTGCTGAGACTAACATTCGAGACGGGCATCGTAAACACGGTCTTCGCGATCGTGATGACGGGATTGCTGTTTAGTGAGGCGCCTGCCACGCAGTATCTGCGGTATATCTTGTGAGTGGCCTCCAAAACAACGAATACGAATGATCGACCTCGCGAAGAGCTGATGATATGGTCGGGGTAGCTATTATCCGAGTGGCGTCTTGTAAGTCCCATACCCATACTTAACCTCCAGGGATATCAGCTTACGGTGGTGGCAGATACTCGTCCTGGCTCCTCGCCTCGCTCAGCGCGTGTTCTTCGAAGAGGAGTAAACCGTCTCCTTCAGTGAACATCACCGGAACGAAGTCGACCCATCTCGGCGAGCTGCGCTTCCAGACCAACGCGCAGCAACTAGACGGGCTGACGGTCACCATATTGTCCACCGTCGATGAGGACCGGGGCAGCGAGGAACAGTCGTCGGTATGTTACACGCGTCCTGATGAAGTGGAGTGGATTTGACGGGCTGCTGATCAGGTCGAAGAGGGCGACGAAGCCCTGGCACCACCACCATCACGTCAGGATAGGTCTCATGAGGCGGTGGGGATGCTGGAGGTATCTCCACGACGTTTAAATAATTGTGTAGTTTGATGGAAGTCGTCACGGACCGGCCCGCCTTTGTTTGGCTCTCGGCGCGTCGGAGTTTGTCGCTCCTTTCCGGGTTTGTCTACTGGCCTTGACATCGTTTACGTTCGCCACGATGTTGTACGCTGTCTATCCGGAAGTCACAAAATCGGTGAACTAGATACTGCCCGCCTACATCACCAGTGCATAGCCCGGCGTCTCTTCACCACACAAACCGTCAATCGTGAGGTGCATTCCGTAATGAAATCGACTCCAAGTCTGCGCGACCCGATCCGTGAGCTTCAACGTTCAACCTTCGACGGAGAGTACTGCAGGTACTCAAGACTGTGTACACTTGTTGAATGCGGATGGAGGTGCTCTCGAGACGTCCACCTCATGGTATGCTTGCGGTCGTTAATACTAGAAGTGTCCGCCTATCAAGCATGTGTTGCTCGCTCTCACCGCACGAAACATGAGGCGCGATTTGACAGACGAGACCCCCCGCTGTGCACAGTGTGCCGTGCGGAACGCGCGAGGCTTCAAGCATAAATATAAATAGTGGCGCTGGCTCCGGCAGGTCAGCAATATCCCCCTTCCAACGCATCCACGTACGCTAGTAAAATGGCTGACACGGAGAAGAGGCGCGATGATACGCCTCCCACCATCGAAGAGCTACTGGAGGGCGACAAAGTCGACGTCCTATCGGCACTGTTGGGCGAAGACATCAGTATGGATCGGGTAACGGTGGATTGGCTCAGCGACTTGATACCAGTCGTACGTACTCACACCCAATCCGACTGGACTTCCTGCTGCACGGCCAAATAGAGTGTGTTCGTCGCCAGTGTGCAAGCCCAAATACTCTCCTTCACCATCACGTTGGAGCAGCCCGGGAAAGAGGCTATCGTCGTTGCGGCCAACTGGTTTGGGTTCAATGGTCTCGTGCTCGACATCTTGAGCGGTGTCCTCGCAGCAATACGCGTTATCTCCCTAAAGCGCTACTCCCGCGCTGCACAGTGCAACATCGTCGACCAGGTCCCCTCCAGTGGACGGAGCCTAATGACCTGCTAGCACTATACACGCTATCTCTGGGTGTAACATTCCTCCTCCTGTCGGTGATCCTGCAGGCAGTAGCAACACAATTCCGACGTGTCTGGGTGGGATGTGTCTTCTTCTTCGTGCTTGGGTACATATATTTCCTGCTGCCAAATGTGCTGCGGTTCTCGGACTCAGATCCACACCTAAAAAGTGGGTTTGTTTGTCTCGATCGTAACCGAACTATGGATCTCTGTCGCTCACATTGTCGTTTAGATATTTACCTTGGGGGGAGAGCACGGCCTTCGAAGCTTGTACACACCCAGATATACAAAGCATCTATGGATAAGCAGGGCCTCGCGGGGGGGTCCACTGCTGATTCCAACGTGAAGTCCACAAGTCCCCCGCGCTCTCCAGGGCCCGCGGGTAGCCAGCAAGTTTGATGGTGGAGCAATCCCCAGGCGGGCATGTTCTACACGGACGTGCTGTACGCCTTCAGTCCCCTTCTATACTTTCCCCAACTCCCGCTGGAAGTATTGGACGTGATGGAGAGCAAGTCTGTGATCGCGTGTATGGCTACTGCTGAGATCTGGGTAGTGAAGGAGATGGTGCTTAGCATGCACAAGCGGCGGATAAGGGCGTGCAGGATCTTGGTAGCGTGTCGTGGCTTTTGTCACCGATGACGAGGGTGGGGTCGGTGGTATACTGGAAGTGATGTGTCGTGATGAAATACAGAAACAGTGGTTTAAGTTCGCTTCTTCGAGTCCCATGTCTACTCTGAAGGCGTGGAATATGCGACGGCGGCAGAGCTCGTTCCATGCCCAGTATACGAGAGAACAAGCCTGCATCGTAGGGATTCAAATATTCGATATTCAGTGATTAGACAAACGGGAGGTGACGTGCCGATGGGCGCTTGAGCGCACGTCGACTCCCGTTCCCACATCCCTTTCTTGCACCCCGCCAATAATTTTCAGAGACTGTGATACACAAAGTCGCACAAAGTAGAGGTATGGGCTTTGGGATGCTACGCATATGTAGAGCAGTGGAGAAGACCAACAATGACGAATGGTACCCACTAATTTCTTACTGTTCCATCTCTTTTGTCTGCAACACAAACGTTGCCTTGCTTGGGTCGTGCGTAAATATCCCAAAGCAATCGCTTCTAGTCTGCACATCCCACGACATGCGAACGAGGCGTCTACCGGAAATCTGAAGTGGCAGGGATCGGACATCGACATCCATTGCAAGGAATATCCTAGCATCTAGCAGCTCGCCACTTCGCTCGCCTGATCCTGCGGGGAGACCGAGTAGACGATAATGCCCGATAAACGGGAACCTGAGTTCGGGGCTTGCTCGAGCTTTTGTGCGGTCGCTTAGCGTTGCGAAAGAGAGAAGGGACGTCAAGTCGGGGATGAAAGATGCGATGCGGGTGACGAGTTCCGCGGGAAGCCTATCAAGGCACGTGGGCGATTCGACCTGGGGCGCGCATTTGAATGGCGAGTTGTTGAGGACGGTCTCGCACAGCGTGCTATCGTGTCGGAACGCCAACCGCAATAGGGCAGTGATGCCTGGTGTCGAAGGAGTGTCAGCGAATCGAGATGGTAGAAATTGCAGAGCGGGGGTATGTTGGAATGATCCCCCAGAAGGCGTGGCGACCTTGACAATGACAATGTGGAACACCGAGCAAAGGACACCGTAGACGATTCCCTTGGCCTGGCACGTCTCACGAATGGCACGAACCATCTTCCCAATAGACGCGCGTAGGTGGTCGTCGTAGTCCAGGTGGAAACCCGCTCCAAAGCAGACATCCGACGTCAACCACAACAACCTTCCCTCTTGCGACGCATCTTCCAGCTCCGCGACGCGCTTCTCCACTGAGAGCTCTACATCGCGGTGGAAAACCATAGGTAGAAAGGCCCGTACGACAAGCTCTTTCACTGTTTGCTCGATCCATGGTTGGTGGGTCGGCTGCGCACGCGTTGCTTGTGATGCGAGAAGGGGGGATATGAAATCGAGGCTGCCCATTAACGCTCCAATAATAACCTCATACAACCCAATTCGAATATGTTCAACTGGAGAAGGGTCCGCGGAGACTCCGAGAAGCTCGTGGACATCAGTAGTAACAGGAGACACAGCCGATGGGTGTTTGAGGAAAGAGTTGTACGATGAGACGTCTTCATCGTTGGGTGTTTGGGTGGTGGGCGCGGCAATCCGGTAAGCATGCTTAGCCGGCATGCTCTCCTTCGTCACATAGTGCCCATAGTGGTCGCAGCCAAGAGCCTCGACGAACCCCGCTGCGGTCGGCATACAATCCAACCGAAATAGCGGCACGCCATTCACCCAAAAGACCTCGTCATCGAGGTCGATCTCGTAGACGTACTCGAGGAACAGATCCGGGAGTGGCCGCGTTTCCCGCTGTTCGCGGTCGTCGCCGCTGCCCGTGGAATCATACTCTGTCCGCATTTCCTCTAGCCACGTTTTGTACACAGCCGGGTCGTGGGGGATGGAGTTTGCCATGGTCCTGCCGAGACCCTCGGGATACGAGTCGCTGTGGTTGTAAGCTGTGAAGAACTTCCCTCGACACCGGTAGACGCTGATGAGATAGAGGACGGTCAGTGGTCTGCGAGTGACTCGGACAGAATCTGGGTGTTGATGCTCACCGCAGGCCTCTGGTTCCCATAGTGCGAGTCTACGAACAGCTGGAAGGGTGTTGCAATGGAGGTTTGCAATGGAGGGGCGAAAGCACGATCCATGCTTATAAGTATGTGTCTTGACTTGGGGTCTCCCATGGCCACGGGAAGGGTCGCAGCGCTCCCACACTTTTACGTCTCGCACTGACTCCTGACTCGGACTGACTCAACCGCGTGGATACACTTCGAAGGCTCGTCATCTGCTATTTGCCCATTGTGAGTAAGCGCAACATTATGGCGTGTCATACGAGTCTTGAGGCCTCGAGGCTTGAAGAGGCTCGAAACGTGGAGATCGAGCATCCCCTAAGGATGCAATCGATCAGATGTCGGTTCAGAATCAATGGGCCTCACTGACCAGGGCGCGCCGTGACGAAAGTAGGTTTGCGCGGCGGAGTGGTCATGTAAGAGACACATTGCATCGTACAGCTACAAGTCCATGACTCGTAATGATGGTAGCACAGCTATACGGCCGGAGGTCTTGACCGTGGCGTTCCACTTACTACAAATGGGAAGAAATCAGTGTCAGGCATCTGCTCGCACTCCAACGAAAAGCACAATATTGGACACTCGACGAAAGCTCAAAAGCGACCGCAAATCTCCTACTGATGATAGTGTCGAGGGCGTGGTGATGTAAGCTCACAGACAGCTAGTTTCGGAGCTGAGGAGATAGTGCCAGTGAGCGCTTGAGCACACGTGGAAACGCGATTCCCGTTCCCACACTCCTGTCAGTGCCCACTTCACACTACGGTTCAAACGTCCCATCCCGTATGTCATGCTCTACAGGCATACTTCTCCTTCAACTCCCGTTCGGTTCGACGCAGCTCCATATGGAGCTTATTGATCTAATCATTGAGTCCCTCGACAATCACAAAACAGCGCTACGATGCAGGCTGGGCATGGAACGAGCGCTCTGTGGATATTCTCGTCCTTGTTTGAGCTCATCTTGATTGGTCAGTGCCGCGTCTATGCTCTTATTCTTGTCGTCTGATTTTCTTCAGATTCTGACCTGCCCCGCCTCGGCCAGTCCAACTGGCCTTCGGCCTCGATGATATGGATCACAGTTGAACGAGCATCGTGAGATGGCTCAGGGAGCAGTCGTCTCCTTACTCTTATTGATTATCAAAATCAAAATCGCTGAAGACATCACCGTGAAGTCTCCTACCTGCTCGCACAGAGTACGAAGATACGAAGAACTATGCGAGGCTATACGAGGCTATACACTCTCTTTGCAGAACGGCGCGTCGAAGCAGAAGCATATCTGCATCAGCCTCAACACATCCATAGCTTCAAAACGTCCACGGCTCCGACGGCGTGGACCCCCCAGACCCCCTACCCCGACATACATGAGGGAGGCGGTGATGCGTATGTTATGTTCAGCGAGGTAGAGGGAGAGGTATTCGTATCTCTGATGATCTCTGATGGAAGCAGCTGTGGAGTCACCGCTGACGGTGCGTTCGATGAGCAGTATGACGGGCGAAAATTTGAAATTGTGAAACGGTACATACGAATACGAGTAGAGTAGGTTGACGCGCTGAGTATACATGTATGCCCACGCCCACGCCCCCAGCCCCCAGATCTCTTCAGAGTCCAACGTTCGACGTTGAACGCCGTTGCCCTTATTCAGTGTGCGCACGTTAAGGAAGTCCATAAGACGATAGACGATAGATGATATTTATGCCGACTTCAGTATCCTGATATCCCGAGTCACCCATCTCATCGCACCTGTGACCGGCTCGCCATCTCCGTGCGTTGCGTCCTATCCACTCTCTTCGCGTCTTCGTGACCAGACACGCGCCTACGTGACGTGACGTGACATGGTGTAGCGCCTAGATCTGCGATGTCGGCGCCGCCATAGACAACCATAAACCGTGGAGTGCTTGTATCTCATATATCCCATCGATCATCTGCAGTCCACCCCCAACCTGCCCGTCCTCTGTCCGTAAACTCAGTGTTCATTAATCATTCTCGATAGCTTCATCGCTTCATCGTATTGTACCGTTTGGGATAAGTTTAGTAAGTTTAAGTGCGAAGACGAAGGGGGAGGGGATACGAGCTCGATTGCTCCATATTGTGTGTGGTCTCTCTCTGCATCTCTTCATCTCTTCATCTCTTTGCATCTGCTTACAACTTAAGATGTGAGCGTAGACAGCGCGAAACATGAACTTGTGAGTGGGCCACTGCGGTGCATGGCATGTACGGGTCCTTTTTTTTTATGCCTT
This sequence comes from Sanguinoderma rugosum, assembly GCA_017499575.1. Taxonomy (NCBI): domain Eukaryota; kingdom Fungi; phylum Basidiomycota; class Agaricomycetes; order Polyporales; family Polyporaceae; genus Sanguinoderma; species Sanguinoderma rugosum. Next base: position 3,075,578 of record VTPW01000005.1, on the reverse strand, counting down.
ATAATATGTATATGTGGTAACCAAAAGAAATGTACATGAAAAAATTGTCTAAGCAGATAAGTTAGTCTACTATGACCTGAACCCTTGGAGAGCGGGCATACACAGCAGTGATTGCATGCATTGACCTGCACACTGAAAAATCACAGCTTGCATAAGTGGTGTCATACTCCATTGATCCATAGTTAGAAAGGCCATCGTATACCCATATTTTCCCCTCCCTGTCAATGTACCTACAAATGAAGTGAGACCTTCCAAAATAAACAACACCTTTCAAAATATAGGGAACACCCTGTCCTTGAATATCTACACTGATCTTACTGTTGATGTGAACAGCACCTGCTGGAAAGTCAAATGCAAGGAAATACGGAGGATATATGTACACATGCTTTAGCATCACACTTTCTGAGCATACCACACACAATCGCCTGGTGCTTGTACCTTGGCTTGAACACCAGGCTGAAACTGAGTCGTAAGAGTCACCATCCAAGGAAGTGAGAAAAGGCTGCGGCGCCTGTCGCGAGGCGTCTGAAGCGGAGCAATCCGTATGCAGGCAGTCTCAACAAACACAAGGCCAAAGGGCGTGTACACACGGCCAGAATTGACACACAGGGGAACAACGAAATCGACGCTCCACTTGAGGACGATGGCGAAGGGCAGGAGATGCTGGCAGAGGATACGCGCATGGAGGAGTAAGGCAGTGCTAATTCTATTCTATTTGCACAGGATCACGTAGAGATAGACATGGGTAGACTTGTTTTGCTATCTAATTATGGCTGCCATCGCGGCGACCCATTCAACTAGTTCTGCAGATAGCGACGGATAGGTTCTAAACAACAAGGCAAGTGAGTTAAAATATTGACACAAGATGTCGGACTGCAAGCGCACCAAGTGCTACACCCAGAACAGCAAAGCGGATGGTGACGGACTCGGAGGTGTTGCCAATGTGAGTCTTCAAGAACATATGAGACAGACAAAGAGGGGGGGAGACGTGGGCTCGTACCAAGACAAGGCAGCGAGTCTGCGCTGCGCTGAGTCGAGGGCGTTGGGACACCAACCCAGATGATATTCGGCGCGTCGGCGAAGTAGCTCGTCGTTAAGCGTGCTGAAGTGGGGAAGTTAGCGACGAGAGAAAGAGAAGCAGCGAAAGAACGCACGAGAGGGTGCCGGAAGCAAAGGCTTCAATCAAAATATTTGCTGCCGTGACCTGAACGTTGCGCAGCTGCTCATGGTTGAGGAGAGCTCGGATAGCCTCTGCGCGATTCACCGAGGGATTCTGCTGGCTGCGCGCAGCAAAGGAGGGATGTTCGTTGTGCATGGGAAGGAAGCGACCGCCGTGCATGGAAAGAGAACGGGGGGAAGAGGCAGTTCAAGTTCAAGAGCAAGTTAGGTAGACAAGGCGGCCCACCTTTTATAGACCCAGATGTTTACTCCTCGACTCTGAGGTAATGCGCGGCGGCATACAAAATACGGAACAACGGCGGGAGACAACGACGAGCTCCAAGATATACGAAGGTTGATGGACGACAGTGAGAAAGAAGAGTAGACACCAAGGATGGATCAGAAGCCCCGATCTACCGGCTACCGGCTACCCAGATACCCACCCTCTTTTGTAAGCGCCCGCGCAATCCCCAAGAGAAAGAACGGATCCTTACATTACGTAAACTCCATTACAGGACCCGTAATCATGCATCATGCTCTGCGTACGAATAAGTTATAACAAATGAAAGAAGGATGAATGGGTAAAGGATGAAGAATGAAGAATGAAGAACGAACTATGAATGAATGATGGATGGTGCAGGCATGGGATGGGCGTGAAACGCGGCTAGCTGCAGTAAAAAACCGCCCACCGGTCGAGCGGTAGAAAGGCAAGTCACCAAATGACAAACAACACAGGATACCGATAAAACATAAGACAGTAAAATGGCATAATGAATGACAGAAGGGTAAATGATAAACGTTAAACGATAGAACGATAGAACGATAAACCGATAAAGGATATCATACGCACACGTACCCATCACCTCCTCTATCCCCACCCACTCCCACTGTCTACTCTTTATCCCACTTTTATTCCATCATCTCTAGCACTGCATAACACATTCCGCAACACCCCAATGTGCCTTCGCCGCTCCGGGAACTCAGCAAAGAAGGGACGGTGAGGGAATGGGGAAGGAGCGAAGAGGGGGAGGGAAAATGGGCAAGGTGCGGAAGGAAGGGAGGGCGAGGATTAGAGAGTGCTTGGTGGTTCTTGTACTCGTTCAACTCGATCAGAAAGACGTCGGGTCCGGGATGTGTGAACGTGCAGAATGTAGAATGTTCAGCGCTTTCAGCACGCGAGTGCCTGCAACCGGCTAAATTCCTATAGTTACTATATATCAGTACCATCGAGAAGAGAGACTATCAACCAGAAAAGCGGGAGAAAAGCACAGTGAGGGTGTTCAAAAGCGAGGAGAGGGGTTGGCCAGGGGAGTACGCAAGTACGAAAAACGAGAGTCAGTATGTGGTAGTGGTACGTCTGTAAGGGCAACCTCAAGACGGCCGACATTGCGAGCCTAGCAGAGGGAGAATCCAAAGATAATGAATAAGGCTAACTACAATACATGAGAGAGCTGCTCACCTAGCAGAGGGAGAATCCAAAGAGAACAGGATAAGGATTCTCCATGCTAGGAAGCGAAGTATATACTGTAGTAGCGTGGGAGGAATGAAATGAGGAACCAAGTTAGAACTGGATGAATGAGTGATATATCATGTTCTTCTTCCTTTCTAGTATTGAATAGGATGGTATGACAAGTTATCATCAAGTAGGGGAGATTGAGACAACTTCTCTAACACTCTTCATGCTTCACATATACTTATTATTCCAATATGAACCCATGGCTATTCATCTCTTTGGTGAAGCCTGATGATGGCATTTCATTGAATACTAGTTTAAAATGATAATATCTTCAACTACTGAGCATTAGAAAGATGTCTCAGACTGTCAGCTAGTCCATACCTCTTTTGATGTTCTTGATATCACCATATCTGAGTAACCATGCTCAGACATGTATCCAGATTCTAGTGTGTACTGTATATATATATATCTATTGCAATATTTCTAGGCCATTAGCATAGTCTACTACCCCCATACTAGTAGCATTGCCTGTTTAATGTCCGCACTTTTGATACTTGAATTGAAAGTACCAGTGAACTGAGACCACACAGATATTACTGAGTATAGTTAACTGAACACATCCAGATATTGCTGTAAATAGTCAACTGGATAATGTAGTTAACTGGGTGTACACAGGTATTCCTGAACATAGTTAACTGGGAAATAATTCTAGTTAACTGTACTTGAACAGGTACTGCTGGGAACAGTTAACTGGAAGGCACAGTTAACTGGGGACACTCAGCGATTGCTGGGTATAGTTGACTGGGAAATAATTCTAGTTAACTAGACACAAAAAGGTATTGCTGTAAATAGTTAACTGGGTAGTGCAGTCAACTGGGACCACACAGGCATTGCTGGGCCTAGTCAACTGAGTGAGATCAATTTCCGCTTTCCCACGGTCAGAACTCAGATTCAATATTGCTTTTTATCATTGAAAATGTCAGTTAACTGTGCACACACAGATCTTGCTGTGCATAGTTAACTGGGAAATAAATCTAGTTAACTGGGCATGCCCAGGTATTGCTGTGAGTAGTTAACTGAAGAGTGTAGTTAACTGAGTGTATACAGATACTACTGGGTTCAGCCAACTGGGAAATAAGTCCAGTTAACTGGGTACCATCAGGGACTGCTGTGAATAGTTAACTGAGGAGTGTAGTTAACTGGATGTATACAGATACTGCTGGATCCAGTCAACTGGCTCCCACAAGGAACTGCTATGAATAGTGAACTGAGGAGTGTAGTTAACTGGGACCACATAGATACTACTGGGTCCAGTTAACTGTGCATGAAATGATATTGCTGTGAATAGTTAACTGGATAATGCAGTTAACTGGGCGTATGCAGGTATTCCTGCATACAGTTAACTCTTTGTGTATGGATTTAGCTGGATGTAGTTGATTTGAATTCCCAGTTAACTCAATGCACTGGGATATATCTGGGTCCAGTTAACTAAGTAGGAGTTTAGACAACTGTAAATAGTGAACTGGAAGTGACCCAGTCAACTGGGACTACCCAGGTATAACTGACTTCCAGTTGATTCCTTTTTGTCAACTATCTGACACCCAGTTGACTAAATAATTGGCAGCTAGATCTGACAATAGTTAACTGAGGATACCGTCAAGTCGTAGCTGGTAATATTGTATTAGGTATAGCCAGCTACAACCAGTAGGTACTCAACTCAAGCAGGGGGTATTACTGCGGGGCGTGCTGGGAGGCTTCGGTGCCCCTCAGCTCGGAGTCCGGAGTCGTTTTCGGAGTGATCGGACGGGGTGTTAGGAGGAGTTCTTCAATTCGGGCGAGTGTATCATTGATGGAACGGATTTGGGCTTGGTGTTCGTACGTCTGAGCCCACAAGGTCTGCAAAGTCTCGGAGTCCGGTCCTGAGTCGGCTGGTCCGGATGGCGGGATCTGGCTGGAAGCGCCCGTCATTTCGGAGTCGTCAGGGGAGTGAGGGATGGAGTTCCTTGGGTCCTCAGAGGTGGGTGGGAGTAGCAGGAGAGCGTCCGGAATGTCCGCAAAACCAGAGAGACGTCGGGAACGAGTCCGGAGTGGCGCAGGACATTTTCCGTAGGGCTCTGGTGCCAGGATGGGAGATCCTGTTCTGCTGTAAGGGCAACCTCAAGATGGCCGACAGCGCGAGCCTAGCAGAGGGAGAATCCAAAGATAATGAATAAGGCTAACTACAATACATGAGAGAGCTGCTCACCTAGCAGAGGGAGAATCCAAAGAGAACAGGATAAGGATTCTCCATGCTAGGAAGCGAAGTACAGTTGATTATCTCATATTGCATACCGTCGGGAGACGTCCTGGGCCAATGCATTATGAGAAATATGCAATGCGAAATTGTCACATTGTGTGATATCAGCTGATATAATATGTGACAGTTACTATATCCGGCAGAATCATGTAAATTACCTATGCCCCACCATTGTTGTTCATCGCCGCGTCGAGGAAACCCTCTAAGGTACTCTGCTTGAGTCCAGCTCTGATCTCACTCCGTAAATGTCCCCGGAATTTTCGGAGCTCTTGTGCGAGAAACGAGCTTCGTTCTGATGCAAGGGCAGGGTGGATACAAGACTTCTCCAACTGCTCGCACAGATGTAGAAGGTCGGCCTTTGGTACGACTGGCTCTTCTTCGTCATCGGAATCATCTGACTCCACCACAACCACATCTCCCCTCTCATCAGCAAGCTGATGTCGTGCTGTATCAATGATTGCCTTATCGCCAGCTGGTCCATCAAATTCTTCATCAACCTCCTCGACGATGTGTTCCTCCTTCGGATTGACCAACTCCTCCAACTTGGGTGGTTCGCCAGAAATCTGGTAGTGCTGTTTGAGCATTTGAACAGCCTCCATTAACTCCTTTTCAGCGTTCTCACGATCTGAGTCAGGAGGATAGCGAGGCGGGATTTTGATCATCAGCTTGGTGCGTGGTGGGATCGTGATCGTGAGTTTTGCATCTGTTGTTATGAACTTCTCTACAGCTGCTAGCGCAGCGTCCGTATCATCCTCGGCATCCATTACAGCCTTGAATACCTCCCGGTAATCTTCGTCGTGATATTGCTCACCAAGCCTCTCTTGGAGCAGCTGCTCAGCTTGAGGGAGTGACATGGTACTTGAAGTAGCAAACTGGCGAAGTATGTCCGCTGCATCTGCATGAGTAGATGGGCTATCAGAAGTAGGCCCCTGGGCTTCAATAGATGCTGTGGCCCCTCGCGAGTCCTGGATTCTTGTATGTCTCCAGCAGTTTATAATTGTTGTCTTGTCCACTGCGTTCCACACATCATGAGCCATCTGCATGCCCTCCAATAATGTTAGCCTGTAAATTTCTACCTCGCCCGCTTCGTCAAGGTCAATTGCACGTAAACAAAATGATCGCCTATAGTGCGCCTTGAAGCAGCAGATGATTCCCGCGTCAAGAGGTTGAACAAATGACGTGAGATTTGGCTCAAAGAAGGCCAGTTCAATGTTGCGCGGCTCGTATGTGATGAAGTGGCCTGAGAAATTGTCCAGTGACAAGATGACATGACAATTCTGTAAGCGGAACTGTAAATCAAGCTTCTTGATGTATCTAATGCCTCATTTCGTTAGCATTGAGCTTTCCCAGTGATGAGAAATATCCTGACGTACTCCTCAAAGAAATACGATGTCATCCAAGCCTTCTTGTTGTTACGGTAATAAAATCCCAAGGTTTCAGGCTTCTTCTTGTTGAAGCAGCGAGGCTGTTTTGACTTGCCGATGAAGAAGGGAGGAAATTTCTCCCCTACGGCACTGCACAGAAATCCGACCGTGATACAAAACTTGTCCTTCTTTTTGCCGCTCATTTGCTTTGTTGCTAGGCCACGATCAGGAGGTGCAAAGGCAAATAAGCTCGTCTCATCAAAGTTGAGCTGGTCCTGCGGAGAATATTTGCTCAGAATTGCAGCCATCCGGACCCGCTCTGCCTCGACTGCCGCCAAATCCACTGATGCAGCCTCCCCATGGCGCCGGATCTCCTTAATTTTGTACCTAGGTAAGACATCAGAATGGGTTTAGCCTACGGAGATAATCACTCACGCTTTGCAGAATGGAGCAACCCATCCTTCGCCTGTTAGGCATTCCTCTTTAGGCACTTCAAGCATCTCCTCGTAACGCTTGCGCTTCTCTCGAAGCATTGGCCCAGTTACCGTCTCACCCTTGGTTTCCATGTGCCGTACCCAAACAATCAAAGCCCTCTCAACATCTGGTCTTGTGACCGTACGAGGGCGTTTCGACGACAATGCATTTGGTGTTGAGTTGACACGCTCCTCCAACTTTGCACGGTCACAGATCTTACGTGAAAGTGTCGACTGGTCAAATGTTAACACACCCTCCCTTCGTGTCTTGAAGTGTTTGACAATATCTGCTTGTGCCATGTCTGGGTGCTTGTCCATGTAATTGAAGACTGTCATCCAGTCACCGAGTGTTAGGTTCTGCCGTTTACGCTCAGCAATTGGCTTTGCTGTTGTTGCATGGTCTGCTTTTGCTGCAGGTGCCTTTGGCTTGCGATTGTACGGCTGGGGCTTGGGCCGCACCTTTCGAGTGGGTTCAGATGGAGGCATGGGGTCTTTGTTTAGTGGTTTGTTTTCTGTAATAAATTTGTGCTACCAAGTCGTCATTGAGGTGGCGCTGTACACCCTAATTTAGTCTAAAAAGGGTGTGCTACAATGGTGCCGGTGTCCCCCGACCCTTCATCCGGCGATGTAATAATGCAAATCCTCATTTGTGAAGCAATGCATTATGCATTATGCATTACGCACTATATTCCCCACCTCCCGACGTGGTCCCCATGGAAAGTCAATGCATTACGAGAAATATGCATCATGAGTGTATGCATTATGAGCTAATCAACTGTATATACTGTAGTAGTGTGGGAGGAATGAAAGGATAACTGTACAGTACACCAGCCACAAGTCCGAACGAATATCACAAGGTACGAGGGGGCATGTGATAATGAAGTGGAAGGGGAATGTACAGGAGTCGTGCCAGCGACCTGGGAAAGGAAAGGTGAAGAGTAATGAAGTGGGGGAAGGAGGTAATGGTAGCCCAGACAAGCCCCGAAGTGTATAGACGAGTCCAAGCAAGTCCAAGCAAGTCTGAAGTGCGGGAAGACTCCGGAGTCACCGGACGTGGCTCGGATGCGAAAGGAGTGGGCGGAAGGGAGGTGGAAAGGAAAGGGAACACAGGGGAACGAAAGGGATATAAGTAAGAGTCCGTGGGATGAAGGAAAGGAGAAAGGAACGAGGAGGAAGGGAGAGGGACAGGGGAATAGGAGAAAATAGGAGTGTCCCCTTACAGCACCAGCCTCAAACCCGCCTACATCAGCATACCAATTAGGCCTGGCTTCAGCTTCACCATTCGCAGCGTAGGTCATGTTGACTAGGCGCATGATCACATCACTGACACATGCATCTGGCTCTGTTGTAGACCGTAAAAAGCAACTTCTACCAGCAAGTACCCATTAAGCTCATTACCAACGGTCGGACGAGCTCTGGTGCTACCTTCGCCGGCCATGGTATGGGGCTGCCAATGAAAGTCAAGTCCAGTGGGGCGAATGAGTGGAGCGCTCAGGCTTCGCCTTTGAAGAGATCCCTCGAACTGAATATTGTCCACGGGCAAAGCGACAAGGGCCCGTGGGTGTCGTCTAAAGTAGCCAAACCCATTGAGGTGAGGACATGTCTATTGCGAGTGTTACAAAACATAATGCTCAATGTGTCCGACTCTAGATCAAGAAGAGCCCCGAGGACAGAAAAATCCACCAAGAATTCTACTTCACTATTGTGCACTTTCTTGGTCTCCCACTGTCTCGCAGGTTGGCTGACTGTGGCTGTTTTTTTTTCTAGATTTTGTCCGAGGATTGGGTAGACAATGACTACGACAATGCAGTCATTACCGTCGTTCAATGGAAATAGAGCATACTGCTTTGTTTCCGCCCGATCAACAACGCGGATGTTTGCCAGGCACAATCGTTCTTAGTTGGAACTCTGGCTGTAGATCTCCACGTGTTGAACTGTCGATCGGAACTGAAATATATACCTACTATGTGACGACAAGGTTAGCTTAGCTTCAAGTCTGCTCTCTTGGTCCCCTTCGCTCCATCAAATGCCTGGACCTTCGACGTATCTCCATTAGACAGGTACCATTTTCACAAGAGCAATTGTTGAAGACACCGCATTGGCCACCCCGAACTTGAACATATTCTAATTCTGCTAAGGTTTATCATGACAACTGGGACCAATACTGACTGGTGACTTCTATTCCCCCACGTCGACTGGCTTATGGTGAATGCGCATAGCTCATTTACAACCTCTTCCTCCTCACTTGCTATTCACGCGCACAAGGTCGCCTCCGCCTTACAGTATCTGCCACTCGAGAGTCGAACTAGACGTGGGTATGAAGAACAAGGAGCTGGCGCCTCCTCCTGTCGATCTCACGGCCTCATGCTCTTTGTGTTGGATTGAGGAAGTGGGATTCAAGTATCGAGGTGGCTGATGCCTCAACTTCAAGGACAATCTGGGGGCTGAATTATGCCCGCTATCTAGTAAACGCCGGTGTCGTTGCAACTTATCCTAAGTGGTAAGTAATTTTGTGGTAAGTAACTTTGACATTTCACATCATCGACCTGATCGAAGCTCAACAGATGAATATACTTCCGTATCGCGTACTCCGCAAGTTGGCCTATGTATATGCATAGAGACAGGCTGTGTGGCCTGACATACCTCTCCGATGATCGATGAATTGAATCAACGGCCGTTACTAATAGGCCAATCCCTCCAGTATTTCTCTGACTATGGGACTCGCGACGTTCTCAATAGTATTTATTCGACAGGAAAAAGGATACTCTCTCCTGAATGATAAGGCCCTACTTCCACTGAACGACAGTGATAATTGCGTCGTCCCAGGTATTGTTCGTCCAATCTTCAGATAAAATCTAAAACAAGGATTATCATAGCGTTAGCGAATTTGCTTGAACAAAAGGGAAGACCATAAGACGTACAATGGTGAAGTAGAATTCCTGGTGGATCTTGCCATCTTCAGGCTTCTTCTGGATCTGCATTTCAACGCTGAGCCTTGTTTCTCTACGCGCAGAACAGCCTTATCCTCACCTGAATGGGCTTGGCTACTTTAGACGGCTCAAAAGGACCCTTCTCGCCTTTACCATGCAGGATGTCCACGTTTATGGACCGCTCCTCGGACGCGGCGCTGAACGTCCACTCGTACGCGCCGCTCGACACGATCTTCATGGGCACGACGACGGAGCTAACGCCCTGAGCGGCGAAGGTCTTCTTCGCAATCTCGCGGCCCTGCGCGTTGAGCAGCCTGATGGGCGCCTTCGAGTAATAGAATGTGTTCGTATTCTGTGAGTGATGTGGATCGTATGAGTTCGATGTCTCTGAGGTGGTAGACACTGCTTACTGCGCGGATGGTGCAGCTGAAACCAGGCTTGATGGGGATTACGATGGGGCGCTTGGCTTCGGCGGTGGACACTGGGGCCGCGGTTGCGTTGGTGACTTCGTTCTCAGCAATGGGCGAGGACATGGTGCTTGAAACGCGAGGTAGAGATGTCGATATTGCTGTGAGCTATCGATGGGTGTTGGGAGTGTCCTTCAACCATAGGTGATTTTATACGTGGGGCGATTGTATAGACGCTGTTTGGCCATCAGAGTGCGCGCAGATCAACGGAAGACGGGAAACGGCCAAATGAATGGTGGCGTGTGTAAGTCGCGCTGTCGCGGTGTTTGTTTCCGGAGAAGTAGCCCTCCGAATCACGTCATGCGTCGTATCTGGTAAGCGTCAGCCGTTGACGTGCGCCAGCTCTCCGCTGCATCAATATCCCGAATGATCGATCAGGCAAGCACACAGTTGCCTCCGTGATCCGTTGAATGGACATACATATACAACAGAGGCCGATGTCAAAATGGGCGACCGAATTTAGTTACTTCCTCCTAAGTTTGTATGGCATGCCGTAGATATTCCACGATGTCGCATAGCCTCAATATGCATTTACCAAGCGCTGTACAGTGCTTCAAGGTGCCCTAGATCGCAAGGGGCTAAGGGGTAATACGAAGTTAGTGCGAAGTTGAAGTTATACTCCGCCAACTCACGTCTTGGATTTGTCGCACTGTGACCACACTCTAGTCGTAGTTCCGACAACTGCGGAAGGAGTCATTTTTCGTCCGACTCAGGGATCCCACGTATATTCTGTCACTCACAATTACCCATGATCGAAAGATAGTTCAAATAGAGCACAAACTCACAGTTCGAGGACACGGGAAGAGTAGCCTTATTCGATCGCGGCGCAATTGTTATGCCTCCTAGCATCTAGACGCGATCTCTATTCCGATAGCCGACTTCAGCTCCCTTTGTCTCCGGTGGTAGCTTGAGAGCGGTAGGGGTCGAGTGGCGGTCGCGAGACGTCCATCTATCGCCACCATCTCAGCTAATCTCAGCTAATATGGGTAAAATATGCCTTGTACGTCGCAGCTGAAGCCTATAAAGCATTCAGCGAGAGTAAACGAACAGTCACCAACCCCAGAAATCATACCAACAACGCTCACACGATGGCAGACACACATCCAGCTAAGAACAGTGTCCGAATCGACCTACATGCCTTGTATTCCGGTTCTGTTCGCGTGGTGAGCGGGCGCGGCCTTCCACCTACATATACGACCAGCTACTCACCATGATGTCCTCCCAGGCTTCCGACACAAAAGGACCTGCGCGCCGCGCCACAATCCAACTGTATGAAGCAGACTCTAGCGAGCCAGTCGAGACCACCACCTTCGTCGAGAAGAGTCCCCGAACTGGTGAATTGGTCCTAGAGACGGACAACGACATTGTCGTCTGGTTCTATTCCGCGCAGGCGAAGGGAGCCTACGTCAAAATCTCGATCGAGGCGAACTACAACGGTAAATTCCAGTATCTGAATACGATGAAGCCCCTCACACCGGAGGCAAGATGTACCTCACGACAAATGTACGTGCGTAGAGCTCATGTAACTCTCCCTTCCCATCGCACAACCTTTTTAGGACTGTTTGGTGTCCTTCCTTTAGGCAAACACCTGCTTTCCGAAGATCAGTCCCGGTTCTACCCTGCAAATCTTGGGCTCCAACACCGAACAGTCCCCTGCCTCACGTCCTACCTCTACACCTTCTCCAACACTACTGACCTGCAGGCGACTATCATCAATGCTTTGGCAGAAGCGCGGAGGGCCTTTTCTGAGCGCTTCCGGCCTTGGATGGCACCAGATTTGGTTTGGGGCAGCCCTTTGTCTCGCAGCGTGGTTCATGAAAGCCAGTGGCGCTACAAAGGCAAAAGGTGAGCTATTAAACCTTCTAGACGTAGTTTCACTCACTAGCTACTTCACCCATAGCCCTCTATGTCTTCCTCATCGACGAGACCTCCTGTAAGGGGACACTCCTATTTTCTCCTATTCCCCTGTCCCTCTCCCTTCCTCCTCGTTCCTTTCTCTATCCTTCATCCCACGGACTCTTACATACATCCCCTTCGTTCCCCTTCGTTCCCTTTCGTTTCCCTTTCCTTTCCGACCACTCCCTTCGCATCCGAGCCACGTCCGGTGACTCCGAAGTCTTCCCGAACTTCGGACTCGCTCGGACTCGCTCGGACTCGTCTATACACTTCGGGGCTCGTCCGGACTACCTTTATCCTCTTTCCCCACTTCTTTCCTCTTCGCCCTTACTTCCCCAGGTCGCTGGCACGACTCCTGTACTTTCCTCTTCCACTTCATTATCACATGCCCCCTCGTACCTTGTGATATTCGTTCGGACTTGTGGCTGGTGTACTGTACAGTTATCCTTCATTCCTCCCACGCTACTACAGTATATACTTCGCTTCCTAGCATGGAGAATCCCTATCCTGTTCTCTTTGGATTCTCCCTCTGCTAGGTGAGCAGCTCTCTCATGTATTGTAGCTAGTCTTATTCATTATCTTTGGATTCTCCCTCTGCTAGGCTTGCGCTGTCGGCCATCTTGAGGTTGCCCTTACAGCAGAACAGGATCTCCCATCCTGGCACCAGAGCCCTACGGAAAACGTCCTGCGCCACTCCGGACTCGTTCCCGACGTCTCTCCGGTTTTGCGGACATTCCGGACGCTCTCCTGCTACTCCCACCCACCTCTGAGGACCCAAGGAACTCCATCCCTCGCTCCCCTGACGACTCCGAAATGACGGGCGCTTCCAGCCAGATCCCGCCATCCGAGCCAGCCGACTCAGGACCGGACTCCGAGACTTTGCAGACCTTGTGGGCTCAGACGTACGAACACCAAACCCAAATCCGTTCCATCCATGATACACTCGCCCGAATCGAAGAACTCCTCCTAACACCCCGTCCGACTACTCCGAAAACGACTCCGGACTCCGAGCTGAGGGGCACCGAAGCCTCCCAGCACGCCCCGAGTCGATCCGAAAACACTCCGCGTTCCCGTTTGAAGCCCGCCTCTCCCCCGATCTTCGACGGAAACCGCAAGGATGGTCGCGCGTTCTACAACGCGTGCTCCATCTACTTCCAGCTCTGTCCGGACCACTTTCCGACCGAGCAGGCCAAAATCCTCTGGTGTCTCTCCTTCTTTCAGAAGGATCGCGCCAAGGAGTACGCGGACATGGTGCTCCGGAGTCCGAAGGATCCGTACTTCGAATCCTGGGCTGCCTTCGCGGCCGAATTCCGGACTCGCTTCCTTCCGGATCGGGAGCGCGAAGCCGCCATGCTAAAATTGGAGTCCTCCCGGTACCACCAAGGCCGCCGAACTTTCCAGGAGTACCTCGACGAGTTCCGGGATCTCGTAGACCAATCCGGATACTCCGAGGGCTCCAACATCACGATGAAGTTCCGTCGCGGATTGGACTCCATCATCCAGAGCCGCGTTGCCGAGTCCGCAGACTGTCCGGACGAGGACGACTTCGAGGAATGGTACAGAGCAGCGCAGCGGGTTGCTGACAACTGTGCCGCTAACCAGTCCTTCCACTTCGGCGTGCACTCCGGTAACTCCGGACACTCCAGACCCCTCGTCCGACCAGCAGCCAACTCCGGAGTCGCTCGGACTCCTGCGGGTGTACTCCCCGCGCCTCGGACTCTGCTCCCGCCTCTCCAACCACGTTTCCAACCCCCGCCTCCTCCGAAGGCTCTCTCACCCGGCGTCCCCATGGACGTTGACCACACCCGCTCCCGACCCGCCACTTCGCAGCTCTGTTACCGATGCGGCAAGCCCGGCCACATGTCCCGCGAGTGCCCACTCCGGTACGACGTCCGGTTCATGACCACCGAGGAGCGGATGTCCGCCATCGAAGATCTCTTGACCGCGGCCGACGTTGTAGAAAGTATGGGGACTTCGGAAGGAATAGATGACGAGGGAACGGCCCCGGTTGAGGAATCGGACACGGCGGATTTTGTCCGGACCAACGAGTGATCAGTGCGACCTCGTTGGTAAACAACCGATTTGCTTGTCTTAGCGTAGACGAAATACAAGATGATGAGTCCGACCAATCCGATGATTCATCCGACGCTAAGCAAACGACTCCGGTTACAATCCGCACTATCCGAAGGTTTCGCCCGCAGTGGGAACGGCGGCTACCCAGTAGCTATAAGATCTCCGCGCTGCCCGGCAAGCTTTCCTTAGATATACCCGTTGAAGTGCAGAGCACGGATACACAACACCGATGCACCCTGCAGGCCCTGGTGGACTGCGGAGCCACCGGAGTCTTCATGCATCCGCGCTTCGCTGATGCCCATGGTTTCACCCGGCGCAAGCTGTCCGCTCCGATTCCGGTCTTCAATGTCGACGGATCGCCAAACGAAAACGGATCCATCTCCGAAGTCGTGGACCTTGTACTCCGGTTCAAGGATCACACGGAACGGATGCTTTTCGCGGTCACTAACATCGGACGGCAGGACATCATCCTCGGATACACCTGGCTTCGGAAGCACAACCCCGAGATCGACTGGCAGACGAAGGAGGTGACCATGAGCCGTTGTCCGTCCGGATGCGACACCTGTCGCAAGGAGTTCCGCCATGACAAGCTGACCCGACGCAAGGAGTCCGTGCGACTCCGGGAGTGTCGTACGGGTCCGATGCCAAGGGTTGAGGAACTCCACTCGGACGATCTCCCGCAGCTTCAGGACTGTGAGGACGATGATGAGGACGATGAGGCTACAACTCCGGACGACTCCGGACTTGAGAAGGGTGACCGTATCTTTGCAGCCATTCCTCCTCCGACTCCGGAGTACCTTCGGACTCTTCGGGAAGAACACATCCGGGCTTCGGAGACGGTCTCGCAGCGCCTCGCATTGGCTTTCCAGCGCAACAAACCCCACGATCCTCGGAACAGCACAGTCCCGGACTTCCTTCAGGAATTCGAGGACGTCTTCGCCAAGGAGTCCTTTGATGAACTGCCCATGCCGCGTCCGTGGGACCACGCCATTGAGCTACTGGACGGAGCGGAACCGACCTCTACCAAGTGCTACCCGCTGTCCCCGGCGGAGCAGAAACAGCTGGACGAATTTCTGGAAGAAAATCTCCGGACTGGTCGGATCCGCCCCAGCAAGTCGCCCATGGCCGCTCCAGTGTTCTTTGTCAAGAAGAAGGACGGATCGCTCCGCTTGGTTCAGGACTACCGGAAGCTCAACAACATGACGATCAAGAATCGGTACCCGCTTCCGCTCATCTCGGACTTGGTGGACAAACTCCGGAACGCTCGCTACTTCTCCAAGCTCGACGTCCGATGGGGTTTCAACAACGTCCGGATAAAGGAGGGTGACGAGTGGAAGGCCGCATTTCGGACTACGTGCGGACTCTTCGAACCCTTGGTGATGTTCTTCGGACTGACCAACAGCCCGTCTACCTTCCAGACCATGATGAACGACCTCTTCAGGGAGCTCATTACGGAAGGTGTGGTCATTATCTATCTGGATGACATTCTGATCTACACCAAGACGCGCGAAGAGCATCGCCGGGTTCTCAAGCGAGTCCTAGAGATCCTCCAGCGGAACAAGCTCTTCCTCCGGGCAGACAAGTGCGATTTCGAGCAGACCAAGGTGGAGTATCTCGGAGTCGTCATCTCCGAAGGCAAGATCGAGATGGACCCCGTAAAGGTTTCCGGAGTCGCGGACTGGCCGACCCCTCGGACTCGGACTGAACTCCAATCCTTCCTCGGGTTCGTGAACTTCTACCGCCGCTTCATCAAGGACTACTCGCATATCGCTCGGCCGCTCTTCGACCTGACCTGCGCAAAGGAATGGCAGTGGAACGACTCCGCTCAATCCGCATTTCTTCGGATCAAGGAGCTGATCACTTCGGAACCCGTTCTGGTCTTTCCGAAGGAGGATCGGCCGTACCGGGTTGAAGCGGACTCGTCGGACTATGCTACGGGTGCGGTCTTGTCGCAGCTGGATCCGGATGATGGTAAATGGCATCCTGTCGCATTCTACTCTAAAAGTCTACAGGCTGCGGAGCGGAACTACGAAATACACGACAAGGAGATGCTTTCAATCATCCGGGCACTCGAAGAATGGCGGCACTACCTGGAAGGTGCTGAGACTCCGTTCGAGATCTGGACGGACCACAAGAACCTGGAGTACTTCATCAAGGCCCAGAAACTCAACCGTCGTCAGGCCCGCTGGTCCCTATACCTCTCCCGCTTCGACTTCACTCTCCAGCACCGTCCGGGTCGGACGATGGGTAAACCGGATGCTCTCTCGCGTCGCTCGGATCACTCGGATGGTAAGGATGACAACAAGGATGTGGTTTTACTTAAGCCGTCCTACTTTGCCGTCCGTGCCACGGGTGTCACTCTTGAAGGGGAGGAGAAGGATATCCTCACGGCTATCCGGACTGGAGTGCGGGATGCGAAGTTCGAAGATGCAGTGGCAAAGGCGGCAGAGGAGTTGAAGAAGGCGCAGGGCAGTCGCAAGACAGTCCGGAGTGCGGAATGGTCTCAATCGGACGGACTCCTGATGTTCCGGGGTAAGATCTACGTTCCGGACTCACCGGACTTGCGTCGGACTATTGTAGCCCAGCACCATGACACCAAGGTCGCAGGACACGCCGGCAGATGGAAGACCCTTGAGCTCGTTTCGCGCAGCTACTGGTGGCCCAACATGTCCCGGTACGTCGGATCCTACACCCGCCACTGCGACCTCTGTCTCCGGACGAAGGCCCAGAGGCATCCGCCCATGGGTGAACTCCATCCGCTTCCCATTCCGGATGAACGCTGGGATCGTCTGAGTGTCGACTTCATTGTCGAGCTTCCGGAGTCCGATGGATTTGACGCTGTCATGAATGTGGTCGACTCCGTAAGCAAACGCGCCCACTTCATTCCGACTCACACCACAGTATCCGCCCTCGGATCCGCGAACTTGTACCTGCAGAACGTCTGGAAGCTGCACGGACTCCCTCGGTCCGTTGTGTCCGACCGTGGTCCGCAATTTGTCGCAGAGTTCACCCGAGAAGTCTACCGGATGCTCGGAATCAAGCTGGCTGCATCCACTGCGTACCACCCTCAGTCCGACGGACAGACGGAGCGGACTAACCAAGAACTCGAGTCCTATCTTCGGATCTTTGTCGGAGAGCGCCAGGACGACTGGGCTCGACTCCTACCTATGGCAGAGTTCGCGTACAACAACCGGGTCCATGCGTCCACTCAGCAGTCGCCCTTCCTCCTAGATACCGGCCGACATCCTCGCCTCGGGTTCGAACCTCATCAGCCACCATCTCGGATGGAGTCCGCAAACGAGTTTGTAGACCGGATGAAGTCCGCAGTTGATGAAGCTCAGTCCGCATTGGTCAAGGCTCAGGACGACATGAAGCGCTACTACGACCAGCGTCGGACTCCTGCTCCGGAGTACCAACCGGGTGACAAGGTTTGGCTGGACTCGTCGGACATCAACCTCGCCCGACCTTCCCGGAAGCTCGGACACGCACGACTCGGTCCTTACAAGGTCGTCCGGAAGGTTGGCAAGGCAGCATACCGACTCCAGCTCCCTCCGGGCCTGTCCCGTCTCCATCCTGTCTTTCCGGTGGTCAAGCTCTCTCCCTTCGTTCCGGACCCCATTCCGGGTAGACGCCCTGTCACTCCGCCACCTCCGCAGCTCGTTGACGGAGAAGAGGAACACGAGGTAGAAGAGGTCCGGAATAGCAGACGGTTTGGTCGGGTCCTGAAGTATCTGGTACGCTGGCGAGGCTATGGTATCGAGCACGACTCCTGGGAGCCCGCGAGCAACCTCCAGCATGCTGCCCAGAAGGTCAAGGACTTCCATGATCGTCATCCGGACGCAGTGCGCTTACTCCGGACGACTCCGATGACTCCGACGACTCCTCTACCACTCCGGATGACTCCTACGGCACTGGACCACTCCTGGGAGCGCTGGCGCAGTCGGAAGGCTCCGGGCTCTGTGCAGTCGTACTTCGACATCTTCTCGCAGCAATCCGGAGTTTCGGGGTTGGTGAATTCGTGGCGTGGCAGGCAAGAATCTTCGCGTCGGGTCGCCGCAACCTTGAAGGGGGGGTGATGTAAGGGGACACTCCTATTTTCTCCTATTCCCCTGTCCCTCTCCCTTCCTCCTCGTTCCTTTCTCTATCCTTCATCCCACGGACTCTTACATACATCCCCTTCGTTCCCCTTCGTTCCCTTTCGTTTCCCTTTCCTTTCCGACCACTCCCTTCGCATCCGAGCCACGTCCGGTGACTCCGAAGTCTTCCCGAACTTCGGACTCGCTCGGACTCGCTCGGACTCGTCTATACACTTCGGGGCTCGTCCGGACTACCTTTATCCTCTTTCCCCACTTCTTTCCTCTTCGCCCTTACTTCCCCAGGTCGCTGGCACGACTCCTGTACTTTCCTCTTCCACTTCATTATCACATGCCCCCTCGTACCTTGTGATATTCGTTCGGACTTGTGGCTGGTGTACTGTACAGTTATCCTTCATTCCTCCCACGCTACTACAGTATATACTTCGCTTCCTAGCATGGAGAATCCCTATCCTGTTCTCTTTGGATTCTCCCTCTGCTAGGTGAGCAGCTCTCTCATGTATTGTAGCTAGTCTTATTCATTATCTTTGGATTCTCCCTCTGCTAGGCTTGCGCTGTCGGCCATCTTGAGGTTGCCCTTACACCTCCGATGTCAGGAGCTTCTAAGCGTGGAAGGAGCGCTTCACCTCCTTCGTCGTCGAAGCGCAAGCGCCCTGGACCGAATCCTGAGAAGACAAAGAAACCTAGTGCGAAGGCCCATCATATCAATAGGGAGGATTTGCCGGAGGATGTACGTGGGCTAAAGGTGCGTAAATTGCTGTTGGTAGTGCTATACGATACTAAAGTCTAACTATTATCACATAGGTAGCCATTGAAACCCACCTCCGTTTGTTATGGGGGCTTGATACCCATGTGGCCATTCCCAATCTCCCAACGGCAGAAACCATCCAGAACTTCACTGAACACCATGGCGACATGTCTGCGGTCCAACGTCAATTACGACAGCGAGGAAGCGAATCAACTCAAGCAGCTGACCGAGCTGCATTCGAGCTACTCTCTGCTCTCCGCCGACGTGCTGCTTCACTTCCCTCCCACTCACGCTCCCAAACTATGAATGATATTAGCCGCATTCCCGACCACGCCATTCGTCTTATTTTCGCCACTGTTCACTCCTTTGGTGTAACATCTTGGTGCCCTGATCTTCTCGGTGACCATAGCTCATTATATAATGCTTCTCTTGAGGCCATTGCCATTTGGACGTTTGAGCAAGCTGTGGCTACCTTCGCCTACGCTCACATGAAGGTTAACCCAGAGCACGCTCGGAATACCCAACTCCTTCAAAGCCTTTACCGCAATTTCGTCTGGTCTTACATGAAGAGTAGGATAGTGAAGGACCTACGGAGCCCCGGAAGCATTGCCCAGGCGGACTTGGACAACAAGGCATACAAGCGGCGTGCTGAGGTTCGTTCGTGATTGCAAACTTCTCAATATCATATACTTACCGCACCCCTTAGCTTACCATGAAGCGTGCTATACACTTTCAGAATAACGGCTGGAATTGGAGGGTCAAGATGCTTGCGGACTCCAATGAATGTACATCCGACGACGAGCGAGACGCCTCTGGGGATTTACATATCTTTGCCAAACGGGCTCGGAATCCTCATGTCACCGATTTCTACCGTGCAATGGACAAACAGCGGGTTGATGGTATACCTGCGCTCCGAGGTCAACGCCGCCGCCGTCCTGACCGCCGTATCCCCCATCCCCTTAACAACCAGAGTGAAATCTCGCAACGCCTTCCGGAATACTGCCCCCTCGACTGGTTTGACCCGGACTACTTCAATTCCCTCGACATTAGCATCCGTATGCTTTACATTGGTTGCCCCATTGCATTGCCCCTTGCCGCTGATGTTACGGCTTCGCCATCAGGGTGGGATTGGAAGGCCATGGAGGAGAAGGAATTCATGAAGAAGTACGGTAATAAGGTTCGGGAATTGTACAACATTCCAACTCGTGAGGAGATAGCTGCTATGAATGCTAGAGATGAGGGTGAAGATTTATGAATTCAATTTATGTTCTCTTATACATTCCTTTTCTTTTTGTACTCTAGTTGAAACTTAATTGTAGTAATCATATCTATCTTCGTCCTCGACCAAGAGCCCAGTTGATGATCAAAGTGCCAAAGTTGAGCCCAAATGTACCTACTGGCCGCTTGTAGACAGAAAGGTGGCAAATGATATGCTTGGGCTCGATTATGATGGTATTTTGAGAAGCGTCGAGGTGCACCACATTTGTTTTGAGGAGCTGGCATATTTCAACCGAATAGGGTGTTTTCAGGCGTTGCATATCTGATAGGTGTCGATGGGGACGAATCAGCAAAAATGATTGCCACTGTCCCTCTAAGACTATGTTCCAGATTGCTTCAATCACCCCAGTTTGCGATGAAGTCCCGTTGCCAATAGGTAGGAAGAAGTGAATATGGCTGTTTGCTTCATGCTGGGTGACAATACTGTATGTTCTGCTCTGGTAGATCAACTGCTTGGGTTGCTGGGCAGAAATTGGAAGGACTGGATTTACGAAGGTGTATGGTGTTTCCATGTATGCGGATTCATAGACCCTTCCAGTGGCATTCAGATATTGAAGGAGAAGTTCATAGTAGTTGCGATTAAGTGTTCGGCCACTTGCATATGCCTGAGTAAGAGCAGATGGGATCATAGGTGATGCATGGGAAGTGGGTTGATGAGAGGCCAGAATTGTGGCCAGCTTTCGAAGTGGTTCTTCTGAGTTCCTGC
This sequence comes from Sanguinoderma rugosum, assembly GCA_017499575.1. Taxonomy (NCBI): domain Eukaryota; kingdom Fungi; phylum Basidiomycota; class Agaricomycetes; order Polyporales; family Polyporaceae; genus Sanguinoderma; species Sanguinoderma rugosum. Next base: position 3,054,639 of record VTPW01000005.1, on the reverse strand, counting down.
TCTCCATATCCCGAAGTAGAGCATTCAGACGACCGCGGCGACTTGTTTGACGAAGCATGGTAAGCTCAATGTTGCCTACAATCAAGTCAGTCTCTAGATACAGCCTCATATAAATTCCAATAACTTACCAAGCCGACGATTTGTTTTGATTCTTCCAAAATCACCGTTTAGGCGCTCGCCAGGAAATTCACTAAGCAATGAGAGAGGGCCCCAGAACTTGAGTAACTCCCCATTATGCATAGCATAATGATGGTTAGGCATTGATCCAAAGGCTGGAAAGAGCTGCTGAATGGAAGCCCTATACTTTGTATAGTGAGCAGTATATGCATCCGCCTCTGTTGAAGTGACAGAGTATGCTGAGATGATGTTTGTTGCTGCAACTAGATCACAAAAGCTTTGAAGTAGAAGGATACCAAGCTCGCCAGAGGTTGCCCAGAGTTCCGGAAGAACAAGAGGTAAAATGGCGATGAAGAGGATAAGAAGCTCATGAGCTTTTAGTTTGCCGTGGCTTGCATTGCCAAGGTTCCCAGGTGGTCGCTGAACCCAAGTTGGAAGGTAGATGCTCTGTATGCATGCTTGAATAGATAAGAGCTCTGCCGGGGTGAAGTCAAAGCCAGTTGGGATGTCAAACGTAGTATTGTTTATGCCCATGTCTTCATCACTGTTGTTGGCAAAGGAGGCGGTTGGAGTATCAGAGTCAGAAGATGAGATGTCGAGGTTGGGGTAGTGGCTTGCGAAGCTAGGATTTTGTGGAATATTCTCTGAGCCAGAAGCTGAGGACTCATGCCCTGTTGCATCATCATCAAACTCCATCAGCCTCTTGAGTGCTTGTTTTGAGCGACCAATACCCCAAAGTATGCGAAGTTGATACTGGAGCACACCTTCCAGGAAGTTATGCATATAACCAAGAGTAACATGGTCAACGGGGTTCCAATATGGAAGGTCGTGTAACACTGTCCATCGTACTCCAGTAGCCTTTCGGATCTCTTCTTTCGCCTTGACTGTCGGAGCGTCCCTCCATTGCGCGGCTTGATTGCGGACCTCAGCTCCTGATCGGTGCTCCCATGAATCATGTGCGAGATCCTCTATATTCTCCTTCAAGCATTTACAAAATGAGCAGAAGTAACTTGCAGCATGTGATGCAAATCCAGCCACTTTACGCATTGCCTGGAGATCGGCAACAAGTGGGATTAATCGTGCGGCAACAAGAGTTGGTTCATGAAGATTGGGGATCAGAAGTTGCTGGCCAGGAAGATTAAAGGGAAGGAGCATTGATGTGACACTCGAGAGTACATGGGAAATAGTCCAGATAGTTGGCGAGTGCGGAGCAGGCATCATTCCGAGAACGAAGACATTTTCCGGAAGAAATTGAATCTCAAGAGGAAGATTGAGACAATAAAGAACAATCGCCCCACATGAGACAACCTTGCCTGTTGATATGTCTCATCAATCCCATACTGGTGATAATTACAGTAAAGCTTACCAGCTATTTTATTTGTGAATGGATTGAACCAATCGATGTACATGCCAAAAATGAGGTGAAAGGGTGAACGCAAAAAGGTACGGAGGGATTCCCATGCAGGACTGTCATGAATTCCATGCATCCGCTCGCCTGGCTGTCGTGGCGTTTGCATTTTCTGAAATGTCTGGTTTAACGCCGCGCGGATTGCTGGGGAGGACAGAAAGAATTGGAGCCAAGCTTCAAATGATTGAGTAGTATAGAGACACCGAGGAACCAGTTGTTGGTTTGGTTCAACATAGGTATAAAGTTCGCCTCCGCATACTCTTGCTCGTGGTGATCGCCTCCAGGTGCAGTACTGTGGTAGCGGTTCGGTTGCAGGATACTGTTTGAAGCATTTTGGGCAGCAAACAATGCGATGAAGGACAGGCTCGAGTGCGAGTTGCGTATAGATGGTCCGTATATCAGCAGGGAGGTTGATAGATGGCCAGAGGACATCAACACCCATCGCACCAAGACCAGCTACCAAAAGGCGGACGAATGTAGTGATAATCATCTTCAGAGCAACTAATACAGTGTTGGCTGTATTCCGGCTGACCCCCGCAGTTAAAGATAGCCACAGCACAAGAAGCTGGCAAAGCTGAACCACCTCAGCCACCACTAGTAGCAAGAATCATGTAGATTCGCCGGAATCAATCACTGAATTTGCGCAGAGCAATTACAGAATGACCGCACCATGGTTTAGATCAACCCCTTGCTCAACCCTGCTTCCCCTCCCTCCGTGCCCTCCTCCTTCCCTTTCTCCCTCTCCTGCCTCTCCTTCAGAGTATGTGCGCCCTGATAACGCGGATTTCATCGATCTGGCATTCTGGCTGCGTTCATGAGACTGGCGTGTTGTTCTGGATACCAATTGGCCAGGTACAGCTTGCCCATATAATTGGCAGGTCCTCTGTCGACAGCGATGACACACGCAGAGCACTTGCGGCATTGGTTGAACGTCGAAAGCGCAAGAAACCTGAGACACCTTACTGATTGATGATGTGGCACCCGTGGGAATGGCCTTCCATTTGTGGACGTTATACAAAGGACAGGCGTCCTGACGTCCGAGCTACATGAACTCTACGCATGTGCCTTTATCGTGAGGTTCATCTTGCCTCCGGTGTCACGGTATGTCTTCCATTACCCTGGCGAGTAAATGAGATATTGACGACGGTGATGCGCAGGTGAGGCAGGCACCTACAGCGTCCAGCAAGGCCGACTTTTATCTGTCTGCCGTACGATTCCTTGGTGCCGTTCTGTTGCGATGTTGCTGATTTAGTCCTAGATTTTGGCCGACGACGTTTCGGATAAGGGGTCGGAGAACTACAGCTTTGATGATGGCATCGTCACCGTGTTGGAATACAAGTAGATGTTGTTGTTCTATAAACGGCACTGCTGTTCAATTTTAATTTACATGGCTGCAATCTTGTTTATGTGATGGACGCTTGATGGAAAATATCTTGGAGAAACGTCAGAGGGAAAGTGCACTTGATTACGCACAAAGTCGTACGCTACCGCCACGGTAAGTCGTATCCTTCCGCTCGTCGACGGCCATGATGATGCCGTACAAGATCACTGAGGGCGGGTACCTCGGCATGGTGATGGGCTGCTGAGTGGTGACGACGCACAGGCCATGCGTATACAGGCCCAGAAGGGCACGCTGCCGGGCGGTGCGCTGTTTTGCGTGCTCGCTTCCAAAGCAACCACAGCGACAGTGGATATCACCGTCGACCCGAAGGCCGTGGCGTGCTGAAAAGACGCCATGGCAAAGGCCTGGAAAACTGCGCGAGTGCGAAACGATCAAAGCCAATCGCAACCACCAGTGCAATGCAATACTTTACTTACAATGTGCGGGTCGGAGGACTCCAGCGTAGCGACTACAGGCGGGCGATAGTCGGCCCATGTTTGTGCCCTCGGAAATTTAAAAAAGCAGTGATAGCTTGCGTCTGGGACTTCACATGAATCAGTGTCGCGATAGGTAGTAAGTCCTGCGATCGAGACAATACGCGGCCCCCATCATAGACGATACGACAGAGAGAGACCGAAAGATACGAAGGCCGTGTCCAACCCCTGCGCACCTCCGAGAAGAATCAGAAAATGACGACGCTTTACATATACACACACGACTCACCGACCAATCCAACGGACACAGTCTTCGCACAAGAGAAAAGGTCTACTACAAGACGTTGAGAACACGCGAGGGGAACACCGGGCCCTGGGCGTACGAGGATTACGAGGGAACGTCAGACACATATGAGGCGGCTTTACACGATGCGGGCAGGATAAGGATATATGCACGTTCGTGGAGGCGTAGCAGACTCCACGCCTAGGCCTCCTCATAAGTGCGTCTCTTCGTCTCCTCTCCTAACCGTACATGTCTCGACACGTCTATAGCGCCACCCCCTCCACCGCTACGCACACCGCGAACGTGCTGCGTGCACATCTCGCCCACAAGCCAACCCCGCACCGCATACCACGGGCGAGTCGCCCATCCGAAGGCCCTTTCGCTGCCCTCTATTCATCGTCATCGAGCCCTACGGCCGGACGGAGAAGAGATACGCATTATCCCTCCGACGCTGCGGCTTGCCGTCTACGACTTTTATGGCATGTTCACGCTGTTCCCAGCAAGCAACGAGCGCGTATCCCTCGATGACGCGCCTCGGGTGTTTCGAACTTCAGATCGGCATGTATTTCAGCGTCGAAATCGCGCAAGCGATGGATGAGAAGGACGGAGGAGGCAGCGGCAAGGTGCGTACGAAGGAATACTTTGACCTAGACATAACATATGTTCCTCGTGAGCACTTGTCTATATCCGCGGGGCACGCAGGAGAGCTAGACTCACTATAGGACTCTTCGTATTCTTGCGCAGTCGTCTCCCAGGGCGTTGCACAGGGAGTCTCTCGTTCGTATCGCGCCTGCGTCTGAGCAAGCCACATTGACAGAGTGCGTCTTTATGGAGAGATTTTGACGTTCGTCTGTCATACGCTATACAGTGCGAGCCGAGAGATGGTTCAAACTTAGAATGGGCGCTTCGGACCGCTGATCGGTGGTGCTTGGCCCAGGCGTTGGAACCAAACAAGGCTCAATCCCTCAGGAGGCTCTCTATGATCACTAAACCGCAATGCGCTGTTCATCACCACGAGGCTGTGGTTCAGCGTAATGAACTATTTGTTTTGACGATGGCTACGACCTTCAACTTTTCGAGTGACTCCGACCCTTCGAGTTGGACAACTGCCTACCGTGGGCCGGGGTCTCTTAGACAAGACAGCCCCCTCCCCCCCGCTGAGCAAATGCTGAACGGTCCCATCGAATTGTGCTGGCACGTGGAGAACTCGCTTCTCGAGTACGAAGGACTTTTTAAATCTCATCGTCAGAGAAGCGAGGGCGAAACTTGCCATTGATTGCTAGTTGCCTCGAGTCTCTTCTTTGGGATTCTAGGATGAAGAATCCCAACCATGAAGCAACGACCCCCAACTCGCAAACTTTGCCGCCTACGCCAAGGGACGCGGCCCCCAAAGTGTTGTCGCGCACCTTCGACCGTCGTGGATGGGCGATTGGCATTGGCGATCGTTTCAGCTTAAGTCGAAAAACTCCGGAATAAGGAGTGGTCCCGGAGAACTGTATCTAGCGAAAGAGGTAAAGGAAGCACGGCGAAGTGAGGCAGTGGGATGGACGCCAGAGCGAGAACGTGCCGCCACCAACACACCGACGTAAAGTCTTGAAGGTGAGCTCACGCCTTCTGCTTCTACTCTCAGCTCCTGACGATGGGTATCCATAGATGCTCACATGGCGATCCACTTCTACGACTCGTTGTTTACTACCTTAACAACGGAAGCCACTTAGCAACTACGTGAGGACACATAAGTTCAAGAGCGAGAGACCGACTTTAGGAGGGGCCTTCATTATTCTATCCTCAGCGCCAGAGGCGGAAAAAGGAAACTCTAGCTCTGCATCACAATAGGTTCCAATCCGCTGTTATAGTGCGGCCGCTGTCGCCGTGCCGTTCTCTGCTGAAGCTTGTGCCAATTGTAACTAGGTTCAACTTTCCCAGTCACCTGACGAAGTTAAAAGGCTTCTTCTATCGCTTTCCATCACGACAACGCTGCACCTTTTCAACTTCCACGACGATGAGCTCGATAGTCGGCGCCCTGACGCTGAGAGAGCTCCTGCGACCCATTTTCCAGTACTGCGACCCGCGCGACAATTTTCATAATGCCCTTGTGTCGAAAACATGGTCGGATGAAGCGCTGGATATACTCTGGAATCGGCTCCATTCTATGAGGCCTCTATTCAGTCTTTTGGCTCCATTAGTGATACAAGCGGACGGGAAATATGTGCGTTGATAGATATTGTACTCCAGCTGCGATTCTGACACTTAGACAGGCTTTCGAGCGTCGTCCCCGGTCCAGCGACTGGGCCGTCTTTCGAAAGTACGCCTGCCGCGTATATCACATATCCGAGCGCATCAGTCGAGCCGGCATGTATTCCACATCGGTTGTCCTGGAAATAGCGACGGGTCGAGCTCTGTGCCATCTGTTCCCACATCTGCGCTCTCTATGCATACCCTACCAGGCTATGGCGTACAGCGTCCCGTTGCTGGTGCACGAGGGTCTCGCTAATCTGACCATCGAAATCTCGACGAACCCTGAACACTTAGATGGACAGCGATCAGTGGTGACCTACTTACCGGACAGGTGTCCCAACTTGACTCGCCTCGACATTCGCGCTTCCAGTTTTATCTATACGGACATAGGACTCGCCGCGGTACTAAGTGCCCTCCCACACTTAATTGAGCTCCATGTCACTCCGCAACTGCTCACGCAGCGAGCCATCTGTAATCTTGCGCTCCTACCACGCCTAGAGCACCTGAACTCGACTTGGGAGTTTCCCTTCGAGCGCTCACTTTTCTTACTACCGTACGCCCAAAACGGGTTTACATCCCTCAAGACATTGGCGTTATCCCAGTCTTTTGAGGATATCGCATCATTCTTGAAATTATCCAAGACCAAGGATCTACGCTGTCTCAGCATTGATCCTGACGAGTGGCAGTCTCCAGAGGGGTATCTTCATGTCCTCGAAGCTGCGAGTACGTGTTGCCCAAACCTAGAAACACTGAGCATGGTCGAATGGGAGCTCAGGGAACCCGAGGCTATATCACCGCAGAGAGAGCCTGCTACGTGGCAACTATTCCGACCACTCCTCCGTTTATCCCACTTGACGAGTCTTGCTTTTATGGACTTGCGCATGGACGTTGATGCCCTTATCAACATCGCAAAGGCCCTTCCCTCCTTACGACGGCTCGCTCTTCGATCCACGTCCAGAGTAGACGGCCCGCCACTCTTCCCTATGTCCATATTGCCGAGACTAGGGTTGTTATGTCCCCTGTTAGAACTTCTATGCCTCTATATGGACACCTCGCCCCCCGCGCTGGGGCCTATATCGGCATCCACAAGAGACACCCCGCCCCTGGCATCCCTGGACGAACTAGATGTAGGGCCTTCTTCCCTAGACTCCCCAGCCTCCGAAGTAGTGGTGTATCTGAGTGGCATCCTGAGGGAAGATTGTCGCCTAAACCGGTTGATGGATTGTTATTCGGACGACGGAGAGTCGAAATACAAAAGCTGGCAGCCAGTCATCGACTTTCTCCCTGCGATAACCCGTGTTCGAAAGATAGAGAAAGACGCTGCTGCTGCCGCTACTTCGCATTAATGAGCCAAAATTGTACGTTACACGGTATCCGTGCGCCATATTCGTTCTGAGAAGTCAATATCAACCATGTACTACGCAGCCTCGATTAGAATTTCCAGAAGGTAGTCTGACCAAGGTGTAATGGGAGGAGCTGAATTGGGGATGCCCCCAGTTTGCGACAAAGGTATCGTTGTCTGGTTCCATTTTCGTTTTGGTCTCTCTGATATGTAGCGAGGGCTTGATAGCTAGACTCTATCTCGTAGTTCCTTGGCGCGAGATGAGAAATATTCTGGTAAGTATATCTGCCTTTCAAAACTTACAAGAACGCTAGAATTGAGCCTACTTGCATTGAAGCGTGATATGCTACGCGCTACAATATTGTGATTCTGATGCCTGGCGAGGTTCGATGCGTTCTAATAGCGATGTGGGGTCAAATCAGGATCTGATATTACCAATTTGCGCTAGCTCATTCGCTCAAACATGCTAACATTAACCATCGTCATTCACTAGGAGCATGTTATTCAGTTTGAGTAGTGATGCCAGTAACTATATAGCCTTGGAACTTTACTTCCACTGAGTGATAGTCACGACTCCGTCATCGTAATCGTTATCGGTCCAGTCCTCAGATAGAAACTGCGTAGTTACCCATATCGTCAGCATTGGCTCTTTGAGACGGGAAGATATACGTACGACGGAGAAGTAGTATTCCTCATTGTGTCCATCGTCAGGCTCCTTCTTTATCTACAATGACAAGGTCAATCTGAATCCTTCTCCTGAAGTCCATGAATGCGTTTACCGTGACAGGCTTGGCCAACTTTGAAGGCGTGAAATTACCATTGGGAGAGCTAGCATGCTCGATGAACACCTTCACAATCCTCATCTCGGGCCTGCCCACGAATTTCCACACTGGCGCGCCGTTGGACTCGAGCGTCATGGGCGATCGAGCGCCGTGGCCGATAAAGACAGACGACGCGATCTCGCGGCTGCTGGCCTTGTCTATCAGCGTGAAAGTTGCTCGCTGGAACCCAGAGGAGTTCGTGGTCTACCCAACAAGACGAGAGTCAGCGAAGGTGTACAAAGGCAGAGGATCAGCCACTACTTGGTACTTACAGCACGAACGGCGCCGCGGAAATTGGGCTTGATCTCGACGCTGTAGCCGGTAGTTGGCGCACTGGGAGCGGCAGCAGGAGCTGCTGCTGGTTCAGCAGGAGTCGGGGGTGCAGGTGCAGACATGATTGTTGGTATGGGTAGTGATGCTACTTGGGGATGGAAAACCGAGAGTGTCGCTCGCTAACGCTGCTTTTATACTTGAAGTTGGGGTGCGAAAGGAAATCGCAGGATCTGACTAAGATTTTGGTTGCCCCGGCGTAACAAACCACCGAATAATATCTATGCGCCAAACATATTCCGCAGGCGAACCTTTGACTTGATCAAACAGATGTCGCTTGGGTGGTAAGTGAGGGAACAATAGCGCAGGGCCGCTAGATCAAAGCCCCGGACAGAACGGGGGCTCTACATCCAAGCGATGTCGTTCCTGGAATGTAACTTGACGGGATGCACGCCCTATGGTTCATGCCAGACGAGCGCACGCATCCTCCTTTGTTCATCGGTGCTTTCTCGCTCCGCAAGAACATATTGTAGTGCGACGTGGCGGTGTCTTCATGGCTGAGGAACTACGGATCAATCCATCGTGCGACTTCGGCCTCGACATTGAACACGAACAACGCTGCCTTTGAGTCTGCCAAGGGCACAGCCTTACGCAAAAACATGTAGAGAAGAGCGTCAATAAACAACAATTCACCCATTTCCAGCGGAATGATACCTATATCCAGTCGACTCCGATGTCAACGATGTCATTCTAGGCTGCGTGGACAGTGATCGCGCTATTAATCGACGGCAGTCGAATACTTCTCCGGTGGTTTGATGAGTGCGGTAAGGGTCCATTGTCCGCCGTGAGATAGCGGAAGCTTTTAGCGATGGCTGTGGTCGCTCCCCTCTGTGACTACTGAGTCAGTAAGAATGATGACGGACTGAAGGGTCGGGATTGACATTATGCTTACGAAGTAAGGGGTACGAAAAGATATGCTTTGAGAGATGTATAAAGTCTACGATTTCTGGTGAGTGCGTCGTCATAAATCCGAGATCGTCCAAGCCACCTCGACCACTATCCACACTATGTCGTCCACGAATGCTATCCTCCCCGAGAAGTCTGCGGGTGTACACCTTAGCCTGGAACCGGGCTATAGCGGCGCTATTCGTGCAGTAAGTCCATACCCTTCTTCGTCTAACAGACGTCAGACACTCACCAGCGACTCCCGGACAGAGGGCTGCCGTCCCAGGCCACTGGCGTCGCGCCATCGTCATCATGTACGAGAAGAAGACACGGCGTATCATCTCGAGCACTACATTCGTAGAATACGCCGCAGGAAAGATGTCGCTCGAGACATCTGGCGAAGACGTGTGGAAATACACTGCCAGGAACGTGCCCACCGCCCTGAACATCAGGATCGAGGACAAACGCTCTGGGGAGTACAAGCCGTCCAGAACGATCAGGCCGGTCACGGTACGTCTTGCAAGTAATCCAATGGGGGCCCCAATATTGACCGTCTGGTGATGCTTTCAGGTGAGGAAGGAGCCAGAAGATGCGAACAAGGGCGACTTCTACTTGTCTGCTGTACGACCATCATGCCTCATTCTGTGATACACCTGCTGACGACGGTGTCCTTAGATCTTGGGCGACGACATCCTTGACGACAAGGGTACGGAGGACTTCAATTTCGAGGATGGAATCGTGACAGTCTTGCAATACAAGTAGGGAGTGGGCGACGAGGAGAGTCTGATATGCGTAGTTGTTAGCGTGCCGGCGTAGTAGGTATATAGTAGGCGGGTAGACGTACCGTGAATAACAAGCTGCGTTTATATTATGATTTAATACCGTCGAGTGGCAGATCGCAAGGTTCGTCGATGAAACCGTACGGAAAGCGAGGCGAGGAGGTAGCGCCTCAAATCGATTCGAAGACGACTCGTGACTTCAACCATTGGGTTTGATAAGTTTAGCTCGCTCGTGTGCGTGAGGTGTTCCTACAACGACCAGATGGCAGGCGCTGAGAACAGAGGTATTGCGCGGTAAAAATTCGTGCGCAATTACGAGAGAGTGAAGGCGGGTAAATCAGTAGGGCAAGAAGGTAGACGAGATTAGGGCTAAAGTTATGTATCAGAGGTGTATGGGCCTGATGCGAAGGACACTGAGGTCGGCATTGTCTTTGTGAAATTGCTCCAACCGTGTGAACGACGGGTCTGCTCGGTTGAGGTACAACAGGCAGTCCAAGGACGTCGGGGTAAGCTAGTTGAGCAAGGACAGCGGCATTAAACTCTGAAAGCTGTATAGCAAAAGCATAAGCCTACTAACGTTGGTTGTTTCACCCGTCATACTGTTCATCAAAAGTAGTATCAACGGCTTCCATTAAAGGAGCGAATACCTCTCTGTCTCTGAACATACCCACCGCCGCCTCCCTCATGTCAGGGTCGGGGGTCCTCGCAGTCGGAGCCATGGACGCTATGAAGCTGATGCCGATATTCTTCGACGTGCCGTCCTTGCAGATAGGTTGTATAGCCTCGTATAGTTCTTCATATTCTGTTCGAACGGGATAGTAGAATTCAGCGGCTCTGTCTTGAACGATTTTGATATCAATGATCAGACAACGAAGCTCGTTAGGGAAAGGTAGGCCGAGAAGATACTCTTTGCGATCATGAGGTACGACTCGGAGGACTCCCGCAATGCTTGTTCAATGGTGATAATCGGGGTCGAATGCCGCTAAGACTGGCCGAGGCAGGGCAGGTCAGAATCTGGTAGAGTGGATTCAATTAAGACAAGGACGAGAATGTACAGAGCTCGTTCCATGCCCAGCACACGAGAGAAAACCTGCATCGTAGCGCTGGTTTTGCGATGGCCAAGGGATTCAATGACTAGAGCAACAAGCTCCATGGGGAGCCGCGTCGAACCGAACGTGAGTTGAAGGAGAAGTATGTCTGTGGAACATGATCTACGTTTGAACCGTACAGTGTGAAGTTGGCATGGTAGGAGCGTGGGAATGGGAATTGCGGTTCGCGCACATCAGTCAAACTAGAGGGACCCGATATTCCAAACGAGGGGCGACGAGGTGCGTTGCCGGGCAGTTCCATATATCCCAATTGCCTAACCTTTCTCGAGATCGCCTTCGAACCGTGCATGTAACCACTCAATTACTCAAGTACTCACAGATAGAGTTTGTCACCGAGACGCATTCTCGCCGCCGTTTTTGAGGTTTCGTTGAGTGTCCAATATTGTACTTTTGGTTGGAGTGTAAGCAGATGCCTGACACTGATTCCTTCCCATTTGTAGTAAGTGGAACGCCACGCTCAAGACCTTCAGCCGTCTAACTTTGCTAGCATCATTATGAGCCATGGACTTATAACTTTATAATGTGTATCTTACAGGACTACTCTGTCGCGCAAACCTGCTTTCGTCACGGCACGCCTTGGCATTGATTCTGAACCGAAATCTGATCGATTGCATTCTTAGGGGATGCTTGATCTCCACGGTTCGACCCTCCTTAAGGCCTCGAGGCCTCAAGACTCATATGACACGCCACGATGCCTAGAAGCCACAATGTTCTACACACTCACAATGGGCAAATAGCAAATGACGAGCCTTCGAAGGAAGTTTATTGGGGTCTGACCCACGCGATTGAGTCAGTCCGAGTCAGTAGTCGGTGCGAGACGTAAAAGTGTGGGAGCGCTGTTCCCGTGGCCATGGGAGACCCCAAGTCAAGACACATACCTATAAGTTTCGACCGAGCCTTCGCCTCCTCCATTGCATACCCCCATCGCAAGACCCTTCCAGCTGTTCGTGGAATCGCACTATGGGAACCAGAGGCCTACGGTAAGTATCAACATCTAGATACTGTCCGAGCCACTCGCAGACCACTGACCGTTATCTATATCATCAGCGTCTATCGTCATCGAGGGAAATTCTTTGCAATTTACAACCCTCGCGACTCATACCCAGCAGGTCTGGGTGTGGAAATGGTGGAATCTATCCCTCGCGACCCCTCTACGTATGCAACGTGGCTCGAGGAAACGCGGGCGAAGTATGATCGCCTCGGCGACGAGACATCCGAGCGCCCGGGCACCGAAAGCGATGATCTGCAAATCCACGAAACACGGCCGACGACGGATCTCTTCGTCGAGTACGTGTACGAGATTGATCTCGACGATGAGGTCTTCTGGATGAACGCGATGCCCATGTTCCGCTTGGATCGAATGCCGAGCCCAGAGGTGTTTCTCGAAGTGCGCGGACGCGACAGCTATGGTCAGTACGTGCCGAAGGCGAGCATGCCAGGCGAGCATGCATGCCAAATCGCCACTCCCTCCCAGACGCCCAGCGAAGAAGACCTCTCATCATACACCTCTTTCCTCAAACATGCACCAGCACCATCTCCTCTTGCTGCTGACGTCTGCGCGCTTCTTGGAGTCTCCGAGGAGCCTTCCGCAGGCGAACACGTTCGGATTGCGTTGTACGAAGTTATCACGGGGGGGTTGATGGCCATCACTGATTTCAAAACCGTCCTTCTCAACTCGCAACTAGCACGTGCACCACTGACCCACCAACCATGGATCGCCCAAACTGCAAAAAAGCTCGTCGTGCGTGCCTTTGTACCTATGGTGTTCCACAGCGATGTAGAGCTCTCGGTGGAGGACCGCGTCGCGGAGCTGGAGGATGAGTCGGGGGCGGGAGGGTTGTTGTGGTTGACGTCGGATGTCTGCTTTGGAGTGGGCTTCCACCTGGACTACGACGACCACCTACGTGCGTCTATTGGAAAGATGGTGCGTGACATTCGTGAGACATCCCCGGCCAAGGGAATCGTCTACGGTGTCCTTTGCTCGGTTTTCCACATCGTCATTGTCAAGGTCGACACGGCTCCCGGGGGATCATTCGAGCACACCTCCGCTCTGCAATTTCTACCATCGCGATTCGCCGAGTCACCGTCGACGCCAGGCATCACCGCCTTATTACGGTTGGCGTTTCGAGAAGATAGCACGCTGTGCGAGACGGTCCTCAGCAAATCACCGTTCAAGTCCGAGCCCCAGGCCGCTTCGCCAACATACGTCGACAGACTTCAGCCGGAACTCGTCGCCCGTGTCGCGTCTTTCATTCCAGACTTGCGGTCCCTCCTCTCTTTCGCGACGTTGAGCGGCGACACGAAAGCTCAAGCAAGCCCCGAATTCAGGTTTCCGTTCATCGGTCATCATCACCTTCTCGAGGCGTTTGTAAAAGAAGATCAGTCCCTTCGTCAGCGCCTGAGAAGTAGGTCATTCGTTACAAGGGATGACGATGGTGATACAACAGTGTGTCAAATTAATGGTGCACGTCTTGTTCGCATGCCGTGGGAGGACTCGCTCGAAGTAAAGGGTTGCTTCGGGATGTTTTCGCATGACACGAAGAAGGCAAAATATGTGCTCCAGGTAGAAGAGAGAAAAGCGTAGATTGGTCACTGGATTCGCTTTTGTGGTCTCGTCTTGACACGAAGTTTGCTGATATGGTTGGCTAGTCTTCTCTCCGTCGTTGTACATATATGTAGCTCCTTAGTGTACAAATTTTTAAAAAGGGACTGACTATTGAGCGAGGATATGACTCAGTTTGCTTGATGCTTACTGTTTTAGCAACCCCCTCGATGAGATGGGAGTACCAACTATACCGCCCCTCTCGTGAAAACCAATTTCAAATTGTTGAATTATTCGACGACGATGGCGACTACAAACTACACATCGTGGATTATGTATTTTCACTTCCACTGAACGACAGTGACGACGCCGTCGTCGTAATCATTGTCGGTCCACTCTTCGGACAGAAACTACGAGGACCCCAAATTCATCAGCCTTTAACGAAGTACAGAGTGAGAAGGCCGAGACGTACGACAGAGAAGTAATACTCCTCGTTATTTCCATCGTCGGGCTCCTTCTTGATCTACAACGACAAGGTAAGTGACACTGCTTCTCTTGCGTACATTGAGCATGCTGACCGTTACGGGCTTGGCCAACTTGGACGGCGCAAATGGGCCGTTGGGGGAGCGAGACGAGTGCTCGATGTATACTTTCACCAGCCTCGCCTCAGGCCTCCCAACGAACTTCCACACAGGCGAGCCGTTGGACTCGAGGGTCATGGGCGACCTAGCGCCGTGACCGACAAAGACCGACGATGCAATCTCGCGATTCGTGGCCTTGTCGATCAGCGTAAAGGTCGCCCTCTGGAACGCCGAGGTGTTCGTGATCTTTACAAGGGGATAGAAGTCAATGACGATGTTAAACCTCAGAGGAACCGACATAGCTTACAGCGCGAACGGCGCCGCGGAAGTTGGGCTTGATCTCGACTGTATAACCAGTCGTGGGGGCAGCTTCCGTTCCGGCATTGGGAGTGGCATTCGGCCCAGCACTAGGAGGGGCAACGGCAGCATCAGCTTGCGCGGTAGAAGGTGGTGCGGCCATGTTTGTTGAAATGAGTAGATATGGCTATGGATGGCTTGCTTCGAGATGGAGAATCTGAGTGTTCGCCAATATCCCTTTTATACTTGGAGGTATATGAATGCTGGAAGCGCAAGCCGATTCGGACACCAAGAAAAATGTCAAGTATTCGACAGCATGCGGAGACCAGGAGATCTGACCAAGATACTGACATTGCTTGATCCCGGCCTTGCGAACCTCCGTGTCGCTCCTTTGTGCCAACTCATTCAGGAGGCGCACACTTAGCCCGAAAGAGCTAGCAGCCCCGACACTGGGTCACTGGGAAGCGACAAAACAATAACCAGTTGCCGCTCCATCAAAATCCCGGAGGCACAGGTGTTTTGGAGGGGGTATGCAGTTGACAGAGTGTGGCTTGACGTTTCTCACGTCATGGAGCCACTTGTGATTGTGAGGTAGAATATTGCGTACTAAGCTGAAGAGGCGCATCAATTTTAGCGGGAATTGTAAATCAACGGAGGACATACCTTACGGCATAGCTGTGTTTGATTCCGTTTTTACGGGGTAGGGATGCGGCGGATCAAAGTAGTTACGCCATTGACTTCAACCTGGTCCTAGTTGGAAGTGAATCGATACTCAGCGGCCCCGTCTCTGACTCCGCCAAGGACACAGCCATACGTGGTTACCTGTCGCGGAGGGCGCCTATGAATGATGTGTTGCCCATTTTAATGAGGTTCTATATCCAGTGAGGGTCTGACATCCGACTTTGACGTCGGTATTCTGGAACGCAGGGAGCGGGCAGTGACTCCGCCATTAAACGACTACACTCGAGTAAGTCACCGGTGATAGAATTGCGGCGGCGAGGGTCTATTGTTCGCCGTGAGATAGCGGAGGCTTTCGCGATGGCTGTGGCCGCTCCTCTCTGTCATGAGCAAGTCAGCAAGAATGGAGGGAAATACGAGTGGGTCTAACATTTGTTTACCTAGTTCAGCCGTACGAAGGACTGGGGGCGGGACATATAAAGTCTGCGACTCTAGGTGAGTAGATTCTCAACAGAGCAGAATTACCCAGTACCCCGTCTACTTCACTACTCTACAGCTCAAACCATGTCGTCAACAAATGCTGTCCTCCCCAAAAAAGTAGAGGGAGTACATCTCAGCCTCGAACCGGGATATAATGGAGCTATTCGGGCAGTGAGTATACACGTTGCTTCATCTCACAATGCTCAGACACTCACCAACGTATCTCGACAGAGCGCAGCCGTCCCAGGACATTGGCGCCGCGCCATCGTCACCATGTACGAGAAGAAAACCCGCCGTATCATCTCGTGCACGACATTCGTCGAATATCCGGCGGGGAAGATGACGCTCGAGACGTCGGGCGAAAGCGTCTGGCGATACACTTCCAGGAACGTGCCCACCGCCCTCAACATCAGGATTGAGGACAAGCGTTCGGGGGACTACAAGCCGTCGAAGACGATCAGGCCTGTCACGGTACGCAGCTTGTTGGATGTTACGAAAGACTTGATTGTTGACGAATTGGCGGCCCTTTCAGGTGAGGAAGGAACCGGAGGACAAGAACAAGGGAGACTTCTTCTTGTCCGCTGTACGAAATCCCCGTCCTGTCGTGAAATACGCGCGCTGACGACATTGTATTAGATCTTGGGCGACGACATCCTCGACGACAAGGGTACCGAGGACTTTGATTTCAACGATGGGATTGTGACCGTCTTGCAATACAAGTAACGAGTCAACGAAAGAGATCCTAATGGGTCGTAATAGGGCAGGGAAGCTTTTGGCACAGAGGCGTAGTAAGCATGTAAAGGAGTAAACGCACCGTGAATGTCAAGCCGATTGATAGTCCGAGTCGAGCCCGTGGAATGAGGTTCACGATGGGTTTGGAATAGATAACGTCCTCTATGCATGCCTGACTGACTTGAATGGCTGCCAAAAGAACTGCGCTCCAGGTGGTGGCTAGTGCGGCAGCTTGATCAAACGTGAGCCTTAGCTCTCCAACGGAGGAGCCACGATAGCACTTACCATGATATGCAATCAAGCATCCGTAGACTACACGTTCTGTAGCTATCTGCGCGCGGTTGCGTCTGAGCTGGTGGTTCCGGGCGATACGCCTGCATGTATTTACCAATAGGTCCGTACTTTCGACAGCAAAGCCTCCGGTTTGAGTTGGGACAAGGAGTCGTCCATTCGCGCGGCGGGCGTAGTGGTAAGGAGAGAGAGGGCGTCAAAGCTTCATCATGATTTCTGACTGTGTGAATAACTTTGTGATCGTGAGAACTGCTGGACATCGCAAATTATGGTTGGCGCCCAGTCTCCTTCCCAGACCTCGCTGGAGAGGTTTTCGCCGACGTGCGAGAATGTGAGAGTAAATATTTGAGTCCGCTCAGCCGGTGTGATGCCGTTTAGAACTTTATTTTGCTTAACCTCTCCAGGAGGTCTGGCACAAAACATATACAAACACGCTCTTATCGAATCTAATCGCATGTTTTCGGAGAGACCTGTCGCCCAGATGTCATCGGACTACGAATATCCTTATGTCGTTCTAGGAGGTTGTTAGGAGTGGGCTAAGAATGGAGCGCGTCAACGCGCCACACGTGATGGTTTTGTATCGACGCGACGACGAAAGAAGCACACAAAAAACGCGGCGCGTTCGAGAGAAGTACTCCGCAACCTCATGAACTCGACTACATCCATCGACGAAAGTGGCGGCGACACGGAACCATACCCCACCGACTCCGAAATTCGAGAACGCACTTTCAGGGTGTTCAATAAACGGCCATGCCTATGGCAAATCAAGGTGGCGCAAGCTGTACTCAGACAGAAGCAAGACATCGTTTCAATTGCTGGAACCGGAATGGGCAAAACATTAACGTTCTGGATTCCGCTCTTGTTCAAGCCCAATCATATTCAGATCATCGTCACCCCTCTGAATATCCTCGGGCAACAGAATGTACAAGTTCTGAAGAGGGCCGGGTTGAACGGTGTGTTTGTTGGAGCTGATACTGCAACACCAGATATTTTCCAGGTATGTGCCCTTGATGTACTGAATTATTACTTATCTGTTATCCTAGTCAATTGAGGAGCTCAAATATCAAGCAGTAGTCGTCAGCCCGGAACAATTAATGAAGGATGGAGGCCGGTTTGAGCGGTTGCTCAGGGACGAGACATTTACCTCGCGCATTCTCAGTATCATATTCGATGAGGCTCACTGTATCAGTACGTGGGGATCTTTCCGTTCAGAATACTCACAGGTGGGCAGGCTACGATATCTGATGCCTCACTGAGTCCCTTTCATGGTGACATCTGCGACACTTCCGAAACTTGTCCTCAATGATGTCAAGTCCACTTTAAACCTTCGAGACGACAATCTGTTCACGTCACGCCGTAATTGTGATCGACATAACATCAGCATTGTTGTTCAGCCGTTTCGAAACCCCATGTCAAGTTTTATAGACCTCAACTTTCTTGTCCGCAGCTGGAAGCGAGGATCCCCTCCTCTGAAGAAATTCCTCGTATTTTTTGACAATATTAATGATGCGATTAAGGCGTGCATATACCTCCGCTCGTTATTACCTCCTGAGGAACATGTACAAGATAAGATTAACTGGTTTTGCTCGAACATGTCTGCAACGTTCAAGGCAGAAGAGACGGTGAATATAGTACAGGGTAGAACATGGGGATTATGTACAACAGAGTCCTTCGGCATGGTAAAATGTTTCACATCTTATCTTCATAAAGTCGGACTAATTATCTGTTTAGGGAATGGATATATCTGATTTGGAAGTGATTGTCCAATGGCGCGCATCGTGTTCGTTTACAACATGGTGGCAACGCGGGGGTCGAGGTGCACGCAATCCATCACTCAATGCAACATTCGTCTTCTTGGTGGAAAAGGAATACTTTGACCATGGCGAACCAAATCAGGTAGGTGACAAACGGAACAGCAACACCCTCTCCTCCGAACCCTCCCAGGATCCTGAGTCCCCCGCAAAAAGGCGTAGGGCCGGCAGCATGAACAGCAGCACTGCAATCAATGCAGAGACAGATAAAAGCGACATCCTGCGCAAGGAGCTACAGGCGAAGTATTTTATGAAAGATCCCGCAAAATCTAATGGGAGAGTTAAAGGACGGCAGAAGCGTCAGTTCGATGCTGTACTTGCAGATGTGGTGAATGCCAAAGAACGTGGTATCAACTGCCGCCGCATCCCCATTCTCTGCGCACTTGAGAATGAAAAGGCAGGTGAGTACTGTTCCCAAGGCCTTGGTGTGCCTACTCTCATCCTTATTTAGACTCGGATCACTTCGATTGTGATCCTGTCCATGATGGTTGCACACGCTGCTTCCTCCCTTTGCCACGCCTTTGCTGTGACATCTGCCACCCCCACGCCTTTGCTGAGTTTGACGTGGCTACTCACAGAGCTGATCCCCAACCATCGCGCTCTCGAATCGACCCCAAGACACCGATGAATGTCAACGACATTGCGCTACAAAATAGTCTCGAAGACTGGCATGAAAAGACCACAATTCAGATGTATGGTGCAGCGAACTTTCGAGAGTATGGAGCAGGCCTTATCATGTCCAATACCGTACTCGACCGCATCGTCCTTTGCGGACACAGCAAGAAACTCAAAACTGGTGCCGATCTAAGCCAGGAGACCCGTTGGACCTTGGCTACAAAGTATGCAGAGGAAATTTTAGCCCTCGTTCATCGCCACACTGCCCCTACACCTTGTGCTCCTGCCTTCACTCATATCCCACTTCAACGTGTGAATGGTCCCTCTGCGGCTGGTGCCCCAATTGCAAATCAAGCCTGTTCGTTGACAGCGAAGCGAACAAACAAGTGTGGTGCATGTGGAGTGCTAGGGCATATATGTGAGTCATTCTCAAAGCACTGTGAGCGTTTTACAATGACATGTACACAGCAAGCAATCGTAAATGCCCCAAGTTTCACAAACGTACACCAAAGGCTTCAACAACAAATGCAGGGAAGGAGAATACTGTACAGTTCCCAGTGCAATAGTATAGTGGTGCGTCGTAGTATCTAAGCCAACAAATTAGCTAGCTCAAGCCTTGGCTCTTCCTCAGGTTCACCTCGCTCATCAACAGTGTCGTCGCCTCCGGCTCCCTCCTCCATCCGTCTTCTTTCATCCTTCACAGCATCCGCTTCTAAACTAGCTAGTCCTTTCCCTACCATATCCTCCATCACCAACTTTGTTGTACGTCCAGCAATATATACATATGCGGATGACACTTCTAAATGCTTTCCAACCTCGGCGAATGTTTTCTGCATGTCCGGATACGAGTGTGAAGATGTGAGGCTGTCCACATTTAGGTTCTCACCCATTGTTGTCTTTGCATCACGGTAGATGTGAATTAACGGCGACTCCTTGAGGATTCGTTCCACCGTGAAGTTTGAGCCATCACCGCCGTAAACCGCCTACGCAAGTCAGCACGATCAACAACTGGATTGAAAAGTACACCATACCTTTGTATATAAATTATTTAACTCTACGCACCAGTCAACAGCGCGAAACTTTCCAGGCTTGCCAGTTGGATTAACGAGAATATTGTACCGCACCGCATGGCTACTTGACTTCAGTTTTAAGTGGTACTATTTGTTGGAGAACACAAGACACGGACCTGAGACCTTTAGGGTAAATGAAATGTACATTGGATAGATAGCGCATGACATGGGTAGCGTACTTGTGCTTTCCGGTTGCCTTGAAGATTAGAAGCATGCAGAGTTCGACGCGGCCAATGTCCCCGTGATCCATTGCATAGGAGAGCTCCTCAAAGAGTAGGAAGTACTTATTCATTAGCAAATTGTTCTCCAATTGCTTATCGCGCTCCTTGTCCGATTTTGTTCGACGTGCACGATCTAATCCACCGCTGGCCACATAATCCAGTGAGAGTTGATCTGCTAACTTTCACATTGTTTCCAGGGTTGGTTTAGATGCTGCGAACTCTTCTAGTGTGTTGAATTTCAATGTCTTCTTCACGAGAATACGCCAACACTCTAGTCTTCTACAGATCCCGACAAACATTATAACTTGCATCATGCGCCGAAATGGTGGATTTGACCCAATGATGCCAGTTTCTTTTGGCCAAATCTTTGCCACATCCTCGAGGAGGGCCGTCTCGTCAAGCCGAGCATTGGGTGATTGAATGAATATGCGCCAAATCGCATCCACCACCACCATTTTCAGGTGAAACAACACCTCAGGCATACACCTATTTATACCTGTACAGGTGTAATTACCTATAGGTGAATATTACGCCTAAGTAGGTAGAAATTGTGGGGCAGTGCCCAGCATGTGGGCATGCCCACATGGGCGAAGTGGGCATGCCCAAATACACTTGAATTCTAAGCAATTGGACATGCCCATACATCAGGGTAAAGACTTGAGGAATCTGGGCATGCCCATGGTGGGTGGGCATGCCCCTCATATGAACTAGAGTACCAGGGGCATGCCCACCTATTTGAATACTGTGGGCATGCCCAAGGTGAGGACTTGAGCACCTTGGGCATGCCCCAGATATCAATCAGAGCACCTTGGGCATGCCCACTCATTTGAATACTGTGGGCATGCCCACATCCCAAAACCCTAAGGATGGGCATGCCCAGCAGCCAAGATTTCAAGTACTGGGCATGCCCCAGGCCTCCATCTTACAGAATTTGAACTTAATTCAGTTCCTTACACATGCATTCTACAATATAAACAATACATTCAATAGCTACATACATGGGGCATGGGGCATAGAATCATAAGCAGAAACATATGTTACTTATACAAGATACAAAGAATTATATATATACAAAGACACTAAGAACCCATAGCTAATAATCATCATCAAATTCATCATCATTGATAGTATATAACTGCCTCGGAGATCCAGCTTGATTGCGGACTGCATGGTATATATCTGACTGTCTGTTATGAGAATGGATAACCTTGCCTGAATTTGACAAGGGTGGACGAGTATTGTGGCGGCTTGAGTCCCTTGACACTGGCTGCGAAGGATGACGTGCACGGTGAGGAAGTTTCTTGATATTCCGATTCAGGCCTCTTTCGCCCCCAGATAGAGTCCCAAAGTCTTCATCCTCGTCGCGTGTGCGTTTGCGCGCAGGCTTGGCTGGGGAGTAGTGAGCCTCTGGATTTTGCATAGACACATGATACCTTGCGCGTTTGGCTGGGCGTTCGACCATCTCATCATCATTGGGTGCCAGACGTTTACCAGCAGAATGGTCACGGCGACGATGAGAAGAGGGAGAACGATAACGACGGCGGGAAGGGGAGTGGTGATGGCGGTGAGGAGAAGGAGAGCGAGGATGATGGCGAGGAGGAGAACGACAATGATGGGAAGGAGGGCGTGGAAGGCTAGTTTCTTCGCCCTCTTCTGTGAAATCTATCTCGGATGCGTCGAGCAGCCTACCATCAGCTCCTACGGCTGCACCACGGGGTTTGTTGGGATCAGCCAGAGGTGCGTTGTCCGTGTTGATTTCGACGTACGCAGGGCGTGGCGGTAGCGAACGCAGCCGTGAGTGTTCATCACGATCTCGGGAAGGAGTGCGTCCCCGCCTTTTCTGTAACTGACGCCCAGCCCTACCTTTCTGTGACTGGCGCTCAGCTACAGCCGTCTCTTTGGCTTGTGCAACTGAATGTTTCCCCATAGCCTTCAAATAATCCGGCGAGTCGCGAACAGTAACGAGGCTCTCCCGCTTGCTGTCATCAACCACAAGTGCGATTGTGGCTTGGTCCTCAAGCCCAGTCAAAAATCCCTAGGCTGGGATTGGTTGGGATTGGTTGGGATCAGTGTAGTGTCAAGCGCTGACCGAAACCGATGGTGGCTCCTCTAATGGGCTCTCAGCCGATGACGTTGGATGTTGCGGCCGGTTTGTATCAGTTTCTATTAGTATACCTTTGTACCGCTAGCTACAGCCAATAGAAACCTTTTACTCGCTCATATCAAGCTGAAGAATAATGAGACAATGATTTATTGGGTACGGTAGGTTTGTACCAGTTACTGTAGGGGATTATCGGTAATTATTGTAGTACGTGAAAGCCAGGCATCCTGCTTGTTCCCCGCCACACTTCCCTTCCTTTTTACTGCCTACAATCACTCAATTGTCTATTCACTGGTCGTTGACGCCATGACGACGGAGTCGTTGGCATCAGGTGCGGCTGTGGAACCTTTCATAGCCGTGACATTGATTTTTGCTGCGCTGTTCATGTTCTCTTTATTGGATTTCTTCTGGTAGAATAGATAGGTCAGAGCATAGCAGGAAGGTAAGAGTAGCTGCATCACATACCAGTTCTTTCTCTTGAAGCCGATATCGCTGAGGTGGTCGTGGTTACTATAGGGCAACTTGATGGATTGAATAAACCTACCTGCCGCTCTACCTCTGTTAGCGCCTTATAATAGCCCTCGAATTCGCCTTTCGTTCCATTGGGATGCGACACATTCCATTCCCTTCCACATATAGACCTAGTACAGAAGGTATGAAATGAGTCAACTGGTAGTGTGATTGAGACGAACATACTTCGCTGTATTGCTAGTCTTGTTTGGCACGAAGAGCTGCGCACTCGCTGGCTGGCGCTTCGGAGCAGATCGTGTCGCCATGCTTGCCTGATCTGCCGCTCGGGAGGTGGAGGCGACAACTGGTGCCAAAGGTTCTGTTCCGGGGGGAGCAACTGGAGCAAGGTCTGCAAGGTCTGCGATGGCAATGGTTTTGGTTGCGATTGGGGCATGCACACGCTCGGGAGAGGGTTGGGAGATGCTTGAGGGAGTTTTCGTTGTCGAGCTGGTAGGTGGTGTGATGCTGGGCTCGTCTGTCGTCTTGGTAGCCATAGACATGCGAAGGCGGGCCCTAGAAGATGTTAGTTCAGGAGAAATGAAGGCAATGTCACGTACAATGGATTGATGAGCTAAGGAAATGGGAACCTCAGTGAGAGTACAAGCGGCGATTGAGATTAATTAACTTACCTTTAGTGGGGCCCTTTCCTTGCACTTGCTAGCGCTACTAGTATCATCCATTCGTCCTGCGCTAGGGGTGGGGGCGGACGGGGTCTCGGCAGAGAGACGCGGCCGCTTTGGAGAAGGTCCCTTGGGCCCCGTGTTTGGACTTGCGCGTTTCGCAGGAGGCTCGAGTTCGTTATCGGAGATTTCGATCGGTTCGTCCATGTACTCGAGTGTGAGCTCGGGGGAGTCCTCCTTGACTGCTGCTGTAGCCACGACCTCAGTTAGTAAGCGTTCCGTTTTGATGTCCATCTTTGCGTCACGGCTGGCTGGCTTCTTGAGATATGTTGAGCACGTCTGCTTCCAGAGTTCGTCAGCCTTCCAGTGATGCTCGCATAGCTGAAGGAACCAGAAGTCGGCCTCAACAGAGGTGCGAAACCGTTTGATGATGTCCAAGTTTGTGTCTCGAAAGTTCGTCACCTTGATGCCAGAATCTTCTAGAGCTTTCCAGAATGCGAATGCATGGTTATAGAGGCGTGAGCGCAAGGACTTGCTTATTTGAGTACCAGTGTTGTCCTCCAGATACATCGTAGTTTTCTTGCTGTCTTCTTTTTGCCGCAGTGTAGTGTCTTCCTTGTCACGCTTCTGGTATTCAGTTTGCCGCCAGTATCTTACATCCGGGTAATCCTTTTGAAGAAGTTGTGGAAGCGCGAGAGTCGGAGAGACACCAGAGACTGGTGCGGCAAAGCCTGTTGTTGGTATGGGTAATCCTGGGGGGGGCGTTACGAATTGGAGGAGTTGCGGAACAGCTTGAATGAGTGCAATATATGCGTCACTACAGGGCAAATTTGTCACTGGTATAGTAAGCTTAATGTCTTTACACACCGTAGGACCATATATTGCGCATTACAAACCCTTGCTTCTTGCTCCAGCTCCATACAGCGGCGCATATAGTCCACCTGTCTTCCCATTAGGCCCGAGTTCGATGTCAGAGGTCGATAGGCAGTTTCAGCCACCCCAAGAGATGGATCTAATGGAAACGTCACTTCGAGATCTTGAGTTGAAGCCATAGATGGGCTGTTAGGTGAATATGGCAATGTTCCAGCCAGTTGCAATCCAGTCGGGCGCAGAGAACCAGATCCGAGTGTCCGTTGACCATGCTGATATGGAGAATGAGAGAAGCTGTGGCCAAAGCCCGACATACTAAGATATTATTGGAAGACGGTGTGAAGTGTGGTGATGGTGAGAGTGAAGATACTCAGGAAACGCGAGGCCAAACTCAACCATGGCCGTGTGAACTTCTATATATGGCATGTTGTATTCACTACTACTCTTCGTTGTCATCGTCTTCACTGGTATCTACGATGGCGACATTGTGACTGAGCTGCTCTACCATAAAATATTTCCCTGGTTTCATCAAATGTCCCTCCGCAAGGTCGATAACCGGCTTCCATTTATATGGCACCATTCCGATGACTGACTCCACTGATTTTGCATCAACGACGCAAATAGCTGTTCCTGTGGCGGGGAAATCACACACCCACAATAAATTGGATGAGTCTTCGAGTATGGTGGGATCAGGAGTTCCATATAGAGTAACCATCGCGAGGGAAAGGGTGAGGCCGTTCACATGAAACTTGAAGTAGTACATCACTTCAGCGATCCGAACAATGTTGTCGGCCATAAGCTTGACATTACGAGACCGACGTGGGACTTTGGACGTAAACTGCTCTACCCAAAGCGAGCGTGCCGTGTGACCATTTGGCAGTTGTAATTGTGCCCATCGAGTGACTCGGAGCTCCGGGATATTGTCATGATCAACTTGTATATGATCTAGATAAGTGCGAAGGGCCGAGGCTTCGTGTGAATCCGGATGCAAGAGATGAGATGTGTCTTCAGTTTTGTGAAGCAGTGTATAGCCGTCACCAATATCTTGACCTAGATGTGATGGACCAGTTTCACTTTCGACGAATCCAGGGACCAGCGCACGGAACGCATTGAGTTGGCACCGTAGAAGACTGCGTTGAGCCAAATTTGCGTAAGGATTTTGATGCTGTCGGATTTCGGCACCTAGATTACCAATTGTCCTTTCTAGAACCCACTGCGCTAGTAGGGCATTCGGTCCCAGGCGATGGGTTTCAGGTCTTCGGTGGAGAAGAAAATGGATAGACGGCCGAATAAAGTGTAATCGGTCCATGCGGCGTTGATAGTAAAGCAACTCGAAGTCCTGGCAGTAGTCGATAAGCAGCTTGTCCGCCGTTGATACAGCTTCTGAAGAGATAGAGCGCTGCGAGAGAAGGTGAAGTGCACGGACAAGTTTGCAGAAGTGTTTCCAGAAAGCATGTGGTAGAACACCATGAAGGAGGGCTGGACAAAGTGCGTAGACGTAAACAAGGTACTCCGAAGCCTTGAAACCACTTGATATCTTCTTTTCGGGATTCCGTGGTGGTCGCTCGATGCAATTAGGAAGATAGGGCCTTGCATCAGCAACAAGCTCGCCATGTTGTACCCAGGTATCTTTATCATGAAGGACAGCCCACTCCCAGTTCATGACACTGTCCGATGTGCTAACAAGGTCACTTTCACCGCGAAAAAGGCCGATGAGAAGGTCAGGTAGATTGAGCCCGTCGAGATGCATCATATCACCAGTGAAGCAAAAGGGTGGAGGGAACACGAGCTCGATGCCGAAAAAGATGGAGACGCCAGATAATCCAGAATCACGACGGCGACGCTCAAATTGAGTCGGATTGGGCGAGGTGATAACAGAGCGGAGATTGTCAAGGAATCGTGCTGCTGAACCGTTGGGAAGTGCTGCTATGCTTACATCGCCATGAGAATTTGCAGGAAGACGACCATTGGGGCGAAGGAGAGCAATAAAGTAGTGGGGTGCCCCTGGTTTGTGCCGTCCAGGAAGACCACAGAAGATTCGGCATGGGAATCTACCAAGATGGCCAACCCAGCGGGCGAGTTTAGCCAGTGCCACCGAATCGGCAGTGACAAAGACAAGGCGTAGTCGAGAGGAGCTTAACCGGCGCTGGCCACCATCCCAAATGCGAAGCCCACCTTCGTTTTGAATCGCGGCAAGGTGATAAAGTGATGGGAAGACGAAGGAATCTATGTTCTTCGGGGAGTCGGGCCCAGGAATCGATCCAGCAGGAAGAACGTAGCGAACCTTGTACAGCTTGTTTGGATCAAGGTTGAGGATAACCCAAATGTACAGCCAGCAGTCTGATTGCTTCATGCGGTAGAGCTGGGCGCTGTCCATGGAGAAAATCAGCAGAGTATCGTCGTTGGTAATGTCGCCGTTGATGACAGCCTCGAGATAATCGCTGCCGCACAGGAAATCATCATATACATCCAGTTTTCCACCGTTCTGACGAAGCCTTTCGAGCAGCTCGTCGGTACGCCTTTGCCGGTATCGCATATCATTTGCGCCTTCTTCCGAAGCCCATTGCGCTTGAATTTGTGGACCAATGGGATATGTGGTGAATGTCTTGAATGGATCGTGATAATGGTTTCGACGAGGATGTAGGCACTGGGGGCATTCTTCAAGCAACTTGTATAGACCTGTATAGGCGATGCAGCTGTTCGTGCACATGTCGTGCTTTATGGCATAGACGCCGCTAATGCGTTCCAGCTGGCGCTTGAGCTGATCCGCTGAAAGCATCTTGGTATCATCTGTATTGCGTTCGATAGCGGCGCAATTCCTTGTATAAACAGCCTGCGCTGCTGTGATGTTTGCCAAGAAGACATCCAAAGAGAACCGTAGGTTTTTGTCGAAATCTTCTTGGTTAACTGGCTGGGGATTTCGAAGGGCATCCAGTTGAGATGCTGTGAGACCAGAGTTATCCAGGGTGGCTTCACGAAGGAGTTTCAGCCATTCCAGCGACTGCTGAATATCAGGAATTTGAGATGTGGCAGGAAGTCCAGATCCTCGATCCAAAGTATCAGCAGGTGGAGGAGAACGAGGCGGCGAACGAGGCGGCGGTCCAGGAGATCGTGAATTAGGCGGCAATCCAGGCGGTGGTGAACGAGGTGGAAATTCAGGGGGCGGTCCAGGTGGTGCCGGTGAACGAGGTGGTGAACGGGGCGAAGAGGGACGAGGCAATCCAGGCGGCAATCCAGGGGGAGTACGAGGAGGAGGAGACCCTGGATTTCGAGAGCCAGATGGACCTGCTGTTGCTTCGTTCACTTCAACTCGACGTCGCTTTGCTGCGGGCTGTTCTGAACCATCCTGATCTAGCAATAATGCCAATCAGTATTGTCCAAACGAAACCGTGCGCATACACGTACCTCGAGACTGGGGAGCAACCCGTGCTATTGTTTCAGCTTCACGAAACTCACGATGTCGGGTGTAAGTTGAGGATGAAACTTCTTTACCTCCCTTACATCGGTGCTCACATGTACACACAATCATTGTGTAGCTGAATGAGGTTGATTTGACGTACATTGCCAATCGACACGGCAGTATGTACTTGCTAACCTGCTACAACCGATGACGCCTGGTACCAACCGTGTGAACTTTTCACAACCGACGGCAGCTTCCCGACTTTTGACTGGGCCTCAAGGTCCATGTCCTTTTCCTCTGTGAACGGTAAGTAGAAAGCCATATATGCGCCAGATAGACTTACCAGGTGACCATTCCACAATGCGAAGAAGACTGTCGGCTTCCTCATCGTTGAGTTCATTGTCTTTGTAGTTGCGCCAAAGGCGAACCATTCCAGCGATGTCTTTACTAGAGATCCCATGGGTATTTTTGAAACCCGGTCCACCAGGACAGGGCGATAAATGTGCTGGCCAGTTAATCATGGCGAATTGGTAGCGAAATGCGACATTGGCCCAATTAGTCCATGGAAAGGTTTTCAGAGGCTTTTTCGGTGCTGGATCATTGGCGTCCCTACTCTCAATCAGCGTGTCTATATTGTGTCAGTGACAATGAATGGTACATGGCAAGCGAACTTACTAGCAAGTTGTCGCAGAATCTCTGGAAGCACTCTTCGATCGCGATCTCGTTCACGTTCCCCGTTAGCTTTGATGGAAAAATCAATTTGATTCAACCAAGCTTCAGGTGCGGGTGCTAACGCCTGACGTCTTAGCCGCGTATTTGCCACACTTATAATCACATTGTCAGTACTTTCAAGACACTCGAGTGAATGAACGACGTACATCAGTTCTCCACGAATATCAGTGAGGGACTGATGGATATTACTCTGCATGTTGTTGTTGAGTTCTCTCATGTGAGGGGAGCCAAAGAAGACATTTTGCAGATCGCTGCCGCCCTTGTCCTTCGACAGCGAAAATACGAAGCCGATGGCGTGGACATCGTGGTTCAAAAATGCCCACTGAGACTGATTCAATGTATCAGTAAGATGCACACTCTATAATCCAGAACTTACGAGGTGCTGAAACTTGCTGGTGACTAGGTTTACAGACGCCCCAGCATTACCATCCTCTTACCTTTGCTTATTTGACTCCGCCTGCGCGCTTTCGTAGAACTTGCGGATGGGCTCAAAGTAATCAGCCAACGTAGTCTGGTCGTCCTTGGATGCGAGGAACTCATCATATGCGGGTTTGACAATACTCTTGGTGTACTCGGAGACCTTCACTGTATGCTTGTGAGGTACAGGCAAACTGCACAGAACACTGCGTGCACTTACTATCTGTTGGCTTCTTCGTTGGGCCATGCTCCCCATACCACGACTGATACATATTCCAATGATGGTCTTTCTTCGGGGATTCCTTGCCTTCCACGAGGTTGGTTGTGGCCGCGACAGACTTTTTTGCGCGAACTGCGAGCTCCAAAATGCTGTCAAGATACTGAGTTCTAATCTTCTGAGCTTCCTCCAGAGCCCAGCTGGGGAAAGGTCCACGTTTAGTACCACCCTCGTTATCTTCGCTTTCGTCCACCTCAATGTCGCGTTCATCACCGTCGTCGTTGTCGCTATCGTCGTCTGCATAAAGGCCAAACGTCTTCGATGACGTGTGATGCTTTTGACCAGTCGCTTGTGGTTGTTTGCCTTTCTCAGCAGCAGTATAATGGCGAGGCGAATCTTTGCGCTGGTGATTTGAGTCGTCTTCAAAGTCAGAGTCGTCGATAATTATTCGTTTGCGTCGACTACAAATTCTTGATGTAGGCTCCACCTCAAAGTCACTATCGTTGTTGCCCGCCGCATCCTTGCCAACCTCCGCATTGTTGTCGATGTATTCGTCGTCGGAAACTGGTGTTTGTTCGTTAGCGTCGTCGTTGTCAAACAGGCTATCAACTGTGTGAACCACAGACACAGCCGCGCGATCCTGAAGTCGCCTAGCACGGATACGGTCCGCCAAGTCACCGTCATACTCCAATGGAGCATCATCCTTGGGAGTGGCATCGGGATCATGTCTGACTATGGGACGAGGCTTGACTCGCTGAGGAACGGGAGGAGCTGCAACCACGGTGGAATTATTGGGGCCGACAGCAGTGTTGTCGCTGGAATCGTCAGGATCTGCGAGACCTGTATCTGTAGCAGCATTGGCCAGGAGGTCGGCGTCAATAGGAGGTGGTGTGGCTTCAGGGGAATGTGGCTTGGAAATTGGTGGATGGGGCGGGGCATCGGTGGCCTGAGGGGAATTTGGCATAGAGATCGGTGGAGGAGGGTTGCCGATGGGATCTGCACTGCACTCCGCTTCCAGTCTAATGTTTGGTTCACCGACCGCTTGGGCGACAGCGTCAACACGAACATCTGTTCCAAGATCGCCACTCTCGCTATCTCTAGCATTATTCACAACCGACGCAGCTGGCTCGTTCGGTATAGCACCGCCATCAACAAGGCTGGCAATGGATGTTCCATCCAATCCCTGGTCACCCGAAGCCTGTGATTCATGAGGTTTCTGAGAAAGTTAGCTACGAGCCAATAATGGGAGTTGTGGAGCGTACTTGAGCATTGCGACACTTCTTGGGTTTTGCACCCGAAGGCTTCGCTTTCTGACTCCGTTGTGTGCGAGCAGGGTCTGCCTCCTAAGAGAGCAATGGTCAGTGGAGACATTTGGTGCGTAGATGAACTTACCTTGACAGGCTTCGCCGCCTTTCTGGAGTGAGTCGTTTTCGCTGGTTCCTCGTCAATGTGGCGGCCTACATGTGACCGAGTCGTGCGAGCAGGTTGCGTAGCTGGCGCCACATCCTTTTCCAGCGCTTTCTTCGAGCGGGTTGCGGGGGGCATGGGGATCAATGGAGGCAATAATAGAGAGCAACAGGAATTTAACCTGTAAGATGTGGCAAAATGCCACAATATCAGTTACCTACCGCAAGGTGCGTCCTTTATTTGGCCCTGAACACTACATACCCAATTAGGGGATCTAGAAACTTCAAACTCAGCTAACGCATCGTCACAACAAGTATAATTCGCAAGCATTAGATTGTACAACAGCACTTTCGATATGTGGCAAAATGGGGCGCGTGTCGGATACCAAGAGGACACCTATGTCATCTTCTTCTGCAACCTCTTCTTCGTGTTCACAGGCCATTTCCCGACCTTCGAAGACCCCGCCGAGTTCATCGCCTTTCGAGATAGCGGGGGACGATGGGTGCACGGGCGAAGCGATCGAAGAAAGATTGCGCGAAGAACGTTGCACAGTTACGCTCCAAGCTCTCGACATCAATGGAGGTAGACATTGTTGTGGCAGGCCCGCTAATGGAAGTAGGTACGCCGCACCACGAAGACATCAACTTCGCCAGCTGCAAGATGTAAACACGGCGCTCCTCAATCGTGGGTGCAGCTAAGCCTCTGAATCCATCGGTATCGCTGATTGTAATAAAGTCGCCCCCCTCTAGTCCCAGCATCCACTCCGGGAAGCACGACGACAGTAGCTCGTCACGGGGCTTCGAGCGTCGAGACGAAGGAGGGGCCTGATGCATGTATTCGTCTAGGGCTCGCAAGTCACTTCGAAAGTTTAGTTCACACAAACGATACAGCTCCGAGCGCGCGATTTTGGTGCTGGGAAGGGAATCCAGGGTGATGGTTTCGCCGTAGAATTCCGCAGTGTTTCGACTATGCACGCTGAACTGGACTTTGCTGCTCGTCGCCCAGTCGCGAAGCAACTTCGTCATCTCTTCGCTGCGTTGCGCTGCTCCACTGTTTTCTTTGAAGGACATGCGCTCCTTGAAAGCTAGCAGTAGCAGTTCCCGCCACTGCGGCGAAGACAGGCGTTTGAAGTGAGCGGAAGATTGTGCAAGGCAGATGACGTCCCCGAAATTGTGCCAAGTTATGAAGTACGAACAGACACGCGACGGAGCTCCTTGCTCAGGTGGAATGAAAATATGAGGGTCGGGGAACCTATATGCATTATCGCCGGGGACCCATATATCGACAACGCGATTGGAGCTGGTGTTTACCAACTTCAGCGCCGACGACCATGCAGGAAGCATGGGTGGCCAGAAAGGATGGTTGTCCTCGGTGAATTTGAGTAGATCTGTCTTGACAATGGAGATGCGAGGCTTTTCTACGAAGGTAAGATAAGCTCGTAGCCACAATATTTAAAGTCAAGCTTACTTGTGGTGTGAGCACGACTTGCGATACACGTGGAAGCCTGTGGTGGGGGAGGAGGCAGAACAAAATCTGTCTCTGACTCGGATTTGGAGAAGTGCTCTCGGCTATACTGATAAATCGCGTTATACTTTTTGAGGCTGCCGGAGGGGCCAACGAAAACCGAGTGAGATACACCGGGGAATGGCTGTACGGGGAGCGAACTGCCCAAATTTTGCATTGACACCAGGGCCTTAATGCGAACCTTGGAGGAGAACTCAGAGAGGTCTCGAATAAGCCAAACGGGAACACCGGTGGTTGCAAAATCCTCGGCAACTTGGACATCGTAAGTGATGGAGCCGAGGAATGGATGCGGAGTCGGGAATTTGCGTTCAGCCGATGCGTGAGTTGAGTTGAGATTTCGTTTGACGAGGAGCATGTAGTCAACGTACACTCGAAGGTCGAGATAACGTCATTGGAATTCAGCGACCATGAAAATGACGTTTGGAACGGTGCTCGTGAAGTTGGAGAGACAATTGAACCAAATCTGTAGTTGATTTACGAGAATGTTGACCCAAATCTCATTGCTACTCGACAGAAGCGAAGTTTTCTCTTTTTCGAACCTTCCGAGCAAGTCAGTGAGGCATTGCTGAAACTGCGCGAGACGGGGGTCCGGAATGGTGAACATATTGTTGACGGCAAGGTCCGCCTTCAGCTCTGAGACAGTGGGAGTCCACCAGAGAATTGACAACGGGTCAGATTGTTCCTTCACAGGCTTCAGCACACAGGCGTGGTGGCAATAAACTCGCTGGTACAGCTGGGGACATCTGAAAGGATCGTCCGGACCCCATCGTCCGTCTTCTCGCAGTATGACATTTTGCTGCGGCGACAAGAGTGGTTCTGGGATTTCAGTGACATTCGGAGAGGTGATGAATTGGCAATACTGGGGGATTAGGGCGCCAACGAGTCCGTCCCAGGGCTGGAACGCTTAATGAAGAGAATTCAGACCTGACTCGTCTGCATGATGCAGAAACTCACGTATGTGTTTATCCCAGAACCGGAACGCCGTCAACTGATTTGGCTTCGCCAATATTTCGTCGGGGGTGATCACTACAAATATGCTGGTAAGAGACGGTACGAAGGTATATATTAAGTTAGTGTACGCGACATGATCTACTAGATACAGAGGAGGTGAGATACTGAGACGATGAGAGAAGTGCATGAAGTACATTAGCGTCGAATTAAGGAAGTAAGAGTTAGTTGGAGAACTTACTTGCTGGAAACATCACGGTGCCGGAAGCGAGGAAATGAGTAACAGTAGGAGTGCGCGAAGACGATGCTCCATCGTCGCATAGAAGTACGGTCGCAGGAGGCTTGCCAACGCACTGGCGGGCAGCAAAAGGAGGGTGCGCGCTGCGATAGAGCAGTTGCCCGTGTAAAAACGTCGCTCCTCGATCCACGCTACGAACGGTGACCACCGGGGCCAAGCGCTGTAGATGAAACGAGGCCCCAGTGACTGCCAGAGTCAAGTGGGGGTGCGGTAACTGCCAGAGTCAAGCGCAAAGCGAAGCAGTCCAAGGCCGATGATTGAACAGTGCCGACCAGCGCAGACAATGGTAGGGATGGAGAAAAGTCACTCCCCGATCCACGCTACGAACGGTGACCACCAAGGCCAAGCACCATAGATGAAACGGGGCCCCCAGTGACTGCCAGAGTCAAGTGGGGGTGCGGTGACTACCAGAGTCAAGCGCAAGTGGGGAATATGGAGGAAACACTCACTGTTGTGGTGTTGTGAGCATACTAATGGTTACGGGCATGGCGCTTACCAGAGAATCTAGAGATGAGGCGGGCGTCGGGGTGGCGGCCTTGGCAGTGTGGACGTTGACAATGGAGGGGTGTGGACAGAGGGCGGTGGTGAGGAACAAAGGCAGTCACTTGCCGTTATCTCCCGATTCCGCTTCATTCCGAGGGCGCTTCGGGTCACATGCGCGTCAGGTGCTTTTTCCTGGGCGTCACGGCAGAGCTGGGCACTTACCGTCACATGCTCTGATCCTGATCGTTCCGAAGCGCCGTGTCGTGGAATTTCGCTAAGTCCCTCCATCCTCCCGACAACCCTCTGCTCCTCGTCGTCGATCCCCGCTCCTTCTTGCTTTGCGCTTGACTCTGGTAGTCACCGCACCCCCACTTGACTCTGGCAGTCACTGGGGCCTCGTTTCATCTACAGCGCTTGGCCCCGGTGGTCACCGTTCGTAGTGTGGATCGAAGAGCGAATGTTCATCGTTGTCCCCATCGCGGGCTATCACCTATATCTCCAACATACAAGCTCGCTCTGCGCTTGACTCTGGCAGTCACTGCGTGTAGAATGGGAAGAGGATCGCAGGTTGTCCTTCTCCCCGGGCCTCATCCTTGGTGTTAGCTTTCTCCGATATGTCCATGTCGTCGTTGTTGCCAGCAGCTCTTGGTCGCCGCCCTCGCAGTTGTCCCCAGGTTGCAGCCATCGTGCCTCTCAGCGCGATTGCAAACCAGATTGGCGAGCACCCGCAACTCTCAGGTAAAGTGACATGTGCTTAAGATCATTTATCTATGAATTGACGTGTATCGTACCCTTGAACTCGCAATTAATCACTAGTTGATACCATGTACTTTGATACTTCAAATCTGAATGATTTCCCCCGCATCTGTGGAACCGACGCACCTTTCCCAATTAGCACGGAGTCGGCGTCCCAATTAGGCAATCGTCGGCCTTGGTGTGGCTGTTGAGTGTGGCTTTCGCCACATCTGTTGCCTCTTACATTCGAACCATCATGCGACGTCTAACAAAAAAGGGGAAAGAGCGAGCAAAGCAGCAAGTCGACGGCCAGGAACCTGCGACCACTGACTATTCACTCGTTCCGTTGACGAAGCCCAACCACCATCGCGCCAAACAAGATCTTCCTCCTCTCGTCCACCTTCACGGAGGGCTGGTCATGACACAGTCATTTAACTTGCCAAGTCGACCGAACCAATCAGGCTTTGTTCTGGGGTTGCGGCGTTCAATTGCAGGAAGGGACAACTCCCCATCTAAGCCTTCTAATTCCTCGGCTGAGCCACCCGATAACGAGCATGATCATGATTTCGGCAATATCGATTATGGTGTCTTCTCCACGACCGCTTGGACTCCTTCACGTTCACGACATCGCGTACGCCGAGAAAGTCAATGGACAACCTGGTTAACGAAAACGATACCATCCATTCGCGATTCTTACCTGAATTTATTATGCCAAACGAAGTCCTTGCGTAACTACCCTCCCGAACCCGTCAAGCATGTCTGCAAATGCGAGAGAGCTCAGTGTCGAGCGTTAGCGGTGACGGTCGTCACTTTCACTGGTAAGTAGATATACATTCACCTATCCACTGAATGTAGAGCTCATCAAGTAATAGAAGTAACGAGGCTGGATCTGACAATTTGCCCGTGCCGACCTGCTGCTCGGCAACTCGTAGAGTCTGGGTTGTTCCCTTGCGCGCCTGTGCACCCTACACTAGCTGTCGATATACGTGTGCTTGAATTTGTCGCGCGACTGTTTGTTCAGCTTCCTCCGAACAACACAGCTTGGTGCGCGGCTTTGGAATCATTCCTGCAATACCAAGGGTACACACTCGCAGGCAAAGTAAGTCAAATGAGGAAGACAATACTGTATACAAACTGATAGTCCCATTGCAGGATCCGTTGCGACGACGTTTTGGGAATGCACTGCAGTTCTATCATTGTCTCAAGGACTCAGTAGTAATTGCACTGGACAAGATCACGACATCTGTTCGTAGTCCTGACGAGGCTGGGACAGATACTCAAGACCAAGAAGACGCACCACATGTAGATACTGCCGAGTCTGATGCCGAAGAAAGTCCATTCATGGCGTCGCCCCTGGCCCAACCAGTCCGTTCGACACCCAGAAATCGTGAGAAGTGGCGTCGTGGCGAAGTCGACGAAGATGAAGATTATGATGGATCGCCCTTTCCAGATCCCCCTGAGCGTGTCAGACCGAGTGAGTATCTTCGGGCAAGATGTCCTTGCTGCTTTGGTGGTGTATTCCCTAGGGAAGGACTACAAGGGTGAGTCGGTATGCATTGATTCAGTCGTCTTTCTAACGTGCAACGTACTAGACCAGATGCATTGGTGTCCCTCGATGCATGTTTCACCCAAAAGCGCCGGCAAAAAGACCGTGACCCGTATTTAGGCCATCCCCGCACGGTCTTCTTACCTGAGAAAGATGTTGATGCCACGGAGTCATACGTAGAGTCGATCAGGTTATCGGCATCCCGTTCCCGCAAGCGGCGGCGACAGGATGATGACGATGAAGATAAAATTGAAGATGGTATGCCGATCTCTAACGCTGTACTTGCAGGCTGCGAGAAAAGCTTTACTGCAGCCGACGATTCACGGATGAAAGCCAGCACCCAATTCTTTGGATGTACGGCCCTGATGGGGCTCATATGTCGACACGACCGAGTGCTCTGGTTGGTCAACATGTCGTCGGCAGGCGAGAAACAACATTACGCAATTGCTCTTCTGGAAACCTTGTTTCAGCATTTACCGCATACCTTCTCAATTGGTGTACTCTATGACATCGCTTGCCAGCTCCACCGCAGCTGTCTTAAATTCGGCTTCCTCAATCGTTACCTCAATTGGATCAGCTTCGGGATATCGGTCTTCCATGCGTTTGGGCACCAGTGGCCTTGTCAAGTGGCTTATCATCCTAGGAAAGTAGTCGGCTTTGGGCTGACGGACGGCGAGGGTTGTGAGCGCTTTTGGTATTCAATTAGTGGATTGGTTGCCTATCTCCGTGTATGCGGTGTAAGTGATTTATATTGCAGTAATTATAATAAACCTGATGAAAGCGGCTACAGTATCATCGACGTCTATACACTCTGAACACGCAGGTCGCACATAGCTCTCGGCATAGCCTACTGAATTTAGGCCATTGGTTGGTCAGGAAGCGGATGCTTTGTTTAAATAAACGGGCTGAAGCTGAAGACGTGTTGGAGGATTGCGCAGAAGAGGAAGATTATTTACGCAGTGAATGGAAAGCTCAGGTCACTCATCAGACGAAGCCTTTACCTCGACAAGGTGCAAACAAGGGGAAGACCGCCGTCGAAGAAGTTCTTCGTCTATCGAAGGCACTTGAAGTTACCGCGAAACGGTTGTCTCGATTAGAGAGTACACTAACAACCTCTAGTGTGACTGATTATGAGTACACCCAGGCAGAGCTTCAGTTGGAAACTGCACGGGTAGAGTGGAAGAAGACTCAGGAGAAGCTACGAGTCAAACGGAAAGCCCTTGGTGTCTCAGATATTGCCACGTTGAGCACGCTGCTTAACAACCCGTACATAGCAGCACGTCAGAATGCCATCGCTGTGAAAAAACGTCTTCGAGAAAGGCTTCAGCACCGAAAATTCGAGTTGGATCCACTCGAGCGAGCACATAGACGGAAGACTTTGGGTAAGTCTACATATTACATTCAGACTACATACTGATACGGTATTATCTAGATAAAAAAGCTCACCGCCAGACAGAGGATGCAGTAAAACGTTGCGAACCCACGATTGATAAACTTGCACGACAGTATAACAAACTTTGCGATGATATGGAATCATTGATCAAGGCAAGGAAAGCGCCACGAGGCGCTCAAGCACCGGCGAAAATTGACACAAAAGGACTATACTCTCTCGATGTGGACGATGACATTTGGCAGGACATTGGTCTGCAGGATGATGATCAAGCTTCCACTGAACCACCAGCCTGGCTAAGTTCGGATTCAGTCCGAGAAGGAATCAAAAGGATGCTCGCAAAGGATCGATGTGATGAGGAAGACACCTGTCTGATTCATGAACGATGTGCTTTGCAAGAGTGGCTATCCGAGGAATGGTTGATTAATGAAAAATGCATTGAACTCTCAAGTAAGTTATCTTAATTCATGTGACCAGTAAATATTAACTGGGCATTCATAGAGGATGAAAAAGCAACTCATTATCAGTTCATCCAACGACGTGATGAACTTATTGCCATTTGTGCACTTTGGCAAATATCTGTCAATGATATGAGTGTTGGCAATAATGAACCCCCACCATGGGGTCCATCGAAGGAGGAGATTCTTGCTGCTGATATTGGGTGCAATACAGATAAAGTTACTTGTGTTGATTTTGATGATGACACTAGTGATAATGAGGTAGAGGAAGAAGATGCAGATCCTACTTACTTTGCAGCATTAGATGCAGTGAATATGGCAGATGCATTCCGTACAGATACTGTTGCTGCAGAGTTAGATATTGTGGATGATATTGATGATCCATTTCAGTAGATATTGTATTATGATTGTACTTATACTTGGTGTTAACAGAGTCTGAAATGTACTAAAGTATGATGTGTGATGGGACTTGAAGTGATAAACAGGGAGTTTCCCTGTTTGTACTTAAGGATATATGTAATGAAATCAAAAGGTGACAGACAATAACTGTCATATGATAATATGTAATGAAACTCAAGTAATAAACAACAAGTGTGATGAATATCTGCATGGTAAGAATGAGTTCCTTCATTAGTTACCCACAAGACCAATGACCTTGACATCAACATTATACTATGGACTTGAGTGATTTTGAATGTATGTGGGGCATGCCCGATGTGAATGAACTTGTATGATGGGCATGCCCAATGTGTTTGAACTTGCACAATGGGCATGCCCACAGTCTTGGGCATGCCCGATGTGTGTAAACTTTCACAATGGGCATGCCCACATTCTTGGGCATGCCCCACGATTTCTACCTACTTAGGTGTAATATTCCCCTATAGGTAATTACACCTGTATAGGTATAATATGGTGTATGCCTAAGGTGGAAACAAACCCATGACAAATATCACATATTGAAGTTGGTTCCACGGGGAGCGCTCAATGCTCCGCTGGAGCAAAGCGGTATTGTAAGGGTGGAACCCTTCCGTTCCGTGTATTCCGGTTTCCCCTATCTCCTATCGACTCCTATCCGACTCCTCGGACTCGCTCGCACATGACTCGGACGTTACGGACCCGCATCGGGACACACGTGATAACGGATCAAACATCTCGGACCGACGTTTCGTATCTCTTTTGTTTCGGACTCTAATACTTTGATTATCTTATCCCCATTACTCGTTCTTCGTACCTTTCGTCTCGGATCTTTCATACATTTGATTATCACTTAGCTACAAATACTCCTGTACTCGTAGTTAGTAAATTCAGCTTGCTTTTCCCCCCCACATCGAGTCAGAATCTAAGAAGTCCGAAGCTTTCTCCTCTTCCGTTGTCAGAGTTCGCCGTTGTCCGAGTCCGAGTCCGATCCGAAGCCAGTCTCTCCTGCCGTCCTTATTCATTCTCCTGCCATCCTCGTCGTACTATCCGAGGCCGAGTTGTCTGTTCCGCGTCCGAAGCCATCCGAAGCCATCCGAAGCATCCGACGAATCCAAAGTTTCTTATTCACTTGTTCCCACTCTCGGACTCATCGTTCTCACACTTAGTTCACTCGGGTGTCGCACGGACTTGTCCTGCCGGAGGCGGACCCTCGCATTTTCATTAGACTATTTACTAGTCTACACGTACATTCACTACTACATTCTGGAGCCCACCGCGAGGGTTTAAAGTTCAAGACACCCCCCCCGTTTCACCGTCACCTAATCTACCTCTTCCGTCATTGAATTCGAATTCCCTCCCGATCCTCTCCACGACATATTTCCGGAAGGTCCGACGCAGCGGGCTATCAACTTCCTCTTTGAGAAGACATCCGCATATTTCCCGTTCAAAATAGTCCGCTCTTGGGTTCCCGATCCGGACACCGTTGTTTGGCAGTTCGCACTTACCGGACGCCCAGAATCCGAACATCCGAGTATCCTATCACGCCCTAATCCTCCGTCACTCCGACACAGCCTGTTCTATAATCCAGCAGCAGCCTTTCACCGAGCAACTCCGGAGTCAAACGACACTACGTCCGGGACACCGTCTTCACTCACCGACTCATCCGAAAACCTTCTGCCCACTTCTACCCCTTCGCCTATTCCTCCTCCTACGATGGCCACAACTATGCCCGTCCGCGGTCACCATACCGCTCTGAAGTTCAATGGAAAGCCCGAAGGACTCCATCGCTTCTTCTCCGAAGTGGAGTACCTCGCTGCCCGTGCTCAGGTCGAAGGCCGGGATCTCATCCGAGCTACAATCGGATATCTCGACGACTCCGACTGGGAGATCTGGCGCAGCAGTGGCGATGCAGCCGACGGAGACGACTGGGAAGCTTTCAAGACGTGTATTGGGAAGCTCTACCCCGGATCGGATAACGAACGACGATGGCGTCCGTCCGATCTCTCCACAATCGCTGCTCTCCAGTCCCAGACCCCGATGCTCACAAAGGACGATCTCGGAGTCTATCACAGAAAGTTCCTCGTCCCTGCCAACTGGCTTCTCTCCAAAAATAGCGTCTCCACCCAGGATGTCGGACGCGACTATCTCGCAGGGTTCGATCCGAGCACCCGTCAAAAGATCAAGGACAGATTGGCGATGGTCCACATGCAGCATCATCCGGACGATCCTTACACGATCACGGAGATCTATACGGAAGCGAACTTCATTCTCGGGACTTCGACTCCGGCGACCCTCACCACCTCTCCGACATCTCCGACTGTGAGTCCGACGGCTCCGGCTCCGGTCAAAACCGAATCCGCTGACATCCGTGCCCTGCAAGCTATGATGCAGCAATTCATGACAATTCAGCAATCACATCCGCAGTATCCTCCTCCCCCTCCGCAATATCCGTATAATCCGAACTCATTCTATCCGTATCCTCCGCCTCCGACCGCCCAAGCATACGCTTATCAGCCCGTCCCTCCCCAACAAAACTATCAGTATCCGTCTCAGCCACCCCAGCCTTCCCAAACTCAGCAATCACGTCCTCCTCCTCCTCCGGCGCCACAAGGGACTGATCCGAGACCTCCCCGGAAGTGCCACTTCTGTCATTCCCTCTACCACACGATGGGTTCGTGTCCGGATGCTGTCCGATACGAACGGAACGGATGGATCGGCCGGAACGAAGAAGGCCGATGGATGGTGCTCCCGAGCAGAGAGACTATCAATCGTTCCTTCCCCGGAGACTCGTTCAAAGATCAGGTCGACAACTGGATGAGAGCCAACAACAGACCGCAGGATCGCGATGCGCCTCCTCACCAGACCGTCACTCCCACTGCCACGGGTTCCGGAGTAGCGTCCGCGAACATGGTCGAAGTTAGCACCTTCCACTATACCGAGTCCGAAGAGTCCGAGTCTCGGGCATTTATCGAGGAGCTTCCGAGCCCGTTTGATCTGGAGGAAGAAGAGAAAGAGGAGATCTTCTTGCAGGTTCTCATGCAGCGGATGCCCGAAGTCGCGAAGAAGTACACTTCAGCTCAGAAGAAGAAGGACGTCCGTTTCTCCGAGCCGCTCGAAACGACCCCGAGCACTCCGGCGAAGGCTCCGTCCGAAGCACCCCTTCCTCCTCCGATTCCGGTTCCCTTCCCTTCCACTTCAGCCCGATCCCAACTAGCCGAAGCCATCGAGACCGGCCGCACGACATATCGTCCGAACTATCGGGTTCAGTCGAACATCGAGAATCCGAAGGTAGCCTCCGATGTCCTGGAACGCGCCCTCAACACCACGCTCACGATCACGCAACGGGAACTCTTCGCCCTCTCGTTCGATGCTCGGAAAGGACTTCGGGATCTCATTTCGTCAAAGCGGGTCTCTACGGAATCCAACTACGCATCCGTGAACATGGCCACGTGCTACGATGACCCCGAGGACGTTGTGGAAGTTCTGATGTCCGCAACCCGCGATCCGAACAAGGAATGCATTGTCGCAGCTCCGACCCAGTCACTCCGGATCATCCGGCCTATCTTCAACGATCGGTACGAGGTCGAATGCATCCTGGACACCGGGTCCCAGATCATCGCCATGCGCCGCGACGTCTTCGACAATCTCGGACTTCTCATCGACATCGACAAGTTCATCACCATGGAATCCGCGAACCTATCCTCGAATCAGACCATCGGACTCGCGCACAACGTGAAGATGTCTCTCGGACCCGTCGATCTCTACGTCCAGGCTCAGATCGTGAACGACGCCCCTTACGAAGTACTTCTCGGACGCCCCTTCTTCTGTCTCACATCCGCCGTCACCCGCGACTACCCCGATGGTCGTCAGGACTTGACCATACACGATCCGAATTCCAGCCGCCGTTTCCTCATCCCCACTTTCAAAAGAGTTCACCGTTCCAGAGAGCCTAAGGAGCATTTTTAGATGCCGTCGAGGAACCCGCGTGGCGAGACGAATCCTTTATACCCCCGTTCTACTCCTCTCTTATGATCACACTGTCCGATTCCGTTCCTCCCTCCGTTCCATTCCGCTGCATTACTTATCCGAAAACACTTTTATATGATACATCTCCTTCCGTGTCCGATCCATCACTTCCGCTTCTGTCTGTCCCCCCTTCCATGAACCGAAAAAGTACATATAATGTTCCGCATGACTCCGTTCCCGATCCGATGACTCCGGTGTATACTTGTGACCCCGCACCCGTACCTAATACTCATTCTTCTTGCACGTATGACGATTTGCCTGATGCGCAACGGATCTCTACGGGTCTTGTTGATATCATCGAAGATGGCATTACTCGGAGTGCTTCTTATTTTGATATTCCCCTTTCCACCACTACGTCCTACTCTACCTTTACATCTTGGTTTACCCCTTCCGACTCCGATGCCACTCCTCCCTCGTCCGATGACTCCGCTCCGACTCCGACCGCAGAAGTCTTCGCAGCAACTGCCCGGATGCCGACATACGGAAAGAAGCCCTACCGGAAGGTCGCCAATCGCACAGTCCCTGTCTCCACTACGCTTCCGGAACAGTATCGGATTGTTCGACGTGAGCCGCCCGACATCTTAGCCGACCTTCTACCCCTTCCGACTCAACCGCCCGACTTCACTCCGGGACTCCGGTACACTCAGGAACGCGCTGACAAGCAGGCTGTCGACCCGGATAACTGGCTTTCTCCCGAGGAAGTCAAGCTGGCGCACTGGTTCATCCGGACTGACGAGGACGCCTTCGCATGGTCCGAGGATGAACGAGGCAAGTTCTCTGACGAATGGTTTGATCCTGTAGTGATGCCTACTATCGAGCATGTTCCCTGGGCACTCCGAAACATTCCCATTCCTCCGGGCATCTACGACGAGGTCGTCCGTGTCGTCCGAGACAAAATCAAGTCCGGAGTCTACGAGGAGTCCAGCTCTTCTTACCGGTCTCGCTGGTTCTGCGTTCTCAAGAAGGATGGGAAGTCTCTCCGTCTGGTCCACGATCTTCAGCCTCTCAATGC
Organism: Sanguinoderma rugosum; assembly: GCA_017499575.1. Lineage (NCBI taxonomy): Eukaryota > Fungi > Basidiomycota > Agaricomycetes > Polyporales > Polyporaceae > Sanguinoderma > Sanguinoderma rugosum. Next base: position 3,011,083 of record VTPW01000005.1, on the reverse strand, counting down.
CGCTACTATCAAGGACGCCTCTATTCCGCCTCGGGTCGAGACTTATGCCGAAACCTTCGGAGGCCGATCTTGCTACGGTATCTACGACTTGTTCGTCGGATTCGACCAACGGAAGCTCTCGGAAAGCTCGCGCGATCTCACAACATTCCAGACACCTCTCGGAGCCAAGCGTCTCACCGTCATTCCTATGGGCTTCACCAACTCTGTCCAGATTCAGCATGGCGACCTCACCTTCATCATGCGCGACGAAATTCCCCATGTCACTGATCCGTACATCGACGATTGCCCTGTCAAGGGTCCGCGCACTCGCTATGAACAACCCGATGGTTCCTATGAGACCCTCCCCGATAATCCGAACATCCGACGCTTCGTTTATGAACATATCGCGAACATGCATCGGATTGCTCACCGGATGAAGAAGTTCGGCGGAACTTTCTCCGGAGTCAAGCTACGTGTTTGCGTTCAGCGTGCATCTATTGTCGGACACATGTGCACTTACGAGGGTAGAGAACCCGACGACGACAGAGTCCAAAAGATTCGCGATTGGCCCGTACCCGAGAACGTCACCGACGTCCGGGGTTTCCTGGGTACCATCGGAGTCATGCGTATCTTCATCCGAGACTTTGCGAAGCATGCTAAACCACTTGTGCAGTTGACCAAGAAGGATATCGACTTTGTCATGGGTCCGGACGAACTTGCTGCCATCGACACTTTGAAGAACCTCGCCATCACTTCCCCCGCACTCCGAGCTATCGACCATTCATCCGATCGCGAAGTCATACTGGCCGTCGACTCTTCCACCGTGGCCGTCGGATTCATTCTCTCCCAGATGGGCGCCGACAACAAACGCTATCCGTCTCGTTTCGGGTCTATCACTTGGAACGACCGCGAATCCCGCTATTCCCAATCCAAAATCGAGCTCTACGGACTCTTCCGGGCTCTTCAGGCCACGAAGCTTTGGCTCATCGGAGCTCGCAATCTCACTGTCGAAGTCGACGCAAAATATATCAAAGGTATGATCAACAATCCGGACATCGTTCCGAACGCCGCGATGAACCGCTGGATCGCCGCCATCCTTACCTTCTCCTTCAAACTCAAACACGTTCCCGCTCGGGATCACACTCCGGCCGATGGCCTTTCACGACGAAGAAGAGCCGAAGAAGACCCGGTCCTTGTAGAAGATGTTGAGGGTTGGATAGACGAAGCTTGTGGTTTTACTTTACAGGTTCACTCGGACGGCGATCCCTCCGTCTCTCGGGTTGCTCAAAACCGTTTTCGGGGTCATCTCGGATCCCTCGTATGCACCTTCATCTATGACGAAGACTCTGCTGGATTCCACGACTCCGATGACTCCGACGACATTCCCCAGACTCCGAAGGCCGCGGATAAAGACACACAGATGCTGGAGATAGAAACTTTCCTCCGGACTAGCAAGGCACCCGTCGGACTCACTGAACCCGCCATGCGCAACTTCGTCCGACAAGCGCTCAACTTTTTCTACCGTGATGGCAAGCTCTGGCGCAAGGATAACCACGGGAAGCATAAGGTCTACATTCATCCGGGCCGCCGACTCTATCTTATCCGGGCTGCTCACGACTCTCTCGGACACAAGGGTATCTTCGTCATCCGGACTCGCCTCCTTGAACGATTCTGGTGGCCCTTCCTCGACCACGACGTCCGCTGGTTCGTTAAGACTTGTCACCAGTGTCAGATCCGCTCCAGTTTCAAACTACACATTCCGCCGACCCCGACAATTCCCCTTTCCCTTTTCCGCCGCGTCCACATCGACTGCATGGTTATGCCTTCCGTCAACAAATTCAACAAAATCGTCCACGCTCGGTGTGCTCTTACTTCTTATCCGGAGTGGCGCGCACTTCGCCGGGAGACCGCGGAGACACTAGGCTTGTTTATTTTCCAGGAGATTCTATGCCGCTGGGGCGCCATTGAAGAACTTGTGACGGATAACGGTACCCCGTTTGTGAAGGCAGTCGAATATCTCGCAGAAAAGTATGGCATCCGACACATCCGAATCTCTCCGTACAACTCCCAAGCCAACGGACTCGTCGAGCGCAGACACCGGGACGTTCGGGGTTCACTCCTGAAGACTGCGGATGGCAATGAGAAGAAATGGGTTGAAGTCGCACCATCCGTCTTCTGGGCTGAGCGTGTCACCATCTCCAAAACCTCCGGAATGTCTCCCTACTACATGGTACATGGCATCGAGCCTCTCTTTCCGTTCGACCTCCACGAAGCCACCTATCTCGCCCCTCCTCCCGATACCACTCTCACCACAGAACAACTGATCTCCATGCGCGCCCGACAACTCCAAAAGCGTCCGGACGATATCGAACGTATGCGCGAGAAAGTTATTCGGAGTCGGATTGCCTCCCTTGAAGAATTCGAACGTCGGTTCGCCCGGACGATCAAGGACTTCAATTTTCTTCCCGGACAGCTCGTTCTTGTTCGAGATAAGAAGATAGAAGGAGACCACTCGCTCAAGCATATGCCTCGCTACATGGGACCTATGATTGTCGTCCGACGCACTCATGGCGGATCCTACGTCCTTTCCGAACTGGATGGCTCCGTCTCAACTCTACGTTACGCAGCATTCCGCGTTATTCCTTACTACGCCCGACACCGCCATCTCCTTCCCGTTCCCCATACTCCCGACCCCGACGACTCCGACGATTCCGAAGACCTCCCGGAACCTCAGCCCGCTGTGAACGTCGCCGGACTACAAAATATGATGAAAGACCGAGTTTTGACGCCTTCGCGGCAGCCTAACCGTCTAGTACTCTAAAATTTTTTCCACCCAGACCAGGGCTCGCCCTGTGTTGTATACCAGACTTCGGTCACTTTCCGTCTCTCATCTCTCACCTCTCTCATTTATCCGCTCCTATCCGATACTTATATTCTACTCCCGTAGTCTCGTACATGCCTTCCGAAGACTCCGGTGTTCCTTTCTGTCTCCGAGTGCTTCGGACTCGTTCGGTTTCACGCTGCGTCCTTGTTTTTTTTTCTTTCACTTATGATCGCTCACTTAATCTCTCGCTTGTTCCAAGAAATGCTGTTTAAGTTCTATCTATGTACTGTCAAAAATCTTCCGATGGGCCAAGCACCCTTTTCCTTGTTCCCTCCTTCTCCCTTCTCACTCCCCATCATACTCCGCGCCTTCTTCTCTTCGCCTATCCTCTTCCCGTTCCTCCGCGTCAGCCGCATCCGCCCGTTGTGCATCGTCAAGCTCCCTCCGCAGGATCAGCGCTGCGAAGCTCCGTGTCGCTGCGGCCCGGGTGCTCTCCGCGTCTTCCATTGCTTGCCTCAGCGCGGCGATTCGGGCATCCATCGACGACATAACTTGCGCGAGCGTCCGCAGCTCGTGATCCGCACACGCCTCCACGAGGTATGGCATCAGACCGCTTCCGGCCGCTGCCCGCGTCGTCCGGCTGCTCTCACCGACTTCACCCCTCCGATGACTCCGAGTCCGAAGCACAGTCTCAGCCCGCTGTTTTCCCTTGCCAACCGCAGTCTTGCTGCCCGACGCCTCAGCCTCCGTTGTCTTCCCCAGTTTGCTCCGTGTCTTCGCATGCGAACACTTGACCTTCGAGCCCGTGCATGTTTCGCACGCGTGGCAGCCGGTGCCCACGCAGACATACTGTCCCTGTTGGCAGCGCAGGCACTGCCGGGCGTCCGTGAACTCGACCAGCGGATGCGGACAAGACTCCTTCGAGGCACCGAATCCGCACCCCCATTCCACGTTGTTTGGGCTTGAGCTTGCGTCTGTTGGATCCATTAAGCTTCCGTGGTGACGTCTTTGGTACCACTTACCCGCCGGGTTGTACTCCCCATACTTCGACACGTCGAGAGGCGCTGGCGGTGGTGGGGTCTTCTCCTTTGCGTCGTCCGGGTTACCCGCGCGTTTCCGGAGGCGTTTGGCCCGAGGAGTTGTCTCGGGTTCGCCGGCGTCGCTCTCAACCGCCTTGCGCTTCCCTGCACGAATCGTGCTGGCCCGTCGTCGTGTGCGAGGGACCGGGGTGTCGTCGTTTTCTACGTCCGACGAGATATCAATCACGTCGTCCGCTTTCTCCGTCCCGACCTTCTTGATGTCCGTGCTCCCGCTCCCGCCTCCGACGATGCCCGACCCCGCCATGATCTTCGGCTTCTGTGCAGCCTGGCGTCGCTCCTCAGCGGCGAGTGCGTCCCTTCGTCGAGCTTCACGCACCTCCGCTGCTCTCCGAGCTTCCTGTCTCCGTTGTTCCTCCAACGTCTCCGCCTCTCTCCGTCGTTCTGCCTCTGCAGCGTCCAGCGCCTCCTGCGCTTGTCGTGTCTCCTCCGCCTGGCATTCCGCAAGCCACCCCTGCGCTTCGAGCAGCTGTCCCGTCGCCGTCGCCATTGTCACCCGGACCTCGTCTTCCACGCTCCCCTGCAGCTCCCGCGCAAGCAGGATCTCCTCCGCGGCAGATAGCCAGTCCTGGGGTCTGTTAGTCGGTACCACACGCGCTATTGCACGATACTCACCTGTTGCTGCTCCATATCGGCAATGGCCAGCTCAACGTCTTCGCGGTGTTCATCATCCAGCTCCGGCATCACGTCTCCCATCCCGGCAAAGTATTGCACCTCGGTCTCATAAGCGACGACGGCCTCCTTCTTCTTCATCGTGCGGAGCGCTTCGGTCGTGTGGGCGGGGACGTGCTGTAACGAGTTCGCCATGGATGGATGATGGTGGGTGTGGTAAAGAGAGAGAGCAAGAGTGGATGTTGGACTTCGACGAAATATCAACAATCCGTCATGTGACCGCGCTTCCTTTGGTCCCACGCCACTACTTTCGTTCACCCACCCACCTTCCCGCTTCGCAATTCTTGCTCGCCATGTACGTTGCCCCGGAGGGTCAACACATAAAGTCCCCGGGGGATGTAAGGGTGGAACCCTTCCGTTCCGTGTATTCCGGTTTCCCCTATCTCCTATCGACTCCTATCCGACTCCTCGGACTCGCTCGCACATGACTCGGACGTTACGGACCCGCATCGGGACACACGTGATAACGGATCAAACATCTCGGACCGACGTTTCGTATCTCTTTTGTTTCGGACTCTAATACTTTGATTATCTTATCCCCATTACTCGTTCTTCGTACCTTTCGTCTCGGATCTTTCATACATTTGATTATCACTTAGCTACAAATACTCCTGTACTCGTAGTTAGTAAATTCAGCTTGCTTTTCCCCCCCACATCGAGTCAGAATCTAAGAAGTCCGAAGCTTTCTCCTCTTCCGTTGTCAGAGTTCGCCGTTGTCCGAGTCCGAGTCCGATCCGAAGCCAGTCTCTCCTGCCGTCCTTATTCATTCTCCTGCCATCCTCGTCGTACTATCCGAGGCCGAGTTGTCTGTTCCGCGTCCGAAGCCATCCGAAGCCATCCGAAGCATCCGACGAATCCAAAGTTTCTTATTCACTTGTTCCCACTCTCGGACTCATCGTTCTCACACTTAGTTCACTCGGGTGTCGCACGGACTTGTCCTGCCGGAGGCGGACCCTCGCATTTTCATTAGACTATTTACTAGTCTACACGTACATTCACTACTACAGTATGGAGGCGATCCCCTGTGCCAAGGTCACCGTGGAATAGAAGAACATGGTCACCAATATCCTTTACCTCATACTTTGCTTCACCATCCTCATTGTCACCAATACCGCCTTGCGCAAGGAGCTCGTTTATCGTCTTTATATTCCCAGCCACCGATGAGTTCTCCGCATCCATAGCGCGGGTGGGAATGATTTGAGTATGAGTCACTGGGATTGCTTCGACCACTTCAGGTTCTCCGATATCGGAGCGGAACTGTTGAAAATAGGTGGGCCCATGGCTGCAAATGGTTTCGGTGAACTTCCAAGAGTTGAACCGTTCTCGACGAGAGAGCCCCTGATTATCCCCTGGATCAGGGTGTATTTCAAGGAGGTCCTTCCACGTTCGGCCAGGTGGTAGATTGGAAGCACTTGGATTCAATAACGACTTGCTCCATAATTCCTCCGAGCATTGTAGATCCTCAGTGGTTACGCCATGTTGAAGTGGGAATAGAAGACCAGAAGTAAGATGTTTGAGAGAGTCGGTGGCTTTGTCAATAGTAGGAACAGATGACTTTAGATTAACATCAAAGTTGTCGTATGCGTAGGCTACCAGTAGGCTGCGGCCCATTTCTTGTAGAGTATTTGCAGATTCACGCGAAAGCGATGTGATTGCGTTGTGAATGGATTGAATTGAAATTGAGAGACCCATCCGAGCAAGCGCCGCAATTACTTTCTCCGGAGTACGGCATGTGTGTAAGAAAATACCGATAACACTTTCAAGCGCATTGGCACGTTGATTGGAGCTTTGCATCATAATACTGATTATAACAACTTTCTTCTGTATGTGATACAAAGAAGTCAGTAACCCTGTTCATAGAAGATCAGATACAATCTACGCACCACAGTAAGTATGGCATCTAGGCGGTAAATGCGACGCTCCTCTGGCATCTTTACCGTCGCCTCGTCCAGAAGATTGATAATCCCTTCGATATCGGTATCCCCTTAATACTCCAAATCTTCGTCAACATCTACAGGTGGATCCATTACAAGATCTCCTTCAGAATCGGTGGTGAAGTTTGGCTTCCGTAATGCAGAGAGAAGTGTGTCGAGAAGGTTCCAGACATGTGGTGCGAGAACTTGCATCTTCTTTGCCATTTCTTCGATGCGGAAGTCACTGATTTGCTGCGCGGATGCTGTTGATGCCGAGAAATGAAGGCCATTGTCACGGTCAACCAATGCACTAATCTCGTCGGCATATTTAGATTTTACAAACTTGTTGGCCCATTGAAGCGAAGCATCTGGCCGCAGAGGATGGTGGAGCAGTGCATCACAGATTGCATCGCCGTGGATGAGAAGATCTGTACGAAGAAACTGTTCGGAGTTGGTCGATGTTGTTAAGATAGTGAAAAGGAAGTCTGAGATTGAGATGTTGCTCTGTGTGAACGCCAAAACAATTCCAGAAATGTCTGAACCGTCGCTCATGTTTGATAGCAGTCTTTGTTACCCCTCGAGTGCTCCTATATGACATATTCGTAGTCCGATGACATCTGGGCGACAGGTCTCTCCGAAAACATGCGATTAGATTCGATAAGAGCGTGTTTGTATATGTTTTGTGCCAGACCTCCTGGAGAGGTTAAGCAAAATAAAGTTCTATAGCGGACTCCGGGTGACCAGCGTGACCGAGGGCCCCAGGTCACCGGTCGGACCTCGAATTTCAGACCTCGCCGCGAGCGTCGATCGCGCCTGCCTTCGCCTGCCCTCGTCGTGCTGGTCACCGACTCCTCCTCCGCGTTCGCGCCCCGTCCCCTCCTTCGTCCCCGACTCTGCGCTGGCGCCGGTCACCGTCGATGGCCCGTCACGCCTGCCTCGTTTAGCATCTCCCCTCGTCACCCAGGTCACTTGCAAGCGTGATCTTGCTGCATCAGCCGTCTGGACTGCTATCGACTCCTCACCAGTCTCCAGCTGGCTGTCACGAACGGAAGGACTGCTAGAACCGAAAAGGTGCGCTGTCAGAACACTGTTCATCCGTCCCCCATCTCACCACTGGCTCTGAAACTTACAGACATATACTTCACCCCCCCTCTCAATCTAGCCTTATCTCAAGCCTCGAGGAGCTCGGATATGGGTATCGATGGACTATGGAAGGTACGTACGGCAGGATCTCCTAATTATCACTGTGCTAACTCGCTGCCATCAGATTGTAGCCCCGGCCAGTGAGCAGGACTCCCTTCGGGGCCTGGCTGCGCGCTATGGATACAGGGATGGTTCGCGCGACTTGCGTGTGGGCATCGACGCAAGGTTAGCTCATTGTGCCCTCGTTTTCGGTATCATAAGGGCACCACTTACCTGCCAAACAGTATCTGGATAGCTGCCGCCATTGCATCGACAAGAATTGGATCCATTCACTCGCAGACGGAAAGCGCAGCCCTCAAGCACATGTTCTATCGACTCTGCAAACTGCTTGAGGTTCCGGCCACGTTTATCTTCGTTTTCGATGGCCTGGCCCGTCCAGCAAGGAAGAGAGGGAAGCAGGTTAGCGACAAGGCTGTCTGGCTTACCCACTACCTCAAGGAAATGGTCCCCCTCTTCAGTTTCCACCATCACCAGGTTCGTTCTATATCTCCTAAATCCATAATTGTGCTCATTGGATTCACAGGCTCCTGGGGAGGCGGAGGCTGAGTTGGCTCAGCTGAACCGTGCAGATTACATTGACGCGATTGTATCGGACGACAGTGATACATTGGTGTTCGGCGGGTTGAATGTTCTTCGCATGCATGTTCTTCCTGCTTATCTTACTTGATTAGAGCTAACTAAAGACTTGTAGGTTTTCTGCCTCGGATCCCGACAGTGTCGCTGTTTACCACGCCGACGTTATCGAACTCTCGGACGACATCAACCTTTCGTGCGGGGGAATGGTCTTCTTTGCCCTTTGCAGCGGCGGCGACTATTCCCCAGGTATCAAGGGCTGTGGACCGACTATCGCACATGCATTAGCCAAGGTGGGCTTTGGTGATAGGCTTTTCACCGCCATGGAGAATTTAGATGGGCCCACTTTCTTTGCATTCCTCTGCTCCTGGCGTGACGAACTTCGTCGAGTCCTTCGTCTCAACATCGGTGGCGCCCTCTCATCCAGCCATCCCTCAATTGCAGGCGAGATACATGACGACTTCCCCAACCTTGCTCTTCTCGAGCTTTACTGTCATCCGACCACCTCATTTACCCTTCGGACGCCTCCACCTACTCATCTGTGGCATTGGCTTCCCCAGCAACCAAACGTACTGCAGCTCGCTCAGTTCTCTCGCCGTAACTTTGGCTGGAACGATGAAACCGTTTTGAAGAGATTTCGTGAGCGACTTTGGCGCGGCATCGCGCTTAGCATGTTTACCTTTGTAAGTGGTCGAACAACTGTGTTAATTGACAAAGCTAATATATCTGTAGCCGCTGGCCATCTACGATGAAAATACTGGCCGAATCTCCACTCCCCGCCTTTCAACCCAGATTGTTCAGGTTGTTGCCCGCATTGCTGCTCATGGAAATAGAGAGCAAGTCGTGAAGGTGAAACTCACCACCAACAACTTCGTTGCCTCCCTTGGTCCTCATTGGCAACTGGACAGCCCCAGCGCTCGGCCAATGGCCTTTGAAATTCCTCACCGTATTTTTGACAAGCTTGCTGGCCCGGTATGTCTCTTCGCGTTGACATGCTGACATTCTAAATTATCACACCTTTAGCCACCTCCCCTTCCTACCGAAGATCCTGTGGCGGCACCTAGCAGCATGGATCTTGTTGACTCGGAGATGGAAGAAGATGGAGTAGTCGCAGATATGGCCTTGCAGGAGGTCATAGTGATAGATGATTCTGAAGACGAGCACTCGGAAAATATTATAGATCTAACGGTGTAATTATGTTGTACAGTATTAACTCAAGACTTTGTACTACTATATATTATGTGGTAGCTATCTTGATACTAGTGAATTATGCGAGGCGTATTTTCTTTGCATGAATACGAGGGTTGATGGCCTGGCGTCGCTTCTTTGGGTGTGTGTGTTCAAGAAAGGGAGATCGCAAAAGGGTGTCTGATTGGGAATGTAGCAGCATGACGGACAGGTTCGTTGACGAAGAGGGCCCTGGTTCGGGAGTTGATGGACGAGGCAACCGGACAACTGATTTGCGCTTCTCCTGGACTTCACGCATGAGCTGGTTCATGCCTTTCGTAGATGGTGGGTTGTCTCCAGCTCCAGGAATAACCCGCAACATCTCCAGTTCCTCGATGACCACAGTCGGTGACACCCCACGTAATGTCGACTGGCTGTCAATAAACTCTGGAATCTCTCTGAAGCGCTCCCAAGCTTTCTTCTGATTCTGATCAAATGATGAGTTACAGGAAAGAGAAATGAAAAAGGTTTGCACACCGATGCCCCCTTTGTACGCCAACGGTGCTGGAAGTATTGTTCCACATCCCGTAATGGTGGTCGAACACCTGTTTGTACCCCGTCTTTATAAACTGGCTCACCAGAAGTATATATATCCCACAATTCAGTGACAACACAATATTGGGAGAGACTTTTACTTGGTCGCCACGATTCCCAGCATAGATGCGGCTGTTTGATAAGCTTGAAGACATTGGACCAGCGCACAGACTTCTGCCCCAAGCATGGCGGCCAGATCAAGTGTGGTGCATCTTACAAGCGAGATCATTATTGCATCCGTGTAAATACAGTGAACGGCTTACTTGGCTCATAGAATGCCTCGACAGAGGGAAGGACAAGGTCAACTTGGGTTGGTTCACGTGGAGTGTTGGATGAGGGCGGTGATGCATTCACAAATGCACGAAGAGTATTGTCTGCTGCTGCATATACCCCTGAGGTGTCTCGTCCATGCTGCGCAAAAGAATTGATGTTTGGCGGAGGAGGGGTGGATGGTACAATGTTTGTAGAATGAGCTTTTGAAGCTTCCCTCGAGTATCGATCCATGGAGAAACCTTGCGTTGGAGACATGACAGCTGTTCGGTGTTCAAGAACTACACGAAGCCTTGCCAGCTCAAGGTTTTGACGAGAGACGATTGAGCGAAGATCCTCTAACGACTGTTGAAGGATGGTGTTTTCGAGACGCTGTCGGTCGATTGGTGATCCTTCTTGCGCTTGGAGGGCGATGAGCTCGGAGCGGAAAGTCGAAACCATCCAGTTGCGGACATCTTGGTTCGCAAAAGCAGGGAGGCGGAAAATTGCAGATTCAGGACATCGTTCATAGAGAACGGCCCCACATTGAAAGAGATATGGCCGTAGCTGGATGACAAACTTCCAGTAGTTAGCCGCACCATTCAAGTTCGCACCACCAGCAACCTTCTCATATATTTCTTCTGCTATCGGGCACACCAAGAGCAAGAATTGCTCTGGTACGTGAACCTGACGCCATGCAGGATTGTAGATTTCGTGAGTCTTGTAGCCGTGGGCAGCAAGAACGGCAGCCTTGGCGATGGATGGACGGTAGGTATCGAAGTAAGTCTGGCCGCGTACCCATCCAAGTTGTGACGTATCATTCGGATCAACGCTGAAGATCAGACTGTTAGATCTGAATCAAACAACAGGGAAGATTTCATACCCCATTTCCTCCTGCTTAAAGCCCAACAAGTGACGGGGAAGATGGGCCTTGATACGCGATGTGAAATTTGCCTTCTCGAATGCCCGCACGTAGAGATTGTATAGACTTTGGTCACTAAATGGTGTCGTTGGAGACTTTGGCCCACAGAGAACTCTAACCTATGAATGGATAAATATATAAGATGATGATGGAAAATAGATCACCATACCTGACGCCATGACTTGTTCACAGTCCAGTCAATGTCCTCTGAAGTTGCAAGCTGCTTCACATCGTGGAGGTAATGATGATATATTGCAAAGGCACCGATCGGGCATAAGTCCGCAGACCTGTGGGCCATCCACACCGTGTAAACAGGATTTATCACCGTGCGCATCCCCCGCTTGCCAGCTTTCTCCTCGCTCTGCAGGGCAAGTAAACATGGGATCTTTGTTTCCTGATTGGGGTGAGTCATCGTCCATGGCTGTAGCTCAGCAAGCTTCAGAGCTCGGAGATCGTCGCCACGATTGCCGGATGAATGCTGAGAAGTCCACGCCAAATGTCCATAGACTGCAGAACGTACTAAAAGAGGGATTAGGGCAGGACAACAGCTGATTTTATCAACAACTCACGTTCACGGTGCATCAAAAATCCTTTCGCAACTGCTTCAAGTTGCTCGGGGGTGATTTCAGCCAGAAATGTATTGGCCGTGATGTCGGGTGCATCCTCCCCCGGAACAAGTCCGCTATATCATGCTGGTAAGCAAGACCTGGTACTCTTTAACTAAATACTTGATACCTCCGTGCACGCTTGAGCGCTTGATCCATGCGGGTCTTGATTTCATCCCAGACAATTACCGAGGTAGCTGGTCGCCGGATAGCAAGTGAAGGATCGAGAGCATCTTGCTCCTTGCGTATGCGAAGTGCTCCAAAAAAGAGCTTCTTAAGGTGCGACTATGGGTAGAGAAGTCAGCATACATCATACAGTCCTGGAATCAAGTCTCGACCTACTGCACCAACGAATGTACCAGGAATCGGGTGCCCACGCCGTGTGCGCTTTGGGCGTTCAGCACTATACTGGATGAACGAGAGCAATGAGTGCTCATCTACGATATCATCTTGAATCCACCCCTCAAATCTAGCCAAAGTGCGAAATTCCTGTACAGAGCATTAGCAGTAGTCATGAGGTTATAGTGTTCACTTACCTCCCAAGCACGGACTACTGCCTTCTGAGTTTTGAGTCCTCCTTGACGACGATTGCCCTCTGCGCGCAGAACAGCCGAAACACGCAGCTGCGTCTGATATGACTGAAACGACCCCGTGTTCTCTTCTCCTGCACCAAGGTCATCAACCTCACCGTCAATGTCATCGTTATCTTCGTCGTCATCGTCACCATACCCCAGCACCTCGTGGGCTTCGGCGCCGTCAATGGACAAACCGAACTCATTGACAAGGCTTGCTTCATCATCAATGCTATCAAGGCTAGGAATTACTGGTAGCCGCTGGGGTGAAGGATCGTGCGGAGTGATGAGAAGCGGTAATTCCTCCTCATCGTTGTTGATGGCCAATAGCGGGTATTCACAAGGATCGTGAGGCAGAATATTCGTCTGGGATGTGACTCGCCCTGGCGCTGATGTTTCGGAGGTGGGATACCTATGCCAGTCACGCACATTAGCTATGCCAGCTTGCCCAACTTGCTAGTGATTCATGACACACCAGTGATTAACCAACGTTGCTCGCAGCCTCTCCAGATTCCAGCCTTTGGGAACAGATGCAAGCTGGACCGCCGAGATCAAGGCGTTCCTCAGTGGCTGTTTTGTCTTCACTGCTTCACTACGGACCGGAGTCAGCAGTTACGCATGAAATAGTAACAATTGCGTACACTTGGGCTTCGAAAGACTCTCTTGTCGTCAAAACACGGCCTTGGTCGTCAATAGTGGGTTTCAAGATGTTGCTCGTGGGAATTTGTGCTCGACTACTGCCTCCGTTCAGCAGTTGTGGGTCGATGGGGATATCCGGAGCGTTGCCCGCCATTATGAGAAGGTAGAATAATTAAAAGAAAATATATAACGGTGAATTAGACAAACATAAGGTGAGTCAGAGCTCTGCCGTCGTTGGGCGGGGACGATGCACTGAGAAGCTGACTAATACCTACCAAATTAAGTAGTCTATTGAACACTGGCAGTCTCAAGCAAGGACACCAGTGTCGGTGACCATCGGTTGTTTAAACGCGGGCGGACACCCAATTTCGGTGACCGCCACTGATCGTGATTGTGGGGGGTCTACCAGGCTCCTAGAACCAGCCACTCGTATCGAGAGAATTTTTCAAGCACGTGACGGGCGCTAAGGCGCCGTGTAAACAAGTACAACGTCAAGCGAGCTTGAAAACTCTCGATAGAGAGGCTGGCAAATTATGTAGCCGAGTCCCCCGATTTTGTTCCCATGCAGTCAGCGAGGGGCTAGTCACACCAACTTAAGTAGTTCTCATCACATGCCTCACACGTGGTTTGTTAGTCCAAAAAAAGGCAATCGTCGTAATTTAATTGATTTAACCTTAATACTTTAATGTCTAAGCGCGCATGGACGGTGGAAGCGGTTCGCGATACGGTAACGAAAAGGTTCAACCAACGGGCGTGTCTATTTCAGATCCAGATAGCAATGGCCGTGTACTGTGATCGAAAAGATGTCGTGGCGTGCGCCCCCACTGGAGCAGGGAAAACACTTTCTTTTTGGATTCCTCTTCTAATGGCAGCGGAGGAGGGTTTGAGAAGGGTAGTGTTGGTCGTGACACCGTTAAACTTGCTAGGGAAGCAGAACGAGATGGATCTAGCAGCCGCAGGAATACGGGCAGTGGCTGTTGACGGAGAAAACCAGTCAGCTCAGCTATGGAAGGTAAGACCACACTTACCTTTTATTATCACCTACTTATCGTGCGCCATGCGATAGGAAATAGCTACGGGCCTATACGAGGTCGTCGTAACAAACCCAGAGATCTTGATGGGTAGTGAGGGGGCAAAGACGCTCTTAGCAAACCCAAAGTTCGCGTCAATGATCCTAAGTGTCGTCTTTGACGAGGGTCACTGTATTAGCCAATGGGGGAAGTTTAGAAAGGATTACACTCAACTCGGGATGCTTCGCCACACGATCCAAGCCACCCACAAGATCCCGTTTCTTGTTGCTTCCGCCACACTGCCTAAAACAACTATCAGTGAAATATCGGATGTTCTACGGTTACGAGATAGTCAGACCGAATACCTTCTCCACTCTAACGACCGTCTGGAAGTGGCGCAGATGGTTCGAACCTTGGTTTACCCCGCGAACAGTTTCAAGGACTTGGAATTCCTACTGCCATGCAACGAGGCATATTGTACTGCGCCGCTCGGAAAGTTCGTGGTGTTCTTCGATAATATTAAGGAAGCGGAAGCTGCAACGAAATTCTTGCGGAAACGGCTAGAAACTCGGAATCAGCAACGGGTCGTTTACTTCCATGCGACGATGACACAAAGTTACCGCTTGGAACAAGTGGAGGAGTTTCGGAAAGGCACGACATGGGGGATATGTTCTACCGACGCATTTGGAATGGTAAATCTAGTATTTCTTTTAGTTATGTGGACACGAACTGATGCTCTAATCAGGGAATGGACTTACATGATATAGAGCTCATTGTCCAGTGGCGCCCGTTGTGTGATTTCAATGCGATGTTCCAACGCTTCGGGCGCGCTGCTCGACAACGAGGTTTCAGAGGGACAGCTATTCTGCTGGTCGACAAAAGCGACACTGACGAAGACCGTCGACGAAAGGATGCTCAAGCGGAGCTCCGTAGAACAAAGAAGAACCAGAAACGTAAGGCGCCAAACGACTTGGACAGAGCACAAGGGACAAAACGACGTACACTCACCGCAAATAATAGCCAAGTTCCTGCGCTGGCCGTTGATGCTGATATCGAAATGGCAGAACCAACATCAGATCAGGAGAACGACGGCGATGAGGGTGATAAGGCTGAGGCTGAGACCACCGCGTGTCAGGACCACTCTCCGTTGATTGATATGGATACAGCGGCATGTAGAGCTCGCTACGCTAGACAGGCGAGGGCCCAAGGTGAGGCAGAACGGAGTGGTCAAGGGAAGAAAGGAAGGATGATTGAGAAGGGGAGTATAATGGATGACTACATTAACTCACATGCACGTGGCCTGTCATGCCAGCGTGTCGTTCCATCAGTGTTCTTTGATAATGACTGCCGAAGTAAGTGTTAGCCGAGGTGTTACAGTGGCGGTAAACTGACCCTTTCTTTCCCCGAAAAGGCAAAACTTCACCAACCCACTTCGACTGTGACCCCACGTCGCCTGAAGGTTGCAAACGTTGCCGGCCAGCAGACCACAGAATCACCGACTGCTGCGCAATTTGCAATCCAGAATCCTTCACCCGATACACTGTTGAGTACATCAAACCCAAACGCACCGCACCAAAAGTGTCCATCAAGAAATTCAAGATGACTCCCACGTCCACTGCCTTTCGCCACGCTGTCATCGACTGGCGCCACGAGCATGCCATCGCTGAGTTAACACTCGACATCGTGGAGATGTACGGAGCGAAGACGTTTATGACAGATGATATTGTCGAAAGGGTTGTCGCCTGCGCAAGCATGGGGAAGCTTCCCAACATCGAGCAACTTGTGAAGCAAACAGGCTGGACAATGAAATGGGCAACCCGGCACAACAACTCATTATTTGCGCTTATCGAAGAACACTATCCCTCGACTCAACCTCCCCAAGCTCAAGATATAAGTGATTCTGGAGTAACTGCGCTACCAGTGGACTCGACGTCTTTGAGAACAAGGAAAGAGACTCGATGCAGCCGCTGTGGGGCCTCAGGCCATATCCGTAAGTTTACACCCTGTTTTATATCATGTATTGTGACGATTGGATGAACATAGGCACGAACCGCAAATGTCTGTTGTATCATCAAGAATGATTCCCGTTGCAAACGGCTGACAAAGAGAACGTTCAGCCGCCTGCGGTCGAGCAGGCGACATCGTCAGTCTCAAGTACGAACGTTTCACGACCGACACAGCCAGTTAATACGCCTTGTCGCATCCCCGATTCCAGCGCAACTAATCATTCAACATATATTCCAACAATGCAATACTATTTCCCTCACGGATATGCGCCTGTCTATCCAGCGTATCCAGCGTACCCATATTTACCCCCGCAGCACTACCGCCTAGTCGCCCAGTTCCCCCCCGCAGCGTCGAACTCCTCTTCATCTACGAATACTCACACATCTAATCCACCGTCATCTTGAAGCTCTATTAATTCTTCTTCGAGGACTTCCTCGTTTACTAGATCGTTTTGTTGGTCCATTTTTCTATTTATCGTAGCTAGGCCTTGGCCCATCACATCCGGGATTTTGTGCTTCGTTTTACGTCCTGGAACATATTCGTTAACCCGCTCTTTCTCCATGTAGAGTGCAAGTGACTTGAATGTTTTCACCATTTTCGGCGGCGAATGTCGTGTTGTTTTATGGTTGAGACAGAACATCTTTTCGAATTGCATTCGAGTGTCTTTATAGACCTCGATTAATTGTGATTCATTGATGATGTGACTCTTCGTATGGTTGGAATACTTTCCGCCGTATATTCGCTACAGTTGTACCCTCTGTCAGAGGTAGGAGTCTCGATACGGCGGCAAAGGATACTAACCTTGATGTATAGATTATTGTGCTCGACAAGCCAATCAATCCCTCGGAACTTCCCCTTCTTTCCTGTCGGGTTGCAGAGAATATTCATACGAACGGCCTTGCTATTCATTTAAGGCTACGTTACTCTCATTCTTCACTTATGGTATACGCGAACTCACCGTAAACCAGCAGGGTACCGAAAATTGATGTCCTCGAGGTAGCGCTGCAATTCAGCAGCATACTTATGCTTTCCGCACCCTGCAAATACCATCATCCAAGGGAAGAAACAGGCCTCCACCCGACCTATATCCCCATAGTTCATTCCGTAGGACAGCTCCTCGTAGAGTAAGCAGTATTGTTGAAGAATTGATGTGTTCTCTTGCTGACAATCACGCTCTAGATCTTCGCGTGCGCGTACCGTCGACTCGATATCAACCGAAGCGACACTTTCTTTGCATAAGTGCGAAGCAATGTTGACTAAGCTATCCCAGTCTGGCCGTTGGTTTGCAAACTCCTCGAGCGAATCGCAACCCACGAAACGCTTCTTAATCGCCAAACGCCAGCAATCAAGATGGAGCACGATTCCAACATGGTCGATAGCTTCATGCATGCGCCGAAAACCTGGTTTACTGCCCAACTTGCCAGTCTCGTGCGGACGTATTTGGCGTAGAAGCTCCATGAGGCTTGTATCATCCTCTCGAGCTTCTTTTAGCTGCAGAAACACCCTCCAGATAGCTTCGGCTGCCGCCATTTTGAGGTGGAATAAACCGGGAACATAGACGATGTACTGCATCCGCCGCCATTTCGTCCTCTCCTCTGATCGTGATATGAGCAAGCTTCGTATTCGCTCGCCGGTAAGTAGATCCCCTGATATCAGTATCACTTGGTTCCTAACGTCTGCCTCACATGGGCTATCCTCAGGATCACCGATCCCTGCCTGCATCAAGAACTCCTCAATCGCTTTCGCATTGGATGCCGGAGTACTTGGTGCAATGTCGAGTGTCTCGTTCGGCACCTGGAATGTCTGTTGTATTGGCGCCACAGCCTCGTAAACCTCAGCTTCACCCAAATCCCCCTTGAACTGACGAAAGTATTCTGGCCCATGGTGAACGAGATCATGCAGGAACTTCCATCGATTGAAACGATCACGTCCCCGCAAGCCGTCGGCATCAGCTGGACTAGCATGGAGGCTCATCAACTGAACTAACTCTATGTTCGACGCACTTCCAGGCTTGCATTTCTCCCAGAGCTCGTCGGCGCAATCAAGGTCCGCTGGAGTAACAGATGGGTGGAGAGGAAGCATTGTCCCTGTGGTAAGATGGACCAAGGAGTCGCGTTCATTCCCTAACGCAAGTGCTGATTGCTTCAGGTCGATGTCTAGATTGTCGTAGGCGAACAAAACTTGGAGCGACTTGCCCAAGTTCTTCATCTTCTTCCTCGCCGCCTTCGACAAGCTTCTCACTCCCACGTTTATCGTCGTGGTTGCAATCGAGACACCAAGCGAAGAGAGGAACTCTCTCACTGTCTCAGGTGTGTTGGTCGCGTGCAAGAAGATGCCGACGATACTCTGAAATGCGTTACAGTGCTGATTGCTACTTTTCATCAATATACTGGCGCACAGCAGTGCACGCTTTGACGACGATCAGTGCTCCTTGTCCGCGAGCTCAAGTATTGGGTACGTACAATGTCTGTGAGTCTTGCTCGACGTTCTTCTGACTGATCGACTCCATCCTCAGGTTCGTCGTCACTATCGTCCAGGAATACTCCATCCTCAGGTTCGTCATGGTCTTCGTCACTGTCTTCATCGTAATGATGCGCTTCAACCACAACTTCCGATAGCGGCAACCGGCTGGCAGCCTTTTGCGCTTCAGTTCGCTTTTCGTGTCGGCGCCGTATCAAGAACGATCGGCGTGCATTAACGGTTTCATCAGCTGCAAGAAGTGATGATAGGATACCCCATAACATTGGTGCGCATCTGGATGTTTCTTGGATAGCCTCGCTGACCTTGTATGCTCGAATCTGCTCCTCGGTCATAGTCTTCGCTTTGAAGTGGTACTCGCCGGATCGTGATGCCAATTCCGCGATTTCCTCCTTGCAGCGCCCAGTCACAGTGCGCCTCGCTCGTTCCAAGAACGTGCCTGAGCAGCGGGGGTGTAGCTGCATCTCCTCGAGCAACTCGTCAGAACGGCACGCGAAATCATTGAACGCTTCGTCTCCTTGATGTTCTCTGCTGCGAAGGAGCGAGAGAATCAATGCCGCCGGTGTCGTTTGGTAGTCTCTTGATAGGGTAGTCAAGATGGTGTTTAGACGATGTGGGCTCAAGATCGTGGTGTCGTTAAGCTGGGATAGGCTCATGATGGTGTATGTATGCTCAACGCTAATCAAATCTGTCAATCACTCCATCATATCGCAACTATTGTGTTCATACTTAGATGTAACACCTAACTGTTACTGCTTTGCTATATTGGGACATAACATAAATTATCTAAGCCATCGTCACACTGTGACCATCCATGTGATCAGTACTGCATGGGAACAAAATCGGGGGACTCGGCTACATAATTTGCCAGCCTCTCTATCGAGAGTTTTCAAGCTCGCTTGACGTTGTACTTGTTTACACGGCGCCTTAGCGCCCGTCACGTGCTTGAAAAATTCTCTCGATACGAGTGGCTGGTTCTAGGAGCCTGGGGGTCTACATGTTCTAAACGGCATCACACCGGCTGAGCGGACTCAAATATTTACTCTCACATTCTCGCACGTCGGCGAAAACCTCTCCAGCGAGGTCTGGGAAGGAGACTGGTTGGCGCCCATCCGCTTCAATCTGGAAAGGACAACGCTCGCATGCGCATCACTACATAGGTTCCCAATATATTGTAATGGGTGAGATGTAGAATATCGTCGAGTAACTTTACTGTCATCCGTTGACAACCACTACAGGCGTACCCATGCACGCAGGCCCAGGGTTGAGGGCGCCGTTGGGAGTGTCCACCGCTCCCTCATCTTCGATCCCTCGTCCCCGTCCCCACGCC
Organism: Sanguinoderma rugosum; assembly: GCA_017499575.1. NCBI lineage: Eukaryota > Fungi > Basidiomycota > Agaricomycetes > Polyporales > Polyporaceae > Sanguinoderma > Sanguinoderma rugosum. The sequence goes on along the minus strand of VTPW01000005.1, from coordinate 2,991,249 downwards.
CACGGCTCCAGTCCGACGTCAAGCAGCTGCGAACAACCCACGCACGGCGATGACGACGAAGACGACGTCGAAGGCGGCAATGGCAAAGCAAAGCCGCGACCTAACCAACACCCAGAACAGCGACGGGCGTAGACGCGCAGGGTCTGTCTGAGCGTTAGTTCGACTGCAGATGTAGAACACAGGACCACTGGGGGCGCCCCCGTCGCGACGACCAAAGGGATGCGATGCGACGATCGACGATTGTGGGCGAGGAATGGCTCGCGACGCCTTTGGTGCTCGTGCACATGGGAGACGGGCTGCGTGCCGGGAGTTGCGAGGGACACGATGTGTTATGTGAAGTGTCAGGTGAGTGAACAGTTGGGTCGCTGCTTTGAACAAAGGCACTCACCCGCCGATTTTAGTGCATCCTAGGTCGCCCACGTTGGGGTGTTGGAGTGTTGCGCTGGTGGTATCCCAGCGCTTCCGATGCGACATCAGCTGTGGCTACCGCGACTTCTTCGAGAACGAGCAACCCTAGAAGATGCAAGACAAGGTGTCTAAGTTGCCGTCGTCGTTTCCGGCGTTGACGAACGCATCCACCCCAGCGACTGGCATCCTGCTGGCGCCATCGCTATGGAGGATAATGAGCGCGACTATTCGACTGCAACCAGGCTCAGACGCAGTGGGGGAAGCGAGGCGGCGGATGGACGGTCATCGGGAGAAGGGAGAGAGGGAGACCGTCCAAACTCTGACACCCAGCACATGTGTTTTATGAACATCTCGTAATTAGCAGTTAGAGGCTCTCGATCATGATCGAAGTGAAGACAAATACACGATCACATTAGGACGCTGCCTTCGGCTCCGTTCAGCTCTGCGTACACGGGGAATATATATGCATCTGACTGCCACCGTAAGTACCGAGATCGAAAGCTCATCGTGCACCCAGGCTTGGAATTAGCCAGATATTACGTACCTACGTGAATGTTCCAGGGTTCGTGAGACAGACTTCAACCAGTCTTATTTTTCGCCACGTACGCACACCGCCGACTTCATGTTGAGTACGCTTTTCTGTAATGACACGGGCATATTGACCGGCTCTCAAACTCTAGGATCGAAAATACACCAGGAAATGAGGCTCAGCGCGCCATCGACGAGGAGATTATCGCGCTCACCGCCGAATGCGAAGCAGCCATTCGTGGATTGAAGTACCAGCGCAACCTGTGCAGCGACATCTCCCGCCTCCCTCCTGAAATCATCGTCGAGATTTGTCCTTTTGCCAAAATGGGAGGCCCCCAAGACGCGAGGTGCTACCAGGCGGTGTATGCTGTTACAGGCGTATGTCGGCAATGGCGCGAACTTTTACTCGCAACGCCGGACATGTGGAACATCATTGACCTGAACGCTCATGATCGCGCTTTGGAATTACTCAAACTTTCGAAATCTGCACCCCTACAAATCCGCTTCCGGGGGCCCGCCTTTGAATCTCTGTCCGACGTGAACAGCGTACCGAGCGCCGCTGATGAACTTGTGGCGAGGGTCTTTGGAGCGGATTCTGGGCGCATCAGGGAACTCGATATGCAGACCTTTACCACGACTGAGCTCATGAACCTAATGCGCTTGTATTTTGGGACGGGGCCCCGAATGTTGGAATCCCTCCGATTAACGGCCACCATCCGTAGCACATTGCAGACTGGTACTCTACAATACGATATGCCCTCTCTACGCCGTCTCGACCTTCACGATGTTGTGATCAACAGCCCCCTCCCGTTCCTCCCTCGCTTGTCATATTTGAAACTCATCGTCAAGTCGACGGACTTGCTCCCTTCGCTTCAAAACACCCCGCACTTGGAAGAGCTTGACGCCTACGTTTGCAAGGGCCAATACACCGGAAATCCGGTTTCTCTCCCGAAACTGGCGACCCTTATTATCTTGGCTGATGAGCTAGAAGGGGCGGTCATACTATCCAACATCGAATACCCCTCCGTTACGCGTGTCTGTTTCAGCAATTTGGAACGGCCCACAGGCGACAACAACCTTTTTCACCTTGCTGAAGCCATTCGTCGCTTCGCAAACCCCAGTGCCCCTCCGGTCGATACTGCGATCATGAATTCCTCGGGGCTCGGTGACTCGTTCAAAATGCATGTCGGGACTCCTGGACCCAGCTCAGGCCGTGCCAACTTCAGCCTCGAACTCAAATTGAGCGATCAGAATGGCCAATATCTTCCATCATGCCTGCGATTATGCTCCGCCTTTTCGCCCAAGAGGCTAAGGTATCTGAACGTTGGCGGCTGGCTTGGGTTATCGGCTCTGGACTGGCGATCCCTATTCGGCCACTTCCAAGGGGCTCAAGATCTGTTTCTCGACACTGTCCAAGTGCAAGCGTTTCAAGCTCTCTTGAAAGCGCCGCACCTCAAGCGGCCCCATATCCTGCCCAACTTGCGGAAGCTTCAGGTGTTCCGCTGTGGACTATACCCGGTACTACAGGCGGCAATGTACCGTACCTTCGTGGGTTTTCTCAAGGAACGAAAGCGCTCGAAAGTGGCCGTCGAGGATGTAACCATAGACGATAGTTATATCAGCAAGAACGAAGCTAAAGAACTACAGAGATTGACACACGTCCAGTGGTTTCCGCCGCCAGAGGGAGAATGCGGTCGACGTCGGCAGTATTGTTTGTAACCATGAACACTTTCCATGGATACATAGGAGCCCCAACAATTCCTTGGGTAAATGTTATGTATTTATCATTTTGCGAAGTTTGATTGCGCCTGCACGTTTCTGCCCGATCCATCCACCCGACCACTCCATTCAACGAAAGCTCACTCAACCCCTGCAAACCACTCGTCGTCGAGCAGATCCGTCGCCGTCGCCCTCTCATCTGGATTTAACCGCAAGCACCGCCGGATGAACTCTGATATGGGAAGGGTGTCGTTCCAAGACATGATCTCGAGCCTCCCAATGTTGTACTCGATCCCGTAGTCGAAAATGCGGGGGTCACCGCGCAGACGGCCTGAGTAACATCAACCTCCACGTCAGACATACTGGATAGCGGGAAAGGATAACGCCGTAAAGACAATCACGCTCACAGTTGTCGAGGTGGAAACACTCGATTGCATTTGGCCACGTCTTGAGCTGCGCCGCTCGGAAGGACTTCCCGGCTTTAAGAGCCAACTGGTAGAGGAGGTTCCCAGTCTCAGAGAAGCCGTATACGTCGTTGGGGCCATACGAGAAGAGTGCGCGGGAGGTGACTAGCTCGTATACCTAGCCAACGCCACCCTATCGCAATCAGAAGATAGTATTGAACCGTGGTAGAGGAGTAGGGAGCTTACGAGACACCTGAACGCCCATATGTCCGCTGGCTTGTCCCACTCACCACCGAGGACTTCGGGTGCGCGGTGCTGGGGCTTCGTGATCGTGCGGTTGGCATGGAGGTTCGACGGTTAGGCTTGATTGGTGGATGAATCACAAAGGGACACAGAGGAGAAAAGAACTCACCGGAGCCGAAATTAGAAAGGACGTACGTGGCCTTGAAAGCCTCTTCTTCGGATGGAAGATTCATTGGCTGAGATACGGCCGACTGAACGATGCCGTCACTCGACATTTCCGGAGGGTTCCTACGTGGGGGGTCCCCTGTAACCCACTTATCGATATCCTCCCTCGTAGACCCCGTCGTAAACAAGATATTGTCCGCCTTTAAATCCGTATGCACGATGTGGCGTCCATGCGCAAAAGCCAGTCCGCGCAGGAGGTGGAGTGCAACATGCTTTGCCAGCGGTATGGGGAGTGGGATGGTGCCTCGGGATTGGAGGAGCGCTTTGACGTCGCCACCATATAACGGCAAGACAAAGCAGCGGTGCATTCCTGCTGAACCTCATCCTGGCATCGTGAACTCCTTCGCTAGTAGGTGCACGCAGTGCTCAGACTGCGGGTTGTACGAGAGCAGTCTGAGCGCGTCGGTCTCCCAGGTCACGGCGCGCTCGTACATCTCCACCGCGTGCCCAGTCAGCACCCTGATACTGGTTAAGCCTACTCGTCGGTTCAAGCATCATATAAGCCGAGCGCCAAGACAAACATTTAGGGAATGTCAAAGGCAGAGAAAGGGATAGCGCACACATTATCCAGCGCAAGCCAAGTGCTGGAGTGCATCCCCCCAGCCGAGCTTGCGCGCGATGGTATACCGCTGGTCGTCTCCGATGTGTTCCCCGAACTCAAGTTGGGCCCAGCCGTAACCTTTCTCCGCGGGCAAGCCCAACCCCTCTGATTTAAACGATAGGTCGACGACTTCCTTACCATCCGCGTCGACAGAGAAATGCTAGTTCGTTGGGCCCCTATTTGCTGCGGTTGCGGTAGTACCAGCGGAAGACATACGGCGAAAAGGGGGTGCTGGGAAGGATTGGGACACAAGGAGTGTCCTCAAGCTTGGGGCGAACGCCAGTCGCATTGGGAAACTTGATTACGGGCACCAGGGATCATTCTGAAGAGGTGGTAGAATTGATGTTGTTCGCATGAATTGTGTGACGCCCTGTGACGCGTCCCAATTCCCATTCTTCCCAAATTCCTCCTTTGTGAACGCTGTCGACGAAACCCTTGCCTCAACTTACTGATCTTATGTTGGTCGCGGATCGACCTCAACTGCATTTCTATGAACCCGTCGACCTGCGCGACATCTGCATACTCAATTCGCTCTAACGGAGCGAGCCTTTCGTGAATCTATTCTACTCCGCTGCTTCCTTTGTGCCAAGCTCCCCTTTAATCTGGCTGAGGGCTACAAGACTTACCCTTCTCATAAACACGCCCAGAAACTGTGCAGTACATACTGCTTCCCCTCTACCGCAGCCGCAGAAGCTTCGTCTGTTCAAACGCCGCCATTCGCTCTTCTGAAGCTAGTGATTTAGGTCGCCTGGTGGCATAGCTTGTCTCCTCGCCGAATCGTTTGCTACCATTACCGATGTGCTCCGGTTTGTGTTGTTCATCCTCTGTATATTGGGGGCACAAAGACACGATACATGACAAATCATCATCCCGTCATACGCTTCCAGCTTTCATGTTGAATAAACCGTGTTCGTGCGGGGAATCTGCATCTGCATGACCAAGAGTCATGCTCAAGATCCATCCGTGCATTCCTTCTCGTGCGTTGCCCATTCTCGATATCGTTTTCAACCCTAAATGTAGCAGCATCGCGATAGGTTCCGAGAAGCTAGATCTTTATCATCGACGGCTTCGACAATCGAACTTTGTCCATGGGCGCAATGGTTGCTTTATGTGCGCCACAGACCGATTACTTCATACAACGGATCAGTGGTCGCAATCGCGAACTCGTTGTGTCGTCTCTATGCAGAAGCCTTGAAGAATGCACACGGTAACACAGGTAGCGCTCCTCCTACGCTAGATACGCGATCCCACTACATAAAGGACATAAACTTCTTCCACCACAACACCTCTCCCCTCGGAGTAAACATTCGGAGATGCACCGGGCACCAGCAGCCGTCTTCGGAACTTCTCCAGTCTTTATTGATTTTCGTTCCTTGACCGTTCCTTGTCTTCTCAGGCAGTCCACTTTTTGGCATGAATGATGGCTGAAAGGCGTTCGAGCCTGGTTCTGGCCGCGCCGAAGTGCGGCCGTCTGGTATTTAACCCCTCGTTGGGTAAACGCAAGGCAGAACTTTTAAGGTCTCTCAATGTTCGCCCTCAAATTCATTGCTCTCGCTGCTCTCGCCTTCCTCGTCGACTCCAACCTCGCGTCTCCCAATGTAAGTCTATCATAATCCAAAAAATGCGTCCTTGCTCAATTCATTTCCGCAGGTATCTCGCCGCGCAGCCCAGGCGTGCGCATCGTCGAACGTTCCCCGATTCAACCCCCTCGCAGTATTCAGGACTCCTCCCGCATCGGGATCGCCGACGACCCCCATCCGTATGATTGACGCCCTCACAATCCCCCACATCGGCTGGGGCATCTTCTCAGCAGGCGGCTCCAGCACCTGGCTCTTCTACAACCTCCAGAACGGCGCGATATTCCCCATCAGCTCAGCCCCGTTCCCCGCGCCCGTCTCTGTGTCTCTGGTCACTGGCGAATCGCCCCTGTTCGTGTCCACCCAGTTCCCGCCTCCGGCGTTCACGGGATATTGCTCGGCGGTATGTCTTTCGTTCTTCGTTCTTCGTATGGGCTGATGGGCTGACGTATGGGGTTTGGAATTGAACAGGCTGATCCCGCAGGCGGACCGGATCTCTTGACCGTGGGGGGCCAGTCACTATGGGCCCTCTGCCCCAATACGACTGTTGGCGGGCGAAACGACCTCGTATGGTCCCCCGTCGCCAACCACGCGCATTATTCGCTGCCCACCTGCCAGGAGGTCGATATCCAGATGATCCCAGTTTGAATGTCTCCTCAAGGCGCTGAGCTAGTTCGTATCGTTGCTCGTCGTTAAAGGGGGTTGCTTTACGTAGATGACGATTGTATTTTTGTATGCTCCAAGGTCCGAGTAGCTTGAATGCATGTTCTCTCCCCGGTCAACGGCACCGACCCATTTAGCGTGCTAACGTGTGTGAGCCCATCTCCCTTTGTCATCTTCTTTCGACGCGTCCCAACACAGTATACGCTCCTTGGACCAAACTCTACTGTCACGCTCACGATTACTAGCTTGGACAGTTGGGATAGCGCCTCTTAGTCGTGGTTTTTGCAACTATGGCTGTAGGCAGTAGCTAGTCTCAATAAACGGGTGTTCTCAGCTGGCTAGAAGTACTCAGATTTTGCAATCCGCGTTATATGACCATGCTCCATTGTGTATACTACTCCACCTGATTACACATCTACTTCCTACTTCCTAGTATTTAACGGTAGTAGTACTTCACGGCAAGCTGTGGAGTACGGTACGAGCCATGCTACTTCGTCATATCAAACCTCCCTTCCCTACTGCACACCTACATATTCTCCATCCATTATCTCTAGGCACTTTTGTTTCATTAGGGGGTAATCATATCAAGTATTCATTATCCAAGGTCGAAAGGGGAAAGGGAGGGGCTCGTGGGGGCACTTATGCAGCGCCAGTGGCAGCAATACGAGCTTGAGCGTCTGCCGCGGTGGAGCACGTAATCGACTACAACAGATCAGCACTGCGTCTCCCTGGAATCACAGCGGACTTACAGTTCCCCTCGAGTTCACGAGTGGCAGCGCGAAGCACTGAGTTCCTCCAGCACACCCAGTCAACGCAAACTTGCCACCGACACACTGTCCGAATTGCCCGTTGACGCAAGCTTGCTCGCCGTCGTTACAGGGAGACGTGGCGGTGAGGCCAGCGAATTTCGCGTTGAGGGCAATGGCGTCCTGGCCGTTTGCTAGGGTGAATGATTTGGCGTTGGCGGCCGGGGCCGCAGCGGCTGGAGGAGCAGCAGCTGGTGGTGGAGGGGGTGCAGCGCCTTGACCTTGCCCAGCGAGACGCACATCGGGTGTGTTAGCGACATCATCAGCAGCACCGCCTGCCTTCGCACCGGTACCGGCGTTAGCTGCGCCAACACCAGGGTCTTTGACCAACGTGTTGAGCTGGATACCATCCGGAACTGGGCCATCCTTCTTCGCAGGGCATGAGCCAGGGGGGTTAACGGCGGAAACGCCGAGGGGGAGATTCCCGGTTTGGTCGCCGCTGAATTTGGCGAAATTGGACCCGGCGAACTGGCAGTGGAAGAGCCCTGTAAGCTCCGCGTTCTTGGGAGCTTGTTGGCAGTAGGGTACTTGCAGCGAGTCAGGCTGCATACAACGGCTTAGAAACAGAATGAATGAGGTTGAATAAAAGGACTGACCGCGTTCCTTGGCTGCTGAACGAACAACTGCGCGAGCCTGATCATCTCGGGGTCGTTGTTCAACGATTTGGCGAGATCGACCATCGAGTCAGCGGCGTTCTGCTGGTCACAGTTGCCGCCTGCTGCCAAGAGCGAGGTGAAGGCTGTTTGGGAGATGGGGTTGCATTTGCCTGCGCCCCCGGCCTTCAGCTGTTACGATGAAGTTGTTTGAGATGAAAGCATCGATATATAGGGGGAGGAAACGTACGCAGGCCTGCTCCCACTGAGCAGTCGATTCAGCGATAGATTGGGCGATACGCTTCTGCATGTGCACAGGCGCAGCAGAAACGAGCGAAGCCAACGCGGAAAGAGCGAAGAATGCGTTGAAGTTGATGTAGACCATGTTGAATGAGGAACCCTTGAGGATTGAAATGAAAGTAAAAGGTGACGATGAAGGTGAGAAGAACGAGAGAGGAAGGTGCTAAGTTAAAGGGACAAAGGTGTATGTACGAAGAAAATGAAGTAGCGAAGGCGGAGAGCAACCTGGCTCAAAAGAAGGAAGTATGTAAATAAAAGAGTAGGAGAAGAAGTGAAGTGAAGAAGAATGGATGGGATGAGGATATCGGGATTCGAAGCGTCGTATTTATATCAAAGATCGCACGACCATATGATGTAGTACAGTGCGAGTATACGGCTGAGCGGTAGGCAACGCAAAAGTAGACATCAGAGAGACTGAAACAAGGAAAACGAGAAGTCGCAGCCTACAGATCATCTGGCCCCCTCTAGTCTCCTCTGGGTAATCAATATCATTGGCGTATTGACGACCATCGACTCGGGATTGCTTGAACGTGGAGCCCCCAGAAGTCGCAGCAGCGATGCATGCTCAGATGGTTGCCGTTGAGGCTGGAGGTCTTCGAGCAGCATCATGTATCAGCATCAAAAGAACTCAGCGATCAAGCAGGAGAATTCGACCCACATCAGGTAAAGATAATAGTATACATCGGTCGTACCTCGTGCCTTTGATGGCTTTCCAATACCATCGGAGGATTCGTCGGCATAGCGTCCTGCCTCGCGACGGATATAGACGCCCACACTTTTTCATACAACCGCGAGTGGGATCGACATGGAGCAGCCGTAGTTCCAAGTGGTGGCGGCGATATCAATCAACATGACGATGTGACGATGGAGTCGAAATAATCAACCAGAACAACCGAACAACCGAAACGTTTACTTATACACGAAGGAAAGACCGGGGCGACTGCCGAGCGATTGGAGCGCATGGACGTGGCGGCAGCAGTTCCTGGCATTCAGCATCTCGGCATCAGAGGATTAAGTGATTCGATCGTCGTTGGGCGATGAACTACGGGAGGTACATCTTTTTGACTGGTTCCGTTCGATATGCCATGATGCATTAAATATCATCTGATTAGTGGTGCAAAGGCAAGATAATCAGGACTCTAGGCTCTAGAATCGAAGGGTCACTTACTTACACGCAACATATGATGAGTCCAAGAGACCAGACATCATGATGCGCACTCAGGAGTCGGCACGGTGCGGGGCTATCTCTACGCAACATCTGAGCAATTCGACAAAGCCATGCCGAGCATCATGCATGCACATGGACGTGTACACGACATCATTCGTTTGCCCCGAGTAGCTGACAGGCGTGCTGGAAGGTTTTGACGGGAGGGCAGTAGAATGACCCACTGTTTCACCCTCTGTTAGTTACCCGAATGGTATCCTTGACAGTGGGGGGTACTCACGGAGCATACACTGTAGCGCGTAGGAAGAAAGGGAGATGCAGACGCAATTGAGGCTGCACGTGGGAGCTCGAATTTCCTGAGTCGCAGAACAATGACAAGGAGGATGCCAACAACCCTTTCGGCCTAACATCTACCGTCGTAGCCAACGCAAGCACCAACTGAGCCCAGCGATCCTCTCAGAATACTACATCTGTTATCCGCCTCTTCGACACATTCGCCAGGGACACGCTTCAAGTTGCGCAGCACTGAAAAGCTTGATATTGACACCTTAACGTGACCTACCACTCCTAGTTGGCCGTCAACGATACGAACCATTGGCCGGAATAAACACTCACGAAGGCGTCAACTTCAAGTCCAGAACTCCAGGGATTGAGTTCACCAAGCCTAACGCTGAGTCGATTCTGTATTTCCACGAGTATTCGTCCAAGCTCCGGTATCCACAGTAACCAGCATGCTCATACTGCATGCGACAGAAGTGAATCTCGGGCAATATTGAAACAGCTTGCGAACACTAAAGAAATGAGAAATATCACAAGAAGTTGGCGCTAAGCACAGAAGACGAACCTATAGATCTCAGCATAAGTGAATTATTGGTTCCCAGGGAATACCAAAACCGATGAGAGTCGCCGATATAGATGATAATGGAGAGGAAGAGGCGACGCGTCTGCGTGGCGAGAGTCACATCTGTGACTTGGGCGCTTGTTAGACTCGAATCTCCAGTTGAACTGTGGGCAACCTACAGTACAACAGCGGACACATCACATTCGTTCACCTATGAATGTCTGCAGACGAATCTAAACGCTCGCTTTAGCAGCGGGTCGGATGGTCACTGAGGTAGAGAGATGGATCTCGGACACGTAGTAAACGGTGAGCCTCAGTGTCGACGCCGCAACTTGGAGGTGAGCTAGGTTGATAGGAACCAGCTCGGAGGTGCACCGGTGAGCGCTGAGCTACGAGTAAGTTAATACTTCTGTTCGCGTGATCGACACCTTGCTTTACGCCACGACGTTGAAAGACCGTTGAAAGCTAAACTATGAGTTTTCCCATCTTATTCACAGCAAGACTTCGGCTGATATCTCCGCGATACATTACAACTCGCATGATGTCAACGGTACCGACAACAGAAAACCTAGAGGCCACGAATCAGCATTTCTCGGGGGATGCTGATGGGAAGGAGGTTGTTGACCTCTCATTCAAATCAGAAGCGCTTGGGGTACCAGCTGAACAGGGATATGGATGGCCTCAACTCGAGTTCGGGGAAACGATTGGACGTGAGCAATGTTATACAATTGCTCGCAAACTAGGTTGGGGGATGCACTCAAGCACTTGGCTTGCGCGAGACACAGTGTAAGCCTGTAATACTTCACCTCTACTCCAAAACCTTACAAATTATCCCTCAGGCTGGACAAGTTCGTAGCCATCAAGGTTCTGACGGGTTATACTACGAAGATGTATGAACGAGGCGTTACATGGGAAGCAGACGCTCTCAGACTCCTCTCATATACCCCGCAATCCAAATACTGCGTGGAACTCCTAGACGAATTCACGATCAAAGGACGTGGCTCTGCGGGCTCCCACCTTTGCTTCGCAATGCCTTTCTACGGCGGCGACACCAAGGCTCTTCTAAAATCCCGCAACTCCCCATTTCCCGTCCCTCTGGCAAAGCGCATCATTCTCCATCTCCTTCGCGGGATCGCGTTTTCTCATGAACGTGGAATTGTCCACACAGATATCAAACTCGACAACATCCTATTCACCACGTCCGCCACTACTGAAGATATTGAGAGATGGACACAAAGCGATCCTCCTCGTCGGAATCCTCCCGAAATGTCCCCAGATGGTGTGATGCAATCTGCTATATCACAGCCGATGAAAGCACTCTCAGAACAAGAAGCTTTACGGGCCACATTTGTTCTTTCTGACTTCGGCTGCTGTGAGCCCTGCACCACGTTCATATTCTCATAATGCTCAACTCGCGTTTAGCGCAACCTTCTGAACTCCACGATGATCGCAGAATCACGTCACTATTGCTACGTGCACCCGAGGTCCTCCTCGGTGGAAAATGGGACACCCCAGCCGATATTTGGACGTTTGGCTGTCTGGTGAGTATTCCCTGGACGTGCGCCACCTCTTCTGACCGGTGGACTGAGTAGGTATACGAGATAATCACAACGCGACCCTTCTTTCGTTATAAACGCAATCAAGTCTATGACTTCTCTGAGATGGCAAATCTTCTGTACCAAATGATGTTAAAGACCGGTGACGTATTTCGCGCAGAACAACTCAGCGTATGGCCATTGGCGATCGAATACTTCCAGCCGGAGAATTGTTGGTGTCGCTTTCGTCGTCCGAGTGCCCAACTGACGGTTTCCATTTAGGTTATCTGAAGAAGGAACCAAAGATTTTCTATTTCACGATGGAAGACAATATCGCCCAACACAAACTATTGCCTGACGACGAGTTGAGACCTGCATCGGACTTCCTTCGACGCTGCTTGCGCCTCAATCCAGAAGAACGAGTTACAGCCAAAGACCTTCTTCAGGATAAATGGCTTCAAGGAGTGGACTAAGCCTCACACCAGCCGCTAATGGAGCGTAACTAATGTAGAATGTGTATGACGAAGAAATTGTCGTTTGTTGACCATTTGCAACCTTCGAGGACATGTTATGTGTTAATGTGTAGGCGCATATGGGCGTAAAACGTACGAGAATGTCAGTTTCATGAAATGCTGCCCTATCGATGCGATGCCACGGCCAATATCCAGCCTTTCCATGAGGTCCATAGTTGCCCTTAGGTCGCGCTTTGTCTCTCAATGTGTATTTCGCTCCATGTCCACCACACTCCATCGTCACTACAAACCAGCATTTCTCGCTTGGTGCCAAGTCCCAGACTCAGCCGCCCTTTCCCCTCGTCTTGCGAATCGCCGCCCAGCCGTAACCCTTCTCAGCGGGCCTATCCCTTCTGATTGAAGGGAGAGGTCAACAACCTCCTTGCCCTCAGGACAAGTGCACCAGTGTCGGGCTGTGTCGGGACACAGGGAGAGGGGGTTTATAGGCTTGCCTTCGCATACACATATCAGACGCAGCCAATGGCATCACTCCAGACACGAGCTACTACGCCACAGTGGCCAGAATTCCAGCGTCCGTCTCCACGCTTTCATCCCCTCCCTGAAATACTCATGGCGCGCCACCGACATCCTGTCCATGCTCGCCTCGCCTCGCCTCCCCTGTAGTCAATAATAACCGCCGAATGTCGCCGAACAGTAGCATCGAAAAACATCGGTTGCATATCAAAGCATTCGCTCACTCGCTTTCCAACGCACGGGTCCCAAATTGGCCAGGACGATGGCCAACTCAAACGCCTCGAACACTTTCACCTCCAGTTCACTCTTGATATCGACTCTGTTACGGGAGAGTTCGAGAGCAGGTCACAAAGTCGAGGAGGACTCGGATCTAAAGTCGAAGAACCCCAAGATGCTGCCTAGCCACAATATATCGATGGCACAACTCAGATTCCTTCACTATTCCTGGATATTCACCGATTCTCGGGGCTGCGTTCCTTACAAGTCCCGTTCGTCGGCGAGGGAAAATCATACCGATTTGAAAACGTGGCTAATATGCAGTGTGTCATCTGTTGGGAGCGTAGGCTCCTACTACAGAAAATGGCTTCAAGGCCGGCATGCGGGTTGGATGCCTAAAAGAGAGCATCTCGATGCAGAGGTAATATCCTCGCAGACCTTTCGGCACGGTGAGGATCACACCTACGGCGACTCTAAGGGACAACTTCGCGTGATAAGACGGTGCTGTAGTACGGGTATGAGTGAGCGACAGATGTATTCTCCGTACTGTAAGGGTGGAACCCTTCCGTTCCGTGTATTCCGGTTTCCCCTATCTCCTATCGACTCCTATCCGACTCCTCGGACTCGCTCGCACATGACTCGGACGTTACGGACCCGCATCAGGACACACGTGATAACGGATCAAACATCTCGGACCGACGTTTTGTATCTCTTTTGTTTCGGACTCTAATACTTTGATTATCTTATCCCCATTACTCGTTCTTCGTACCTTTCGTCTCGGATCTTTCATACATTTGATTATCACTTAGCTACAAATACTCCTGTACTCGTAGTTAGTAAATTCAGCTTGCTTTTCCCCCCACATCGAGTCAGAATCTAAGAAGTCCGAAGCTTTCTCCTCATCCGTTGTCAGAGTTCGCCGTTGTCCGAGTCCGAGTCCGATCCGAAGCCAGTTTCTCCTGCCGTCCTTATTCATTCTCCTGCCGTCCTCATCGTACTATCCGAAGCCGAGTTGTCTGTTCCGCGTCCGAAGCCATCTGAAGCCATCCGAAGAATCCGAAGTTTCTTATTCACTTGTTCCGCGTCCGAAGCCATCCGAAGCCATCCGAAGAATCCGAAGTTTCTTATTCACTTGTTCCCACTCTCGGACTCATCGTTCTCACACTTAGTTCACTCGGGTGTCGCACGGACTTGTCCTGCCGGAGGCAGACCCTCGCATTTTCATTAGACTATTTACTAGTCTATACGTATATTCACTACTACTTTCTGGAGCCCACCGCGAGGGTTTAAAGTTCAAGACACCCCCCCGTATCACCATCACCTAATCTACCTCTTCCGTCATTGAATTCGAATTCCCTCCCGATCCTCTCCACGACATATTTCCGGAAGGTCCGACGCAGCGGGCTATCAACTTCCTCTTCGAGAAGACATCCGCATATTTCCCGTTCAAAATAGTCCGCTCTTGGGTTCCCGATCCGGACACCGTTGTTTGGCAGTTCGCACTTACCGGACGCCCAGAATCCGAACATCCGAGTATCCTATCACGCCCTAATCCTCCGTCACTCCGACACAGCCTGTTCTATAATCCAGCAGCAGCCTTTCACCGAACCACTCCGGAGTCAAACGACACTACGTCCGGGACACCGTCTTCACTCACCGACTCATCCGAAAACCTTCCGCCCACTTCTACCCCTTCCCCTATTCCTCCTCCTACAATGGCCACAACTATGCCCGTCCGCGGTCACCATACTGCCCCGAAGTTCAATGGAAAGCCCGAAGGACTCCATCGCTTCTTCTCCGAAGTGGAGTACCTCGCTGCCCGTGCTCAGGTCGAAGGCCGGGATCTCATCCAAGCTACAATCAGATATCTCGACGACTCCGACTGGGAGATCTGGCGCAGCAGTGGCGATGCAGCCGACGGAGACGACTGGGAAGCTTTCAAAACGTGTATCGGGAAGCTCTACCCCGGATCGGATAACGAACGACGATGGCATCCGTCCGATCTCTCCACAATCGCTGCTCTCCAGTCCCAGACCCCGATGCTCACAAAGGACGATCTCGGAGTCTATCACAGAAAGTTCCTCGTCCCTGCCAACTGGTTTCTCTCCAAAAATAGTGTCTCCACCCAGGATGTCGGACGCGACTATCTCGCAGGGTTCGATCTGAGCACCCGTCAAAAGATCAAGGACAGATTGGCGATGGTCCACATGCAGCATCATCCGGACGATCCTTACACGATCACGGAGATCTATACGGAAGCGAACTTCATTCTCGGGACTTCGACTCCGGCGACTCTCACTACCTCTCCGACATCTCCGACTGTGAGTCCGACGGCTCCGGCTCCGGTCAAAACCGAATCCGCTGACATCCGTGCCCTGCAAGCTATGATGCAGCAATTCATGACGATTCAGCAATCACATCCGCAGTATCCTCCTCCCCCTCCGCAATATCCGTATAATCCGAACTCATTCTATCCGTATCCTCCGCCTCCGACCGCCCAAGCATACGCTTATCAGCCCGTCCCTCCCCAACAAAACTATCAGTATCCGTCTCAGCCACCCCAGCCTTCCCAAACTCAGCAATCATGTCCTCCTCCTCCTCCGGCGCCACAAGGGACTGATCCGAGACCTCCCCGGAAGTGCCACTTCTGTCATTCCCTCTACCACACGATGGGTTCGTGTCCGGATGCAGTCCGATATGAACGGAACGGATGGATCGGCTGGAACGAAGAAGGCCGATGGATGGTGCTCCCGAGCAGAGAAACTATCAATTGTTCCTTCCCCGGAGACTCGTTCAAAGATCAGGTCGACAACTGGATGAGAGCGAACAACAGACCTCAGGATCGCGATGCGCCTCCTCACCAGACCGTCACTCCCACTGCCACGAGTTCCAGAGTAGCGTCCGCGAACATGGTTGAAGTGAGCACCTTCCACTATACCGAGTCCGACGAGTCCGAGTCTCAGGCATTCATCGAGGAGCTTCCGAGCCCATTCGATCTGGAGGAAGAAGAGAAAGAGGAGATCTTCTTGCAGGTTCTCATGCAGCGAATGCCCGAAGTCGCGAAGAAGTACACTTCAGCTCAGAAGAAGAAGGACGTCCGTTTCTCCAAGCCGCTCGAAACGACCCCGAGCACTCCGGCGAAGACTCCGTCCGAAGCACCCCTTCCTCCTCCGATTCCGGTTCCCTTCCCTTCCACTTCAGCCCGATCCCAACTAGCTGAAGCCATCGAGACCGGCCGCACGACATATCGTCCAAACTATCGGGTTCAGTCGAACATCGAGAATCTGAAGATAGCCTCGGATGTCCTGGAGCGCGCCCTCAACACCACACTCACTATCACGCAACGGGAACTCTTCGCCCTCTCGTTCGATGCTCGGAAAGGACTTCGGGAGCTCATTTCTTCAAAGCGGGTCTCTACTGAATCCAACTACGCATCCGTGAACATGGCCACGTGCTACGATGATCCCGAGGACGTTGTGGAAGTTCTGATGTCCGCAACCCGCGATCCGAACAAGGAATGCATCGTCGCAGCGCCGACCCAGTCACTCCGGATCATCCGGCCTATCTTCAACGATCGGTACGAGGTCGAATGCATCCTGGACACCGGGTCCCAGATCATCGCCATGCGCCGCGACGTCTTCGACAATCTCGGACTGCTCATCGACATTGACAAGTTCATCACCATGGAATCCGCGAACCTATCCTCGAATCAGACCATCGGACTTGCGCACAACGTGAAGATGTCTCTCGGACCCGTCAATCTCTACGTCCAGGCTCAGATCGTGAACGACGCACCCTACGAAGTACTCCTCGGACGGCCCTTCTTCTGTCTCACATCCGCAGTCACCCGCGACTACCCCGATGGTCGTCAGGACTTGACCATACACGATCCGAATTCCAGCCGCCGTTTCCTCATCCCCACTTTCAAAAGAGTTCACCGTTCCCGAGACCCTAAGGAGCATTTTTAGATGCCGTCGAGGAACCCGCGTGGCGAGACGAATCCTTTATACCCCCGTTCCACTCCTCTCTTATGATCACACTGTCTGATTCCGTTCCTCCCTCTGTTCCGTTCCGCTGCATTACTTATCCGAAAACACTTTTATATGATACATCTCCTTCCGTGTCCAATCCATCACTTCCGCTTCTGTCTGTCCCCCCTTCCATGAACCAAAAAAGTACATATAATGTTCCGCATGACTCCGTTCCCGATCCGATGACTCCGGTGTATACTTGTGACCCCACGCCCGTACCTAATACTCATTCTTCTTGCACGTATGACGATTTGCCTGATGCGCAACGGATCTCTACAGGTCTTGTTGATATCATCGAAGATGGCATTACTCGGAGTGCTTCTTATTTTGATATTCCCCTTTCCACCACTACGTCCTACTCTACCTTTACATCTTGGTTTACCCCTTCCGACTCCAATGCCACTCCTCCCTCGTCCGATGACTCCGCTCCGACTCCGACCGCAGAAGTCTTCGCAGCAACTGCCCGGATGCCGACATACGGAAAGAAGCCCTACCGGAAGGTCGCCAATCGCACAGTCCCTGTCTCCACTACGCTTCCGGAACAGTATCGGATTGTTCGACGTGAGCCGCCCGACATCTTAGCCGACCTTCTACCCCTTCCGACTCAACCACCCGACTTCACTCCGGGACTCCGGTACACTCAGGAACGCGCTGACAAGCAGGCTGTCGACCCGGATAACTGGCTTTCTCCCAAGGAAGTCAAGCTGGCGCACTGGTTCATCCGGACTGACGAGGACGCCTTCGCATGGTCCGAGGATGAACGAGGCAAGTTCTCTGACGAATGGTTTGATCCTGTAGTGATGCCTACTATCGAGCATGTTCCCTGGGCACTCCGAAACATTCCCATTCCTCCGGGCATCTACGACGAGGTCGTCCGTGTCGTCCGAGACAAAATCAAGTCCGGAGTCTACGAGGAGTCCAGCTCTTCTTACCGGTCTCGCTGGTTCTGCGTTCTCAAGAAGGATGGGAAGTCTCTCCGTCTGGTCCACGATCTTCAGCCTCTCAATGCCGCTACTATCAAGGACGCCTCTATTCCGCCTCGGGTCGAGACTTATGCCAAAACCTTCGGAGGCCGATCTTGCTACGGTATCTACGACTTGTTCGTCGGGTTCGACCAACGGAAGCTCTCGGAAAGCTCGCGCGATCTCACAACATTCCAGACACCTCTCGGAGCCAAGCGTCTCACCGTCATTCCTATGGGCTTCACCAACTCCGTCCAGATTCAGCATGGCGACCTCACCTTCATCATGCGCGACGAAATTCCCCATGTCACTGATCCGTACATCGACGATTGCCCTGGCAAGGGTCCGCGCACTCGCTATGAACAACCCGACGGTTCCTATGAGACCCTCCCCGATAATCCGAACATCCGACGCTTCGTCTATGAACATATCGCAAACATGCATTGGATTGCTCACCGGATGAAGAAGTTCGGCGGAACATTCTCCGGAGTCAAGCTACGTGTTTGCGTCCAGCGTGCATCTATTGTCGGACACATGTGCACTTACGAGGGTAGAGAACCCGACGATGACAGAGTCCAAAAGATTCGCGATTGGCCCATACCCGAGAACGTCACCGACGTCCGGGGTTTCCTGGGTACCATCGGAGTCATGTGTATCTTCATCCGAGACTTTGCGAAGCATGCTAAACCACTTGTGCAGCTGACCAAGAAGGACGTTGACTTTGTCATGGGTCCGGACGAACTTGCTGCCATCGACACTTTGAAGAACCTCGCCATCACTTCCCCCGCACTCCGAGCTATCGACCATTCATCCGATCGCGAAGTCATACTGGCCGTCGACTCTTCCACCGTGGCCGTCGGATTCATTCTCTCCCAGATGGGTGCCGACAACAAACACTATCCGTCCCGTTTCGGGTCTATCACTTGGAATGACCGCGAATCCCGCTATTCCCAATCCAAAATCGAGCTCTACAGACTCTTCCGGGCTCTTCAGGCCACGAAGCTTTGGCTCATCGGAGCTCGCAATCTCACTGTCGAAGTCGACACAAAATATATCAAAGGTATGATCAACAATCCGGACATCGTTCCGAACGCCGCGATGAACCGCTGGATCGCCGCCATCCTTACCTTCTCCTTCAAACTCAAACACGTTCCCGCTCGGGATCACACTCCGGCCGATGGCCTTTCACGACGAAGAAGAGCCGAAGAAGACTCGGTGCTTGTAGAAGATGTTGAGGGTTGGATAGACGAAGCTTGTGGTTTTACTTTACAGGTTCACTCGGACGGCGATGCCTCCGTCTCTCGGGTTGCTCAAAACCGTTTTCGGGGTCATCTCGGATCCCTCGTACGCACCTTCATCTATGACGAAGACTCTGCTAGATTCCACGACTCTGATGACTCCGACGACATTCCCCGGACTCCGAAGGCCGCGGATAAAGACGCACGGATGCTGGAGATAGAAACTTTCCTCCGGACTAGCAAAGCACCCGTCGGACTCACTGAACCCGCCATGTGCAACTTTGTCCGACAAGCGCTCAACTTTTTCTACCGTGATGGCAAGCTCTGGCGCAAGGATAACCACGGGAAGCATAAGGTCTACATTCATCCGGGCCGCCGACTCTATCTTATCCGGGCTGCTCACGACTCTCTCGGACACAAGGGTATCTTCGTCATCCGGACTCGCCTCCTTGAACGATTCTGGTGGCCCTTCCTCGACCAAGACGTCCGCTGGTTCGTTAAGACTTGTCACCAGTGTCAGATCCGCTCCAGTTTCAAACTACACATTCCGCCGACCCCGACGATTCCCCTTTCCCTTTTCCGCCGTGTCCACATCGACTGCATGGTTATGCCTTCCGTCAACAAATTCAACAAAATCGTCCACACTCGGTGTGCTCTTACTTCTTATCCGGAGTGGCGCGCACTTCGCCGGGAGACCGCGGAGACACTGGGCTTGTTTATTTTCCAGGAGATTCTATGCCGCTGGGGCGCCATCGAAGAACTTGTGACGGATAACGGTACCCCGTTTGTGAAGGCAGTTGAATATCTCGCAGAGAAGTATGGCATCCGACACATCCGAATCTCTCCGTACAACTCCCAAGCCAACGGACTCGTCGAGCGCAGACACCGGGACGTTCGGAGTTCACTCCTGAAGACTGCGGATGGAAATGAGAAGAAATGGGTTGAAGTCGCACCATCCGTCTTCTGGGCCGAGCGTGTCACCATCTCCAAAACCTCCGGAATGTCTCCCTACTACATGGTACATGGCATCGAGCCTCTCTTTCCGTTCGACCTCCACGAAGCCACCTATCTCGCCCCTCCTCCCGATACCACTCTCACCACAGAACAACTCATCTCCATGCGCACCCGACAACTCCAAAAGCGTCCGGACGATATCGAACGTATGCGCGAGAAAGTTATTCGGAGTCGGATTGCCTCCCTTGAAGAATTCGAACGTCAGTTCGCCCGGACGATCAAGGACTTCAATTTTCTTCCCGGACAGCTCGTTCTTGTTCGAGATAAGAAGATAGAAGGAGACCACTCGCTCAAGCATATGCCTCGCTACATGGGACCTATGATTGTCGTCCGACGCACTCATGGCGGATCCTACGTCCTTTCCGAACTGGATGGCTCCGTCTCAACTCTACGTTACGCAGCATTCCGCGTTATTCCTTACTACGCCCGACACCGCCATCTCCTTCCCGTTCCCCATACTCCCGACCCCGACGACTCCGACGATTCCGAAGACCTCCCGGAACCTCAGCCCGCTGTGAACGTCGCCGGACTACAAAATATGATGAAAGACCGAGTTTTGACGCCTTCGCGGCAGCCTAACCGTCTAGTACTCTAAAATTTTTTCCACCCAGACCAGGGCTCGCCCTGTGTTGTATACCAGACTTCGGTCACTTTCCGTCTCTCATCTCTCACCTCTCTCATTTATCCGCTCCTATCCGATACTTATATTCTACTCCCGTAGTCTCGTACATGCCTTCCGAAGACTCCGGTGTTCCTTTCTGTCTCCGAGTGCTTCGGACTCGTTCGGTTTCACGCTGCGTCCTTGTTTTTTTTTCTTTCACTTATGATCGCTCACTTAATCTCTCGCTTGTTCCAAGAAATGCTGTTTAAGTTCTATCTATGTACTGTCAAAAATCTTCCGATGGGCCAAGCACCCTTTTCCTTGTTCCCTCCTTCTCCCTTCTCACTCCCCATCATACTCCGCGCCTTCTTCTCTTCGCCTATCCTCTTCCCGTTCCTCCGCGTCAGCCGCATCCGCCCGTTGTGCATCGTCAAGCTCCCTCCGCAGGATCAGCGCTGCGAAGCTCCGTGTCGCTGCGGCCCGGGTGCTCTCCGCGTCTTCCATTGCTTGCCTCAGCGCGGCGATTCGGGCATCCATCGACGACATAACTTGCGCGAGCGTCCGCAGCTCGTGATCCGCACACGCCTCCACGAGGTATGGCATCAGACCGCTTCCGGCCGCTGCCCGCGTCGTCCGGCTGCTCTCACCGACTTCACCCCTCCGATGACTCCGAGTCCGAAGCACAGTCTCGGCCCGCTGTTTTCCCTTGCCAACCGCAGTCTTGCTGCCCGACGCCTCTGCCTCCGTTGTCTTCCCCAGTTTTCTCCGTGTCTTCGCATGCGAACACTTGACCTTCGAGCCCGTGCATGTTTCGCACGCATGGCAGCCGGTGCCCACGCAGACATACTGTCCCTGTTGGCAGTGCAGGCACTGCCGGGCGTCCGTGAATTCGACCAGTGGATGCAGACAAGACTCCTTTGAGGCACCAAATCCGCACCCCCATTCCACGTTGTTCGGACTTGAGCTTGCGTCTGTTGGATCCATTAGCTTCCGTGGTGACGTCTTTGGTACCACTTACCCGCCGGGTTGTACTCCCCATACTTCGACACGTCGAGAGGCGCTGGCGGTGGTGGGGTCTTCTCCTTTGCGTCGTCCGGGTTACCCGCGCGTTTCCGGAGTCGTTTGGCCTGAGGAGTTGTCTCAGGTTCGCCGGCGTCGCTCTCAACCGCCTTGCGCTTCCCTGCACGAATCGCGCTGGCCCGTCGTCGTGTGCGAGGGACCGGGGTGTCGTCGTTTTCTACGTCCGACGAGATGTCAATCACGTCGTCCGCATTCTCTGTCCCGTCTTTCTTGTCCTCCGTGCTCCCGCTCCCACCTCCGACGATGCCCGAACCCGCCACGATCTTCGGCTTCTGTGCAGCCCGTCGACGCTCCTCAGCGGCGAGCGCATCCTTTCGTTGTGCATCACGCACCTCTTGTGCCTTCCTCGCTTCGGCGTCCGCGGCTTCCTGTGCCTCCCGTGCCCGTCTCTCGTCCTCGGCCTGCCACTCCGCGATTCGCGACTGCGCCTTCAGTAGCTGTGTGGTAGCGCGGGCCATCTTCTCCTTCACGTCGTCTTCGACGGTGTTCTGCAGTTTCCGCGCAACAAGGACGTCTTCGGCACCCATCAACCACTCCTACGCGCCGTCAGCTCCCTGTCTCTAGTCGTCACCCATGTTAACACTTACCTGCTGACGCTCCATGTCGGCAACGGCGATCTCAACATCGACCCGACGCTCGTCATCGAGCTCCGGGAAGGCCGTGGCCATGTCTACGAAGTAGCCGGCCTCCTCTTTGTATGCGGCGACGGCTTCCTGTTTCTTCACGGTCTGGAGTTGCTCCAGGGTGTGGGATGGCGTGTGTTGCTCCATGGTTGTGCGGACGGTGATGTTGGTATGATAAAGAGAGAGGGCAAGAGTGGATGTTGGACTTTGACGAAATATCAACAATCTGTCATGTGACCGCGCTTCGTTTTGGTCCCACGCCACTGTTTTTCGTTCACCCACCCACCTTCCCACTTCGCAATTCTTGCTCGCCGTGTACGTTGCCCCGGAGGGTCAACACATAAAGTCCCCGGGGGATGTAAGGGTGGAACCCTTCCATTCCGTGTATTCTGGTTTCCCCTATCTCCTATCGACTCCTATCCGACTCCTCGGACTCGCTCGCACATGACTCGGACGTTACGGACCCGCATCAGGACACACGTGATAACGGATCAAACATCTCGGACCGACGTTTTGTATCTCTTTTGTTTCGGACTCTAATACTTTGATTATCTTATCCCCATTACTCGTTCTTCGTACCTTTCGTCTCGGATCTTTCATACATTTGATTATCACTTAGCTACAAATACTCCTGTACTCGTAGTTAGTAAATTCAGCTTGCTTTTCCCCCCACATCGAGTCAGAATCTAAGAAGTCCGAAGCTTTCTCCTCATCCGTTGTCAGAGTTCGCCGTTGTCCGAGTCCGAGTCCGATCCGAAGCCAGTTTCTCCTGCCATCCTTATTCATTCTCCTGCCGTCCTCATCGTACTATCCGAAGCCGAGTTGTCTGTTCCGCGTCCGAAGCCATCCGAAGCCATCCGAAGAATCCGAAGTTTCTTATTCACTTGTTCCCACTCTCGGACTCATCGTTCTCACACTTAGTTCACTCGGGTGTCGCACGGACTTGTCCTGCCGGAGGCAGACCCTCGCATTTTCATTAGACTATTTACTAGTCTATACGTATATTCACTACTACAGTACTAGATATCTATAGGTTGTTAGTCCTTCAGACATCGGACACATTGTTTCAAAGGATTGTACATTGATTCGTGATTTTGCTATACATTAGTAGGGTGATATAATATCAATACTTAAGTTCGCCGCGTGTCAGCGATTCTACTCAACGCCTTGAAGCCACGCGTCCTCGAGGAGGTCCTTCGCCGTAACACGATCCTCGGGGTTCAGGCGTAAGCACCATTGGACGAAGGCACCGGCGGCGAGACATTCAGAGTCAGACATCATTTTCAAGTCGTAGAGTAGCGAGCAAATCGGCTGCTCCCCGAGAGTCGGATTCTTCTTCAATTGGCCTGCGGATGTGAAGGCGCGTGAGTATAGTATCTTGCATGTACAGAGCACCTGAAGCTACACCCACAATCGGGATTGAAGTACTCGCTCGCTCGAGGACATACATTGAGCTGTTCGGCTCGAAATGGTTCGCATGAGTAAATCATCATTTGATACAGCAGGTTCTCAGTTTCGGTCAAACCAAATACTTTCGGGGCTCTATATTCGAATAGAAAGTCCCCAGCAATTAGCTCATAGGCCTATTGAGTGGGAGGTTCAGTATGTTGTCTCCGACCTTCACGAAGGAAACGAGGAACTACCAAACAGCCAAATGACCACATATCAGCAGACGTATCCCATTCCCCACCGAGGACGACTTCCGGGGCCCTTAGAAGAACAGGACTGATTGTACAATTAGCGCGTGGACTGACAGGAAGGGCTGAACTCTGGCTCAGCCTCATAAGGATATAGACGTGCGCAGATAGCTCACCATGACCAAAATCGGCAAGGACATAGGTTGCGCGTAGCGCCTCCTCGTCGGAGGGTAATTTCATCGGCTGTGATACGGCAGTTTGGACAACGCGCGGCGGGTCTTCTTTGAGCCATTTCTCGATATCTTCGGTCGTTGCGGGGGTTGTAAACAGGACATTATCGAATTTGAGGTCTGTGTGAACGATTTTGCGGTCGTGTGCAAAAGCGATTCCACGGAGAAAATGGAGGAGGATACGCTTCACCAGCGGAAGGGGCAAAGGGGAGGTACGAAATTCAACTAGAGACCTGACATCGCCGCCGTAGAGAGGCATTGCAAAGCAGAGATGAGAACCTGCGGAACCGAGCCCTTTGATCGTGAAGTACTCCAAAAGGTGGACGCAATTCTCTGACGTCGAGGGGAACGTAAGGCGTTTGAGGGCCTCTTCCTCCCATAGAAGCCGGCGCTCATGCAGGTTGGTCGAGTGACCGCTCAGGACCTCGACGGCCACATATTTGTTGAATCTAATCTTTTGAGTCAAAATACACGCAAACATTGGTTTTCCCCTGACTTGGTTCCACGCAAGCCAGGTGCTAGAATGGCTTCCCGAATTGAGCATACGGGCAATCATGTATCGTTGGTCGTAGCCAATACGTTCGCCAAACTCCAGTTGAGCCTGGCTGTAGCTCTTCTCATCGGGCAAGTCTTGCCCTTCCGGTTTGAATGAGAGGCACTTGTCGTCGGTAATATTCTGATTTGGCTTCCAAGCGATTGCTACAGTAGCCATAAAGCGAGATGTGCGGGATTGAATGAGCGGCAATAAGTGTCTTATTAAAACCGGGGTGAACATGGTAGTAGTTCCGTGCGAGGGGGGTATTTCAAATTAGGATGGCTCGAGACAAGATTGAAGATAGGAGTAAAATGGCACGAGATTTCGGAAATAGGAGTAACAAGAGCCAATGATAATTGCGCTGACCATCCCATGCAGCGACGGAGGAGTAGTAATTAATGTACTGTCATTTTCTCGTACATGAGTACTGAGTGATGTTAGTGGCCGCGCCATCCTTGAGTGACGTAGTGGAACACTCTGAGATTCATATCGACCCACGCCCTGTTTACTCCACGCCTCGAAGCCACTCGTCTTGAAGGAGGCCCTTGGCAGTAACGCGATCCTCGGGTTTCAGGCATAAACAACGTTGAATGAAGGTCCCAGCAGCGCGACATTCGTCATTTGGCATATGCTTGTGTTTGGAGATCAGGTCATGGATGGGCTGTATCCCCAGAGGTGGCGCCTTCTTCAGCTGACCTACACATACACGGAGGTGAGGAGACATTCAGATAGAATATAGTAAGTTACACCTACAATCGGGGTTGAAGTACTCGCCCACTAGCGGACAGACATTAAGTTGAGTCGAGTGAAATACCTCGCACGCAAAGATCATCATTTGATACAACAAATTCTCGTCTCCGTTAAGTCAAATACCTCGAGGGTTCTATACCGAAATAGAACTTCGTTGGTGATGAGCTCGTAAGCCTAAGGTAAGGTTTAGCATGTTGCATTGGACAATGAGATGGCAGCTACCAGACAACCGAACGACCATATGTCGGCTGGTGTGTCCCATTCCCCGCCGAGGAGGACTTCCGGTGCTCTTAGAAGGATGGGGGTAATGCTACAATTGGCGTGGTGTTTAGAAGGGAGGGCTCAACTTGGGATCAGTCTCATGAGAATACAAAGGAGTGTATAGTGGCTCACCGCAACCAAAATCTGCAAGGACGTAGGTAGCGCGTAGCACATCCTCCTCAGAGGGTAGTTTCATCGGCTGGGATACCGCAGATCGGAGCATGCCGTCACTTGAAAGCTCTGGAGGATTTCTCCGCGGCGGGTCTTCCTGGATCCATTTCTCGATATCGCCGGTCGTGGCAGGCGTTGTAAACAAGACATTGTCGAATTTGAGATCCGTATGGACGATCTCACGTTCGTGTGCGAAAGCGATTCCGCGGAGAAGGTGTAGGAGTGTTAAGGAATAGGATCATCCAACGGCGACCGCTTATGCGGGCGCTACTTCCAACTTCCTTTCTTAGTACTCTTATTTCCTTATTTGATATTTTCGATTCTTTATATTTGTTCGAACCCCTTTCCACCTCCTCAGCTTCGACTACATCGTCCGATACGCTGAGGTAGGGCAATCCCTTGTTACGCCCGGTTATAACCCAGTTGACTCACCTATTCTGATACTGTAGAACTCGTACTCACTTACTCGTTCTACAGGTACGTAGTATATTGAATAACAAGAGCTTCAACTACATCGTCCGATACGCTGAGAACTCGTACTCACTTACTCGTTCTACAGGTTATGGGCCCTGCTTGAACGCACCTATCATACGTCGATAATCTTCGTATTCCTCTGCGAACAGGCTGCAAGTACAGACTCGAAAGCTCACATAAACCAAGAACCCCTTAATTCATAAATCCTACACACCGTACCCCGAATCACGCAGATTCAATACCATGTCGGGTGTTATCAATACAATCTGGGAACTACCTACAGACGAGAAGTTTGATGGAATTCGCCCGTTCACCCCTTTCAAAGTCAAGCTTGAAGCAGTAGCGGGGCAATGGGGATTGAAAGGTTATTTGAACGGTGCTATTCCTAAACCACAGATCGTATCGCCTACGACTACTACCCAAGGAGGCAATGAGCCAGCAATGATCCCTACGCCAGGAACTCCTCCCCCTCCAACTCTCTCGTATTCTCTTAACCCCTCTCTCGAAGAATGGATGTATCGGGACGAAAAGGTCAAATCGACAATTCTTATGAACGTCGAGGATCTACACTCGTTGGTCGACGATGTCTCCGAGAAATCGTCAGCCCAGATCTGGAAACAGCTAACAAGCACCTACATTCTTCGTGACGAAATGCGAAAGAACTTCGCCGACTCGGCATTCAAGAACTTGAGGTTCGATGCGAATGGCGGACAAACCCTCGCAGAGTTCTTCAAGTCGAATAAAGCGCAAGGAGGCGATGGATTTCGGAAACAGCTACACCGACAAGGAGTTCTGTGCGGCCATTGTGAATTCTTTGCCAGGCAAGGAGTTCGACTTGATGCTTCAAGCCATGTCGAGCGTCGAGACACCAGCAGATCTGATCCAACAAATCGAATTCTATTACTCCAGGATTGAAGGACGTTCTGCGAAGGTTGCTGGGAGTGCCAAACAGCTTTTGACCGCAGATGCAAATACATCTACAATTCAGGCTCTTCAGGCCCGGATCACGCAGCTGGAATCTGGCAAGCATAAGAAGAAGGAAGATAAGACTTGCACGAATTGCAAGAAGAAAGGACACCTAGCTGAAGACTGCTTCCGCAACGGAGGCGGGAAAGCTGGCCAATGGCCTGATTGGTGGCTAGGCAAACGTGATGGAAGCAATCCAGGCGGGGGCAGTACAGGCAGTGGTACTTCGTCAAACCTGGCGGTCTTGTCGTTGTCACAACACTATGCTCTCAGCGCATATGTTATTGAGGACATAGAATGTCTGAACGCCGACATCGAGTTCGGAGGGTCTGCCCTGAACGACGGGTTAGATCTGGGAGGTAATCCCTGTGATGACCCTGAAAACCTGATCACGGACGTAGGATCGTCGAAATGGTCCGAGGATTCATTCGAAGATATTTGGGCTGGCACATCTCCGAAATGGGAGAGCATCCCCTATGACGAAAGAGTTCGAATCCTTAACGCTACGATTGGGATCATTGAGGCGAAGGATCTGGTCTTGACAGCACTGGACTCGGGAGCTACGGATCATTTCATCACCAGTCGGGAATCCTTTGAAACTTACGAAGAGATAGAACCAACGCTAGGGAGTGGGTCGAAGAGGGGCTCGAGGTTCACTATTGTCGGCAAAGGACGGGCACGTAAGACGTTCGTTGTGAATGACAAGGAGCGAACCATCACCTTTGACGCACTCCACACGCCGGATGTCACTTCTGACCTTATCTCAGTCCCTCAACTGGACGATAAAGGATTGACCGTGATCTTCGCAAATGGACTAGGACAGGTCTACGATAAAGATCAGAACCTCATCATGACTGCCACAAAAAGAAATGGACTTTACATCTTTGACGTCAAACCTACCGTCCCCAATGCTCATACTGCCACCCGTTCGCTGGACAAACCAGAGAACATGGACAGCTGGCATCGTCGTTATGGTCACGCCAGCTTGAAGCGCATTCGAGAGAGCTTCACGAAGAGTCTTGTTGACGGTGGGATCGTTAGCGGTGGAGATAGTGGGGAGAAGTGTGTACCATGTGTACATGGAAATGGTGTCAGACGACCATTTGATGCAGAAGTTGTCCCCACGAAGACGCCGTTAGCACGAGTTCATACTGACTTGTGCGGGCCTATGCGGGTCCAAGGCCGTGGTGGTTTTCTATATTCAATGCCCATCATCGATGTTATAGGCGCATCCGGCGGGCCCCTTAGGGGCTACTAGGGGCACGTTCACGTGCTTTCCGGCTATGGACTCGGGCCGCGCATACACGCGGCTACACGGACTTGTCACGGACTTTGGACTTGGACATATTTCGAACATGCTGTACTTATTGTTACCGGACTCGAACGCGCGGCTACCGCGTGTTCCTTAGTATATAGTCTTGTACCGTACATACAGTTACCTTAGTTCGAATATTAGTTCCTTCTCCGCACTCGCATCCTCGCCTCTTCACTGAGGATCTCCCTATCCCTCTCCTCGCCTCCGCTCGTACCCTCGGTACCCGCGTAGGAACTCTCCCCGAAATCCAGGGCACGCAAGAGTGTGGGAGGCGCAGCCAGTAGCTGAAGCCAAGCCCGTACGTTCTCGCTCCCCTCGCTTTCCCCTGCGTCTCTACGAGGAACCGCGTACCCGCGGGTCCGCGTAGTCCGAGCCTTCGCGAGTGTGGCTCTTAACAGTATATTCGAACTCACAACCCAGCTCTTGCTCTCGTCCCCGCAAGTCCTTGCCAACGTCATGGCCGGCAGCAACCAAGCAGGCTCCTCGCGTACCACTCGCGTGGGCCAACAGGCCGCCGCCACCCTCGTCTCTCCGCTGATCTCCACGGCCCACGCGCGCAGCCACGCGAACAAGGGTAAGGATCCCGCAGCTCCGCGTTCGCGCGCGGTCTCCTCGTCTGCCATACCCTCTTTCCGCTCCCCCACGGTCGCCTCGGGCGTCCCCGCGCAACCTGCTCTAGTTCCCAGAACGCCCAAGTCCGAACCCGCCGCACCCTTCAACCCGTTCAACCCCCTTTCGCCAATCCACTCACGCTCGGTTCCCTCGAACGAGGAGGAGCGCGCACCCTCGCCTCAGCCGAGTAACCGCGCACCCTCGCCTCCGCCGAGCAACCACGCGTCAGAACGGGCGGACGACGAACGGCAACCCTCGTCCCATGGTTCGGGACCGCGGCGCCCCTGGGATTCCGACAATGGCTCCGAGGACCACTTCCGCCCCGCGGACCACGCTTTCCTCGACGCGTTTTCCGCACTCAGCAGAGAGATCAAGGACATCCACCATCGTGAGTTATCCGCTACCCCCGCCGCTCCTTCCGTCTCCCGTCCCAAACCTCGCACCCCCGACCCTTATGACGGCTCCGACCCGTTGAAACTCAACACATTCCTCGTTCAACTCAAACTTTACTTCGCCGCCACCCCCTCGCTCGCCGCTGACGAAGATAAAGTGACATTTGCCTGCTCGTACCTCAAGGGGAACGCGTTCGCCTACTTTCAGCCCGAGCTGATTGATGACGCCGCGGACCCCGAGTGGCTCCATAGCTACTCGACCTTCGTTCAAGTTCTCCAAGAGAACTTTGGTGCGTTTGACGCTACCGCGGAGGCCGAAGCGGCATTGGACCAGCTCAAGATGGGGGACAGGCAGCGCATTAGTAAGTATAACGTGTTGTTCCAACAGCACTCTGCGTTGGTGTCCTGGGGCCCCGCGGCTCTCCAGCACCGTTACTACCAGGGTCTCCCGGACAGAATCAAGGACGCACTCCTGAATCACCCGAAGCCGGGCTCGCTCCCGCGGCTCCGCTCCCTCGCTCAGGCCATTGACCAGCGTCACTGGGAGCGGGAGGCCGAGTGTACGCGGAACACCCGCGCTTCCGAGAAATCCGTGCCTGCGAAATCGTCCTCCGCGTCCACCCCGTCCTCTAAATCCTCCACTCCCTCCTCTTCGAAACCCTCGTCCTCGGCTCCCCGCGCACCCGCGGCCTCCAAAGACTCCACTCACCTCGGCGCCAACGGCAAGCTAACTCCTGAAGAACGTCAACGACGCTTCGACAACGAGCTTTGCTTGTTCTGCGGCGGCGCGGGGCACAAGGCGAACAAATGCCTCAAGAGTCAGAAAAAGGCCAAAGGACGCGCTGCGGTCACGGAGCCCGCGGAAGACGCGGAATCCGCCGCGCACATCTCTGACACTGAGTCGAAAAACTAACCGGCACCTCCGAGTCTCCGGCTCGTGATGGTTGCCCTCCTGTTCTATGGCCGGCAGTTTGTAGATTAAACGGTTCCGCGCTTTCCTCGCCTTCCGCGCTTCATTTACTACTTACTTCTAATTCGCTCTCGGACTCCCTCGCTCATTTTCGTGCTCTCGTTGATTCTGGCTCGACCCATTGTTTCGTAGATACTATGTTTTCTCGTTCACATGGACTCATTACATACCCTATAGCTCCTATCAAACTACTGCTCTTTGATGGTACTTCTAACAACTTCATTACTGAAGCTATAGATATCCATCTCCGGTTCCCGTCTGGCGACAATATGACCGTCACTTGTCTTGTGACTCCTCTGGATCCGTCTTGCTCTGTGGTTCTTGGATACGACTGGCTCTCCCGCTACAATCCGTTGATTGACTGGGCTCAGAGCAGCATCACCTTCCGTTCCCCAAATCTCGACACTCCTAGTTTAAGCGCTTGCGCGCCGTCCGCGGCGCGCGCTACCTCTTGCATTGAAGCATCTCCTTCGCCTTCTACGACACCTTCGACTCCGACCTCGGCTCCGACTTCGTCCTCTCGACCTGACATCTCGCTCGTCAACGCGGCCGCGTTCCGCACCGCGTCCCGACTCGCAGGATCCACGGTCTTCCAGATTATGATACGACCCGAAACCACCTCCGCCAGAGCTGCTAGTGTAGCTGATCCCGACCTATCCGCGGTACCCGAGGAATACCACGAGTACGCCGACGTCTTTAGCAAAGGAAAGGCCGACACACTAGCTGAACACCGACCCTATGACCTCAAGATTGAACTCGAAGACGGCGCCGCGCCTCCGGTCGGCGCCATGTACTCTCTTTCGCAATCAGAGCAGCAGGCTTTAAAGGAGTTCATCGACGAACACCTCGGACTTGGATTTATACGATCCAGCAAGTCGCCTCACGGCGCACCCGTACTTTTTGTCAAGAAAAAGGACGGTTCCCTTCGACTTTGCGTCGATTACCGCGGTCTCAATCGCGTCTCGAAAAAAGACCGCTACCCCTTGCCCCTCATCTCGGATCTCCTCGACTCTCCGCGCAAAGCCTCGGTGTACACGAAGATCGACCTACGGCACGCGTACTACTTGGTTCACATCGCCGAGGGAGACGAATGGAAAACTACGTTCCGGACCCGCTACGGCTCCTTTGAATGGTTGGTTGTACCCTTTGGGTTAACTAACGCGCCCTCCGCGTTCCAGCGTTTCATGAACGACATTTTTGCTGACCTCCTCGACGTCTATGTTATCATTTATCTGGATGATATACTAATCTACTCTGATAACATGGCAGATCATAAGAAACACGTCAAGGAGGTACTCCGCCGGCTCCGCAAGCACAAGCTCTACGCGCGCGCCGACAAATGCGAATTCCACGCGGACACCGTAGAATACCTCGGTTACATTCTCTCCCCGCAAGGTCTCACCATGGACAACTCGAAAATCAAGACGATCCAAGATTGGCCGGAGCCGCGGAAGATCCGCGACATCCAATCTTTCCTAGGCTTCGCCAACTTCTACCGCCGCTTCATCCGTAACTACTCGGATATTGTGGTACCTCTGACCCGTCGCACGCGCAAAGGACTACCCTGGAATTGGGATCAGGCAGCGCGCGACTCCTTCGAAGCTCTGAAACGAGCATTCACCTCGGCCCCCGTGCTTACGCATTGGGTACCGGATGCACCACTCGTCGTGGAGACGGACGCCTCGGACTACGCGCTCGGCGCGATCCTCTCCATCTACACTCCTGACGGTGAAATCCACCCAGTCGCGTTTCACTCACGTACTTTCAGTTCTGTAGAGCTGAACTATGACGTTCATGACAAGGAACTTCTAGCCATCTTCGAGGCTTTCCGCGTCTGGCGACACTACCTCGAAGGTTCTGGTATGCCAATTGACGTGGTTACTGACCATAAGAATTTAGAATACTTCTTGACCACCAAGATTCTGACCCACCGGCAAGCGCGCTGGTCCGAATATCTCTCGCAATTCAACCTCCTCATCCGCTTCCGTCCCGGAAGGCTCGGCTCCAAGCCTGATGCCCTCACCAGACGTTGGGACGTCTACCTTAGAGAGGGAGGTGACGACTACGCTACAGTCAATCCTCAGAATTGTAGGCCTATTTTCTCGAACGAACAACTGACCGCGTCTATCTGCGCAACTTATCTCTGGGAGCCCGCGCTCCGCGGCTCCATCATCATGGACACTGAAAAGTTACACGAAGATATTATTGCTGCTTATCTTTTAGATCCAGTCACTAAAGCTCGACTCGACAAACTCGAACCGCGGTGGTCGCGCTCCGAAGACAATCTACTTCGCCTCGACGGCCGCGTCTACGTCCCCAACCACGGAGATCTTCGCCTCCGCGTACTCCGTTTCAAACACGACCATATCCTCGCTGGACATTACGGCCAGAACAAGACTATTGAACTCGTTCGCCGCGAGTATACGTGGCCCAAACTTCGCGAATACGTTCAACACTACTGCAAGTCCTGTACGACCTGTATGTGTAGCAAGCCCCAGCGTCACAAACCCTACGGCAAGCTACAACAACTCCCCGTCCCCATTCGACCTTGGGATTCAATTTCTATGGACTTTATCGAGAAACTTCCGCCATCCCTCGGATACGACTCCATCCTCGTCGTAATGGATCGTTTGTCAAAGCAAGGGATTTTCATCCCATGTCACGATACCATCACTTCGGAAGGTCTAGCTAAGTTATTCGTTATTCATGTCTTCTCTAAACACGGAGTCCCCGCGCACGTCACGTCTGACCGCGGCTCCGAGTTCGTCTCCCGTTTTTTCCGTTCATTGGGAAAAGGGTTAAACATGAAGCTCCACTTCACGTCAGGCTATCATCCTGAAGGTGATGGCCAGACGGAGCGTACTAACCAAACCCTCGAGCAGTACTTACGTGTTTATTGCAATTATCAACAGGATAACTGGGCTGACCTCTTGCCCCTCGCCGAGTTCGCGTTCAACAACGCTCCTAGTGTTACCACTGGAGTATCCCCGTTCTTCGCGAACAAAGGCTATCACCCCAACCTCTCCCTTAATCCCGACCTCGACCTCGCCTCGGCCCACGCGCGAGACTTCGTAACCAACCTCGACGAGCTTCACCAAGAGCTGCGTACCGCGATGACCGAGGCGCAAGCCCGTTATCAAGGACCAGCTGATCGTCGCCGCGCCCCCGCGCCGGACTTCAAGGTTGGCGAAAGGGTCTTCGTGAAGGCCAAATTCTTCCGTACCACGCGCCCCTCGCACAAACTCGCGGAGAAATTCCTCGGTCCGTTCGAAATCATTCACCAAGCCGGACCCTCGTCTTTCACTATCCGTCTCCCGGAAAATCTCCGCGGGGTCCACCCCGTATTCCATGTCTCCATGCTTGAACCCGAGACGCCTAACACAATCCCTGATCGCGTTCAATCCCCTCCTCCTCCCATTGAAGTCGATGGTAACGACGAATTTGAAATAGCTGAAATTGTAGACTCGAAAATCGACCGTCGACGAAAAGTAAAACTTCAATACTACGTTCGATGGCTCGGCTACGAGCACACCGATGAAGAATTCTCGTGGCTCTCCGCGGATGAACTCGGGAACGCGCAGGAACTCGTCGCAGAGTTTCACTTGCGCTATCCTGACAAACCCGGACCCGCGTAGCGGTCCTTCATCCCTTTTCTCTATTTTTCTTCCGCATAACCCGCGCTTCTACTTATCATTTTCTTCTTCCCCGCGCATCCGCGCTTGTATATTTTGTAGATATCCTCCGCCGCGCGTACCGCGCATCCCATCATTATCTCTCACTACCGTCTCCGCGCGTCTCCGCGCAGCCCCAACAACTCTACATACCACAAGCCGCGCGCATCCGCGCTCCATCACAAGCAACTCTCTCGCTCCGCGCGCACGCGCGAACCTCACCAACAAACCCGTGTCTTCCGCGCATCCGCGCTCCACCCTACGCTCGCCGCGCGCACCCGCGCTCTCCGCTCTCTCCATATCATCCCCGCATCACTTATACTTGTCTCCTTTCTTTCTTCTGTGTTCTCTTACGGTTATTTTCTTTGTTACTATTCCTTCCTTGCTGATTTCTCACACGTAGATATCGTCGGACATCTTAGATACAAAAAACAAGAACCAAAAAAGAACAAAAGAAAAAAAAAGAGAAAACTAGATACAAGTATATATTTTTTGTGTGCTGCGGCCCGACGCGCCCCCGTGCTCACTCCTCCTCACTATCCTCCTCCTCACTCGTCTCCTCCTCGTCCCTCGCTTTTCCCTTTCCCTTCCAGCCCCTTCCTTCCTCCTCCTCTTCCTCTTCTTCTTCCTCGTCTGTCGTCTCCGCGTCCTCCGCGTCGCCTGTGTCACTTGTCAACGGCGCCTTCGCTTCGTCAATCTCCATTTCGTTCCCCGTGCCCTCCGCGTCGTCCCCGCTTGCTGGCGCAATCCTCTCCAATGACTTCGCCCAAGCCATCTTGAGGTCACGCTCCCCTGCGGCTACGCCCTCCGCCCCCATCACCTCCGCGATCCACCTGACGGTCTCCGTCAGCGCGTCGACTTTTCGCTCGAGCCGCGCGAGGGCCTCCGAGCAATTCAGCGAGGTAACCGACAGGTCGAACACCTGTGCAGCCACCTCGCCCAGCGCCTGCGCCACGGAGGGCTCCGCGCTCACCGCAGGCATCGCGCGCGCCGCGACACCAACACCCGCGGTCCCGCAGCGGCCATGGCGCTGTTTACACTCCCAGCACGTCCGCGCACCTTTGACACTAGCGTACAAGTTAGCAACGAGTGAAAACAAGGAAAGCGAAAAACTTACACTCGCATATGACACTCCGAGTTGCGCTGTACGCACCCGAGGCACGGTATGTCGCGCAACGGCCCCCTGGGCTCGACTCCTTTCGTGTCCTCCTTCGCCGCCGTCGCCTCCTTCGCCGTCACCTCCTTGCCTCGAGCCTTTGCCCGCTCCGCCGTACCAGGGCCCGTGCTACTTCCCGCGACCGCGCTAACCGCTTCCTCGGCGGCTTCGTCCTCGTTGTCATTTCCCCGCCCGCACCCGCGCGTCCTCTGCGGCTTTCCGCGCGCGTTGTCGTTCCCGCCGTTTCGCCCGTTGCTCCTTCTCGAGCCGCGCGTCGGCCTCCGCGACCCGCTCGTCCTCTCGTCGCCGTCACTTGTCGTTCCCGTCGTTGGGGCTGTCGTTGTTGTCGCGAGCGCGTTTGAAGAGAGGCGCCATGGTTTGTTGCCTCGCTCCCCCGCGGCTCCACCCCCTTTTATACTCCTGACCCACTTCGCCTCCGCGCTTCTCCCGCTCACATGCGCGCAGAGGCTGACTCACCACGAACGCCCATGACGCGCACACCGCATCACCGCAACCTCATCCGCGCGTCATGAGCATCTAGGCCTCTATGGGTCTCGGCCTTAAAGGGGAGGTACTGTTATAGGCGCATCCGGCGGGCCCCTTAGGGGCTACTAGGGGCACGTTCACGTGCTTTCCGGCTATGGACTCGGGCCGCGCATACACGCGGCTACACGGACTTGTCATGGCCTTTGGACTTGGACATATTTCGAACATGCTGTACTTATTGTTACCGGACTCGAACGCGCGGCTACCGCGTGTTCCTTAGTATATAGTCTTGTACCGTACATACAGTTACCTTAGTTCGAATATTAGTTCCTTCTCCGCACTCGCATCCTCGCCTCTTCACTGAGGATCTCCCTATCCCTCTCCTCGCCTCCGCTCGTACCCTCGGTACCCGCGTAGGAACTCTCCCCGAAATCCAGGGCACGCAAGAGTGTGGGAGGCGCAGCCAGTAGCTGAAGCCAAGCCCGTACGTTCTCGCTCCCCTCGCTTTCCCCTGTGTCTCTACGAGGAACCGCGTACCCGCGGGTCCGCGTAGTCCGAGCCTTCGCGAGTGTGGCTCTTAACAATCGACGACGGTACCTCGTTCACAAAGCAATACTATCTCAAGGACAAATCCGCGGAAACAACACTGAAGGCTATTGAAGGTTTTCGGGTGGAGGCAGAGCGGCAAAGTGGATATAAGTTGAAGGTAGTGCGGGTCGATGGTGGTGGAGAGTTTGATAACAATCTTTGGCAGGCGTGGGGAGTTAAACACGGCATCGTCATTGAAATTATCCCACCACATTCTTCTGCAGCCAATGGAGTCGCTGAACGGCGCCATCGTTCGATTTACGCACGGGTTCGCACCATTCTCTATGAAAGCAAGCTTCCCACCTCTTTATGGTGCTGGGCGGTGAGTTACATCGTCTACACGGACAATCTACTACCCTCCTCACGACACCCAGGTACAATCCCTGCAGAGGTGTTTCACGGTAAACGGCAGAGTGTCAGTCACCTACGTCCTTTTGGCTGTCGCAGGTTTGCGAAGATTGTAGATGGCAAGCCAGGCAAACTCGATGATCAGGTCTTCGAGGGGCGGATGGTGGGGTATGACGAACGCGGGGTCTACTGGCTCTACCTAAACGATGGGCGCATTGTACGAAGCCGAGATATAGTCTTCGACGAATCACTCTCGCCCGCTGGAGTCAGCACAACTCACCTTTCGTCAGACGACGATGTGGACTTACTTCCTGCGCATGACGACAACAAACCGGAATCAAATTTGCCGGCGGAGCCCCTGCATGATCGAGAGGCACCTGCGCCGAATGATGACATTGAAGCAATCGTCCCGCAGGCTATCGTCGAAACACATGTCCCGCCGCCTCGTCCTGCTCGTCATGCGCGTGTAGTGGCTACAAATGTACCATTGTGCCGCGCTGCTCGCCTGAATCCTTCCGCTGGGGAGAAAACCCCAGTTCCTTCACGGGCTGCTGTTGACTCTGAGGGATATAAAGTACGTGAAAGTCATGCGGAGGATCTTGGTGATCCATGGACGAATGATGTTACGGCCGCAGAACACTTCAAGTCGCAGGCAAAGATGACGCTCGCGGAGACGAACCTTTTCAACTTCTTACCTGAATCGGTTAATTATATGGACGCGTCTGACAACATTGCTCTTACCGCTGTCGGCTTGCCCATGGTACCCAAAAATTATACGCAGGCAATGGAGGATCCCGAGAGGTGGAGACCTGCTATGGATGAAGAGATGAGCCGAATGGATGCGTACGAAGTCTTCGGACCTGCTTGCGACTCACCGAAAGGTGCCACTATCCTCAATGTCATGTGGGTGTACGCACATAAATTCAATGGTGAAGGCGAGATTGTTGGAGAGAAGGCTCGGTTGGTGGTACAAGGTCAGCACCAGGTCGAGGGGAGGGATTATTACAAGAAGTATGCGGGAGTTATGAGGCTTGAATCGCTTCGTATGATGCTCGCGACCTGGGTCTCGCTTGGATACTACATCTGGCAGGTCGATTTCAAATCGGCGTATCTCAACGCAAAAATGGACGAGATACTCTACGTTTGCCTACCCCATGGTTTCCAAGGTGTTGACTCGCCCGCCGTCGTCGTCCCTTTACTCAAGTCGCTCTACGGTGCGGTCCAGGCTGGACACAATTGGTGGCAAGAATTAGACGGGACTTACAAGGACCTTGGATACACCAGGTCTGAGGCGGACCAGTGTATACGCTCGCGACGTGATGAGCATGGTGAGACGCATACGGGGACATACACAGATGACACAGCAGGCGGATTCTCATCTCTGGAAGAAGCAGAACGTGCAAAGAAGGAGCTTGGAGCGAAGTATGCAATAAAGATTACAGATGAGGTCGAATTCTCCTTAGGCATGAAGCTTCAACATGATAGGGAGGAAGGGACAGCCTCGTTGTCGATGCGTGGATACCTCGAACGCTTACTAGAGCGACATGGATTTGCCAATATGAAGCCCAAGTCGACACCATTTGCACTAGGGACAGCGTTGTCCAAATCGAACGCGCCTACCACAGACGCACAGCGAGACTTCATGCGAGACAAGCCATACGATGTCATCGTTGGGGGACTGCAGTTCGCTGTAGGAGCAATGCGCCCAGACCTCGCGTACTCCGTCAATGTCTTAAGCCGTTATGCTCGGGACCCAGGCCCCTCCCACTGGAAAGCGCTCGTCCATGTATTGGGCTATGTCAAGAACACTCTCGACGTCGGAATCACTTATAGTGTTGCTGCAGCTTCAAGCCTCATCTTTTTGTTTTGCTTATATCTCATCCAATACTTTGAGCTATGGGAAGCTTGTGGGCTCCAATTATAGATCAATATGTGTAGTTTTTTGGACCATAAAGAAATTTGCACAAATGTCCTCAGGGAGCTCAGGATTGGAGGCAAGCCATTTGTCAAGCCAATGGCTTGAAGCCTGGAGCCAAGTCAAAGTTAGGACCACACAACAAGACCTGATGGGAGTCATGAAATGGCCTTTTGGGATATCAAACTATCATATTATATCTAGGTTTGACAAGAGGTACCATGAAAAAATATACAAAACTGATTGTGTAGGTTACAAAGTTTGAAGCCAAGTTGAAGCTGTGGCAACACTAATCACTTACAGGAAGGATGCCGAAAACGGGATGGTCCCAGTTACTTACGTCGACGCGGACTTAGGGAAGTGCCCAGACACTGGCCGGTCAACGATGGGTATATTGACGAAGATGGCTGGTGCTCCCACATTCTGGATGTCCAAACGACTCGACATCACATCAATGTCGACAGTCGAAACGGAATACATCGCCCTGAGTCGAGGATCCCAGCAGGCGATCTGGACTTACAGTTTCATGTCCGAAATTGGGTACCCACAGGAATTACCG
The DNA here is from genome assembly GCA_017499575.1 of Sanguinoderma rugosum. Lineage (NCBI taxonomy): Eukaryota > Fungi > Basidiomycota > Agaricomycetes > Polyporales > Polyporaceae > Sanguinoderma > Sanguinoderma rugosum. Next base: position 2,951,854 of record VTPW01000005.1, on the reverse strand, counting down.
ATGCAGGTCTACAACGACAACCAAGGAGCGCTTACCGTTTCGGAGAACCCAACTTATCACGCACGTACCAAGTACATCGCTCTGAGGCAGCATCGCATTCGAGAACTGGTGAACCCCGGGGCGAGGGGAGTCAAACAACTCGCAGTAAAGTACATCGCAAGCGAGGACAACCCCGCCGATATTCTCACCAAAAGTCTATCCACCACCATACACGTACGACAGCTCAAACTCATGGGATTGAGCCACGGCGTTGCTTGATCCAGGGGAGTGTTAAGGAATAGGATCATCCAACGGCGACCGCTTATGCGGGCGCTACTTCCAACTTCCTTTCTTAGTACTCTTATTTCCTTATTTGATATTTTCGATTCTTTATATTTGTTCGAACCCCTTTCCACCTCCTCAGCTTCGACTACATCGTCCGATACGCTGAGGTAGGGCAATCCCTTGTTACGCCCGGTTATAACCCAGTTGACTCACCTATTCTGATACTGTAGAACTCGTACTCACTTACTCGTTCTACAGGTACGTAGTATATTGAATAACAAGAGCTTCAACTACATCGTCCGATACGCTGAGAACTCGTACTCACTTACTCGTTCTACAAGGAGGACACGTTTAACTAACGGAAGAGGGAGAGGGGAGGTTCGAGACTGAATGAGAGACCTGACGTCGCCGCCGTACAGAGGCATCGTGAAGCAGAGGTGAGAACCTGCTGAGCCGCGTCCTTTCATCGTGAAATATTCCAATATGTGAACACAATTCTCTGATTCCGACGGGAATGTGAGCCGTTTGAGCGCCTCTTCCTCCCATGCCATCTTGCGCTCGTGCAGGTCTGTTGCGTGGCCAGTCAGCACCTTGACGGCCACGTATTTGTTGAGTCTATTCCTGGCTTCAATATACGCGAAAATAGAGGATTTTTTTGAGCATAGCTCACATTTCGTTCCACGCAAGCCAAGTGCTAGAGTTCTTCCCCCAACCTAGCTTGCGTATCGTTGATCACGCCCAATCCTTTCGCCAAACTCGAGTTGCGCCCAGCCGTAAACTTTCTCGGCGGGCAAGCCTATCCCTTCTGATTGAAAGGAGAGGTCGACTACCTCCTTGCCGTTGGCATCAAGCGAAAAATGCTGGTTTGCCGTCACAATGGGCTCTTCTGCTGTGGGGAGTGTGGTAGACATGGAGCGAAATACGCGCAGTCGAAGGGGTTGAGAGACAAGGCGCGACTTCAGGGAAAATATGGTCCTACTGCTCTCTTGGAGGGTAGCGTGAGGCTTAGTCGATTCCTTATCCTCAAGGTCCTTAACCGTACATCTTCTCACTGTTCACATCGCCAAGGAACGGCTAGCTAGCATCGCACGACGATCTGATGCCAGCTGACGCAGGTGCATTGGAATTTTGAACAGATAGACAAAGCTGGATTTCATCGTGGACGGCTAAAGTTACCTCCCCTTCGCCCTTGGCGAGTTCCAAGATCATAAGCGAAAAGACAATGTTGACTGTCTTTCAATTACACCTACGGAGTCCCAATGCGCAATTGTTAGAACTCGCAGAGGTGCGCGAATTCAACGAGCGGCTGCGTCCATGAGTCGAAATCAGTAACAAGCAGTGACAATCGGAAGAGGCGTACCGTATCAGTACTAGACGAAGAAGCAGTAGAATCCCGCGAGTTGCTTCGTTTGGCAATCAATGCTGGCAGCACTTCAATGACAGGTCCCCAGCTCGCGGACTGCTGTCTGCTATCCCGACTATAGCCGTCCCTTAGGTACGTGAGCTGGCATCCCTCTGGGAGGATGCCACTGAGGTACGCAGCTACTCACACTGGCAGCGACTTGAGGCGCGATGGCCCCACATTAAGTTCAGCTAAGCATTGGAAACGCTCGACGCTCGCTCTCAGTGTGCAGGCACGAAGGTTGGTCTTTATGCAAAGACATAGAGACACCAACTGGGGGCATATCGCAGCTAGCTGTGACAATAAGGTAATGTGGAAGATGGGCAAGCCGTCGTAACTGGTCGTCCGATGTAGAGCAAGGTGCTTCAAGGAGGGAAGATTCTCGGCGAGATAAAGCAGGGCCGAGGTCGTCATCGGTAGATCAAAGAGGGAGAGATCCGTCAAGCGAGAGAGATGGTGGACGGGCTCGAACCACTCCGGTGTAGCCAGCGGTAGCTTTGCTGGGCGTTGATAATGACGATTCCACTTCAGCGCATGCAGGATCTCGAGCTGTGGGCAACCCATGCTGATGAGCTTGAAAAGGCGCAGGTACTGTTCCCGGGTCTGCTGGGTGTTTGGCTCGATTACTAGTTTGCGCAGGTTATTAAGCCTGTAAATTTCAAGAAAGGGCGGGGCGTTGTCTGGAGATATTTCTAGCAACCTGAGCGACGTAAACCGCTCGATGGTGTCAACGGGTGGACGAGGGAGTTGGTTTTGACTCTTAGTCAACCAGAGATGGGTGGATCGGATATATTCTAGGTTTGGGAGACATGCCAGAGCGTGCATGACGCGCGGGGTGAGTGTCGGCGGCGTGATTTCGAGCTCGGTCAATGAAGAGAGGCGAGCCAGTCCGACATTTAAACCTATCTCTGTGTAGTCATACTGTGAAACCTGCAGGTGTAGGCGACTGAGCGCTGGGCATCTGTCGGGGAGGTAAGACAGCAGTGAATGCACTTTATGGAGGCTAGTCCCGTTGATACCACCGATGGTCAGAACAACGAGACGCTGGTTGAGAAGCAACGGTATGAAGTCGCATAGGCTGTAGGGCGAGCAAACAAGGTTCCGTAAATTGGGAATAAGGTCGCCCTTGGGTTTGGTCAACGCAATTTCGGTGAAAACGGAGTGGCAGTAGAGCTTGGTGCCGATAAAGGGAAAGGATATTCTGTGCACACGCCAGGAGTATTTTTGAAAGTTGGTCCAATCGTGCGACCAAAGGGGCCGCTCGAATTGCTGTTGCGTTTCGAGGGGGCTTAGAATATCACGAATCAGTTGATCATATGGGGTACCAACGTGTATCACATCCTTCTCCACCAGTACCATCGGGGCTAAGAGGGTCAACAAGGGATGCGGCGTGTCGAGATGGTTCCAGAGAGCCACTTCTTCGACACAAGTGCATTCCGAAAATTATCGCGACGGTCGCAGAACTGAAATATGAGTCGAAGAAGTTCTTCGATCGCGAGGACATCTATATTGTTTCGATTCAATCGATCTACACCAACAGCAGACGTTTGGAAATTGTTTACGTAATATTATTCCTGTCACCGAATGTGGCGTCGTTGAACGCGCATCGAAGGCACTCAGATATGGGCATGAAATGCACTGTATGTTAGGGCAAGGAGAGCGAGTAGTAGTGATTAACTAAGGCATATACATTAGACCATGTCGACGACAAGCTTAGTCCACGCCTTGAAGCCACCTATCATGAAGAAGATCTTTGGCCGTAACTCGTTCCTCTGGATCCAGGTGCAAGCAGCGGCGAAGAAAGTCCGACATAGGCGTGAGTTCATCGGCAGGTACAAGATTATGTTGGCCAATGTTGGACTCCGCCGAGAAGTAGAAGATCTTTGGCTCCTTCTTCAGGCAACCTAAGGCAAAGTCGTCAATCGAGTGCAGCTCTTTCGACAGGAACTATACTCACAATTTTCCGGTTGAAAGTATTCGATTGCTAAGGCCATACACTGAGCTGTTCTGCGCGAAATACATCGCCGGTCTTTAGCATCATTTGGTACAGAAGATTCGCCATCTCAGAGAAGTCGTAAACCTCATTGCGTTTATAACGAAAGAAGGGCCACGTTGTGATTATCTCGTATACCTATTCAGACCGCCGATCTGACGAGATGGCGCATGTCCACGGAATACTCGCAAGACAGCCAAAAGTCCAAATATCGGCTGGTGTGTCCCATTTCCCACCAAGGAGGACCTCGGGTGCGCGTAGCAACAGTGACGTGACTCTGCGATTATCATGGAGTTTAGAAGGTTGGGCTAAACGTGGTACAGGGCTCACCGCAGCTGAAGTCAGAAAGAACAAATGTGGCCCGTAACACTTCTTGTTCTGAAGGTGCTTTCATTCGCTGTGATATAGCAGATTGCATTACACCGTCTGGAGACGTTTCGGGAGGATTCGGACGAGGAGGATCGCTTTGTGTCAATCTCTCAATATCTTCGGTAGTGGCGGACGTGGTGAATAGGATGTTGTCGAGTTTGATATCTGTGTGGACAATTCCACGTTCATGGGAGAATGCGATCCCGCGAAGGAGATTGATGCGCTTGGCCAGAGGCAGGGGAAACGAGGAGTCACGGGATTTTAGAAGAGCCTTGGTGTCGCCGCCGTAGAAAGGCATTGCAAAGCAAAGGTGGGAACCCGCCGAGCCACGTCCTTTCATCGTGAATTCGTCTAGGAGTTCCACACATTGTTTGGATTGCGGGATGTATGAGAGGCGTCTGAGAGCGTCTGCTTCCCATGTGACGCCTCGCTCGTACATTTCGGTGGCGTAACCCGTCAAGGCCTTGATCGCGACATATTTATTGAATCTAGTCAATCATGAGGCGAGTGCACAGAGAAAGGGTACCAGCAACGACATACGCTTTATCCCGAGCCAGCCAAGTGCTCGAATGCATCCCCACCCTAACTTGCGCACGATAGTGTAACGTTGGTCGCCTCCAATCGCCTCCCCAAATTCCAGTTGTGCCCAGCCATGTCCCTTGTCGGCTGGCATTCCAAGTGCTTCTGATTTAAAGGAGAAGTCCATAACCTGTTCGCCATTCGCGCCACCCGAGAAATGTCGGTTTGCTGAGGCAGGCGGACTTGACGCGCTTGCCATACATCGAAAGGCGTGGGTCCGATAGCAACGGAGGGGAGAATAAGACCACGAATGAAGCGCAATCCTCATGAAGAAATGATAAGGAGTAGAAAAGCTCGCTTTCCCCGCATGTCGGGTCGCGGCTCATCGTATGGTGGAGGCGCGCCGCGGCTGTTTTACGCCCGAAAGGCGCCTGCCGTCTGGGAACCAATTTCCAAACGCCGAACGAGAAGCTTACCCAACGACGATGAGCAAAACGCATGTCCCGCTCGCCCGCGTCCATATTGTCCGTCAAATTTCCCTATGCCGAAGATGGAGAAATCCTAGAAACTACTGAGCGCCGTGCTGCCTCGCCCTCTCGTTCAAGTTCTGTCCTGGGACTCCTGGCAGAGTCACCAATCTCTTCAGATGCTGGGACCACGCGCGATCGCGGATCAACTACCCCAAAGCCCTCAAGAACTACGGATTACATCTTCCAGGCGTCACGGTCCTCGTCGCGAACCCTAAATACCAGCGATGGCACCGCATCATCCACGATGAGTACGCCATACAATGAGAGGACAATCAGTAGGGATAGCAATACAAATCGTACGTTTTGGCTTACTCTGATCAATAGGTGTTTCCAGCTAACCTACTTTCGACGGCGCAGTCACGCCCACGGAGCTCGAACTTGCAAAATTGCTCGTTCTAGATCTATTGGGGTGGGGCGTCACCCCCGAATACCTCATCGAATGCGGCATCTCGTCGCAGACCATCTTCAGCGTATTCACGCAGCTTCGCCTCCGCCTACCAACGAACTTGTACCGCGACCAAGAGGGGATTCGCGAGACGAGAGGCAAGGACGGATGACTTCGTGATTTATAGCGAGGATGGGCAGGAGAGCCTAGGCTTATCAGACGCAAATCCATGGCATCATACCGACCCCAATGGCCTCCAAGCTATAGCAGCGGACGCTCTCTGCAGACATTGCAGCTGAATCCTTACGAGCCTATCATCGTATTCATTTCTCGATGCGTCGCCTCATCGCCGTCGCCATCGTTGCCATCTCCGCTCTCGATTTCTGCTCCTCACTCAACGGCAGACTTTGGACGTTGGAACGTTTCACGGCCACGTGTAGACCACCGGCTTGGAAATATCATGCAATCTCTCGCAAACCTCCTGAGCCTGGAACATGTCCGATCTACTCATCGGTGGCCTACCCATGGCCAAACCAAACTCCCTCGTCCGTCTGTCGACACGCACGAACGGTTTACGTCCCTCAGCTTACTCGAAATATCTGTCCACGTCCCCCTCTTTCCCGGAACCTAATCAACCTACGAAAACTCGTACTCTACTCGTATCCCCCCGCCCAGCGAACCAGAGAACAATACTCTCGCCTCTCCGAGATTGTCAGCTCGTGGCGCCCACAGCTTAAGGAACTAGGGGTCACCGACGACGCTTGGGGCCTTGCTTGGGGCTCGTGGTGCCCGAATACACAAAGTATGTGCGTATCGTTTTGAGAATTCCTATTCGACTTCTTCTAAGTGCATTGTACCTTCTTCTAGTGCCGGTCTACTTCAATCGTTGCCGCCTACTGCTAATTCAAGGTCGCTACCGCGCCTCTCGGGGTTGTAGCGGTTGACCATGAGAATAGTTGAACGCTAGTGGATCGTGGTCTTGTTTATGGGTTTGAGATAGCTAGAACCCGATATGTTCAGTGCTCATTCTGTACACATCCTCAGAATCTCAGTCAATACCTCAGACAGGTACATCGCTCGACGACGGTAGAAAGATGACGTGTATCATTTGCGGTGTAACCTTATATCCATTCTGGAGTCAGGCGCAAGCACCGACGAATGAAGTTCGCGATGGGGGTGACCTTGAAATCGATACCGAATTGCCTTCCCTTACTCCCAACTTCTTGGTCCTGTTACCGTTCGTAAGTCGCGGGGATGACGCACGGTGACTTCAGGTCGTGGTCGCGAACTGACTACCTTCACACTTCTTGTTAAAGGTTCGGTGTACAAGGTACACGTACCCCTTTTTTCTGGCCGCCTCAAAGTTTCTGTGCTACGTCCCGCATCCAAGACCACGAGAAGGGATACAAGTACAAACCATACTGTAATACTCCTTCTGATTTGGTGTCTAATTTGCTATTAATCACGCTTGAAGGTGCCTTCGATAACGTAGTTACAGATGCAAGCCTCGCACCAGCCGAACGCCTTATTTCTTACCTAGTTGTCGAGGACTTAACGCCGGACTACCACACGAATGCAGTACCCCGTCACGAAGTACCATTTACGCCGCTGCATCTCCGTTTGCACAGGAGTTTTGTCTACCTTGCATGAAGCAGGTACAGGGTCGGAGGCTCGAGGCCACGAGATGCTTGTATCCTCGGCAGATTTTTGTGGGATGCTCTACTTTTGGCTTTTCGAGGGGAGGTCATGCTTTGGCGTCTTGTGTCCCAGTCTCTGTTGCTTGTAACATCCCTTTAGTACGTATCTCTCACCCCACTATTAGTCTGTTGCTAAGCATCCATTAGTCGGCCTCGTATCATCTCTTCTTCGGCCTCCTTGTGTACGTATCTCTTTCCATCTCACTCCGCACATTCGATTCTGATTCTAGTGGGCTTCGTTCCAGCAGCAGTCATATGGACCTCTTCTTCTTTCTTACATCCTACATTCTCACTTCGCATGTTATTTATACCAACCTCTCGGCTTCCGCCGTTAAACGTTTCCGTGAAGCCCTTCGCGGGAGATCCCTGGACCCTTGACCTGAATGCTTGAGAGCTCTCGGCAACGCGTCGATGCATCATCTATTGAACACGCTCATCATCCCGCATCGCGTATAGATAGAATGCTCTAAGATATGATCAACGGTCCGATATGACGCCGAACGTCAACTTTGCATATTGGGTTGGATGCACGGGCGGAGAGGCGAGGTCTCGGTCCGTGAGTTCTTTCATTATGCAGTCTTGCTGTGATGCATCCTTCATTTCATCTTGTGTCGCACGTCTATTCCGGGCAACAGACCTAATCCCTTTAAGTGGCTGAGACCAGCTGAGACTGGGGTTCAGGGCCACCTGTGACCTATCTCCCCACTCCAATAAGTTGACAGGACACCTTATAATTAGCGGCAAGAGCACCAACTTCAGGGGATGTTCCGCGAGAGGATGGCAAAAAATAGAATGCTATTCGATTGCTATCGGAGTTGCGCCAGCTTGATATCTCAATCATATCGTTCCAATGCTTTCCTTGATAGCTGTGGAATCATTTGCTGCAAAGCTTCTCGTACCATACCGCTTCCATCACTGACTAGACCCCCTTCGCCGTGATGCATCTGCCCGTCGGATCGCTAATGCTTGCCTCAAAAAGAACGTCTCAGAGCCAGTTCCACCTCAGTATCGCACTTGTCGTTCAGGTATTCGAACATTCCCAGCGATCTATTTCAGTACGGCAGATCACAATCACAATCAGACATAACATAACTCCATGCATGTCGCTTAGGCGATGGCGCTGACACACAGAACCTCAGGCGCAATATTCGTCGAAGTTCCCGCGGATTTAAAAGGGCTTCCACGCATGGCATCACGGCTCACGACGTAAGGTGCACATTGCACGCACCCACACTGCCTCCCTTCTTTCCTTCTTTTAATCTCAAGTTCCTTCCTTGATGCACCCCTTCTCTAGAAAGCCTCATTCGAGCGTGTGTCCACCGATCGACGTGCCAGTGAGACCCTTCAAGGAAGTAGCACCCCTGAACGATACAGTGGTACGCATAGAGGAACTCCGAGCTGAAGCATATGTAGGCTCTCAGTACCGTGGATGCGACTGGGAAGGAGGGGGATTCAGCGAGGAAGGCGGGGACAGGAGACAGGACAGGGGGGAGGATGTACTGGAAAAGATACAACCATTCCACGGTATGTGCCTTCGGAGTCAAATATTCATCCACAACCCTGACGGAGTCGACGTTGGGACAAGTATTAGCATGCTGGAAGGTTCAAACGTCACTATACGTTTCCGCTCCAGTTTCACTATGCCCGTAAAGCTTTGAAACCGAGACACACGCACAAGGTCTGTTTAAGAAGGGAACGCAAACATATGGTGTTAGCGGGGCGATGTTTCGTAGAGTTGCGGCCGATATCCTAGAGTCCTTGGCATGATGGCAGCGATTGGACATTTGGCATGTTCATCTCCATAGGATCCTTTAGTCGAGCCGAGCAGACCTTTGGCGAAAAGTCTAAAAAGGCTCCGAAAAACTCTCAAGCTCTCCAACTATTTCCTGAGCTCTCTCTCTTCCCTTCCATCGTGCTTTCTCGTTGGCAACAATACCTAATGCTCCTCATGATAAGAAGGCAGTTTTAACAGTATTTTCCCAGTCATCAGTCGGCAAGAATGGCCCCAGCACTAACTAGTAGATATGAGCTCACGGTACCCAAGTTCTATGCAAGCATTTTGAGCGTACTTTTAGATCGAAGAATATTGATAATGGGCGAGGCACGCGCGTTGCAACTGGTGAGAAACGATGAGACATCTTCCAGGATCTCGGCTGCGTGAATGACATCGAGTCCCAACTGTCTGGGCAATCGACTTTCGTTGTCCGCAATGTGTAAGTACTTGAAGATTCAGCGGGATATGTAATACGAAGGTATACTCCTCCGAGGTGGACGCGGTGAAGGAGCGCGGATGATCATCGATCATCTTCGAAGGGCGGAAGGAAGCGCCGGACCGCGCACATGTGGGCAGGGCGAAAAGACCAATACTGCCAGCGGTAGGTCCTAAGTCTTTTGTCAAACGTCAATATGTAGTACAAGTGAAACTGGTGTGTAGATAGGTAAGACAATGATCCAGAAGGGCGAGATAGGAATGTGGTGTACTTTTGCTTGATTTGAAAATTGAGATAGTGCGTGGGGTTGTAAGTAGCCGAAAGGATGGGCGATTGGTTTGTTCGTAGCATGTATCATAAAGACGTACGTACGTGTATTATTCTACGAGGAATAATAGGTGGGGCGTTCGAGATGGGGCATATCTATATCATGAGTCCAAGTGGAGGAAGCGGGGCGCAGAAGTAAAAGGGGACAATTTAGGCAAGCATGAATATACAAATAGGGCAGTGGGGAAGATGCGCAAAAGAGGTAGAAAGCACACACGATGATGATCACGACGCAAGGTTTTCAAATCAATCCCGGCAAAAACCACCACGGCACGTTCGCAGCGTACTCCTCCCATTCTGTCTGGAACAGCTTCTTCATTTGTTTATCCTCCGCATCGGCACGGCTGATGCCGACTGCAAGAGTCCAGATCCACCATGCAGCCCAGACGACGATAGCACTTCCTGGTGCGTAAAGGGGGCCGCATTCGGTCAGCCAGCTGCCTCGAGAGAGGTGGGAGCAGGCGAGGCCGGCAACGAGTAGCATGGAACCGGTGTAGGCTGGGTGACGTACATGGGCGTAGAATCGGGTTGTGACGAGACGGTGTTGGGGAAGGACCGTAAGATCGAAAGTGAAGAGTTCGCCAAGTGCTTTGAAACAATCGAGCCGAACATAGGTACCCAGCACCGAAGCCATTACACCGATGACGAAAAGGGGAGTGACCTTGAGGTTGCACTGCGAAGGACAGACGAGGGAGTTTATGAAGGAGGTGGGCGACGACACAGGGAGCAACGTTCCCAGATAGAATAACACCTCGAATGTGGTGCATATCCATATAATTGCCTGGTGCACCTTCATCTCTGGTGTTAAAAGGGAGACAACGTGTTCGAAAAGGCAAACGTACCTTGAAAATTAATGGCGCTATCTGCAAAATATACAGCTCATCGGTATGGTATCTGGCTTTCGGTGGTGTGGGGTTCGGAGGCGTGCATGCCCACTGGTTAGAAACAGCCTGAATGAGGACGAGGACTACACGGGCGAGGGACATGGTAGTGGATGTGAATACGAAGGGTGGGTAAGGGACGCGGAGGACTTATATATCAATGAAAGGTGAATCTGCAGATAGCATGGACGTACCGTTGGATCTATGCAAAAAGAGCACGTGCTACCAAATGGTACATAAGTAGGTTCCCTCTTGTACGTGTTTGTAGGCTCAGCCTCGAAGTGAAGCCCGAATCAGGGCTCTAAATAGCTGTCGTGAGAATGCAGAGGTAATCTTGGATGGTGAGAGAACCCGCGGAGATGGCACCCCCTGAGCTGTCGCTGCCGATATGCATGCACCTCAATCAGAAAACCAAGAATGCCAGCTCCAGTCGCTCACCGGCCGAGTAAAAAGTGTGGGTTTCAAGGACCACCCGACCTGAACCGCAAAGAAAAGGTGGGTCATCGTGCGTCCCACTCCCATCGATTAGCCCAGAGACAGGCGCAGACAAGGGGGCCGTCATACCTACATGGATAAAGCGAGGCTACTCCGTCGCCTTGATTATTGATATGCTTTTGCCTTTTGATATTACCTTTCACCTAACTGTCTGCCGAGGGCTTTTGCGACTAGGGCACAACCGCGACTCCGGATTCCGCCCACTAGGCGACTGCATTTCATCTGGATGAGTCAACCCTACAATACAGGGGGCAAGCCTGACGTCTTTCACCGCACAAATAGGCTCGCCGTGACTTCCTTCCAAGCGGGGGAAGCCCGATGGAAGCCATGGAATGCTTCATATAGTCAGCTCGCAATCAGCTGGATGCTGATGTACCATGGTACAAACGAAAGGTGCTCAACGACGCGGAGGAAGGATCAACCTACGTTCACACCGCGAGCTTTGGAGACGCAGGCATCAAGGAGAAGCTTTGGGAACACCGAGGAACGTACCTCATCAATGGTCATCCTTCTGCCTTCTGCCTTCTGGACTTCGGCTAAGAGAAGGTCATATCCGCAGTGGCTTCAAGAACGGTGGTAAAGAACCCCGTTATTACGCTCATCGAACCGCGTGAATCCCGTCCGAGAGTTCTCTACACAGAGGGGGAATGTCTAGAAATGAGGACGTCCATCAGTAGATGGTTGCCGATGATCGACCGTGTACTTACCGTTGTCATTGGCGATACAGTTCTATATCTAGCACATAACGTCAATACTTATTATACAAATCATGATGGAAAGTCCTGGCGTAAACTACAATTGACAGAACAGAAACAGAACAGAAAGCGGCGAAGATTGCGAATCACAGATATCTAACAGCATATGGTTGAACCCAATCTCAAATGTGCGAATGCGAAATGTGGCGCGAAAGGCGTGGTGAAAAAGAGATACAGTCAGTGTAACTCATCAGGAGAGATCGAAGCCCGCGTTGGAGGTGATGGACTTCAGGAGTTTCTCTCGAAGCACGGCTTCATTTTGATACAATGGTAGCTATGAAAACGACATGACATTAGACATAAAAAACCAGCCGAAGTGGAAAGCAGGGCGCACCTTCAGAAGATTGACGCATGTACTCGCAGTTGGAAGGCGTGTCTGATCTGAACCAGCGTCCCGAATAGAGAAATTCGGACGCAATTCCTTGAAACCGCTATATATTCCATTCACGTTCAAGCCAGGTGAACGATCAAAAAGTCAGGTACTTCATAGCAAAGCGGATCGGAACGCCGCTTACAGCAGGGGTGGACGACTACAGCTTGATACAAATCTCAATAGCGCTCGTCGCTGCTCGTGATCAAACGACTCCACCACCTACACGTGTACGTTAGTAAAGCGCTTGAGGGAACAGCCTAAAAGAATAATTGACATACGTTCCAAAACGCCATGATAGTAGGATGCTTTTCATCGTACAAGCCGCCATACACGGTGTGAGCACGCAGGTCCTCTATATCAATGGCAGAGTTAACGCCTCCGAGGAGAATTTGAAACTCTTGCTGGTTGAACATGCTGCAAAAGCCCGAAGGAACGAGGTTAGTTAAAAGTTTGCCAAAACAGCATGATTCACGAAGTCGCATGAAAGCCCAACGCGCACGACGTACCGAAGCCATTTAGGGTCTATCATATCCGAAAGGCCTTCAAAAAATGCCTCGCTCTGGAGCTTGATCTGCTTGCTGAGGCGGTAATGAGAAATTAGGTATATGTATTGGAGGCGGTTCTCCCTCGTCACAGGCGTGTTGCTTCCATTTTGTATCAGATCGATTGATTTAGTTGTGCCAAATTCTATAGGGAATGAATTAGTGACAGCCGACGTGGGACGCGGCGGGAGAGGTACACACCCTCAATGGCGACCGTGAAGTTCAGCGATAGATCCTCCGGATTCCCCTCGTAATGTTTGAGGAACGTCAACCCGTTGTAGAGATCTGGGTCCAGAGATGCCAGATCGTCGAGATAGCTCTGCTTTCCGAGCCACTAATTGCACAAACGTAACATCAATCGTCAACACTCCGCACGCATCCCATTTACTCCACCACGAAGGGGTGCATACCTTGGCTAGGAAGAACCCCGCAAAGCCAACATCCACGAGTATACCCTGGTACAGCGCCTTGCCCAATATCCGTCCTACAAATCGATACCAGTTGAGACTATGGGCTAATAGCATGCACGGTAAACATTAGACTTCGAACGTTCTTTTTGAAACCGCCACTTACGTTCGGTAGCGTAAGCGTGGGGATTTGGATACAACTCGTTCTTTTTAGTCGCTAGCCACAACCCACGATCCGTATCGAAAACTTCTTTACAAAGGCTCGTGAAGAACTCTTTGAACACTCCACCCCCGTCGATTCCAGCCCTGTATACACACAATAGCACGGTCAGCTCGCGCAAGTAAAGGTAGGGGCAAGACGGCGGGGATTAGCAATAGATTCCTCGGGGACTTACTCTTCCTGGCCGAACTGATCTACGAAGGTAATCTCTATCGGGCCCTTCAGATCCACAGCGGCCAATTTGTCAAATCCGTCCTGCGCGACGCTCGAACGGCGAATATGCACCCTCGTCCGATGACTCATTCCCTGGAAAGAATACCTATCAGGCGTCCCCCGCGAAATCGCGTCGTTCAGAATGAATCTACGGAAGATAGACACCCGGATGGGGAAGGGGATTGCGAAGGGGATGTTGTTGAGGATCCCCAGCCGTGGCGAGAGATACGCTAGCTGGCGTGCAGAGAGGCTATGCGTCGGACGAACCCTCGTCCCAGATACCACGACTTCGGCATTACTTTCCGACGTGAGCTCCTTCTCCTCAAATATCGCTGCTTCCACGAACGACTGCACGTCGAAATTCGAGGTCACCAACCAGTGGTCCTGGGGAGTAAACGGTTTGCGGGAACTGCACGCGCGAACAAAGGTCAGCAGCAGTAACATGTAAGCAAACTATGGTACTTACTCTCGTGCATGAATAGCGACCAAGCACTTCGTTATAACGTCTCTGACGCCCTCCCAGTTCAACCGGATGCCAGCACGGGCCAGGACAGGGCCGCTGGACAATTCACCAGGTGTGCGCCAGTATAGCGTAAATGCAATATTCATTAGCTGCCTGCTAAAAGTCGTTAGATCATCTAGCGAGAGGGGATTGCGTTCGATAGAGCGTTCTGTCGATGAAGGCGTGGCAGTCGAAAAAAACTCGTCGTCACCCATCGTAGTCAGCGCCTGGTTGTACAGATATGTCAGGAACAGTAAGTATGTCCACGAAGGGGCGCTCGCCGTGTCTGAGGTAAGTTGTCATTAGCAACATAGGCAGCGAGAACACAGGCACTATTACCTGCGAGCGTATTCATCTCCGTATCTTTCCCAAGTGCCGAACTCCTCACATAAACTCGATATATCTCCCGCACCAGCCCTCCGCCGTTGTTAACCTGCACCGCGCGTAGCACATCGTCTTTACGTGCCGGAGATATAGTAGCGACTGATAGCAAGAACTTGACCAGTGATGCGCGCGACTGCAATGCCGACGTCAAGGATTGGATGTGCGCAGTAGAAAATAGCACATCGAGGCGTTTGGTCGTACGAGGATCCAGCGGCGGGAGGATCACGACGTCGCCTTCTGCGTGCACCTCCATATCAGAGTCGTACTCCTCGACCCCGGGGTGCCGTGCGTCCAGAGCATTGATGGGAAGCGCGTTGAGCAGCGCAGTGACCAGCCCAACATACGCCTCCAGCGCCGCCTTCGGGAGCTTCGAGTAGCGCGGGGATGTGAACGTGACCAGGTTCGCAACGAGGTGCACCCCGTCTTCGTGCGCTACCTGCGGTACGCGGTCTTCGACCAGGTTCAGAGTGGAGAACGGCAAGTGGCCCGCGAGATGGGTGAGTGATGCAATGGGGATCCGGTTCGGAAGCAGTGGGATGACGAGGATCCGCGACAGAAGGGCTTCGAGTGCGAATGAGTAAGCGGGATCGCAGGTGGCCAGGATGGAAAAGGGTTGCGTAGCGAGCACGACTAGAGATGGGAGAGACTGAGATGTCTTGGCCTCGGGTATCGGCTAGTAAAGTGGGTCGGTCAGTACGGCTACGTCGTGGGATCGAGTAGCACTCACGATGGCAAATATTGCCTGCGAAATTAAGGAATAATAACCGTGATCTAGAGTGTATCGCGTTATGGCCGTGCACGCGTCTATGGCTTCGCTGCCGAGGGTAGGGCGATACCAGCTCGGGGAGAAGATGGAGGTAAGGACTCGGAGATGCACAACTGAGCGATCGAGTCTGCGCGGTTCACAGTAAGAGCCACGGATGACCGACAAGCTATCGAGCTACGCACCGAGGTGAATTTGCGACCGATTTGAGAAGTAGTAGCGTTATCTGCCGCATCAGGATCAGCCAGCTCGTTTGATGAGGTGCCGGCGCAGATCGAAATGCAAGGCCTCCGTCTGAGAGCTGGTCAGGTTGATATGGGATACAGAACGTGGTGGCACGCACCCTGACTGACTGCAGTCGACCAGGACTCCAGCGCTGTCTCATCGCGGGTCAAAGCCAAGCACCGCAAGCCCGTGATCGAGAACATGTCCTGGGCGAAAAGCTCCTGCATCCTCGCCCCCACGAGCCTGGCTTCCCTCTGACCGCGCCACCATGCTTGAATACGAGTCGCCTGCTCTTGCTTTCGCCGAAGCGCTTCACGTTCTAATCTTCGAGCTTTAGCCTGATCCAGGATAATGGCATGGCTCTGTGCGCTCGATGCGCCGCCCAGATTGATCTTTCTGCGTCGTTCATCGGCGAACATGGTGGAAGGAGGGCAAGCAGTCGAAATCGAGTATACGAATGCGTAATACGGCGACCAGTTCGCACGATCACAATCGATTTCCGCTTTTAGACCCTCCTGTTTCCCCTGACGGCAGGGGAAGGGTTACGGCTGCGAAGAAAGATAAAGTGCCGCTGTGATAGAGTGTGTGGGCATTGGTGACATGGGAGACGCTTGAGTTATAGGCACATGTTACACCTTTAAGAACTCGTTGATTGCCCCATTTTTCGAAGATGTACACTGCAAGATGTCGACCCAACGATACGTCTTGTTACGAGCGAAAGCTTGGCTTGCGTACCTTGGCTTCTTCGGTGCAAGTACCTCGGGCGACCGTATCCGTTCAATCCAAGGGGCGACTCTAGACAAGGAATCGAGCGTCAGTCGAACAGTTTAATTTGGCCCGATACCGATATCTGGCTTGTTTTGTTTGATGTCTGAATGTACTTTGCGGTTTGCACAACGCGCGAAGTCCTCGACGTCTCCGTTGTTAGTTTCCCTTAATGCCCTCTTGGCCACTTTAAAGAGTTACGGGATAGATCGTACCGCGTGACCTCAGCACGGTTGAGCGGTGTCGCGAGGACGAGGTGCCAGAGATAATCGAGTCCTGCTATTGATACTTCGGAGTCTTCGGTGTACAAGTCCAAGTACGGATCGCTGCGTCCTGAGGCGTCCTGGCGGCTCCGAGATCGTGATGAACCCCACGTCTTCCTTTGACGTCTTCCTTTTTGTCTCTCTTGTGATCCTCCAAGCGCCGGACGTTGGGCTATCATATAAACAAGTCCGGAATACTCAGCAACTAATGAAAAGGACGAGTAATCTCTGAATAAAGATTTTTTGGTGTAGCGTTTGTCATTTCCGACAGCCTCAGGTCCGCAACATGGTTGCTCGCCTTTGGCCTGCTTGAGCTCCAGGATGCGGTGCCCCCGGAAAATGACAGAAGGATGACCACGAGGAAATGCGATTACGCACCGAGTGTGCGACTCGATCAAGTCGGTGGGTGGTCTTGACGCGATCTGTTCCTGTGATGACTTACCTCAACACACCTCACTATCTCTACCCACTAAAACTCCGTCTCCCCATATAGTCCCTGAGGGGTTCTCCTCATACTCGTTGACTCCTGTCCATGTCTGGCGAACTAGGCTTCCGCGTATAATTCTCTTCCCGTACTTTCCTTTGGTCAGTTCGATGTCGAGTTCGATCCTTGCCCGGAGAGCCGCATTCCAACAGCCATTTATCTCTGCAACTGAGTAATTAGCGTGGCTGGAGCCTCCATCATACTGACGCGTGCACCGGAGGTATACACAATGGACCTGTAAGTGGGTGGGACGAATCTAACGGATTTGAAGTAAATAGTAAGCCCAAAAACGTAGATCACGACTCACCGCCCTTGCTAACAATATCGAAGTGAACTCGGAACCACAGCGTACCCCGATAAGGTACGAACATATCACTATAGTCTCACGTCCTTTCGGCGTATTCATACCACTTGCGTGGGCATGAGGTGTGGCAGTTCTGATGTGGGCATTTACAAAAGGCTTAGGGCTCGGATAGTATCTGAGAGGCAAACGATAGTGAATGGGGACATACTTGTAAGACAGATACAAATTTATATGTGGAGTTATACGCACCGGGGGTACGGTTTATATGGCATTATTCGTGCTTCGCGTGCGATGGAGGTTAGAACACGTTTAAAAATGGCCCAAACAATCACCAGACGTACCTTCCCGTGATTACTTCGTACTATCTGGCATCTCCCGTGGTACGATCAATCCCACCTATATCGTTCGCTACTGGGGTCACTGGATGGCGTGAAATACAATGTAATGAAGCCGAGCCTCTCGCCAGTGTGATACCTTGGATGCATATATGTACCTTCAGGCCCGTAATTTTCCATGATGAAGCCAAAGACGCGCAAAAGACGTGTCCCTTCAAGAATAGCTCATAGTCGTCTAGCGCACGAGTGCTTACGCTGTGTCATCTATCACATTTCTTGTAAAGGCCACCGCAGCGAACGAGGAAGAGGCTCAGCATGATGGTGGTACAAGAAAAGGGCTATCGGAAAGGGGTGCGTGACAGAGGTACGGTTCGATCATGATCGGTTTGTGACCGTTACGTGTAGGAGAATATCAACTCAATTTGACAATTTCAGCTAAGTTTGCGATCCCAAATGTCCGAAAGTCCCCCAATCAACGACCCGTGTGTATGAACCCGGGGAGAACGCCTCTCTCCTTTCCCATTGAGCCTTCCTAGCCGAATTTCGTGTCCCATGTTGTCAAAATGCCAGAACCCGAACCTCTAGCGGGACTCATGCTTGGAAGTTCAAAGGCTCAAGAAGCTCATGTTCGACCCAAATGAGCAGAAATTTAGACCGGAGATTACGTGGGCACCAAAAGAAATCTCTCCGGTACGCAATCGTTTTAGCTCCATTCACACCATCACTTTTGCATACTAGAATCCACTAGTCTTTTGCAGGAGAGTACCACACCTCAAACACCTCTTCAATCCCACGAGCGTGCAAATACCTTCCATCGTCGAAGATCGTAATTATCCAGCCTACCGCACCGCCCGAGGATTCGTTAATCGAGCCCACGCACGTAAGACGGTCACCCCACGCCCGGTTCCGATGCTATTCTCCCCTAGCGTAAGGCTCTAGTTCAATACCAGCTGTCTTTAAATCCCCCGGGCCCCATTCGTGTGGTACTAGCAGGTACTTTGGGTAGGGGACGATGATTGAGATCTGACGGCTTTCTCTTCTGCCTCCTCTCTCTATGCCATTCATACTGACACTGCTGTGCATATTCGCACTGAGCGCGTTCATACCTCATGCACTCGCTGCGTCGACGCTCAAGCACAAGGGCAAGAAGTTCCTCCTAATTGTCCTCGGCATCGTCGCTGGTGAGTACTGGGTCCCCGGCGTACTGCATTAATAGGCTTATCGAACGTTTGAATAGGAGCGATAGCTGCTTTGTGCCTGTTATGTGTTTGCTGCTGTCTTTGGTGCAGTAGACGGATGAAGAAATCAGAGGAGGAGAACGAGAATCCTCCACCGCCAACAACAGTACCAGCCAACTGGGCTTAACACTGCCGTACTCATGATAAATCTACGTGAGCCACCGTGTTGTATTATATCCATGGCACTACTTACCCCTCGCTCAAACATAGAATACTTAATTTTCATTCACATTTTCGAAGTCCAATACATGCGATTATTATACCCGGTATCACAGTTCACTCGTCTGATTTCTATCCGTTTCTCAATATTTCGGACAATGGACTTATGCTCCAAATCGCAAACATCCCTTGTATAATGAGTGTCGAGTGGCTATTGTGGGGGTTGGGCGATAAGGAAAGACCCAGATCACCAAATCCCCCTACTTTATTCCCTCACTCTTGAAGGTCATGAGCTGTACATCAGGCGTACTAGTCGCTGGCGTAGTCACCTGGGCTCACCAGCGCTAAAGTCGTTTCCTTAATTGTCACTCTCAGGATGTGCATCATCCACCCACTGTCGTCTCAATTCACCTTCAATCGCACTCACCTACCAGATGACTGTAGGATTCCTAGCCGTTTTGTCTGAGCCTGGGTCCCAGGTCTCCCTGGACGAATTCCACGGTTCGTACTTTCGTATCGAGACCACGAAGCTGTCTACTTCCACCCCACGTAGATTGGTATAATAATGAACACATCCCTCTTCGCCTCAATAATCTGCCCTCCTTCCTTACTGGCGCGCGATACCGTGCATCGGATGCTCTCACGCCGTCATGGATCGCGCTCTACGACATCGACAGTACATCCACATTCAGCGACGAGTCGTACACGCGTCTTCGATCGAATCGCAGTCCCAGGGAAGCTGATCTGATCCAGCGGCTGGCGTTACTCGACCGTAGAACGCTCGTTGTGTACTTGGATTCAGGGGAGAATTCTGAGAAGACAACGTCGCTGCGATGCAGTAATCCAACACCGATCTTGATAACCCATGGGCTTAATGTCAATGCTGCTAGCGACGATAAGGGTGCACTGGAGGCATGGTGGAAGTGGTACCTCGATATCATGGCGACGACGGATGGATGGGTGCGATCACGAGTCTTCGAGTGTATCGACAGCGGGAAGGTGGGAACACGGATCAATGAAGGCCGTGAAAGTCAAGATGTTCCCCGCTACTTCGTCATGCATGGTGAGTTTCGATTCCCCAAACCATTTCCTCTAGTTATCGTACTCAGCATCATCACCCTCGCACGGTAGAATACGCGGAAACAGCGACCTTCACAAGACATCCGTCTCCAGGCGTTGAGGTCGTGGAACATCGCGAGTGGGAGTTATATCGAGCATATCCTTGCCTTGCACAAGGAAATCTACCCCAAGACCAGGCAAATCAGTAGATAAACGTCTCCTATGGAATCGATCATGAACGAATCGGTATTCGCATCCGATGAAAGGTGTTAATGAGCTTCACTGACTCCTATCGACTGCGTCGCGTTCGCCAGCGAAGAAAATGGCCATCTTATTTGCAGCACGACCTTCATTCCCATTTATGAGACCTTGCGTATCTCGCCTTATGTCGAGTATAGCCGCAGTGACGAAGGCCAATCAGGACCCCACCACTTCACCTTTTTCTAGTCGTGCTAGGGGGCGTCGCACGTGTCGATATGGGCGCTTGTGGGCGTAAAACGTACGGTGAGGTTGGTTGTCGAACCTTCTAAGTCCCAAGAACATGGTTTTCCTATGCAAACTCTCATTCACTTCCGGCCAAGCCCTCCATTACGATGTCTGCGACCACACGCATTTCGCTGGATGTCAACCATGATAGGTCGGACTAAGGCGGAGTCTACCTTGCCAAATCAGCATTTCTCAGTTGACGCTGATGGTAAAGAGGTTGTGGACCTCTCATTCAAGTCAGAAGCACTTGGAATGCCAGCCGACAAGGGATATGGCTGGGCACAGCTGGAGTTTGGGGAGGCGATTGGAGGCGGCCAACGTTACGCCATCGCGCGCAAGCTAGGCTGGGGGATGCATTCGAGCACTTGGCTGGCCCGGGATAAAGTGTATGTCGTTATTTCTACCCCCTTCTCTGCGCGCCGCCTCATAATTGGGCAGACTCAATAAATATGTCGCGATCAAGGCCTTGACAGGCTGCGCCACCGAAATGTACGAGCGAGGCGTTACATGGGAGGCGGACGCCCTGAGATTGCTCTCATATACACCACAATCTGAACACTGTGTGGAGCTTCTAGACGAATTCACGCTGCTAGGTCGTGGCTCTGCGGGTTCCCACCTCTGCTTCGTGATGCCTTTCTACGGGGGCGACACTAGAGCTCTTCTTAAATCCCGCAACTCTCCGTTTCCCCTTCCTCTAGCGAAGCGCATCATTCTTCACCTCCTACGCGGGATCGCCTTTGCGCATGAGCGGAGAATAGTCCACACCGATATCAAGCTCGACAACATCCTGTTCACAACGTCCGCTACAAACGAAGATATCGATAAATGGATGCAAAACGATCCGCCTCGTAGAAATCCGCCCGAAATGTCTTCAGATGGCGTGCTACAATCCGCCGTATCTCAACCGATGACAGCCCCATCGGAACAAGAAGCGTTACAAGCTACTTATGTTCTTTCTGACTTTGGTTGCGGTCAGCTAGCACTTTTTTTCTGTCGTCAGAAATCTCAACCTACATTTAGCTCAACCTTCCAAGCTACACAATGATCACCAAATCACGTCGCTGTTGCTACGACCACCCGAAGCACTCCTTGGCGGCGAATGGGACACGCCGGCCGACATCTGGACGTTCGGCTGTTTGGTGCGTCGCCTACGAGCGTACGATGCCTCTTCTAACCGACGCTGCAGGTATATGAGATAGTCACTGCCGAGCCGTTCTTTCGCTATAAGCGCAATCAAGTCTACGACTTCTCCGAGATGGCGAACCTTCTGTACCAAATGATGTTGAAGACCGGCGAGGTTTTTCGAGCCAAGCAGCTCAGCGTATGGCCCTTGGCAATCGAATACTTTCAACCGGAAAATTGTGAGTATAGTTCCCGTCGAAAGAGCTGCACTCGATTGACGACTATGCCTTAGGTTGCCTGAAGAAGGAGCCAAAGATCTTCTACTTCTCGGCGGAGTCCAACATTGGCCAACATAATCTGGTACCTGCCGATGAACTCACGCCTATGTCGGACTTTCTTCGCCGCTGCTTGTGCCTGAATCCAGAGGAACGAGTCACGGCCAAAGATCTTCTTCAGGATAAGTGGCTTCAAGGAGTGGTCTGAGCTTCATCCAGCCGCTAAGGGAGCATTATTTCAGGCCTACTCTAATGTACATGATGGAGGAATCACTGTGGGTTGACCGTCGGTGTTCGTCGGTGCGACGCGATAGAAGAGGATAAAGGACACAACATCCGTTCAAGTGAGAATGGATTCCTGTGGGCGCTTGTGGGCGTAAAGCATACGGTGAGAATTCAGATTGCCTGTGCGAAATGGTGCGCTGTGCATATCCAGTTTTGTCGTGAGGCCTGCGTTTGCTCTCAGGTCACGCCTTATCGATTATCTCTCAATCCCTTCGGGCGCTTGTATTTCGCTCCATGTCGACCACGGCCCCTGCAGTAGAACTTGAAGAGCTCACCGTCACGACGGATCAGCACTTCTCACTTGGCGCTAACGGCAGGGACGACCTATAGTTTTCAATCGGAAGGAATAGGCTTGCATGCTGAGAAGGGTTACGGCTGGGCGCAACTCGAGTTTGGCAAAAAGTTCGGACGTGACGAACGACAGCGATCGCTCGCAAGCTAGGTTGGGGGAAGAACCCCAGCACTTGGCTTGTGGGGGGAAGAGTGTAAGTAGGATTTCTCTACCTATCCATTTATTAACCCAAGGGGTAGACATAACTATACGTGGCTACCAGGGTACGGACTAGCCGTGCGACAGACCTACAAGAGCGCAAGATGGTATAAGAGGGTTGTACTATCAGATATGTCCTTTTTAGAGCACTGGAAGTTGTTCTCGGCAGAGAATGGGATACACCGGGCTATAGAGATATATGGTTGTTGGTAATCCATGTCTTATCGTTAGGACTCGATCTCTAAACTCATTCATTATAGTATAGAACTCTCAAAGTATCTGACTTGACGAAGACCGAGAACCTGACTTCTCGAGTTACATTTCACGCGCGCAATGAATCCGAACCGACTCGGCTCAGTGCAAGCCTGCTCCCCAGCGACTAGTCGTCAGTGTAGTTTCCTCGTCTGGAATTTGAAAAGAGCCGCCGCAGTCATCCTCTACGAAATCATCTCGGTGGTTCCCTTCCTGGATGCGACTTACGCGTTTCCCGTTTTCGCGCGGCCTTGCTGGCGAAAGGCGGAACACTACACTATTGCGCCGACGGGCGAGGAGGAAGTGAAGCGTCCAACTCTAGCGAGTATTAAAATATCAATTACAACTATACTAATACTGATACAGCGGATATTATAAAAATTGTACAATCATTCGTAACGGAGAGGATGTGGTCCTATCAGGCGAAACCGCTTCTTATGCCTTCAATTTCCCCCTAAGGATGCCTAGTGAGCGATTATTGGGCCTACACGAGGAGCGACTTACTGATCAAACTCAGCCTTTGATATGACTGTGTAGTCATCTTTGATTCTCCAAATCGCGCTATTAGCCTTCGTGTTCTCAGGGATATGAATAACCTCCCAAAACGACTTGTCCGATTTACGGTAAAAGTGCATTCTATTACCATTAGCGTCGAAGAGGTGCACTGTTAGGTGCCTGAACGAGTCTATCCCAGAGCTCTCGTGGAATCCACCGCTGGATGACTTTCGGTCAATGCTTTATTTGTTTGGTAAGTGGGAAACACACATACCGGATTTCTGCCTTGACCGCTCCACCCTTATCGGCCCCGCAGATTCTGGTGTAGTCAAAGGTGGCGTCCAAGGCCGCTTTGCGGACCTCTGGTTGCTTCGAGTAAATGGTCGCTTCTGCGAAAGCAGCTGTGGAGATCGACGCTGATTTGACGATTGTCATGAGAAGTGTCTTGCTCAGCGAGTCGCCGCGCTTGATGATAATGTTCCGCAAGTGGAACATTGTGGAGATGATACTGGGTGTTGATTGTTGATGAGTAGGTGTTCGTGCAGCTAGGTGATATTGACATAGCAGCCATTGAGTGAGGATTTTATACTGGATACTTTACGACGCCTCGTTTACGCCTCTCTGCTAGCGGCTTCAAACTTACAGTGGCCTCATCTCCTATGTAAGGTAGAGGCGCGAATAAACCTACTCGCAGTGTGCGTATGAGGCAAAAACGGACAGTTTACAAGTTGCTCGTGGCGCTTTACAGCTTGTCCTCGAGACGCAGCACTTGCAGTAAGGTCACCCTTAGGCGTGCGTGATCTCGAGCAAGAGCTTTATACCAAGGAGGTCCGTGACGCGAAACACACATAGTAAAACATGGCTCACGGACATTATTTAGCAGCGCGATCTTAGCTGACGAGCCATGAAGTTTACCCACAGTGACTTGTCTTAAAAGCACGATAAATCTTTGCCATTCGGCAATGAAACATGCGGTTCGAGGGCAGTTTCACGCGCTGAAGCTCACGGCGGATTGCCCAAGCGCATCCAGCATCTGGGGCGTCCTACAGATCAACATCTGGTCTGACCGCCTCAATATTGGCATTACTGTCTGAATCGACTCCACATAGAGATATTACGTGTCAAGATGCGAAAATCTGGACGTAGGAAAAGAGACACGACGCGACACAGACATCACTGCGTGCAGCGAGCGCTTTTATCTCTGACGAAACGGGGGGGTCAAAATGTTCAATCACTTTCTAATAGTTTCCCATGAATTAAAATGTGTCGTATCTATCCTATGATAATTTAAATGAAAGACAAACTTTCGTTGTGATTTCTCTGTGAATAAAAGTAAGTGTTCTTCATATGGTTTTGTCCTCGACACAAGTCAACGATAAGTCAAGCTTTCCCCTCCGTTTTTGCGCAGGATAAATAAATTGTTTCTTAATAAGTTTCTAGCAGTCAAAAACCCATCGTACTTTCTGCCACAGGATAAGTCATGATTATTCAGCGTGTCAAAGCTGAAGTAAATAACTCATTTCTTTCGACTTACACCTATCAGAAAACACATCCTTATTTAATCGGTATCACCTTATTCAAAATCCCAGCTTTCTTACATATTTTCACCACGACGAAACACATCGACTCGCATAGGGACACACGCGGCTAGTCGCCTGGCGGCACACGGAGTGTGGCACACAAATGTCACTGTGACCCTCACTCACGCTGTTGCTGCCGCTCTGTCCTGCCTTTCAGCGAGTGACAGAGCAACACACTTACGACGACGTGACTCAGCGCCAAGCAGCGAGTCCCTCATCCCAGTCGCCTCCGGTGTTGAAACGTTGAGCAGTGGGTCACCACTACTCAACTCGCTCAAGTGGAAAGTGACTAAGCGCCAAGGAGGTTGCCAAGACCTGCTGACAATTACATAAGTTCTGTGTCCGTCGACTCTGCTTTGTTGGTTGGTCTACTTATATGCAACGCTCAGCTTCGCTATGAGGACACGGCAATCTCTTCGTTGCAAGCGACCCCCTCTCACCTACATCAAGTATGCCATTCAAAGTGCGTCTCATAATAATAACCCTTAATCCCCCGCCGCTCTTAATTACCTTCGGTTTCAGCCAGTAGCCGAATTGCAGATGCCAAAGGGTGTTGCATTGCGCTCATTGATATTTGGCGACAACAGCCATATCCTTGTCACCGGCCGTGAGGATTTTGTTGCATACTCTTGTGCTGCGCTCACCAGAAGTCCAGATAATGACGATAGTATCAGAGTCTGGGATGTGGCCAAGAGTTGCTGTAGGCAAACTATCCGCGATCCGGAGCAGAGTTGGGGCCAGGTTACAACTCTGGTTTGGGCCAATCAGCCAAGACGTGATGCAGTGGAAGAATCACCAGTACTTTGTGTGGGTTCTGGGCGAGGAGTCATCGGAATGATTCCGTTCTCCAAGACATATGTGGTGCGTAAGGAATCTCCCCCCCACTATAAATCTGACATCGTGTCTAGGCGATTGTTGCAGGGATTACAGATACAACAGTGTTCCCACTGGATCATCCTGTCGAGAGCATTGCTTACGACTCGGTCCACACCAGGGTCCTTGCAGCCAGCCATTTCGGTCAGATCAAAGCATATCGAGTCCTCCCATCCAGTATGTTCACCACACACCTCCGTCTTCGTATAGTTGATATGATCGCTCAGACGCTTTGGAGCCGCTTTGGCAGACGCCGCCCTGCAATCATATACCCATAGGACTGGCGTTTTGGGGCCCTCAAAACGATAAAGTCGTTGCCACATTACTGCAATCAGGAGAAATGTATGTTCTGTTGCATCCTTCGACACCGCATCCTCATTATCAAATGCAGCACTTGCTACAGTAGTGCCACTGGCACTATCGACTGGCGAAAGAGACTTGCGGGTGCCATGTACGTCCCATGACCAGGCATTGGATCTGTACTCAATTGACAGTACTTGTAGCGGCGGCTCAGTCTTATCACAAGACTCGTCAAAGTTGTTGATAAACAACCTGACGACTAACAACTTTGACCTATTCTCGTTCCCTGAGATTTGCAAAGTGCGAACCTTCACAATTCCCGAGACCAGCCCCTCACACAAAATCAAAATGGGCATATTCTCTGGAGTCGGCGAGGAGTTTGTCCTTTGTGGGAGTTTGCACAACAAGATCTATTTGTTCGACTCAGTGACCGGGGCATGTTTGGAGCAACTTGATCATGGTGCGTCGTGCTGTGATTCATTCTGCGAACTGTTCTAATATACGTATAGATGCTCATAGCAAACCTGTTCAGATGATAGCTGTCAGTCGCCATTAAACCAGGTGGTGCCTTTACTGACTATATGCAGGGTCACCGCAAACAACCGCGTGTGTTCGCAAGTGGATCGAGCGGCAAGATATGTATCTGGAAGGATTCGGTAAATTTATTATCCTCGTTGCGATTATGTTCTATGCTTATACATAGCTAGGTCTTGCCACCGCCAACAGTAGATCCAATAGAACGTGGCAGCTCATTCAAGCTACTCGGGCTTCTCATTGACACACGCTTCTTGGTGATCCTTCTTGGATTACATGTAACGTACTCGACCTGGTATCCATACGCTGCTCAGGTGACCATATATGCTCGTATCTCCATATACATTTCTAACTTTGTATCTTAAGATCTATCACATTCTCGTCAGTCTCATCTACCCGCCTGTTGCGTGGTTGAACAATCAATATCGGTCATTCTTAGAGTACAAAGTTGCTGTATAGGCTCATCTGTGCCCTCAACAATATTCCGGACGTTTCAATATATCTTATTTACTGTTAATCTCCGTACTCAATCTAAGTCCATGTTGCCGCTTGCTATCTCATCCTCGTTTTCACTGATGTCGCCGCTTTCCGTTGGCAGAATGTGATGCTAAGTGCCGTTAGAAGAGACATCAACATTTGATAGAATCATCCACTCACTCGACTAAGAGATACCGCGACCGATACTTGACCATCCGCCCATGGAATTGTGCACATGGCAACGTGACTCTGAATCAAAGACGAATGGGCTAATTCGAACTCTTCTGATGGTGTGGGCTCGACCAATTGTGCTCGAACATCCGGCCAATCACTAAAAGGATCCTTTGGTATCGATGCCTTCCTGAAGCGTCGAACAATAAACCATGCATCACCAGGCTTCTGCTTGTCGAATTTGAGGATGTACTCTATCCTAGCATGGAAACATCCTCCGCCGTGTTCATCAACTAAAGCCAGGCTATTTCCTTTATGCTTTGAGGCTGTGGTGTACCGAAGCCCGCCAATAGTGATGGATGTTAGAAAGTCGGCTTTACCAGAGTGGGGTGGAAATAGAGAACTGAGCTCGACGGAGAGGTATTTTGCCTTTGGACTTAGCGTATGAAATGTGTCGCTTGCACTATCCGCTACATCGAAGGCCAAACCTCCACGAGTCGTAGGAGTCACTAGTGCTTCAAACATAGGCGCGCAGTATTGAATTGGTGCCGATGACGCATCATCACTCTTGAGGAACAATGCCGCCAAATTGTTACGTTGATGCCATGTTCTTCCAATGGTCGTTTCATATTCACCTGAATCACTGTTAGCATGCTGGGCATCTGTGAGAGAATGGCATGTCACCTGTTTTATAGTTCGTAGAGATTCGTTGCAGCTGTCCGATCACCCGTTCCATTGGAAACGTCCACCAGCCATGCACAGGTCCATATAGGAGGAGATACTCCGCCAAATGCATCGATTGATGATGGTTCGGGTGGCAGACATACTCGGGGAAGAGCTCCTTAAGAAGCTGATAATACATGGTCATGTAGCGCAGATATTCGCTTGCATGTGCCTGGGATGTTGCCCGCGAGGTGACTATATTGATTGCCGACACGAGTGCAAGGGAAAGCGAGAGAAGCTTCGTGTTACGGCTTCGGTGACGGGGTGCACTCGTGGTATTCCCCACCGACCAAAGGCGCAGCAGTGTGATAGGATAGTAGACGGTTGCAGCCGTACGCCACTGATCAGCCTTTAACTTTCCGGTGTGATTTCCAAGGTTACTCGGAACCGAGCTCAGCCATGAGGGAGTGGATGTGTTCCGGATATCTTCCCAAAGGGTTTCCATGTCGCTCTTGGAGAAGACTTGCCCATGTACGACATGATCAAGATCGTTGTCGGAATCAGGTACTACATTAACATGAACATTCTCGCGCTATGAGGAAGAGTTGAGTTAGTCGGGGATGGTTGATATAGACGTGCAGGAACTTACCCAGTTCACAAGAACGGCAGCAAAGTTTGCCCGAGTTTCCTTTCTTGTATGTAAACCATCTAACTTGAGCTTTAGCGCCTTGCAAACATACTTCAGTGCCGCTACATGATACTTTTCAAGGTGATGTGCCCACCACTCTCGGGGATGGGTGCTGAACGGGTGCTGAAGAATCAAGAGGAGCTTGTCAACACTTGTCTGTTCGCTGTCTTTGGAAGGGAGAGGGTTTGATTCGCTCGGTTCGATTGGGTATGGAAAGACATCACAAAGATCT
The DNA here is from genome assembly GCA_017499575.1 of Sanguinoderma rugosum. Taxonomy (NCBI): domain Eukaryota; kingdom Fungi; phylum Basidiomycota; class Agaricomycetes; order Polyporales; family Polyporaceae; genus Sanguinoderma; species Sanguinoderma rugosum. The sequence continues at coordinate 2,922,868 of VTPW01000005.1, read as the reverse complement.
TCCGGGTCCTTCGCCTTGGGATTATAGCCCAGTATGTTTGTGAAGTGTTCTTTGATGAGGCCGAGAAAGAGATTATGCATTGAGTCGACAACGATGAAGCGGGTAGGGTCGAAGTAAGGAAGTTCCAATAGTTCGGTATAGCGTAGGCCTGACTGGTCAAAGGAACTTTGCGCTGATGCTTTGTCTGGAGCAAGGTTGAATGCAGTAGCTCTGGCCACTGTGTCGTAGTACTGGCGGCGTTCCCAAGCCTGGATGTTCCAGCAACCAAACGCATGCTCGGGCTTCAGGCATTCGCAGGATGGACACTGTAATTGATCGACATCGATGTTAATGCCGTGCTTGATTGACCCAGGAAGTCGACATAAGCATATGGCGCAGTAGAAGGAGTGGGTACAAGCTGAGAAGCCGCCGAATTTTCGGGCTCCAGGTAAGTCGCAGATGACGCAGATGATTGCACACATAACAGTGCGCCCCGTAGGGAACTTGCATGTACGGGAGAAATGAACGCCCGTATCCCAGAAAAGGAGAAATATCTTGACAAGTGGCTTCAAGTATGGGTTGACGACGTATTTGGGCTCTGTTGGACCAGGCATGATGCTGAAGACGAACACGTTTTCAGGGCGATGCTTCAGGTGCGCAGGGAGATTCTGGCAGATAAGCATGATTACGCCACAGGAGATATGCTTACCGCCCATCTTGTTCGAGAGTGGGTTAAACCAGTCACCACATAAGGAAAAGAGGTAACGCCCATCGGTACCCCCTTTGCTGAAATGTTGTCCATCTGGCCCGAGGAAGGTTCGGGGTATTTCGCCTTGGAGGATGTTATCGATTTTGCCGTCTGGTGGAATCTTCATCTGATCCCAAGCCCCATCCATCATTTCCTCGTAGCCGGGTCGGGAGAGAAGTGAAGCCAACCAATTCTTGAAATCGAAGACAATATATGGTTTGATCGGAACTTGGACAACGGCCTTTCCAACCTTCCTCGCCCGACAAAGTCTCTCTCCACATAATGACATCGAAGTCTTGTCGATAACGGCGGTGCATAGTTCGGGGTAGATGTCGGCGTGGCCTGTTGACCGCTCAGGCGCATATGTTGAATGACAGGTTTTGCTCGGACAGACGGCGTAAATGGTTTCCCTTGCTTCAACTTTGAATGTCGAGCGAGCAGAGCGTATATCTTTGGGCCAATCCTTTTCAAGCATGTTTTTGAAGATTGCGGGAAGATGCTCATACTCTGATAGTGCGATTAGACAAGTATGGACGATATAGTGGGTCATTTGAAGCAAAAAGCGGCAAGCTTGGTGTGATAGGCCAGCGGATACATTGCAGACGACTGCCATGAACATCCACAACTGGAGAATAGGGTCTAGACCGCCAAAGTTACTAGTGAAGTGATGATCTATACAGAGATGAGCAATACATCAATGTCACATCTAAGGAGCGTACCGGTATTGAAGTATGAAGGATCACTTTCCCTTCTCAACCGTTCGTCTACATACCCCTCCTGAATGCGGTGCAAACGCTTTTCCAAGCGAGTCAAATCAATGGTGAACATTTTCAAGTTTTCCTGAGTTTCGGCGTGAAGCGTCTGCACAGCGATGAATTTCTGAGTGCGTTTCTTGGCAAGGCGCAGATCTGTCTCCAACTGAACTGCCTGCATGCGAAGCACCTTGATACGCTCGAGGAGCTGGGTGACCTGTTTGGCGCCAGGCCGTGCTGTGCTTGGACTCAGTGCGTCCAGCTCACGATGCACATTTGAGATCCGATCTTGGATGTCACCAATGATGGTAAGCTTGAGATCCATAGCCTGTTGACGAGCCGAGGTCACGGCAGGAAAGTCAGGTACTGGCGTGCCGGAATCGTCCAGAGACAGCGATGCCAGCGACAAGTCCCGGGCTTGTAGCGCAGATCGAGCTTGCGCTACTGCGCTTTGTCGCATATCCCGTTGATTATGCTTCAGCCATGTTCTTCTATCGACAGGGTATCCCGGTTCATCTGTACCAGGAATTTTGTGTTGTCTACACGATCTGCAGAGGCAGATCGTTGATTGAGGCATCGATCACGATTCACAGTTACCTGTGGTGACTGGCAATTCACTTACCATTCACAAGTTTTCACACGAATAGGCGCTTGGCATGTTGTGTCACGCCAACGCGTGACTTGCGAGACGAGGTAATCAATTAATCAACCATTGCCTCGTACGTGTCCCTGAGACTCCGCAGTCCCCACCTTCGGAATTCCAACCTCGAGGATGGGTCTGACATAAAAGAACATGTCAGTGTCGAACGCGCATGCAATGAAAATGCAATGAGGGTGCAACGGAAAGAAGGCGGGACGATAGAGACGAGCGCATACTACGCTGCAGAGCTTTGTGTAGGACGAGACTCATAGTCGAGCAAGTTATACCACCCAGGGACCTCAACGTATTGAGGTTTTCATCATTTGTTTGTACATGGCGCCCCACTGGCCCGCTAGTAACTGACGCCAAGCGATGGCTCGCTGGATGATATAATTGCATGGCTCGATGTTTGACATTCTGATACACCATGACGCTGAGTTCAAGTGGTGCAAAGTGCCTCGACTTGTGATAGCGCGGAAAATCGTGCGGAGTCCGCAATGGTAAGCAGCAAGCAGGTTCGGACAAAAGGTACAGAGGTTGGTTGGGATTAATGGAATCTAAATCAAGTACATGGCAAGACAAAGTAGAGGGTAGGGCATTTCAACGACATGTGTCAGAGTTCGAGCTCAATAGGATTGTTGCGAGATGCACCAGGTACCTGCACTGCAACCACCTTCTCGATAACATCCCTCAAACCAACAATGACCCGTGGCTCCATGGGCACACGGCAAAAAGGACAATTCCCTCTATTGGCCGACCACCGTTCGACACAATTGGCACACAATAAATGCCCACAGGTAAGGCTAATAGTTCAGAGTTAGAGATTTGATTGTTAAAGGCACTAGCAACTTGCTACCGACTCACACACGTGGTTCCGTCATTGTGGTGTCACAAACTGCACAATGGACGAACTCGACAAGCGCCTGGAATGCAGCAGCTTTGCTACTCGTCTCCTAAGAGGTGCAATGTCAGTAATCATCTACTTAAAATCATTATGACTTGCCTCTGCTAAGCGGTCACGGAGATTTTCTAGAACTTGGCAAGTCCTCTGAAGTTCACCGTGGTTAGCATTGACAGTGTCAAATTTAGCCTTGAGGTCTTCATGAGTGGCCGTTAGCCTTTGACTACTGACACGGACACTGGTGTGCATCTGAGGAGGCATAGTTAGAAATAGACTAGGCTCCGCCGACGAAAAGAATACCCTGAGGAGAACGTTATACGTGCTTTGCAAATCGGCATGAGACTCTTGAAGGTCAGCAATGGTGGCGGACATCTCCTCGAATCGCTGGACATCACCGCCATCAAGGCAGGAGATTTTGTCCTTAAGTTCGTTGATTTCCTGGAATTGTCGTCAGATTGAAGCCCCCATGGATTAACATACGACTTACAGTTTGATGATCAACTTCCCTCTGGTTGGCATCAGCGGTGGCTGCTTGAAGAGCGGTCCTAGTGACATCAACTTGCTCAAGAAGACGGCCCAACATGGCGTCACTGGTCTGTATAAATGGAAACACGTTAGTAGATAGCCCAAAAACATTACGAACACAGAATGGCTCACGGCTCTTGCCTGTCCCAGTTGCTGTGTGAGCTGGGAAAGCTCTTCCGACCCAAGAGTCTCATGGTTGAGAAAATATGGGGCGCGGGCACGGGAGTGCGGTGTTGGCGCACGAGGACGGGGATGCACGGTCGGAGTACGATCACGAGTGTAAGGGGTGGAAGCGCGAGAGCGGGAGTTAGGGGTGGAAGCGCGAGAGCGGGAGTTAGGGGTGGAAGCGCGAGAGCGGGAGTTAGGGGTGGAGGCACGAGAGCTGGAGTTTGGAGTGCTGGTGCGAGGCATATTGATGATAGGTGGCTGGAAGGTGGTTGTGCAGGCTGATAGACGTAGAAGTGACTTGCTTGTTGTCGCTGTTCATCGTCATCTCTCTGGCTATGTTTTATATCAATTGGTGAGCCTATAGTCGTTCATTCCATATACAGTACACAAAGAGACTCACAAGCAACGCTCATTGGTGCAGGTGCATTGCAGCATGTCAGGTCACTGGATGTTGCGGATTACGCCACAGTGCCAACGTGTAAAGGTGCGAGGTGTGTGACGTCAGTGAGTTAGCTCCACCTCAAAGAGCTCGATCGAACACCAATTGAGCGTGTGTCTGATCGAGGATTGATGATCTTGTGAGTACCCCATCTGTGTGTCACATATCATTGCGCGTCGCCTCATGCTACAGTAAGTTCGACTCTTTGGGTACCCGTATAACATGTTCCTTATAGACGTGTTATTGCCTCCAGGGTCCTCTCCTTTCATTTAGTTGTCCCCCTTACCCGTTATTCAGTTCAAGTTCCTTCTAATGACTGCAACAGTACACTTGCTGTATTTGATGTTTAAAAGAGTCCACTCTTCAGGTGTTGCACCAAAAGCTCTATAAGCTACCCCAGAACTACCGCACCCTTAGGCCTTAGGTTTTGCCTCGAGGTGGCTCAGACATGAAACATGTGAATGTGCCTAGAGTCGCTCCTCCTGTCACCAACTAGTTCTCAAGACACTGGTATGTACCGAGTAACTGTTGCCCGTCCTATCACTGATCGCCTTTGACCAACTTTCGCCGAATTCACCCTCGTGGACATCATGTTGGCCATGTTCCATAGGTTGCTTTGTCGGCCTCAGGTCCGCCCTGCCCACTGCTCCACGCCGCCACAGGAATGTAGGTTAGTCGGCGGGCGATCGGGTGAGATCATCTCTGATCAGGGCTAACTTACGTCCAGTTTCTTTGTATCTCTCCATCGTTCTCCTCCGCGCCTGGATGTCTTCTTTGTTCCATATGCCTGGTGTCGATATTCTGAAGACGACCAATGGCTAAGTCCACCAGATTCCAGCAAGGCTGCCTCTGAGTATTTAAAGGGATGCCAAATCAGCGATGATACCCATTCAACGACTTACACCCGTTGAAATCTCGCCCTCTTCCTTCTCAATATGTCTGACTACAATCCTACTCATCACTTCACTGTTCCCCGTGAACTTGACGATGACAATGTGTCTATGTCTGGGTCCTCCATCAGCAGCGTCTACATGGATGCCCCTACCGACTTCGATGACACTTCAACCGGCTCCATCACACCAACCGCCATGTCTTTCTCCTCTATGCCTCCCCATACAACCTATGCCGCTAATGGAGATTATGAAATGACCTCCGCTTCACGCCGACACTCTACCACTGATGTCTATATGTCTTCACAGCCGGTTACGCCTGTTGATGTCTCTATGAGCTCACAGTCCGCCACTCCCATGCTGGTCTCTTCCCCTACTTTACCCGTCCACTCGTCTTTTGCCTCTATGCCTATAACTATGCCTCCCACTTCGTCCTCTCGCCTTATCGCACCTTCTAATACTGGATATGATGACTCGAACATGTTCTTCCCCCACTCAGCGAGTCACTTTAACAGTATGTGGTTCACTCGCCGTGCATCTGCCAATACTTACACTACTCCTAGATGAAATGTCAAGCCTTAATAATATGTCGCAATTGTTACCCGCCGCCAACCAGAATGGCGAGATACCGCAAGTGTCATCTTCAACTGGTTTGTTCTTGGTATATAGCACCGTGTCTTGCTATTTCTAACCATGAACTTCGCAGCATCACACTCTAGCATTGTTCCAGCAATGCCAAGAAATATCAACGCTTCCTCTCCCGCAGGGTATATTGATAGTGCGTAACCTTACTCTCCGTATTATGCTTTGTAACTAACTACTCTCCCTATGCCTAGATGGATCCCTACTCCCTACCAACGCTTCGGGGCTCTTTCTCACTGATATAAATGGTGACATCGTAGGCTTGGCTCCCAAAGGTTCGTGTTTCTCTGGCAAGTACACTACGTGTCGCTCTGACCACCACTTTACTAGCGGTCACCTCTGGTCTGACTTATTTCGGGGCTACCTTGGATCCCGACTTCGTCTTCCATCCAGGCTTCGACACAAGTTTCCCCATGATGACTCTGCAGGAGGCTTCAGCCATCAGCGCTGAGGCAGCCAGATACCTGTTCTCTGAGCTACCTGGCATCACCTCGGAATGGCCTGCACCACTCCCCGCACCTGGACCACAGCGTCCAACCACACCGCCGTTCACCCAGTACATTCGTGAATCCATGGAAGCGGTATCTACTGAGGTATCGGCATCAGCTGGGTGCAAGCGCAAGCGTCCTATTTTCGATGAGACTGGTGCTCCAAGCAAGCGCAATCAACATCTTTCAGGGCAAACAAGCATTACACCTGATCATCTCGGCACGGCTCTGCCACCTACTCCTGCACCGTCTCATCCATCCACACCTGCACTTCCATCTGCTCCTGCGCCTTCTCCCTGCCAGTCTAACCCTGCCAGTGGTGCCTCCACTCCCGTCGCCCACGCCTCTTCTTCCACTCCCGTCGCCCGCGCTTCTTCTTCCACTCCCGTAGCCCACTCCCCTTCTCTGTTATTATCCTCGCTCTCCCCCCCTCCTAAGCTATCTGAAGAGGTCGCACCCTCGGCCAAAGGAAGGCCAAAGAGAGGTTCTCGAGCCAAGGGGGTGAAGCCAAAGCAAACTGAGACCCTTACAAGTCTTCGTGCGCAAGTCACTGAGCTGAAGAAGGCGTACAAAGAGGCACAAAGCACAGATTCTGCAATAACAGCATCGTTGGCTCAAGTCCTTGAACGTGAAACAACCCTTCGACATCTGTTATCAACAAGAGAAAAGGAGCTCGCCGATCTACGAGACCGGGCACCAGTTCAGATCGACAATAGCCAAGAGCAGCTCGCTGAATGGAAGCAGAAGCATGAGGACGCACTCAGTCAATATCACGATTTGGAGGCAAAGCAAGCACAGTATACGGCGGATATTGCCCTGCTACGTCAGCAACTCAAGAAGCTACAGGATGATGCACAAGGGAGTTCGGAGGAGCTCACCAATCTCCGTAGGCAGCTGAGTATTGCTGAAGACTCTCGAAGAGACCAGGCCGAAGCTGAGGAGGTGCAGTACGGTGAACTCAAAGATCGATTCGACACCCAGTGCCAGGAACTATCCCAAGCTCTTGATACAATCCATCACCATTGCGAAACCATCGATCACCTCACTCTAGAGCTGACGTCGTCGAAGGATGGACACACAAACAGTACCAGTGAACTCCAACGCCGTATTCAGAATCTCGAGTGCGCATACGAGAAGCTTGGTGAAGACGCTCGACTCCAGTCCCAGGCACTCAAGGACGACTATGAGGGGCAGCTTCTCACTCTCCGGCAGCAGGGTGGAAGCAGAGCGAGGGAGAAGGACTTGGAGGAACAGATAGCAACGCTAGAAGAGGAGCACAGCAAGGGTACCGAGGCACACCAGCGGGTTGTCCGAGAACTTCGGGCTCGCATCGAGGATTTGGAACACGCTTACAATCAGCTTGAGGAAGATACTCAATTGCGATGCCAGCGGCTCAAGGACGACTACGAGGCAAAGCTTGTGGCCATCCCCATACAGATTGCAAGTGAAGGTGCAGACATGGAGGAGAAGGTAAAGGGCTTGGAGGTGGAGTTGACGAAGATGAAGGAAAAGTATGATGAGGACCTTAGGTATGCCCAGGCGCAGCTAGAAGGACTTCAACAAATCCAACAGCATTCAGCCGAAGATGCTCTTGCTCGACACGATCAACTTCGCCAGATTGCCGAGATTGCACGTCAACGGGAGGCTGAAGCAATCCGCTCAGAGGATATTCAACGACAAGTAGCGGTAGATCTTCAAACCCGTTTAGCTGAACAACAAGAGACGCACACACGAGCAATCTGCGAGTCAGAAGAGCGATATCAGGCTGCAACTCGTGACCATGGCCTTCAAGTCACCAAGCTTCAGAGGGAGGCACAGGAGGCGCTACGCCGTTTATCTGAAGAAGCTGAAGCACGGTATCAGAGGTTAATGGAGGAATCTCGGCAGCCAGGAGAAATGCAAACAGCACTTTCAGCTGCGATTGCCGATGCTCGCCGTGAAGCAGAAGATCACTTCCAAACACGCAGCGCAGAGATGCAGGTGAGAGTTAATCTACTCCAAGATTGATTTAAATCTAACTTAAGTCTCTGTGCAGACGGAGAACAAAGACCTACGTACAGAGATAGGCAATCTTCGCGCCAGGGTTGACCAACTTCAGGTACGCTTATCCATGTCCCGATGTATTTCAATCTGATGGTATTCCTAAAGCGAATCCCAGCCAATGTCAATGATGGCTCAACTCCTAATTCCTTCGCCAACAAAGGCAAGCAGCAGGAAACCTTAAATGTGAGTAGTCAAGGTGTTGTGGCCATTCTATCGGTTGACAAGGCTCTTGGCCGTCCTAGGTTCATTCATATGCACGGCGCTCTGTTGTGGCACCCATGTCTGTTCCACGAGGTGCAAACAGTCGACTCCCACCATCCAATATTCCTTCCAGGAACGCGTCTCCAGGCCCATCTCGAACAAGGCCTATGATCTCTGTTCCGCGACCAGCACCGTATCCCAGAATCATCCCCCCAACCGCAACATCTTCCAGAATCGCAGAACCCATGGTGTCCCATACTCAGGGTCGTGATCATGACTCGTCAGAATGTTCAAGCCGTGAAGCTACGCCTGCTAGTATGCTTGATCGGGACACCACACCAACTCCCGCAAGGCCGGGAAATACAAATACCGAACAGCGCCGACAGGGCTCTCCGTCCGTAGATATCACCATGTCAGCTCCTGCAGACGGCACATCTACTGCCGCACAGGCTCTTCTTGCCGAACTTCGGGAGATGATGACACAGTTCTCAGTACAGCTTTCTCGGTCTGGTGTACTCTTGCAAGGGAATACTTCAAATCGTTCACAGACCGCTGGTGCCTTCTCTCAACAACATGAGCCCAAGCCTCGTGATGCAGCTCGTATCCGAATGATGGTGAGTTCTTCACCACAATCCGCTTGCTTTCTCTAATTCAGTTACCAAGAACCTTGTCAGGAATAAGCTCCGTGCGATGCTTCACATTCAGCACGATTCCGATATTGATGCATCAATCGAACAATTTGGTGTTGCAGCGAACCCTGCTGACCTTGCCGATTACGAGGAGAATCAAAATGCTTCCCCTGAGCTCCATCCTTTCCGTCCTCTATGGACCAAGATCAACCACCCATGGAACCTCGAGCTCGCAGCTTTGTTCGCCATGGAATTCTGTGCCGAGCACCCCGAGTTCGAGAGAAGAGATGTCAAGGATCATTTTATGACACGCCTCAAAGTCCTTCACACAAATGTCACTCGGAACACCACTCATCCCGATGGAGGACAAGCTGTTCGACAACTTGTCCGTGTTCGGTCACGCAAATCACGAAGACGAGGTGCTGTACGTCCTATTTCAACTCCATTCTCCCACTGCAACTAACTGTGTATTCATTTTAGCTCTATGACAATCGCATGAAAATCATTGAAGGGAACATGCAGGCCGGTGAGAATGCAGCATGGATGCTACTTCATGACATGGTTAAAGGATTGGGCCTCCTTGGGATGAGCACGGACGAGAGCGACCCAGAGGACCCAACATCTGTCACCGTGATACAGAAAGATTGGCGTGCTGCTGAAGTCATTCGGCTGCTCCAGACAATCGATCGCCACCGTATTGCTCTCAACTGCTATGGAAATTCAAGAAGCGGTGCTCAGCCCCGAACTCGGCGACGTCGCATGGGGGGACCAGTCAGCAAACGGAAGGCTGTTGCAGGATTACCTATAAATTGGTACAATCCCATCTGGTACGCTTCTTTGTCAGATTTCCAGATTAATCTTCTTGGAGCTGTCGATGAAGTACGCCTGCCCATTGTTAATGAAGATGACTAGATACCCTCACATACTTGCCATATCATTTGTCCTTCGCGCTCATACTTTCCCCGTTTCTAATCTTGCACTTAGCCTTGTATTACCGAACCTTACATTACAGCCTCCTAAATTGACATCATTGACCAACAATACGCCGCATCTTTGTATACTAATCGCGAGTTTGGACTTTACATGGTGTTCTGTACTATGCTCCCTCCAGCTCGTCTGCTGCCTCCTTGTTGTCCTTGCGAGCCCGCTCAGAGGTGTACTTGAGAACTATCTTCAAGATGCTCTTTACAGGCCAGTTGTCTTCGTACTGGTCCAAAAAGCTCCATTTTTTGACCATCTGAACTTGCATGAGCGGAATACTCTGTATAGGGACATGATTAGACACACCTTCGCACATATCAGATCAATCCTATGTTTGTCTTGAAACTTGAAGCTCAGTGAAGGGTTGAGCGTGGCTAATGCTGCCTTGCGAACAGCAGCCTGGACACAATCAGTAAATGTGTAGTATTATGACTTAACAGCCGGCGTACCTGTATTTCTTCGTACGTCTTCTCCTCCCACCTCTCCACAGATACCAACTGCTGCTTCAATGGAAATCCACCTCGTTCTGGGCGTCGGCCAGGCTCCCCGACAGGCTTGGGTATTTTGACGCTGTTACCAACACTTGCTTCTGATCCATGATCGTCATCAGAGCCTGGTGCTTCTGGCCTGCTTGCCTGACGCCGGTGACCCCACCTCTGCAAGTCACCATCACTGAAGACAAGATCTTGTGCGATAGTCGGCGTGGGGGTTGGCACTACCATGAATGACATGTCTGCAGCGACCCGCGGGATTGGGCGCTGCATGTATGCAGCGGGCATACTGAACAGTGATGATGTAAGTACTAGATGGGCAAAGCGAAAGAAGGTGTCTGCGGTTTTATAGTATTCTTGATGTCTGCGATCGTTAGCCTAGTTTAGTAACGCGCAACAAGCAACAAAGCAGTGTCTAGCCTTCGTCAGTCTCAATGGCATATCAATGGAGATTACTTAATCCTTGGCGCTTAGTCACTTTCCACTTGAGCGAGTTGAGTAGTGGTGACCCACTGCTCAACGTTTCAACACCGGAGGCGACTGGGATGAGGGACTCGCTGCTTGGCGCTGAGTCACGTCGTCGTAAGTGTGTTGCTCTGTCACTCGCTGAAAGGCAGGACAGAGCGGCAGCAACAGCGTGAGTGAGGGTCACAGTGACATTTGTGTGCCACACTCCGTGTGCCGCCAGGCGACTAGCCGCGTGTGTCCCTATGCGAGTCGATGTGTTTCGTCGTGGTGAAAATATGTAAGAAAGCTGGGATTTTGAATAAGGTGATACCGATTAAATAAGGATGTGTTTTCTGATAGGTGTAAGTCGAAAGAAATGAGTTATTTACTTCAGCTTTGACACGCTGAATAATCATGACTTATCCTGTGGCAGAAAGTACGATGGGTTTTTGACTGCTAGAAACTTATTAAGAAACAATTTATTTATCCTGCGCAAAAACGGAGGGGAAAGCTTGACTTATCGTTGACTTGTGTCGAGGACAAAACCATATGAAGAACACTTACTTTTATTCACAGAGAAATCACAACGAAAGTTTGTCTTTCATTTAAATTATCATAGGATAGATACGACACATTTTAATTCATGGGAAACTATTAGAAAGTGATTGAACATTTTGACCCCCCCGTTTCGTCAGAGATAAAAGCGCTCGCTGCACGCAGTGCATGCTGAATCATGCAAATAATATAAGGTACCTACGTCGGAAATGGTAATGTATCAGTTCTGTGGGCGCAATTGTAGGCGCATCATTTGAACGCCACATGCGCCACACGCCACAACTCACGCACACGTGAACTTGAGTGCTCAGTATAAAGTTTAGTAACTACTACTAGTTATTCTCCCGAACGCCAGCATTCATGCGCTTGCTCACTATACTTGGCACCCTTACATCGAGACCCCTCCGACCCTTTCGACACCACGCGTTTCGCTACATGTCAGCAACTACCATAACCCCAAACGAGTCTGAGCCCACGACGAACCAGCATTTCTCAGTTGACGCTGACGGCAAGGAGGTCGTCGACCTCTCCTTTCAATCAGAAGGGATAGGCTTACCCGCTGAGAAGGGTTACGGCTGGGCGCAACTTGAGTTTGGCGAAAAGATTGGGCGTGACCAACGATACACGATCGCTCGCAAGCTAGGTTGGGGGAAGAACTCTAGCACTTGGCTTGCGTGGAACGAAATGTGAGCTATACCCAAACAATTCCTCTACTTTCACGCATATTGAAACACGTAATAGACTCAGCAAATATGTGGCTGTCAAGGTACTGACCGGCCACGCAACAGACTTGCACGAGCGCAAGATGGCATGGGAGGAAGAGGCGCTCAAACGGCTCACATTCCCGTCGGAATCAGAGAATTGTGTTCACATATTGGAATATTTCACGATGAAAGGACGCGGCTCAGCAGGTTCTCACCTCTGCTTCACGATGCCTCTCTACGGCGGCGACGTCAGATCTCTCATTCAGTCTCGAACCTCCCCTCTCCCTCTTCCGTTAGTTAAACGTATCCTCCTACACCTTCTCCGTGGAATCGCGTTCGCACACGAACGTGAGATCGTCCATACGGATCTCAAATTCGACAATGTCTTGTTTACAACGCCTGCCACGACCGGCGATATCGAGAAATGGATCCAGGAAGACCCGCCGCGGAGAAATCCTCCAGAGCTTTCAAGTGACGGCGTGCTCCGATCTGCGGTATCCCAGCCGATGAAACTACCCTCTGAGGAGGATGCGCTACGCGCTACCTACGTCCTTGCAGATTTTGGTTGCGGTGAGCCACTACGCACTCCTTTGTATTCTCGTGAGACTGATCTCAAGTTGAGCCCTCCCTTCTAAACACCACGCCAATTGTAGCATTACTCCCATCCTTCTAAGAGCACCGGAAGTCCTCCTCGGCGGGGAATGGGACACACCAGCCGACATATGGTCGTTCGGTTGTCTGGTAGCTGCCATCTCATTGTCCAATGCAACATGCTAAACCTTGCCTTAGGCTTACGAGCTCATCACCAACGAAGTTCTATTTCGGTATAGAACCCTCGAGGTATTTGACTTAACGGAGAACGAGAATTTGTTGTATCAAATGATGATCTTTGCGTGCGAGGTATTTCACTCGACTCAACTTAATGTCTGTCCGCTAGCGGGCGAGTACTTCAACCCCGATTGTAGGTGTAACTTACTATATTCTATCTGAATGTCTCCTCACCTCCGTGTATGTGTAGGTCAGCTGAAGAAGGCGCCACCTCTGGGGATACAGCCCATCCATGACCTGATCTCCAAACACAAGCTTATGCCAAATGACGAATGTCGCGCTGCTGGGACCTTCATTCAACGTTGTTTATGCCTGAAACCCGAGGATCGCGTTACTGCCAAGGACCTCCTTCAGGACGAGTGGCTTCGAGACGTGGATTGAACTTGCTGAATCGCGGCGTAGGTCAATACAAATCTCAGACTACTCCACTATCATCATTCAAGGACGGCATTGTCGGCGCCACTAACACCACTCAGTACTCATGTATAACAAAATTACAAGATTGCTCCAATCCATCGTTGTGTGGGATGCGCTACGCGACTAAATGTTGAGAATTCATGAAGGCATTCTCCTATTTCCGAAGTATCGTGTTCCACTCCTATCTTTCGTGCCTCCGAGATCCCAATCCGAAATAACTCCCGTCACAAGGAACCATCACCATGCTCACTTCATATGGAACACGAAGCTTATTGCAGCGCATGAAACGCACATCTCGCTTTATGGCGACTGTGGTAACCACATGGAAGCAGCATGAGAGCGATACCGATGGCAAGCAAATCGGCGGGTTCTCATCAAGAGAACAAGGGTTGGGGTTTCCCGCTGAAAAGGACCACGGCTTGGCCCGGCTCGAGTTTGGTGAACATATTGGATACGACCAACGATACACGATCGCACGTATGCTCAATGCGGGAGCATACTCTAGCACCTGGCTTGCGTGGAACAGCGTGTGAGTCAGGAGCAAATTCCTCTGTTTGCGCGTTATCTTGACTCGAAAATTAGACTTAACAAATACGTGGCCGTTAAGGTCCTGAGCAGCTACTCGACCGAACTGCATGAGCGCAGGCTTCTCTGGGAGGAAGAGGCCCTCAAACGCCTTACGTTCCCCTCTGAATCAGAAAATTGCGTTCACATTTTGGAGTACTTCACGATGAAGAGACGCGGTGAATGCTCTCACCTCTGCTTCACGATGCCTCTCTATGGCGGCGATGTTAGGTCTCTCGTTCTATCTCGCACTTCCCCTTTGCCCCTTCCGTTAGTGAAGCGTATTCTCTTTCATTTTCTCCGTGGGATCGCTTTCGCCCACGAACGCAAAATCGTTCACACATCCCTCAAATTCGATAATCTCCTATTCACAACACCCGCAACGACCGAAGATATTGAAAAATGGATCAAAGAAGACCCGTCACGCAGAAACCCTCCAGAATTGACAATTGATGGCATCGTCCGAGCTGCCGTCCCGCAGCCAATGAAGGTGCCCTCGGAGTCGGAGGCGTTACGTGCGACCTATGTCCTCTCCGATTTCGGCCATGGTCAGCTATGCGCGCGCCTGTAATCCTCGTGAATTGTTATGCTGACCCAAAGGCCAGCCCTCCCTTCCAGACGTCACGCCCATTGTGAGATCAGTCCCGTTCTTCTAAGGGCACCGGAAGTCGTCCTAGGCGGGGAATGGGATACGCCAGCCGACATATGGTCGTTTGGTTGTTTAGTAATTCCTTTCCTTTGTGAATCTAGAGAGAGCATACTTGACCTCCTGTTTATACAGGCCTACGAACTTGTAACCAACGAGTTTTTATTCGAATATAGAGCCCCGAAAGTATTTGGTTTGACCGAGACTGAGAACCGGGGATCTCGACCTTTGTCGTGGCTCGTGTGTAGGGTCCCTGAGGACAGAACACTCAGGCCCCTGTCCTGCATCCCAAGTCAGCCCCCCTGTCCCTCATCTCGCGAATGGCCTGATCGTTGTACAAATTCGTAGGCAGACGGAGGTGAAGCTGCGTGAATACGCTGAAGATGGTCTGGGACGAGATGCCACATTCGATGAGGTATTCGGGGGTAACGCGAACGCCCCAGCCCAACAGATCCAGAACGAGAGTTTTTGCGAGTTCGAGTTCCGTGGGCGTGACTGCGCCGTCAAGGCACCGTTGAAAGTAGGTCAGATAATGGCTATTCATCTGAGTATGCCAGCACGTACGATTTGTATTGGCTTCTCTACTGACTGTACTCTCAGTGTTAGATGAGGTGCTCATCATGGACGACATGGTACCATCAGTGTTGTCCAGGGTCTGTGATGAGAATCGTGTCGGCTCTAAGACACAAGCAGTGGCTCTAGAGGTTATTGGGGTATTCAATGAGCGATCCTGCGTCGCCCCAGGATCTGAATGGACTGGCGACTCTGGAATAGAAGGTGAACCAGAAAATGAGGCCGAAAGAGACGCCGGCCACTTGGTAGTTTCCAGGATTTCTCCATCTTCATTCGGGGGTGAGTTGATGGATAACTTTAAGGCAGGTGGGCAGGCCATTCTGGATGGTAAGCGGGAATAGCGGCGGGAACTTGTGTCGTCGCGCGAGTTTGGCGCTGTCCAGCGTCCATCACGCGACGCGTCTCCCACGTGGCCGAAGGAGCCCAAGGCCGCTCTTGAACTCGAACATAGTTACTTGTCTGTACTCAACCCACACCGAGTCTTAGTAGCCTTGCATATTTCTGGCGGCACCTAGATATTTACGCACATCCAGTTCACATGAAAGATTGCTCTGGCAATTCCTGTAGGCGCTTGTGGGCATAAAACATACGACGAACACTCAGAATGACAGGTCAACGAAATGCTGCACTATCGACGCAATGCCACGGCCAGTACTCAATCTTTTGAGGACCATAGTTGCCCTTAGGTCGCGCTTCGCCTCCCAACCCCTTCGACCGCGCGTATTTCGCTCCATGTCTACCACACTCCCCGCAGCAGAAGAGCCCATTGTCACGACGAACCAGCATTTCTCGCTTGATTCCAATGGCAAAGAGGTCCTCGACCTCTCCTTTCTATGGCGTTCAAACTGTTCAAAAAATAAATGAGTGTAGAAATCTAAACTGACCTGATGTGTGTAGAAATTTTGAGTCATAGCACTGTGTAGAAATCATTTAGTGTTAGTATTAGTGTGTAGAAATCGAGACAAATGAGTGAAGTCGTCGTTGTGAGTGTAGAAATAGGATAGGCGCCCATTCGTGCACGTGGTCTCGGAGGTGTTCGGAACTTCGGGACACCTTCATCGTTCCGTTCATCATTGTCCCCTACCACCAACACGCCGCCAACATACCAACGTACCGTCACAACTAGCAAATCAGCTTTTAGAGGTATGTTATTGGGTGATCATCCAATACTCGGGAACTTATGGTCTCTCCTCAGACGCTATCGCAGTCAATTGTGGTTTCCTAGTCTCCCGTTCTGGCTCAAGACTTCTGTGTGGGCGGGGTACAGCCTGAGGGCAAGCGTTCACCACCACGGCATGAGCGAGGGGGGAGGTTGTGGAGAGGTGAGTTGTAACGCACCTGGTTTTTGCCTTCGAAACTCATGTTCGCTTCACTGTCACCACAGTTTGAAGCAATACTTGAATCTTTCCGAATCCCTTCTGCTCAGGCTGCCTTCGGTCCTCCGCTCGGTCCCCCGGCCTCGATTTCTATTGATTTACATTATCGAAGAGTGCCATCTTTGTTTTGTTCGTCGCCACCTTAGAAACCCGGTACACTGGTCAGCCCGCACCAAAACTTGCCCCCACTTTCCTCATGTCACACCCTTACGCGCTATCCCACTATTTACACGGATAGAACTTTGTATTGATTAAAGGTGGCTATATGATATAAACGAACTTTGAAACCTGAGAAGTAAGAATGAAAAATAAGATGAGAAAGATAGCAAAATTAAAGGGTGTAGCAAAGGAATGGCAAAGCGAGGTGAAGGACGGATTGAATTAATCAAAATCTAGAACAGGCGCATGTGCCCACGTATCTGCAAGTGACTCGTCGATAGTAAACGAAGGCAATTCCGGGATAGGATTAGTGTCGGAATCCGCGCCAGGGGATACATCAACGGTCGACGCTAGAACGGAATGCGTTAGTGAGTTAAGCCTTCCAACAACCAGATTGGCCTTACATCGTGTCCGATATCTTTTCTTGGGCGGGGGGAGGTCCGTTTCACTAACCGAGTCGGTTGAGAAATCATCCATCTCATCCAATAGCGCAACGGCTTTCCGTTTGAGAGTCTGCTTAAGCGAGGAAGTACTTTCTCCCTGCGTTGGGGCTTGAATCTGCGGAGAATGGTTGTTGTCCATGGTGATTGGGTTAGGTAGTGAAAACGGTGGTGAGGAGTCAATATCTAACTGGGTTGATGATGAAGTCGACGCCGTGATGTGACTGTCTGAGTCAGGTGTCCAAGATCTAAGTATGTCGTTCGGGATTGGGTTCCGGGAGGCTAGTAGTCGCGGTGAGTAGGCCAGGTTGTAGATCAAGGTGTAATGAGGCCACTATAGTACGTACCAATGATCAACATATGATCCTTGAATCCACGGGCTGTTATCTTTGTATTCAATTCCACGTCGGCCCCTGTGGGGTACTCTACACCTGGTGCTACGCAGAGACGTGTCCGAATACGGGTGCAAAGAAGGAATGGTGATTTGAAGAAATGGTCATCAGATAAGCCAGTGGTGAGCTCAGCAGGCTCGGTGTCGAAATAAGTGAATGGCTGCGGCAGATACCCTTGCAAGCGTGATGCAAGTTGGTGGAAATCTTCATCTCTCCGAAACTCAATGCCATTCACATGATCGATGATGGCGAGCTTTTGTCGGCGAAGAGATTGAAGCTGAGCAATGTTTGGAACTTTGTTATATGGCGGCGGGATATAGTGTGTGAGGACAATCCCTGAAACGTCGTTACGCTCATCATCCGAGGCAATCTATCCCATCCAGTGTGAGGACTACAGATAGGAGTAAGGAGGAGGTCAGGAGACTTACTGGTGTCACACCATGCGGAAGCATTACAACTGCGCCGACCCGGTATACTGCATTCCTATCACCATCATCCCCACTTGAATCGTTCTCAGTTTTCTGAGTATATGTTCAACAGGGTGCTCAAGATACAATGGGTTTGCTTACCTTGGATTTCGCTTTCCCCTTGCCTTTAGGGGCAGCTGGTCTCTTGCTCCATGACACTGTCCTGAGACCCGAGCTGGTCTCTTGCTTTGCTTGGAGAAACTTGCTAGTGCTAGATGAGGAAATCCCAGTAACGGCACCCTGAATACTTCCACTAGCTGAGCTAGACCGCCATTTGTTAACAACATCTGCAAACGCTGCCACCGCGCTGTTGCTGCCTGATTTGCTTTGCTGCTTCAAGTTCCCTGAACTATTGGTTGTGGAAATTGGCCCCTCGTCATCTGTTGAAAGAATCTCTTCATGTTGAGAAGTGGACTTGGTCCGAGCTGGCACAGCGGTGCGAGATGAAGAAGCTCGGGACTGTGAGCTACTGTGAGTTCGTGAGCGTTTGCTGCGATAAGCTCCAAGGCGAGGCTTGGTACTATAGTTCATGGTTTGGGTTGAGTAATTATGGTAGAGGATTTAGGAAAGAGGATCTACGGCCCAGAGTTCGGAATTATTGGTTTTATAGTGGTCTCCAGGACATTTACATAACGGAAAATATGTGAGCACTTGGCGTAGATATACTCTAATTCATTATTTCTTGAAACATTGTGAACAAATGCAAAGATTGAACCCAAAGTTCAGTGCGTGCATGCCAGACTTCATCAGGCAATGCCACCCAAAGATCCTTTTTACCTCGACCACTCTTGATAATTTCAAATGATGGATAGCCGGTATTCCCCCATTCCTCTGCATGTATTCCATATCCGAATGGGACAATGCCATCCTGGCATAACTGCTGAAGTTGCTGCGCAAACACCTGTTGTTCTCCAAGACTGGCGAAAGGACAAGATATACGCGGCACTTTCACGCCATCATGCTGCTTTCTGTGAACTTCATCGCAAGCTCTTACCCATTCATCAGTGACTGGGGGATTGTCCTCCATATCGGTCCAGCCACTGTCGGTGTCGTCTTCAACAAGTGGATCTGACATCACGATATCTGAGTTTGAGTCTGAGTCGTGACCGTTCTGTAAACAGACTTGATGAAGGACTTGCTGGATTGTTTGAGATAAGTCGCCATCATACATGCCATGCTCAAGCTGTCCTAGGAACCGCAAATCCTATTGGTACATCGTGAGATCATCTAGGCATCACACATTTAGAATTAAGCTCACATTTGGGCTTTTGTCATGACCGACACCTGAGATAGGATGATCGTTCCAATTTTCCTGAAATTGTTTGCAATCCTCGTTGATAGCATCCAGGAAGATGAATTGAATCAACCACAAATGATGTGGATTTGAATGCTTCAAATAGTGAAGCCGTTCAAGCCGCAAAAAAAATCCTCGCCATGCACGAGCAAACTGACTCCCAACTTCCCCCCATAACCGCTCAATGCGAGTATTGCGAGTGGACGGCCCCCACATGAAGCTTGCCCGACTTGGACCACGAGCTAGTATCATGAACAGAGAAACATCCCTATTCTCTCCGCCTCGGTCACCCCGTACACGCGACGGGATGCCATATGAGTGAATGACCTCCATGAACACATCCAACACAGTGGATGCCTTGTTGGATGTACTTGCACGGATTCCGGTGACCTATAGTCTCTGTGAGTCAGTATGCTCACAGGCTTATCCAGTAGATTTAACTCGTACTGCACGTGAGTATCCGTCGACAATGCCATGGATGACAATGCCCCACCGAATCAATTTGTGGTGGCCATCTATATGCCAGAGTGCGTTTGGTCGTGCTACTTGGTATTTCCGTCTCATGATCTTCAGATGACAACCACGCAAAGCATGTCGGACACCACTGGTTCGCTTCAATGAGGAAACTACTCGACGTCGGGGTATTCGTAGTCCGTACTTGCGCAGGAACCCTCTCAGATACCTAATCCCTGAGTCTGGATATCTCTTTCGAAACTCCCTGGTTAGAACGTCCAATTCATCGTCTTCAATGCCAGAAAACCCAGTTGTGATATCTTCCTCGGCCAAACGTTCCAAGAGTGTTCCGCGAGCAATCTTGAGGTGGCGCGCAAGAGCTGACTTGGAGACTGCTCGGTGGGGTGCCATCGCCTCATGAAGTAGTCGTTGATCTATTGTTTTCCGAGGACGCCCTCGACGACCAATGCGGCGGATAGCAACTGGATTGGCTTGAATAGTGCGTACTGAATCTCTATTTAAAGGCAAATCATCATCAGTTCTTGTTTCATTAGAGGCAGTCCCATGGCAGGCTTACTGTCCTGTTCCTGAAGCCTCAGCTTCGTAGACTTGGACCAGCAAATTAGCGAAGGAATTGATTGCTTGCTGAAGCCATGCCCTAAGATTGTCTGGTACATCTTCACCTTGGATTTGGCCCTCCAGTGCATTGAATAAAGTCACGACTTCATCCTCAATGACTTGCTTATGGAAGAGAATTCGCGGGACGTCAAGTGCGCTACGAGCAAGTGTGCTCGCCGCGCGGTCATATCTATCTTTGAGACTTTGGAATGCCTCATATATAATTGGAGGCCATGGCATATCGTGCAAGGGAAGTGGAGGGAATGGCATCGGCACTAAAAGAGTACGGTGAGTGTACGTACATTTACTGAATGCAAGCCAGTTCCAATCACTTACATACATAAGGCACCTGGCCCCCGCTACTAGCACATCAACTCCATGTCGCCAACCTACGGAGCCGTCGTCAGGCCTATCAAACATCCAGAGTTCTATGCCAATGTCCATATGGTTGAAATCCAGGTATATACAAGTCATCTCTTAATGCAGAGCGACGGTGAATGTGACATTTACAGATCGACAACACTCTCTTTCGTGTGGATATCAACGGACTCAGACGCCAGGCAAAGGTTCTCGAAGATGTCTTCTCCATTCCACCTTCAGTGGTTGCAGGACAGCCCGAAGAGGGCACAGCTGAAAATCCCATTCAATTCACTGGCTTGGTAACGGTGGATGACTTTGCCGCATTCCTCACCTGGATTGGCCGCAAGTATGTCTTCTCCGTTGAAGCCACCATGGTCTGTTACTTACCAGTTCCCAGCGATGAAAGGCCGGTTCCACAAGATCCTCAAATTCTGATCGCAATTCTTCGTGTCAGCCATATGTGGCATGCGCCAAAGGCTTTTGAAGATGTGAAGTATCAGATCGAGTGGCTGAATCTTCCACACGCACAAATGGTTGAGCTTGGCCTGCAATACAACATTGACAAATGGGTAACTACGGCCATCCCTATCCTTGTCAAAGCGCCTCTGAACACCTTTACGGATCTCGCTGTCTCTCAAATTGGTCCTACGGCATTTAGGATGATTGCGAAGTCTCGGGAAACACTCACAACCCAACGAAATCTCATTGCCACTGTCCCGCTCCTTCCCTCGGATTACCGGCCGCTGCCGCATTGTTCTTCGCACTCAAGATGCTTGCACGTCTGGAAAGAACGGTGGATTATGCTCGTCGTGATGGAGATTATCCATCCTACGAGACCCATCCCTTTGACAAGTATCCCGGGGCTCATTACGGCGTCGGCGTATCCTGGGATGACCCCTCACTGCAAAGAAGACTTTGTCAGGTTGATGCTCGCCTCGCAGAGGCTAGGTGTCGAAGAGAAGATCTGGGATGGAACAGTTGATGCAATTCTTCGACACTATAATATCTTGGCTTAATTATCGATCGCTCGGTTTACAGATAATATTCTTTTATTGCACAGAGAACGGAACAGGTGGTGATATCCACAGAAAGATCATCTGAGCTACTAGGCCGGGAAGTCGTTCGGAGCAGGCTGTGGTGAACAATAGAATACATATTGGGGGGATGCAGAGCCGTTCCATGGCCGTCAAAGGTGAAGGTTTTACTTGTGTAACAAAGGGACAACGAGAACCTATAGAGGGAGCATAGATGTTGGGTACGAGGGCTTGCCAGGGTGTACAGCCGAGTCCCGGGTATATTTTCGAGGTCGACAACAAACTCACCTTGATGTCAACCCATTCTCCCCCTCTCTGTCCGTGATTCCTCTCCGTGGTGGTGCAAGTGTTCCGCGAGGATATTGATTGAACGTTCAGGGTCTGGCTTAACTGGCATCTGGAGAGAGCATAAGTTACATATTTATCAATGATTGCGCGAGTGCTTACAATCGTAAGTGCAAGTGAACACATATTGTTGCGCCTTGCCGCGGCGTAGTGGTGGTAGGGGACAATGATGAACGGAACGATGAAGGTGTCCCGAAGTTCCGAACACCTCCGAGACCACGTGCACGAATGGGCACCTATCCTATTTCTACACTCACAACGACGACTTCACTCATTTGTCTCGATTTCTACACACTAATACTAACACTAAATGATTTCTACACAGTGCTATGACTCAAAATTTCTACACACATCAGGTCAGTTTAGATTTCTACACTCATTTATTTTTTGAACAGTTTGAACGCCATACCTTTCAATCAGAAGGGATAGGGTTGCCCACCGACAAAGGTTACGGCTGGGCTCAACTCGAGTTTGGCGAAAATATCAGCGATGACCTACGCTACACGATCACTCGCAAGCTAGGTTGGGGGAAGAACTCTAGCACTTGGCTTGCGTGGAATAAAATGTAAGTGAGACATAAATTTCTCGTTCTCACGTATATTGAAGCCAGGAATAGACTCAACAAATACGTGGCTGTCAAGGTACTGACCGGCCACGCAACAGACTTGCACGCGCGCAAGATGGCATGGGAGGAAGAGGCGCTCAAACGGCTCACATGCCCTTCGGTATCGGAGAATTGTGTACACATATTGGAGTATTTCACGATGAAAGGACGTGGTTCAGCAGGTTCTCACCTCTGCTTCACGATGCCTCTGTACGGCGGCGACGTCAGGTCTCTCATCCAGTCTCGAACCTCCCCTCTCCCTCTTCCGTTAGTTAAACGTGTCCTCCTACACCTTCTCCGCAGAATCACTTTCGCACACGAACGTGAGATCGTCCATACGGACCTCAAATTCGACAATGTCTTATTCACAACACCTGCCACGACCGGCGAAATCAAGAAATGGATCCAAGAAGACCCGCCGCAGAGGAATCCTCCAGAGCTTTCAGATGACGGCGTGCTCCGATCTGCGGTATCCCAGCCGATGAAACTACCCTCTGAGGAGGAGGCGCTGCACGCCACCTACATCCTTGCAGATTTTTGCTGTGGTGAGCTCCACACACCCTCCATGCTGTCATGGCACTCAGTGCGAGTCTAGCCCTCGTAACATCACGCCTGTCCTTTTGAGAGCACCGGAAGTTCTCCTTGGCGGGGAATGGGACACTCCGGCCGACATGTGGTCGTTTGGCTGTTTGGTAATTCTTGTACCCGAGATTATCGCTCGTTCTCGCTTGCTGAATCCCATGCTAGGCGTATGAACTCATCACTAGCGAAGTTCTCTTCCAGTATAGGACCTACGATGACTTTGGCTTGATGGAGACGGAGAACCTGCTGTACCAAATGATGTTCCATGCATGCGAAGAATTCGAACCAAGTCAACTCAATGTATGCCCTTTAGCCGGAGAGTACTTCAACTCCAATTGTTGGTGCAGTGTTTTTAATCATCTGGGGTGTACGCTTATGATTTTGATTCAGGTGAATTGAAGAAGGAGCCGACTCTCGGACGCTGGCCCATTCACGAACTCATCGCTGAACACAAGTTGTTGTCCGATGAAGAATGTCTCGCTGCCGGGGCCTTCGTTCAATGGTGCTTACGCCTGAACCCCGAGGATCGTGCTATGGCCAAGGACCTCCTCAATGATAAGTGGCTACAAGGTGTTGACTGAACAGGCTGACTTAAAACATAAGTAGATTGTCCGTCTGTTGTATTAGTACCGCTCATGTATTGTAGTACCACAAAATATATAAGTAGATCCCCACTCTTTGTTTGTCTTGCGCTCATTAAGCTCTTCAGATTCCTCGACACATCCTCCCTCGTTTAAATGACTACCACCTCCTCCCGCATGAACGGCACCGCAGAAACCGTTCTATACGAACCATCGACATGACGGCACTTGATGCTCTGGACAAGCCAGTGTGTGCCACAATTATTTCCGCGCTTTCGCGTTCTCTCGTCAGTGAGCAAGGAATCAAAGACTTCCAAGCTCGACTTGCGACGTTCGACACTGCAAGCTTCATGTAGCGGGCACTGGGGACCTGGGGGGCATCTCGATGAGATGCTACGCCACCTTCGTGGTCTGCGCTCTCTAGAAGTCTGCCTGCCAGACTCCCTCGTTCAGGTTCCTTTCCCCAGTAAATTCGTGTTCCGGGCCGACCCTCCTCTACACCCACCCCGTTTGACGCGCTTCGTTTGGAATCAACGCGAGCGGCGTAGCAAAGGGGAGATGGACTTCTTTCGCAGGTTCTTGGAATCCCGGCCCACTCTCGAGCATCTGGAACTCTCCAAGACGAAATTCCTCATCCAGGGTCCTCCAGCTTAACCCCACGGCACTCCCGAGATTGAAGACCTTGTGCGCATCTCCTGCGTCGGTCATTCGATTCCTTCCCAGTAGGCGTGTCGAACATCTGAAGACAAAATTCAAAGATACGCTCTCCGTACATCGGTTCAAAGATGAGGATGTAGCCTCGATTCCAATTCTTTCTTGTTCCATGTCCATCATGGACGGGTTTGATACATTCATCCCAAACATGAAGAATTTGGAGTCCTTGGATATCAACGTGAGTTCCCATACATTGCCGTCATCCTCCGTTTGCTAATCTGCCCCATCCGTAGCACCTTTACTATAAAATCAGGATAGCTGAAATCCTCGAGCCGTTCCTCGACAACGCATTCGATTCCCGACAACTGGACATTATTGATCCCCCATATATAATCTGAACCTCTTCAAACGATTGGTATCCTTGCTTCATAGCACACGATTGACAATATAGTCCACCTGTCTGAGAGGGCTCTACTGACTACGGCGCAGATCTTAGAATTTTGTCCGAGTATCCTAGACCGTATATGAATCAACTACACAATATTCTCATGCCCGCAAACAAAAAACATCCCGAAATGTGGAGAATGAAGGTAGGTCGACCAAGGTATTCTCGTAGTTCTTCTTCCAGATGTCTATTATCTTGGCGCATTGGAGACAGCCATTCAACAGATGCTTATGTGTCCCTGTCGTAGCGGTGAAATCGGAGCCCGTGTCCTTAAACATGTCCAGGCAGACGGCATTGTAGAAGGCATACCACTGCAGGCATCTGGTGATGCCGCCCTTGTGAAGTGCAGCCGTCGATGTAGGGGGTGCTTCGAGCACAGCTCGGCGATCGCGTAGAAGTTGTTCCCGTTGCCTTATCTACAATTGGGGCAAATTGAATGCAAGACAAGGAAGGGGAATAAGCGGTCCTACTTACCCAGGCAGCGAAGGTGAATGTCCAATTAGCGGAATTCTTCAAGACCGATACAGCAGCCTCGACAGTCATATCTAGTGTCTTGAGAGCGGCTTTGTCACGCAGGTCCAAGAGACCAGCTTCATTTGCCCTGATGAGGCATTCGAGTGGGTGAGACTCCATGCAAAGCCTTTGATGAAGTGTTACCCAGCTGGAAAGGCCGCAAGGGTCGCAGACAAGGGGCGACACACCCTAGGGCCTTGGTACTCAAGCTGTCATAATTCGCAGCTGAGGCGTATAAGTGCACGTCGTATGGGTGGGTTTCAATTGATGAACTACACGGGATTGGACCCACATGGAACTTAGTGACGAACCAGGGTGGAAGGGGCGAAACGACTATAATACCTCATTTTCATCTTGCAGACCTCCATCGCCGCGAAGACTCCATACTTCTCCACGGCCGCAGCAAGTTTCACAAACTCTTGCCAATCTAGCGTCTCTAGGTCTGGCTGCCTTTGGCGATGGATAAACTTGCACAAGAGCACCATAGTTTGCCCGTCCTCCTCAACGATTATCTCCTCAACTAGGTTGTTGAGATCTGGGTCAGGGTCGAAGCTTCGGAGGGGGAAGCTATCGCAATGGAACTCGAGGTTTCTGGCATGCGCTCCGTGAGACGTGCCGTCCGAACATTTTATGTTTACGTCTACTGGAAGACGACAACCTTCAGCGGCTATTTCGCGTTCAGTAACACGCGAAGGGTGATTGTCGTGGAGTTCACTCACCAGAGCACGTTGGTAGACCCTCCCTTGTAACAGTCAACTTGCAAATATTTAGCATGTAGCGAAGGCGATTGACCGGGGGGAGGGGAGGGTGCACAAATGGTTTCCCAATGGCGTGAATTATACTTGTGGGTGAGAAAGTTAATCTACACGTGTTGGGAAATGCGCAGTAGAGATGTACTTCTTCTCAAAAAACGGAAATTCAATTCCCAAAGGTCGGCGAGTTCCGCAGTCGTCGTCAACACGAGGTCAATCGACTTGCGTGGTTACCCCACATTCCAATAAATTGGCGATGTTCCAGATACAAAACCATTACAGACCCTCGGCACTGGCATAAGTTTTGAAAAAGGAAGAAAAGGGGAACCTTGAACCAAACAAATTCATCGTTGCGTCCACATTCCTGCCCCACATTTCGACGGCCTTCAAGCAATACGAACACCCTTGGACGAGTTGCCTTGTCGTCGTGATGGCATCTGTGAGATTTCCATCGGATCGTTTCAGGGATTTCAAGACGACGACGTTGTAGTATGTGTGCCAGTCCTCGCAGCGCAAGGACCCCCCCTTGTGTTGAGGACCTACAGTTGGATTGAGCAGGAGAGACTGTTGTCTCTCACGCAAAGCCTCGCGTTGCGCCATCTATGAGCAATATCGATTAGAAGAGCAAATGGGGAAGGGATACATATGAAGCGCTGCCCACCCAAGCTAAAAGGGTAAGCTGCCAATTTTTCGTGCCTCTCAGCGCCTCTTCGACGTCGGCCATGGGCAAATTGAGGGTTTTCAAAGCGGCTTCGTCCATGAGATCGGTCAATCCGAGTTCGCATGCTTTAACGAAGCACTCGAGAGGATGAGAACTCAAACATAGTCTTATAAAGTTATTAGAGCACTAGTTAGACGAGTATGCTGAATTTAATCGATTGCGACTCACTTCATGGCGCGGTCTCGGAGGGACTCGTAATTCGTGGTACTGGCGTACTGAAACACTTCGTACGGACGTTCTTCCACCGAGTATCTGAAATTCAAAGGTATTCGCAACATATCGTAAAGGAACCAAAAACGAGACACTTACTCCATCTTCAGCTTGCATAGGGCCATCGCGTTATATATTCTGTATTGTTCTACTACTGCAGCAAGCTTGCAGAACGTCTCCCATGAGAGCAAGGATACGTCAGGTTGAGCGTGGTTTGGGTGCAGGAACTTGCAAAGCAATGAGAGGACTTCAGCATCGTCTTCATGTAAGTCAACTTCCGGCATCGACGATGATGCAGCTGGGAAAAGGTTCAAGGTGCTGAATTGTTCAATATTATGAGCGTGAGCGCCGTATCCCGTTCCATCTCTAGCTTTGAAGATCGCATCCACGAGAAGATCACACCCATCGACTGCGTAGTGCAAAATTGTTCATTCAACAATGCTTTTCGGAGGGGATGAAGAAAGGATATACTGACCTGGACAACTTACACCCATTTAATCGTGTTCGAACGTTCAAATATTCAATTCCTTTCCGTTGTGTTAAGGTTCAAGAGCGTTGAAGACTAAAGTAGTTGAAGTTTGAAGGAAGCATTACACGTTTACTAAGCGCTGGGAAGGAAGGAAAGGAAGCGGCACTCAGTCGGCGTCGGCACTTGGTCGGCACACTGCTTCGCGTCAAGAATTGGTTGTGGTTCGTGACCAAGTGGTTATGGCACATATTGGGCATATATCTGGTTCTACTACAGGATACGTCAAGGATACAGATACATCCCAATGTTGACGAGGAAATACGAATGCAGACGGGAAAGATTGCATTGGAGGGGTATCAGACAGAACATAACCCTCCTTGTAGCCGGGATATAGTTTATATGTTAAGTCCTCCGATTGACCCTCGCCCAAGTAGATTCATCTGTCCGCCCTCCAAGTGCCTGCCGCCCCAGCCACGTCCCCCAGTCTTTGTGACATTCTGGGTAAATTGAGGCGGAGCGAGAGGCGGAGGTCCAGTGGACGTAGCCAGAGGTCGGTAGCGATTGAGGGCGGCAAGTATGGCTTCATTCTGAAGGAGGATAGGCCTGACAGCCTCGTCGATGCTAGTGACCACTCCCTAAAACAACGGAAATGTGAGAATATTTGATTCAGCACAGCGCAGACTACGCACTCCGAGACGATCTAAAATATCCTCAAATCGGGCCTTATAGCTGGCAATCTTTCGACTTTCCCACTTGCCGAACAATGTCCGAAAGAAGGGTCGGCGCGCTGAGCTAGCTTTCGCGAACCGTATCACGGCTCTGATGGTCCTGAACGCCGTGTATTTGGGAGAAAATGCATGCGATAAATTCGACACTCACTTGAGTAACTCTCCAAATAACTCAGGATGAATGGACTTATCATCCTTTCCAGAACTCGCCCAGACTGTAATCGTAGCGTAAACCAATAAACAGGCGTAATTTCCCAGCAATAACCAAACATCACAGTTGGCCGTCATCTCCTATTGAATGTCATAACTGAGATATGCGTACATAGAGACTTAGACTCTACCTCAACAATGTGATGCAACTCGGTCGCTAATCTAGCCGCATCTTGTGACTGCGCTTCAATCGATGGTTCACGATCTTGTTCTGCAGCCATGGATACCTGGCTCGTCTGGTCGGAGGCGTCGTCGAGGTTCGAGGATTGATATTGCAGTCCCATACGAAGTACTCGATGGACTGAGACTGAAACAAGAGGAACTGGAACAGTGCCTCATTTTTGACGCGGAAGGGACCGTCTTTGGCGCCTAAACAATTCAACGTGTTGGCGTTGATGTATACTTTCTAGGTCTATCGGCTAGTAATCCGCTGGGTTGCTATCGGTTGAGAGAGCAAAAAGGCCGCATGTCTTGTCGACCACTTCGAAAGGAGCAACGGTCTGAGCGATTCTAGGAGAATTCGTGGGTGTTATGAATACGACCATCATCCCCGCATAATATCAACACCTTGCAAAGAGTTTCCCAGGCCCGTGGTTGGGATTTAAGGAATCTCGATAATGAGGTTGCCCAGTGCCCACCCTTTTTATTACCTTCACGGAAGGTCCATCATCTGTCGCCTTCGTCCAAGGTCGGCACGCTCATCCTCGGAACACAGGCAACAAGTGACAGATTACAACAAAGGACCGTGACCTATGTGCACTATTCTTGATTGAATTAACATGAAGGGTTATGCTAGGACCGCCGCGGAATGACCACCCTTTATCTCACAGAAGGACGGCTTCCGGGCGAGTTCCGTCGTCTCAAGGGCGAATTAGCTGCGGGCAATACATTCCCATACATTTTGCCGAAACAGCGAGGGGTGACGTTGAATCAGAATAGAATAAACGAAGACGCTGTTCGACGACGAACTCTCGACGAAGGGCTACTACTTTCTGGAGGAGTAAGCACGCTTCGTGGTCAGGGTTCAGAGCAAGCAACGCACCAAGGGGAATGCGGATGGGCGGCTCGGTGTGCATGGTAGTTGTATAGGCGTCTTCATATTGATTTGATAGGTCTTAAACAAGCCAATTGGTTCTTATCGCACGCTGGCCGGACCGCACCAGGAGTTTGTAAGTATTCTTGAAGCGAGGCATTTCATAAGCGGAGAATCCGAAGGAACAAGGCGTGCACGAGTTGATCCCTTCTCCTTCTCAGAGATACGCCAAGGATCCAGCATTGCTCGTCACCTTAGATAAGGCGCGTCAGTGGCGACATAGATGGAGTCGCAAGGAGAGGCAGAGGGGCAAGCATACCAATTTATCATTCGGCATGCTGTGTCGTCTGCAAAGCACAACGGCGTCCATAGAGCATCAGGTAGTCGTTTCGAGCAGAAAGCTCAGCGTAGTGAGCTCGTGGGCTGCTTCTGGACACGGAAGCATCCTAAAAACAAACATCATGTGCGGGTATAAGAACTGGATCACAGAGTGAATGCCGTCGGAGTCATGTCCTCATGGGGTCGCCATGATTATTCCTAGTACCGCTGACAAGGCACATGCATCAAGCTAGAACAGAACCTGCGCCATGCCTTCCACGCCTTATCCCTGGGTCTGAGGTCTGTATCGGCCTCACGGTCGATTGGGTCCTCGTACCCGCCCCCTTCCCTTTGCGCCCCCGTCGATTCGCCCATCCACTCCCCCCCATATCGTATATATTATTCGAATTCACTGTAGATATATTTGCGCTATTCCGTGAGTTGGTGACGGAAGTGTTAGTTGTCGAATTGTTAACGACGTAGTCGCCGTTGATGACGTTGGATCTCCCGGGACAATGGTTCGTGATGTGTGCAAAACCCGTGGAGCTTGTTGGCGTAGGTACGGGATCACGAGGAGCCTGAGTAGAAAGAGTGGAGTGGTCGTGAGATATTCCCTTCGATGAAGGGCTCCTCTTCACTAGCACGGTCTGTGGAGATTCGCTGGAGGTCCCATCCGTCATAGAACTATTGCGGTTGAGTGCGGCCAGAATAGCATCTTGCTGGTCTTGAATGCGAGAAACAGCATCCCTGACGGTAATATGTGATTGCATCTGGTCCCGAAATGAAGATAAGTCGAGTCGCCCTCGATGAGCCGGATTGATACGCACCCCGAACCGGTCCAAAGCATCCTTCAGGCGTAATCTATGACTGAGGATCCTCTCAGCATCTGATTTATGCGACACGAATCGCGCAAGGTAGCCTCGCGCTGCACGTGCTTCCGCGAAGTCCATCGTATCTCGCATTTCTCTGCCCTCGATGAGATCAAATAAGACCTGAGCAAAACGGGGCACCGTACGCACTTGAGCAATTCCCGCAAGTGATTCTCTAGATCTTGGGGAATTTTGTTTCCATCTTTGCCTCGGTCCTTCCAGACATTGGTTGCGGTGTAAACTAACCCACAGGCGTCGGCGGCCAATGCTTTGAACGCTGGTTTATTGTCTGATGTAGTCTATAGAAATGATACATCGGCGCAAGGAGAGTAGGCCAAAACTTACCTGAACCATGTCGACCAATGTGATCGCCATTCCGGCCGCTTGTTGCAAGTAAGGAATGGGTGCGAATAAGGCCGCCTGCTCCAACGTTGAGATAACTATCCCCGCAATATCCTGGGTCATGTCCTTGTAGTTGGCTCGCCTGGCAGCTTTCTTGTTTTCTTCATCAGTGGTCGGGGTCTGAGATCGTGTTAATCTCATGCGTCGCATTCCGAAGGTTCCAGCAATGTGAGGATAAAGGTAGCGCACAAGGCATACATGGTACCCGCAATTGCGAACTGAAAAGAAATGACAAGCGCCGGAGACCACGGTCACTGAACAGTGAACTCCGAGTCCTAGGTTGCACCGTGGATGTCAGGCTTCTGTTGCATGACACCGTACTATCTGTTTCCGGCGCTCGACGACTGCAACGAACGGGCTCCGACTACTTGAACACACCAACTGGAGTTGACGCGAACTCAAACATCCGTCAGGGTGAGTAGAAACATTAGAGTTCGCGTCAACACTTTTCTATGTCTAAGCACGATGATGGGCATGGGATCAGCAGGTTCGGCAATATATCGCGGTCGCGAGCGGACGATTCTGAAGCGGTGTGCTGGTCCACACCAAGAGACAAGATGTTTCGCCGTTTTTGAGTTGAGCTACAGTTTTACATGCCCCTGTAACTGTTCTCGAGTCTCGACAACCAGTCCAGGACCCATGACCATCCACTGAATACCAACAGAAGTCAGCGCACTACTATACCTGCAGTTTCGATGGTTCCACAACGGTTGCCCCGGGAGGAGGACGTTTCTGGAAGAGACCAATACCAGCGCCTCGTGACGCTCATGCCCTTTGGCCTCCCCCACGCGCTTAGCAGTCAGTACCAAGTTTTCAGTGATAAAAGCTCTGATTGAACATTGTCCATACAAGCCATATAGCACGACGAGATCCCTCGCATTTTTCGCCCTCCTAGGAGCACGTTGGGAGAGTGCTGCACCGTGGTACCCACACTGCTTCCCTTTCGCCGGTCCAGGAGGTACGTGACTCCGTCATACGTGAAGTCATTCTGATTCTCGAGGTCGAGCCAGACTCGGCGATGTATACTATTCTCTTGCGGCGAAGTGGAATGCACGAATGGGAAGGAGGCAAGCGCTCAGGTCGCCAGGCCAAAAAGGATAGACACAGCCTTCGCTACAGGACTTTGGCCAAACTTGCGTATGTTCCAACTTCCACTGAATGATACCATCACGAATGGAATCCACTTCCATTTTTATAAACTTCTAATTGCTCATGTCATACTCTCGCTGACCTGTCACGAACTTTGAGGTCAGTTTTGACACTATATACGAACGAAGGGCATACAACGGGCTTGAGGATGTAGAATGAGACGGGAACGTGGAGATGATGTGAGCGCTGTGGACACGAAGGGGAGAGATTTACTGTCCAATCACGAAGATACAAACTGCGTAATTCCGCCCCCTACGACTGCACTCCATCTGTCGTTTTCGTTATACTGCCAACGATGCGAGTCGCGAATGCCAATGATGTGTTGACGCCTTCTTCTGAGTCGTCGTTCGGAGGAGTCCCATTGTACATTTGGTGAAAATGTGGGCGAAGAAGTTGGTTCGACATTGGTGTAGAAATACACGAGATATACAGTCAGGAGCCCTACAGTGATGCTCACTTTACTAGTCCTCGCTGTCCCCTGCATATCTCTCGTATATAGAGGAAAAACTTAGACATCCAACTCCGGTTCGCATAGCGTAGACAGCTCTTTCCCAGACTTCGACGGACTTCAAGCAGTATGAGCAACGGCGAAGAAGACCTTTGTTTCTCGTGATGACTTCTTCGAGGTCGCCGTCAGGGTCTGCACTGAATGCCATGGTGACAGCCTTGTAATAAACATGCCAATCGTCGCAGCGCGAGGCACCTCCCTTGTGCTGAGTCGCAGCAGGGGGTCTTAACAGAAGGCACAGTTTCTCATTGCGCAACCCCTCGCGCTGAATCATCTTGTTGCTCACATCAGGATCTACATCTAGAGAGAGATTAAATCTAGATCACGTACCCAGGTTAAAAGAGTCGTCTGCCAATCTGCCTGTCCTCTAATGGCGGCCTCGACGGTGGATAGAGGAAGATCAAGCGTTTTGGCGGCGGCCTCATCCATGAGGTCAGATAAACCCAGCTTTTTCGCATTTACGAAGCATTCTATAGGGTGAGAGTTTAGGCATAACCTACACTTCCCGAGTGAGTTCGGTGTTTCCGTGAGCATGACGGACCCGAACTTACTTCATGGCACGGTCCCTGAGAGCATCGTAGTCTGTAGTGCTTGCATACTGGAGTACTTCATATGGGTGTTCCACGACAGAATATCTGAGACGTTGGCAAATTTGAGAGAAACCAAGAAGTAAAAGCAGGGCACGTACTCCATCTTAAGCTTGCACACGCCGATCGCGCTATATACTTTGTACTTCTCCACAGCTGTAGACAGTCTGCAAAAAGTCTCCCAAGGAAGCGAAGATATGTCGGGCTGATGCCGGTGGTGAGCGAACCTGCAAAGTAAGGAGACGACCTCGGCGTCTTCCGTTAACTTGACCAGTGTCACTGTCAACAGAGAGGGATCCCGATCCAGAGGTAGAAGTGAAGCACTGAAAGCTTCGACATTACGAGCATGAGCTCCGTACAGGGACCCATCGTTGGCCTCCAGGACCACGTCGACTCGAAGATGGCATCTGTCAACTTCAGAGCCAGATGGAGGGGTATGTGCTCAGTCAATCCAAGAGTCAACAAAGAAGGGGGGCTCACCTGGGCAAGGGGCGGCCATTTTAGAGAAACTTAGTGGAATATCTGGTGTTGGTTGCGTCTAGTGTGGCGCAGTGCGGCTGGTGGTAGGTGGAAATGTGGTGCGGCAAGTCGGCATGGGACAATAGAGTGGGTATGGGCGTCTACTCTGCCAACTCACCTCTGTGTTCAACTATTGATCAATTCTACTCGAGTACTCCGCGAAGGCGCCGCGCCGAAACGAAGTGTATACTCCTTGAGCTTCGGTGCGCAGGCTAATATTACTGCTCTGTGTTTTGCTTCTACCTCCCATGTAGGACGAAAAATTGCCAGCCTGAGAGGGTCTCGTATCGTGTCGACGAACACTGACTTACAGTTTGCAAAGACAAGGGCGCTACGCATGAAAGCCATTAGAATCAACCGCCAGTCTTCCTTGCCTCTTCAACGTCAAACATGGGTAGACTATGTATTTTGGCGGCTGCTTCGCCGATGAGATGAATCATTTCCAGCTGACGAAGCGCTCGTTTGGGTTCACTCGGTAGGCTCTGAGTGCATGTGCATAAGAGCACTGAAATTCAGGCAATCGATGACTCACTCTGAGAGGTTCATAGTCCATGGCTCTCATATACCGCAAAAGTGGGTGTCCCGCAACCGAATACCTGTAATCTCAAGACATTTGCAGACATTGAATGTCACGTACTCCACCTTAAGTTTGCATACCCTCATGACACCAGATAAGGCGCTCATTTGGGGAAGTTGCATCCATTCGTTCAGTTCAACGTATACAACCTTGGCGGGGCCCCTTCGTGAAGCGTGATACATTGATATCGGAGAGTGTGTTTATATAAACGCCGGGAGATGAGGCTCGGCACGATGGTATGAGAGATAATAGCGGCCCTTCCTTCACGCGACAGCGACATTCCTCTCTTTCCTACCAAACAGAAATGTAGGCGACGACCCGTACGAGTGCAACCAGTTGATTACGCCCTTTTCACTGTGGCAGGGAAGCGTTGTAGTCGTCTCTCCTGAAGACAAGATGTCCGGTAGGTGTTGTCTGGTAAGTGTCTGGCTATGTGAGGTTGCTGCAGGATAGAGGTCCTTTTTTAAGTTTTCTGCCCTGAAGCAATGACTAGGAATTCGCGC
The DNA here is from genome assembly GCA_017499575.1 of Sanguinoderma rugosum. Lineage (NCBI taxonomy): Eukaryota > Fungi > Basidiomycota > Agaricomycetes > Polyporales > Polyporaceae > Sanguinoderma > Sanguinoderma rugosum. The sequence continues at coordinate 2,887,745 of VTPW01000005.1, read as the reverse complement.
CGCAGCATTGGCCGGCAAAAGCTGTAAACATTGAAGCGCTGGAGAAGAGAGAAGAACGACAAACGGCTCACTGCAAGGAAGGAATAGTGGCACTGCGAACACATCGAGCGATGGCCTCATTCTCGTTGAACATGGTAAGCCTCGAATGTTTGCGTAGGTCGAGATTGGGGATTGCAGGGCATTATAGGGTCGTTTTCCGGCGCCTGCCCTTCAAAAGTTTCATGGAAACGCTGACGAGGGCTAGAACGGCATTAGCAGGGGACCGAGGGGGGGGGGGGGTAGATTTGAGTAGAGGAGATTCGTGGGTGTCGGTTGGTAGAATACTGAACTAGCAGCGACATGCGGATGATTTCCTCTCTTGGGCGCTCTTCGTCGGGAGTTGGGTCATGGAGGTCGTATAAGCGCACGGTACCTGTCAATATCCGACGGGATGAGAACGTAGTACGCTGGAAGGCCCCAGGAGAGCTGCAACAGGCTAGATAGATATGTCAGCTGGATTCTGACATGGGAAAGTTCTACACTCAAGGCAAGATCTATTCGATCTTTCCGTTACCGTATATCTAACTGAGCAAAATAGTAAACTCTCCTGTAAGCGCAGGGTATATAAATCCCATTCAGTTCGATGACCCGAGCGCACACACGTTCTTGCCTTCATCCCATCCTTCGGACCACATCCCTGCCCTTGGGAAGAACATCGCGTGGATCACTGAGGCTGGCTATGTCTTCGAACCGAAAATAGTAGGAAGCCGCACAACCGGGATACCTTAGGGCACTTACCTCCAAGAATCGAAATGAACTAACGCCGCGCATGCCGCCCTTGCCTCCAAGTTGTCGTCGGTGTGATACTGACGAAACAAGGAGGGTCTGGGCGAGCCAATTTGGCGCTGCACACATCACCTCGCAATCTTTCGGCGTAAACTGCAACACCCAGGACGAGGGACTTACGGGGAGATGCCAACGCCGTCGAAATGGCCGGACTTCTCGTTCGGGGCCTTTTTTTACGCTTAGCATCCTCAACCTTGTCTTTGCCGGTTTCACAGTTTCGCAAGCGTCGAGCTTGTAAACAGATCCCTCGCATGAGTACTCTCTTGCTTGTCGCCGAAAGAAGAGATCCAGGCGTCCGAAGCTCGTATTTGGATGCCAAAAGCAGATTGCCAGAACACCGGGAGCTCTGTATCGACACCCGTATCTGATAGCCAAACGCGGTGGGCTGTACTCAACGTACGTTAGCGGGAAAAGCTGACCTGCTGCTGGAGCTTACCTTCGTTGTAGTCCCCAGTTCTATAGCTTCTGCTGCCCGTAATAGGTTCCTATCCCTCCGCCGTCTCCACCCCAACGTTGACAACCGTAGTGCCGACCGGAAGGGCCAGCCCGAAGGCAGTACGTGTCTTGCAGCAGTGTAGGCTCACTTTTCATATTCACAGAAGTTTGCAAAGAAATTGTAATGCTGGAGTTGGAATTCTGCTAAGCGCTCGCGCGGCGCGACGCAGCTTTTGACACATCCCACCACATGCCTTTGCCTTTCACTAACCTTCCTTCTTCACTTCTCCCTTTACACGACTGTGGGCAACTTCGGATACCACTCCCATGGGGTCAGCAGTCTCGCAAACGGACCTTACGACGACGAATAATGACAAAGGGCCCGCAAACGACAAAGCGGAAGCCGATGGAAAACTCACGGTTGCTCAAGACATCGCGGGGATTGTCCTTTCTACTCTGCAGCAAGCTGCTGAACTTGCGCCTGTACCTTATCTGAAAGAGGCCGCTGGCCTGGCCGTTGCTTTGTTTGACATGGTGCAGGTAACGTCTGTCCTTTATTTGCTCGTCTGTGGCACAAACGCATTTCACCTCGCATTCGAAGAGTACATCAGACAACAAGTCGGCGTTCAAGGCACTGGCGAGTGATGCTTGCGAGCTGGTCTATACTGCAACAAGCGTTTGGAAGGACCGCGAAGAGGACAACAATGGGAAGACACTTCCTCAAGATTTGATGGATCACCTCAAAGAGTTGCTCAAGTGAGTACCTTGACTTGTTTCATGATTTATCGGATTTTGTGACCAGTTCCCAGGACGATGACCGATGTCATGGATTTTGCGAAAGCCCGCGCATCGAGAGGGCTTTTTGCGCGATTTATCTCCCATAGGGCAGATGCTGGGCGGATCCAAGGGTTTAGGGCGCAACTCAAGGATGCCTTGGATCGGTTTGGAGTGCGTATTGAATGTTCAACTTCATTTCAAAGTGCTTAACGCACTTTTGACCACAGATGCAGTCGCATATCACCGTTCGAGATGCTGTTTCTCGTATCCAAGAGCAGCAAGCTGCCATTCTTACTGCACTCGAGGCGCACGCTCCTAGCAAGTCCCAGCCGAGTTCGTTAACAGAAGACTCTCTTGCGACGACCAACCCAAGTTCCACTCCTTCGACTCCTGGTACACCGTCTTTTCCTCATCCCACGCACGCCTTCACGTCGTTTGGCAACATAGTAAACAACGGGGAGGGGACGTTCAACTCGGTCAACGGTAACTACGTCGTAAATAACTCAACCACCAATACTTCCTCAAAAAATTCCGGGAACGTCATGAACATGTCTACCGTCAACTCGAACAACCGGTACGATGCTAGTGGTATGGGAAGGGCGAACGGGAATACTCGTAGTATGGGAATGGGATCTGGCCGAGAGAGACCGCCTGTAGCAGGGCGGAGGAAGGCGGACCATCAACCCGGGCAGAGAGGGAGGAGGCGTGGTGGCATGGCTGCGACCCCGTGATGTCCCCCTTGCTTTCATGAATGTTGCTTTACACCTTTCATAGCAATTTGCGGCCAGGCATTCATGTCTCGGAACTCCCTTCTACTCCCCGCATCTTCAGCACCATCGACATCCTAGTGACTAAGATGGTCACTATCCGTAAATTATCCTTCGATGAGGGAGCTATGGCTGAGATGCTATGTGAGTCTCGCTTCTCCATCACCCTATTCTTATTCTTATGTATTTATGCACATTGTTACGCCAAAAAGTCTCATCCCAAGGGCTTGGATTTCCGGATCCATGATATTTATCAAACTCTCCATAGTCCTCGCACCGCGATCCCACGGTGCTTCCACACGAGGGTTCATTTTAATCCATATGCCCAGTATCTTCGTCATCTCCGCGCTATTAGCCTATCCTCGTTTCACACTTTCTATACACGTTTTATATCTTGCTATCTGTAGACTCCGTAGCATTTTCTTTGCCAACTTTCCCTCTTCGCTATGCCTCTTTGCCTTCCCTTTGCCTTTGCCTTCCTTTCCGTTTCTCCCACCCTCCTACCTGGTATATTACCAGGAGCGCGTTCTAGACACGACGAACGAATGAATCTGGCTCTCAAGTCCCCAGGCTCCTCCATCACGGCAAGAATCAACTCGTGCTACCCATGTGCTCATGCTTCGGATGAGCAATATCGCTGTCCTCGGTCCTCGCGGTTACGGCAGGAACACCACCCCTTTCAGAGTCATCCAGGCTGTTTGTTCTGCCCTTATAGAGTGCGCTGACAACTACCCTTCCTATTTAGTAAAAAAGGGTTACTTAACACGCCGCCCATTTAAATGTCTCCCGGGGATGCCAATGGTCCGCTCATCCCTGCCTGCGGTGCGTGCGTGTTCCTTGATTCACTCGTTCAGCCAACTTACTTCGCGTCAACATGCCTTGTTTCCGGTGCAGCGGTATTTTTGCCTCGCGCATCCACGTCCGATGGTTGGACCCTGTTTCGCGCTGTTTCCTCGCCAAGTTAGCACGTAAATGGTGGGTCAAGTTTTCATGTTGCATGCCACTAATCGACCTTCGGACCGTCCGAACCCCGAGAGAAGCCGTCTTGACTCTTCACCCGACAATGAAAGGCAGATCGCGAGCCTCTGCGCTGATTTGATTGCTCGCAACGGGCGAGTCCCCATCGCGATCGAATGTATGATTCGAATATTATCACTATACATCGCAGAGATCAAGCGCGTGAATTCGATTTCTACATGACGCAGAAGGATGTGAACAATCCAAGAGCAATATATCAATTTGTAAGTGGCGTAATCTCGCTCGTTTTCCGACCCTTCGGCCCGAGGCAGCATAATATTACAAGCAAGTAAGTGTTCATGTTCATCGAGACCGCCGACTCTCTAACAATTGAATTTCCTTGAAAAGTGCTAACGAAGCCCTGTTAGTGCTGGCTTACCATCTCCCCTCTTCCTAATGCGAAGGCACTCCCTCCTTGACCGAGTGATGAATGAAAGGACATAAAGTTGCTCCTCTGATCTATATATATCTATTCGACGTTTAAACGCCAAAAGACCTCCGCCGAGCGCCCTCACACAGCCCTTTGCCCATGTACCTGCAATATGCTTTACAGCACTTAGCGTTACACATATTCGACTATCTTCGTTGATCACCATTGTTAGCATCTCAAACACGGACAGCGCACCGGACGGCTGGCGACGGTGACATGACGTCTTCAAGTCTAGAATCGATTCAAGGCAAATTGCGCGAAGTTTCTCGATCAGCCCTCGCGTTAGACAACAAGGCAAAGGTAGAGTCTAAGCATCTTCAATCTCCTTGTGTACCGATCGAATTGTCCGATAGGAAACCTCAAAGGACGGATCCCCCTTGAGACAGTTAGCAAATGATGCCTGTCGATTTGTTTACGCTGTCGTGATGGTAGAGAAGGCCCATCAAGACGCGAGACGTGCCATCCCCAGATACATCTTCGGCTTTCTTGAAGAGATATCAAAGTGAGTTTCGAGGGTGTCCGATGGATATCTTCCTTCAGTCGTTTTCTCATCTCGTGGCATATAGGACTATCAACATTGCAAAGCTGTTCGCCGGCCGCCATGTCCTCTCTCGATGGTTGCTCCGCTGGCAGAACAAAAGCACTATTGCGAACTACACAGCTCAACTTCAAAATGCTTTAGACAGTCATGGAGTATGTCCCTTGCGCTACTGAGAAAGCACCATTTTTACCATTCGTCATAACTTAGGGACCAAAAAGCAACATGGCTAACGTCATCAACAACATCGTCGACGACGATGGAGCTATTCGTGCTGCGCTTCGAAAATATCTTTCCCCAGCAGGCATTGCGCCCTCCAGTCCGGCTGCTGCTCCTGCTCCTTCCACGCCGTCCGCCAACCTCATCGGCAACGGCTCGATGACAACCCGCCGCCTTGACGGCAATTGCATTGTCAACAACTGTACCATCAACAGGCGCACCGAGAATTCCGGGAACATCACGAACATCCGGACGGTGGATTCGAACAATACCAGGCTGCGTCCTGGAGGCAGACAGAGGAGACACCGTGCGCGAAGTGGAAGGCGAGGAAGTCGCGGGTAAGCTATGCTGCGTCTACAAGGGGGACTCCAAAAAGAAGAGATTCCATGGTCGTGTCAATTCCGTACTTTCGCTTTCCAATACCAGTTCAGCTCATACCCTAATGACCAACGTTTCATCACATAGCGGGTCGGATCCATTTGGCATATCTCAACGTAGGCCATGCTGTTTGCCCGTATCAATGTCAACGGCGCGAAAAACGTGGCGGAGGAAAACTGTGAGATGCTGCGCACCGAAGCCAATAGAATCCACCGCCAGTCTGTCTTTCCTCAGTGCGCGATGTCAATGTCGGACATGAGCAGACCAAGTAGTCATTTCCAGCTCCTTCACGTGCCTATAAGGTTAGACAATCGAGAACTTACTTCGTCGCACGATCTTGGAGAGCCTCGGAGTCTGTGAATCCCGCATAAGTGCGATAGGACGGCGAACGCAGTGTAGGTCATGTACTCCATCTCGAGCTAGCATGACCTTGGCGCCGCTGCAACACCGGCCCCGTCCAGTGCTGCGACTCCTATGAGTCGTACGAGGGCAACCTCGTCGCTTCCTTGCTGAAGCTTGATGTCGTTGGAATTACAGGCAAGCTTGGCTTGCAATGCTCGCCTGTTGCCAACCTCATTGGAGGTGGACCCAAGTGGTAAGTTTATCTGAAAGCGACCTTCGAGAAAGACGTGTTGCTAATGCTTGTTCCTTTCCCAGCTCCGGGCAGACAGTTTGCTGCGAGAACATTAAATTCAGTAAGTTCTGTTGGTTGAGGTTGTAACGTCTCACTGACTCCTCGCTTTCAAGAGGGCCTTGTTAACATCGGCTGCACACCTATCAACATCGGCCTCTAATCGGCCCCTTATAGCAAGGGTATCGCTCTCTTGGATGAGTGGTTTGGTATGGTGGCCGTCGGGGATTCGTACTGTATTCGTATTGCACAACAAGCAATCAATCATTAACATCGTTTTCATTTGGCACCGCCTGATCAGATGTGAATAGAAGGCCTTAGTATGTATAATTGTTTACTGCCGCACCGTTAGGCTCGACGAGTACTCGAATATTCCGGGCCACGAGCCTACGTCTTCGCCTTTCGTCATCGAGTTGGGAAAAGTGCTGGAGGATGAACGTCTGTCTCTCTACGGGAGCTCTGCGAAGGTGGCTAGGTGGCCATGCACGTTTGTCCTTACTAAGGTTGTGTCTATCCCATTCTTCGCCTAGAACGAATGCTGTTAGAAATCGTCGCCGTAGCACTCGCCGTTGAAGCGCCGGGGAACAGAACTAATGCAAGAGGGCTCACTGTTTGTCGAAAAGGCCAACACTAAGGGCAAAGCGAGAACACCTGGCCACGGGCGCAGTGAGTAAATAATGGTCAGACTTGGAGCCTCCCTCGGGGTCGGGGTTGGGTGCAGGATTGCGAAGTTGCCGTAGGATCGATTACTAGCGCTTGTGAATTTTTAACTTTTTCGTAGTGGCGAGGGCTGAGAGCGCCGTGAGGAAACTGTAGGGTTTCAGAGAAGAAGGTTCGCGGGAGCCAGTTGGGAGAATAGTGAGAAATCATGTCCTATGGAAATCAGGTTTGTGTGAGCCGCTAAATTGGCCCCGTGCGGTTCCGCTTTGATGTCCAATAGTCGATGCGGGGGTATGAGAATGTAACGGACTCGGACGCCCCAGAGAGCTGCAATAGGTTAGAATAGTATGTCAGCGGGAGTCTGACATGGGAAAGCTGAACAATCACAAGGTCAAGGATAAGTCCAATACAGAATTTCTGTGTTACGGTATCAGTCATCGACTCCCATCGGACGTGCATATCCCATTCGGCCTGATTACCTGAGCGTGCACACGTTCTTGCTTCCCCTCCCATCCATCCGTCCGTTCCACTTCGCAACGCCGGTCCATAGTAAGGGTTATATCTCCGTGGCCGTGTCGATCGCGGTTCTGATTCGCGGAGATCGGCTCCGCTTCTCAAGATGAAGGACGCGGGGCTCTAGGATTACTTACCTCCAAGAACGGAGGCCTAATACACTAGGCCGTTTGCCCCACCAATCTGTTTTCTAGGGACACTCGAAAGACCACAGGGAGCCTTGGTTGATCGTGGCATCGGCTGATCACCGGATATCACTGCACTGCAACATCAACAATCAGTCGGCGCCTCTCTCAAAGGAACTTTTCAAGACCCCATGTACTTACAACTAAGTGAGTGGGACATCCACGAGGTGCTAGTCTAACCATGCGAATCCGGGTTTTTTCGGCGAGGAGGCCGGCACCGAAGGCGAGTGTGTTTCCGGGTTCATAGCTGAAGGGTCAGGGCTCGAGAAGACAAGGAAGGAGATAGCACGGTCAAAGAGGGGGCAAGACCTTTTCCCGTGGTGTTCGAAGGTACTACGCGGCCAAGTGGACTTCTAGCATCTCAAGATCTCCTTGGGCGCATATCAGGTCCTGAGCATTGGGTGCCACCGTACACAGGCTGTTGGTGGCATGCAAACTGGATGGTCACGATGTTGTTCTTTTGAAGCTCCACGCACGCCACCATGCCTCCAAGGTGATTGGCTCACTACTCCACTCGTCGCATATATGAACCTAGCTGGCCCCTTCGGAACAGGAATTCCCATGGAGTCAGCACAACCGAACGCTCGGTCATCGAAAAGCCTTGACGAAGAAAACCACAAGAAAGCTGCCAGGCGAGCCAACTACAAAGATGTGGCTCAGGATGTTGCAGGGATTGTAATATCCACGCTGGAGCAGGCGGCCACATTTGCACCTGTCCCATACCTGCAACAAGCAGCTGGATTAGCCATCGCATTGGTCGACATGATTCAGGTGAGTTTCAGTTCGATTAATATCCTTTCACCGATGACTAACTTCAACAGAGTACATCGGACAATAAATCAGCCTTCAAATCTTTAGCCGCCGACGCCTGCGGTCTAGTCTACACCGCAATGAACGTTTGGAAGGACCGAGACGAGAATAGAGATGGCAGAAAAATCCCCCAAGACCTAGTGAATCATCTCGAAGAAGTGCTCAAGTGAGTCCTGAAGCTAGCGCTACATGATCTTAATTTTGCCTAATTTTGGTGAGGTCAGAACCATGGAAGACATGATGCATTTCGCAGAAATGCGTCTGGCGCGAGGCTTCCTTGGCACGATCTTTGTCGCATAAAGCTGACGCTGATAGGATTCGAGGGTATAGGGTCCAGCTGAAGGATGCTTTGGACCGATTCGGGGTGTGTATTGAGCTCCGTTGTGGAGGGCGACTCGTCTTGTTGACTTTTGAGGCCAGATGCAATCGCACATTACCGTCAGAGATGCCGTTGCTCGCATCCAAGACCAGCAATACGCTATCCTCGACGCACTCAAGGATCATGCCTCGACGACAGAGGTGGACACTAACGATTCTCCACACGCGACGTCAGTGGAGAGGTCCCCTTCATCAAAGGTGGCATCAGATCACCGAGTTACTCTTCCTGCTTCTCAAGCTCCACGTACTTCTCCGCCTTCGCCGACCAACTTCACAGCTTTCGCCAACATCACTAACAATGGCTCGGGGGCATTCAAGTCCATCAATGGCAACTATGCCATAAACAACTCAACGACGAACAATTCCTCCACTAACTCGGGGAACACCACGAACGTCTCTACGGCACATTCGAATAACACGTATAATGCCGGGCGAAAGGGATGGGCGAAAGCACGAGGACATAACGGGATGGGGATGGGGGACGATGTGAGTACGACAAAGACCCGAGCGATAGGAACACACACCCAAAGTTTCGGCAGAAGGAGTCGAAGGCGTGCTGTTCGGACTTAATGTCTGTGACTTCCCCCTGGGTCTCGGTAGTGCTGAGGAACGAATCGATCTTTTGTAGCTCCACATTGGAGGACCAGCCATAGGTCCGTGGAGGGTATTTCGCCCGCAATATCTTGCGCTTCGGTATAGCATAGCAAGCCCTTATCTCGTCCAAGTCGAATCAAACTGATCATCCTGAGAACAAGGGAGGGCATTTTACACTGCTGTGTGCGTCGCACAGTCTATACGTGTTGCCTCATTTCTGACACTTAATATAGATTGTACGTTGCGTGAATGTGTATCTTGCTAGCTTGAAGCAGCCTTTGAATCACCGCCCTCACACATTCATATGACCCGTGACAGTCTATTTCCATTGACACTTTTTCAGGCTGTCTAGCACTCACCCGTGAGAGCTGTTTAGATGACTTGATATGACCGTCGACGTTGAAATCTTGAAAGCTGTGTGCTGAGCAGTAGTCAGTGATATAGTCAAGAGCCCGCGAAAGAGAGGGCCACCATAAATAGATTGTCAGTTTGCTAAAAAGTTTCGTTCCTCAAGTTCATCGTCTGTCGGACGTTCAACTCGATGGGCGCTTACTCGATTACTTGATGTGTGTAACGCTAGCTGCCTGAATTTTACCACAAACTTCAAACTTCAAACGATCTAAGCTTGACTGTTTTGATAGCTTCTACGATGCTGTAGTGATGATTCGCTGCGGCTTCCTGTAGCTCCACTGCCCCGCACGACTTTCAACAAGGAATCATTAATCACTGCTAAGGGCATAACGAAGAACGAAGAATGTCCTTAGCAACGACTCTGCTAGCGACTGACGTGCTCAGAGGTGCAATGAAGGAATGTCCTGGTCCATCAATAGTATGTGAGTTGAATATACGCCGGATGGACGAGGGTGCAGACTGCAAGGAAACAAATGTAACCTATGATGGGCGACCTAGTGGTGAGTGCGCAATCACTGCAACAAAAGCTGCTGACCTACTATATAGGGCCGCCTCGAAAGATCCTCGCTAATTATTGAAGGATAGACATTCGAGCGTTGGCGACAGTTGCCACCAAGAACTGCATGACTTGCGAGTTCCGGCGTCCGCCAACTACTGCGAGCTGCAGGATAAAGAATGAGAGACGGTGGAGTGTAATACGTGAGATCCCAATATACACATCTTCGAAGCCAAGAAGGCCAACCTCGTCACGCCAGTGTGTGGTGATACTAATAGCTAAGTTCGTCTGCGGGTTCCGTCATTGAGTTGCGCTAAGATGCTATGAATTCAAAGGTTACCTATTGTAAACCAATGATATCTGAAAAAGAAACATACCGCTGAAAGTATCCGGCATCGCCGACAGCAGAGTATTTGTACGCTCGCGGGGCGATCCCGCGGTTGACGTGTACCAACTTCCCGTACCATTTCCGACGCGACAGCCGTACGTCCGGGTGAATGGGCCATACGAGTGTGAAAGATCGCGCGTATGCTCGTCCTCTTGTCTTCTACCCATGTTTGAGTCCGGATGCTTCAAGGCTTATTCTCCTGCCGTTATCACCGTGTCTCAATGCATCATAACAGTGAGACATGAGGCATAGCAGATATTCTCCATAATCTTGTGAGTGATTCCTCTCTTCACTACTACCACCGCCATAACTCAGCCATTTGCCCGAACCAGAAGCGTACATCGCCATGGAGGCTGTACATGGTGTCTTTCGACCCCCAGATTACCTTGATGAGCACACTGTCTCGACAGTCGCACTGTAGGAGTCCTCCTAAGAACTCAAATTACAGCGGCAACCGACCTTGCAGTTATCCCGAGGTGCCAAGTATGAGAGTGGAACGATGTAGATGTTCAGGTAACCTATCTATCAAGGTCATGTACCGACGTGAGCTGAATGAAAGACGGTCAATAGGTAGTTGAGGCGGCATGAAGGTAGAGGAATGTATAGACGCACCTTGTGCGCTTCGCCCCTCCGGTCAAGTATCATTTCGCGGCGGTGCTCGTGCCTTCAACTAACATTAGGGGGCGGTCAAAGAGCTTGACGACGAGTGGCTCACTCCCACCTTACCTCAACGGCCCAAACACCACGCCCAATTCCCAGGCTCAATAATGCCACCTCTTCCTCTTGGTCCTTACATCTACTCTTCACTCGCAGCCACTACCACTGCGTCGAAATGTGTCTGACTCCTCGTCTCCCCGTCGAGCTGTTGAATGACATCTTCACACGCGTGAACGACACGTCTACCATTCTTTCCGTGCTTCAGTCCTCTCGCGCTTTCCGTGTCATCGCGGAACAGATTCTATACAAAGAGGTCGTTCTCGAGCTTGTCCCAGACGAGGACTCGACGTTCTACCAATTCGCCCAACATATCTGTGACCGCCGTGCAAGATTCGTGAAGCACCTTACCATCGACGTAGTCCATCATAAATATTACGACCCTCCCAAGATGGACCACTACGACGATATCGCGTCCCTCGTCCTCCAGCTCGCACCCAGGTTATCCTCCTTTCGCTTAGTCGACCCACTGTTCACGAAGATGCCACGTCTCCTCGACATCGCCGCGCCCGTGTTACCTTTGAACCTAAAGAAGCTTTGCTTGTCTACTTCTCCGCTGGACATCGAGGAATTTGCGGCCTTCTTGTCGCAACGCGCTGACTCTCTCGAACACCTCGAGATCTCGCCCTGGAACGACTACAGCCCCACTCCACTCCACTTCAACCTGTCGAAGAGCGCACTGCCTTCGCTACGCATCCTCAGCGCGCGGTCGCTCGATCTGATCTTCCACAATATCGAGGGAGCGCGTAACCTCACGCACCTTAAGCTGGCGCCTAGTCTGGGTGATGACACCGACGTTCTCCTCGCTCGGTTCTTCCATTACGCGAAACATCTCGCCAATGTCCAGACATTCTCCTGTTCGTTCTTCCATGCGGGAGTGTTCAAGTTGGCGGGGATGATGCCCAAGCTCGAACGCCTGGACATTAACCTGCTCCTCAATCTGGATATCGACTGCCTTACGGACACGGAAGAAGATCCGGGGGTTTACCAAGAAATCGCGAAGGATGCGAAGCTGACGACGCTGAAGATGCTGCGGGTGACATCTGGAGCGAAGGCGCACTCGGACGATTTCGTTCGTTGGGTGTTCAAGCGATTTCCGAGCCTCTGCTCCCTCGAGGTACCGTGTATCGCTGCTGACCACGATGGCGATGTGGGCGCGTGTGCGCTGTACCGGTTCGGAAGCGCGACGGACATGCCGAGTATCGTTTGTTGGGGATGTAGGCAACACGACGAATGGTTCCAACACTGGGATGCAGGCGTAGATATCCTCGTGGCGACTGTTTCCAAGGAGGAATATCTTGGGCGAAGCAGGCCGTATTATTGAGTTTTACCACATTACTGCTGGAATTGCGAATATCAACATTGTAAATATGTACTTCTATGTACTCAATCCTTTCTCGGCGACCCCAACTGTAGATCTATATTGTTCAGTGCTATCCATCTAAGATCTACTATGTGTCTGGCTTACGAGCAACACAGGCAGATTGTACCGCCCGCGCCGACATTGTCTGCCTCCATAAAGATTGCTGCCTCCTCCAAAATTCTGGCTGGAACAGTGGCATTCAATACACTCACCTTGTCCCCAGAGCTCTCGCGCAAAATGAGACACTCGTGAATACCATTTATGCTGCTTATACTTCACCTGTATATATCTATACAGATAGGTAATCTAGATGACCAATCTGGAGCGGTATAATGAGGAATGATACGCCGCACTCTCAATCTAGACACTCATTACGATTCCCATGTAAGTGTTTTTGCGTTCTCCATCTCAATCACTCCTCCCCTGGCAGTAGTCAATTGCACATCACACGATGCGCTCAGAACACTCACCCTCATGCCCCCGAGCAACAACTTGCCAACGGCAATTATTTGTACCACAAGCCATAAATGCCAAAGCCTCCTTACCGCCGTGGTCAACTCTCGGGCGCGGCGTGAGATAGCTGGATGAATGTACTCAATAGTCGGATACAATTTAGTACTGTCTGTCAGACAGCATATATTACCCGAGCCCAAATCCTGCTGTCCTTCAAACCTACTTGACGCCGTGACACAAACTACACGATGAACCCCAGCAACCTTTCTGCTTTCCGCATACGAATCATCATCGGGAGGAAGTCAGCGACTGACGTCCAGGTGTTGAACTCGGTATCGCATTGACCAGCAGATTGAGAGTAGTCACGGGTGTAAAAGAGGTTACATCCTACAGGAAGGATGCTACTCAAGAAAGAGGTGACCCGGAGCGCCGAGGATTTCAGAGGAGAGCGCCCCACATTCAGATGGTTCAACCTCTTAAAACACTGCGAATCGTTCTGGTGCGGCGACCTTGCGTCCGGAACCGACGATGTGTCCATGTACAACCCTAATTTCACCATCCGCGGGCACAACGGTGCGAGCTTTGATAGACAAGCGAGGGGCAGTATTGGTTCCGTGCTGGAATATTCGCTAAGAGAGAGAGTATGCAGGGACGGCAGGCCTTTCAAAAGGTCACTGATTGTCTCGATATTGAGGAGTAAAGGAGGGGCGTTGTGTAGCGTTAGGGAGCTCAAGTCGAGGCAACCAGAAAGCATGCGGAAGGATTCTTTTAATAGGCTTGATTGCGGAGTGGTTATAATTTTCCGATTCACGCTCTCCAGAAAGATCTCCTTCAGCTCCAGACACACGGAACTAGGTATGTCGAAGAGGCACGAAAACGCCTCGTGGTCTTCCACCTCAGGAGAAGAGACAGAAATCGAGCGTAGTGCACAGGGTTGGCATGCATCAAGAAAGGATGCGACATCCTTAAAGCCGTGTGTTTCGCTCGAGAAGTGGGTCAGAGATGGGAAAGCGTTGGGAAACTGCAGTTCCGTAGTGTCGAGGTAGGATTGATCCTCGTCCCCGGTTTCATATATCGTCAAGGACTGCAAGCTCTGTACACGGGCAAGAGCGCAGACATGCAAAGTGGTGAAGAAAGCAGTCGAAATCACTACTTTCTTCAAACTTGGGAGGGCGGCGAGTAGTAGATTCAGTTCTATGGCATCAGCAGTTTGCACGCCGACAGTAGAGCCGTCTGTTTGTAATACGAGGTGTTCTAAATTCCTGGCCTTCTCGGGAAGATACGACAAGGTCTCCCTGCAGATTGTTTGTCGTAGGTCTCTCTCCCCGTTCATGAGACTCAGATCCAGATAGGTGAGAGAGGAGGAGATGAAAAGGGGAAGGAACTGGAACGAGAGTTTACTGTTATCGTAGGTCAATCGACGTAGATTTGGGAGGAGGTCGGTGCTAGGACGGCTCGACGCGATGTCGACAAAAACAGAGTTGATAGCGCAGACGCGCCACGAGTGTTTTTGAAACACAATCCAGTCGCTGGGTCGTATGTGACGACGAAATTCCTGGCCACGAAACCGTCAGATTCATGACTATGCCATACATGAAAGCATTGATACTACGCACATAAACACAATTATCCACAATTGTCAAAGGGGCCAGCAGGCTCAGAAGAGGTTCGAGTGAGTCGAGTTCACGCCACAGGACACTCAGAGCTTCGTTCGACCAAGTCTTTGAAACAAGTGCGTTGTTGTGATTTTCGTTGAGGTTGCAATGCTCGCAGATGAGTCGGAGGAGCTCTGGAGTGGCTATCACCTGGCTGGTTGCCCTAGAGTACATGTCGTAGGTAAGATGAGAGAGAAGAAGGAATCCGAGTAAGAGCTGAACGAGACTGATGGTGTGCGCTCAAGAGTCATTTGAACCATCACACACAACAATAGGACGATCAGGGGCAACGACAACTCTGAGTCTACGTGAAAATTCGCATGTCTTAACATTTATTGTAACCCAAGGCCCTCGCGTCTCTCATACGGCGCATGAACGCAAGGGCGAGTATGAATAAGGACTCCGCAGACTACGAACATGACGGTATTCCATCGGGGTGAGGCCCCGTCTGGTCCTCAAAACTGTCAGACATTGGTACTAGCGGTATCAATCGATAGCCACCGGGATTGAGAGATGTCGAGGTTGGTGACCATGATTCAAGGCCTCGTTAGAGAAAAAAAATCGGAAGGCTCTGGGTGGGGCGCACTATCGTCCAAAGTTGACGCGACACGAGTCCATCATTAGGTTGACGGTCGACCGAGTGATACGTTCTCCCAAGGGATGTTGAGCGCTGGTCTGCCAGTAGATAAGACGTTAACCAAGATGTAATTTGTTTCACAAGGGGGCATGCCAATCATGATGGTACAGGATTCCTAACAAACCGAGCCGCTGGGCCGTTGCGTTTCATCACTCCGAGGTCCGCTGCGAGTGTGTAATATCTTTAGGCGGACGCACTACGACTGAATAAAATGCCACTCACCGGGCACCCTTTGCCACGACTTTGATCGCTTACTAGGTTTCAACGCCAGGTTGCGGTCCACGAATTTCCGGACCTTCGCAGAAGGTATTGTCCTCGATGTGTCTGGGACAGTAGTGACCGTGGAGAGCGTACGAATGACGCGGGATCTACCAGTAACGAGCTAGGTCAACTGCTGGGCGGGACTAGGGGCCCAAGAAACATACCCGACAATGAGGTCCTTCGCCTTTCTTTTGGCGGCGGTCTTGCGTTTTCGTCGGTCCTCAGAAGGTTTGGAAGTGAAAGAAGTGGACGACGTGGACGTCGAAGGGAGGGACTGAGAAAATGCAGACTTAAACAAGTGGTCGGGTAGACGTTTGGGAATCGAGGATAAAGCGCGCTCGTCACCATCGTCCTCAACATTGAGAGAGCCGCGCAACTGATTTCGATCGACTATATTTTCGGCATTGTCGCCATTCTGTACTTCTTCCTCGGCCTGAGCCTTCCGCTGCTTTAACTTTCGAACGGTGACCTCGTCCCCTTCCTCGTCGTCCCCCGCTCGTCCTGAGTCCGCAATCTCGCCGCGAGTTGCCTCCGCTCTCTCCTTCAACTTCCTGTCCCTCTCCCGATTCTTCTCTTTTTTCTTCGATTTCACAGAGGCATTGGCCGCTGCGAGACGCGCAGTTTGCTGTTTCGAAATAGATTTCGAGGTCGAGAGTGTGAAGGATTCGGGGGCTTCGTCATCCGACGACGAGTCCGGAGAGACGGGTTTCGAGAGTGCCTTAGAAGCCATTCAGGTCGGTGGCGCGAAGAAATCCCAAGTTCCAATCGTTCACAAGGGAAACCTCCCACGGTCAATAATTGTGGCGCTTCAAAGCATTCATGAGCCAAACAAAATACGAAACTCCATGGGCGTCTTGATAACGGCGCTACAAAGCAGTGTGGGTGAAGATGCCCAGAAACAATCGTCCTAGCCCTCGCCTTTTACTAGGGCTAGCCGGTTCTGGACATCGCTATATTCACTCTCGCAATCTTTGGAACCTGCATCATGAGATGCTGATCTTTTTGCCCGACGTAGACGACGGCACCGAATAACGCTAATAGGAAATATGGGTTGTTGTGATCTCAGAGAGAGTGAGTCTGCGAAGTCACCAAGCGACTGCCTCCGCTCTAGTCATATATCTGCCGCAATTTGGACAAGTCTACCATCGGATCATAATATAACAAAGCAATTTATGCCTATATAGTGATATACCTATCCTTGTAAAAGACCCACTTTCTTTCTTCCTTTCCTCCATCATCTACTAGAGCTCAAGCGCTCAAGCTCAAGTCTCGACATGAAGTGATTGTGGAGTGATTTATTTTTGGCCTGATCATGGAAGCAGATGCCCCGTGCCTGACGCCGATAAGATTAGATAACAGACCACATCAAAGCGTGTACGTTGACCCTTTCCACAACTTTTTTCTTCCCATTGACCACAACGAGGGCGGGGCCCATCCGAAATGGACGTTTAAATGAGGCCTTCTTGGTCCTCATCCGTATAATTCTGCGTCCGCCATGGAATCAAACGAAGAACGACAACAAGCAGAGATTACAGCTCTCAAAGCCATATATAGCACTGATTTCATCCAACCACCACCACCAACGGCATGGAAGGTACGCGCGATTTGCTGCAGAGATGGTGAGCTCACTGACCTTAGTGCAGGCGGCAACGCGATTGCCCGAATTCATTATCAAAGTCTCTCACCCAAGCTGCCCATCGAAAGTGAACTTCCAACTTAATGTAAAGTACGTGTATATTAGTGTATTTTGCTGGACGCGTTTAACGTTTTCTAGGCTACCACGAACATATCCTGCAGTCGCTTCGCCGACGCTAGCGATCCAAAAGCCCGTCCATGGCTTGACACACGAGCAGGTCACCAAGCTCACTCAAGCGCTTCACGAGGAAATGCAGAAGCACCGAGGGCTGGAAATGATCATGGAACTCGTCACATTTGCCCAGGACTGGCTCGAAGCGTACGCAACGCCTCCTGCAGAAGTCGTTGGCTCGCTCGCGACGCAGATGAACAAACGCGCGATGCACGAAGAACGAGTGAGTGCTTCCACTCCTCAGCCCTCTCATTTTGGCAATTTCTTCGACGAACTTCATCCCCCATCTCATCCATCATTGTGGGAACCGGATCGAGGATATGGGAAGTAGTGAGGCGTTTCCCCTTCGTCGTGGTAACTTGGGCTCAATTGAAAAGCTTGTCGTAATTCCCGCATCCATGTGATGCCCTCGTTTTGACTCCCCTATACCCCAAGCCCTGATACGTCCAACGTTCGTCGCTAACCTTGTGCATCGTGTATCTAGGAACGCCAGAAACGGGCTGAACGAGAGGCTGAAGCTGAACGCGCACGCGCAGCCCAGCTTGCGGAGGCCCTCAACGAGCAGATCCGAGTGGACGCGCAGAAGCACCAGCAAGCGAAGGAGCAGCAGATGCAGTCGAGGAAGAGGGCGAACTCTGAGACGACGGAAGTGCCCATCCCAGGAGAGACGCCTACGGAGACGTTCAATTCGGAGATATCATTCAAGGGCGTGGTATTCAACTCGGTTAAGATATTTCATCCGAGGAATGGTGAGTCCGCGTTTTATCTCTCCAGGCGTAAATCGTTGACGAGGAAGGGCAGAGGGTCTTGGGACGGCATATCTCGCTGACCCTGTGTGCGACGATATCAGTGTTACCCTTCCCCTCGAAGTTCTTGTGTACACCTTCGAATCCAGTTATTATTCTTCCAATCAAGGTAGGATTCCCTACCTATCCTTCATCGGTTTCTGATCTGCTCCTAAAGGCAAGCGCAAGCTCAAGCAAGTAGAGAGCGACATCCGTAGACTATCAACCATCCGCCACCCTAACTTGTTGAGCGTACTCGCCGTCAAGCTCCATCTTTCGCACTCCCAAGGGCCGTCACAATTAGTGATACTAACGGAGCAGAGGCCGGCGTTATCGTTGCAAGATATCTTAGAAGATTGTCAATCCCTTCGTGAGGAGCGTGCGTCGGTGCGTACATTATCGCATAGCCTTCGTATGTGCTTACGAACGGACTCTGCCAGGCCTATCTCGCACAGATCCTCTCCGCCCTCAATGCCGTCCATACTGGGGATCTTGTCCACCGAGGTGGGCACCTCGCATCGTTATTCGTGAATACCCTCGATTCATTCGTTCTCTCAATAGGTATATCCACACGGTGCATCGGAATTGCTTCCCAAGAGGAACCCAGCCAGCAAAAGCTCGTAAAGCTAGGCAACGTAGTTTTCTACACTCGCCTCCTTGACCTTCACCGGTCAAATCCCTTCGGATCGAGCGTCTCTCCCTCGTTTGACGAACCACGGATGCCGGATGCATGGTACGTCCTCTTCTCCCTTCTCCCTCTTCCCCCCCCCCTTCTCCTTGCTATTACATTATGTTCTCGCTTGATGGCCGCACATAACTGACTTGTGCGTTTTACGCAGGGAGTGTAAGGACGTCAAGAACGATTCAGCACTGTCGTATACCCGACACCGGGATATCCACGCCGTCGGGATCGTTCTCCTTCAGATGCTGATAGGACATGATGTCATGGAACGGTTCGAAGACCCGCAAGCCGCGTTGCAATATGGTAAGTCAGATTATCCTCTATGCTTCCGTCCCTTGCTATTTGTTCGGCGGCCCGTAGAGTCCTTGGATCGAATACTGATTATTGATATTGATTACTGATTTGGTGTAACATACTACAGCGATCATATCTCCGTCCCTGCAACAACACGCGATGAACATGCTGCTTCCGAAGAAGAGTGTCTCGTGCATCACTTTGCTCGCCGACCTCGCGTCTACGTCGTTCCACAGCCACCAAGCGCAAACGCGCACGCCGTCCATACCGTTTAATGGTATACTCCCTTCTCCTTCTCTCCGCATAAGATGTTGATTGACGTGTGTCAGACCCTCGGACACCGATGCCTACGCACCACGTCTCAAGCTCGCCCGAGATGGACTATTTCAAGGCGCCGATGAGGAGCAGGCATACCAGTCGGTGGAAGGAGGACTGGGAGGAGCTCGAACTTCTGGTACGTGCATTTCCATGTAACGTTTATGTATAACGTCGATTATTAATGTCACCACTGTGCACGTGTAGGGCAAAGGAGCATTCGGTTCGGTCGTGAAGGCACGCAATAAGATCGACTCTCGGATATACGCTGGTACGTAGGATAACTTCAGCTTCGCGTTGGCTTTAACTGCTTTCTTTGTTTCATTGACTAACATCGTGTTATCATCCAGTCAAAAAGGTCAGGCTACGGACGATGCAGAGTGATAGCAAGATTTTCAGAGAAGTGAACGCCCTCAGCCGCCTCTCCCATCGTTTCATTGTCCGATATTACACTACATGGGTTGAAGCCTCTGAACCCGTCTCAACAGCTGCCTCAGACTCCGAGAGCAGCGACTCAGGGACTGAATATGGCATCTCCGTCGCTCCCTCCCAAGACCCATTCGCCACTAGCAACCATAGCGACGGGATTAGTATTGACCTGAACGACCTTGACGTGATGCACCGTTCCTTGTCGAGGAGTACCTCTTTTCCGAGTATCCACTTCACGCATTCGTCGGAGAAGGGTGAGGACGAGAGCGATAATAGTAGTAGTAGCGACGGAGTGCTCGGGCTGGAACCTCTGTACAGAAGGCCGACGCCGAATGTGCATTTGAACGGGCATACCATTGAGGCACCGCCCATGGCGTCTGCCCCGATGATAACGAGAACACTGTATATCCAGATGGTGAGGACTGGGCATGTGGACTGTTTCGGTTGTTGACTTTGTTCTAGGAGTTTGTTGAGCGCCAGACGCTGAAGGAGGTGTGTACTGCTGGCTTGTCAATTGGAATCCAGATCCTCATCCGCGACGCGTAGAGAGTCGATGAAGGGATTTCTGAAGACGAAGCATGGCGGTTGTTCCAGCAGATTGTTGATGCACTCGTTCATATGTCGTCTCTTGGAATTGTGAGTAGCATGTGCATGGCATGTTTTACTGGGTTCTGAAGCCGTTATCCAGCTCCACCGTGATATCAAGCTCACGAATATCTTCATTGGTAAGTCACCGTTCGATGCCGCTCCGACCTATCCTCAGACGCATCGCACTTCCACTGTTTTAGACGGCAAGGGGGATTGCAAAGGTACGCTCTTCGGTGCTCGTCGCGGAGAGCCCCCATTGACCTTGGCTTTTAGTCGGCGACTTTGGTTTGGCCACTTCAAGCCTAGCAGCTGTCGACCCTTCGGATGTTTCTCGCCCTGGAATTACGATGGACAGCGAGATGACGCTGGGTACGTTTGTCTGTCGCCCCTTCACCCTCGTCATGGTAAATCTTATTGTGCACTTCAGAGGTTGGAACCCGGCTATATATCGCGCCGGAGGTTCAGTCTCGTAAACGCGGTCCGAGGAACCATACCAAGGCCGATATGTACAGTCTCGGGGTACGCCTATCTACTTTGTTGTTGCTGCTGGTGAATTACGAAGCTAACGATCTGACCTTGAACGTGTCTTAGATTGTTTTCTTCGAGATGAACTTCTTTTTCGCCACCGGCGCTGAGCGCATTGCTGTCATTGAGAACATACGAAAGCCTGAGGTTATCTTCCCGCCTTCTTGGGACCCGCATAGGATTCGGCAGAAACAGAGTACGTACATCATCATTCTTGCTGTATCACGTCCCCTTCACTCAGTCTGATTCTTTGGTAGTCATTACTTGGTTACTTCAGCACGATACAAATGAACGCCCTTCAGCTATAGAACTGTCACAGAGTCCGCTCTTGCCCCCTCGTCTTGAAGATGAGTATTTCAGAGGGGCTTTGCGTATGATGAGTACGTGCACCCTTGCGCCCTTTGTCCTTAATTTTTTGGATTGAGGCTCAATCCATCTACGTACAGCGAAGCAAGATTCTCCGCATCATCAAGCCGTCCTTTCCGCTCTATTCAACCAGCCGGTTCAGCTTTCGAGGCGATTCATATACGACAGAGAAGCTGACTTGCCTGAGCATGCTAACCTCAACGGCATCGTCGTAGACCGCCTGTCGTCTATATTCAGACTTCACGGGGCTGTAGATATTGAGCCTCCCCTGCTCATACCTGTCGTCGACCCCGAGGACGAGAAGACCCATGCTACATTCCTTGATAGACACGGCGATATTGTGATGCTTCCCAATGATCTCTTGACGCCGTTCGCTCGACTAGCGGTGAGGACAAGCGTGAAGCGAATCAAGCGCTACCACATTACAGACATCTACAGGCCCAAGTGAGTATACGACACCCCTCTTCGACAATACCTTTAATAACCCGACCCCAACTCATCAGCCCTGTTGCTGGGCACCCCAAAACTACGAAGGCTGCAATATTCGATATCATCTCTCCAGATCTGACTAGCGGGCCTATCGCTTCTGCTGCTGAAATTATCATGATCGCTAGCGACCTCCTCGATGGATTTCCTTCACTTGAACAGAACTATGATATCCATGTATCTCATTCGAATAGTAAGTTCCAAGTATTGATGTTCTGAGCTCTGATTGCATGATGTTTTTAGTTGTCACCCATGTACTAGAACGAATTCCTACAGCGCACCGAACGTCCGTCTTGGAAATCATCAATCAACCCAAGTCGACGCCTTCCCAGAGGCGCGCCGCTCTCCTGAAGAAAGGCCTTCTACGTAGCGTAGTCGACGAACTTGAGGCGTTGGCCGATGGCGGTATGCACTCATCAGCTTACTTTTCCTCGTATGTACTGAAAGTTCGGATACTAGAAACGGATATCGACGCTCTCTTAGCAAAGATAGAGAAACTCTCCCCTCAGTTATTCGCCTTAATTCAACCAGCGGTCGAGCAAGTCAAGTCCACCGTGCAATGTGCTATAGCCACCGGCGTGTCCAGGCCCATCTTTTTTCATCCGCTGATGTTAGGTGCACATCATACTCATTTCAAGAATGGGGTGCTGGTGGAGGTCGTAAGGAAAAGCAAACGTACAGATGTCCTAGCCGCTGGGGGAAGGTACGACACACCTATCCTCTCTCCTTGCCAAGGTTGACGCTAGCTAGGTACGACGACCTCATCACCCAAACAGGGCTCCCGAAATCCAAGCTCGACTCATCATGTGCATTTGCCTTCCAAGTCTCAGTAGAGAAAATCACAATGGCGCTCGCGACATACCAAAGCACGTCTCTCAAGATCCTCGTGAAAGAGCAGCGTTCGTTCGGGTTTTGGAGTCCCAGACGGTGTGACGTATACGTTGTGTCTTATCATCCAGGTTACCTCCAGGAAAGGCTGGAAGTTGCGGCATATCTATGGCGGAACGGCATCAGCGCAGATATCATGTATGAATCGGGGCTTACCGATGTAGGTCACGATGATTATGTGGAGACGTGTCAACGGGAGGGTATTCTGTAAGTGTCACATGCCAGGTGTTACTTCTCGCCCTAATTGTCTCCAGCTTTACCGTGTATCCCAGACCGAGGTTGCAGAGGAAGGATCAAGCTGCCTTCAGGATCAAGAGCATCTTGAAAGGCACCGAATATGACGGTAAGTATGGATTACGAACGGCTTCTCGATGCTTATATTTTGCTCAGTGACGCGCCTTGAGCTCGTTCCCTGGCTTCTTCAGCAAATATCAGAGCAGAAGCGCGTAGATCTATCAACGTCTGGCGCCCGTATGTTTACCGATATCACCCAAAACAATGTATCTTCCAAAGATGTCGCAACATCTTCCGACGTTCAAATGGTTCTGCCTGGCGATGCAAAGAAGATGAAATCGCTCAAAAATATGTACATTGATCGGGGTATGTTTACTTCGCCCATCCATCTGAAAGTTATCATCTCATCGTCATTTAGCCTTCGAAACCGGTGTACAGATCAAGAATTCCTTCCAAAACGGAATGCCCATGCTTGGTGTGGATGTCACGTCAACTGTGTTCGACTCCATGACCAAAAGCTCTACGTGGATATCCGATGATGAAGCATGGAAGGCAATAGCTGCCGACTTCCCTGCGAGCTCGTACTCGTACGCCCAACAGCTCCGGGAGCAAGTTAGGCAACGCAAGCTTGAATCCCATCCCTTTCTTTTGTTGTACTCAGTGCGCGACGAACGCGTACAACTCGTAAAATTATCATGATCCCCTCTTTACGCCTTCTTTATGACCCTAGTCCTCATCTACTTACACGTTGTTTCATGTTTCAAGGGATGTTATCAATCTATCATCGACCAGAATGGATCGCTATCTCTATCTCTATTGTATTTCTAGTTTCTATGTGGATTTAATGCCAACTGCTATGACAATGGACGTACATATTCGATGACATCTGTCCCGCTGCTGTTGGCACTCGAGTTCGCTGCAAGTCCTCATCCACGTCTTTTGGTTATGTCCTTCGTCTCTGGCAGGTCGCCCATCACTCGCTGCCTTGGGATTGACCGTCACTCGGCTGGTCCAAGTGTATGGCAGGCCGTCGGGGGTTATCGATTATCGATTACTCGTCTTCGTCCACGAATAGCTGGGCTGAATGTGGGCTTACATGTACTGCGTATCTAATACGTAAAATTGGCGAAATGGTCGATGAACAGAGAGTGCCACCTCCTCTAGATAAATATTTCATTTTGTTTATTAAATAATCTAACTGACTCCTTTCCGGATATATCGACCGCATTAAGGAAGGGAGGCCACATGTGTGCCGCTGTTGAACTTTGACTCTTGACTCTCATCATGCTGGCGACCAG
This sequence comes from Sanguinoderma rugosum, assembly GCA_017499575.1. Taxonomy (NCBI): domain Eukaryota; kingdom Fungi; phylum Basidiomycota; class Agaricomycetes; order Polyporales; family Polyporaceae; genus Sanguinoderma; species Sanguinoderma rugosum. The sequence continues at coordinate 2,863,513 of VTPW01000005.1, read as the reverse complement.
CCAAATGATGGCCACCCCAGAGCTCCTTCGTCTTGTCTGCGAACATTGCACCCATGCAGAAAATTACAACAATGCGCTTGTTTCAAAGACTTGGTCGAATGAGGCTCTAAGTGTCCTTTGGCATGAACTCTACACATTGGCACCTCTTCTGAGCCTACTGGCACCTCTGAAAGATGTAGATGACTTTTACTACGTGTGTAGTGATACTCTTACATATCCCTAGGTCTTGAATCTGACGAGTTGATGATCAGGAATTTCATCGCCATATTCGACCTAGCGATTGGGCTACCTTCCAAAAGTACTCGTGGCTGGTGCATGACATCAAATCTGACGCTTGGGCTAACGACTTTAAGGCATCTGTCTTTGTGGATATTGCATCGAGCCGTCCAAGCACCGACCTCCTTCCAAATCTACGCCGATTGACATACGTTGACAACAAACCCTCGTTCCAATTCCTTCCACTTTTTATTCCCTCCTCTCTCACCTATTTGGGCTTGATTCTGATGGACGGGGAGGCGAACGTACGACAAGCGATTTGCAGGGATATTTTGTCATATCTCCCCGAGAAGGCGGCGAACTTAGAACACATCGTGTTACAAACAGACGGCTCCACGGTCGGAGTGCAAACCGCCAATAGCATAAAACTCAATGACCTATTCGCCGCCCTTCCAAGTTTGAAGGAAGTAGAGATTTCGGCATCCTTCTTCACCACTTCATGTCTCCGCACTCTCGCCCACATGCAGAGCTTGAAGTCGTTGACGGTGTAAGAAAATGCGGACGAGGCGCAGCCAGCCGTCGACACTACGGAATTGCAATTTTCCGACACTTTCTCATCGTTAACATGTTTCTCGATCGAAACGTTCTCCTTTGAGGGTGTCGTATCTCTTCTTGATGCATGCCAACCACGTATACTACACGAGATATTTGTCACCTCCCCTGAGGTGGAAGACGGAGAGGCACTTTTGGGCCTCTTAGGTGTGGCTAGTTCTGTTTGTCTCGAGTTGAAGAAGGTTTTCGTGCACAGTGTAGATCCGGAAATTGCAACCGCTCCACAATCAAATTTATCAAAGGAATCCTTCAGCGTGCTTTATCGTTGCCCCAACCTGACCTCTCTGACGCTACACAACACCCCTCCTTTGCACCTCAATATCGAGACCCTAAGCGACCTTCTGAGAGGGCTGCCGTCCCTGCGTACACTCTGTCTCAGCGAGTATTCCGGCACAAAACCAACCCTACCCCTCGCCTGTCTAGCGAAACTCGCACCATTGTGCCCGCAGATGGTGAAACTGGGGTTGTATATGAACACATCGTCAGTTCCGGACGCAAAATCGCCCCACCAGAATGAATTGGAGTGCTTCAAACGGTTGGACCATCTCGACGTGGGGCGCTCTCCTCTGAAATCCTCGACTCTCCGAGTCACCTCTTTCTTGAGCAGCATCCTTCCGGTAGGGTGTCACCTCCTTCATGACTCTGAATCTTCTGGTCAAAGCCGTAACACCTGGATGTCAGTCGCCGAATTCCTTCCCATGATGATCCGTATGCGGAGGGCAGAAAGGTTGTTGGATGCGCGATGTGATGGGTGTCGCAGTATGAAATAGGTCTAGAGGATGAATTTTTTGTTCAATGTATGGACGCTAGTAGTCATGCAAATGCGCAGTCTACTTTTCGACAACGATGCTTTCAGTGCTTGGAATGGTGCAAATGCACCTTCGTCAAATTTTCCTGAACCAACAGAAAGTACCTTCCGATGAAAGTTCTTGTGACACTGACGACGTCAATTGAGTATCTGTTGTACCACCCTGCAGGGACGTGCGTGTACATCTAATTTAGCGTTCCATACTCAGCTCGATGAGTACTGTACATAGCGTTAGGGAAGTCGGAGGCCAATTGATTGCGGAAGAAAAGAATAATGAACAATATACATTGGGAGGCTGCTCCATGAATTACAATATATGGATATATAGATACATATTTACATAGTTGATATGATTATCACATTTGTAGTAGCATGTCAAGGAACAGGCAATACTGAGGTACATCAACGCCGTCAAAAATACGGCCTGCTCCGCCCAAGATATTCTTCCTCGGAAACGGTCTCCACGAGAATATTTACGCCTGCATCCCAGTGTTGGAACCATTCGTCCTGCTGCCTACATTCCCAACGAATGATACTCGGCATGCCCGTCGCGCTTCCAAACCGGTACAACACATCCATGTCCACGTCGCCATCGTGGTCAGCAGAGATACACGGTACCTCAAGGGAGCAGAGGCTCGGAAATCGCTTGAACACCCAACGAACGAAATCGTCCGAGTGCGCCTTCGCTCCTGATGTCACCCGCAGCATCTTCAGCGTCGTCAGCTTCGCATCCTTCGCGATTTCTTGGTAAACCCCCGGATCTTCTTCCGTGTCCGTAAGGCAGTCGATATCCAGATTGAGGAGCAGGTTAATGTCCAGGCGTTCGAGCTTGGGCATCATCCCTGCCAACTTGAACACTCCCGCATGGAAGAACGAACAGGAGAATGTCTGGACATTGGCGAGATGTTTCGCGTAATGGAAGAACCGAGCGAGGAGAGCGTCGGTGTCGTCGCCTAGACTGGGCGCCAGCTTCAAGTGCGTCAGATTACGCGCTCCCTCGATATTGTGGAAGATCAGATCCAGAGAACGCGCGCTGAGGATGCGTAGCGAAGGCAGTGCGCTCTTCGACAGGTTGAAGTGGAGTGGAGTGGGGCTGTAGTCGTTCCAGGGCGAGATCTCGAGGTGTTCGAGAGAGTCAGCGCGTTGCGACAAGAAGGCCGCGAATTCCTCGATGTCCAGCGGAGAAGTAGACAAGCAAAGCTTCTTCAGGTTCAAAGGTAAGACAGGAGCGTCGATATCGAGGAGACGCGGCATCTTCGTGAAGAGTGGGTCGACTAAGCGGAAGGAGGATAACCTGGGTGCGAGCCGGAGGACGAGGGACGCGATATCGTCGTAGTGGTCCATCTTGGGAGGGTCGTAGTATTTATGATGGACTACGTCGATGGTAAGGTGCTTCACGAATCTTGCACGGCGGTCACAAATATGCTGGGAGAATTGGTAGAACGTCGAGTCCTCGTCTGGGACAAGCTCGAGAACGACCTCTTTGTATAGAATCTGTTCCGCGATGACACGGAAAGCGCGAGAGGACTGAAGCACGGAAAGAACGGTAGACGTGTCGTTCACGCGTGTGAAGATGTCATTCAACAGCTCGACGGGGAGACGAGGAGTCAGACACATTTCGACGCAGTGGTAGTGGCTGTGAGTGAAGAGTGGGTGTAAGGACCAAGAGGAAGAGGTGGCATTATTGAGCCTGGGAATTGGGTGTGGTGCTTGGGCCGTTGAGGTAAAGTGGCGGTGAGCCACTCATGAAGCCCTTCGCGCACCCACCGATGCAAGTTATTAAGTCGGCACTGGTACGAAATAATGCTCGACGAGCACCGATGGAGGGGTGAAGCATACAAGGAGGTGAGTCCATATGTGCCGCCTGAGCTACCCACTGACGGTCTTCCGTTCAGCTAACGGGTACATGATTCAAGCAGAGACTTACCGTGAACATCCACTGTGTTCTGCCCTCGTACTCAGTATCTCGAGGCGCTACAAGGATGTCGACTGCCGCTCTAATTTGATGCCTCGCAGAGCTCTAGGACGACAGCAGAGACGGCGTGCTCATTTAGGCACCAAGGCGCCTGGGTGGCTGGAGCACCTTAGGCAGCACATTTTGGGGTCTCCAAGAGTACATTATCCCGTAGTCGCAACTGGTCCTGGAGACCCCAGCTTGTAGCTTGTACCTCGAGATATTGAGCCGGTTAAACTGTTGGCCTCGGTAAGTCGGCTCCTGAGTCGATGCCTTATGAGACCCACCTGTTTGTACATCACATGTCAGGCCACAAAGTACATGAATGCAGCCCTTATGTCTTTCTTCCGTGGTTCTTGAGTTTCCTCCAGTGTTCTGTGATTCCATTTTTTGCTCATCTCCACCTCTTCGTATGTATTTTCTTTCTTGCAAGGGTTCACTCCCACTTATGTCGAGTCAACAATGCTAGCGAAAACATAGATTCAGGGGCAATCTAAACTGGGTATACGGTGCTAAGGGGTTACAGGGGGTACAAAAATGGCAGTCCATGATAGGCTACGAGTGGCTACAAGAAAGGAGACGAAAGGAGACCGCAGGAGGGTACGAGTACTACGCAAACAGATGCTACAAGAGATCGGGCGGAAAATCAGGTGAAAGATACAGGCGGCGGCAAAGTGGCGGCAAATAGATACAGGCAAAAAATACAGGCGGCGGCAGAGTAGACGCCTCTACTCATTTTGCGGGTGACTTTCGAGGCTTTCGAGTGCTGGGGTGTCTAGCGGGGTAAGAATGGGGGTGCGTGTTCCAGCTGCATACGGCGCAAAGTGGTCGCGCTCGGGAGACCTTCGAGATCCAGAAGCAACAGGAGCATCGTAGGGAGATCTACCCCGACTGCGTGCGCGCTCGGGAGACCTTCGAGATCCAGAGGCAACGGGTGCGTCGTAGGGAGATCTACCCCGACTGCGTGAATGGGACCTCCGAGAGCGCTCATATGGAGAGGGAGGGCGTAAGTGAGGGTGACGACCATATGGTTCATGCTCATGCATGTATTCCCTTGAGCCGTACATGTAGCGCTCGCGTTCGCGGCCGTATTCACGCTCATACCGTCCACCTGTATACTCAGGGCTGTATGGCCGATGCCCGTGGTAAGGTCGATGCTCGCGGTACCGATCGTTGTCGTAGTATGAGCGGCGGTGCTCGCGAGGGGGATTATCGTAGTCGTGCAAGTCATGGCTTCGCTCACGATAATTGCGGTCACGATAATTGCGGTCATGGGGTGGGTGGTCGTAGCCGTAGATTCTCCCGCTGTCGCGACCCCGATACTGCTCGGACGTTCGTTCCCATTGCTGCCGATCCCCGACACTCCCAGCCAGAGACTCCGTAGTTGAACGTGGAGGAGGCAATTGTCCAGGGTATTCCCGCCCATCGTAGCTGTGTTCGCGGAGTAATGGGGACCTCACTAGATCCAGTGGTGAGCGAAGGGCATCCAAAGATTCATGGGCCTCTTGCGGTGCTCCGGGCATATTGCGAGGGCATCGTTTGTAGCCATGGAAGGGCGCTTCGAGGCTCTCCCCTCTAGGGAGCTGGGCATGGCGGCCATCTCTTTCGTCGTCGATGTGCATCTCGGTCTCCCGTCCGCGTCCTCCAGTCTGACGAAACGTAGGGTAGTTATTTGCGAGCGAAGTCTTACGAGGCAAGCCCTCGTAAGGTTGGACGGCATCCAGGCCTCCTAGAGATGTAGAGGGGGGGAGGCGGCGGGGGGTAGGACGGGCGTGAGACGTAGCGGTGTCGGCTACAGAAGCCCCAGCGGCTTCAGCGGGGGGCACCAGAATTGAGGCCCCAGTGGAAGTGGTTGGTGTAGCGGTGGCAACCACGTTGGTAGAGACCTCTACAGGAGCGGCCGGTGAGATGGCAGGCCCGCTGGCGTCGACTGCCGGCTCCATCGAGGATTCTGCGGTGATGGGGGCCTCGCTGGCGTCAACTGCAGGCTCCATCGAGGATTCTGCGGTGATGGGGGCCTCCTTCGAGGCTTTAGCGGGTGCCGAGGCTTTAGCAGGTGCGATGGCGGCCTCACTGGCGTCAACCGCGGACGCCTTGTCAACCGCGGACGCCTTCGAGGATTCAGCAGGGGGGGCAGGAGTGGGTCGCTTGCTAGCTCTCTCCCCACTTGCTGGCGCTTTGGGTCCCCTTTTGGCAGGCTTGGACTTTGCCTGCACTGGCGGGGACGACTTTGTGGCGGCCTTGGGAGCTTCAGCAGTGGTCGCTTTCGACAATCCTGCGACATCTATCTGCATCCCAACATCCTCCTTCGATGATTTTGAAGCCCTGTGACGTGGGGCGGGCTGATCCGCCACTGCTTTCGGCATCCTGGTGTCCGGCAAGACTGACGTGGCTCCTGCTTTCGAGGTGCCTACGACGGCAGACTCTTTCGATGTGCTAGTGCGGGCGGCAGAGGATGATTTCGAGCCAATGGCCTTCTTAGAGGTTGCCGCCTTGACCTGAGCCTTTGGCGTGCTTGATGCCCTAGGCGCGTTTGCGTTGATTGCCGCAGGCGCCGCAACATTTGAGGTATGGGCCTCGTTCGAGGGACTTGCGGCGTTGTCGACCACTTTGGGGGCAGGGCTACTCGCGGCGGCGGCAGTTGAGCTGGTGGCTTTGGCCTTTGGCGTAGTGTTCGCCCTAGGCGGGGTTGGAATGACGACTATGAAATTGTTAGTTGTGATATAGCAAGAAGATTAGACTTCACTGACCTTCGACCACGCAGCGGGTTTTCTTCAAGGGCGGTAGCGCCTCGAGAGGCTGGAAGCTCACTTGACGTCGCTTTGTATTCCCTCCTGCGTCCTTCACAGTGTTCGTGGCTGGTGCGTCCTTTGTCGGGTTCCTTGTCGGTTGAGCCTTCCCTTTGCCCTTCCCCGTGATCTTCGCCGGATGCTGACTTTCGTCGTCCGAGATGCTGATGGCTGGGGAGATCACGCGGGCCTTGGCCTTGGACCGCAGCACTCGTGGAGCCACCACTTCAGTCGCACGACTCTCTGAGTCGCTATCAGTCGCCGGCATGGGCTGCTTCCGTTTCTTGATCCGTGTGCGCGCGGCTGACGGTGCAGCTGACGGAGCATCTTCATCAAGGGATTCTACGAAGTCCTCAGTAACTTCGTCGTGGCCGTGCTCGAGTCTTCGAGGGCCTTTGTGGTCTATGGACTTGTCGGGGAACATCCGAGAGCCTCGGGTTACCTTGGAATCGGGCTGTGGCGCGGCATTGATGATCACAGGTAGCTGGTTTACTGACTCAACGGCTGTATAGACTATGAATATTGTCCCGCGGCCAATAAGGGAAAACGTACCACTTCGTTCCTCCTCTGGGATGATCTCAAATCTTATCTGCTGGGGATGCGACGGGCTGAGACACTTGATCAAGGTGTCGCAGTGAACCGCGGACACGACAGTGATTCCTCGAGGCTTTGCAGTCTCCTCGGTCCCAGGAAAGCTGACGCCGATGGGATAGTTGATCATGCGGAAGCCTCCTGTACCAAGTATAGAAGCGAGTGTCAACCAGGGGAATTGATTGACATTCAATGCCAGGCCCACGCGTGCTGAGACGATCGTTTAGTACTGCCATCTTAATCGTCTTAATCGTGAACCAAGGACTTACCACCTGCCGCCGAGAAGAGATGACGCGCAACGTGATATCGATCCTGCTTGACATCGTCCTGTTCGCTGGATATAGATATAATAGAGGGCGGGTTCTTGCTGGCGTCCGCCTTTGTGGGCTTTGACTTCTTCGAGGGCCTCGAGGTTCCGGCGTCGCGCGAGGCTTTCGTGGGCTTCGAGGGCCCAGCCTCGCGGGATTCGTTAATGAGGGAGGTAGAGAGTTTATTCCTGTTCGTACGCATCAATTACCAGATGAACATGAATTATGTTGGCGAGAGACTTACTGAACAAAGGCAATAAAATGACCCATGTGCTCGTTAAGATTTATGTGCAGCCTCTGAGCTAGAAACTGACACTAGGGGTTAGCACAGTTTGACCGCAATGAAATGATCTCACGTACGCCTTCCGCAAACTCGGACTCCTCAATGAAGGTGAGGCCCTTGTCTTGGTGCACATTCGAGCCGCAAGCAACCACACTCATCTCGAAGCCTTTCTCGTGGCCTTCATCCATCAATGCAAGTAGTTTACTCCGGAATTTATCCCACTCATTGCTGCGTTGATGGACTGTCTGCCCTTGCCGTTCCAACTCCACTAGCCCGGTCAGATGATCAAGGATGTCCTTGTAGGTGTCAGGGAAAAGCTGCTTGAACTTCTCGTAACAACGAGCCGCGACGGCGTTGCTCCACTTCTCCTCCCCTTCCATCACCTCGACTCCGGTCTGCTCCAAGAGTGCGTCGGGTCGGCCATGGTAGTAACGTAGAAAGGTCCGCCATCGGCCCTGACCTGCGCCTCTTCCCATGTTCCCCTTTTTCTTATCCCAGCGTGCCTGGATAAAGGCTTCAGAGACGCCCGCTAGAGCAGCAAGGTGTCGGCGGATTGAATCCAACAGCTTAATGCCACAATCAACACGGTCGAGCGCGACTGCGAGAGGACGGCCAGGCAGGGGAGTTGAAGAGAGTTGATGGATGTCGTAGTGGTCGTCGGCTACTTGATTGTGGCCTTCGTTGTCTTCGTCTATCTCGTCCGCCGTCCGATATGTCCTTGAGCCTCGCGCGGGCGTGGTGATCCCGTAGTCTGCAGGGACCACATTCTGCCCTCCACTCCGATCAATGAGGTATCGTGCCACACTTGGTAGCCCAGACCCGGGCTTCTCGTGGATGTCTGCAATTGGGATCCGGTAGATATCATGCTCCGGATCATCTTCTGCGGTATTCTCGATGTGAAGGCTAATTACTGGGCCATCAGGTCCGTCAGAGTAATGCAGTTCCCCATGGTCGAGAGGTTCCAAGGACAGTGGCTGCCGCCGTTGAGCGGGTGACGGTGACGGGAACGATGAGTCGCGGCGGCCGTGAGCAGGAGATGGAGACGGTGGCGGCGAGCCATCTTCCTCTTCATATTGGATTGGGGGGATTTTGATGCTGGTGTCTCGCTGGGCCGCTGAAATATACGTGGATCTGGTTGCTCGCGGCGTCAGGGTGATTGCTCGCCTGTAAGACAGAATATCGTCGGGATTCGGCTGGTCTCTTGGACCGCCTCCAGCGTGCTGTGATGGAGCTGGGGGCTCCTCGTTATCTGTTTCGCCGGCCGCATCTACATCACCAAGGTCTTGCTCCCAGTTGTCCTTTTCCGATGGGTCCTTGGGCTTGGCTCGGACGGCATCCATGTCCCACAAGCGACTCTGATCTGCGTAGGCTGTTAGTTCAGGTCAAAGCGAGAAGTGAGCCACATCAGTACTCACCTTCGAAGTCTGCGCTCACGTTGAGGGAGGCCACACTTTGGGACGGCATTGCATCGTCGTTCTGGTCCCAAAGTTTGCTCACATCTTCGAATAGGACGTTAGCCGAGGTGGAGGCACACGACGATAAGGACTTACCCTCGCCGTCTTGAGGTGGCTGCACCTCATCATCCCAGAGTCTACTCGGATCTTTAATGTATGTCAGTTAAGCTCAAATGGTACCGAGGGTTTGACTTACCTTCAGCATCAGGATTAAGGTTCTGATCGTCGTACTGGGACATCATCTCTTCGATGTCCTCCAATGGAATCTTTTGGTTCGGGGGAGTCTCAAATTCATCATCGTCGCCCGCTGGGGGGGAGGATCCAGGTGCTTCGTCTGCTTCGTCTCTCAACGAGTCCGAATCTTTGTGCCATCGACTATCATCGCCCGTGAGGGGGGAGGATGGAGGCGCCTCATCTCTCATGATCGAGTCTTCGTCGTGAATAGCGTAGTTAGGCTGGGAGCTGTTGGGATCAAATGTGGGAGGCATCATGGGCAAGCGAATAATCTGCGCTAAAGCAAGGTGGTGTCGTTCAAAAAGGTGAGGTCGGGTAAAGAGAGGGGACTCACACCTGGGAAACGCGTCGAAAAGAAGCCGTGGGTATGGTTGACGACACTGAGGCGATAGAAGTTAGTGCTTATCAAGGAGGACGTGTCAAGGGACTCACATAGTGCAAGGTTTGTCAGTGCTGGAGGAAACTAGGGCTCAGTCCCGGGCCATATCATGTCTACTGAAGTCGACAAACTCACCGACACCGAGTAAGTCAGCAAAAGGAACGATCGCGCGCTCTCTGTGGTCCAAAAAGGCGAGCAGACACGTTTTCTATGTGTTTTAGGCCTGTTTGGAGGTATACGGCGAACGGTTGGGGTCAATGTGAGGTGTTTTTGAAGTCCTGGAGGGATTTGTAGCGCCAAAATCCGATGGTGGGCTGTTTTCTTGATAGGCAGGCGATAAAGGATGGGGGAAGGAAGGAAGGAGGAAGGAGAGTCGTGCTCGCTCTTTGAGAGTGACCGCAGGACCCTCGAATGTAGCTTCCATTTTACCATGGGCCTCGCGACTCATACATCGAACGATCGTCCTCGTCATCTTGAGATAGGATGGGGTGTGAAAGCCAAGTTTGGACACCTCAAGGCGCTGAACGTCCTGTTTGAGAAGGCACGTGCTGATGGTTGATGACACGGGACTGTGACTTCAGCCAATGATATTGCATATATAACATGGCAAACGAAAGACATTTCCTCACCCCGTTTTTTGTTTGGAACTGTCTATTGGAACATGGCATGGAATAGCCACAATTTGCCCGAACACGAGCATGTGAAATTTGACAGAAATAATGGTCGTCCGAGAAGCCCGATTTCTACTGTACTGTAAATTGGACTGAACTAATCCATATTCTCTAGCACCGACATCGTTCTTGTCCAAAACGCCATGGGTCGAGCCTCGAAATCTCATACCAGTGAAGAAAAACGCTTGCAACGGAAGGCCACATCAAAGGCCTACTCAGCGGCTCACAGGTGAGTTCACATCGCCGCTGATTTGTGTCTATCTAAGCGCAGTTTCCATCCCACAGGTCTCAAATCTCTGAACGCAAGCGAAGGTCATACTTGAAATCACACAGCCGCAAGGGCACTCCGTATATTAACAAGGCAGCCGCCGTACAGTCTCTACCACCAACGCTCATTGCGCTAGCAGCTCAGCCCCTCCCTACATCCAAGCTATTCTTGGAGGCCTCTCAGAGTGCCGACAACCTAGACGAAAGCGAGATTGCGGGGTTCGACGGAGATCCACCGTATGTGATCGCCCAACCATCTCCTAACGATGCGGCGTATATAGAGAAGATGGTGGATGTCATGAGCGGGCGCAGGGCGAGGCACGAAAGAGACACGACCACAGAGACGGACTCCATGTCCAGCCAATGCATCGAAAGGGCATTGATCGATGAATTGAGGGACTGGACAGCGCTCGCCACCTTTCTGCAGTCGTACGAGGCTGATCCTTGCCATACCGCAATGGCTCGCAACAGGTTGTGGTGGCGCGCACGTACCGTCAACAATCTTTTCGCTGCTGCTCTGGAGGTTCATGGGGGGAGGTTCAAACAATGAATATAGCTATCTATTTTGTTACACCTATTATAGGTACACTGAGGCACGAGTGACGAGATAATGAATCGAGTGAACCACTACTGATCTATTCTGCGAGATCGAGGGACATAGATTGGTTGTGCCATAACGGCACGGTAGAGTTCGTGCCTAAGCAAGTGGACCTCAGGTTCAGCAATGCCAGGTGCATGGTGCCCTTGAAGCGCTGCCGCGATCGCTGCCAAAACCCATACACCACAGTCGTAGCCGTTGGTTTGTATTGGGCGAACCTATGACAATCGAGTCAGGCACGAAGCTCAGAACAGACATGACAAACTAATATAATACACATGTTGGTTTAGCGGTCCATCCTTCGGTAATGACTCGGCACGGCTCTTGATGTTGGTTGGCCATGAGCACCAACCGGGTGATTAGCTTCATGACGTCCTATTGACCGCAATAAGACACTGGCGTAATATCGAGAAACGTCCTACCTCTACGTCGCGAGTCCAAGATCCTCGGTGGCCGAAGCTATCAAACAAAAATAAGACATGTGCATGAGGTCGTGCGATACATAGAACCCAATGGCTTTCGGGACTCGGGCGATGGATAGGAATAATCCAAGTAGGTTTCTTCCAGTACTGTGTAGCGTTGACTTGACGCCAAAAGTATTCGTCTGGTGTATCCTCACGTACTCGAACAAGGTCGTGTGTGCTAAAGATAGCACATGATCTCGAGGCCTCGCAGGATGGCAGCTGGGGAGCTGAGAAGAAGGTCTGCAATAGGCTCGCACACACATTGATGCAGACATCGTCGAGCCACGCTATAGGATTCCGCAAGAGGGAAATGGAGTCGGGGTACATGGAAAATCGGCCAACGGCGCGAGGAGAATCCTTGGAAAGCGAGTTGAACAGCGCGGTGTTTAGGTATTGAACACTACAGAGAAGCGGCAGTGTGTTGCGATCAATAGACATGTCGTTCTGGAAGCGATGATGAGAATTGATATACATAGAAGACAAGATACTCACCGGCAGAACCCAACTAATAGTTGCTAGACGACCGCATGTGGGTTCGTTCCAACCTGTTCGAACACTCTGGTGATCATCCTTGATGCTTTTTGTTGGCGCGAGGGAAGTGTTAGAACCATAATTGGCACCGTGGATATCAGTTGCAACCTCGGTCGGTCTGCTTTTCGGTTCCAAGTCATTGTCTGACGCTTCTATGTCATCGAGTAGGTCAGAAAGGATCATCGCTTCTGGTTCAAGGAAGCGTGCCTCGTCGGCGAGTGGCTCATCGTCTTTGTCATAGCCGGCTTCTGACAAGAAGTCGATCGAAGTCGAACATGTTGCTCGATTCAAGGGACTTGAGGATAGACTGGTTGCCGGCTGGGGTAGTTTTGCTTTAGACTGCTCGAGCGTTTCCCGAAGGTGCTTGCGGGTAATGAGGGAACACGACCATCGAGCCTCGAGTCGTTCGATGGAGGTAAGATACTGTTCCAGACGCAACGAAAGATTATTGTCTGTTGAACTGGTGAGCGTATGGTCCATATGCGCGGAGCTGGGCTTACTACGCGGCACAGCTAATGCCATTTGTATTGCTGTTGCTTCAGCAGCAAACCAGAGGCACATGTTGTCCGCTTCGCGGCGCAGACGAGTAACTTCTTCCGTGCAGCGATCCACCTTCTGCATAGCTCGAATCCCGTTTCGAACGTCAACGTTCTCGAGCCAGCGCGGCACAGTAGACTCAGATGGGGTGATCCAGACGTCCTCCATGAGCTCTTGGGCATCACAGAGGGCGCTCAGCTGCGTTGGGAGAGGCTTCGGTAGAGGGACCAGCCATGCAGGGTCATGCAATTTCTCGAGGGTCCCACAGAGCGTGTTGAACTTGTTGATGGCTGTAAGTAACGCTGGCCTTCGCTTGGTGATGGCGTTCCTCGTACGCTGGTGTAGCTTTGTTCCTGGATTGGATCAGATTGAAAGGCAGGGCGAGAGGCGCAAAAGGCTTACCCATGGACTGTTGTCGCCCACCCACAGCTTGGTCGAGTTTGTCCCATTCGAAGAAACTCCCGATGGCACGTTTGCGTATATTGATCTTGAGGTCTCGCAACACAAGGAGTATCCGCACGAATTCGAGGCTGCACTGCTTGAGTTCTGGGAATCGATTCTGAACGTTGAGGGTGTCGTATATTTGGTCGGCCTGTGTCCGAAGCCTCTCGCCGGTGATCGAAAGCTCAGGGAGGAGTCTGGAGGCGAGTGGGGTCGTACCCTTGCTCAAGGCCTTCCTTGTGGCCTCAATAGTCGTGTCTAGTGAGTCCAGCTCCGATTGAAGGGTGAGAATACTATCAAGTTCTTGTTTCAAACGCATCGGAGCGTCTTTGAGGCAATGCGGTGAGAAGATTGATAATATTGAATGAAGGAGTGCTTACGGGCTTGAGCGGACAGTTGCGCTTTTCGTTGTAGGCCCCACTCATGGCTCAGATCCTCAGTGGAAAATCCAGTGTTCCGTATCACCGTTTTATTTGCTACCGATTCCTTCTGTGCAAAGGCATAGCGTCTGGTGAGCCAGTCTCCCAGGTCTTCCCGATGTGACGAGCCGATGCTATGAAGCTGGCGGTCAACAAGCCATATACGGCGAGATCGCTGTGCAAGCCACAAGGTAAGACCGTAAGTGTCAATCTGAGGTGTCACCTACTCCTGACGTTCGAGTGATCCCAATAAGTTTGCGGAGTCTCGACCACAAGCGTTCTACGCACTCGCCATCTGTGAGTCCGACGCCCACCCGAAGTCGTGGATTATAGACGAGCTGGCACGACCACTGATGAGCGTAGGCATGCATCGCACTCGTGGTAAACGCGAGTCGTGTTGTGATGTCAGGTGGAAGGATGTCGTACTATGAGTGGTGAGAAAACTTCTGAATATTGATTGTACCACAGGCTCACCAGCTCCAATGATCGATTCAAGACACAGCCCACATCGTACAGGACAAGGACAGTGGAGTTGGAGGGAATGTGCTGAAAGAGATGTTGGATGAGGGTGACAGCGTACTTCTGCTGCTCGCCGGGGGTATCAATGTTGGTGATGAAAAGCGGTGCACCGTGGCGACAAACCAGGGCACTGATCCCATGATCATCGAATTGTTCCTCATTGGACTTAGCCTTGTTATCATTGGCGGCGTCGTGGGACTGCTTGCATTGATCAATAGCCTCGTTGGGTACGATAGGATGTATTTCCTTTGGCTTCGACTTTCGAACCTTGGTAATGTGTACACCGACCTTATCGACTTGTTCCTTGGAGAGAAAGTACTCTGGTTTATGGAATCTGGCGCTGTCGCCAGCGGTCCGTCGGTGTCGATGATGGAAGTTCCCATCAACTGCCACATGGATGTCGCCACCCCTGTGGTTTGAGGAAGCGGCGTGTGAGTGTGCATCATCTGGAGGCGCATGGAACTCACTCTGTAAAGGGAACACCAAACTTATCTCCCCCAAAGCACGCAGGGCATCGAGTCTGCAGTATCCTCGCACATCGATCACTAGGACACAGGGGGGACTGGTTACTTCCAGAGTTGATCGCTGGTTCTTTTGAGGAGGCGTTTTGTGTCTCAAGCCTCGTGTTGATGGCCGGCTTTCGAGCTTCGCTAATCATGGCGTTGACTGCGGTTTGGACTCGCCTATCTACGAGTAAACGTAGTGTATCGTGCCACTGCATCGCGTACCCGAGGCTTCGACGGAAGGGTTCCTTAACTTCGTCCCCCTAAAGAGGAGAGTAAATGAATTGTTGATATGAAATTCGCGTTATGAGGCTCACCGTTTGTTGGCTCGTAAGTATATAACCCCGACGGAGGTAGTGCTTCTTTAGCGCATGAGACATCGCATGTACCGCATCGCATGATTCCTCAAAAAGAGCGTGAAAGAAATTAAGAAGATCAATGGAGACTGCCATTCGCGGCTGTGATGGGGACGTAGGAAATAGACCATGGGCGACCAGCCGCTGCGGGATTGTCAGACATTTACAGCCTTGGACCTCCATCGTGGTGAAGTCTATTGAGGCAAGACCCTATGAGTGCAAAAGGTCGGAGAAGAGAGTGGCCACAACACACGATCGTGAAATAAGCAGACAATCTTGAACGTCTTGAACTCGCATTGGCCTGGGATACTACTTACGCAATCACGGAGAATGTTTGAGGGTGGGGTCAATGGTTTACTGATGGACTGGCGCTCGTATTTGAGGAGCGGATCGACTAGAGTCGGCAATAAGCTTGCCCAGGCCGTGTATAGCTTGAGGACAGCAGCATCAGAGTTACCTCGCACTTTCGCTGATGGCGGAGGTAATGTGCAAGGTGCGGAAGGGTCTGAGTAAAATCTCTTATTGGTGCTCCCGAACATAGAATATAATCACGTACCTATGTCCATGGCCGCGAGATTATCCACGGGTACATCAGTGTCAGAGTGCGACACATCGATGTGCGGTTTGTGGGTGGTCGATGTCGCTAGGCCAGGCTCAAATTTTCCCAGCAGTTTGTTAAGTTCATCAGTAAGACGTTGTTTCTTGCTTTCGTGACCAAGGGGTCGAACAAAGGTAGCACGGCGGGGTGCCGCTTTTTTGGGGCTAGCGTAGTGCTCACCAAGGCCGGGTACAACTGTCTGGGACTTGCGCTGAGACTTTGGCATGATAGGCGGTGTCATATTAGCGAGGAAGCGAGTACTTTATGGCAAAGCACAGGAGGCCCAAAGGCCATCGTGGCTCGACGCGCGGGTGAAAGAACAGAGGTTCGCAGACTTCGCGGCTCCGCGTGCAGGCAGACGAGGTTGTCGTACCCGAAGCATAGTTCCGAGTTAGAAACACGACTCAAAGAGGCAGGAGAAATACCGAACTGGGTATACAATGTCCCATCACATCATTTAGAACCACCGAAGCTGTGACGTATATATTACGTGTAAGGCCTCAGCCGCAGAAAGAGGTCTCCAGAATGGGTTGCAACTACGAAATAATCTGGTCCTGGAGACCCCCACATGTACTGCCCTAGGTGGGCTGGAGGCATCTACGGCCTCCATCGCGGACAACGGTGCGTCGAGGAGATTGTTCAATCGTAGGAGGATTGGGTGGAGGAAAAGGACTTACTAAATGATTGAAGGACATCCGCGCCCATGTCTCACCATTTAATACACTGAGACATAGAACACAAAGACTCAGGGTTCGGGGTTGAAGTTCTTGTGCAAGTCAAGAAAAGATAAGAGCACTAGGCGTCAGACAGGCCTTGAGAGGGGGGGCACAGTGCTGCAAAGCCGTCCGTTCCTCAAGTTAAAAAACTTGGCCTCGTAAATGCCGAAGAATAAAAAAGTCTCCAAGGTAAGGATTCACGATTTCGGCCATATAACCTTTTAATCTAAGTAGTACCTCAGCAAGATAACAGGATAATCGATTACTGGACTTACCACATAACGCTCTCCCCTCACCATTACCATGATCCCTGAGCGGCTCCAACAATTGGATATCCTCAAGTTTTCGACATTGGCACTACGCGTAGTATTCGCTTTTTTGCCTTAGCGCTCATCCCACATTCTGTTTGCGACACCGTCGGAGCCCAAAGTGGACTCCTACGTCCTTACTACGCCCATCGCTAGCCTTATTCCACCAGTTTGTCCGTTTCTCTGCAACTATGGGTGAGAGGCACGGTGTGTGTGGTATAGTACAGTCAGTAACCTTCAGCATCGTGAAGATTGCACTCACCAAGTCGACACCCGACCCCCTTGCACACTCCCCCCACAGATATATATCTGTTCATTGGAACGTCCACCACGTTGCGTTTATCAACGGAGTTGACTATCTCGGAGGCGGGTCCTCTCGCTACCCATCTGTCAGGACCGTTGTTCTTAGGTATCAATTTCTATGCCGATGCGCCCCTCTAGGCTCTCAAGTTACTCGATATGTCCCAAACGGCCTTGAGACAGAATGAGCACTGGCGTTGGTTTCTAAGCGCTTGGCCTTCAAGGTTGAATGCCCCCTCATTGAGCGGCGAAGGAAATCGAAGATATCAGCGGAGCATTGTTACTTTTCGGCTCTGAACTTGTGTTGCAAAATCGCTCGTCGACGACGATACCACTGGAATTTGGCCGACGCGCTGTGCGGACTGAATGAAATTCTAGCTCGCAAGCGCCCAACCACACGTCACGCTTTTCGTTAGCCCGGCAATGCCGAAACCGGTCCGACGAACACCCTGTCAACTCGGAAGAACTTAACATGTCTCTTACAACATTGAGGCCGCAAGCCAGTTGTGGATTTCGGGCTTCAATCATTCATCACAGATGGTGCACCAGCGCCATACGCAGTCAATTGGGGGGGGAGGGGGGGAAGTGAATGCGAAGGACTCGGGAGTCGGCACCGGGCGTACCGTGCTGGTTGATGCCTCTGGCTGCGATGGGACGATGTCCGTATGTCCGTGTCCGTGCGTGCACGCATGTCTGCTACTGATATGACATGCCAGCCGTCCATATGGAAATTGCTCCACTCCATCACACTCCGGGGCGGTTTCTGTGCCAAGTGTTGCCTTTCGGATATGATGCAAGTTGGATACAACGCGAGAACGGGTATGTTCACGCTACTGGAGATGCTATATGGTGGAACGGTAGACTGACGCGTTTGTGGAAGGACCCTATGTGCACGCGAGTTGTTTGGACAATCGATCAGCGAGATCATGAGTTGCCTTACTGGTGCCTGTCGGCTGGCGAGGCGTTTACGACTCTTGTCATGATGGGCGAAATCGTTCAAACCGATTCGTTATGTTTGAAACATGACAGTGCATTTCGATCATGATCAACCTCTTGAACGATCGAACATCGACACATCAGAATGGGTATATCTCCCGAACTTCGAAGTAGCTGGCGCCTCGTCTATGATATAGATCTCTCGAAAGCCATGAGGGACGTCCAACAAGGCAGAAGTAGAACCCGCATGGCTACCACAATCCCCTTGCGATTTGCTCTATGTCGTACGACCTACCGTGTGTCATGTGGAACACACTCCTCGCGACTTTGATCTCCTTTGCGCGTATGGACCTTGTACCAGGGGTTGCGAGATAGCACGCGTCTCAATTGCTTACAGTCGCTCTGAAGCAGCTAGAACAGGAGAACCTGAGTTTGTGTATTCTCAACTATCCTCGTGCCCAACTTATGATAAGAAGGTCTCCCCGTATATAATCTGCCGTCTTTTGACGTATAGTATTCCAGCAAGGAACCTCCTCCTCCTCTTTCCCTGCGAAGATCCCACTTGCGTCGAGCATCATGGTTGCCTTCAACAAATTCTTCACGACCGTCTTTCTCGCCATTGCCTACGCTTCGGTCTCGCAAGCCGTCCCTTACAGCCAAGACGTGAAGCATTCCACTCACCGCGTCCGGGAGATCGGCCGTGGGCTGAAAGTCGAAGTGTACCACCCGCAGACGTCATACACCGTAAGTTTCCCAATTCCCTAAACTTTGTCTACGCGATATTGACGGTTGCTTCCCGATGAACAGACGTTTGGAGACGGACTTGCTGGCCCGGCACTGAGAGGAGGCGACCTCAAGTCGAAGACCATCGCGGTGGTTCGCCAGCGTCTCGGCGTAGATGAACGTTCTATCAATTTCAAGTCGGGTTTCTCGCAATCATCAGAGTCATACGGATACGTCAAGCAGCAACATGTGTGTGCATCGTCTTGTTTCCTTCCGGAATGGCCTAATTCTTGGTGTTCAGAATGGTATTCCTTTTGCCAATGCTGTCGCGAACGTTGCCTTCAAGGACGACAAGATCGTCGCGTTCGGTTCATCATTTGTCAAGACCAGTAAGTGATCTCTGTTGCACCTTCCACTCGGGCTAATACGCCCTGCTCGGGTTATAGAGAAGATCGCCTCTTCTACGCCAGCAGTCTCCCTTGACAAAGCTATCTCCATAGCCGAGAATGCACTCGACGGCAAACGGAACGAGCACCCCGCTGCTCTCGAATACTACGCCAAGCCCGACGGCTCGGTCGTCCTCACCCACGTACTCCAAGTGCAGAACGAAGCCGCGGATACGTGGTATGAAGCCTTCGTCGATGCCCACTCCGGGGAGGTCGTGTCCGTCACCGATTTCGTTGCCGATGCGTCAGTGAGTGTTCAGCGAGATTTTGGAGGGTGTGAATGGTGTGCTGATTGTTTACGCAGTATCACGTCCTTCCTATCAATAAGATGGTTATTCCCGAAGGTTTGGAAACAATCGTCGACCCGCAGATCACATCTGCCTCGCCAAATGGATGGCACAACGATGGTTCCTCAGAATCCGATAGCACAACGTACGTATCCTCAGTGCTTGCATTCGTGCTTGTGATCCGCAACTGAACGTGCATACATAGTGGTAATAACGTCGTTGCGTACAAAGGCTCGCAATCTTCCCTCACCAAGGAATCGGAAGCCGGTCACATTTACAGCTACATCGTCGACCCCGAAACAGAGCCGTCCACTGATAACAACCTCGACGCCGCTCGCACCAATGCTTTCTATGTCGCGAACATGATCCACGATATCTCCTACTTGTACGGCTTCACCGAGGCCTCCTACAACTTCCAGAACACCAACTTCGACAAGGGTGGCAAGGAGGAAGACAAAGTCCTCCTGTCCGTCCAAGATGCTTCGGGCACGAATAACGCAAACTTTGCTACCCCACCTGAGTATGTATTTGTGTTATTGACAAAGAGGTGATACTGATTGTCCGACCTTGTGGTTCAGCGGACAATCCGGGCGGTGCAGGATGTACTTGTGGACTTTGACAAAGGTTAGTTTCATATCTTCGCGTTTCTTTGGGAAGCGTTTTCACCTGATGTCGGTTTCATAGCCTCGCCGAGACGGATCCTTCGAGAACGATATCATCGCTCACGAACTCACGCATGGTCTTACTAACCGCATGACCGGTGGTGGCACTGGCAGATGTCTGCAGACAACTGAGGCCGGTGGCATGGGCGAAGGTTGGAGCGACGCCTTCGCTGAGTGCGTTGATTTATCGTTTCGCTTTGTCGTGGCGAAACTCTGACAACGCGATTTTAGTTGGCTCTGGCAGAAGAGCGATACGATCCAGGACTATAAACTTGGGTGGTACGTCTACAAACCCGAGGGGATCCGTACGCATCCGTACTCCACCGACGCGTATGTCCCATCTCGCACAAATTGGTATCTTGGGTATGCTTATATGGGGGTTACTCCTTTTCGTAGAACTGTGAATCCGTTGAAGTATTCTAACGTCAAAGGCAACTACGCTGTACATAACATTGGCGAAGTCTGGGCGAACATGCTACATAACGTCCACGGCGCTCTCCTTGATGCCCATGGATTCTCTGACACGGCATTCACCAACCCGGACGGCGACGCAGGGAATGTCGTCTTCATGAGGCTCTTCATCGATGCTCTTGCTATCCAACCGTGCAACCCAACATGTACGTCACTGATCTTTCTCTATTACGAGACTAGTCTCGCTAAGCATGGTTATAGTCGTCAACGCCCGCGATGCTTGGATTCAAGCAGACGCTAATCGATACGAGGGCACTCACAAGTGCCTCATTTGGAAGGTTTTCGCATCCAAGGGTCTTGGAACCAAGGCTGAGAAGTTTGTTGACAATTTCGCAGTACCGGACGAGTGTAAAGATACAACGGAGGAACCGGAGGTGCCCGATGTACCGGATGTACCGGACGTACCTGAAGAAGAGGAAGAAGAGACCATCAGCCCAGGTGAGGGATGGCTGTAGTTGGCGCGGGGAATAAGGGTTTTCTTTCCTGTATCGTGTTCAACTATATCGATGGATGGCGGGACTCCTCTCGACTGTATTTCTAGACAATATCATATTTTCTGCGATCATATTCATTTTAAACCTGATGTACTCAAGCTTCAAGATGCAAGCCACCCGAGGATATGTTGTATTGTAATTTGTAAAGAGAAGTGCACTGGCCGGACTACCTACAAATGGAGCTACACAGAAAAATGTCCAGATTCATGTTGCCGTTCAATAGGCTCGACAGAAGAAACAAACTACACAGGACTGTCCACTGCTTCCCAAATGTTTGTGGCTTAGGGTATACAAGGTTGTAAGAGGGGGGAACTTGGAAATCATTGTCAATCCGACATATCCTCATCCTCGCTAGAGGACCCTCCTTCGTCCTTCTCATCTTCGCCTTCTTCATTATTTCCCTCGTCCTCACTGTCTTCTTCGCTCTCAGCTTCGCCCTCTTCGTATTGCTCTTCCTCGTGCTCGTCCTTCGATTTCTGCAAGGATGGGGTCATCCCATAGGTATCGGTGCCGTCGACTAAGAAAGACATGAAAACAATGAAGACGTATCATAAAAGATCGCTCACAATAATCGGCTGTACAAGGTTGCGGTGACGTGGCATCCTGTCTTCCACCATAACGGGCACTGCGGTCCCTACCAAATCTGGCGTCAAGTCCCGTCCCAGACCCTACGTCAGTGCCAGCGCCCTTTCCCGTTCTCATTGCGCCTACTTTGAAAGGGCTGTCTGTTGACACCTTTGCGTTCACTCGGGGCCGGAAAGTCTTCGTAGTTCCGAAGTTTGTTCCACTGTTATACTGCGCCCCTCCGACATTATTGAACACTCCATTGCCGGAATTAGTCATAACAGTGGAGCCACGAGGAGGTTGATTGGGTGTGCATTCTTCGGAAAACTGGGAAGATAGGCTAGAGCTCGTAGAGGATGACATAGGACGCAAAGTGTGCTCCGGCTTCAATTTATGCGTTGCTTCTGTTTTTCGTTTGACGCGCTTTCGAACGGGTACCAACAGCGATTGAGAGCGAATCTGATGTTGGACGACTTGATTGAGTATGGACACACCGTCATCAAGTTTCGATTCGACAGAGATCATTGAGCACGTCTTCAGTCCGCGATTATACAGAGTAAGCCGCACGACGACGTTCAACGGGAGGTATGAAAACGAAGTGAACGTACCATGAAGTCTTCTTGTGCCTTAGCTAGCTTTCTCTGAAAGGCTGATACGGTTGCTGCGTCCTTGTTCGAGCGAAAAACACGGTCGAAGAGGCTTCGGCCCAAGTGCTCGGTGATAAGGCTATGTATATTCCAAATTATCCTGCACGATAAAGGCGCGATATCAGTAACGGTATCGACCGTGGACGGGGGAGTAGGCCTCAGGCAGTCTGAACTTACTCGGTGAATTCGTTGATCCTAGTCCTCTGCGACTCCGAGACTTCTCTTCCAGCCTTCTTTGCATTTGTAACCTCTCTATTCATCATGTTGAGTGTTGTGATTGCTTCTGTCGCAAGTTCTGCGAATGCCTTCTTGTTCGAATAAACGTTACAGACCAGATCATGTATCAGAACGATGGCTCTAGACGCATTGAAAAATGGGCAGTGGATGTCCACGGCTTTCAATGTTTCGAAGACGGTAAACGCTGCTACATCAAGGAATGTGGTGCGTGCAACAGGCCTAGGTTCTTTAAATGGATTAGAGAACTTCCAAGAGAAACAGAAGAAATCCATCGTATAGGTGAGATAGTACGAATCCGGCGAATGTGAGATGGATTGTGGTTGTCGCAAGGTGCCTAGGGATGGGCGGTATGAGGGATGCTGGCGCGGGAGCTAATCAGGGAATTGGCGAATTCGTGGAAGGGATGGAGTGATGAATTACTCGAAAATGCGCAGATGCGGGACTCTGTTCCTCGAAATCTTCCTCCTTTATATTCGGGCTTTGGGCGCCCGCTATTCAGAGCAACTTCATCAAGCACCTCTGAATGTCTCCCTAGCATCGTTCGACGTCCATTTCCAGATTCGTTTTTCCCATTCGGCAACAGAGAACCTAGAAGGAAGCTACCCCGTATACTTACTTCCTCAGTTAATCCATTATTGTCGTCGACCACCTTGTTCACTGCACGTTTTCCTTTTGCGTGAATCATGAACCATCTCCGCGTCTTCCCATTTAGCCACGCTTTCGTTGGCGCCGTCTAAGCACCCATCCAACTTCGCATCGTGGCATCGTCGTATTGTCTTTTCATAATCCGCCGGGAAGCTTCGACGGTACGAAAGGAGAACAGAAGGAAAACATGTAGTGAATTTCGACGGCCGTGACACAAACATGGTTACGACTTACAAGCAGTAACTTTGAGATGTTGCTGACAATCGCGTGGTTCCTTGTTTTTGTAACATCTAACGCTCTTCGATGCGGCCCTTGTTCTTCTTGGGGGGGATTGGGGGAGTGAGTGAACGACGTGCCTACGAATTAACGTCACTGCGGTGTTCAAGATTAGATGATAGGAACTCACTATTTTCTCTCAAAACAGAATGGCGGAGATTGTTGGCGGGATTCTAGATTGCGAATCCATACATATAAATCTTGAAAGAATGCCCAGCAGATGTACCTCATTTGTGTCGTCTGAGTGCTGGAGTTGACTTCGAAGCTGCAGCGATGGGAGTGATCACTTTCGTGTCTTTGTCTCACCACGGGCGGCCCCGCTCAGGCTCCAAACGGAGAGGGATATCACCACTTAATACTCCGATAAGAGCGAGGCGAAAGGAGAAAATTTCAACTGTTGGCCTCGAGGCTCCTTGGAGTCCCAGACACGAAGAACAAGGAGAGACAAAGCAACAGTGGTTGATCACCGGACATAGGTGTTGGGTACAGACTAGGGGTCCGATACTCGGGCACGGTGCAGAATCCTCGCACAGGTTACGCCCTCATGGACCTACAAAGTGTCAGCCGCCACCCCTTCCGCTGTTTGCGCTTTAATCGAGTTTCCATATTAATTGACGAGAGAGAGACAGAAACAAAAGCAGAAGGGACGGCTGTGAAAACCAGAATAGAATACAAGAGTGAACTTACTTGCCGGTATCCAAACCTTGCAGCTTCTCCTCCCCCGTGGTCCCAGGAGCTGAGCCTTAATAATATCGTTGACGCTGGGATAGCGCCAGTGTAGGCGCGAAGTAGTATTCGCCGTGTGTGAACGCGAGGACCGGGAATGGTGTGTTCCCACCAAAAGACGAAGTAAGAAGGAACAAATGAACGCAATCCGAACGCCACGTGACGAACGGAACGGAGACGGAACGCGAACAAGCAGCGCCGCGTGCGACTGCTGGACTCGACTGACTCTCGCAACGCAACTGAGGGGGAGACTAACTTCTTCTTGGTAGTGCTAGGTACTATATATACTTCTAGTAGATGTAACTAAGCATGCGGAATATGCATGTATGAGTAAGTAAGATAGTACCTAACAAACAATGTGGCCGCAGGTGATGACGGACCGAAACAGGAAGTAAATGAAACGATAGAATACGTACAATATACCGTGTATCAAGGATTGAACACAGTTCAATCCCTACATCTCCGGGGGACCTTTAAAAGTTGACCCTCCGTGGTCAACATCCAATCAGACTGCACTAAAATCCTGTACGTGATGCTCGCGACGACGATGCTTGCGCGGAACCGAGCGTGGTGATGAGCTTATCGAGTTCGCCTGCTTTGTCTACCCGTTGGTGTGTCCGTTGTGATCACTTGGTGATGCGGCGCGAGATGGTGGCGATGGATGTCGTCGATGGTGCGCAATGGTGAGTGATTAAGGGGTGGGACGGGTGGGAGACGGTGGGAGAACGACGTTGGACGTGTACTGTGGCGGCGTCTACATTTTTCGACGGCTGTGGTACGTGGTGATGTCCTGGTAGTTGGTCGTACGGCGGTAAGGGGCTCGATAGGGGGGTTCGCGGGTGGTTCTGATAATGGTGGTAGGTGGCGAGGCGACGGTGACGAAGACTGTGGTGTCGACATATGAGGAGGGGAACGGGGGTGTTCGATGTCGATGCTTGAGCCAGAGTGGCTTGCTTCGAACACATGGTGCTCTGTATCCTCGAAGTCACGCTTGACCATATTTTCGAATGAACCGGCATTGTCGGCGTGCTCGCGTACAGGTCTTGATGCGTCGTTGAGGGAGATGTGGCGCGCGGAGGTAGTGGGGGAAATGCGGGGATAGCAACTGTAACGTACGAAAGAAACGGAACGAAAATTAAAAGAAGCTTGATCTACTACGGACGAAACGGAACGGAACACAAACTATATCTAATGTACGTAGGATATGATGTTTTTGTTGTTTAATTTCGTGGGTGGTGAGCTGGGGGTGATGCGAACGAAAACGGAATCGATGGGGAGAGAAGAACTAAGTACTACGAAACGAGACGAAGGGAATGGGAATATGAACGGTGCGGTGCGGTTTGGGGAATGGTGGATTGCGTGATGGGGAGGGTGGAATGAAGGGACTGTGCGTATGTACTAGGTAATTTACTGACGTCGATGTTGTTTGTCGTTAAGCTTCAGCCGCTGAGGTCGAGTTCTTTTATCTATCTTGCGTACGTAGGTTCGTTGGATCGTGGGTCGATAGCGCGTACGTATTTGTAGATCGTCGTTTCGAGATGGCGGGGGTGGTGATAACGATGGGGAAGGGGAAGCGAATGTGGGGGAGTGGAAGGTGGCGGTGTAGAGGGAGTGTCGTAAAGCGAGTTTCCATTAACCCTGGTGTGATCCTAGTTGCGTCGGTGGCAGCGAGTCGTTAGCTCTTGCATCCGTCGTGTTCATGCGCTAGCTGAGCTCGTTCGGGCGGACGCCGCTTGCGTAGTGTTTGCCGTCGTCTTATGTATTGTATAGCGCATATTTGACGATCTTGAACTAGCCGTAGACTTGAGTATTGACTTCGTCGCCGTTGATATCCGTTGGCGATCCTCGTGTTGAGTTCTTGAAGCGGGGTACCTATTCCTTCTCTGTGGCGTCGTTGATAGACTTCGTGTCGAATTTCTAGTGCTTCATTTCGCCGTGCTACTGCTGTGGTGGTGTGAGGCGCAGGGATGGTTCGTGGAAGTGATAGCGTGCCGTCGAGTTTGTGGGGTGCCGGTATAGCCGTTTCATCGTCGTTACTCTTGTCTTCGCTGTCTGGAGGTTCAGGCGCTGGCGGTGGCAAGTTGTCGGTGTCGAGTTCGTAACATGATTCCGTAACTGCTTCATAGTCGCTGTTGTTCTCGTCGAAAGGTACTGGCCGTGGTAGTCGTTCATCCTGAGTTGCGCATATGTTGACTATGGGGATCGCTTCGAGCTGTTCGCGTGGTTCTGGGATAGCCGATAGCCGAGTTGTAGTCGCTGGCTGCGTCGTTCCTAGATACTGGCTGTTGACTGCTGGGCGCGAGCCTAGACTGCATGTCTGCTTCGCTATCGCCGTGTCTGCTGTCGTCGAGGCTGATTCCGTTGGGCGCGTATTCATCGGACTCTGGGCTGCTGAGGTTGCTGCTGGGACTGGCGAGTTCGTGATGCTGACGTCGTGCTGGGTTTCTTCCGCTGGTGCTGGTGCCGTGATCATTCTGTTATCCTGAGTCGAGAGCGTCGATCTGCCGTTGTACGTATGTAGGACCGCATGATATATGGTGTCGAGGTCGTACACTTCATGCCGTGGCTTCTCGGGTGCTAAGATACGGAGGATAGGGTCGATGGTGGCCTGCATGTCATCGGGGAACGCGCTGAGGAACTGCTGGATCGCTTCGCATTCGCTAAGCGTGCTAGTTTCCTGTAACGTTTCGCATATGTCAGTAAACCGTCGTCGATACTTTCCTAGTTGAGCCGCTGTCGTGATCTGATTCCGGTACTGAGCAATGAGTTCTTCGAGCTCAGATAGACTGGTGAACTCGCTGGTGCGCGATCCTGGGTACTCGTCGTATATCGCATTCTTGAATGCTTTCCAATCATTCGGATGAATCTTCGCAATTCGGGACCATGTTCTATAATCATCGTTGTCATCGAGATACCTGCGTGAATATATTACCTTTGTTGAGCCGTCGAGATTAGCTGTAAACGCGTAGCGCTCGAACTCGTCGAAAAACCGTTCTAATGATCCGGGGTCGCCGCTGAATGACGGGGCATGGCTCTGGCCTGGGTCTGGCATATAGAAGCTGGACATGCTGAGATCATGAGGCGCGTAGGCGCGAGAACGTAAACACTAGTCGTGACGCTGGATGGAAATGTGATCGATCGACGTGGGGGTAATTCCGGGGATAATGAAACTGATCGAGGATGGGGCAAGGATTTCTCTTCGCGTGGTACTGATATCCGAGAGAATGGTGGTGCAACGCTTGTACGTGTTCGTGACGGAGTCGTGGATAATCTTGCGGCGGGCTGGAACCGTGGGCGCGTGTCGCAGAGTCGTGCGCAGTTGATGACCTAAAAAGTTACCTAAAAAGAACGAAAGCTTCAGCTTTTGGGTCCCTCGCGGTGGGCTCCAAAATTGTAGGCGCGAAGTAGTATTCGCCGTGTGTGAACGCGAGGACCGGGAATGGTGTGTTCCCACCAAAAGACGAAGTAAGAAGGAACAAATGAACGCAATCCGAACGCCACGTGACGAACGGAACGGAGACGGAACGCGAACAAGCAGCGCCGCGTGCGACTGCTGGACTCGACTGACTCTCGCAACGCAACTGAGGGGGAGACTAACTTCTTCTTGGTAGTGCTAGGTACTATATATACTTCTAGTAGATGTAACTAAGCATGCGGAATATGCATGTATGAGTAAGTAAGATAGTACCTAACAAACAATGTGGCCGCAGGTGATGACGGACCGAAACAGGAAGTAAATGAAACGATAGAATACGTACAATATACCGTGTATCAAGGATTGAACACAGTTCAATCCCTACACCAGTGTCATGGATGTTACCGTCACGGTTGATTGTGAGTCCTTAGGAATACGCAGGAGGATGAAGCTATGCTGACCCGAGTCGGGGAAGATTGGAAGATGCGTGGGCCTATCGCCCACCAGAGTAACCATTGAGGAACCGTTCAACGGCAAATACTCCGTCATGTACGGTGGAATTACCGAGAATGATCGGTGTCTGTACAATCTGTACAATCAATTGTCTCTGAAAACGAATCTCTGTCGTTCACGTCCGTTATCAATAGCCAAGCACATTCACAAAACCTACATTTCCACCAGCCCGCAAGGCATAGTGACATCACTAAACCATGGGCCGTCCCACTGGCAAGCACGACAAGATAATCATGGACGCCGACTCGACAAGCGGCATTTATTTCATCTTGCCGCTCTACCGTTCCTCTCCGTTGTATGAGCAGCGCGTGAACCTGTCGGGCACTTGAACTCATCCTACAGCCATTCTGCGCTCTCCAGCCTCGCCCTGCTATGGATCGCTTGCTATACCTTTCGTCCTCTGTCCGACGTCGACTGGCGCAAAAGTGACCTTCTCACAGTCTCGATGTTGAATTCTTCTGTGACCATGTCCTCAATAGACTTAGGCGGAGATTCGCGTGTGATCTAGGGTTCCTTGAGCTCAACCTCATCTACCACTCCAGCCAGACAAGTATAGGATCAGTAGAGCTCCTGAAGAGGTCAATTCACCACTTCCAGCAGCTAGCAACGAGCATCATCGAGGGACAAGAAACTCACCGGTGGCATATCACGGACTATACAACATGGGTGTTCCTTAATTCCTTGAGGATTTGTCTAATGTCAACTCAAGTCGATATCAAAGTTGAATAGCGTCAGGCCTGCAGGTAACGGTTCTTCGAGTTGATAGAGAATACTGGTTCAAGTCAAGGAGTCTTACCGTGGGAGCAGTGTGAGGCGGGGGATTCAGACTCCGTCCCTGTCAGCTAGACTTCCAGACCGTCTCAACCCATCGATGCATCAAGATTCCACTTCAAAAATTCGAGACAGCGATATGCCCACAGCGACCAGCCAGGTCACCGCTACGTCCGAGCTCCTTCGTCTCGTCTGCGGGTTCTGTGGCCCTATACAAAACCGTCACAACGCACTTGTTTCGAAGAGGTGGTCGAACGAGGCTTTAAGTGTTCTTTGGTATGAGCTCGACTCACTTGCGCCTCTTCTGGCTCTTCTAGCCCCTTTGAAACTCGTAAATAAAAATCTCTACGTGCGTAGGAACAATATCTAACAAGCTTTGAGCCTGACACCGAATCTGACTAGAAATTTGACCGACATATTCGACCTGGGGATTGGGTTATATTTCACAAATACTCGTGGCGTGTGCACACTATTGTCGCTGATGAAAGGTCCGCCGACTTCCCCCCCTCCGTTTTCATCGACATTGCAATGAGCCGTCCACCCAGCGACCTCCTCCCGAACCTGTCTCGTTTGACCTACATTGACGACCTATCATCCTTCCAATTCATTCCACTTTTTATTTCCCCCTCGCTCGTGTATCTGAACTTGAGCCTAATGAACGACGATACGTGTGAGGCGATTTGCAAGGAGACCTTGTCGTATCTGCCCGAGAAGGCTGCAAACTTGGAACACATTGTTCTCTATGCATCCTTTGCGGTCGATACGGAAACTGTAGATTCCATACAGTTGGATCTTCTTTTCTCCTCCCTCTCAAATTTGAAAACAGTAGAGATTGCTCCCTGCTTCTTCGTTCCTTCCTCTATCCACGGGCTTAGCCAACTGCAGAGCTTACAGTCTTTGACAATACCTTTCGATGGCAACGATCCTCCGAAGCCCCTCAACATAATAACGACGTCAAACACTTTCTCCGAGTCCTCGTCTTTAACGAAATTTTTGGCCGAATGGAACTCTTTCCAGGACGTCATATCATTTCTTAACGCAAACAATGCTTCTGCCCTTCGCTCACTCTCGGTCTCCTCTCATGAGGCGGAAGACTCGGATATGTTTGTGCGCCTCTTGGGGGTGGCTCTTTCGAATTGCCCGTACCTGGAGGACATTGCTCTAAGCGCCCTGAGGTGCAATACGGTTATCTCAGAACCGATCGTGCAAGAAGGCTTTTTCCATGTGCTACACGGCGGTGCCAATCTTACATCCCTGGTGCTATGCGACACCCCACCTTTATCGCTCAATGTTGAGACCGTCAGCGACCTTCTGAAGGCCCTGCCGTCATTGCAGAAACTACGTCTCCTCGAGTATCCGACCGCCCCACCAACTTTTCCTCTTTCTGGTCTATCCCAGGTGGCCCCTCTGTGTCCACAGATGGAGGAACTCGCGTTGTATATGGAGTCATCATGGGTCCCGGAAGTGTCAGTGCCATGTCGGAATGCCTCAGAGTGTTTTAAACGCTTGAGGTGTCTCAACGTAGGACCATCTTCTCTGAATTCCTCAGTGCTCGAGGTCACATCCTTCCTGAGTAGCATCCTTCCGACAGGGTGCTGCCTGTCCCGCTGTTACGACTATCATCTTCCAATTGACGAACGACTAGCCAAGTATGACACTTGGGAGTCAGTCGCAAAATCCTTTCCCATGGTGGCCCAGATAAAGAAGGTAGAAAGTAGTTGGCTGCAGCGGACACCACGGCTTGAGCCAGGTCTGGGTTCGTAGGACAATGGTTGGAAGAACTAGCTATGTACTTGACAAATTGACGGTGACAACTCATACGACCAACCGTAACGAGCGGATTCACCTGGTCAAGTTACTAGCACCCCGTCATGCGTAAAACAAACCATTTGAATGAAGCTTAACTTAGGGTGCTCAAAGACTTTTCAAGTCCGGCTCATACCTGGTGTAGTAGCAGTTATGCACATGTATCCCCTCGATCCGAGAAAGCCAGCGTGTTTTCCATCCACACACCCGTTGCGTAGACGGCGACCATCGGACACTGGCAGTCTCTGTCGTCGAAATAGCCCTCTTCAAGTATTAGTCTACTGAGAGCAGATTTGAAAACACTACCGCGGCACGAGTGAACATCTTACGATACATGAATGAAAGTAGCCCATGTCTGGCGAGTTGCAGATGTGGTCAACTTGTGGCAAACTTGAACGCGAACGACTCGCGATTCCACAACTTTCAAAGTCCGACTCACTTTGTCGCATTATACCATGTCCAGTAAATCATTGCCAACGTCCGTATTCGAATCGCTACTTCCAAAGCTCGCTGTCGTCCTAGAGCTTACACAAAATCTGGAGGGTTCCATGACGCCGCAAGCGAGGAATGCCCTGCTTCAGGCGGTAGGTCATTTCCTCGAATTCTTCGATCATCGAGACTCTGATGTGCGTTGTAGACAAACGATTTCAAAAACACCCTGAACCACGCGAAGGAATTAGCGAAGTCGCTGCCTGGCGGAGAGCTCATGACTAAGGATCAGGACGAGGTAATCCAAATGCTGGAGCAAATACGAGATCAGAAAAGGTGAGCTATCCCCTGCCAGAGTCTTCGAGACGCTTGTACTCACTGCGGTCGTACTTCAAGACGACAGTTGCTCGAGTTCTCGACCACGGTCCTGGAGACGTCTCATGTATCAAACGCCGAAACGCAAATGGAACTAGATTCCGTGGCCTCAACCCCTTCTCAGAACTAGCCGTCCTTCGTCTGGATGGCATCTAAAATATGGTCAAGCCCTCTCTGAGAGATGTGTTTTAGTCCCTCGTGAGTAAACCTTGCTCTGGCATAAACATTCACTCTGGACGCTACTTTAACGCGAACGAAGGCACGATCACCGCAGCGGGTGATTCTGGTCATTCCTCCTCCCTCCAAGATTCCATGCAGCCTCACTGTGTCTCCACAAAATGTCAGCAACGACAAGGGGACCGCCTCCAGTGCCTATGGTACGCCACCCAATCGAGACATACCCGCCTCGTCATATGGACTCTTGAGTGCTGGACGTTCTTGGGGTCTGTGGGGAACCCTTGTGTCGATGGACTATACTGTGGTTGATGGAACCCTTTCTTGTCGACCTCCCGTCTTCCGTACTAGCTGGATCGCTCCCAAAAATCTACCCCTCGTCCACGTTCACGACGATACATCGGATTATTCAGTACCTATCCTTGTACATTCGATGGCCTGAGCTCCGTAGCGAGCACTGTTGGTTACTATATCCTTCACTCGTTTCCATTATATATGTGAGAATATACAATTCATCACGAAGAGACATCGTATTTGTATATGTAGTGTTGTAACCGTTATTTCCCTTGGGTCTTACAAGATCCCATACCACATTCCCCCGTCCACCGTATCGCGTGTTCAATTCTCCACCCGTTTTTCTCAAAGTTCGAGTCGTTGCGGCCACTTGCAGTTATATTCCCATCACTCCCGAATTCGACACTGCTCTACCAAATCGCCATGTCGACGGCGGCTGCGACAATGCCCACGGTGCACCCCCATGCGCCGGAAGACGAGGAGCTACAGAAAATTATACGATGAAGTGTGGGTGTGGGAGGGGTTCAAACGTTCACGTTTTCACGTTCAAGCCTCTCCCGGTTCCAACGAATCGTTCCTATCGCGTGCGTAGAACCTCTTCTTTTCAGCGACCTTGTTTCAACTAGCTTTCAGACGGCCCCGCCCCCCAGCAACTCAAGAAGTCAGAGTAAAAATACATTGTTTCGAGATACCACAGTCGATACAGACAAGATCAGGCTATAGCTATCGATATAGGTTAGTCACATACAACACTTCTGCGCGTCCCGAACATAGTCAGTACCACAGCACCAGTCAGTACCGAAGACACATCGTCAGAAATCATAAATGGTGGGTACGAAAAGTGCAAATAGAAACAGAACAGTGGCAAGGGAGGGCGAGGGAAAGCGTAATCGACATACGGATATACAACTACATCACTATAGCAGCCAGTCTACTACTAAAGTACTAAACATCTACTCGTGATCAGGACCAGGGCGACAACCATTAGAGTAGACCGCGAGCCCGTCGTTGCCTCTCGGTGTATCGGTGTTCGGTGTATAGGTGCGTAGGTGCACATTGTAAGTACGTTGGTAACGGTGGTAAGTATACAGGTTTACAGGAATCAGAAATACAGAAAAAGAAAAAAGAGAAAGTCAGAAAAATATCCCTGGTCGTTCGGAAATGGTGAGGGCGCGTGAATAACAGACCGTCCGTCAGAATTTCATGAACGGAGGGTATTCGAGTTCGTATTTGCGTTCGTTCTTGCGAGTTGCGGGCGCGGTCGCAACTCGCGGGGCTGGTCATTGGCGTTGACCGAGGAGAGCGAGGGCGTTCTTCGGGTGCATGTGTGAGGACCGCATCGTATAACCGAATCTTCTTCGATCCAGGCCCGAACAAGGTTCTCCCCTCCTTTGCAGCCCATTCACTATCCTTTCATCCCATCAAGAGGCTCACAACTGCCCAGCAGCGGCAAAGCTCCCAACAGTCGGCGACGTATCGGGCGCGCTCATCCTTCGTCGTCTCCCAGTAACCATGCCACCATACGAAGAAGGCGGCGGCGCCCCGCTTCGATCCACATTCATAGCGTGCGATTGCGGAGGCGAAAGGTGCTGTTGTTGCTGCTGCTGCTGCTGCTGCTGCTGCTGCTGATCTCGTTGCTGCTGTTGCTGATCGCGCTGTTGCTGCTGTTGCCCGCGTCTATATCCAATCTCCCTCCGTCTATAATCCTCATCAGCCGCCACGTCGTCTTCATCTCCATCGTCTCCACCCTCCTCCCCAAAGCCATACCCAGACCTCCGATCCAACATCGCCCGCTTCGCATTCATCGGCGCCAAAGTCTGTGAGGGCAACCTCTTAAACGACGGCCTCGACATCGACCCCGAATCGCCACCTTCCTCACTCGCATTGCTGCTCTCATCCAACGAAGCCGTGGATCCCCTCGACGGCGGGCTCGGATTCTCAAACCCGTGTCCATCGTGCTGCTGTTCGTGATCGTTCGCGAGATACGCAAAGATCGCGTTCGCGTTCGCCGCGTGAGAATGGTGTGCCGGGTTCGCCGAAGTATGGGGGTGAGAGTGAGACTTCCCGAACGCATTCGCCAGAGATAGGGAAGAGGAACTTGAAGGCCGACTCCCACCGCCAGAAGACCCAGGTGGGTGGTATTCATATCCGCGCTTCTGCGGTGGCTGCATCTGCTGCGGATTCGCACTCGGGTTCGCACTCGAGCTGGAACTCGCATTCCCCATCGCGACTGGGCTCATGCTCGAGCTCGCAGTAGCACCCCTGCTCCTCTTCATCGCCAAGTCCATATTTAGATTGAGATTAAGGGGAGGCCGCCGCGCCAATATCGCAGCTTCGTAAGATCGAAGATCGTCGGGGTTCCCGTGTAGCGTTGTTCGAATAGACGAAGTCGCGCCGTTTCCGCCATCATTTCCGCCACCGTTACCACTGGGCTGATAAGCGTACCCAAATTGTGATTGCGACCTCTCGGCAGAAGGGGTCTGTACGCTAGGCAACGACGAGACTCTCGCGCGGCGGTACGGCGGTCCTGGAGAAACGGGATTGGATGGACCGCTGCCGCTGCCGCTACTGCTAAATGAGAAATTAAGGCCGTTGGGTGTCGACCCTTGAAGCGGTGTGCGAAGATATTGTTTCCAGCTCTCTTTGAGAACCTTGAGCTCCTCGTCGCGAGGTGCGGATGAGCCGTGGGCAGGGTTGGCGGAGAGAGGCTGAATAGGATGACTAGTAACTTTGCTATTATTGTTATTGGTAATTGAAGCCGAAGTCGACGATTTTGGTGGCATGGGTGTTGCGTCTGGGTCGCCAGGGTACATATCCATCCCATTATTCGTGAAAAACGGAGCGCCGTCGTTTGACAATCCAGCCAAAATACTTGGGTCGTCCAAGCTCATTAGCCCAAATGCTGACGAAAATCCGCCCTCTTGTTGTCCGGAGTCGGCATTGGGGTTTGGATTGGGAGGCAGCGCAGATTGCATGCCTTGATTACTCCCCTGCTGGTGCTGTTGGGAGGGATGAGGTTGATGATACTGTAAATAATTATGATGGGCTTGGGCTTGAGCATCCTGTATTCCAATTAAATCAGCCTGGCTCTCACTGGACGGAGCAGTGAGGATATCCTTGATGTGTTCATCCAAGTCACTCAAACTCACGTGGTACGCGTGTTGCTGCTGCTGCGAAGTCATATCATCGAGGGGAAGATGAACGCTTGATGAGGATGCTGATGATGGCACCGAGTGACTCGATGAATCACTGCTAAATTCCACAGAGGGGTGGCGATCGTGAGGCACGCGACGGACGGCGTAAGAGGGGATGTACGTATCAGCCGCTACCGGCGGATATGTGAATGATGGGTGGTCTGATTTGGGGTGATGATCTGTAGCAGTGACAGGCCTGCTTCCAGCTGCGAGCTGCGAGGTGGTGTCGGGTCCCCAACCTAGCCAAGACGTAGCACCGGCATTCCGGGGGTCGTTGTAAAGTGTTGGGCCGGATGGCTGGGGGAGAGTCATACGCCGCATGTAATCTGCCTGCGAGCGAAACTTGTTGTAATCGCCGCTGCCCGGCATGGCGAGCGATGGAGGCGCCGACTCGGCGGTGGACGAGTATAGGTTGGGGAAGGTAAATGACGTGTTGTAGGAAGTTGGATCGCCGGGGATGGGCGCGATCGACGGTGGAGCTGGACCAAGAAGGAAATCGTCGGCCGTGCCATAACTAGAGAGTCTTGAAGATGTTGAATTGGCCTGAGGGTGGGGATTATGGCCCGGTCCAATAGGGGCCGTCTGCCGGTGAAACTTGACGAAAGTGCACCGACATTTCCGTTGAATACATTTCGCTACGAAAGGTTCAGCAGACGCTTAGACAACCAAAGGCCGACTCACAACACGGATTCGCGCCATCGCAAGGCAAACTCGACTGTACGCATTGATCGCAGGCCTGTTTCGACGTCGACGCTCTCGATGCCGAAGCCGACCCTTTCCTTCGAGTCGTCGTGGCTCCGGCTGGAGGCTTTTCGTTGGCGTGGCACTTATTTACGTGTCTCGAAAGCAAGTCACTGTATAAATTGAGTTCCTGGGGTCGAAAAGCACCAAATTGCACCAACCTTCTAGCAAACTGGTCCCCACAGAACTGGCATTTGTATGGCCTGTCGCCGGTGTCTGGAGAGTGGCGCGTTAGTTAATGATCGGAAGGGGAGCCGATGGAGCGGGGGTCTTGACTCCAACTCACGGGAGCGCATATGGCGCGCAACATGCTGGGGGCGGGTGAACGTCGCCTGGCACACTGGACACTTGTGGTCGCCGCCCATGACAGTGAGCAACGAGGATGATGGTGGAGAGAGGGAAAGAGGGAAAGACCAAAGGGAACTAAGACCGAAATTTAATAATCACCCTTCTTTTCGACACCATTACGTCATGCTTCGCACGCACACTTAATTTACACCAAACATTTCTGTTTTTGCCCGTTTTCCTCGAGCGACATCTTTAGCTCGCCGTAATTATTGCTGCTGCCGTACGCCCTTATATACTTCCCCCACTGCGAGTCTGGAACGGGCCACTTTGCGCGGAAAATCTGCAGCAAAGAATTGCAAGAATCATGACGTCGGGAAGACAAGATCCAACCCTGACGTCATCACCCTGAAGTTACCCTGCGACCCCATTCTTCTCCGCAGTAAATCAAGATAAGCGCTGCTCATCGTCGTTGCAGACGTCAGCCAGATTCGCACCAGCACGACCCATTCCTGTGCAGGCAGTCTCCACATTACCGAATCGTATAAATACCAATACCAATATTATATATACACCGGTCAGCTGGCCGTAAACGCCATATGATTTACTTTTGGTCCTTTTCGAAAGCTGTTGAACTATTATTAACGCTCCCTCGTGGCTATGGCAACGCTACTAGAATCGATCGCAGATTCGAAACGCCCACGCTCGTGTCACGCTGCATTGTTGGCTCGGGCGCTTCATCTCGGTATGTTTTCGACATATCTTCGCGCGACCGCACGCAAGGGTGCCGTCCGTCTTCTTTCCCATGTCAAGGGTCTTCAGTGAACTTCTTGTCCGCCTCAGCCACCACCGAAACGCTGTCGTTCAGACTTTCTCTCGTCGGAAATCCCAAATCCCAACGGAAGTTATTCAGGTAGGCGTTCGACGTCCACCACGTTGGAAATATCAAATATCCAGTCCCTTCACCGCTGCAGTGAGTTTTCGTCTTCATACCCCCATAACAGGTTCGTTTATCGTTTATCCTAGCCCTATCTTCCATCTTCTTATTCCGCGAACCCTTCACTTCATCAAATTTCTTGTCTTCTCTTCCAGCATGACATTCAATAACCAATCTCTACCTAACTGCGCCCTTCATTACTTCCGCTTAGGCCTGGTTAACGAGAACCCATATCAGAACAACCGGCACCGGTCAACCCGTCAAACGACAATGACTTTCTCACCAAGCCATCTCAGGCTAACTATATCCCCATCATTCGGGCTGTCCTCTCCAGGCTGCCAGCCCAAGCCTTTCCTTTCTCCAATCTTTCCCTTCTTTGCCAAATGTGTTTCCTTTATCCTTTTGCGCACCCGACGCCGACACTTCAAGCCAAAATTGCTTTATCTGGGTGATGGGCTACGAATGCCGCAGGCTCGTACAATTGGCCTCGGTTTATCCGCCATTACGCATTACCCGCCATTGGCTGACAACGCTCGACTCACGCACGCACTTAGGCGAGGCTACAGATTGTGTATGTATGTACGACAAGCGACAGCCAATACCGCGAGGCGATCGGCTGATCCTGGTTGGCCAAGTGGTGGCACGGCGTGGATTGGGCGTGGACGTGTCAATATGAATATATCAACAACAACGATCATGAACGGCTTCGACTTTACGACATCCCAGATTCCAACAGCCTCACCGACCGGTCCTCGTGATGATCTATCACTAGTGCATCAGTTCGCAGGACCTCGCAGGCCTGCACATCGATGTCGATGCCATCAGCTTCCTCCATCCTGATTAGTCGTGACAGAATCATGATGCATGATGCACGATAGCACGATGTCGGATGCAGATATCGGATATTGCGGAATGCACGACTAGGATGCATTCACTAACAGCCCCTAACGTTATTCGACTTCGTTCACGTTATCCGATAAATCATAATCAATTCACATTAGTATACATTATATCGCGAAGATCGAGTCATCCGACGGCATTCTATTGTCCATTGTCTATCGACGCGAGGTGAGGTGAGGGTGAGTAAGGTGGCTGGGGTGGGACGCGTGCTGCAGCTGCCTTCCTGCCTTCCTGCCTGTCTTCTTGCCTCTTCCTGCAGGCGTGCACATTTATACTTACGTTTGGAAGCCGGGTATAGCGATGGCTGTGCAGCGTAAACAATTGAAGACTTCGTCGTGGAGTGGAGTGGAGTGGAGTGGGGAACAAAGAACCGGTGGTGAATAGGCAAGGCGTAGATGGATATTCGGGGTCGTCGAAGCCTCGAAGAGCTGTGCCCGGGAGAAGGTGTGGATCCAACGTGTTCTGCTCCTGTTCTTTTAGTAAGTCCTGCTAACCTGTCCCGGCGAGTCCTGCTGTCCTCCGGTGAGTCGGCGGCTGATCTACTTTCTCTCTTCTCTTGGGTGATGACTTTGCTTGGTTTTTGTGCGGATGTAGGAGGATGCAGTGGACCACTGGATCGATGCCTTGAGTGAATAACACTGCTGGATACTCGGCGTCCCGTGGTCCGTGGAGTCCCCGCGCTTCGTTGGTTGACCGTTAGTCCATCCTTCGGCGCTGGTCTGCAAACAAACAACATACTCCAGTCTCCAGTTACTCCACCGTCCTTCACCGCCACGGCCAAGTCTTGGAGCCCGTGCTCCTACTTGAGAGTTAATCCCGATCCGCAGGGCCCCAGGGTGCGGGCCCGTTGTGGCGGTACTTATACATAGGACAACACCAGCCATAGAATCTCTGCTCTCTTCCCACTGCGCCTACCATGGGAGGTCGTCCACGGGTGCCTTGCCCCTTCCACCCCTCCATACCCTTCCTACCACGGCCACAATACTCAATACTCGGTGTTAGTACCACCCACGCCTAGAGGTCGGCAGTCCGAACGGGAATATGGGACGCGTCGGGTGTCTAGTATCCGTATATCGCCAACCTGCCTTACCGTACAGGCAATAGCTATACGAAACGAGGACTTTGCCGAACTTCGTCTCTATATGATCCCTGGGTGCCGCCCCGCTTGACGCTGGGGTACCTCGTACTTCGGGCGAGGAAAAGTGAAGTGCTAGAATTTCTCCCGCTGTTGCACAATACTCAGACCCAGAAGTAACGAGGTGGCACTCTGAACGGGATTCAATAGGTGTCCATATTTCCGCATACCCACACAA
This sequence comes from Sanguinoderma rugosum, assembly GCA_017499575.1. Classification (NCBI taxonomy): domain Eukaryota; kingdom Fungi; phylum Basidiomycota; class Agaricomycetes; order Polyporales; family Polyporaceae; genus Sanguinoderma; species Sanguinoderma rugosum. The sequence continues at coordinate 2,824,396 of VTPW01000005.1, read as the reverse complement.
TTCCGTCAATTCCGCCGTGTGTACAGTGCTGGTACGGAACGAAGACCATCTGGCCCTCTGTCCTTCCAAATCCCAACCTTTCCCGTCTTACAGACTTTAAGACCAACGCTCCCTGGCGTTACACCGTACATTGAATCCCGATAAACGCGTAGGTGCTTATAGGCGGAGACAAGGCGGCGGAGGCGTCCATGTATGTAAGGGTGGTGTAGACAAGGCCGAGACCCCCTCCACCTACCTGGAACGTACTGAACGCTAGTCGGTGGTCGGGGCTTCATACGTTACTCAAGCACACGGGACGGCCTCGTGGTACATACCTCTAATTGCACCGACTGAATGATAACTCATCTCAAGCCACGTATGGAGCAATCCTATCTTCTTGCTCCATAGGCATCTCGATTCTCGCCAGCAGTGTATCGAACGACGAGCGGTAGTACATACCTCCTTCTAAACTACCGGTCAACCGAAGTGAATCTGAAGAACGCTTGCGCCTTGAGCCTGGGGAGCAAACTTCCAATGAAGTGGATATAATGGTATTCATATCAGTCACGTCGTATGCGCGGAACGAAGACTACTCCGCCGTACAGACTCAGCAATCCCATCCAGCGATGCACCGATAAAGGCGCAGGCCGTAGGCGGAGACGTCCACGTACGCCATGCTTCAAGCTGAGCGCTGAAGCTTGAAGGCCGAGACCGTCTCCACTCCACTTAATTACAGAACGCTTGTCGGTGATTCGTACGTACCCCGAGTGGATCTCGCGCACGGCGCAACCCTTCAAATCCTTGCATTGACAACGCGACTCGCGTCCAGCCACGTATGGCGCAATCCCCTACGTTGTTACATGCCTGAATCCCTCCCTGTCCATATATGATACGTATCCGGCCAACCGCATATCGAATGAACCCTTGAGCTTGAACCTTGTCAGCCAACCTTCAAACTTCAGCTCTTGCGATCCTTCTAGCTTCTCCCACTTCGCTTCTCAAACTCCGCCCCGCCAGCAGAATTCTCAATCCAGATTACATGTAATCGATTATTGCTGTTTGCAGAAAGGCTAACCGTAATGCTAACACGTTTTTGGCGCCGCCGATTCCATCTACGCCACATCGTATGGACAGTTGATCAACTAAGTTCGCGGTCGAAGATTCAGGAAGCACTCTGTCGTTTCCTGGACAACGGGGGTGCGGGTGCATATGCGCTGTAGCCTCTACGCTGCTAGCTACTAGCCGACAGGACTCCTCATCGAGGCAGCTCTTCGCTAGCAGCTGTTTGCTGTTGGAAATAGTGGTTCATCGATTTATTGATCGCCTATTGAAATAATGCGATTGGGCCTGTGACGAAAAGAAGAGTTGGTGAATATCGGAGTTATGTTTTCTTGGCGTGCTACTAGTATGTAGTTCCACTGTTTGAATATCAATTCGATCCTAATGACGTCCTCCATAATGAATAAGCCTCAGGGCTTGAGGCAATATGTCTGATAGATCTAGTATGCACCGTTGGTTCCGACGGCGACGTGATAGGTGAAGGAAAGGAAGAGAAGAGGCGGCAACACGAGCTGTCTTGTCAGATGTCGCCCGTGTCAGAATCGAAGTTAAGAGGAACAGGTCAGGGATCGAGCACACGACAGCCCGATGATATGGAGATGCTAGAGTGCGTGAAAATTGGTGAGAAGATGAGACGACGCTGCCGTGTCTTACTACTGTCGTTGACGAAGAAATCATGGTTGCAAAGGGAGTAGTCGTGGGCACCAACCGGGCACAGTTAACCATCGGTTTATTAAGTGAAGATGTAAGTATACTATTTGTACTCGCTAGCGAATTGTTCTGCCTCCCGCATTCGAATCAGCAACGGGAGAAAGTCGACGACTGGCAGCCAGGACTTGTATATGACAGTGGACTTATCCTTCGAAAGGTAACTGTTTCTATCGCGGATGAGGCGACATCCTTCTGGAAGGACGGTCCAGACGCGCTTGAGATGAGCGTATATTGGCAACCTTTCTGGGGGCGGGAGGGAAATGAGCTGTAGCGTACAGTGCACAGTCAATCGAAGTGTCTCAGAGCTCCAATTACACGTCAAGCTTCATCCCTTGTTTTAGCGAGTATCTGTCGTGTGGCGAGACTCTCTCCGCTAAGTTTTGTGAGGACACAGGGGAGATAGGAGATGCACGTGTCAGACGATTTGCTTTGTCCGCGTTTGGCATGATACAAGTTCGTTCAACCATCGAGTAACTCTCGAATCTATCTCATCTACTCAGTTCCGTTTCGATGTGATGGATTCGTCGCGTCACCCGAGTCGAAACTCGAAAGGTACACGCAAGGACACAGATCGAGAGGCACCATACTGTGTAGGTCACCCACCCAGACCTCGAAGCGCCACTTTTCAAGGGTATTAACGGTCTATTGGGACTCGCACATACTAGTCGGAGGGCATGGTTCTGACCCAAGTACTTTTTACCCCACTATACCGGTGAGTATGTCAAACATAACCAGTTATCATATCTCCTAACATAATTAACTTGATAATCCAATCGTTGGCTCGTCCTCGCACGTAGCAGAAATGTTGATTATAGTGCCTGCGTGTTGCATTCACCGTTTCTGGACAGTATGTATAGGTCTCGATGTGGGATACGGGGACCTTGGGGACGCAATGAAATTGTGGAAAGGCCATAGTCCCTGTTAGGCCTCTGTCTCTGACACTCGAGTTCTTGCCCAGTCGTGTAAAAGATTGAACCTAGACTCGCAGGAGGCTGAGGGAATGGCATGAACACGAGGACACAATGCGCAGTGCCGATGCAGTGCCATCCACCCTCTGACTCATTCTCTCGGGAGGACCACGTACGTCCCCACTATTTCTAGTTCAAAACTATGTCGTTTCTGATGGGTCGTAAAGCTTACAAGCTCTTCTCTTGCTTCTGTACTTCCCGGTTCGCGAAGGCCCCGCCAATATCACCTGGATTTTTCCGAGGCAACGCAGCGGGCCACTCAGACCCCCAGACTTCTCTGCCGCCATAACATCCTTAACTTATGGAGAAACATCAAGTCAAACCAAGGTCAAGTGTTTGCTCACGCTAAATGAACGGCGAACGCGCTGATCATTCCGAGGCCTGTACCATACTGCAAAGAAGCTCAGCTGACTTCCACCGTGAACAACCCAGTCTCTTGATTGCCCGTCGTGCCCGGCGAGCGTACTCTCCTTTGCTAATATCGAGGAACTATACATGCTACGTGCCATATTCTCATGCTTGCTATGGTTTCAATGCTACTCCACCCATGTCGAGAATGTGTAGTGCATTGATCGTGTTCGGAGAGACGTGAAAACGACTTCGCGCGGTCCGGAGCGCGCCCCCACGCTCGATTGCACGCATCACTTTGGCTTTCGCGAGTACCATCCAGGCGTAGTTTTTCTCATATCTTATGAGCGTCTCAGCTCGGAGGGCGTCGAAGCAACGACAATATCCCGAACAACGGGTCTTTTTACTCTTGTAGCTCAAGATGCTTTCCCTCGTCTTCTGATCCTTCTTCCCGCCGGGACGACAGCCCCCCGAATATCCCAAATTTCGAGACTTCGACGGTTCGACCTATTCCTGGTGTCTGATCCTTTGGGTCATGGGGCACAGGCACGGAAGAACTGCAGCGGGAGGGCTTTAATTATGGAACTGACAGCCACTTACAGGCTACGCGTCGTACCACATCTGTGAGTGCGAAGCAATTTCCGAACACCTTCGCATGTTCATCACGCATCACATCCCAAAACTACGTGGTCCGGGCGGTCCTGCCGGTCCGCTCCTATCCTTCTACCCTCTTCCTAGCATCGCCCTCCAATGACCAGGCAGCCGACAGACGGACGCCACAGAACGTCGTACGGGTAAAACAATACTCGTCATATGGTGTCGTGCCATCCTGACTGCTGGGCCTGGTGCTTGTATAAAAGCTCGCCGAATTGCGGTGTGATTGAAGTAGAACAGTTCTGTTCGTTCTAGCTACTCGCTTACTCAAAAACATCATGAAGTGGTTCGTCTCCACCGTCGCCTTTCTAGCTGTCCAAGTCGTCTCGGTAATTATTCACGCATTCCGTCACTCAACTAGAACTAATGTTTTATTCAGGCTTCCCCAAGCTTGACGAAGAGAGCTTCAGTGAACGATGTCGCTACCCTTGGATTCGCAACCCTCAATGGCGGGTACGCACCGTCCCTTCTCCTATTGTGAAATGATTACTTACGCGTGCTCTAATTCGTATAGAACTACTGGCGGTGCAGGAGGCCCTACAACTACCGTCTCCACTCTCGATGCGCTTACTTCCGCTGTTGCTGGTGACGCCAAAAAGACAGTTATCATCTCAGGTTAGCAATTGACTCTCGATTGACTGACCTAATTCTTTGTCTGTACTACAGGCAGTATCACTGGTGACGCAATCGTTCTCGTCGGGTCCAACACATCCGTTCTGGGACGCAACGCAGGTGCGTCTCATTACGTTATACCGAAAGACCTTATTCGTCTCACTATGGGCTCCAAAATTTTCAGTACTTACCGGAATTGGATTGCGCGTGCTGAATGTCACGAATGTTATCATCCGAAATGTGAAAATCGCGAAGGTCCTGGCTCCGGGAGACAACATCGGTATCCAGTCGGCGCATCAAGTATGGGTTGACCACGTCGACCTCTCAAGCGACCGAGATCACGACAAAGACTTGTGCGTGTCTATTTTTACATGCCACTTGATTTCTATTAACTGAATACAATGCTAAGCTACGATGGCCTCCTCGATATCACCCATGGCTGCACGGGTGTCACTGTCACCAACTCTGTCCTGCACGACCACTGGAAGGGCTCCCTCGTTGGTCACTCGGACAGCAACGGAAAAGAAGATGTAGCCATCACTGTCACCTACGCAAACAACTACTTCTTCAACATCAACTCCAGGTAACTGCTATGTAACATTATACTTCGTACTAGACGGTTTGAACTGATCCCTTCTGCGAATAATAGGACTCCGTCATTCCGCTTCGGGACGGGACACCTCTTCAACAATGTATTCGACAACAACGGGGATGGAATCAACACCCGCGACGGTGCCCAGCTCCTTATTGAAAACAATGTTTGGTCTGGTTCGTACCCCGATATTGATACTCCTCTGGACCTTGTTCTCATTGTGTAACCTCCTTAAATTAACCAAATAGCCTCGAAGAAGCCCATATTCTCCACCGACGAGGGCTTTGCTGTCCAACGCGGGAACGACTTAGGTGGCGTCAAAGGCACCGTCAACGACACCGTCGCCGTCGGCACATTCACATCTCCGCCATACTCGTACTCCCTAATCGTGACTGGTAGCGTCAGATCAGCAGTTGTCGGAGGAGTTGGAGCTACGATTTCGTTCTAAACATTCTGATTGCAAGGTGAAGGTCGAATGTAACTCGAAGCTCGTAGTACAATGTGGGTGTACGTAGATGGCATCAACATGGCTTCCACTTGCTTCGTGTGTTGGCTTACCCCGTTCTAGATTTGTATTATTCGAAGATTGGGACGCGCTGATTCATGCATGCATCTGTATCGTTGGTGTTACGGACTCCCTGGCCATCTTCACCCCTGTCCCATTCGGTACAGTCTGCAATTTGGACAAACTCCCTTTTTATGATGTCCGGGGTCAGCAATATGGTTGTGCAAGCATTCCCTAATCCATATCATGGACTACATGGTCTCCGAATTGAAACAATGCACAGCGAGGAATTGGTGCCCCATCGCGGGCCTACCAATTTGCAAAAGTCAACGCTAGTGGGTTCGATATTCAATATCAATCATGCGACTCAAAGGAAAACTTGCCGCCCTCGACATGCCTTACCATCGCGCGGCCGACGTTTTGGAGTATATGTACTGTACCGATTTTGTTCGGGGAGCCAGCGGAACTCGCAGTCCAGAAGGAGTGGTGGCTATTGCCTGGATAATGATCGAATCTGGAGGAATTTGTCTTGCGTTGAGCGCCACTGCGCGACGCGATCGAATCTGATCGAATATGCACCCGTGACCGTGGAAAGAAGTTTTCATCTCCTGTCTCCTGAGTCCTATATTTTGAGGACTGACGCTCTCACAACTTCTTCTTCACCTCTTTCTTCCTTACCATCATCTTCTCAACTGCGATCATATAGCACCCTTTCAATCACTTCTCAATTACCACGTACGACTCCCTCGCCATGTCATCAACTCAGTTTCACCGTACTGGCGATGTCGCCGTACGTGACGCCCCTAAAGCCCCTAACCCCCTCAACATCTACTCGGCGGCTGGCACGCCCGTATGCTCTGCTACTGCGTCGACGCGCAAGTTCAATGTCTTGGATGCTCCAACTGTCAGCTTGTCTCTGAGTGGTATGCTCACCCTCTACTTCACTCGAATTGCTGCTAATTACAACTTGATACCCAGATACGCTCACTCCGGCTGATTTTGCTTCCGTCTTCGACATTTGCGCGTCCGTTGAAAAGACAATTGCCTCTTTGGAAAACTACGCTTCGAGCGCTCGGGCCAGCCGCGACATATATACCCCTAATACGTCGCTCGCGCCTGCTACGTCCGACTCTCGACCAATAACACTCCTCCTGTTGGGACCCAGACCAACTACGCCAGCTATTCAGTTGCACGCATGCTATACAGACGCCAAGACCATGAACGCTTTTCGCGATTCTCGGGCTGAGGACCGTTCATGGAACCGAGGTGTACCCAGCTGCAATGTTCCTGACGATGTGAAGGCTAGTCGAGAGGTCGCAACACCTTTCATGGACCTCGGGCTGCTCCACGCACATTACCAGCGTCAATTCGAGCCAGAGTCACTCCCGCCAGTACAGAGACAGGCGCATGCAGCAGCACGTAATGTCCGCGGGGGTATTATCTCAGCCGCGATACGTGCGGCGTCGCAAGGTCAGGCGCAAAAGCGCCAGCCTCTGCGCCACGAGTATGTGATCCGTGTTGAAGCAGGGCGAACCCCTCGGGATGGGGCATCGGTGAAGAAAGGCGTGCGTGCGTGCCTTAAAAGTCTTTACCGCGAAAGCATGTTGCACGAAAGAGTGAGAAGGGTAGCTGGCTACGCTTCGGATGTTATGTCGCAGGGGAGGAGCGCACTGGGCCGGGGGCGTGGACGCGGTGGACGAGGTGGACCTGGAAATCAACGGGAGCGAACCTCCTCCAATGAGGCTTTTTCGAGCGTGGTCTGATGAAGGTGATGGGTGGTTGTGAGGTCGTTGGGGGCTGGGGCCGAGGGTGGTGGATGTATAAGTCGGCGTTGTGTCCGGGTGTCCAGGTGTGTCCGACGTTTCTTACATTTCGTTCGCCTCCCTCTTCTCCCCTTCCCCCATTTCATCTTGGACTCCCGTGCGCATCAGTTCTCTAGGAAGCCCATCTTCGTTCGGCCGGCGATGATGGACTTCCTGGTGCGACTGAGAGTGGCATGTGAGTCCTTGATGCGAATCCATGGCGGCTTGGCCAGGTCGCTGTGGGGTTGCTAGATGAAATGCGGGAAGGGTAGAGGAGGGTGGTGAACGGCCGCTCGCATGTTATGTCTGCCTCAGCAACGGTAGGCCGCCGTTGGTGGGGTAGCATTGCGTGCGAGCATCAATCTTTAAAGGTGCGTCTTCGCCGCGTTCTGTTGCGCGTTGAAATTATAAATAGGGTGGTGCATCTGGCGTCTCGTCGATGCATCAAGCTCTCGTCCAAGCCTCGTCGCCCAGTCGAACTTTGCAAGAAGTTCCTGCTGATCCATCGATGGACGATCGCTCCAGGCTCCACCCCTCCACCCCTCCCCGACGTGTCAAGGTCTGACCAGCCGCGCACCGGGTTTGTGTTCGTCATGCTCCTGTGTCGTTGCTATCTTGTTGTTCTATGGACATGAATCGGACATTATTTTCCGTTCTATTACTATCATGTTGTGCTATCCCCGTATGTCTTGCTTCTATTCTCCTCTGCATAAATGTGGACGTGGTTAGGACGGACTTTGTTGCGTGACATCACTGAGCAAGACATGGAATTGACGCAAGGATCAATGTTATTTACTCTTGGAAGCCGTAAGTATGAACAGGTCCACGCAACGGGTCGGGTGTCTGGCGCTGCTCGTACGAGTAAATGTAAATTGACATCGCAGCTGTGAGTGCTGATATTTTGACTGTACTTCTGAGTTTGCATCTGAGTAGGTTGCGTTCGAGGTAGACCCAATGAGGATAGTGAATACAATGGGATGATGATTATCAAAAATATCGAGGCTACAGAGTAAGAAACTACATTGACAAGCAAGTCGGAGGTACACATGACAGATGGACATATTGAACACGGAATAATAATGAATATCGATAAGCTTGTTTAGTCCTTGTTCGTAAATCCCACCTTGGTCCTCAGATGTGCATTTGCGTGATGAGGACTCAGGAGGAGAGGTATGGGGTTGGGGTGGTGGGAGCGTTGGGCAAAGGCGGCGGACGTCAGCCTCAAGGCATGTCCGGGCCCTTGTTTGTGTTCTTGGGTCTATGCTCATGTTCGTGCCCGAGAACGTGCCGTAGGATAAGCATTGTCCTAAGATGCTGTTGAGTTGCTGTTGAGTGCTGCTGTTGCGTTGTTAGATGGGAGGAGTGTAGGGTGGTAGCGCGGAAGGGAGAGAGTTGGTTGGTAGGATGGTCGGGTGGTCGGGATTGCAACTGCGAATGCAATTGAGGCTAGGCGTTGCTTGCTTGCTTCGAGTTTAATTGCATTCGCGGTCGAATTTCGTCGTATCAGGTATCTTATATCAGATACCAATCGTGCAGAGTGCAGGGCATTTTGCGGGGCACCGTAGCATTTGCGACCGTAATGTGGCAAGGCGACGAAGCATGGGTACTGCCGGAGGTCATGGATGGTAGCTGTTAGAGCGACGGAGGGATGCTTGAGAGGATGGGATGAGGATGAGGATGAGGATCGTGGTGTGATAATATGGCGAGGATGATTGGATAATGGGGGTTGCGGTTGTTCGAGTATACACGTTGCTATTGCTATTACAGTTGCGGTTGATATGATTGAGGCTGATGCCAGATTCTAGCGTTCGTCAGACCGGTGACCGGTAACAGCAATAATGCATACGTACAAGTGAGCCCTTCAGCTCAGATAATCTGAGCGAATGTCGTGGTCCTACTCAGACGCCTCCCTAGTGTCCTCGATTTCGGTTTCGGCTCCTCGACGATGGGCGTAGTCGCTCGGCTCGTGGACGGCGGCGTGTCGCAGCCCGGAGGTGGGGGTGTATCAGAGCGTTGGGAGGGCCCAGAATGCGAGGACGATTCAGTAGCTTCGGTCGATGGGGAGTGAGAATGACGATGTGATCTGGACTGAGAATGTTGGGGTTGGGAATGGGAGTGATGTTGGGAGCTGGATTGAGAAGAGGAAGACAACGGCTTGCTTCTAGCGAATTCTTTGGCGGCTTGGACTTGATGTCTTATTTCGGGGTGGTATGTGTGTAGAGGCGCTGGATATTGGGGCGGCATTGATGGTACGACGGCAAGGGGAGTAGGAGATAGTCGGCGGCGTTTCGCGCTGCGGCGACGAGGAGATTTCTCTTGTTCTTGCTCCTCGTCCTCATCGAAGCTATCAGGCGACATCCGCTTATTCCTCCCAACCTCCGGTGCGATCATCTCAACATCATCCACATCGACATTATCCATGTCCTCAGCATCAGCATCATCACCTACCAAAGCAACTTCCCACAACTCGCCGTTCTCCTTCATCCTCCTGATAAGCGCTGCGTCCTTCTCCTCCTGCTCCCTCTCTTTCTCCGCACGCGCCCTCCTCACCTCCTCGTCTTTACATGCCCGATCCACATACGCCCTCATCCTCCTCTCCGCATCCATCAAAACCATCCGCGTCTTCATGTTCGGCTTCCCCCTATCAGCGCCCCTTGTCCACAAGAACTTCCACGGATACTCCCCGTCCTGCCACCTCCTCGTCGTACTCTTCTTCAGGCAGAACTCGCGGTATTTGTACATCGCCTCCCAGTCCATTTCGTGACAGTCCTCGAGGGCTTCTTCCTCAGTGACCCACCCGATTTCGAGGAGGCGGGAGAGCGTGCGGCCGGTGATGGGGTAGGTGCGTTTTAGGCTCGCAACGCGGACGTCGTATTCGGCTAAGGCCGAGTCGGGGGACCATAGGACTGCGGTGGGGCGTCGGAGCTCGTCTTTCTCCGGCTGCGGCGCTGGCTCGGGGTCTGTTTGAGAAGAAGTGGAAGTGGAAGGCGAATTGGGAGTAGAGATAGTTGCCTCCGACGAGGATGCGGCGGGTACGGTAGGCGGGGCAGGCTTTCGGGGAGCGTAGGCATAGTCTCGGACTTTGATCCCCATGGCCTTCAGAGCGTTCACGCACTCCTCCTGAGTCAGTTCTACGTCGCATGGCTCCGTCGGTGCGGGCGAAGGGGAGCGCTGGCGTGAGGATGAAGCATTGCTGTCGTCTTGTTGTTCTCGTTGCGGTGATGTTGGGGGAGGTGGTGCGGGCCTTGTCGCAACGAGGGAAGTGATAGGAATGGAAGCCGATGCTTCGACCTCCGATGCTTTGAATGCGGCCCTAACTCCAAACGAACCGTGTATCGTCAACGACTGCGCTGCGCCCATTCTAGCTTTGACTTTCGATTTCAACTGCTTCAACTTCGAGGTGGAGAACTTTGACTTCGCTGGCTTGGATTGGGATTGTTTCGTAGGGGACGAAGATGATGAGAGTGTGGAGAGCGACATATGGTGGGTAACAACTTTAATACTGCGCTGACGCTGCGGTGACAATAGCGTCGTCTGAGATCTTGTACGGTCCAAGCCAACAAGCGGCGCTGTATGCATGTCTCAAGCTTGTATACAAGCTTCGATACCTTCAATTGTTGACTGATTCAGGCCCAAGCTTCGTCCTGACAACCACTGTCACAAGTCAGCTTATGGTCCCCGATGATAATCGAGGAAGAGATGCACCTTATAATGTTGGATCCAAGGAAAGATTGGTTCAAGGGCGCTGTGAGTAGTGGTGATGGTCGTGGTCGGTGTTGAAGTGGTCACGGTGGCACCGACAACTGAGATCTCTATCCGGTTATTTGGCCTTGTTTGTCGAGTGGCTCACAATGACTCACATGATTCAACAGACAATGATCACGTGGAGACCATGATGACCGCGTGCGGCCGGGCCGGAACCATCACCGTGCCCATGAGCTCACCACCACCACAATCCTCGTGTGAGTACGATGAGGAGGAGGGACGCGACGTGCCTTCGCCGTCCGAGTACTTCGGCGCGTCTTCTACGGCTGCCAGCACCGCGCCTTCGTCCCCTACCCCATTCAAGTCTGAAGATGGCGACTATGACTCCGAAGAGGTATGCCCAGTCCCGACGCGTTTCAGCGTGTTTGATACGTTGCTAATCTCGTGTTGTTAGGATCTTGGGGTGCCAGACGTACAAATGAACGACGGGCCCGAGTTTGTGAAAGATGAAGACAAGGAGGTACGCAATACTTCGTCAGTGCCCTTCAGGATTCTACTGATTCTCCTATCTTTGCCACAGGACTTGGACGCGTTGAACTTGCAGACATTCAACATGAAGCAGGTATGCTACTTTGACGAGAGGGGAGGAGGTGGACTCGCAGCTAACGCGATTCAACTTAGGACGACTTTGAGAAACTGGACTTCATCCTCAAAAAGTCCACGCTCTACTCGTCGATCCTCTGCGAGCGCATGGAGGAGAACAAGCGGCGGCAGGCAGAAGGGATCGCCGCCCTGCGTGCCTCCAAGGCGCAAGCCCTCTCCTCCTCGTCCTCTTCAGTTGGCACCACACACGACGAAGAGGATGAAGACAGCGCGCCGCGGATGAAAGGCGGGAAGCGGCTTCGGTCTGACGGCGATGACGGGGGGTGTTCGAGGAAGAGGGTGAAGAGCGAGGAGTTGGAGGAGGAAGTGGGGATATTCCCGCAGCCGGGTCTGATCACGGGGGCGAAGATGAAGAACTACCAGCTGGAGGGGCTGCAGTGGATGGTGGCCCTGCACCAGAACGGGATATCTGGTATCCTGGGTGCGTACTCCCTCCCCCCCATATCATACCCCCCCTTCTCACATATGATCGTAACCCATTTCATTCCCTCATTCAACTTACCTCCACTGATACTAATAAACCCTACGTTTGGATTGTTTGGATTGTTTGGATTAGGCGACGAGATGGGGCTGGGCAAGACGCTGCAGACGATCGCGTTCTGCGCCTACCTCCGCGAGCTGGGGTTTTCGAAGCCGATGATGATCGTCTGCCCGCTGAGCGTGCTCCACAACTGGGGCTCGGAGTTCGAGAAGTTCGCGCCGGCGGTACGTCGTCCCTTTCCTTCGTCTCCCTACTCCTCTCCCTCTTCCTCTCACCTCCTCTCACCTCCTTCCCCCTTCCCCTGCTCTCTCCATTCTCTCCCTTCTCTTGTCGTTCCACTCATCAACCCGTGTGTTGGATATGGTGCTGAACTTGCGAAATAGATCCCCGTGTGCCTGTACCACGGAACGCCCGAGGAGCGCGCCGAGCTGCGGCGCACGGTCTTAGTTCCCCTTCCCGACGATGATGATGGCGAGGACAAAGGTTCTGCGGTACCGGTGAAGACGATGGCGCAGCCGAGTAAGAGAGGGAAAGCGGGGAAGGGTAGAGGGAAGAAGGCGAAGGGGGCACAAGCGAAGGCGAAGGCAGCAGGGAAGGGAAAGGCGGAGGGCAAGGCGAAAGGCGGGCACAGGCAGAGCGCGAAGGCAGAATCGACGAGGGGGAGAAGGAGGTCGGGGAGGCAGCGGCAGAAGCGGATCGTTGAAGATGAGGAGGAGGAGGAAGACGAAGAGAACGACGTGGAGGATGAGGTGGCGGACGAAGAGGAGGGAAGTCACGCCGAGGCTGAGAAAGCTGAGAAAGAGGAGGAGGAGGTTGTGGACACGAGATCGAAGGAGGAGGAGAAGGAGGAGAAGGCGAAAGCGACGAATGACGCGGTGGAGAGGTTTCCTGTGGTGGTGACGACGTACGAGATGGTGATCAAAGACCGGGCGCATCTGGGCGTGCATAAGTGGGGGTACATCGTCGTGGACGAGGGGCATCGGTTGAAGAATATCGACTGTAAGTTGATCAAGGAGATCAAGAAGTATACGACGGCCGGGAGGATGATCTTGACGGGGACGCCGTTGCATGTGAGTGGATGCTTCTTTCCAAGCCGATTGATGCTGATGTGATTTGGTTTCGTGGCGCCAGAATAACCTCGCAGAGCTTTGGTCGCTGCTCAACTTCGTGCTCCCGGAGATCTTCGGAGACCTCGACACGTTCCAAGAACTGTGCGTCAGCCTTCCTTCATTTCTCACTTCTATCTTCCATCACCGCATCGCCCTCCTGACACTCCCGACGATCCATAGATTCAACTTGCCCGCGATGCAGACGACGGTCGGGTCGGAGCGCGCGAGCCACGTCATCGACTCCCTGCATCTGATCCTCAAGCCGTTCCTCCTGCGGCGCATGAAGGCGGATGTGGAGCTCAGCCTCCCGCCGAAGAAGGAGTACGTGCTGTACGCGCCGCTCACGGAGATGCAGAAAGAGCTCTACGGGAAGGTGCTCAACGGCGGGCTGCGCGCGCACCTGATTGGGCGCGAGAAGAAAGGTCCTAGCAACGCTGAAGAGGAGAGCAAAGATAAAGTGGCCGGCGGGGACGGGGAAGAGGGTGGGGAAGGGGATGGAGAAGGGAAGATGAAGCTACGGAGCGAGAAGAGGGGAGGGAAGCGGAAGGTGAAGAAGCATTATGATGTGGACGGAGACGATGAGGAGTATTTCAAGAAGCTGGAGCGGGGCGAGCTAGATTCGCGGGGTTTCATCGTGGATCCGACGAACAACGACGAAGCAGAGATGGCCGAGCTCGGGAGGGAGCACCAGCATAAGACTATTGGTACGCCCTTGCTTTCCCCCATTTGATGCTTGTTGCCTCGTTTGTTGACCCGGGCGGGTTGGCAGTTAAACAGGTCAACAATATGAAATTGCAGAACACGGTGATGCAGCTCCGGAAAGTGTGCTCGCACCCGTTCCTCTTCGACTGGCCCGTGGATCCCAAGTCCCAACAGCAAGTGATCGACGAACGGTTGGTCGATTGCAGCGGCAAGATGATGGTCCTAGATCGCCTGCTCACGGAGCTGTTCAAGCGGAAACACAAAGTGCTCCTGTTCAGCCAGTTTACCACCATGCTCGACATTATCGAGGTACGCTCCAACTTACCCCCGAATCTCTGCTACCCCGCGCGGGATTTACAGCCAATGTTTTATGTTGAAAAATAGGATTGGGCGACGGAGTTCAAGTCGTGGAAGCTGTGTCGAATAGATGGCAGCAGTCCCCCGCTCGTACGGCGCAACCAGGTGGACTTGTTCCAGAAAGGCGGCGACGGCCCGGACGTACCCTGCCTTTTCCTCCTCAGCACACGCGCGGGAGGCCTGGGCATCAACCTCACCGCGGCAGACACCGTCATATTCTACGACCAGGACTGGGTGCGTTTCCCCCTTCCCCTACGTATATCATCGTAGCACGCATTTCTAAATGGCGGTGGTGGTAGAACCCGCAAATGGACATCCAAGCCCAGGATCGCGCGCACCGGATCGGGCAGACGAAGCCGGTGCTGATCTTCCGCCTCGTGAGTGCGCACACGATAGAGACGAAGATCATGCAGCGCGCGAATGAGAAGCGGAGGCTCGAGGCTTTGGTCATCGCCAAAGGTTCGTCCACTCACCCACTCCTCATCTACGCACCTTTCTTAACCGCGCCTCCATACAGGCAAATTCAAAATGCCCGGTGCAGCCTCTGCGAAGCGAGGCGCAAAGTCGAGCAGTATGGGGCTTGTCGACATGGCGGCTGAGCTCCTGCAGCTGGAGGGCGAGAAGATAGAGGTTGTGCCAAATACGACGGCTGGGAAACGGTCGGTGCTGAGCGATGCGGATCTGAGGGTGCTGCTTGATCGTAGTCCTGAGGTGTTCACTGAGCGCGGGAGAGGTTGGACGTCTGCTGGGGCTGGGGAAGGTGTGCATTCGCGTGGGGATGTTAAGGGAGCGAAGACGGCGTTTGCTGTGTACGAGCCCGCGGCTAATGAGGCGAACGAAGCCGTGGCTGCAATGCTTGGTGAAGACATCAAGGACATCTATTAGACATAATGGAAAGTACCCTTCGCATCCGTGTATCAGAATATCTTAATAGTTGTCCTCGTGTATATAAACTGACAACAATGCCGTCACTCGAAAACAGAAACGAAGGATAATGTCCGTAAGTATAAAATGACAGGAGGTTCGAAGTCCAAAAAGAGGCATGTAGAGTATGTACTGTACTGTGCAAATATCGCAAGGAACTGGAGTCGGTAAAAGAGCTACATGAAAGACATTAACTACGTGGAAGGGGGGTCGTAGAGACTGGGGTAAACGAATTCCGTTGAGTTCCCGTCCTCCTTCGCTTTCACAGGTTGATAAGTTGTGGGCGTCGCTTTCGTCCTCGTGCTTTTGCCGTTTCTGACAATGCACATGTACGCACCGAGACCGCATAGTATCAAAAGTGCAAGCAAGTTTGCAGCGAGGAGACTAATGACAACGGGCGTATATCTGTTGAGTAGTCGTGTTGTCGTCGTATCATTCGCATCGTTGTCGTCGGAAGATGCTAATAAGCCCGATACCGGCGGTTTCTCATCGGCAGCTGGGTTCTTCGAGTCATTACTGGCGTTTGCTTTGGTGCTGTTGTTGGGTAGCAGCATTAGCGACCTGGCATCTGCTGGAGACATCTCTGGTATCCCTCCGAGTTGCTTTGCACGGATCGCTGGAAGATCCAGGCTTGCTTGCTCGAGATTCGTGAGGGGTAGAAGCTGCACGAACGGTTGATCGAACTGCCCGGAATCATTACGTTCGCCGTAGTTGAACCTGAAGAAATAGTACATGCCAGAGGTCAGCCTCAGGAAAGGTAGAAGAATGCCCTGGGGTCACTCACGAGACGTAGGCGTTCCTCAGGAATGCATCTCCCAAGACCATATCGCTGTCCAATTTCTCTGGCACGGTGTTCGACTTATGGAACGAATTGTGGCAGAACATGTACACGATTCCGTATTTGTCCATGCGAAGCGGTCGGACCAGATCTGCAGGATGGATTGTGAAGTCGGCGCCACTAAAGCGGATTCAGTATACACGCGAACGTCATGAACCGAGGTGGCCCACGTACCCGATTTTGAAGGAGACAGAGGGGGTTGCATTGCATGGAACGAACCAGGACACACCCGCAGCCTGAAAAGTTGCTATGTCTTCGACGAGCACAGCTCCCGGGATTCTGCTATACATAGCATCCACGACATGTGGTGGCATCTGAGGGTATGAGTACCCCGTATCGAGTATGGCGGTAGCTTTTGATCCGGCTTTTGCGGTGGGCAGAGATGAATTTAAAGGAATGGTAGAGTCGCCCACAGTAATACTGTCGACCAGAACTTCCCAGAAGTAGTCCGAAGAACTCGGAACCTTCACAGCATCGGCGACGGATTCAAGGTCATGCACGTATTCACCGAGAGTGAATGCACCTGCTCCATCCGCGGGGGCATTGGGATCGTCGTTCCGTCCCAAGTAAATGGTGAAAAAGCTAGGTAAGCTCGGATATAATTGGAGAATATTTGGAACCACTGGCGGGGCTCTGAGGGTCGATGAATTACCGAGGCCGAACTGTAGTTGAACCTCCAGCGACCAAACTCCTGGCCCAAAGGACAGGCCTAAAAGACCTGAGCACTCAGCTTCAGAAATTGGCGTATCGACCATCTATGAATTCGTCAATGTGCAGTTCCATCGAATTTACGTGGACTGACTTCCGTAACATGAATATACGCTGTATGGATCGTTCGTATCAAACTGTGGTTAATGATGGACGGTAACGCACCTTGAGATGGAATAGATAGTCCGGCTAGTTCTGCCGTGGCAAAGTAAATGGGACCTGCGATAGATCCTTTGTCATATGCAATCGTGCCGTTGACTGTCGTTGTGTTGACGGTTTGTATGTTTATTTGAGGATCGTACGCCCAAGAATCTGCAGAGCCAGTATCGATCACCACGCTAAGATCTAGCCACAAGCTTTAAGGCCCATGCGTTCGATAAGCCGCTGACACTCCTACCTTGTCCACCGAAATTCATGACGATTGAGTACTTTTGCCTAAAATAAGCATTGAATTTGATCATGAGAAAGAGAGAATGCTAACGACGATGTCTTTGAAATCGCTGACTCCCACTGCGTGCAGGTATTCGTGGTCTGTGCCATCGTCGGAACGGGGCAGCACTCGGGGATGACGCCGTAGCACCTCTCGCCGAGAGAGGGGAATCTGAAGGCCAAATACAGGAGTCGAGATGAGGGAAAGCAGCAGCAATAGCCCGGCGAATTGCAACATATCAGAGGGACAGTTGCCAATACAGCGACTCAGCCGTATGCCTGTATAAATACCCCAACACCAAGATCCATGGGCGCCAGGTTACGCACACAAAGCTATAGCATTTTGGAAGGAACACCCACTGAAACAAGTTGCGCTTCATGAGCTTTATGATATTTACGGGATGGACGGCCTCATGGACGGCGGCACTATCAAACATGCGGCAAAGCCCAACATCAAGCGATAGATTACGGCGATGAAGACTGGCGGCGATGAGTTGCCCAGGCTTATATTGAGAGATAATAAATATAAATATATCAACAGGAAATATCCCTACTCACGGTGGAAGGACACCCGTCGATCGCGCCCATCTTGTCTCAAGGGTCATGCATAGCTTGGGGTAGGTCCACTTCGAGCCGATCCTGTGAACGAGCATGAGCGTAGATTTGCTTGTCAGCATGCCTGGCTACCACTTGACGTACGGAGTGGCATGAGTATCGAAGCTTCTTGAAGCTGGAAGCCTTCTGAATCACACGATGGATTAGCTTCACTCCGAAGGCGAAGGACTATCATCATGTCAGCCTGTATGCGAGGATATACGTCATGTACGATGAGTTTAGGCCAAAAGACATACCATACTCACGAGCTCTTGAATGCGTGACTAACTGTCTCCGGCTGAGGTACAGAGCATCAGATTCTGTGAAGCGTCCCCCTAAACATCATAACCAGTGGGTATATCAGAATGCTGTACCTCCCTGCGTTACACTGATGGATTCAATACCTCTTGTCCAGATTTGCGATTGCAGAGTCCGAGAATGGCAATAATCCCGAAGCCTACTCGCAAAGGGAGAGTGGTTGAGTATGTCTTTGTCCCTAGAGTATTTATCATCAACATCGATAACCGTTCGCTTTGCAGGCGCCCGGAGTAAGGTCACGCCGTAGGAGATGACAGTTTCCCTCTATTGTTGGAGTGTTTCTCCGAGAAACTGGGTTTCCCGGTAGGATCTTTTCCCGGCTGCATTTTTTGAATGATGGAAGCTGCGTATCGCACTATTCGTTGAGTAATCGAGCCGAGTGGTCCGTACAAATTGCCTCTTCAGCGATGTGCGTGCGAAGATGAGGTGGGATATCTTATATCAGTATAACTAACGAGCAGAACAATTCCATTACCCAGTGACACCAAATCAACATAGCACCATGAACAGACTCACCTCAGGCATATTCGAAATATTCCTCGTTCTCGCCACAGCAGCCTCATTCAATCTGGTGATGACTCCACCCCATGCCGTCGTCCCAAAGGATCAGCTTGCGAAGCAAACCCTGACAGATAAGACTGCTAGACAGCAAGCACTCTTGCAGAGGGTAGTGAGCCTTTCCCCGCATATGCAGAACATATACGCTGATGTTCGAACTCCAGATCTTCGTTGGTGGTGTCTCGTCGTTGCACGCCGCAACCTTGGTGGCCTCTTTCGGAAGTGCCGAAGGGCATGTCACCCACACCATCCCGAACATGTTCATCGTCGCCGCCGCCATCTGCCTAGCATGCGCATCCTTTCGATTCTGGGCGTTCGCAACGCTTGGCCAATTCTTTGATTTCCAAGTTAGAATCCAAACAGACCACAAGCTCGTCACAGAAGGTCCTTACTCGTATGTCCGGCATCCAAGCTACGCTAGGCTATTCTTGATGTATGGAGGGATCGTGATGGAGTTGTTCTCTCCGGGGCATTGGCTAAGGGATTACGGACTTCAGAGTGAAATAGGGCGATGGGTGTGTTGTTTGTGGGGTTTACAAGCCATTATCCTACTTTCTGGGCTCTGGAAACGGTTGGACATGGAGGACGAAATACTCAGGCGCAGGTTCGGGAAGGATTGGGATGAATGGGCTCGCCGGGTGCCATTCCGTTTAATCCCAGGAATTTACTAGACGTGTACACCACCCGAAATAACAACGACAGGTTCGTATCGTTTGAGCCCCAATACAAGACGATGCAGCATACTCAACCTACACGTTCCGGATGAGAAAGACTAGGAGGACGGTAAGAGTGATGGTAGAAAGGTCGGCCCAATCACTAGCCTTGAGATACGTCGCAGTCTCGAAGTACTATACGACAAAGTCAGCATGAGCTTCGTAGAGACCAGCCTAATAACCCCAGGTGTCGTATTCGCGGCAATGGTCCTCACTGATGCCGCTGACTGCCAGCTAGGCAGCTTCGGTGGACGCACTCTTGCAACTCTGCGAATTCAGATTGTATCCCCGAAGCAGGTGTTGACTCGCGATGCTGGTCGAAATTCGCAAAGAACTCCAGACGGCCCCCACGGCGGCCAACCTGCGAAACTCTGGCCTTTACGCAATGGAATTTTCACATAAAGTTCTTCAATATTAGACCACTCACCCAGAAGAGAGCAGTGACAGCTTTCTGTTTCTTTCAGACATCGGCTAACCATTGCGAATGCGCGGGTGATGCAACTAGAAAACCCTATCTGTCTGCTGGTGAGCTACGAGATTTGTGACGGTGAACGTTGTTGACAAGCAGTCAAGCAGCGAATAGTATACATGATACACTCCAAGTGACCGTGTGAGCCACATTGTGAGTGTGTGAATATCCTGAGTTCAACGCTACACTTACCATCTTGACAAGTCTTCATCTGACGGTGTGGGTCCATGTAGATCAACACAAACGGCAGATCGAACACTGCATCGACCGCCGGGTCGCCGCTGACATCTTTCTTCTTGACGAAATATATGATGGCACACAAACAGTTGAACGCCGGTGACATTCTTGCGGTACTCTACTCTCGAGGCGACGGCGAAACCTTCCATTGGGCCATTTGCCTCCCCATCTCCACCCGCAACGCCATCAAGCTGCATGCCAAAGACCCAGGATTGGGACACTGGTTTTTTGAAGATCTCCCGCCCGAGGATGATCTTGTTGGCTCGAATATAGTGTGCGCTGCTGTCAAAATAGGTACGGCTCGGCCACCACTTAAGTACCTGCACGCGAATATTGCGAAAGCGAATTACAGGGAAACTAGCGGGAGATTTCGACATCGCGGCCGTGAAGACCATACTACGAGCGATTCCAATGGAGGTCCCAGCTTCAGATGCGGAAATCGAGCCGAGGTTCTCGTGCAGAGTTTGGCTTAAGGAAGCCGTTCGACAACTTGCTTATGCAAGTGTTATTACCTGCACCGATGTATGCGCCTTGGAGAACGAATGCAGGGAATACGCAAGGCGGAATGACGCATCACAAGTATCCTACGTAGGATATACGTTCTATGTCTCTCAGTACTCTTCGTGAAAACATGACAACCCCGAGGTTTCTTCGATGATAGCCAACACGCAACCGCCTGCAACCGACTGTGAAAGATAGATGCGAATGGGTCCTTTCAACTATTGTCTCGATTTCATAATATGTTTAGCGCTACTTGTCTTAAAACAATATCCGTCCGAACCATGTCCATATTAATGCAAAGAAGAGATAAAGTAAGCCATATATGCGGAGACAATGCAAGACGACAGGAATAGAACGGAAAAAATGTCCAGTTTATGTCCATGTAAAGAGATGAAAACACGCGCAAGGAAACAACAAGAGCGCAGGTAGCACACGAACGCGAATCCAGCGCGTAGCTAGGTAAGCCTTAACACGTCGTGGAGGGGTGGAGCCTTGAGCGGTCGTCCATCGAGCGGGCCTTCCGTCGTCCCAGAGATCCGCAGGAGGTCGGAGGCTGCCGCGAAGGGCTTGACGCATCGCCGCGGACCCATGTGCAGTCTATTTTACAATTTCAACGCAAAACAAAACTCAGCGAAACGCACCTTGGGTTAATGCTCACACGCAATGCTGCCCCATTACGGCGGCCTACCGTTACTGAGGCAGACACAGCATGCGAGCCGCCGTTCACCACCCTCCCCTCCCCTTCCCACATGTCATCTAGCAATCCCACAGCAGCCTGGCCAAGCCGCCATGGGTCTGCATCAAGGACTCCGTGCCACTCTCAATTGCGCCAGGAAGCCCACCGTCGCCGGCCAAACAGTGATGGGCTTCCTGGAGAACCGAGGCGCACGCGAGTCCAAGATGAAATGGTGAAAGGGGAGAAGAGGGAGGCGAGCGAAGTGTAAGAAGCGTCGGACACACCTGGACACCCGGACTCAACACCGCCCACCTCTCACTGCGGGCAAATGCCTATAAAAGCATGTGAGGTACAGTGATTATATCTTGATGATATTGCAACAATCTTTTGCCTATTGCCACTGTAGATATTGCAAAATCATTTAGATTATTGTCCAAGATATAAATCACCATATCATCCAAGGAATTATTATGATTATTTCTCAAACATAAGTATTAGCATTATAGAAGAGTGAATAAGATTATTATCTACATTTTACTAGTAGAGATATGCTGAAGATAATGAGGATGGTATTGTAAATATCGCCACTGTCAGTATTCAGAATATCATCAGCCCCTATCTCCCCGCAATAGCCTGATGATATTGTAAAAAGCAAACTGGCTCAATTTGCACTACTATATATGGAAATGTATCATTCTATAATTCTGTATTCTGTATGATCTGGTAAAGAGTGTGAGGTGTTGAAACTTAACTTTTATAATGAATGTCATGAACTCTTCTCAAATTAGCCCCAGCTCCGTTAGCACTAGTGTTTGCAAGGCATAATACTGCATTTCCATATATAGTAGTGCAAATTGAGCCAGTTTGCTTTTTACAATATCATCAGGCTATTGCGGGGAGATAGGGGCTGATGATATTCTGAATACTGACAGTGGCGATATTTACAATACCATCCTCATTATCTTCAGCATATCTCTACTAGTAAAATGTAGATAATAATCTTATTCACTCTTCTATAATGCTAATACTTATGTTTGAGAAATAATCATAATAATTCCTTGGATGATATGGTGATTTATATCTTGGACAATAATCTAAATGATTTTGCAATATCTACAGTGGCAATAGGCAAAAGATTGTTGCAATATCATCAAGATATAATCACTGTACCTCACATGCTTTTATAGGCATTTGCCCGCAGTGTCTACATCTACCTCTCTCTGCCCCAACCCATAACCAACACCCCCGACCACTCACCCCCGCTTTGACGCCGAAATCAAACCGCGCTCGCGACTGCCCCGTTGGAAAGCGACCGTTCGCCTTGAATTCCGGATCCACCGCGTCCACGCCCTCCGCTCACCGCGAGCCTTCCCTGCGAGATGACATTCGAAGCGTAGCCAGCTACCCTTCTCACTATCTCGTGCAACATGCTTTCGCGATAAAGACCTTTCAAGCACGCACGCACGCCATTCTTCGCCGATGCCCCATCCCGAGGGGTTCGTCCTGCTTTAACACGGATCACACACTCGTGGCGCAGGATCGGGCGCTTTTGCGCCTGACCTTGCGATGCCGCGCGTATCGCGGCTGAGATAACACCCCCACGGACGTTGCGTGCTGTTGCATGAGCCTGTCTCTGTACTGGCGGAAGCGACTCTGGCTCGAATTGACGCCGGTAATGTGCGTGGAGCAGTCCGAGGTCCATGCAAGGTGTTGCTGCCTCTCGACTAGCCTTCCCATCGTCAGGAACATTGCAGCTAGGTATGCCTCGGTTCCACGAGCGGTCCTCAGCACGAGAATCGCGAAAAGCGTTCATGGTCTTCGTGTCCGCATGGCATGCATGCAAGTGAATAGCTGGCGTAGTTGGTCTGGGTCCCAACAGGAGGAGTGTTATTGGTCGAGAGTCGGACGTAGCAGGCACGAGCGAAGCATTAGGGGTATATATGTCACGGCTAGCCCGAACACTTGAAGCATAATTATCCAAAGAGGCGATTGTCTTTTCAACGGACGCGCAAATGTCGAAGACGGAAGCAAAATCAGCCGGAGTGAGCGTATCTGGGTATCAAGTTGTAATTACGAACAATTCGAGTGAAGTAGAGGGTGAGCATACCACTCAGAGACAAGCTGACAGTTGGAGCTTCCAAAATATTGAACTTGCGCGTTGACGCTACAACAGAGCATACGGGCGTGCCAGCCGCCGTGTAGATGTTGAAGGGGTTAGGGGCTTTAGGGGCGTCACGTACGGCGACATCGCCAGTACGGAGAAGCTGAGTTGATGGCATAGTGAGGGAGTCGTACGGGGTATTTAAGAAGAGATTGGGAGAGTGCTTTATGATTGTAGTTTAGATGATGATGGTAAGGAAGAAAGAGGTGAAGAGGAAGTTGTGCGAGCGTCAGCCTGCATAATATAGGACTCAGGAGACAGGAGATGAAAGCTTCTTTCCACGGTCACGGGTGCAAATTCGATCGCGTCGCGCCAGGAGCGGCACGCCACCGCTCAACAAAGTTCAACTTCCTCCCCATTTGACTGGCAATAGTCAGAGATCCTCCGTCTGAATGCGAAATTGCAGGGTCCGAGCGAAATTGCCGAACTTTGTTGACCATGTGTCAGATCCTGACGGTAAGGCTGTTGACTCACCCTCGCGTTTTTGTAGACTGCCTGTATGCTTGATTTTGAACTTGAGCGTTTGAACGCGAACATAGATGTTAACGACGACAAGTGAACAACTGCGAATCACAAGGGAAGTCGTGGGAGAATGGAAAGATAAGTAGCCTCAAGTCTGCTCGCGGCGCAGCCATGGCTGCAACAAAGCTGAAGAACGGGCCCCAGGAATCGACATGGACGCTTCGCTATCCATACTACAACGATACAAGCACTGCCATCGTCAGATGAACTCTTCGTCGTCCTCTGCCGTTGGTCTCTTTTACGGCGCCTCGACGTTTCTCGCAGGCCAGGGCTGCTACGCCGATTCCCAGGTGTACGTGCATATTTCGAGGCGGAGAGCACCAAAGCCATAGCACTGATTGAGAAATGCTTGCACAGTTATCTCGCCGCCACAATCCCCATCAAGTGCTTCAACATATCTCTCCCTTTGACGAAAGTCAAGAATCATGGATAAGATTAGTGCAGTCGCGCTGGAGTCTCAGTAAGTAATTCCACGCAAGTAGACTCTACAAGGTCATATCACCGTCACCAAAGACAATGTCAATGGCTCGCGGACGGCTCGACGCGAAACCTACAGGCAAATTCAACCAGTTATCCTCGGCACATGGACGGCCATTGTTGATCTTATCAAGATGAGTCAAGGCTTCCACAGTTCATCGCAATGAAAAAGAAATGGAAAAGAATTAGTCATTGTTGTGTATGCGATGCAATGATGCGATAGAGTATGTATTCCCAACAACGACCCTTCCAAGCCACTCATACAAGAGTGATGGCGCCTCACCACAGGAGGCCATTTAGAGACCAATGTTGATGGGAGTGCAGCCAATGTTAACCAAGCCGTCTAAATAGAATGAGAAGCGTCAGGTCAGCCCATCTCACAGGGGAACACGCGAGCTTACTGAATTTGGTGTTCTCGCAGCAAACTGTCTGGCCGGAGCTGGAACGAGCAAAGAGCATCAACGATATGCCGACGATCCTTCTCAGAGGAACCTACCACTTAGCTCCACCGCCAACAAGGCTGGCGATGGGCGAGCATTGCAAGCTGAACTCGCCGGTGATTCCGCCGAAGTCAAGCTTCAACAAGGAAGCGACAATATTGGCCTCGGACGACTGGTGAGACTTCATCTCATTGCAGCACTTGACAGGACCAGTGTTGCACTGGTAGTCGGTGCGAGCGGCGAGAGGAGAAGCGACTGCGACGGCAGCGATAGCAGCGACGAAGATGGATTGAGCGAACATGGTTGAAAGAGTGAGAGTGGGGTTGGTAAAGAGTGTGTGGTTGTGTGGTTGTTGAGAAGAATGCGAAGACGAAAGAATTCGAGTGAAGAATTGGGTGTTCACGGCGAGGTATTTATATGTTTCGGGCCTCGCCCAGACTTGCTTGCTGAATAACTTCTCAGCTTCGTCGTCCAATCATGGCGTTCCAAGCACCCAGCGCAAGTCTAACGGCTAACCATTTCACATTCGAAGGGGCGCGGCGATCGAAGAAGCGCTGCTTATTTTGTGGTCAGGGTAGGCGGAGCTATTATTAAAAACAAACGTACTCATGTAGGCGTCAAGCGACAATTAGGAGCAATTAGGCGGCAAAGGGTCACCAAGAAACATTCTCTCGGCCCAAAATTCTTCCACGGAAATGGAAAACGCCCACACCGGCAAGCAAATTAAAAGAGCTCTTGACGAACACTCAGAGATTTGGTCCCGGGAGAGAGGTAGGTATGAGAGAGATACGTTCGTATTGCTCCAAGACGCATACCGGGGCCGCTTCCCTTGCGCGTCCCAGCGCTGGAATGTTGAAGGGAAACCCCGGCCGAGAACCTTCGCCGCAGTAAATTGACAGAGAAGCTTCGGGAGTCCCCAGCGGGCCATTTACGTAGGGAGAGTTTCAACCCCGACGATACGCGGGCAAATTCACCCTTCAAGCTTCGTGTGTTTCATGCTGGTCTAGCGCGTAATGGATCTAGGATAGATCGATGAAGCGTAAACTCCACGACATGTACAAGCCGAGACCTTCGTCTAAGCAAGTGCCCAGCTTCGTTTCACTGTCCATTGGTTGCCGATGCGACTCGACGACACGGACGAACAACTAATAGCCCCTTCTAAACAACCCGTCAAGACAAGCATGCATGCCGGATCAACAGTCGCGAGGGCGCCTCCCAGACCTGATCAAAGTTCTCTGCGATAGTTGTCGTGCAGATTAGGTATTTCTTGCGGGGCGGTTGCCACGCCCAGTCCAACCTAGCAAGTAGCAAGGCAAGGCGCGCACGGCGTACATTCGTCGACTAGCAAGCACAGAGCATGAAGAAGTCCAAGTCGCACTTCTATGACGCTGCGCCGAAGGTGATCCTTTCCTGTGGGGCCACCTCGTCAGACACGCATCCGTAGCTCGCGACCTCAGATTTATACAACGGATCTATTCATTGGGAGAGTCAGAGCGAGTTGTGGTGCGGTTACTGGGGCATATTCCTCGTATATTAACGGCCGAAGTACAGGTCAATAACATGCATGATCCGAATGCACGAATCAACTCCGGTACATCGCTTGGAATTGGCTTAGACTGCTCGTTGGTTAGCTCATCATTTGAGTCCTAGACTCGCTAGCTAGTCTTATACAACCCGGAAGCGCTATCTGATATTTTATGTTAGTAGCTGCCCAATTGGTGCTAGACACTCGCCGGGGACGTCGCGACTCACATAGACTTCCATCGTCAAAGT
The DNA here is from genome assembly GCA_017499575.1 of Sanguinoderma rugosum. Lineage (NCBI taxonomy): Eukaryota > Fungi > Basidiomycota > Agaricomycetes > Polyporales > Polyporaceae > Sanguinoderma > Sanguinoderma rugosum. The sequence continues at coordinate 2,797,811 of VTPW01000005.1, read as the reverse complement.
TTCAAAGCAGACTGGGCGGGTGACCCGGATATCTAGCGTCTACTCAGAGAGATACGCATCGCTTTACTGCCTTCCTTTTATGTACATCCAAGTTCCTATTCGGTACGCGCGCTTCCCCTATCCATACAGAACCCCGTCTAACGTCCTTCGATCCTTCGATCTACAGCAGAGTGCCTACGGAGGAAAGACGCAGGAGGATGCAAGAGGATGCAGAGAATTAGGGGTCAAGATGGCACGTAGAATATTCGAGGAAGCTCCAGGCTGTGCGACGACTTTGCCCCCCAACTCACCGCCTGACGCTCAATTTAATGGACATAGCTTGAAGTTGGGCCACCTGTCGTTGACTCGTTATCGTCTTTGTCTTGATTATCGACGTGTATGAACCACCAGCTGGATTCTCGGTACGCCAGGCAACGAAGGAAGATGCAGAACGTGAAATGAGGACGGAGCCGCACATAAATGAAGCCCCACAGCCCCGGCGATCCCATTAATCCTGCGAGGCTGAGGAGCCTCGACATCGAGTACGCAAACTTCCTTGTAGCTTCCTCTGTTGCTGCTGCTGCCTGCCTACCCACACTTCATGCTTCGTTCCGCGATCGCTTCACCTTTGCATCGGCGTCGAGTTCGAGAGGAGAGGCGTCGGAGGCGGGGGAATATATGTCATATCGGTAGGCGAGGATAGCACTTTTTATCCTTCTCCGCCCATTTCAAAATTCAGACGACAACGAGATCCTGATCTCAAAAACAGCGTGGAATATAGATGTCAGGCTGTACTCTCTTCTCTACGCTCCTCCTCCAACTGAGCAACGCCGCCTCCTGCGCGACCACATTCCAGCTGGCAGCGACACGGCGGAGACGCATACCCGCGCCCTCTGAGACACGTTCACCAAGTGGCCGGCTATCGTCAACTTGCCAGCGCTCGACTTTCTCCGAGACTCCAGTAGCGGGTGTCCCCCTGTCTCCTCCCCTCCACGTACTCCGGTATCTAGTGATGTACATGATACATATGCTGGGCAGGGACTCAGGAGTTGGTGTGTCGCGTGTGTGTGTTGTTGGTGTGTGTGGTTGTTTTTGGTGGTGTGTGATGTGTTTTGTGGCGAGCATTTAGACGGTTTGGACCTGGAGTCGTCCACCCGCTCGTCCGCGTCCGTCTAAGGGAGCCAAAGTAAGAAACCGACGCGACGGCTGCATTCAATTATTATAATCGTATTCATAATTTTACAACCAATCGTCCGATATTGTTGGGCTACAGCTTCGGCGGGTGTTGTACAGCGGGTGGCTGGTGAGCAAGCAGAAATCAGGAAGCGGAGACGTCGCGGCTCGCAGCCAGAGACGGCAGGACACAAGCTTTACGCAGGAAGCCTCTATCGTCTATGCAGGAAACTGTCACCTCCTTACCGTGTAAGCGTGTAAGCGTGCAACGGGCAAGCGCACGATGGGCGAAGGAGCGACGAAGGACTAGCACATGGAGCGAGCGGAGGACTGGGGGATAGGATGTATGTGGCTGGTCTTCGGGGGGCGGGAGGACGGGAGGACACCCGGGAGGATGGGAGAAGGGTCAGTAGGTACCACTGGTAGTAGTAGTATAGGGGATGCAATCTGGGGGATGAACGATGATGCTTGACGTTGATACCTTGACCGGGGCCGGGACCGTCGAAAGACCTAGGTACCGGGTGGTGGATGTCGTTGGGCGTCAGCAAGCGGACGAGCGGAATGCGTCTGTGCAAAACATGTCAACAAGCGGAAACAAGGAGAACGGATGGACGGTTGGATGGTTAAATGGACGGTTGGACAGCGAGCACCGAGCACCGAGCACTGAGTACTGAGCGGGGATTGTTTGACTTTTTATATGCCTGATTAAATACGACGATAAATGCTATGGATTCCGAGACGCGAGACGATGTATGAGACTATAACTGTATGAGAGTTGTATGGGAGTTGTATGAGTTGCAAGGGAGATGTATGCAAGAAAAAGACTCCAAACAAGTGAGTTATGTACATTGACGATAACGACTAGTAAAGGAAACCTCCTTCAAAACCGGCGTAAAATAGTAGAGAAAGACGTCGTAACAGAGACATCGTAACAGAAAAACGGTGGGACAACAAACGAGAAACGAAGGAAGGGAATACGGAATACCTAAGAAAGCAGCACATAAAACAAGCCCAACAAGCCCACGAGGCTCAGAAACCTTGAGAGCGTACCCACCAAATCGACATCTTCTACCCTCGTCTGCCTTTTCACATCTACCTCCACTTCCACATCACCCCCTACGTCTACATCCCCGTCTACCTCACCCCCCGAGTCTTCACCGGGAGATTTTCCCACCGTATCACCCGAGCTCGCGTTAGCATGGAGGAGAGCAGGGGACGGGGACGGGGACGGGGATTTTTCGCCGTCTACAACGATGGAGGCAAGGGTGGGGAGCGGGGGCGTCGTACACGTCGACGACGACGAGCCCTCACCGGCAATCTCGGGCGACGAGTTCGAGCGCGACGTCGACGTCGACGCTGAGCTGCTCCCACCCCCACTCCCACCCCCACCCCCACTCCCTTCCTTTTCCTTTTCCTCTTCCTTTTGCACGTCAACACGATCCCGCTCCTTTCCCTTTCCCTCGCCCTGGCCTCCGCCTTCCGCCTCCTTCTCTCCCTCTTGGACAGCTCGGTCCTCTTCGACGTGCTCCGAAAGCGGGTGTACACTCCTCCCATCCCCCACCCTCCCAGCCCCATTAATCCCCGACGTCGAAGGGAACGGCGACATAGGTATGAAGCCCTGCGTCGCAGGCGGCGTGCCCGGCGTACTCGGCGTCCCCGCCCCCGGTGTCCCCGTGATGGGCGTATACGGGTAGGGCGTGTAGGACGATCCGCAGCGCCCCCTACTGTGCGGTGCGGTCTGCGGGTTGTGCGGAGGTTGTGAGTGCTGTGATAGACGGTCCGAGTGGGAAGGCTGCTGCTGTGAGGACGATGCTGACGATGCTGACGATGCTGACGATGCTGACGATGCTGACGATGCTGACGATGCTGGGTGTACCTGGTGTATTTGGGAGTCCGACGGGGGTGCGGGTGGATGTGGATGCGATGGGTGTGCCGAAGAGGCACTGTGTTGGGTAGAAGAGGAGGTAGTGGGTTCGGGCACGAGCCACGACGCGAGCCACTTCCACGCCGACGTCGTCTCCACACCGCCACCGCCCGCATACTTGCCCTCGCCTCCATGCTGACCAGCGGCGTCATCGGCGTCATTCCTATAAATCGTGCGTGGTTGGGATAGAGGGCGGGACGAGGAAAAGGATGGGGAGGATAGAGATGAGGTGGAGAGGGAGTAGGAGGAGAGATCGAGCCGCTTCTTACAGGCAGGACACCGGCCGTCGGACTCGGTTCCTTGGAGCCACTATATATAATGTAGTGAATGGGTGATTGGTTAGTTAGTTCGGTGTTTTCGAGGTTTTCGAGGCAAGGAGAGGGGAGGAGGGGAGGAGAGGGGAGAAGGTAAGGAGGGAGGAGGAGAGGGAAAGAACGCGAATGGCGCTACAGCAATACAGCGTCCCCCAATATGATAAAAAACGGAAACAAATCAAATCAAGAAACAAGGAAGAAGGAATCAAGAAAGAAGGAAGAAGGAAGAAGGAAGAGGGAGGAAGAAAGAAGGAAGGTGAAATCGCGAAGACCGCCAAAGTATGAGCGCACGCTAATGCGCACATGGGCGTAGAATGGGCGTAGAACCCGAGTACAAAAGTCTCAGCACTCGTACTCGCATCTGGGCGCAACCAGAACGAAACGCGACAAAAGGAACACCTCCACCGCGCCAAAACAAGCACCTCCATAGCGCCATGCAACGAACATCCGCAAAAAAGAGAAGAAGACAAAGGCGACAGTTCGAGCGGGGAAATCGAACGGGCAAAGACGATATGCACGGCGAACGGCGCGCAATGACGCGAACGCACCACTGCACCACTGCACCACCGCACGGCCGCAGCGTACGATGAGAGGAGAGGAGAGGAGAGGAGAGGAGAGACGCGCGATGCAACACGAAGAATACGGGAAGCGAGACCATCTGTCTCGAACGAGGTGCGGGGAGCTCGGACGTCCGAAGGGCTCAAAACGTCCAAAAGGACGCAGGCGCAGGGGCAGAGAGCCGGAGGAAACGAGGAAACGAGCAGACAAGGAGGAAGGAAGCAAGACTCGATACACGAACACGAACAAACCGATAAAAAACAACAAAAAACGACAAATCAAATGAACGGTGGACTCGACGGTGCATCCGTCACACCCGTCGCACTTGGGTAAAAACACGATTAAAACGCGAATACGCGATAACGAGCACGACACCAAGCGAACGAGCAGAGTATTCGCGGGCTCGGAAGTTCGAAGAGGCAACGCAAAATAAAAGGCGAAAACGCGCAAAAACGTCTGCTAAAACGTCTGCTAAAACGCAAAATAGAACAACAAGCCCAGGAGCAGGAGCAGCAAGCGCGAGCGGGGAAAATCGGTGAGCGGGGGAAATCGACGCAGCGCAAACTCGAATCGAATCGAAAACGCGAGTAAATCGTTTCGCTTCGTTTCGCTTCGCTTCGACAGCCGCCCGGTACGCAGAAACGCAGAAACGCAGAAACGCAACGCAGAAACGCAGAAACGAAGCGCAACACGACACGACACGACGCAACACAACGCATAGAAGCCTGCATACGCGCGTGCACGCGTGCATGGCTTAACCTCCAAGCCACCGATCCAACGATCTGTCGAGCCAACGATCTGTCGAGCCAACAACCCGCCGATCTAACGGACGCACGATAAAATAAGTACGATAAAATAAGTATAAGTACGGCCCACGCAGCCAGCACCTCCAACACCTCCAACACCGCCGAATCGGCAGAGGTACAAAAGGTACGCGAATTCGACGACGACGACGACGATTCGACGACGACGCTGAACAGGTCGCCAAAACAAAAAGCAAGCCCGAAGAAAGAAAGAAAGAATCGAAAAGGAGAATCGGACGGAAACGGTGCCGCGGTGCCGATCCCAAACCCCCACTCGAAAAAAAAACACAAACCCCCACTCCAAAAACCGACAGGATAAAGAGGAGTAACAGAATAAAACAAAAAGCACGTACCTCATCCAGATGCTCGGCACAAAACACGCGCGCGCAGCACGGCGTGAGCGTCGGGCGGACCGCTTCTTCGAAACTGCATTTACAACCACCAACGAATCACAACCACCAACGAATCACATCCCGAGTTACCACCAACCACCGATACCCAAGTTACCACCACCCACAAATAACCAGATAACCAAATTATTGCGTTGATCAGTATTATATCCACATTGTAAAAGGGAAGAGATGAAGGGAAGGGGGATGAAAGGAGGGGAGAAGGAGGGAAGAGGAAGGGAGGCGAGGGGGGCAGGAAGGGAGGGTTAGGAAAGAGGAGAGGAGAAAGGGGAGAGGAGAAAGGAGAAAGGGCGTACCATATTCCACAGTCACCGTCGACGTATTCCTTATCATTCTCCGTGTTTTCCTTCTGTTTCCGTTTTCCTTTACGCATCGTACTCCCTTGAATCCCATCCACAACATCAATATCATTATCACGCTCGTCGAGGGTCCCATCGCGCTCCGAGTCTTGTCCCTGTCCTTGTCCTGGGAAGGGATCGAACCAGCGTCCTCCAGGCGTGCGGGGCGTCAGCGGTGTGAGGGGCGTAAGTGCGCCGAGCGGACTTTCCTCGACGCCCAAATTGAGTGTGAACGACGGGTAGGTTGATGACGATGGTGTGTACGGATTATACGGATGCGTGGGATGGGAAGAAGGGTTGGAAGACGGGTTATTGTTATAAGGGTAGGTGGAATGGGAGGGGGTGTATGGTTTGACGATGGAGAGCGGGGCGTATTCTGGGATGGAGTCGAGGCGGAGGGTCAGTTTTGGGCGGGTTGGGCGGGTTGACGTCGATGCAGATGGCGTATTCGCCGTAGTATTCGAGAACGCCGGAGAAGGGCGGGAAGTGGAGGTGGAGGTAGAGGCAGTGGAGAGGGCGTACGAGGGCGGCGGCGTGCGGGGCGTGCGAGGTCCGTTCGTATTGGCGGAGGTGGTGTTGATGACGGGCATCGAGGGAGGTCAGTGAGAGTCGTTCAGACGGAGGAAAGAGAGGTAGCCACGAAGGGAGACAAGAGCAAGTGAGACATACAGCATAACCGGAACAAAGGCGCGAACAAACTCACCGTCATCTCCTCCCTCCCCATCCACTCCATCCCTCTTTCCTCCCCTCCCCTCCTCGTCGTCCCCAGCGCGCAGCTCGCGCCACACGTCCTTGCGCGGCGGGATGTAGTCCGGCAGCTGCACGAGCTCGACGCCCTTGTCTGTCGGGATCGGGATGAGCATCGGTTTTCTTGCCTTCGTTTGCGTGTTCGAGTGGGAGTAGGCGGTATTTGGGTTCGTTGAATCGGAGGCCGTATCTGCGTGTGTAGGAAGGTATGAGTCGGTTGAGCATGATCTTATAGCCTCGCCATCTCTATCGTTGACATCGCGTGCGCCGTCTATGTGGGTATCCATCTCCCTCCCTATCTCGCCTTCCATATGCCTATCTTCCTACGTGTGTGGATGGGTGCGCGTGGTCTCGCCGTCTTCTGGTCTTCTTCTCGACTGTTGATGCGTCCGCGCTCGCTAGTCCGCTCCCGAATGTTGGAACCGGCGAGTGGTGTTGGCGACAATCGGGGAAACTGGCTGCACGTCTCCGAACTGTCTAGTTTAGCGGGGGTGTTGGCGAGAGGAGAGGTGGTCGAGTGATATCGCCAAGGTGGGTCTGGTTCCGCGTGCGTGTCGAGTGTCCGTAGCCGCGGGCCTCGTCCTTCTTCCTTCTTCCCCTTTTCCTTCTCCCGTCCTGCCTAGTGTCTAGTCCGACGTTGCGCGGAGGAAGGCGTAGAGTTTGAGACGAGACGCGGATATGAGGTCGGAGTAAGGAGTAAGATAGTTGGAATTATTAGAATATGGAGGAGGCACGCGCGCTCTACTAGTGGCTAGTCCTGACTCCTCGCCGTTCGGGGATTGTCCTTCGCGCTTGCGGTCTTCCTCCTGCTCTTTGCGTCGTCCGTGCTGCGTCGCTCGTCCTTGTGGTAGTAACGAGCTCTGCGCGCCAAATACGTTACGTTCCTCCTTTGGTTGGCTGGTTAGGTAAATCCCCGCCCGTCCCTGAGTTCCCCGCCGACTCGATGCCTAGAAAGTAGCATGTGACAATCCAGAGTGACAAAAAGTGCCATGTGATAAATCTTATCACGGGGGCGATGGGTGGGATTTACCTCCGCCCCCGAGTCCCCTTTTCGCTCCCCTTTATCAGCTCCTCATAGTCACTGCGTGTTCAGACGATTTTCTGCACCGTGGAAAGTAGGTACAAACATGACATTACTAGTACATACAAATATCAAGTTTTCAGAAGTTACCCATCCGTCGAAAACCACACTTTCTTGTGTATTTCCTAGCACCATAAGACTATGTTTCTTCACCGACTAAAGGTAGGTAAACACACATTGTCACTTAGAAAATCACATATTTCCCATGTTTCTTTACCGGGTTAATTCTATATCAGAACCAAATCAGAATGGGGAAAGTCCATGTTACCCTTCATGAACATCACACCAAATTCCAACTTTCCGCTTTTGCGAAACATCAAGTTTATAGGGGGTGGGTCATTTAGGGGTAATGACAATAGTTAATAGTTAATAATTCCTTGCTTGGTTATCACCCCCACCAGGCTACACAAATGAGCGAACCAAATCCAGTTACGGGTCCTGTAATGAAATGAAGGGATCTGTTCTTTACTTGGGGTGGGATGCTTGGGCGCTATGCTAAGAGGGTGGCTATTGAAATAGCCGATAGCCGGTGATCGGGAAATCGGGATCGTATCTAATCTCAACTTGTAATTAAATTGACGCTTAGTAACTCAATTGACGCCAGCGCTAATTCTCTATTGTCCTCCTTTGTCTTCTCCCGTTGCGCTTCTCTTCTCTTTCCTGCCTGTTCCATCGCATTATTATTATTAGGTGTCCTTGTCATTCCTTTCCACAATTGCCCCTCTTCCGCACCTGACAACTCCCCTCACTCGAGCCTGAAACTACCAACATTGCAACACCAACATTACAAGACCAACCATGTGAGTCTATTCATTTATATATGAACCAATAGGACCCGTTCATGCCATGCTCTGCAGTGGCTACAGCCCCAAGTCTACTATGCAGGCATCGGTTCCAACTATGGGCCATCAAACCCCCATTCTGTATACCAACCGGCTAGTCATCTTGACACTGCTTCCCCACACTCAGGTAGTAGCCATGCAAGCACTCCTGGAGCAGGCCTCCTATCCCCTGGTACCCCAGTTAACAACAACCACTTCCCAATGAATATGAATGGGCCCTCACCTTTAAATACCCCATTCAATTATGCCATGGGGGGAATGGGAATCATGATGGGGCATAACAATCTTGCAGGCAATTTTCAGCCAGGGATACAAGGCCTCTCACAGACACAGCTAGGCAGCGACACGGGAAGATTCATAATGCATGGTGCTTCACCGGCTGTAGGTCTCCGGAGCAGTGGAGGAGGAGGAGCCACCTCAGCCACATCGACTGCTATTCATCTCAACAAGCATGGGCATATGGAAGGTAGTGGCGCCAACGAGCTTCGAGCCTTCTCCTTCCCGATCAAGAATACTGGGATTATCGTCAAAGATGTGACAGGCATTCCATTTGATTTGGCGGCATATTTCAACTGGGCAGCAAGGAAAGTTGAAGCTAACGATGAAGCAATGGCACAAATGAGCAATGAGTTCTCTGAGTTCAGGGTACAACCACCGGCGCGGATGTAAGGGGACACTCCTATTTTCTCCTATTCCCCTGTCCCTCTCCCTTCCTCCTCATTCCTTTCTCTTTTCTTTCATCCCACGGACTCTTAACTACATCCCTTTTGTTCCCTTTTGTTCCCCTTTGTTCCCTTTCCTTTCCACTTCCTTTCCGCCCACTCCTTTCGCATCCGAGTCACGTCCGGTGACTCCGGAGTCTTCCCGCACTTCAGACTCGCTCAGACTCATTTATACACTTCGGAGCCCCTCCGGGCTACCTCTATACTCTTTCCCCACTTCATTACTCTTTGCCCTTACTCCCCCAGGTCGCTGGCACGACTCCTGTACTTTCCCCTTCCACTTCATTATCACATGCCCCCTCGTACCTTGTGATATTCGTTCGGACTTGTGGCTGGTGTACTGTACAGTTATCCTTCCTTCCTCCCACGCTACTACAGTATATACTTCGCTTCCTAGCATGGAGAATCCTTATCCTGTTCTCTTTGGATTCTCCCTCTGCTAGGTGAGCAGCTCTCTCATGTATTGTAGTTAGTCTTATTCATTATCTTTGGATTCTCCCTCTGCTAGGCTTGTGCTGTCGGCCATCTTGAGGTTGCCCTTACAGTTAAAAAGGAGGCAATTGTAGGACCTCTCAACAAGTGGCTGTTGAAGCGTCAGAAGAGTAGGGAGGGTCGGTCTAGCACTTAATGTATTGGTAGAGTTTGTGTGCCCCCGTGTTAACGTTACCAGTGTTATCAAAGTCAGCAGGGAGGCTCACATGGGAAGGTGGAGAAGCTGCAGCTCAGCTCAAGCAAGGTATTTCTGAGCCAGTGCGAACTTTGATATATATGAGGATACCTGCAGAGTCCATGTGTATACAAAGCAAACATCAGTCCCAGTAGGAATAAGTACAGTATGGTTGAATATGTAACATAGTCCAGTCCGTGATATCCGAGTGTCCGCGTGCGACTGCGGACCAAAATCCAAAGCAGAATGCACGTGATGATGCCCCTAATAGGAGCCTCCTGGATGCGCCTATAACATTGTTACTGATCTTTCAGAACATGGTGATGGTGGAGCAAGTGCGAATTTTTCGTAAGTCCAAGAGAAGCCAAATTATTCTAAGTCCCCTGCTGTCACTTTAGTGCCATAGTATTTGCAAACAGCTGTAAACAAGAGTGGCCCATTACACAGACTCATCCAAATCTTGGTGCCTAGGTGGCCTACTAAAGTCCCTATTGTGCTTTGCTTCAGTCTCCTGAAGAGCATCTATATCCTACCCAAGCACAGCCAGAAGTCAGCTCTAACTGAATCACAACAATAAGTGGTAGTATAGAGTAATACTTACTGTCTCATTGTCCCCAGAGTGATGTCCCTACAGATTGTAACATGAGGCCCCCAACGGCCGACCACAAAGGAGGCAGACAACAAGGACTCACAAAATGGATGGGAATCGATACTACTTGACTTTTATTGGTGTTGACATTGCTTCTGAAAAGGAGATTATCGGGGTTGCTCAGGATGGCGCCATAGTCTGTGCGAGCATTCAGGGAGGCCAAGAGTGTGTTCGTGTAAAGCTTGCTCAAGGCGAAGTCGGGGATGAAGTTGCTGGAGAGAAGCGGTCAGAGAATACCAAGAGGAGAGCAGGTAGAGACAGTTGACGTACAAGCCTTTGCCCTGGAACCGAAATTCACATGCTATGTGAGATACGAAAGAGGGAGGGCGGAGCGGTTCTCACCTGGACTGACAACGCAAGCACGAGATCCGCGATTGCGAAAACAGTTGTTATCAACCCCGTCTGAATGGTAACTTGACACAGGTGGCCATCACTGAGCATTAGCTTACGCGCGATATGTGAATGGGACAAGGGAGACGCACGGAGCATTATCTTGTTGATGATGCCGTCCGTAGCTCGCATCCCTGTGCGCTTTCGTTGCTATTAAATGCAGGCATGGGCATAGCTTCAATCAGCATATACTGTAGGAAGCACGGAGAACTTAGGGAGCGCACCAAAGTGAACAAGAGGCACCCCGTGATGAGCAGGTCTGCAAGAGCCGACGCGCCGAGCCAAGTGCTGACTGCGGGGTAGAACTCATTGAACCGCGAGAAATCAGGGATGACGGTGACCAAGATGGATAAAGCAGTACCGCCCCCTGCATTCATTCAAGGAAAACAAAAATAAAGATCAGAAATCGGAAGCGGCAAGATCGGCGGGAGCGAGGAGGGTGGTGCCGAAGCTCACCGAGAGACACGAAAGATAGAACCAAGATGATTATTGGCACGATCATCGACTCGCTAAGGACACAAATACGCCGTGCCATGAATAATTGAACAGGCGTTGATATAAATACCTGATCCCAAGATGGAACTTTAGCACAGAGCGGTTTGTAGGCGACGATGGCTTACGGTTACGATGGCATCTGCACAGCCGTGGATAGTGACGATGATTATAGTCAATCAGAGATGGATTTATCGACGATGCAAGCAAAGGGGCGCTCACCCGCCGAAAGAACTGGGCATTGTGGGGGAAATGGTGGAGGGCCTAATTAGGATCGTGATCATCGCAGTTGGGCTGTTGGACACGTACGCATTGGGGGCTTAGGTGGCCCGCTGGGAGGTTTAGTCCTCGCTACATAGCAGAGTGCCGTCAACATCAAAGGATTGACGGGTCGGAACAGGAAGAGCGACATACCCAGCGGTTTTACAAGGATATCGTACATCATCTCCATCACACACCCAGTGTTAAATGTTTCCAGAACGAAGAGGTATATTACCTATCGAATAGAGAACAGTCAGCAAACCAACGCCGGCAAATGTGGTCGTGGTTATGTGCGCACCAGATACCGGATCAATGGTTTGTCGGTTCTGTTCGAGGGGACGGACGATGTCAGAAATCTGGAGACGGTACTGGGGCCAGCGTTCGACAAAACTCACGTTTTGTAAGTTTGGAAGTAATTAAAGGTCTAATTCAGGGTCGTTGTGAGTAGGGTCAAGCACGCTCGCCGTGAATAATACCGACCTGGACTACAAGTACCTGCGAGCGCAAGTGTTCCATTAGCTATGAAGAAAGTTTGATGCAAGAACAAACGATAGCATCTGTCTCGACGAAGCAGAATACGGTCGGAGGCGTAGAGTATACAACCCGCGCGGCGTTGATCGATGCCTGTCAATTACTCGGCGGTCTGCGACGCGCGACGCGGAAGCGAGAGATGAAAGATCTGCGAATGGGGCTCAGCACATCAAAGCAAGGAGCAGGATCATTGCTCGCCTATTAACGTATAACGATAACGGTTAATCGTCGTTCTTGAAAGCGAAATATATCATGGGAAGCAGAGAGGCGGGCGACGTATGTTGCTCAGACGAAGGTAGTCAGTCGTCAACACAGCTCCATTTACGCCCGTCTTCTACAGCGCCAAGGAGATCTTGTGAGCAGGTTCCAACCATCAATACATCACCTAGAATTTCATTAGCTTCACTGGAGCGCTGGCACTCACAAATCCCTCTTCTACCAGGGACAAGTTAAGGCCGAGTCAAGTGGTTGCAAGTAGACCACTCAAAGTCTGTTGGTGCTCGAGATTTCGATTGCACCCGAGTGATGCCACGTTGAACAGATGATATTGAACCTAGAGAACCGTCGAAACGGCTTTGATCGGTGGAAAATGTTGTCCAAAACGCGTGATGGCAAACGCGAATACCAGACATCGGGACTAACTGCATCTATGTCATTATACAGCATCAACGGGGCTGCAACGGATATGACAGGGGAGAGCCAACCCACGAAACAACGATCAATATGTGGCAATCCTATGTGGCCCCGAGTTCCATGCTCTTTCTTTCCACCAGCGAAGATGCTACTGTCAAACGTCTACAACTGAGATCGCCATCTTAAAGTCACAAACAAGTGAACTGCGGTTTGTCAGCATGTGATGTTTCGGTACTTAACAAAGGAGTAGATGAAGTAGAGCATCGCCGGCTGTCGAAGTATGGCAGTGGCGAGCTGAGCGTTGAACAGTTCCATGAAGACTAGGAGCTAACGCCTGGGCGAGCGGAGATGCAATACGCTTCAAATTCACACGATTCAGGCGTGCAACTCTCTCAGCTGCATAGACGCTTGCGCTGATTCGCACCGCATACCAACTTCGCTATTGCGCTGCACTCTTCTAAAAGGCCCCCCCAGTAGGTTACCAAACGCTTCCATCATGGTATGACTGATTCGCCATCTTTCTGTCTCGAGCCCTTGGGAATATTCAGAGCGCTGCGCGTCAAGGACAATATTATCTTTGATCACCTAACTTGAACGGGAGAACTTCGGCGATCACGTCCTTTCATAGTGACCAGGGGACCGAAAGAGCACAGTACGTGCATGGCGATCAATGATGTCGCGTAAACAAGCAGCCGCATGAGGTGACTATTGTACTGAACCCGCCTACTCTTATTACGGGCCGCGAAGGAAGTCACCTCTGGCCCCCATGACCTGACGCGCCGTGTGTTCGTTTCAGCCCAGAAGGTTGCGAAGAGTCTGCACCAATGACCGAAGGACGGTTGCCGTAATTGCGGGAGTATAAAGTCGACCCCATTTTCTTCCGCGCGAACCACATTCTACGCAATGTGGCTGTCTTCCCTTCTCGTTGGTTTGCTTGCAGCAAATAAGGTCGTCGGACAGTCCACTGTGGATGAATCTGCGCAATATGTGATGCCAGTGGGATCACGTAAGTCAGAATTCATCCTCACATATTCATCTTTCGACTCGTTGAACATAACGCCAGCCGGCTTCTACGACGGACACTCTAATGCTTCCGTCACGTTCGACCAACACTCCGTGCTTCTTGACGGTAAAGTGAGTGATGGCATCAGCTAACGAGTATCGAAAGGCTCTAATAGTAATTACGGATGTAGCGCGTCATGGTATTTTCTGGGGAATTCCATCCATTCCGCCTCCCCGCTCCAGAGCTATGGAAGGACGTGTTGGAAAAGTGAGTTTCGCAGTTGTCTTACTCACTTCTACGCTGCTAATGTGAGTAGATTCAAAGCAGCTGGATTCAATGCCGTTTCGGTTTACTGTAAGCGCATTTGTCATACATGCACCTCCCCCTGAGATGTTCATATGTTCGAATCGATTAGGGCATTGGGGCTTAACCTCCCCTCGAGAAGGCGAGATACGATTCACGGAACACAACGATGCGCAGAAATTTTATCAAGTCGCGAAGGACGTTGGGTTACTGGTTATCGTTCGCCCAGGGCCATATGTCAACGCGGAGACGGCCGGCGGTGGGTACTAACTGGGTTTCTCTTTACTGCCATGTCTCATGTGATGGTCGAAAGGCGGTCTCCCCGGTTGGACGACGAATGTGCCTGGTTTAGCTCGTACGAATGCAACACTATATCGTTCTGCGTGGCACCCATAGTATGTGACATCGATCCCTTCGCAGATGTCAGATGGTCTCAACGAAGATGTGCATAGTATACTTTCGTTCGCCCAGCAGACCGCGCCGTTCCAGGTAAGTTTCCATACCGCCGATCTATTTTATCGCTGTCCGACAAACTATAGTACCCGGATGGTCCAGTCATTGGTAAACCATTGTTCCGGTCGAAATGCTGATTTCTCAACTGCGTTCTTTATATAGCGATACAGAGCGAAAACGAGTACGCTACGACCGCACAGCAGCACATACCCGGGCTGGATGAACACATGCAAGATATCATCGACACGATGAGAGAGGGCGGCCTAACTCGCATTCCTACCATTCACAATGACAAGAATCCGAGTGGCCAATACGCTCAACCCGGTCTAGGGAAAGTAGATCTGTGAGCCGCTGACGCTATCGATGTATGTCCGCTGGACTGATTGATGTATCAATGGTCGTTGGTAGATATGGATGGGACGGGTAAACATATTCACCTACGTCGATCTTGTCGCCGTGTCTGAAGGGTTGTCTAGGTATCCTTTAGGCTTTGATTGCGACAATCCGTCAAGATGGACAGAGCTGTCAACAGGTTTGCGTCTCTTCTAGTTGTCGGGGCCCATCTGCTGACAATTTCGCTGAAGCTCACGACACGAATCACCAGAGGTGGAATCCAGCGGAACCATTGGCGTTGTACGAGTGGCAAGGAGGATCGTTTTCGTACTGGTCGGGCCCGGACTATTCTTTGTGCTATCAGCTGATCAACGAACAGTTTGCCAATGTATGTATGGATTGATCTCCAGCCGGCATGGGCAAGCTGATGTTGTTTGTTGCTGCAGGTGTACTACAAGGTATATTCGTCCTTGCACTCGCTGGCGAAGGTAAAGCTGAGATGCTGGTCAGAATAATTACGCTGCCGGAGTGGCTATCCAAAATCTGTACATGACCTACGGTACGTGCGTTACATCCAGGCTCTGATACGTTTGGTTAAACCTTGTTAGGTGGGACAAACTGGGGCAATTTACATACCCACACCATATATTCGAGTTACGAGTGAGTCTCTGCTTGATAAAATCCCCCCTTTTGATCAGAGGCTAATACTTCTTATAGCTATGGCGCCGTATGTTGTCTACTTGAACATTGAACTGTATCAACGACACTGACACTGACTCGCCAGGCATTGCGCGAAGATCGCACACTCAGCCCCAAAATAGACGAGCTCAAGTTGCAGGCTTCGTTTCTCCATGCTTCGCCCGACTACCTTCTCGTTGGTCGTATTGGAAATGGTACCGTCGGGCAAGGAACCGCCTACAGCGACTCCCCAGATATCTATACCACTCACCTGCACGCACCACAAAACGACGTCAACTTCTACTTCGTGCGACAAAAGACAAATACGAAAACAAGTGATACACCGTTCACGCTGCGGGTCAATACCACGCTAGAAGGGACTATCTCTATTCCCAAATCGGGGTCAATCGTCCTCGCAGGAAGAGAGTCCAAAATCTTGGTAACAAATTACCCATTTGGGTCTTCCATTCTGCATTATTCCACTGCGGAAGTGATGACCTGGGCTACGCTGGACGGGGTGCGCACTCTCTCTCACAAAGGATCGGAAATGCTGACAGACCCGTTGCATAGGTTGATATTATCGTCTTGTACGCTCTTGTGGGCCAACACGTCGAGATTGCCGTTGTGGCTTCTGGTAGGCCGAAAGTAACAATCGTGGGGTCGAAGTCCATCTCCGCTACGACTGCCAACGGTCTGATCACGTTCAGTGGTTCCGCCTCCGGTATTTCTGTCGCCACTTTCAACAATAAGCGAATCATCGTAGCCGATAAGAAGTCGGCTTCTGGCTTTTGGGCCCCTCGACTATCGACCAGCAGTGCGGATGGAGTTAGCCACTACGCCCCGACGCCAGACGTCCCTTCAGTCCTTGTTCACGGTCCATACCTCGTCCGTTCGGCTACAAAACATGGGCAGACTCTTGCGCTGACCGGTGACTTGAATGTAACCACTACGATCCAAGTATTCGCAGGAGCAGATGTACGTTCTGTGTCATGGAATGGGGCCTCTGTCAATGTCCGAAGATCAGAACTGGGGGGCCTACAGGGCGTCCTTTCATTCCCACGTAGTCTCAGCGCCGTCGAAATACCGAGTCTACAAAACATTCAGTGGCGATGCGCCGATTCTCTTCCAGAGCTTGAACCGAACTTTGATGATACCGATTGGGTTATTGCGAACAAGACCTCCACCACGAGACCACAGCAACCGAGTGCAGGCAAAGTAGGTGTGATCCGATTCCGTGATTCGTCGATTGATTGACATGTCTTTTCATAGTTCGTCCTGTATTCCAGCGAGTGAGTTCATCTAATACGCGCGCTGCTGTTCCGCTCATAGCGATTTGCCATAGATACGGGTTTCATGCCGGCCAATGGGTGTGGAGAGGCCACTTTTCTGGAAACGCAACAGGCGTCCAACTTTCTATTCAAGGGTTCGTCGCTGAGGACATCCGCGTAGTTACGCACTGACAAGGTTT
The DNA here is from genome assembly GCA_017499575.1 of Sanguinoderma rugosum. Taxonomy (NCBI): domain Eukaryota; kingdom Fungi; phylum Basidiomycota; class Agaricomycetes; order Polyporales; family Polyporaceae; genus Sanguinoderma; species Sanguinoderma rugosum. The sequence goes on along the minus strand of VTPW01000005.1, from coordinate 2,781,059 downwards.
CTCTAGCGGTTTCTCTTTTGGGTATTCAGTCTTCTTGAACAATCATTTCCTGGGGTCCGGACAAGGCAGCTCGCATAGCCAAGACGGTGTAGACATCCTCTCCCCCAGCTTCAATTTCACACAGGACCAGTTGCGTGACGGAGAAAACGGTATGCAAACCGATTAGTAGTTTGATAATGCGTGTTGGCTCAGCCTTCCTCAGTGTTGACCGTCATTCACGATTCCACCGGCATGAATCAGGATTGTCAGTAGCGTCCGAGCATATGGGTGGACACGATCTGACAGCTACGACAGATGATATCAATGATGAACACAAAACTCCACGTGGAATTCGTGGATATAGGCTATTAGGCGATAACGGAATCGATTTTGATACGTGGAAGGTCGCGGGCAGTGAGTTTTCTGACGATCTGTCGGACAAGCTTCTTATGGGCGCATGTGCGTAGACTTTGGCGGAGAGAATGCACCCGACGCCGTTCGCGGTCCCTACAACGAAGGTGGATGGTGGTTCGAGCGCGTTGGTTCGTGTACTAGATCTACCCTTTGTGATTACCAAGATAACACATTGGATAGGAGCGCACCTACCGGGCTTCGACGCATCACCATGGAACACATCGTGTACTCCATATCAAGGACGCTTGACGCCTGGGGTTACGGTTTATAGAACGTCTTTCTCTCTTAATATTCCTCATGACGCCGACATCCCCCTGGCGTTCGATCTTGAGTTGGACAACACTCAACCACACCGTGTTCTGATCTACGTCAATGGGTGGCAATTTGGAAGGTATGTCTCACGCGAGTGCGAGCAGAAATTACCTTGACAATGATATCGCAGATTCATATCTTCGCTGGGCCCCCAAACTAGTTTCCCCGTGCCTGAAGGTATTTTGAACCACCGCGGGAACAACGAAGTCTTGGTATCGTTGTGGGCGCTGAGTGAGTATAATATAGCCTTTTCTTCCTTTCACCCCTCTAAACGTGTGGTGTAGATTCCGGCGGCGCTAGGTTGAAGAAGTTGGAATTGAACAAACGAGGAACTTTCTCTTCTAGCAAGACAGCTACTGTCAGCCTGGTTAAAGCGCCGAACTGGAAAGACCTGCGAGCATGAGGGCATATCTTCCTTCATATGTCGCAGAACAATGCGAAATGTTACCTGTTGTATTACTACACAACTTACGGGATTTACTATTGTTCTACTGATACATTCAAAGGCTGGAATATATAAGAATATCGGTCGTCAAAGCGGGATCGGCTGATGGTTCACTCCAATAACTGGGCTCAACCAGCTTTCCGTGTCTGCCTCCGAATTACGATCTCCCGTCACACGCAGCGACCTCAACAATATGCGATATTGTCCATTGTCCACGCGTGTCCTATTGGCAAAGAAACCTCTAAAGGTATAATGATTATATCCATTGAGTTTGGGTTCCTAGATTTCATCGTAAATCCGACGTGAGCATAACTAATCATAAGGAAGGGAACCCACTGCATCATAACCATTCCGAGGCGTGTATCTCAATATGTCCAAGGGCCCGAGTGTTGGAACCGTATCTTTGTCTCCGGCATCCTCAAACCACATAGCGGAACGTTTAGTCTTGGCATGCTTCTGCAAAGCGAAGTCCTTGTCAACGAGATCCAGGCGAACCAACGGAGACCCAAAAGTCAGCCTAAACGGTTGGCATGAGCATTTCGTTTTTTCTCTGTACGACATGAGCTAAATGAGCGCACTAACCTGTAGGCAACTGAGGGGTAGTCATGTTTGTCCATCGTGTAGTTCAATTCATCAAATTGAGGCAACGCATCGGCGTCCAATACAATTGGCAACTGAACGCCAGGCCCAAAGTATTGCTCGGTCTGATCAATGATAGGCTCTGCCCTCAATGAACCCACCGCGCCCAAATACGTAACTTTCAACGCCTCGTCGGGGGAGGCGATGCGGATAAACCCAGAGTAGACTGGGAGCTGTTTGGGGTTGACATTGTTGGGCGGTGCAAACTTGATGGTGACGTCCTTGGAATGCCCTGGGCGAATGGTAACCTCAGAAGGTTGGATTTCAGCGGTCGCAAATTCCGGAACCAACGGCACCGGTCCTTTCGAAGGTTCTGACGAATTCTATAAACATAAACAACGATCAGTTTCGCTTTCTTTGGAACAAGTAGCGTGGAACAATTCACTGCTTGTATCGTCAACGCCGTGCCCGCTGGTACGTGTGATAGTTTATACGTGACCGGATGAGCGTAGGAGTTCGAGATGGATATAGTATGCCTAGAGAGCACATCAGCCTCCGCTCCGAGTAATCAATACCCCTACAACATGGACTCACGTTGAAACAAAATTGACGGTATCGTTGAGCATCAGTTGCCCGGGTCTCACAATCGTCTTCGTCCAAATTGCCCGATCCACCTGTAAGAGCCCGGCCCCTTGCTGAGACGCCGTCTGGTACACACTATCCTCCGTAACATTAGACTTCACTCCCACAGCTGTCGTCTGCATCAAATCTCTCATCCTCTCCACGCTCTCCCTACTCTTCCCTTTCGCCTCCAAGAACAACGCCGAGGCGCCCGCAACGAACGGAGCAGCCATCGATGTCCCGGACCGAACCGCCCAACTCCCATTCTTCGTGTTATACGTAGAAAGGATGTTCCCCCCGGGTGCGACTAGAGCGGGTTTGAAATACATGTCGTAGGTCGGGCCATATGACGAAAAAGATGAGACGAGGCCTCCTTTGGGATCGGGGATGTTGAAAGGCGCGCCTTCTGCAGGGAAATGCAGGCGAAGGGGAGCCCCTGCGGCGTATTGATTGACGAGCTAGAAGATTTGGCAATTTACGCGAGGCGGATTGACACTATCCATCATCGACTCACCCATTTGCCGTCATCCGCCGTAATCAAAACCGCAGTATAGTTGCCTACAGCTATTCCAGAGAATTCTCCGTCGTCGGTACTATATGCACACAATCATGTCAGTCATGTACTGCATGCCAGACTCCAAGCGCTTAAGCACCAAACCACAACGCGGAGATAGGTGTGGATTATACAATGCCTCAAGTCTAAAAATAACAAAGCGCGAAGGTGAATACGCACTTGTATATCAAGAAGGTTTTAGCCCCGAATTTTGCGGCGTTATCCAGTTTCTGCGTCTAGAACAGATAGATGGACAGACAGACAGGTAGTCGAGAATGCCTAGGTCAGAGGAATGCACCTGGAATCGACACCGCGTTCTAACTCACGAAGAAGCATCCTCCTCTACGAATGACCACGATGTGGGAAGACAGGTCAGGCGTACTCGGTGGCAACGGCTCGCAAGCATCGTTCTTTGTGGTCGTGCCGTTAGATGTAGCGTAAATCGGGAGATCTCCGGTGACGTTCAAAGGTAGAGCTTGCAAGTATGACTAAAGAGGAAGGCAAATTCAAAGGAAGTAAGGCGAATTGGATTGTGGAGATAAATCGCTAAGGATGTGACATACGATAGGATTATGTTCCACGCCTTTGACAGTGATGTTTTGCGTCGGGATGACCACACTGTACATCAAAACAAAAGGAAGTAAACTCTCCACCCAGAAGTTAAGCTGAAGCGCGGCAAAAGAGGCAGGACGCACTTGTCTACACTTCCCACAGATATCGTATTGACACCATTCGATGGACTCGACGTGTACCATGAACCGACTGAACCCTCTGCAAAATCAGAATCGTTTCATCGTCAACGGAAGATGCACAGTCAGTTGTTCGTATATCGTGTGCGTTAGAGGATGAGCGAACCATTTCCAGCGGCGACAATGACGACGCGCCCATGTGATGCGATCCGGCTAGCGACGACTGAGCCCATGCCTTCGGTCCATCCGTCTACGCCGCCCAAGGATAAGGTAATCACGTCCATGCCGTCGTTGTACGCTCTTATCAACGCGCTGACGATAACTAGTAACAAGGGGACAGGTACTGAGATATCTATTATCATGATTCGACAGTTAGAGGGACGTACGCGCATCACTGGTGGATCCGTTACATCCAAACACACGATAAGCACCGAGCGAGGCTTTGTACGCAACACCGCTGATCCCGAATATGTTACCGGGATCTGCACCTATGATACCGGCAGAATGGGTGCCGTGACCAGAACACCTATCCATCCCAACACAACCGTCAGACAAACATCATTAAACATTCAGCTGCCAGGCGGAAGGGAGGAATGAGGAGGGGAGGGGAAGTGGGGAAGAGCGCTCACTGGTCCAACGGATCCTCGTCGGGCATGGGGTCATTTGTTCCATTATAATGATCCCCAACGAAATCGTGTCCTCCGATGACTTTATGCCCTTTCCCCAATTTTCCGCCCAAAGACGGGTGGGTGTAGTCAACCCCAGTGTCAACGCTGTAAGATCTACCAATCAGCCTCAGTCCACGCAGTTATATTTACATGCATCCCAATTTAGGGCTCACATTCCGATACGTATCCCCTCTCCAAATAGGCCCTTCGCATGGACCTTGTCTACACCCTAATGACAGACACATTTAGCATTCCCCCTGAGATTTCGGAGATTGATGAAGACGCACCGTCATTAAATGTGTGCTCAAAGCGTTCTTTGGGACGTTCGGGTCGTTTGGGCTCTCTATGTTTGTATGATGAACAGGCCTAGAGCATGATATAAGTTAGTTGTCGTGTTTCTGTTTAAGTATTCACCAAATTTGGCGAAATATATACGCACAAGGGCCGGCGAATTCGCAGGACTGGCTGTATGTGCCGCACCCCAGGGACAGTTCTCACTTTCTCCAGATCCTATAATTCATGGCCCGAAAGCCGTCAGTGCGAATGATTGAATATTTAGACATAAACGTACTGCAGCTGACTAGGAAGGAAAGATACATGTTAACACAGCCGTGCAAATAGCAATGAGGGCGGCGAACGTACTTTGAGGTCCATAGAAGCTCCGACCATGATATCCGGCGTGTCGTATTCGTTCTTCACATCGAAAAGGATGCCTCGCCTTTCCATATGCCTATACACCGAGTCATGAACCGACTTGTGCATGCCGATTCAGTTCCCTCGTGAAGAAGACGAACAGCAAGCAACGTACCTCGTCTGATCTCCGTCCTAGTGCTGACAGGCTATCCATCTCCACCACGTACGCGTTGGGCACGTACTTCGAGTCGCCCCCCTCATCTAGCTCGAACCCCGCGACCGTCACCACACAAGCACACACCAGCAACCCCATACATATCCACCGCATCCGAAAACAAGATAACAAGCCCAAGCCCAATGCCCTCATCATCATCTACGCGTTATGGAGTGATAGAGTAGAAGAAGAAGAGGATTATCCGCCCAGCTATCAGCCACATACATGCTTTCATCCCGTTGCTTCGTTGGCGGGCTAGCGTCCAGTCTGAGTAACCGTGCTTGCGAGGTAGCTGTCATCAAGTTGATGCCAAAGTTGATGCCAAAGTTGTCGAATGCCAGTGGGCTCAGTGCTGTGCTTAGTCTGGTGACTTGCTCTCTAGCATCTTGAATGTTATGAACTTGTCCGCCCTATCCGCCGCCAACTGACATCGGGTGTAGTGACCGCCGTACTGTCAAAACTTGGGTATGTCTGACGTTCAAAACTTTGATGGAGAAAGAAAGAAAGGGGCCGCGTTCAGATATGAGATACCACATCGCGTGTTTTCTGCATATTCATGAAAGGAAGTTGTGCCACCCCTGGTAATCCTGAACGATGGATCATGAAACCCGGCCAGAGGAAACACCAAGCGCCCGATCACAGTTGTTGTCACACCCAACACGTGTCACACTTCGTCTCTCTCTCTTTTCCTCCACCATGATTAGTGCCAGTGACCACCAGTGCCACCAGTAGATTGACCTTGGCAAGAAGATAGGCAGCGTGGTATGGAACAAGGAATTGGCTGAGCCCTACTCGGCGACATCAAGGGCATACCCGAATCACGATTTCCAGTTTACCGCTGCCCGGGTGTATCGCTCAAAGACCATCAACCGTAGTAGCCTGCTTGTTGCAGTGCGCGACATTATGGTCGGGTTCTATCGAGCTCACTCGTTGTAGAGTCTGGCCGGGAGTGGACTCCTTCCTCGACAAGATCCAGATCTCCAAAATTCCAGATTGAGAAGCTTCAAGTTCGGCTAACTGTAGCGCACGACGCGTACGCGTGCACAAAGTGACTAGAGGGCTTGGCCTACATGTCGGATAGTAAAAAAAACTCAGTACGAAGTTCACACCTCGAGTCAAGGATTCTGCGGTGATATATCGACTAGTATACTAGCCACAGCAGTCCTGCTATCCCACAAAACAACCTCGCTGACGCAAGTGGGTTAGTTACTATAAATACAGCCGAGCCGCAACTAGGTATGTGACGATTGATGAGTGCTGGATGTTGGATGCTTACTTGATGCGCAGAAGCAGAAGTTCCCAGCGTGCGATTCAAAGTATGGCCCGCGGTGCGATCTTCGTAGCTTGAGTTTGCGTATCTCGGAGAATACACACGCGCCGTGCTGGAGCCTGGCACTGGCGCGTCATTTACTCTCTACAAAATGAACTCTACATCCTCACGGCACACTTGCCTCAATCATGGATTACTCGTCCCAAACCGTGGGACGCCGGGACGCAGACGCCGGCCTGGCTGGTCTTCCTCCTTGCGGTAAGGATAGGACATGCCGTGACTGTTCACGCGTGGTCCTTCGCAGCGATGTTTTGACGATCTGGGAACCTCCTTGACCCAGGTATGCATGTCTCTATCCGCGATCCCGTCGACGCGTCCAGAATGGAACCCCGGTACACAAAATATTACCGACAATAACGATATCTCGCTCTCCTCCGCACCTCCACCCCTCATCCCACCTCGGGCGTGACACCGCAGTTACACCCCACCAAGAGAAACGGGTTTCGCCATATGGGTTCACGAGTGGGTTCCCCATTCCGCTACCATTTGGAGCCAATTCTGATTCTGACATAGCGTGGTTGCATCGAATAAGCAGGTCATGGAATTGGAGATCAACCGCCCTTCGAGCGGGGGACAGCAGGACCGAGGTATCAAGAAGCTGTAATGCACAAGCTTAAGCTTTCCCAAACGTAAAGATTATAAGTAGCCTCACCTTTTTGTCTCCGCCATACTGTATTCTTCATCACCTTCACCTCCACACGACCTCTTAGTTTACGTGCTATTCACTATGGGTTTGGTGTTATCGCTACCATCGAGCGAGGTTATTGCAGTAACAACTCTCGCTGCGTTGTCACTTTTGGGAATCAAGTTGTGGCAACAGCGCAGTTACGAGAAGCTGCTCCCTCCCGGCCCCAAGAAGATTCCCATCTTCGGCAACTTATTCCAAGTCTCAGCTCTAAGGCCCTATCCTCAAGTAAGTGTCCATCATGGTTATCTAACAACCCTTCCCCTTCCTCCCGACGCCTTGCCTCTGCGCTTATCCTCACATTCAATTCTCTCCCTCTCTCTCCCTCTCTCTCTCTCTCTCTCTCTCAAACCAATTTCAAATCTGAAACCTATTGCTCATATGATCGCGTTGATAGTTCAGGAAATGGGCGCAAGAGTACGGGCCAGTGTACCACCTGAAATTCGGCTCGCAAGATATCGTGGTTTTGAACACCCCAGAAGCAGCAGACGAACTCTTCGTGAACCGCAGCAAGATTTTTTCTAGCCGTATCGCACCCCACGTCGCCCATGATATCATGAGTGAGGGCCAACGCATGGCGTTCCTGCCGTACAATGATGAATTCAAGGCACGTAGTTCACGTCTTGCGGATCCCCTCAGAGTTTCCTGCGGTTTCTCATCATAACCCACAGATGGTCCGAAAGTCACTGCAACCATCAATTGGTCCCCTGCCCTCTAGGCAGCTCCGCCCAATGCAAGAACTAGAGTCTCGTGTGGCCCTCTATGACTTGATGAACCACGGTGACAAGAGCATTACGCTGTACCACACAGCCGGGCCCAACGGAGAAGTCCCAGAACACCATTGGTTCTCGCTCATTCGCCGTTTCGTACGTCCTTTTCCTTTCTATGCTTCTCTTCTCTCCTCTTCTCGCTACTCTCTCCCCCATCACGCTCTCCTATACTTCTCCTCCACTTCTTATTCCGTTCCCGGCGATCATTTTTAGCTTCACCGAACTCACCGTATGCTATTTTTAGACGACAAGTTTGGTGTTGACCCTGATGTACGGTACGCGAGTGCACAAGATTGAGAACACCCCACGACTGTAAGCTTAAGGCCCGATATCCTGCCGCTCGCTTGCACTCACCACGCGCTCTAGACACAAACTATACCGCGTCCTAGCGAACATGACATCCGTGGCTCAGCCTGGGAACTACCTGTACGTGATGCATTGATGTCCCACCTCTAATCCCGAGTGTGAATGGCTGACAATAATGACGACGTTGGGGACATTGTTAGTGCGGATGGGTTCCCGATCCTGCGTAAGCTGCCCGACTTCTTAGCTCCATGGCGAGTTCAAGCTCGTGCTATGCACGAATGGTACGCCCATTCCTTACGACCTGTCAGATAACCTCACTTACAATGGCACTCCAGGGAGATCGAACTCCTTGGCGGGTTCCTAGAGGATCTGAAGGCTGAGATGAAGGCAGGCAGGCAGCGCGTCGAATGTTATGCTAGCAAGTACCTCAAAGCCCGAGCTGAAGCTGGGTACGAAGACGCGCCAGGAAGTGGGCTCACTCCTGATGGCCAGTGGATGAAAGATAAGTTCGTGGCATATACCGCAGGTACCATCGTCGAAGCTGGGTCAGATACCACCGCGAGCACTGCTCACACTGTACGTCGCACCCTGCTGCGGCGAGCTAGGGAATCGGTGCTGACGAGTGTGTCACCTTAGTTCATCTTGATGATGTTGAGCTACCCGCACGTTCTGGAGAAACTTCGCGCCGAAATTGACAGGGTTGTTGGGCCTGATCGCTTGCCTACGTTCGACGACGAGCCAAACCTCCCATACTTGGTTGCGTGTATCAAGGAAACACTCCGTCGCCGACCTGCCGCTATTCTCGGTATGTCATTCCCTCTTCTCCTAGCAGATCTCCTAATTCAAATGCACTTGTATCCCAGGCGTTCCCCACGCCAACGACGAAGACGTATGGTACAACGGTTACCTCATTCCCAAGGGATCCAACGTCTTCGGAAACATCTGGGCAATCCATATGGACCCGAAGCTCTTCCCCAACCCCACCGCGTTCATCCCTGAGCGCTGGTTGAGCCCCGACGGCAAGTCGACGTCGTGGGGTGATGGGTTTGACGGTGAACGTGACCAGTAAGGATGCATATCCTCTTAATTACCTCATTCCTCACTAATAGGCCTATGTAGATGGGTTTTCGGTTGGGGCCGCCGCCTCTGCCCAGGTTCTTATATCGCCGAGGCATCCTTCCTCATCCTCCTCTCCCGCATCATCTGGGGCCTGGACTTCTCCGCCCCCAAAGACCCCAAAACCGGCCGTGATATCCTCCCAGATTTGGCGGACGAAGAGACCTTCAGTGAAGGTTTCATTAGTATCCCCAGGATCTTTGGTGTGGAGTGGCGCCCAAGAAGTGAGAAGCACGCACAAATCATCAGGAATGAATTCGAGGACGCCCAGGCGCATTGGTCGAACTTGAACTTGCCCGGAGATGAGCGATAAATATTGTGTGGATACAGGGGGCAACCGGCAGGTGACTGCTGGGTGAGAGTGGCACGGAGGCGGGAGTTGAGTTGAATATTCGCGCATGTCATGTAATAGCATCATCAATCATTTCCTTTTCTTTTCTCTTCAAATTCGCCCTCTGAGATGGTGTGCTTCGGTTAGAGCGGCATTCCTGCCATATGCCCACGGAGACTTTGCCATATAGCGAGAACCGTAAATGCTCTCAGAGGCTATGCTCAGAGCATACTTCGGATGAGCACCTCATTTGGAAGGTTGATTGTGAGACCTCCACAATATATCATTATCTCGCCACAGGGGGAGACACGGGTAGAGGGGCAGGTACAGACGGAACGGACGCTACACGGGTAGCAACCAAGCCACTGGTCAACCCACACTTGTAACTATTCGTCTTCGTGAACGCCCTGAGGTCTTGTACGGACGAATATATGGGAACCGCAGACCCCGTGCAACCACTTCCCCTGTTCACGATAATATGAGAAATCGGAATAAGACAGAAAGCGGACGATCAACGCACTGATATAGGATGCAGTTGCTTGAGCTCGTGAGGAAGCTCAAGATCTTGTTACTGTAGGCCGGCAGAACCTGCGTGCACTCTCCACCAGAGTACTGTTGAGTGACGCAGTCGCCTCTGTAGTTCGGCCCTTCGCAGTAAAAGGCCGCCCATATTTTTGAATCGTCAGCCGGAGGGGAACGCCGCTACGTTGTCAAAATGTATCAGGACCATATTTGTTGTGTAAAGCGAAGGCAGCATTACCTGAATGTAGTCATGACTTGCCCTTGGAATCAATGCCAACGCACACGACACAGCGTAGATGAAGCCAAGCGACGCGGTAGATTTGAACATGAACATGGCTTATCGCTAACCTTCCGAAGTGATCTCTTCGGGTATATCACCTCTGGAAAAATGAGGGGGATGGGGGAGACTTCGAGGTCGCGTTTCAACGGCTTTTGTAAGGCATAAAATCGAATGTGGCTGTTGGCTGGACGATTAGTAGTGTCTTGGAGAGCGAGCTAGCCACGGACCATGCCGGGATTGGCTACGAGCGGTTATCCAGCAAGAGCGCTGTCCTCATGAGTTCGCTTAGGAACTGCTATTCTTCCAAAATACTCCGTATACGCTCGTCGTAGAGTCAGAGTATGATACACCTGAACGATAGCCATGGGTAACCGATTGCTCTCTTCGCCTTTGCCAGTCAAAACATTCCGGCTGTGCCGACGCTACGTGGCGGAAAACGACTGCAGAAAATTAGAAAAATCTCGGGTCGGCCAGAGGGAGTCGCAAGCAGCTTCCAGTATATGTATACAAAGTCTGGATACCAAGTTCACAAAGAGACTTGGGGTAAACTAGGCTTTGGCTTGAGCAAGCTCAAGGCAAATCGAAATGCGACTTGCCGTGTGAAGATCTCCTAGCTCCTATTTCATCAGAATTCTGAGCGTTAAGGGAAATTTTTGTCGAAGGTATGTAGCAATCAGCTATGTCAGGCTCTCTAGGCAATATTATCAACAGTAACTCCTCGTATTTCGTTGCTTCATGTCTGATACTCCGACTGATGCCATCGCACCGGCTTCGAACAAGCAACCTTGATACATCTACTCTATTCAACTCTCGGTAGGATTAAAGACAGTTCCACTTCTGGTGTCATTCCTGCAAAGGGACTCCAACGCTCCAGGCTGAAATCCACCTCGAGTACATCTTTTTCAGCAACGCCGCAACTCCAGTCTCCAACTAACGTACCCTCAACGAGGCCAACACCCACTGTAATCCACAGGACGATACTCCCCAAGTGTCCACCCCTGCAGAGTTGTTGGAGGAATTGAGATAGCATGGCATAGTCCGATAGCTTAGGAAGAAGATCCTCCGTGTTTTCGGAATGGTCGTCTATGAAACCGTCCGTGATGTCGATTGTGAGTTTTTGAAATGGAAGACGCTCGATACAGTCTCTCAAGATACGAGTCGTTACTTGCCGTCAGATTGATGGTCAGGAAAAGGGGGCGTACGTGCTCCCCGAAGGCAGGAATACTGCGTGTACAATCAGCTAAAGCGGGCGTATGAGTCAATCAGCAACCAACAGACATAGTGGTGACACACTATCTAGCGTAAGCTCTGATAAACTCGCAGGAATCCACGATGGAAAATCCCAAGGTTCTCCATGAGGCCATTCAATGCTCAAGCAGTCAAGATTAGGACACACAAAGGTGTCTGATTCGAGTACTGGGTGCAATATATCCAGTAAACGGAGAGTCCGAAGAGCTTCCAGACGTATGGTAGAAGGCCTGAGTGTCTTTGCCCCAGTATCTGTCATAGGGATCTTCTTGAGTGATAGTTCCTCGAGCGCGATGGGGAACATGCTGAGAAGGCCAGAGGAATCCTCCGCAAATGCCCAACCATTTAAGCTCAGTTTGCGAAGGCGAGGGCGGCAAGCATCAACCTGATCCCTGCGACAACCGGTGCTGGCGTCATCTCCGAGTTTACAATCCCCTCCCCAAGGTATCAGTCGCGCAAGTTCTTGAACCGGCGGAAACACTCTTGGAACCACCCCGGAATGGCGTAGCAAACGCCGTCCCAGCTGAGGTGAACTTCGCGGATATATTCACTGAGGTGGGGGGCTTCAAAGTGGCGGTAGGAGAGCCGAGCGTTGGCGTTCTGGCAGGACAAGGAGAGCTGCGGAATACATGCGATCGGCAGATGTTGCTCCATGTACGAGACACCAGAGAGCCAGCAGTGAGAGTCGAGAGGGCCTCGTCAAGTATCTACAGCGAGGTGACAGAAAGGGAGTATAGAAAAACACAGTGCAATCTGACTGCTAAGATCGACGGTGTCTGTAGCGGCATTGAAGCCAGTCTCAGCGCGATTCGATTCGGGCCTCTTCATAGGCAGACCCCCTGATTAAAAGGATCCTTGACTACAGATTTCGATTTCGACAGTCTCAGCGTATATCTCAGACACGGGTAAGCTCTTGATTATCTAGAGACGTCTCAAAAGTAGCACGTACAGACAAACGAAAGTCAATTTACTCACGGCCGCATTGGCCAGTGAAACCTTGTTTCGCTCTCCTTCAACCGCTCGCAGACGCGGGTAATCTTTTCATTGTCCACATTCGCCACGGAGAACCTTATCCATCTCCCCGCATCTACAGCCTCCCCCACCTCCGAGTTCGAGAAGAACCTGTCAGGGAGCGACACCACGCCCATCTCCTCTGCCAATCGCTGACATACGGCATCCGATTTCACGCCATCAAACGGATGCCTGACGAAAGCATAATACCCTCCCTGTGAACCGATGAACCACGTAGAGGGCAGCGACCTCCGAAACAAGTCATGTCGAGCGGCTATAGCGACTGAATTGGTCCGTATAAAGGGTCGGAGAGCGGGGAGGAGATCGTTTGCGGCTAGTGCGATTTGGGGGACTCGGGGCGGACATATCTGTAGACAGTCTAACGCCGTCTCAACGTGTTTGAGGAAGGCTGGGCTGGCTGCGATGCTACCGAGGCGGAAGCCGGGGATGGCGTACGACTTGGAGAAGGAGAATAGATGAACGAGGTAGTCCCTCCACGGTGGCACCGACGGTGCTGCGAAAAGACCATGCGGTGACAAGTCGAGGATGAAGTCGCGGTACGTTTCATCGAGAATCAGAGCGAAATTATGGGAATAGGCCAGTTGGGCGAATGAGGCGAGCAAGGCTGGGGGATAGATAGCTCCTGTCTAAGTAAGACTCGGGGGGTGTCGACGGGAAACTATAAGTTGAAACAACGAACCGGGTTGTTTGGAGACACCAGCGCTATGGCCTTGGTCTTCGGGGTAATCAACTTTGCGCATTCTTCCACAGAAGGCATAAAACCCTCCGCAGCGTTTGTGGGTAGCGAAACGGTCTGTACGCCCAATAAATCCAAGGTCATCCTGCATCAAGATTAGCCGGCTTTCTCGTCGGTCTGACATGACTCATGAGGATCGTACTGGTGGTTAAAGTACCTGAAATGAAAAGTTGGTGATCGTCCATGGATACAGAAAGGAAACTCACCAAGGTGTCGGAAGGATGACTTCGTCGCCAGCATCAGCCAAGCTCATCACCGCAGCTACAAAGGCTAGGTTACAGCCTGCTGTCAATGCGATGTCATCTGCTACAATCTCAGTTCCTTCCCCATAGACAATCACCATATCCTTAGCCAGGAGACGCCTCAAAGGCACGTCCCCAAGCACGCTAGAGTATCGCGAACTTGAAGGCTGCGACGCTGCAAGACTCAACGCATCCAGTAGGTCCTTCGATGGCGGATATCCAGGACTTCCTTGGGCCATATCCAGAAGTGGTCGTTCGATGGTTGGGACATACTTCGCAGCCCAGGCGTATGCTTGAGGAATTCTAGTGCGATAGTTCGACAAACGAGAGATATTGAAGGGATTGAGACACTCACGGAGGGGTAAAAGTCTTCAGCACGCCTCGACTCAACTTGAACGGAACGGACATTGTGCAGCAGTCTCTCATTTGATTTGAAATTTGCCGAGGAGACGACCCGTCACGTTGACTGGGTTCTGTCATATGATGTCCTGACATTGATTTACCACCCAGAATTATCGCTAAGTAGTCGATAGCTCCAGATAGTAGACTGTAATGCTGACCTGTGCTATCAGCCTTGCGTGGAATCAGACTCGGACATCCTATATTGTCTCACGGCAGAAGGACAGGTTCGTGGCAAGTGTGGCGTATCTTGTATATATTCTATGTATGTAGAAAGGGTGAACGAGAATGTACTAGCAATGAAACATAGTATAGAGAGGTGCGGCAGATAAACGAAAGTACTTTTTTAACAACGCGCGCAAGTCCATGAAATAGAGTCCTAAAAGTGAAAGCGAAAGGCATCAATTCGTGATCCGCGGGCTGAAATCATTAAGCCAGAGTCCGGGTAGATTCGTCTGCACTCTTCTCGCGCATAACGTACGAGGAGCCATGGTTTGTCGGTAGGAGGAGACCTGGGTGAGCGATGTTGATAGCTACCATAGCAAAAACGACCATCATTCCATCAAGTACATCTAAATTACAGTCAAAATTCAACAACGGAAAGCAGAGAGTAAATGAGATAGCCACGTACTGAAGTATACCTCCGTGGTGATAATTCTGCCGTCCCAACCGTCGGACAACTCAATTGTTCGGTAGACAGCTCTGAAACCGGGAGTAAGACAGTGTCAGCGCGTAACAAATGTCTAACGGCAGCTGGCGCACCGAATAAACAAGACCAGTGTACTAAAGACTAGGGCGCCGCTCATCAACTTGAGACGCCCATCGAGTACTCCCCGTGTGGCCTCCTGTTCGCCTAGGATGGGTTTCGCGACCGAGCGTATCGGACGGTCCCACAGGTATCGCATGAAGAATTCAAGTGCGAGGACAACGTAGAAGGCAATGGCGACTGTTTCCATACATTGTATTTAATGCGACTGTCACGGATATCGAAAGGACGAAAGCTTACTCATTTGAAATATGATACCGCCGAGCATTGTGTTGCCGCCCTACGTACAGCATTTGATGAGCATGTGGAGGGTGGCACCAACGTGTCGGAAACGACTCACCGGTGTGGGATCTTCGTTGTTGTCTGAGGCGACGGCGGCCATGCCTCCTCCAACACCCTGGATGACGAGCGAGATGATATCCTGGTGCGAGACTATGTGTTAGTGGAGAGAGGCAACGGCTCAAGATAAACTGCACATACACAACAAAGGAATACGATGGTGTCTGTACGCAGGAGTGTCAGAATAACGAGGGTGCTCGCGTCTGAGCGAACTTACACCACTTAGGGCTCAACCGACTGTACACGGGTCCAAGCCGTGTGATAATTCTTCCGAGGATGATGAAGTTCGCGGCTACCAGCGGCGTAGGGGCGAGAATTGTGGCGGTAATCCTGGTGGGTCACCGGTGAATGAAATGCAAACAAAGAGAATGTGGGTGCAGGACGTACTGGATTTGGAATGCGTCTGAGTTGCCAACGTTGTAGCTCGACCAGAGACGGCCGCTCCAGCCGAGAACTTCGACTGCACCAGCTAGGCATGCCGTTGGGAACAACCACCACGTCCGAAATATGCTAGCCTGCGCGGTATGGGCGACTAGACATCATAATAATAATTCCGATGGTCAGCTCGAGACTATGACTCTTCAATGTGATGTTGGGACTCACGGGTGGATAGCGAGAAGAGCACGATGAAGATGATAGCAACATATCTCGTTGGGACATATCCATACGGGGAGTTTAGTTCTTCGTCGGCGCGTGGTAGGAGGTTTGTGACGAAATCCATGATGGTGGAGAAGAGGCGTGGAGAGAACGCTGGCTTGTGTCAATGTTGTTCCTCTTAAAATATATTTTCCTCTGTGCTGCGGAAACACTACACGGGCTGCACCCTGTCTAGACATCCCGACGGGGTAGTACGGTTGTGCGGCTGCAGGCTGGCAAAGTCAAGGCATCCCGCAGTCGCTGCATCGCCTCCAAGCTCATTCTACAGTCTGATTAGATCTTTGTCGAAACTTTGTGCGCAAATCTAGTCTCTTATCATTCCTGTATCCTTGACCAAGCCTTGACGCCAAAATGTTTCGTGCCCGAATTCGAGTGTTTCAACGAATCAGCTTCATCGACATCAGTTATAGATAAGAAGGTTTTTGGTCTGAGTGGTGTTACGGAATCTTTCGCGAAGATAGTAGCGCCAAGCCCGAGCGCGTGAATATGTGCCTGATTCTCCGACACACTTCCATACGTGCTCTCTCACTCGCCAACTGAGTTGTGACAACCGCAGCTTGCTTTGCTCACAGGTCGGGGCAGCTGCGCCTGGAAAGAGTAAATATGACACAACGATAACAAGCATTTTACCGCATTACCGTATATACCGTGTGTAAGTACCACCTGATGCATCAAGGCCTACTAGTACCACTTGGTACTTAGTAGTAACTTCATGTAGTTCAAACTTCAAAGTATGGTAGACAGATGTGGCAGATAAATGAGAGTACATTTCTAAAAATCATGATGTGTGCAAGTCCTCGACAGAAAAAAAGAAGTCCAGAATGAGAAAGTAAAAAGACATCGATCCATCATCCACGTCTAAGCCAGAGTCCGGGAAGATTCATCTGCGCTCTTCGCCTGCATTATGTACGAGGAACCGTGGTTTGTTGACAGGAGGAGGCCTGGGTGGGCGATGTTGATAGCCACCATAGCGAATATGACCATCATTCCGTCAAGTACATCTATATTTTGGTGGAAATTCAACACCAGCGAGGAGTGAATAGATAGTCACATACTGAAGTATACTTCGGTGGTGATAATCCGCCCGTTCCAACCGTCCGACAACTCAATTGTTCGGTAGACAGCTCTAAATTGGAGTCAGTCAATCGAAACATCAGGATCCGGCGACTCAAAAGCCGCACCGAATGAACAAGCAAAGTGTGCTGAACACCAGAGCCCCGCTCATAAATCTCAAACGACTGTCAAAGACACCTCTTGTGGCCTCCTGTTCACCGACGATGGGTTTGGCCACCGAGCGAATGGGGCGTTTCCGCAGGTAGCGCACGAAGAATTCTATAGCGAGGACAGCGTAGAAGGCTATGGCAACTGTTTCAAAGTTCCGACAGTATTTAAGGCACCAATCATGGAAATCAGAACGGTGGAAGCTTACCCATTTGAAAGATGATACCGCCGAGCATGATGTTGGCCCCCTACATACACGAGTTATGTGGATGATGATAGCAGCATATCGAGGGAAACTCACCGTTACGGCATCTGCGTCCTTGTCAGAGGCAGCGGCCATGCCACCTCCAATACCCTGGACGATGAGCGAGATGATATCCTGTTGCGTGGGTACGTTAAGGGGAGGCGCAAAGAATATCGACAATATATGACATACGCAGCATAGGAAAATGATGGTGTCTATAAGAAGCAAATTAGTATAACGAGAGTGCTTTCAACTTAGCGAACTGACACAACTTGGGGCTCAGCCGACTGTACACAGGCCCGAGCCTTGAGATGATTCGTCCGAGGATAATGAAGTTAGCGGCTACCAACGGGGTAGGAGCCAGAATTGCCGAGGTAATTCTGGTGGAGGACCGATGAGTTATGACAGGTGACTCCCGAAACGTGACTGTAGGTCGTACTGGACTTGGAACGCATCGTCGTTGCCAACGTTGTAGCTCGACCAGAGACGGCCGCTCCAGCCGAGAACTTCGACTGCACCAGCTAGGCATGCCGTTGGGAACAACCACCACGTCCGAAATATACTTGCTTGCGCGGTATGAGCGACTGGAAATAAATCCTATCATCAGCCTGGGATTGTGACTCAGATGGGCGACAGCACTCACTAGTGGATAGCGAGAAAAGCACGATGAAAATGATGGCCACATATCTCGTGGGGGTGTAACCGTACGGCGAGTCTTCTTCATCGGCTCGTGGAAGAAGGGTTGCGATAAAATCCATGATGCTGAGGTGTGGGGATAATAGTGATGATGACTTGGGCCAGCAACGTTATTCCCCTTTTAATGGATTTTATTTTGCCCTGCGGAGATCCTACAACGCGAAGTTGCCCTAAATTGCGCCCTGTCTGGATAACCCGACGGTTGCACGGTTGCGGGATGGAAAGTCACCCCGCAGTCACTACATTGCCAAGTGTTTGTTTCGAACGTTAATCGTGATTCGTAGTTCCTACAAAGAATGTAATTAGATCTTTGATTCATATTTTGCAACTCTCTGTAATTCTCTAAGTAAGATGGTCAAGATTAAGAAGATTGAACTCTCGCCCCCATGAGTTTTCTTCTGTAGCGACCGCAGTTTGAGGATGACCATGTTTTATGCCGCTCGTCGAATGTTTTACCTGATTCGATAAGTCTATTGCACAGCCATCAGTACTCAATTCCCTGCGCAGCTGCGTTGGCTAGATGTGGCTTCAGGATAATGAGTAAGGTTGATAACATACCTCCTTACAACTTTTGGCACGAGGATTGCCGAAGTGTCATACTTGCGCGATGCAGTCTGTGTTATCCTTGAAACGAAGGCACCCTTGAAAGTTGACGATATCAGAAGGCGGAGTGATCGGCCAAATGATGATTGACTGGGATATAGGGCCCATGAATATGCATCGCTGTAGGACGTTGCCGCAGTTTTGAGCGGTGGGCGTTCTTACCTAGCTCACACGGCGTTCAATGTTTCAACAGCTTCCAAAAACAAAACCTCAGGGGTCTGAGTTCGCTTACTTGTACTGATCGCGCTACCAACGGGGCTTAGATTGGTCCCTGCAGCGCAGTTGAGTCGACAAATACTTATATGTTTCCAACCGCCGAAAAAGAAGAGAATAATTATCGATCGATGCCAAAGAGTATCGGAACTGACCTTCAGTTGTGAGAGCTAGTTTAAGGCGCCATGAACGAAGGTAAGTGACCGCCCTGTCTATGGAATATCGCCCAGAGATCGTCCAAGATTGACTACAAACGAAAACGTGCAGTAATCGAGGCAAATTATGCACCGTAGTGTGCCTGAAAAGACAAATAGTGGCAACGTCGCTGCAACATATGTGAGTCCCCTCGGCCATCCCGAACTTACTAAGCCCCAAGGAGCGACGTCGGAGCGAAGTCATCGATGCGATGCCACGTCAATGATGTCTGAATTTTGGGTACATGGCGAAGCATATCTGCTAGCTCGGCCCAGCCGACGCACTGTACTAGATTCAGCCCGACGGAGGTTCCAGCGTCACAGAGAATTTACGACCAAGGGTCAGGAGGTCAGGAGACGACTGAGGCAAGGTTAGGGAGATTGGAGAATTAATTAGATCGGTAAAAGGATAAGGTGAGGAAGATAAACCGGAGAGCAGGAGATCACATTAACAACTTGTCACGGTGGCGTGGAAATATCTCCTATCTCCTACTAAGCGCAGCCTGCTTCTTCACCGACACTGGCAGTATAACAAAACTTCTATCACAAGCTCTCAACTACCATGCACAACACCCTCGCCATGTTATCTACTCAGCTTTACTACACATAGCGATGTTGCCGTACGCGATACCCATTCTATCTACACGCATATTCTACCACAACGTCACACTCGATATTCTAGAAGTTCCTACCATAAACATATCTCTAAGGGGGGGAGGGTTAATAACTTCATTGATTCGAACTGTTTCTCATTACAACACATACAGGCTGCAGAGCCAGGATTACGACACGCTTGGTTGCAGTGGTGCCATCTCAGCTGCGGCATCCCGCCGTGATGCAAACACCTTAGTCGGAACGCACATGTCAAAGAAGAGCGGTGGAGTGTACTCTAAAGGATTCCGCTGTGGCCATAATGCACCCTCAGTGTGCACAACAACGTCAGAAGGAGTAATTGGCACATGGCTTTCTCCGGAATTAGATGATTGCCGTAGGATCGAGTCTGCGCAAGATGTGTGTCATTGAAGTAGCTTCGGGGTCGAGACATCGAATAGATACGCACATTGAGTTGGCACCATGACTGATTAACTTCGACGAAGGCAGAATACTTGGCCTCGACGCCCCATCCTATTTAACCGACAAGAAGAGACTGCAGTGAGTACATCTCATTTATCAAAAGATAAGACTGACGAATGTTCCTGTAGACGAGTGTCAAGAAAGGACTATCTGTCAATACCAGGGCACGATCGAAGTGAACAAGAAAACGAATGGAAGAGCGAATTACATAAAATACAGCAACCACAACAGTCCGAACGGAACCAACGATGAGTAAGGAACACAATGAGATGTCACTTCTTTGCTTTCTTCTTGCTCCCCGACTCCGCATCGCCCTGTACCGACATACACCCGTCAGCACGGATATACATGATACGGATATCGGCAAAGCCTCACCTTCCTCTTCACCCCTCCCGTCTTCCCTTTCGCTGCCCCCGACTTCTTATCATCGACCTTCAACTTCCCTTTGCCTAAAAGACGAAGGCGCGGGGAATTTGCAATGTACATCGTCAACCACGCCATCATGACAACCAAGAGAAGTGAGCTGTCCGTGTAGTACGTACCTTTAATAGGGGGGCCAGCCGGTCCTTTGGGCTTTGGCTTGACGGTGAAGAAGCCATCCAGTCGGCCCTGCTGCTTCGTGTTCATGAACTTCGCGAGTTTGTCGGCGCCTTTGCGCACGCGGTCTTCACTGTATATTCAATACTCAGAAATTAATCAATCCGGCGATGGTTGGAGAGAAGTGTCAAGGTGATTGAGCAAAACGTACTTGAACCCCTTGTCCTTGACGAGGAACTGAACCAATCCATCCACGTCAGGGGCCTTCCACTCTAACTACAAAACAAATGAGAGTGACAGTCAGCGTCGGACCAATAGTCAACGGGAGGAGCTCACCTCGACCTTGTCAGCCGATATGACATCCGGTTTCTCGAACATCTTCTTCGCTTCTTCCCAAGGCCACTCCTCAGGAATAGTGATCCCTGCTTTGCCTTTGCCTTTCCCCTTCTTGCTCCCCTTCGCCTCATCTCCGTTCTTTCTACCCGAAGGCTTTGATTTCTTGGATGTCTTTGCTTTCGATTTAGCGTCGCTGGCGATAACTTTTGATTTGCCCTTGGGCTTGCCACTAGGTGCGTCTTCGTCTTCGCTATCTTTGTCGACATCCTTGTCTTCAGCAGCCACATTGACGTCGGCGGCGCCATCAGATGTTGGTGGCAAATCGAAGTCAGAGGTGGGAGGCACGTCGTCCCCCAGACCCACGTCTTCGTCGTCAGAGTTTTTGTCTCCCTCTTCAGCAGCGGACTTCTCATCTTCGTCTTCAGATTCGGGGTCAGAGGGCTCCTCCGCGGCTAACGCTTCCCGCTCGGCTTGCCTAAGAGACGTCGAGCCCTGTTAGCGAGACGGTAGAGATGGAACAAATAGCTCACTTTTCTCTGAGATGTTTGACAATCTTCTTGAGGCTGCCGTGCTCGCGGAGGAGCTTCAGCGCTGTCGTAGGGCCAACTCCTTTGATGGGCTCAAGATAGTCACATCCGAGTAATATACAGAGATCAATGAACTAGCATGATCGTAACTCAAGTGTCAGCCAAGACCAATAGTATAGTAATACGGCATGGAGAAAACACTTACGGTGCTCATGTCCATGTCCAGACCTTCCAGCGCCTTCTGCAAGTTGACTTCGACAATGGGGGCTTTCTTGGCTTCCGAAAACGTCAAGTGTCGCATGAGGATGGGTGACCCAAAGGTCAGCGTGTCCATATCCTCTGACCCAGCCGCGTACACCTGAGTCCGCGTTGATATATCATTCGGAAATGAGTTCAAGAGAGCAGACTCACCTTCCCACCTCTGGCAAGCTCAGCACACTGCGCCTCTGCCTCGCTTGGTGCAACAACATACGGTATGCCCATCAACTTCAACAGGCGCTGGCACTCGGCATTGTGCTGGGGGGTAACCTTCACCGTTCTCCGCGTAAACCTCGAGATATCCTCAGCAGTCCCAACCTCCTTCGCCTCCTCTCCTCCTTCCACTGCTTCCTTCCTTCTTTCGCCTCTCTCCTTCAACACGGCCCGTTTCATATCTGGCGGTCGTCCATCGAAGACATAGACTACTTTGATACCATTTTCGACCATCCGTATAGTACGATAGAAGAGACCCATGAGGTGGGACGTCTCTTCGCCATTGTCGTTGGTGAGCATTTCACCCGTGGCCTGTCGGACGGCGATGAGAAATTGGTAGATAGACATAGACGCATCGATGGCGACACGTCGGTTGAAGAGCGTGGCTATCGCATGAGATGTGAGCGCATCAGGTGCATGAGTGCTGAGCAGCGGCGTGAGTCCTTTGATCCC
This sequence comes from Sanguinoderma rugosum, assembly GCA_017499575.1. Classification (NCBI taxonomy): domain Eukaryota; kingdom Fungi; phylum Basidiomycota; class Agaricomycetes; order Polyporales; family Polyporaceae; genus Sanguinoderma; species Sanguinoderma rugosum. Next base: position 2,758,624 of record VTPW01000005.1, on the reverse strand, counting down.
CATCGTGAGTACTAGTGTTGGTGTTGAGGAGAGTGGAAGAAACACGTTACGTCACGCGTTTGTGACAAGCGTACTATTGGGCGCCTATTTCCGTACTATCGGTCCTCATGCGACGCTCATGTTGTGTTGTGATAACAATCCACGTTCCCTCCCGATACCTCCAAATGCTCCAAATAAGCCTTAATGTTTCACGATAGCTCAGCCACGCTGTTAAACACTCACTCTCCTCTTTATTAGCTGATTGGAAATTTCGACTTGAAATCAACTTGAAATTTACCATCGAGAGTCGTCTGCAATTCAGATGGTCAATCCATGTCGCTTTGAACTCGGGCGCGTCACGATGCACTCCTTTGTGCTGCACCATGAAGCAAACCCACCCTCTTCACCTGTCAGATTCTCTCTGGGGTTCATTATCGCCGGCCACCCTCGCCAAGGCTGGCAGTGTGATCACAGCAGCGCTAGCGTCGAGTGCTGATAATCTTTTTGTTTGGTTCTGTTTCACGCCGATCAACTGGCACTTCCCTCCCAGTTCCCTCAGCATCCTACTTCCACTAACGAAACCATACGATGACATCTAACGAAATTAGACAAGGCAGCAAGATCCAACCGTCTTCCTAGTCACGCGTACTATTGGTGCTTCGCTTGGCTTCTAGTAAACCCACGCTATCGATCTCAACAATCCCAAGGCCTCCAACAATGCACCGATGCGGGAACATACCCTCTCCGCCCTGTCTCAGCCTGTTGCCGCACACTATCGTCAGCATTCTATAGAACTTTCCGTATCTAGAGCTGTGCGATCTTTCCATCGATCGCGGACACCTTTGTTCATCGCTTCGCATCGTCTCTGAAGAGGCTTTCAGAACGTGGTGAGCGCTGCTAGTTGGTAAAAATCAACTATCTACATCGTGGACCTGTAACGAGGTCCGAGACGAGGTCCCGAGAGGTCCCGAGATAGACGAGGCCGCGCTCAATCTCGCTCGCTGAGTAGCAAGTTCTCCTACGAAAGGTCTAGCAGAAACGCAAAGGGACAGGTTCGTACACGTAAGTTGGCCTAGGTTTGCATCAGCCTGGCAGCCCCGAATAAAAAAATGCGCAGGGACACGCTGTGTACGAGCGTGCACGGTGCCAATCGTCAGGGTAAGAGCCTCCTTATAGTCGAAGAAAATTCCACCCCAGCTGAGTTTGAACGGAGACGGCAGGTGACGAACTGACAGCAAATCTGATTGCAAATTGATATTGAAGTTCCATGAGAAAGGCTGGACATAATGCCCTACAAAAGCAGTGTCGATGAAAAGTGGGGCCCACTGAGACACGATGCCAACACCTACGACTTCATGGCTGGGATTCGTAACGACCGAAGAATATCGCGTCAATCCTCAGGCGATGAACGATGAACTGCAGGAGCTGGCGACTGCAGCGGGGTGTAGAAGGTACGTCATGCAGTAGCATACGCGAATCGTATTATGATTCAACGACGAATAGGGTATATCATGGTGTACAACACGAGGATCCGGAATTCGGGTATTTAGTGCCTAGTGAGTGTTCTCCGACTCGCACAAAGCACTCACCCACGCTGTCACAGTGTGGCCGTCCGCCGAAGCCAGGAAAGCCGCCAGAGAAAGCAAGGATGATGCTGATCATCAAGCCCTACTTGCCTCCAAAGTTGGGGTAATCGGCGAAGCAATGGGGGTCGATTTTAAATCAAACCCGTCACCAGTATTCGAAGCCGGCATTGTCGAAGTGGCGATGATAGAGCTCAATGAGGGCAAAACGGAGGCTGATATTGCTCCCTATCTCGACGAGATAATTGCAACGAAAGGAATTGGTATCGTCGCCGGAACCTGGGGGACATCGGATCAGAATGAGAGGCGCCTTGTCTTGGTAGTTGGTTGGGAGTCATTGGCGGTGAGTTCGATACCCCGACATTCCTCAAACTTAGCTCTGGATAAAGCGAGTTATGTAGGCACACCAAACGGCCGTTGCTGGGGCAACCGAAAGCCTCAAGGCGGTGATGGCCAGTATACAGGACATCGCAACATTGAAAGTTAACCATGTCAAACTGTACCATTGAAGCGACGTCAATATTTCAGAGTATCGACATCCATTATTTGTATCGTTCACATCCTTGTCGCATTGGAAATTGTATCTGATCCTTGCTCCATTCAAGGCGTGTAAACAGCAGTCATGCACCACCGTGGCGAGTTGTAGTAAACACTGCGCTCACGTTGTATACTATCTATTCCAAATGATCGGCCAAGTTGTTTTGGACACTGCGTTACTTTTACTGAGAGAAGAGAATCGCCTTTTTTGGAAACATGCGAGGAACAGAGTCAACCTATAAAAGGCGATTTTATCGATGTCTACGATCCTACTATAGCGTTGACTACTGTCCATCGTAGGATACCCCATACCACCCTTGGTTTATAGATCTCCACTTGCGGCATAGCAAGCATATGGACATGCCATAACGCGGATGCGACTGCTTGATCCTACGGTATGGGATTCAAGCGTAAGTAGATATCCTGACAGAAGTCGATGGACCCGCCTAACCGTTTCCGCTGCTCGAAGCGCACTGTACGAGTACCAACGAGCGAAAGCGCCTTTCCTGGAGCGGCTTTCACCTTTGACCGGAATCGTTGTCGAGTAACCGTAGTCTGTAGCAAAGAATGCGGTCACGTCGTGTACTCATCTCAATGAACATAAGTATCCTCGCCTAATGCCTTAGTCGAGATCCTGAAATCATCGAGTCAATAGAATACAAAAAGAGACGGTAGCGAGTACCAACCATAAGTCTTGTATTACGCGACGCGAACGCTGAAAATACAATGCACTGAAGTTCTTCGGAAGGTGGCTTAGCCCTGTGGTGGGCACGTATTTATGGAGAACGTAGTTCAGAGTCATCGCTCCATAAAGGGCCTTGCTGCACCCTTGCCTATATTATTGGAAAGTGGTTGAGTCACGATATCCGTTATCCACCAAGGGGATACTACTCGCCCGAATAGAGGGTTGATCTGCACCTCTGAGTCACCAATAGCGATGAAGTTGGAAGGTAAAGATTTTGTGATTTTGTGATATTGAACGAACGAAACTGTGGCTAAAAGATCGTCAATCACTTGGAGTTGCTCAGATAGAGAGGGGGACGAGAGCACTTACATAGTCTCAGAGGCTTAAAGATGATGGTGGCTTCGCCTCTCCGCTCACTTTGGAGAAGCATATCCACGACCTTGATGACCCACTGGGGAGGAGGACGGGCACCATTCACGGAACTCACGAATCGCAGTACGTCTCCGCTCTCTTTTGGAAGGTGAACATTCCCCTGACCAACGCAGCACAGCTGGACTATTCCGCGCGTGTCAGACTATCTCATGGACTAGTAAAATGAGACAACACTCACCCGTATCATCCATTCGCGCTAACACGAAGCCACTATTGCCCCACTTGGGGTATGAGCAGTAGGTGCAGATAAAACCGGCTTGGTCATAACCGCCTGGAATAGGAAGGTCACGAACCATGTCTCCGATGTTCTGGAATGACACAGTGACATAGCTAAGCTTGGGGCTGTAACTCGCGCCTAAGGCATCATTGTTAGGAGTTCAGTCAGGGGTCGGCCTAGGGGAGGGGGATATAAATTGGGCCGACTTCAACCACTTGAATCCTGTGAGCGCTCCCTGTGCAATCTAAGGAGGGTATTTTAAGAGATGATTATTTGTGACACCTTACGACACGACTGACCGACGACAAGCGCAACATCATTCACGGTCGTCTCTCCTCCGTCAGTCGTGTGAATATCGACGCTTGGAATATTGGACATATCCCTAGATGGGACGAGCCCAGTAACCGTTCCCTGTATTGTTTGGGTATAGTTTGAGCTCGATCCAATGAGTAATCAGTATAATGCTGCTTCAAACTTGGGGCGACGAATGAACATTGCGTCGGGGAGGCTGCTTGCCTTGTTGAAGCCAGTGGCTGTCGTTGTCGTAGGATGTGCTGACTGAGCAGCAAGGATGGGAAAGCCGGAGAAGTGCAACCGGAAGTCGCCTGGCCGAAACCTAGTATGCAGACAAGTAGGTTAGTGAAAGGGCGACGGAACAGTGTGTACGCAGCGTACAATCCTCCCACTTGCTCAATAATGGAGTCCAGATTAGGCCATAGACGACGAAGACCATCAACCATGAACGTGAGGTAGACTGCAGATGGCTATGCGTAAGGAAGGGGTTGGAACGAGTGGCTCTGCTTCAGACACACACCATGAAGTGAGTCGTATTGTGCTACTCGTTTCCTCACAGAGTCCTGGCCAGCTTTGGTGATTTCAGGGTCGACGATTACTACATTCTGGAAGTGGTCTGCACAGACACGGGCGCTGATCAATCCTGCAATACTTTTAAAGAATACTGTCAACACTTCGCTTATTTAACAAGTTGAAGGATGAGGCGAACCTTCCTCCACAAATAACAACTGTTTGTCGGAGCTTGCTTTCTCGTCGATGTCCAAGAAGTGACAGACTTAACTGCCATTCACGGGTCAATTTCCAGTAGTAGTACCAGGTACCACACGCCAACAGGGCCAGCACGACTCCAAGAAATCCCAATAACAAGGCGTAACCGTTAGAGGCAAGCAGGGGTGAGGGTTTACTGGGGGTCGACATGGCTTACAAGAGAGTCAGAGTAGGAACAAAGCTTTTGTATTCACGTCCCATTTTATCTAGATACGTTCCATGGTGAGAAATGTGTGTTAGACGATTGCCACGGAGCTTGTTGGTCGTTTCGTCGAGTTCCTTCCTTACTGCGAAGTGAGAAAACACGTTTGATGCTCAGCGAAGGTTAGATAAACTTACGAGCCAATTTGATGACTCCGGGAATGTGCCATTCAAGTTGACTTTCACTTCAAACATCGTACCGAAGAGGGCCACGCGGGATACGAGGGCTAGTACATAGAGCAGCCGATTGTAGTTGAACGATGGTCGATTGAAGATTGGAACGGTGCTGTCGGGCCCGAAGCTTCCGCTCCCACTAGATATCCGCGAACATAAACCTTTGACAGATGGTGTTTGGAGAAGGGTGACTAACTTCCGGCGACACGCATGATCGAGGGTCTCTTCTGAGCCCCACTTTGTCCTTGAAGCTTCACTCGACGTTCACTAGCCACCGCTTCGAACCCTCGACTCCCCAACGGCAGGGGAAGTTAGTTTGCGTTTAGAGATTAGCGAGACCTTAACGGGGAGGCACATAGTGGTGGCACCATCGGCGAGTACTAGGTCCTGTCCCGACGCGCAAGTAAATAAGTTTCTATCATCGCAAGACAACTCACAACGGCCAGGGCAGAGTAACAGCTTACCTTCCTCCACAAATAGCGACCGTTTCTTCGAGTTTGGTTTCGCGAGGATGTCCCGAAAGTGATATGTTCAAAAGCCATTCACGTGTCGCTTGCTGGTTGCACATGCCCGTGCAAGTACGAACAAACAGTAATCGGGCAAGTTAGCTGTCCGTTTTTCTCTTTTGCTGGCTTTTCTTGTGCGTCCCTCACTTTCCTTTCGTACTTCTTGCTCGTTCGGACTGTAGTTGCCCCTGGCCTCTGATTTATGCCAAAAAAGCGAGATTCATCGGTGGGATTTGGCTTGACGGACGCGTCTTTCTTGCGAGTGTAAGGAGGTGACTCAGTTGTCGTGTTTTTCTGGTGGAACTATATTTTTTTGTTATTTCCCTGTTCTCTGCTTCCAGGGGGTCTACAGGGCATCTTCTGGAGGGCTTGTTGTAGGACAAGCAAAGCTCGACGTGTTGGGTGGAGTATTTACCTCATTGATAACGATTGTTGCCGCACATGTTGACGCTTGTCACCGCTTTCTAGTGTCGACGACAAAGACCGGGCCCTCGACCTGAACGTCGTTCTCATGACAAATAATCGCCGCAATGATCTACATCGTAGGGCGAGAGCGCTTTCGGTTACATGTTCCGGGTGCTCGAGCTAGATGGAACCTCAGGGACGCCAAAGAACAAGTGCTGAAGAGTTACTGGGGACTCTAAACTGAGAGATATTCATGATTTATCAATGATTGGTGGCACCAAACGATAAGATAACAATAGCCACAACCATAGCACCTCCCCATCGTGCAGAAGACCGAACACCAGATTTAGACGGAATCCACCATCGTATTTCAGCCCATAGAAGCGGGAAGAAAATCGCGCAAGTTTTCCATATCTACGACGCCTTTTCAGCACGCGAATGATACAATTTCAACGGACATACCACGCGCACGCTCTTGATGAGCAAGGACACATAGTGCACCAGGGTGCTGAGTGCTACGTTCGTCGCAGACTGGTGAGTAATTTTGTGATGATATCGGGGTGAAGTAGAGGTGAACAGAACCCAGATGGCGTACATCGCAACGCCGAAGAAGTGACGAAACAGCTTGAATGGGGAGCTTGATATTCTGTTCGATGTTAGCGAGTAAGTGGGTAGAAGGCTGAGGTACGCACCCGGCTAGAAGGGATATCGTTCCTCTCACGTACTCGCCCCCCAGCTCGAAATACTTGAAGCACCCGAGACGCATGATAGACAGCTCCTCGTCTACTATATCGTCAATGAACTGACGAAGCTGGGAAGGAAGATCCTGTGGTCGCGTCGCAGGGTTTCTGGGGCGTGCTTCGCCAGACGCTTCTGCCATTCTATGTATCCCGCAAACCCTATGCTGAGGCGCCCGGCGCTCACCTTCGCTCCGAGCCACTCGCAATAACTCGGTCTCGGTAGCACTAGTCCCAGTGTTCATTTGCGGGCTAACTTACACTCCGGCCAGATGGGGACATCCGATTGATCATACACCGTTTCACTTCGGTCGCATCGAAACTTCTCCCCACACCATGCATCAGAATACAAGTACGCGGTGATTAACCCGGATAGAATCGTCTTACTGTGGCGAGTGGATTAGTGATTGGCAGCTCAGGGCCTCGCGGTCTTATGGCTTTAGCTTCGTATGGGCGGTGTCGTGGATTGCTCATTGCGGCGTTCTGGACTCAATTCAGCTGGGACAATGACACAATTGTATGGGGTGGTCGCCGATCTCGCTTCGCCGGAGACACTATGCACTTGCTACCCTGATCTTCGGGCGTTTGGGATTGGGATTTGATCTGACTGGGACACATCCGAAGCCTGGGCTTTGCTTGATATCCTCGTCACCTCCCCCCCTCCACCACCACCACACCGTAAGACTGAGCCCCGCAACCATGTCGCCCTTCATGGACCAAATCACCAGCTCGTACCATCAGTTGTACGCAACGCGGTATGCTCAAGGTCGCTATCTATCTTTGTATCTATCTTTGTACGATCTCTACTCACGATTAGCCTGATGTAGTGTCGTCACTCACATTGCTCGTGTGGGACTACTTCGTGACGCTTCCTGATGAGGTTGGTGTATTCTCCTTCTCCGTCTCCTTGGAGGCTGAGTACTGATTGCATATACGCTTAGGAACAACTGTTATGGGTACGCAGAAATTATACATCCTTCGGGGCCGGTCACCAATGCGGTGTTTGCTAGCACGGGAGATGGACATATCCACGCGCGCTATTCTTCATAGTAAGCCCTACCTTCGCAATTAACCGCTGTATGAACCCCTGTGCGCCCCTGCAGAACCGGTATCAGACAATAATATGGCAGATATTCAACACAGTCGGTACGTGTTCGCCGCCGTCAACCCCATCTCCCCTAGTTCTGAGGTTCTGCATTGGCAGCAAAGCTGGATTTGCCCCGAGAAACACCCAAGCAGTACGTCCTTTTTCGATTTGGTGGAACTGTTCGACGCCTAACTTAGTGGTATAGTTGTGCGTGCGCCCCTTCTCAGGACTCAGGGTTAGTTGTGACTATTAACGCTTCCCTTCTTCGTTCGTTCTCAATCTAGCTGTGAGTGTTGCGATCCTCCTCGCGTTGGCGTCTCTGATCAGTGGATGAAGGCCAAGCTTGGGGTCATCATATCATTGAAGCAACGGGTGCGTCTTATCTCTGGTTCATGTGTCATTCTGGATTAACTCCCAATGAAGGCACCTCGATAGTCTTTTGCGTGCACCTCATTCTCGCGTTCAGGATATATGGGCTGTACGGGCGCAGTAGATGGATAACGATATTCTTAGCCATCATGCTCCTCGCGACGCTGTCGGGCGAGATATATGTCGCCATACGACTCGCGCCTAACTTCACGCGCATTCCGCTGCCATTCATGGTCAACCTGTTCGTCTGCCTCCCGAGCGAGACGGTTGATACGTCGCTGTTCTTGTGAGTGCTTCACTTGGCATGGGTTGAAGGTACTGATGATAGGCGGGAAGTGTGCCTGCTATCGTATTCGATATTGTTGCGTTGGTTCTGGTGGTCGCCCGGGGAGTCTCCCATATGCGGATGCAGCGGATCTATGGCTTCAATGGGTCCAGCATTATGCGCATCATGCTTCGGGATTCTGTATTGCACTTTCTGATGTACGTCTCCTTGTCTGCTCCCGTCTGACGACGTTGAAGAGACATCGTCTCTAGCATCTTGGTCGTCTACATCGCTCTTGCCGTCTCGTGGATTAAGCTTGAGGTAATTCGCCTTCTCTTGTGCGATGTCTTAACTCATTGTGATTGCAGATTGCGCAACGCTTCCTGCTACACGGGTACGCGGTTTCTGCTATTTCGATGACGGCAACTCGCATGCTCCTCAACCTCAAACGAGAAGCTTTGCGCTCGCCCCATTCGAGTAACAATAGCAGCGCCAGCGAGCGAATGAATCGACACGAACACTTCGAGCTTCCGGTGCTTGTACCTCAGGCTGCCCCTGCGATCCTCGACATCAAGTAGCAGTGTATGTATGCACACCATGTAAACTGTACACTTGGGACTTTGTTGTCGAACAATGTAAAAAGAAATAATGATGCGCTTGTGCTTGTGTTATCATCAACTGCGATACATCGGAAATTTGGGTTGCAAGTGACACTCCGTGTCAAGCTTGGATGGGCACAGTGCGGCTTGGTCTTTGATGCATTCTCAGGATATCTCCATCTCAGCAAGATACACGACCAGGCACTGCTAACATAGGTATGCAACATTATGAATGAAACGACAAGAGCATCTAAGACTCTAGGTGTGTGCGATCAAAACTTAATGTCCGTGGAGATACCCACGATAAGATAGGTTTACTCTAGATCAGTTCGCTGCAGGTACTTGTGAGCGAGACCAAGCATCCAGACTGTAAAGACAAGCTTGAAGTTAGGATACGTGATCGTACACGTTTTGTTGAAGATGCCTTCAATGGCTTCTTGTTCCCAAGAACCGTCCTGTGAAATCGGGGGTCAGGTCAGTCATTGCACGGCGAGCTGTCATAACCCTCACAGGTAATTGCCGCGACATGACAAGTTTCACCGCTCGCGCGATAGGCTTACGCCGAGGATACTGGGCGAACATCAGTGCCATCGCTGCCCAAGAGGTCTGCACGACCTGTGAGCGCTCATGACAATGATATATCTCGGTTTCACAAGACTAGAAGTATCACCGAGGGTTAGGAACAATAGAGAAAGCACCGCGCGATGTTCAGGGACATACCTTGTACGTCTCGCCCCAGCCGCCGTCGTCCATCTGCTTGTCAAGCAGGAACTCACAAGCCCTTCTAGCTGATTTGCTTGTTGCATAGGTCTCTCCGACCAAGGCTAAGCTCTCCAATGCGAACATCGTGGCGTACGTAAAGCAGATGCCCCATGATCCAAACCAACCCCCTTCGGGCCGTTGTGCCTTGTGCAAGAAGCTGATCGCTTTGGATACTACACGGCTAAAAGGGCGATAAGAAGGCCAGAGTTAGATTAAACAGACGCGACTAACCTGATGTCGTCTTTGCGATATTCGGGGTAGTATTTACGGAACACGCTCAGAGCGGTGATGACTGATGTGGTGCATTCAGGATAGTTGAACTCGATCATGATGTCGCCTGTGAAGGAGTTGCGTTAGAAAGCTGTGGTGCTCGAAGGATAACGAAACGAAAAGTACCGAACACCTCCGATGGATTGAGCGCCTCCAGGATGCGAGGCCCACGAATTTTCTCATAGCTCGCGAATCCACCATCACTGTTCTGCAACCCGATCATGAGGTCAACAGAATCAAATATTCGTCGATCAGACATCAGTTTCGGGGAGTCACTAAGAGATAGGGATTCACGATAACCGAACTGGGGGATCAAAGAAGCGACGCACCTCCATTTGTTCTGCAAATATAGAACCGCCTTCAAACCTTCGCCCGTACAATCCGAGAGGGTGTAATTCTGCTCCTTAGTGCTGAATCCCCTGTAATACATATGACCTTTTGAGTCGTATGCGGATTAGCAGGAATGGAAGCTTACCATGCTCCTTTCGTCGAGTGTCTGTACGCGGACTCGTAGTGTTTCGGATTCTCCGTCATCTGCGAATCGACTATCCATGTGAGGATATTGAGCGTCGACGCTTTGTTCTCCTCCAAATCGGCTAGCCCGGTCTCCACAACTGCTTGCGCCGCAAAGCCTGTATCCCAGAGTTGACTCCCGTTCGTTCCTCGAACGCACATCCCATCGGGGCGAACCCACATGAAATCGGCCCTAGTTTCCGCGTGCTTCCGGACTGCTTCGCTATCACAACCTTCGCGATGAGCACGGCACACCATTTGCATCATTTTCGACACGGGAGCAATGTCTTGATAACAGGTATTCTCGTCCTCCTTACAGATTAGCTCGTACACCCTATCAAGTGCGCGCTTCTGAACAGCGGGGATTGTGCAGGATTCCACAGTTAGGCTGAGTAGCGTGTTGAGAATATCCAGAGCCACTGTATGAGGTGAATATAAGTCAATTTGGGCGATGTTGTTGCGTTGGGCCGGCCAGTCAATGAACCTATATGGTGTTGTGTATAGTTCCTGCGGAAAGTTAGTCGGAGACAAGGATTGCGCGCAAGGGACTTACCTCTCGCAGCGACAGTATGAGCGGCGTCTCGTCGACCTTAAACTGGACACGATAGAGATAGCTCATAGGGATATAAACCGCGCGCGTGTGTATCCACCAACGCCAAGGGTGGATAGGAACCCAGTCAGGCAGTAGCCTTAGAGATTAAGTTAGAAATCGGCGTGATATACTCAGGATGTACTCACCATAGTTCAGGTGGAATTGGGTTATTCCCCTCCCACTCATATACATTCAGGACGGACATCCAGAACTTTCCCCAGGACGGTGAAGCAACAGCACCACCTGTTTATCATTTAGACGGCCGAGAAATAGCGATTCAGCGCAAAAGCGATGCGTACCGAGTTTGTGCAGCGTAACGCGTGCCTTCACGGCAGCTGGGTGATCCTTGCCGACACCGAGTAGACGAAGGGCGCAATAGTTGAGCGATGTTCCCAGTACGGTAGAGGGTCCTTCAACATGTCTATAACCGCTGTAAATAACCTTTCATTGCAGCATGCAATAGATACGTACATCCCCCAGCCTCCATCTTCTGGGTGAGCGCGATTGAGCAGGTACCGAATCATCTCCAAGCGTTCCTCCTCTTCGAACCATTGCCCCGACGCGTATGAACCGATAACCATGCCAGGAATCAAGAACATCGGGCCACTGTACTCTCCCGGTAGATGGCCGTCGGGCGCTTGGATATGCTTCACAAACTCAAAGCCCCGCCTGGCTGCCTCAAACGCGTCCTCCGCAGGTTTGATTGTGATGAGTTTTTTCGAGCTCTGGCGCGCCCAGTTAGCTTGTTTCTGCATGCAATGGAGATACAGGCGTACCACGAGCGGCAGGCCGAGCCAGTACCGGTCAATGTCCGTCTGAGGCCATCCTTCGCATTGTGCGTCAGTCTTGAGGTAATGCCATGTGTGTCGGCCGCCTTCTCCCAGTCGCAAACGCCATCGCGAGTAGTCGGTGAAGGGGATCTCTGGGCTTTGGCTGGTCACAGCGTCTGTCATGGAAGTTGAACGGAGAAAATCTACCTTGCCCCGTCAATAATTCAGCATTTTCTACTCTAAAACAGAATGGTCTGATCTCTTCGGCGAAGTTCCCTTCTGTTTAGGCGCCGACCCCTGACTGTGGCAATTAGTCATCAGTACACCGATCTTTGCCATGAGGTTCAAGAACCTCATGTTATGCTTTTTCGCGCGAGCTCGCGCGCTAGCTCAGCCTGAATCTTGATTGAACTCAATTTCTTTACACTCTAGTTTCGCGATGTCCCGATCCCAAGGTTTTCACAGTTGAGGCCTCATGATGCTCTGCACTAAGGCGACGCTGAGCAAATGCGGAGAGCAATATTCCGACCCTAGAGCTGCCAGGTACAGCAAAATACGGGGGTAGTGTTACTTCAGTACGCCAGCTCAGAAGCATGGTTCTATCTAGGCCAAGTTGTAAACAAGGATAACCTCAGCAAAAATGCTGCATGTCTCATATGTGGGTCGAGTTCAAAGTATCTTCATCCGTAATGTATGTCAGCGCGTATGTCGTCTTACTCGAGCTGTCAAAATGAATCCGATCTCACACAGTCTCTAGTGATTTGCCAGCCCTGTCTCCCCTTTTAGGTTTCATCATTCGAAGATCTGAACGGTGAGCTCTCAGCAGATCGCTTCGCATTTGTGTTTGAGGGGCGCGCTCCTTGCTCTGGCCTGGTCGTTAGGCCCGGCATAATGTCCCCCTTGAGTCCTGGGGATGCCGTAAGCCGGATCGAAGGAACTAAGAGAATTCGCAAATTGGCCGAAACGAAACTGTTCTCCCAGAATATGGAGTAATCACATCAGAGTGGTCCTAAACCCTTTCGCTTTTCAGCTGCTTGTCATTGACGCCGCTCCATCCTATTCAAGCAACCAATGCATCATAGCATCGGATTGGCTGCTATATAGCTGCGTCCCACCCAGTCAGCATCTCAGCATCCTTCGTTCCGCGTCCTATTGGTTTTCATTCTTCACCATGCAGCTCTCTGAGATCGTCTCGTTGCTCCTTCAGAACCCAGCCAAAATCCCCCTTCTATTTCGCCTCTATCAGCGGTACAAGGCTCAATCCCAAGTTGGCGGTAGGGACAATGGTCTACCCGACAGCAAGGACATGAAGCTGTTGGAGTTAGCGTTGCACGTTTCAAGTGTTCGCCGAATCTGAGCACGCGGTTATCTAATCACATTTAGTTAGAAGTAGATTACATTTGATTGTTCTCACGTAGATAAATAGGTAGTGTGAATGAGATGACCCCTCGCGCGTTTGCGAGGGTCTACTGCTATCTCACACCCGAGTAACCGCGAAGAAACGGTTATTTCTACAGAAGCAATGCTGGGCCTTGCTAGACTTGACCAGCAAGACCTTCGCCAAAGTCATCAGACAACTACCCGGTGACCTGCGACCTGCAGTAAGTCCATACTCCTGATGTTGCAACGCATACTTACGGAGGACGTGGTCTTTAGGTCTGCCTGCTATATCTCGTTTTGCGCGCGTTGGATACCATAGAAGATGATATGACCCTTGACCTCGATCAAGTCAAACTCCCCATGCTACGCGCATTTCATGAAAGTATCTCCATTGACGGTTGGATATTCAACGGAAGCGGGCCAAATGAAAAGGATCGCCAGCTCCTTGTCGAATTCGACGTTGTCGTCCGCGAACTTGCGCTTACCAACGAATCGTGAGTCCGTTCGTCATGTACCATCTGCACATAGTTTCTAACAGGATTTTAGGTATCGTGAGATCATAGTGGACACTTGCCATACCATGGGCAATGGGATGGCCGATTTTTGCAGGAGACAGCGCATCAGTGAGGAGACCGCGTCGTCAACAGTCGAAACCGTCACCGATCTCGATCTCTACTGCCACTATGTCACAGGGGTTGTTGGCCAGGGACTATTGAGACTGTTTGCCGCTAGCGGGTTGGAACGCCATTGGCTCTGCGATCAGGATGTTCTTTCGAATTCCTGGGGATTGTTTCTCCAGAAGGTCAACATACTCCGCGATTATCGCGAAGATGTGGACGACTCCAGATGCTTCTGGCCTAAGCACTTTTGGATCAAACACGGCTTCAAGAGGGTCGAGGACATGTACGATCCTGCCCGAGAAGCCGACGCGCTGAATGTCCTCAGTGAGATGGTCGTCGAGGCACTTAGTCACGCCGTGGATACGTTGGATTACTTGAACCTCCTCACGCACCCCCAAATATTCGAATTCGTCGCTATCCCAGTCATCATGGTGATGCTGACTGCCAAGGCCTGCTTCATGAACCCAGCAGTGTTCCACACCGAAGTAAAACCATCAAAGCAAGAGTATATCCCAGTAAGTCATCAATTTAATTTAATTCACTATTCAGTAACTAATGCTGAACTCTGTTTGCGCTGTAGATAATAGCTTGTCTAGAAGATATCAATGACATCGCAAAGTTGTTTGCAGAGTCGGCTCTTCACATACGGCAATGCGCTGTGCCATCTGATCCGAACTATCAGCGGATCTGCAAGGTCACCACTGATGTAAGTTTTGCCCTTAAACTCGATCCTCTAAACCCCTTGTTCATTGTAATTTGTCAGCATCAGATCGAGAGCTGGTACCAGAAGCGTCGTCCAAATGTCTGGACACGAGTCGTCTCCCTTCTGGGTTAACTGCGAATCTGCTTCCATTTGTATACTCCATAGAGCACTCCTTAATTTATTTATCCTGTGCTTTGTAGAACGATGCCGGACATACATGAAGCCATCTAGACCCAAATCTGGCAGGGATATCCTTTGTAACGCCGAACGGAGAAGCGGAAGCAGCGAGAAGCGCACCTAGACCCTGTATGTCGTCGTCTACCAATTAATTTTGAGTGCCTTGTCATGCGCGCTCCATGCAAGACGTGAAGCCTCATGGATGCTAGCGACCCTTCCGACTAAATTATCTTTACTCAAAGCAGACTCCAAGTAACTCAGCAGGAGCGGCGCTCGGCCTCTCGGAGTCGTGTAACAGGGAAATCTCAAGCCCATCCAGAGCTAGCTCCACTGAGAATCGGGGGTATTATCCATAGAGAACAACAAGGAGCTAGTGAAGCAGCCGCATGGAGTTGTACCCGTAACACCAGCCTTAGTATGTACGGCATCTACATCAAATTCATCAAGTCTGGATGCTTACATCTCTCTGGTTAGCATGGCTTGTTGCGAAGTAGGGAACACAAAAGCTCCACTCCTGCTCTGACTCTTGCTAGTAAGTCATGTCGACCTTCAGTAAAGCCTCGCCTTTGCTCACCCTGGATAACGGTTATGCTTTGACAACAGCATTTCTCAGAGTCGCGCTGACTCTGTCGTCGTGTACTGCCTGGTATTACTATTGGAAGGTGACATGAGAGTGGGAGTTGAATCTATCACTTCTTGGACATCCTCGTGGAAGCAAGCTCAAACAAACGGTCATCGTCTGTGGAGGAAGGTAGACTTGCATTACGTCGTTGTAAGGGCAACCTCAAGATGGCCGACAGCGCAAGCCTAGCAGAGGGAGAATCCAAAGATAATGAATAAGACTAGCTACAATACATGAGAGAGCTGCTCACCTAGCAGAGGGAGAATCCAAAGAGAACAGGATAAGGATTCTCCATGCTAGGAAGCGAAGTATATACTGTAGTAGCGTGGGAGGAATGAAGGATAACTGTACAGTACACCAGCCACAAGTCCGAACGAATATCACAAGGTACGAGGGGGCATGTGATAATGAAGTGGAAGGGGAATGTACAGGAGTCGTGCCAGCGACCTGGGGAAGTAAGGGCGAAGAGTAATGAAGTGGGGAAAGAGTATAGAGGTAGCCCGGACGAGCCCCGGAGTGTGTAGATGAGTCCGAGCGAGTCCGAGCGAGTCCGAAGTTCGGGAAGACTTCGGAGTCACCGGACGTGGCTCGGATGCGAAGGGAGTGGTCGGAAAGGAAAGGGAAACGAAAGGGAACGAAGGGGAACGAAGGGGAACGAAGGGGATGTATGTAAGAGTCCGTGGGATGAAGGATAGAGAAAGGAACGAGGAGGAAGGGAGAGGGACAGGGGAATAGGAGAAAATAGGAGTGTCCCCTTACATCACCCCCCCTTCAAGGTTGCGGCGACCCGACGCGAAGATTCTTGCCTGCCACGCCACGAATTCACCAACCCCGAAACTCCGGATTGCTGCGAGAAGATGTCGAAGTACGACTGCACAGAGCCCGGAGCCTTCCGACTGCGCCAGCGCTCCCAGGAGTGGTCCAGTGCCGTAGGAGTCATCCGGAGTGGTAGAGGAGTCGTCGGGGTCATCGGACTCGTCCGGAGTAAGCGCACTGCGTCCGGATGACGATCATGGAAGTCCTTGACCTTCTGGGCAGCATGCTGGAGGTTGCTCGCGGGCTCCCAGGAGTCGTGCTCGATACCATAGCCTCGCCAGCGTACCAGATACTTCAGGACCCGACCAAACCGTCTGCTATTCCGGACCTCTTCTACCTCGTGTTCCTCTTCTCCGTCAACGAGCTGCGGAGGTGGCGGAGTGACAGGGCGTCTACCCGGAATGGGGTCCGGAACGAAGGAAGAGAGCTTGACCACCGGAAAGACAGGATGGAGACGGGACAGGCCCGGAGGGAGCTGGAGTCGGTATGCTGCCTTGCCAACCTTCCGGACGACCTTGTAAGGACCGAGTCGTGCGTGTCCGAGCTTCCGGGAAGGTCGGGCGAGGTTGATGTCCGACGAGTCCAGCCAAACCTTGTCACCCGGTTGGTACTCCGGAGCAGGAGTCCGATGCTGGTCGTAGTAGCGCTTCATGTCGTCCTGAGCCTTGACCAATGCGGACTGAGCTTCATCAACTGCGGACTTCATCCGATCTACAAACTCGTTTGCGGACTCCATCCGAGATGGTGGCTGATGAGGTTCGAACCCGAGGCGAGGATGTCGGCCGGTATCTAGGAGGAAGGGCGACTGCTGAGTGGACGCATGGACCCGGTTGTTGTACGCGAACTCTGCCATAGGTAGGAGTCGAGCCCAGTCGTCCTGGCGCTCTCCGACGAAGATCCGGAGATAGGACTCGAGTTCCTGGTTAGTCCGCTCTGTCTGTCCGTCGGACTGAGGGTGGTACGCAGTGGATGCAGCCAGCTTGATTCCGAGCATTCGGTAGACTTCTCGGGTGAACTCTGCGACAAATTGCGGACCCCGGTCGGACGCAACGGACCGAGGGAGTCCGTGCAACTTCCAGACGTTCTGCAGGTACAAGTTCGCGGATCCGAGGGCGGACACTGTGGTGTGAGTCGGAATGAAGTGGGCGCGTTTGCTTACGGAGTCGACCACATTCATGACAGCGTCAAATCCATCGGACTCCGGGAGCTCGACAATGAAGTCGACACTCAAACGATCCCAGCGTTCATCCGGAATAGGAAGCGGATGAAGCTCACCCATGGGCGGATGTCTCTGGGCCTTCGTCCGGAGGCAGAGGTCGCAGTGTCGGGTGTAGGATCCGACGTACCGGGACATGTTGGGCCACCAGTAGCTGCGCAAAACGAGCTCAAGGGTCTTCCATCTGCCGGCGTGTCCTGCGACCTTGGTGTCATGGTGCTGGGCTACAATAGTCCGACGCAAGTCCGGTGAGTCCGGAACGTAGATCTTACCCCGGAACATCAGGAGTCCGTCCGATTGAGACCATTCCGCACTCCGGACTGTCTTGCGACTGCCCTGGGCCTTCTTCAACTCCTCTGCCGCCTTTGCCACTGCATCTTCGAACTTCGCATCCCGCACTCCAGTCCGGATAGCTGTGAGGATATCCTTCTCCTCCCCTTCAAGAGTGACACCCGTGGCACGGACAGCAAAGTAGGACGGCTTAAGTAAAACCACATCCTTGTTGTCGTCTTTACCATCCGAGTGATCCGAGCGACGCGAGAGAGCATCCGGTTTACCCATTGTCCGACCCGGACGGTGCTGAAGAGTGAAGTCGAAGCGGGAGAGGTATAGGGACCAGCGGGCTTGACGGCGGTTGAGTTTCTGGGCCTTGATGAAGTACTCCAGGTTCTTGTGGTCTGTCCAGATCTCGAACGGAGTCTGCGCGCCTTCCAGGTAGTGCCGCCATTCTTCGAGTGCCCGGATGATCGAAAGCATCTCCTTGTCATGTATTTCGTAGTTCCGCTCCGCAGCCTGTAGACTTTTAGAGTAGAATGCGACAGGATGCCATTTACCATCATCCGGATCCAGCTGCGACAAGACCGCACCCGTAGCGTAGTCCGACGAGTCCGCTTCAACCCGGTACGGCCGATCCTCCTTCGGAAAGACCAGAACGGGTTCCGAAGTGATCAGCTCCTTGATCCGAAGAAATGTGGATTGAGCGGAGTCGGTCCACTGCCATTCCTTTGCGCAGGTGAGGTCGAAGAGCGGCCGAGCGATATGCGAGTAGTCCTTGATGAAGCGGCGGTAGAAGTTGACGAACCCGAGGAAGGATTGGAGTTCAGTCCGAGTCCGAGGGGTCGGCCAGTCCGCGACTCCGGAAACCTTTACGGGGTCCATCTCGATCTTACCCTCGGAGATGACGACTCCGAGATACTCCACCTTGGTCTGCTCAAAATTGCACTTGTCTGCTCGGAGGAAGAGCTTGTTCCGCTGGAGGATCTCTAGGACTCGTTTGAGAACCCGGCGATGCTCTTCGCGCGTCTTGGTGTAGATTAGAATGTCATCCAGATAGATAATGACCACACCTTCCGTAATGAGCTCCCGGAAGAGGTCATTCATCATGGTCTGGAAGGTAGACGGGCTGTTGGTCAGTCCGAAGAACATCACCAAGGGTTCGAAGAGTCCGCGCGTAGTCCGAAACGCGGCCTTCCACTCGTCACCCTCCTTTATCCGGACGTTGTTGAAACCCCACCGGACGTCGAGCTTGGAGAAGTAGCGAGCGTTCCGGAGTTTGTCCACCAAGTCCGAGATGAGCGGAAGCGGGTACCGATTCTTGATCGTCATGTTGTTGAGCTTCCGGTAGTCCTGGACCAAGCGGAGCGATCCGTCCTTCTTCTTGACAAAGAACACTGGGGCGGCCATGGGCGACTTGCTGGGGCGGATCCGACCAGTCCGGAGATTTTCTTCCAGAAATTCGTCCAGCTGTTTCTGCTCCGCCGGGGACAGCGGGTAGCACTTGGTAGAGGTCGGTTCCGCTCCGTCCAGTAGCTCAATGGCGTGGTCCCACGGACGCGGCATGGGCAGTTCATCAAAGGACTCCTTGGCGAAGACGTCCTCGAATTCCTGAAGGAAGTCCGGGACTGCGCTGTTCCGAGGATCGTGGGGTTTGTTGCGCTGGAAAGCCAATGCGAGGCGCTGTGAGACCGTCTCCGAAGCCCGGATGTGTTCTTCCCGAAGAGTCCGAAGGTACTCCGGAGTCGGAGGAGGAATGGCTGCGAAGATACGGTCACCCTTCTCGAGTCCGGAGTCATCCGGAGTCGTAGCCTCATCGTCCTCATCATCGTCCTCACAGTCCTGAAGCTGCGGGAGATCATCCGAGTGGAGTTCCTCAACCCTTGGCATCGGACCCGTACGACACTCCCGGAGTCGCACGGACTCCTTGCGTCAGGCCAGCTTGTCATGGCGGAACTCCTTCCGACAGGTGTCGCATCCGGACGGACAACGGCTCATGGTCACCTCCTTCGTCTGCCAGTCGATCTCGGGGTTGTGCTTCCGAAGCCAGGTGTATCCGAGGATGATGTCCTGCCGTCCGATGTTAGTGACCGCGAAAAGCATCCGTTCCGTGTGATCCTTGAACCGGAGTACAAGGTCCACGACTTCAGAGATGGATCCGTTTTCGTTTGGCGATCCGTCGACGTTGAAGACCGGAATCGGAGCGGACAGCTTGCGTCGGGTGAAACCATGGGCATCAGCAAAGCGCGGATGCATGAAGACCCCGGTGGCTCCGCAGTCCACCAGGGCCTGCAGGGTGCATCGGTGTTGTGTATCTGTGCTCTGCACTTCAACGGGTATATCTAAGGAAAGCTTGCCGGGCAGCGCGGAGATCTTATAGCTACTGGGTAGCCGCCGTTCCCACTGCGGGCGAAACCTTCGGAGAGTGCGGATTGTAACCGGAGTCGTTTGCTTAGCGTCGGATGAATCATCGGATTGGTCGGACTCATCATCGTGTATTTCGTCTACGCTAAGACAAGCAAATCGGTTGTTTACCAACGAGGTCGCACTGATCACTCGTTGGTCCGGACAAAATCCGCCGTGTCCGATTCCTCAACCGGGGCCGTTCCCTCGTCATCTATTCCTTCCGAAGTCCCCGTACTTTCTACAACGTCGGCCGCGGTCAAGAGATCTTCGATGGCGGACATCCGCTCCTCGGTGGTCATAAACCGGACGTCGTACCGGAGTGGGCACTCGCGGGACATGTGGCCGGGCTTGCCGCATCGGTAACAGAGCTGCGAAGTGGCGGGTCGGGAGCGGGTGTGGTCAACGTCCATGGGGACGCCGGGTGAGAGAGCCTTCGGAGGAGGCGGGGGTTGGAAACGAGGTTGGAGAGGCGGGAGCAGAGTCCGAGGCGCGGGAAGTACACCCGCAGGAGTCCGAGCGACTCCGGAGTTGGCTGCTGGTCGGACGAGGGGTCCGGAGTGCACGCCAAAGTGGAAGGACTGGTTAGCAGCACAATTGTCAGCAACCCGCTGCGCTGCCCTGTACCATCCTTCGAAGTCATCCTCGTCCGGACAGTCTGCGGACTCGGCAACGCGGCTCTGGATGATGGAGTCCAATCCGCGGCGGAACTTCATCGTGATGTTGGAGCCCTCGGAGTATCCGGATTGGTCTACGAGATCCCGGAACTCGTCGAGGTACTCCTGGAAAGTCCGACGGCCTTGGTGGTACCGGGAGGACTCCAGTTTTAGCATGGCGGCTTCGCGTTCCCGATCCGGAAGGAAGCGAGTCCGGAATTCGGTTGCGAAGGCGGCCCAGGACTCGAAGTACGGATCCTTCGGACTCCGGAGCACCATGTCCGCGTACTCTTTGGCTCGATCCTTCTGGAAGAAGGAGAGACACCAGAGGATTTTGGCCTGCTCGGTCGGAAAGTGGTCCGGACAGAGCTGGAAGTAGATGGAGCACGCATTGTAGAATGTGCGACCATCCTTGCGGTTTCCGTCGAAGATCGGGGGAGAGGCGGGCTTCAAACGGGAACGCGGGATGTTTTCGGATCGACTCGGAGCGTGCTGGGAGGCTTCGGTGCCCCTCAGCTCGGAGTCCGGAGTCGTTTTCGGAGTAGTCGGATGGGGTGTTAGGAGGAGTTCTTCGATTCGGGCGAGTGTATCATGGATGGAACGGATTTGGGTTTGGTGTTCGTACGTCTGAGCCCACAAGGTCTGCAAAGTCTCGGAGTCTGGTCCTGAGTCGGCTGGCTCGGATGGCGGGATCTGGCTGGAAGCGCCCGTCATTTCGGAGTCGTCAGGGGAGCGAGGGATGGAGTTCCTTGGGTCCTCAGAGGTGGGTGGGAGTAGCAGGAGAGCGTCCGGAATGTCCGCAAAACCGGAGAGACGTCGGGAACGAGTCCGGAGTGGCGCGGGACGTTTTCCGTAGGGCTCTGGTGCCAGGATGGGAGATCCTGTTCTGCTGTAAGGGCAACCTCAAGATGGCCGACAGCGCAAGCCTGGCAGAGGGAGAATCCAAAGATAATGAATAAGACTAGCTACAATACATGAGAGAGCTGCTCACCTAGCAGAGGGAGAATCCAAAGAGAACAGGATAAGGATTCTCCATGCTAGGAAGCGAAGTATATACTGTAGTAGCGTGGGAGGAATGAAGGATAACTGTACAGTACACCAGCCACAAGTCCGAACGAATATCACAAGGTACGAGGGGGCATGTGATAATGAAGTGGAAGGGGAATGTACAGGAGTCATGCCAGCGACCTGGGGAAGTAAGGGCGAAGAGTAATGAAGTGGGGAAAGAGTATAGAGGTAGCCCGGACGAGCCCCGGAGTGTGTAGATGAGTCCGAGCGAGTCCGAGCGAGTCCGAAGTTCGGGAAGACTTCGGAGTCACCGGACGTGGCTCGGATGCGAAGGGAGTGGTCGGAAAGGAAAGGGAAACGAAAGGGAACGAAGGGGAACGAAGGGGAACGAAGGGGATGTATGTAAGAGTCCGTGGGATGAAGGATAGAGAAAGGAGCGAGGAGGAAGGGAGAGGGACAGGGGAATAGGAGAAAATAGGAGTGTCCCCTTACAGTCGTCAGCTCGTTGAACGGGGTGCTAAATACTCTGAAAAGCATTGCAGGCCTGATCAGTGCCCGTGTCTGTGCCGACCACTTTCAAAACGTAGTCATTGTCAACCCTGAAATCACCAAAGCTGGTCAGGAGTTTGCGAAGAAACGAGTAGCCCAATATGATTCCCTTCATGGTGTGTATTCAACCGAGAACCCGTCACATCTGTTGTATGCTCAGGGCGCTCTATAGCTTACCTGACATTTATGGTTGATGGCCTCTGCCGTCTATGGCCTAATCTGGATACAATGATTGAGCAAGCAGGTGGACTGTACGTCTATATGTTCGTCTGTCAAATCTTCACTAACCCGCATGGCTGCATGCCAGGTTTCGCTCAGGCGACTTTCAATTGAACTTTGGTGGTATTCCCCTTCTTGCTGCTCAATCATCGTATCCGACAACCACGAGTAAGACAGCCGCCGGCTTCGAAAGGACTAGTGGCCTTCCCGACACAATGCTCATTCGTCACCCCAAATTCGAGGCGGCATTGTACCGGCTACTCATCAGCTCGAGTTCAGACTGTATCCAAACGATACAGGGAACGGTTACAGGGCTTGTTCCTTCCCACAATATGTCTGATATTCAGAGCATCAACGTTCGCACAACTGAGGGCGATGAGAAAGTCGTGAAGGATGTTGCGCTTGTTATAGGTCGGTCTTCCTACCTACTATGAACTATGGGTCTAAGTTCCGCCCTCAGATTGCACAGGTAGCACTCAAGCGGGTATCAAGTGGTTGAAGTTGGCTGGCTTCATATCCTCCCCTGAATCGACCCCTGAAGACAAAGGGCGAACGGAAGAGAATGGCGATTTATGGATCAGCTACGACCACAAACTTCGCTATGTCACTGTGACATTTGACAACCTTGGAGATCTGAGTCAAGATCTCCCTACTCCTGGAGGCTTCGACCAAGCCGGTTTCATCTATACCTACTATGCACACTGCAAGTGGGGTAACGAAGGTTTCGTGCTAACGCGGATGGATAACACAAGTGTGTTTGGCTTCATATCTGGTGAATCCGAGAGTCTGATAGTTGTGAAATAGTCCAATTGTGCTGTGGTGGTTGGGGTGATGTCCGTCTTCCCAAGGAGAGAGAAGATATACTTCCGTATGTGTGTTCGGTGAAAGGCGCTCATCCGGCCCCGCAGTGGGTCATCAAGGTTGTTGAGATACTTCTAGAGAGCGAGGATAAGGGTAGCACCACTATCACCTTCAAGCCACTGAAAATATGTGTGTTTGATGTCCCTCCCAGTCCATCTAATCACATTTGACTGATTCACGATCTTGTAGCTGCACCTTCATTCGTTCAATACCACAAGATAACACACAGCTTGCCTTCTAACTTCATCGCCGTTGGGGACTCGGAGATGCAGCTCAACCCTCTATTTGCGTGAGCGTTATTACGCTGACAATAGCAGACAAGTGACTCACAGACTTTCCGATAACAGGCAAGGCTGCAGCAAGGCCCTCTTTGGAGCTATGACTCTGAACACTGTCCTACATAACTGCGTTGACAGCAAAGGGCTCGGAAGACTCCCAAAAAACTTTAGCACACTATATTTCCAGCGCTCGCATAATACATTAGAAGATATATGGTTGGTGTCCCATGTGGTCCCCTTTCTCCCATCATATTAACACGAACAACATAATCAGGACTTCTACTAAAGCAATAGGTAAGAATTCTCGTTTGTTATACTGAGAATTTGAGCTAATTGAACCTGTTATCCAGACTATGGCTACTCTACAATGATTCCAATTAAAGGGGAGAACCGCACTAGGGAAGGCACGATCGTTCGTTGGTACGCCTATCACGCTGCTCGAGCAGCGGAAACGGTCAGAAAACTTATCAACCTCTCTGAGAATATCTACTAATATTTGCACCATGCATCATAGGATGAAGTGGTGGCATCTGCGTTATGGCACGTTCGTATGCTTGCTACTCCGCAAGTGGAACTCTTCAAGCCGAAAGTGATACTCGGCGTGCTGCGGTGGGCAGCCATGAATGCTATAACACGAGCATGAATACTCTACATATCTATAGATCATTTGTCAAACCCCGACGACATGCTGAAATGCCTCGCAATCGGGCGATACTACAGATTAAATAACGATGTGGCGAAAATTACCTTGTATGGGACGTGGGTAAAGGTTTAGACTCCCGACCACTCCGCCGTAAAAGGCGATTTTGAACGCCCTTCTTTCGAACCAACTTGAACTCCAGGCTTCGATCAGGTTAATCGAACTTCGGATACTACGCTACGCATGCGTTGACCATCAAGCTTACTCTGAGCCTCATCAAATCGCTCCTAGAGATAACCCGCCCATAGTCTTACTACGCTGCAACCCCTCCCGCACGCACGTCCTATCCTTAGCGCAAGTGTTCCAAGACCTCTTGATGTATACCTTACGTTACTCTGGAGGGCCAAACACTTACTTAGCCACCCCGAGCCCGCTCACTTGGTGAAAAGTCTTTGGTCTCAGCCACGTGGCCCCACTCAAGAACATGCAAGATGTCAAATCCTCGTCGCCCGTTGCAATAATGCCAGCAGGCTCCCAGAGTTTAAAAGGGTGAGGCGTGTCTGCTATGTACGCTTTGTGCCTACCTCAAACGGGGTCAGCGTCACATTCTGTGTTCCAGCGCCATCGGACTTCTTTAGTACCTCCAATGCGCTGGCTTCTCCCCATCATCGGTCTCGCGTCGCTGTCCGCTGCACTTCCCAGCCCACAGCACTCTACAACTACCCACGCGCACGTCAGACGATGGGGGGATCTGGTCCAACGACATTCCTGGCCAACGGTCCCCAAAGGCTGGAAGTTTCATTCGGAGGTTCCAGAGGATTATAAAATGACATTGCGTATCGGGCTGAAGCAGCATAAATTTGATGAACTGGCCAACACGCTCTTTCAAATTAGCGACCCTGCACATACGAGGTATGTGCTCGCACAACATGCCTAAAAGTACCTAACAGCAGTAGGTACGGTGCTCATCTCTCGAAGACGCAGGTAGAATCGCTTGTTGCTCCTCACGCGACATCTGTGGGCATCATCGATGACTGGCTTCGAGAACATGGGATCGATTTATCTGACAGCAATTCAGTTTCCCGGTCCAGCGGTGGTGATTGGATTACTGTCGAGGTCACCATGCCACAAGTCGAAAAAATGCTGAATGCCAAATACGGCGTTTATTCATACGGTTTGGACTCTGATTCAAACGACGCGCCAAGTGCGAAGACGAGTAGGGACTACGTGGTCCGGACGCTCGCCTACTCCCTCCCACAGGCCGTGCACGACCATATCACGGTGATATCTCCGACCACCTACTTTGGCACGTGGAGATCTATGCGAGCCACATCTTTCGTCGATACTACCGAAGTTTTGGAAGACGTTGACCAGAACAAGTTGGCAGTCGTTACGCATGACGGCGTTGATATCCCAGTCGATTGCATAACCAACATGACACCCGACTGCTTGCGCCGATTATATAACATTTGGTATACTCCACAGGCTACACATCTCAATAAGCTAGGGATCGTGGGCTATTTGGGCGAGTTCGGGAACAGGGCGGATCTGCAGGTACAGATATTTATTATTCATCCTGCTCGTTAGGGCCTTCGTATTCACAATTCGTAGATATTCTACGAGAGATATATGCCCTCCGCGCTGGGGACGTCCTATAATACCACTTTGGTTAATGGGGGTGGCGATGACCAATCGAAACCCGGGAGAGAAGTAATTTCGAGTTTCGTTTGAGTCGATCTATTTCTCAATATACCCGCCAGGCTAATCTGGATATTCAATACGCCGTCTCCATCTCGTACCCGACGCCCAACATTTACTACTCCGTCGGCGGTTCCCCGCCATTCATTCCAGATAGTCGTACGGTGAAGAACACGAACGAACCCTACCTCGAATGGCTACACTGGATTTTAGCCTTGAAAGATGAGGAGATACCGAAGACGATCACCACGTCCTACGGAGACGACGAGCAAACGGTCTGCATCCCCTCCATGATTCTTGTTAGACCACTTTCTGATGTAGATTTCTCGCAGGTGCCTTATGACTACCAGATCACCGTGTGTAATCTATTTGCGCAACTCGGCGCTCGAGGTGTCTCCATCCTGTTCTCTAGCGGGGACGTCGGGTACGTTACTCTCAGGCGCCATCATTGTGAACATCATCTAATGACTGCCATTTGTCCTGTCAGCGTTGGTGGTGGCGACTGCATGACGAATGATGGGTCAAATAAGAAGAGGTTCCAGCCTGGCTTCCCCGGGACGTGTCCGTTTGTGACTACCGTGAGTGCTTCAATGCTTCCCATCGTCGCCTTGCACTCACCTATGAACCTCCTTTCAGGTCGGTAGCACGACACATATCCCAGAAAGAGTCGTGAACTTCAGTTCCGGAGGATTCTCAAACACATTCCCTCGACCTTCCTATCAGGATGCAGCTGTGTCGACATACCTTCCGGCTATTGGTGGCATGTATTCTGGATTATTTAAGTATGTGAAGTTTTGCACAAAAAGGCGTTAGTATCAATCCTTTCTTCGCTGTAGCGCGTCCGGTAGAGGCGTCCCCGATATAGCAGCTCAAGGAACCCGGTTCAAAGTGATATTGGGTGGGGAGACAAAGGCGATTGGCGGAACAAGTGCTAGCACCCCTGTGAGTACCAATAATAGTAGAATATTCGAAGCACTCACAATTACATGATAAACAGGTCGTCGCAGCAATGATTGCGTTGATCAACGACTATCGACTCGCAAACAAGAAGCCTACGCTGGGTTTCTTGAACCCAATGCTGTATTCAGAGAATGTGACGAGAGTTCTGAATGATGTTACTGAAGGATCCAATCCGGGATGTGGAACGACTGGTAGGATCACTAGCGGTTATTACACTCTCCATACTGATCACTTCTCCAAATAGGCTTCCCAGCTAGGGAAGGATGGGACCCGGTAAGTGCTGTCACGGCTTGAAGTCCGCATTCGCGCTGATTTATTTCACTTCAGGCGACGGGACTGGGTACGCCGGATTTCTTGAGGCTACTTGCCACCCTGGGATGAACCCCTGTTGTTTTACTGTATATCGTCGCCGCTATCGTTGTAAAGAGTAATATATGTATCAATAAGCAGATGCGAAGTTAATTAGAGGCCCACAACCCATTCATATACACCGAGGAAAACTGCTCCGCCGGCCGATATCCATAACGTCCGAGGTACCACCCCTGCGAAGAGGGCTCCAACGCCTTCGCTTGTGTATATACCTCTCAAGCGGGTGGAGACTGAGGGCAGTTTTTCCTTTGTGGGGTCCTAGTGATCGCGCGGTGAGATGGAGCGCTGACGGCAGACCAGCGGTCTCTTACCCGAAGATCGAGCATTATTCTTGTTTTAAGTACGTCTAGAGGCGTTGTAGCTGCCGCAGCGAATCCTCCAGCGATACTCCCACATATCGCCGCTTCGTGTGCATGAGGCTTCCGCCCAAGTTGCTTCGCGACTTGCACTTTGAGCAACTCGTAGAGAGGAAATTGGATTGATGTGAATGGTATCTTCCGTAGCATGAGACGAATAAGCTACAAAAAATTTCGACTACTCACCTCCCTCATTATTGTTATCCCGAAGCCACGATAAAAACCTCGCCAACCGTCGTTCGAGAGGACGAGTTTAGCAGCTGACCATGAAGAGTGGCCTTGTGTGCCGTACGCAAGAGTCTGCATCCGTGTTTTCACCACTTCGGTTGGTACGCGGATTAGGCATGCAACCTGCGTCGTGTACATTACCATTTTTCAATAGAGTTAAGAGGGCATACCACTTCGCCAACAGAGGCAGCTAGGACGTGAGTCAAAGGTGCAAGATGCGGTTCCAATGGTGTGTGTCTCTTGATCGTGTCATATGTTGAGAAGAAGGCGGCCGCTAATTTGGTCATGAGCATCCCCCATATCCCATAAACAATGCACACACCTCCTGGTGCGCTTCCAACAACAACACTCCCAATTCCTTTGTATATCCCTTTGAAACCTCCACTGCGTACAAACCCCTGGGGTGATTGAAGACGCGTTTTCACGGTGTCTATTGGGAAAAATAGCAAGTCGACGGACGTCCCCGCCAGACCGCCAGCCTATTTGAAATCAATTATTGGACCCTAAAGGTAAGGGAGGGCGCACCGCGAGAGACTGTAGGAATGAGGGTTTGCCATCGTGGCCGCTCATATGCGAGCAGCTAAGGACGATGAGTTGAATTTGTCGTCGTCAATTGAAGATTCTCCCTGAACACGCCACCTTGAACTCGTCGGAAGCTTGAAGCCGATGCTAGCCGATCGTGATCGATATCATGTGAAGTGGCTGTGCTGGAACACTCGAAATAGCGCTGGCCGTCTTGACTCTTCATAACATCCTCGAGGAAACATGGACGATGCACTAGAGCTTCCGAACGCTCCTCCGAAACCCGTCCAGGGCGACGAACCCGACGAAAACTCTTCCGGGGATGAAGATTCTGGCGCAGATTGGACCAAACTTTCATCGTGTGTACAATTTTTGCGGTTTTTGTACTCGAAGAATTTCCTGCGACCTATGAATGCAGGTTGAACACCAACCGACCCATAATACCGAGGAGGGGAGAGAAGGAATTTGAGCCAGCACCCGGGGGAGGCTCCGGGCTGCAAATACATGTCCTTGATCGAGCTCGATCCGCTATGTTTGACGCGTTGAGGGCGACACGGAGCACTTCAAGGTGTGTTTTATTGATCGGTTAACGATATATCACTAAAGTCTCATGGAAGTAAGGCAATGAGTTACGCCGTGTGGTATCCTAGTATTGCCCGCGCCCACGTTACTTTGTCTCGGGGGATTCACTTCACCTCGATGGGGCATTCTGTTCCTCGGAAGGAAGAAAATGAAGAGAAGACCACGAAGAGACTTGAGTTACTGCCGGAAGAAGCGATATATATGATCGAGCGTGGTGCCCTCTTTTGTACAAAGGCTGGCGGTGCCCCGATGTCTGCTCAACAGGCGTTCAGTGAAATGCTTGGTACTGAGGATATGACGCTTGAAAAATACCAAGTCAGTCAAAATTACTTTTGTAACCCGGAAGTGAATCTGAGTTGGAGGACAGGTCTACTCATACTTGAAGCGACTGGGTTATGTTGTCACTCGAGCGACCCCTCCAAGTCCATTTTACCCCCTTACGCCCCCTAGCAGCACCAGCAGCACACCGCTTCGCCATCAATCTATATTTTCTCGGTTCACCTTCCATCTGACGAACCTATTCTCGCGATTTAATTGGTGGCGTCCGTTGTGCATCAATCCTTGGCTTCGTCAACACATGAACTACGGTACCTCCACTATCTGTCTTCCTGGACTTGTCTAATCAAAAGCATCAGAATTTATTTACAAGTCCCTCCGATTCATACCCTCAGGCCATAATGCACCGCTTCACGTCAAGCATACATCAGCGTCGCCGTACAAAATCTTTTACCACCTCTACAAGCCATCTACACCGTTCAAGAAGACTTCCCCTCCTCCGCCCGATTTCTCCGTCGTCGTTGTCGAGTAAGTGCCTCGTTTCGTTCCATATTCTCAACTTGTTCAAACAGTGTTTGTCTGTTAGCGCACGTGTAACTCAGATACCTACTCTACGCGAGCTGGACGACTTGTTTGGTGAGCTGCCGGAGCTCCCGCCACCGCTACCTCGACAACGACACCCTCAGCAAGTGCCGCAACCTGCAAAAAATCAACCCCCTCCAACGCCACCCACACCGACAACGTTATGGTCCTGGATATCATCGTGGGTGTTCAAGAAACCTGAAACGCCGAGTCCGCCACCCCGACGGCCTAATCCTTTTGCTGCTCTTAAGGCTGGGAAGAGGATCGTTGTGATCGCTGCCGTAGATGCGGGCAACATCAGCTTCTTCCGGTTCGGGCAAGGTGGTTTCGAAGATTGGCCAATGATGTAACAGTATAATACATGTACACGTTGATAACCGTAACGATACAGGATCCTCATCCGCGCCATACAGCCTTGAATACGAAAGATTAAGCTTACGATCTGTTTGAAGTTCAGATGGGAGGTAGTACTCACAGGTCCGGGTTGGGTGTATGTTGCGGGCTACAAAAGCAGGTCAGCCATAACCATAATACTTGGAACGAATGCACGCACGATTGGGTAGTAGATGTCTGGCACGGAATTACTGATAAGTCAATGGATATGAGTGGAAGAGACGATGGCGTACTGAGCATAATGCCAGGTTCACGGCCAGTGTAGACACCTGGAATCGCAACCAAAGGGCCTGGGTTGCCGCTACCACCACCAGTAACGTTGATCTGGCCACAAGAGATATAGAATTGGGCACCACCAAAGGTTGAGGCCGACTGTAGGTGACATTAGCAAACCATTCTGTTATTCTGGACGGTGTGGACTTACGTGCAAGGCAATGTGTTCTACGCGAACGAGATACTGCCCACTAGGCAAAGAGCTCGGAAGTTGGAAGGTGAAACTTGAGATGTCTGGATTTGGTTATTCATGACTGTAAATCCTAGGGGGAAACGATGTAAAAAGACGTACTGTCTGCCGGCCAGGTGATGCTGGTTCCGCCGTTGGTGACAGGCCTAATTTCCTGTAAGTAGACTCAGCGCAGAGAAGGAGGGAAGATGGCAAACGTAGTTCACGTACATATACTTTGAACCAGACATTGCCTGAACCGTCAAAGCTAGCGGCATTTCCAGGGGCCTTCGCCATGTAGACTAAGAAGAAGAATAAGCATGAGTTATCAGAAAGCAACTGACGAAGCACAACAAACCGTTGATAGGACCAGGGTGGAATATGGCTTGGTCCAAGGCGAAGCCAACCTAGGGAGTAAGATGCATTAGTCCGAATATACTTTTTTGAGAGTAAGCCGTACTGTGGAACCTGCGGCAGCAGTCACTGTTTGGGTAGCTGCGGCAGAGGCAAGACCTCCAGCATTGCAACGGAAATCTAGCGAAGTGACATCCGTAACCTAGAAAAATCAGTTCAACATGCTTTTAGTGTGAATGCCGTCGAAATGAAGAAACGAACCGGAGAGTTGTAGTTCGTGTTTTGACGAACGTACTGGTATGGAGCTGTCGTCGTCGACCCAACGATCAGTGCGTCGAAGCGGTCTGGAACCATCGCGAGTCAGAACTGCACGACAAGTACGTATCATCAATGACTGGCTTACAGTGAGCAGACACGCCAGCTGCGGAGAGCGCAACGACGGCAGCGAGCAATTCAGTGAGTTTCATAGTTGCTAAAGACTGGATTCGGCGCAACGAAGAAATATGAGCACCTCATTATATACCTCAAGGGGACGCGGGTGCGTCATGCGGCAAATCTGCTGAAAAGCTTAATATGTTGATCCTTCGACTTCAGCTCGAATAAGTAATTGAATATTCGAAGACGGATTTTCCGCTCAGACATGCGGCTTTATGCTTCTTTCTGTAAACTTCGGACCATCGAATGTATGTCGTGACTTGATCATGTCGGTCTTGAGTCTGGGCTTGTCGAGTAATCTGGGGTAAATCGGATGTTCTCCGGGATGAATGCTAAGGAAATCTACCGGTTATGTCTGAGAAGTGGGTCAGCAGCACCGATGGTATCACAGACTACGCCGCGAATTATGCGCTATCACGTCAAATCCAAGCGGGATGACTCTTGGGTTAATAGATGAAGCGCTGGCGACGGGTCATCCTAGGAGGCAGCCTGGCGCGGGGAAGCGCACCCGATAAGCATTGAGGTAGAGCGTCAACTCGCCGGCCTACTTTTTTATATACCTGTTCTGGCATCTCATCAGGAACAAGTTAAACCCAGGAATAAGCATATTAACCAAGCGCCACTCACGATCAGCTTCGCGTGTTCCGTCGCGGCGTACGACAACTGTTACCAAACGATGATCATGAGCCTGGTTGCTCATGTATCAAGCTCGCAGAACATCCATCGAGAATAGCACGCGAGAATCGGGGTATCAGGGGATGATAGAAATTCTGAACGTTCAAATGATTATTCTTCTGCGGACATGTTTCGATGTCTATGGTATTTGCGATGATTGCAACCCTTCGGGTACACGGTTCAATCGAACCAGACACCACCATCGATGGTGACAGTTTGCCCTATGTTCAACGCGTCAGTATTCGATCATCAAGCTAGGGTAGGAACGGACCCGAGATGTAGCTCGACTGTTCGGAAGCAAGGAAGGAGACCAGATTTGCGACGTCGATAGGGTCTCCAATGCGCTTCACGGAGGTTTGTGCTACGTACTAGTGTTGATGAGCATAAGCAAGATCGTATACATAAACCGACGTACGGACTCTGCGCTGGGCGCGGTGGTGTACTTGACAGTTTGTTCGGCAAGCCCAAGAACTATGAATACCCTTTAGTCGATTACGTAGTGGTTTCGGAAATGTCTCTCACTCATCGGGGTGATGATAGCGCCTGGGGCATAGGCGTTGACCGTGATACCATGGCTTCCGAACTCGGCAGCTGCAGAAAGTCAGGTATGTCTAGACACCAAAAAATATACGACTCACCGGCTGACTGGGTCAAAACTCTGATAGCAGCCTTTGTTGCGCCGTAAGTAGACATCATTGGGAATCCTACAAAATGTTCAGGTTAAAGATGAAGCAGAGACCTCGGCAGGCTCATTCACCTTTCTTCCCTGCGTTGGAGGAAGCACCTGTACACCCGAAATACAGATGAGCATAGATCCACAGAATGAAGTTGCAACGCGCCTATGATCCTTCCGCCCCTCTTCTGCTCGATCATGACTTTGGCAGCTGCTTTGTAGCAAAGCACTGTGCCTTTGAAATTGATCGAAAACATTCTGTCGATCTCCTCTACGGACGCTAATGGGGTATCAATCACAAAATAGGCCAGAACACATACGAGGTTCCGCTTACTTTCCAAAATCGGCGTCATCCAGCAGACCCCTGCGTTTGCAACCATCTATAGAGGTATACTGGGTGAGTGAATAACGAGGAGACATCAGATCTAAAGCACTTACAACGTCAAGCCCTCCAAGTTTAGCCACTGTCTCTTCCACAAGGATGGTCACATCTTTCATAGATGAGACATCTGCTGCAATCGCTAAGGCAGGAGTGTCGGGGTGGGATGCCTTGATTTCGTCACAGACAGCGTCCAGCAGCGATTGTTTGGCCGCGATATCACTGACGACAACGGCTAGATCGTCTGCTGCAAGGCGAATGGCGATTGCCTTTCCAATACCCTGGGCAGCGCCCGTGATGATTGCAACTCGTCGTGGAGTGTTCTCTGAAGACATCTGGGAGGAGGGTGCTATATCATGTAATAGGTCTACTACACCGGCTTTTATAGGAATCGCAATGGCACGACCTCTAGATCGCCTGGGGGCACGCGCACCGACGTCCTTCACATTAGTCAGGGAGTCTGACCGGATGTTCTAGGAAAGGACCATATTGGGCCAATCTCAAGGTTGGCTAAATAGTTGATTCGACGTCGAGCGCAAGTTGGGCGCGTTGAGGAAACATCATCTGGGCTAGGGTCATGTATTCATGTCCTTTAAGGGCACCTCCAGTAGGGAGTCCCGGCATGGAGCTATTGCCGATCAGCGGACAAGAATCTTGCTACATGATGAAGCATCAGGCAGACCTTGTGCGGGCGAAGCTTGAGTATGCTGAGTGGCGCTGGCGCGCATGAATGGAAAAGTCTGTCATCAGGCAAAGTATGTAATATCTTTCCATTCTTCCACCGTCTTCAAGAAGCGACAAATGGGGCTACTGGTACCTGGTATGTCCAAGAATCCTGTGAACGAAGATGGGAGGATTAAGAAAGAATTAGAACTGACGTCCAAGACGACGACTCGACGTCCAACACAGTTGTTCTACTTCGACGTGATTTGCGTATTTTATACTGCGTTCACGATTGAAGGGATATTCCACATTCAAACGTGCCGGCACACCTTGCACCTATCGCATCGGCCTTGGTGGATAACGCGGACGCGCATTGAGTGAAACAAGTCCTATGTTGGTGCTGTACTCATATAGAAGGTTCCTCCGGGCCAAGATGACTCGATGTTCTTGATCCCGAAATTTGAGATCCAAGCAAGGTGTAATTCATTGGGGTTTCGACTTTTTCTTCTGTGGTCGAACTACACGCCTTTGTACCAAATCCTTCTTGTCCACCTCCTTCGCCGCGTGACCGTAACCGAGGCGGGAGTCTCAGTTGGCCTTTGCGCATCTTTCGACGGCGAGGTAGCTATGGGTGGTTGATAAACGGGATGTGCTTTGGGCTCCGACCACACATCATTCGTATATGTCCAGCCATCTAGTAAAATCAGTTTCGCAGTGAGTACCTTTGATGAATTGATCAAGAGTGATCCCACCATCATCAACCAGCCCCCCAACCCACTTTCCCACCACGTCTTTCCTCCAATCCTCCGTCTCTACAAACGCCCACCCAGAAGCGAGTGAGAATGTCAAATTGCTACTATACACATCAGCGAATCAGCACCATACTATCGCCGCAACAGCGACAATACGACTGTTTTGTGACACGCACCTAACAAACCCTTCTTCGCTAACACCGCCGTTCCACCCATCTCTCCCTCTCGTCCACCCACGTCTCTCGGTGTCACGCAGGTTGGCTTTACTCCAACGCTGCTCACCGGTTACACCAGTGAGGCTATCATCCGAGTACGCGTACGAACCCTCGTCCGCTTTCCACCGTTCATTCTCGAATAGCTCTACCTCTGTGATCGGGGCGTTCCAGACGTCGTCCTGTAGTCTATCGTTGTCGATGAATCGCGTGATGGATGTGCGGATGTGACGTATGGTGTGTCCAATCCGAGGCGAATCAGAGCTGTGATCAGGAAGATACCGTCCGATTGACCGCAGGTATGGAGAAAGACGAATGTAGCGGAGCGTAGTTCTTGAGGACGCTTCGAAAGTATCAACGCACCATACTATGAAATTGACCAAACCACGGGTGACTAGGGGAACGTAGGGGAGGACGGAGGGATGGAGGAGAAGCACGGGTGCGATGCCGGCAACAAGGGAAATCAATCGCAGGGGGATATAATGGGAAGTTACGACGAAGGCCAGTAGTGGCAGCGTTAGCACGGTCACGACAAATATGTAGAACGAGATAGTAGGAGCTTGCGCTCTTGTTGAAGTGGGCAGTTGCGGTGTGGGAAGGAGTGTTAGATGCGATAGAATGGGGACAAGGGCGTCATGTACATCGGCTCTGTGTAATGTCTGTTACATCTCAACTGAGAAGAGACATGGCTGGAAGCGAACGTACCCAAATCCCATGAGGTTTTGAATGCCTTGAATATTTGCCAGCCACTCTTTACTTCCCTCAGCTACGGGCGTGGTAAAAGGCGGTGTGGGCTCTGTCTGAGGGGGCTTCGGCGGAGGCGGCGTCAATAGCGAGGAATGTGACCGTTGTTTTCGAGTAGGAGAGGGAGATGGAGGGGAGTTCACGAGCATTACGCCAATCACGATGGTATGAGGAAGCAGCAAGACTAAGCGCGGGTATATACCTACCATCATAGATCCGTCAGCTGAGGCTCAGTATCGACCAGGAAGACATACAGAGAAATGCATACGCTGCCATCCAGGTAGCTGTGTACTTCCATCCTTTCCTCCACATCACGATTTCCTCCACCCGGTCTTGGAGCCAGAATACGGCCCCTACGCGCGCCACAAAGCGTCTGAAATTGACGGTAGTTATTGGGATCGAGAGAGGGTCCTTCTTCGACATAAGTTTCGACACATTCGTCGGCGCGGGAGGGAGGGAAAGCCCATTCCCGCTGGAGAGTAGGGCGGTCGAAAGGAGAATCTGTGGGAGCACTGCGTACGTCGTTGGTGATGTCGGGCTCGTCGTCGCCGTCGGCGAGCTCAGAAGAGGTAACGGCTCGGAACCATGCTCTGCTGGTAGATTTGTCTTTAGCTCGGGTTCTGGATCAAGCGATTTCTTGTCCAAAGATCGCAGCCGCGTCGCGCAGGGCGGTATTGAAACGTACTCGAGGGTCGCCATGGTCGTCCTCCGCAGAACGAACGGAGATGAGTCGCGAACGCCTTAGTGGACGGGGACGGAGACCGAGTTACACGTGATCTCGGAGCCAGACTCAGGGGCAAGGCAACGGCAGCCTGCAGGGCACCGCGCGGGGTGTTGATGAGAAAAGTCGCGTAGATTGTCCGAAAAAACGCATCAATAATCTCACCCACAGTCACATCTTGCTCTTGATCATGGCAGACGACTGGACACTTCTCCTTCCCCGAGCTTCAGACTTTCTTTGGTCACCTTACGGCTACATCCCAACCGAATATGTTTGCATCATATTCATCGTGCTCTTCGGGATCTCAACTTGTACGAGATTATTCAGTCTCCAAACGAAGTAGTGCGATGCTAACTATCTGACACAGTTGCTCATATTGTAGAAGCTGTCCTTCTGCGTACGTGGTGGCTACTACCTACCGCCTGCCTTGCTGGGGCGTTGGAAGTCCTCGGATGGGCCGGTCGACTGTGGTCGAGTGACAATATTACCGGCGTCCAACCGTTTCAAATCCAGTAAGTGTCCTCTGCAGGCGACCTAGAGGAACATCGAGTTTACAAACCCCATCGTCAAGAATTACTGCGACAATACTTGCGCCCACACCGCTCGTTGCAGCCAACTTCATCATCCTGGGCAGGATCATCGCGAGACTTGGGCCGACCTACAGCCGTCTCAGCCCCAAATGGTGTAAGTCCCTTCAATCGT
Source organism: Sanguinoderma rugosum (assembly GCA_017499575.1). Classification (NCBI taxonomy): domain Eukaryota; kingdom Fungi; phylum Basidiomycota; class Agaricomycetes; order Polyporales; family Polyporaceae; genus Sanguinoderma; species Sanguinoderma rugosum. The sequence continues at coordinate 2,721,740 of VTPW01000005.1, read as the reverse complement.
GATACCGAGGTTGTGCCTCATTGATCCCGCGTTGGCTACCTTCAGACACGATCGTCTTTCTGTCCTGCGTAAGTGAAGTGCATGACGGTTCAACGAGTATTGATATCCATCCGCCGTTCACTAGGATATTATTGCGTTGATCGTACAAGGCATCGGTGGCGGAATGGCGTCATCGGCGGCGGGTAGTGGTCGGGATCCTTCATTGGTAAGTTACCCATCCTCTCGGTGTATCCGAATCGCGGTTTTGATTCCGACGCAGGGTGGAAGAGTCATGTTGGGTGGTATCGCCTTCCAATTAGGTGAGCATCCCTATCATCGATGATAACGATAGCCCTTTCGAGGCTAATGTGAATAGTGGCTATTGCCGTCTACGCTGTTTGCGCTCTGGAATTCTACCTGAGATGCCTGTGGGATCGCCCATTGCACTCCGTGCTTAAACCGATACATGGCGACCAGGACGCCACTAGAGGCCCGTTTACCAACCGCCTGAAGTTCATGAGCGTTGGTCTGGCTTTCAGCACGTTATGCGTGTTTATCCGGTGCGTCGCCGTCGAATGCTACTGCCCAACCTGGGGGTCGAAATGTCTGATAAATAACGTGTAGATCAATATATCGGACGATCGAGCTTGCGGATGGTTGGGGAGGTCGTATAATCACCACTGAGGTGTACTTCAGTACGTGTCTGCACTCTCCTGACCTCCCTTTGGACACATACTCACCACGCGTAAAATGATAGATGTCCTCGACGGGGCTATGATTGTACTTGCGATGTATACCCTCAACGTAGCCAATCCCGGCTTCTTGCTATCAAAAGCCAAGCTTGAAGACGCACCCAGTGTGGAAGAAGAGAAGTGAAAGGCGAGCTCTTCGTGACCATAATCCCCACCGTAGAATTATAGAGTGCTAGTGTCGATTCGTAGACCGTGATGTTGTCTGTTTCGCTTTTTTTGTCAGTACTGATTTTATCACATCACCCACCTTCATTCACGAGTATCGCAGTTTCCAAGTCTGCCAACATGGTTAAACGCCAAAGCATCAGTTGCTCATAGTACTCCTACATACTTACATGTTATGTGCAAGGCGCGAACTGCCCGCGGAGTCGTTCTGTTTTAACCACTCTAAACTATATGTGATCATGATCACTGAGGAGGCAGTTGGAAGCTATATAGATACGTGTTAGCAAGTATAAAAGATCAATAAAACAGAAACAGCTCACCCTGGCGGGGGTCCGCCAAACCCTGCTGGGGGGCCAGGGGGGAACGACATGCCTGGAGGGAAACCTGGAGGCATGAACCCAGGTGGCGGGCCAGGCATACCAGGGGGCGCAAACGGCATGGGGGGACGCGCTAAGGCTGGAGGAACCATAATTAGTCCCATGGCTCAGGAAAAGGCGAATGAAAAATACCTGGAGGCATCATCCCCATACCACGTCCTGCAGGCATACCTCTACCAGGTCCCATGGGCAGCTATTCGTGCACTTTCAGCAAGTAAGTTCAGTGGAAACGGAGAGATGGCACATACAGCGTTCTTCTTGTCCTCATCCACGACAGGCGGCGGTCCCTCAACGGACAAGCTGACAACAGTCTCTCCCCGCAAGATAACCAACCCCAACGCACGCTTCATCTCTTGCTCGGGAGCCGTCTCCTCTCCAGCTTTCTTCTTCGGCCTCACGCGTCGGAACTCCTCGCAATCGGCCAAGACGAGGTTCATGTGTCTGTCGAATGCTAGCATTTGGCCTGTTAGGGCGCGCCCATCGTTGATCGTAACTCTCAATCTCCAGTTTACGAGACCGAGCATTCTTCCTCCTTTGGACTTGGGAGGAGGCTATTCATTCGTCCGATCTGTCAGATATACATCGGCGTAAACGTCAAGCTGAGGCCTACCATATTTACTAAGGAACTGGATAGAACTTGGCGGGATTTTGAGAAGTTGAGAACGAGGAGTGTTATAAGCGCCGAAGCGCCCTTCCGAAATTACTTAGGTAGGTAGCTCTAAAATACATGGTCCACCCAACGGTATTGCGACTGTCTAGAATCCGATCCGACGACAAACTAATAAACAAGCATGTACAGATAGAAGGTCTATAGTGTTAACTAGGTATCCGTGTATCCCATGCAGGAGTGAGTGCTAAAGTCCACACATTGATGTCTCGATCACCCAGGAGGTTTTGTCTGGGCGAAAGCAAAAACAGTGTGTAATGGAGGGGCGATTGAGGCTAATGTAGTTTAGAGGTAGCACGAGAATCGAGGCGATTGTTGATTCCAGCCCACTAAGAAGAAAAGGCATAAATCTAGGGTGAAAAGGTCCTATGCATCGGTACTTACCACAGTGCCAGCAGTCTAGCAAATGCTCGGGATCGCTAGACGGTGGATCAATTAGACCGATCGAAGGCAACGGCGGAACAAGGACACACTATTTCTTCTTGATACGTAGGAGCTCCTTGAAATTGTGTCCCCAAAACGCTGATTCGTGGTTCGACTCGTGGACATCAGCTTCGTTCTGCACAAATGATACTCGATATCAGCGCCCGAGAAGTCACCACGGGAAGACGGCAAGAACTCACCACATATGATGCGTCAGGTGTAATCCTGCGGAGATAATCCATGGCAGTGCTAGCACGTTGGTATTGAGCCTTCTTTTCAGATGTTGTGGCATTCCAGTTCCATGGTGAGACAGTCGTAATGTGGTATATACTACACAGCCCGACAGTCGATCAGAATGAATGGGAAAAGATCGAAGCAGAAAGTAGCGGAGTAATCGACGTACCTCTCTCTCCACATTGGCGTGACGCTGGTGATCGCATTGTTGGCCTTGATCTTCTTCGCCTCACCTCTATGTGAGAACCTGTGTGGTGGGGATATCAAGATTATAAGGCTTTGAGTTTCTGCGTTTGCCGCCGTCAACGCATTGATGAGCTGTTGCTGCTTGTGGACAGTCGCAAAATTGTCTTGGTTGACCAACCGTGAAGTCAAGGCAAGACTTTGTCCAACAGCCTGGAAGCAAGGTACGCACACCGTACCATCAGCCACACGGTGATTCCAACCAATGGGATACTCACGGCGACGAATCCGTTTGCGAAGAAGTTGAAGAACTGACCCCAACTAGGGAATTCGGTGGCGACGATGCGTGCCGAGGTCATGTTGTTTTCCGATTTGACTCGATTCGCAAACTCAATCAATGGCTTCATCGATTCGGCGGCCTTTGCTTGGGAAATCAGTGGATTCACATAGATAGCGGTGAACCCGTTGGCAAGCCCACCCCATCCCTCGTCAGCCCAACGGATTGAGTTAGCAACTATAATGGAGAATAACTCTTGGGTGATATTCGAACCAGGAGTAGGCCTTGGGAATGACACGACCACAGCTTGGAGTGTGACTTGGGGTGATGCCAAGATAGTAGCCTCCGTAACAACACCAAAGGTGCCACCGCCACCTGTGCAAGTATATTTAGTATGGGCTGCGGGCTCGTAACCGATCATATCATACCACCACGGAGAGCGAAGAAGAGGTCTTCGTTCTGACATGCGTTGACGGTTCTGAACTTGCCATCTGGGGTCACTATCTTGAACTCGAGCTGTAGCATTATCATCAACCCGTTAGCTAGGGCAATATTGATAGCAGACTAACGCACAACCCGATCGACACCCAATCCCATAGCGTTGGAGAGCGCGCCATGTCCTCCCCCCTGAGCTAGGTGAGCCCAAGCTGAAGGCAAATGAAGGAGGCGCCGAACATACCTGAAGCCACCCACCGGCGACGCCAACATTTTTGTCGCTGCCGCCGACAACCGTGATGTTATGGGCTTCAGCGAAGGCATATGCTTCCCCCCACATCACTCCTGCCTGATTTGATGGTTAATATGAGTCTGGGAGTGTTGCCGGACTGGGTCCTACCCCGACTGTCACACCCGGACTCGACCTTTGCTTGCTGCAACCACTTGGAACAAAGCTGGGGTTGTAGGTTATCTGCGATCATGAGCAATCGAATAACCCAGGCCGCAGTGGACATACATTTCTAAGATTATGTGTCTGAAAGGGAATTAGAACTACGCTCATATGCATACAAATATGGGTGCACGTACCCAGAGGGCCAAAGACCGAGGAGCGCTACTGCGACCTTTATAGTCGTGCTGCACAACCTTAGTAATGGTCTAGCTTCGACGGCCGACGATAAACTTACACCCGTGTTTTTGACCACTAAAGGTACAGCAGTCTTTCTGGAGAATGCGAACGCGGCAGAGATATCTTGTGGTAAGCGCACATCGATCTAGAAAGCCTTTAGGATATCGGCGCATATATGCAACCGGCAGACTTTACATAGTAGTTACTTATGCTTCCTTGGCTGCATTTGTTGGGTGGTGATGTTGGAAGCGTCGAGTTCGGGTTTGTGAAGTCGAGCAGGCACTGTTCGGCCGTGGTCTGGCACGTCTCCCACTGTGTGTTGATATATGCGCCAAATGTATTTGATCTCGAGGCTGAAATATGATATTCAGCATCTACGAGGTGCAGAAAGGACCGCAGCACAAACTTTCATCCAAATATGCCCTTCTCGCGACGAGACAAGCCTCCGACGTAGAGTCGTCGAAACACTGTTGAGCGAACGGGACTCCAGCATACAAGCGACCATCCACCTTCCTCCGTAGTTGCTCCCAAGCCTCAGGCGACGTCGAGGAGAGGGGATCTCGCTGAGCTGGCGACTTCGCGAACGCGCTAAGAACGCTGACCGAGGCCACGGTGAGGAGCGCGAGAGACATGGTGGTTAGTGGGGAAGATGCGATCGTTAGTTTCGCTTTAAATACCTTAGCAGCCCCGGTCATGTCACTCTTTTCGGGTGAATTCAAAACTCGAGTGTAAGGCACCGTCGACCTCGGCAATAATCTCGAAAGCTGTGATGAACTTTGGATAGATGCTCCATATGGCCACCCACACCGGAGGAACACACCGGAGGAAAGTATCCGTCGATGCTTTCGTGCGAGCTCGCGAGCTCTTCTAGCGCGTGGTTGATGTGGGCAAGGCCTCCTCCTTGATGTAGACTGAGACTGACAGTGAGGTTGATTCTTGGAATCTAAAATCATGTGATCGTAGAGCTCAACGGTCCACAGAGTGGTCCATGTGGATATCGGATTGTCGGAGATCCCGCCGCAATCCAATTTTGGTTTCGATGATTCCACTCGACGCTCACCGGGGGAGCAATACGACTTGGCGAATCGTCGCATTTTCCTTCTACTACCCACTTTCCAGCCACTAGAAGGAGTTAAGCGTGTAGTAGTAGTGATGAACGCTGACTGAAACGCATAACCCCGGATCCACGAAATCATGAATTTCTGAAACCGACCACAACCATCATACCTTTTTGAATAGGGCCTACTTCCATCAACCTACATCGGACTGACATTAGCTACCGATTTTTAGGTCTTATGAGGGCTTGGCTCTACCGCTTCTTCGGTATCTGCGTTCAAGCGCGCTTTCTTGCCTCCGGTTTCGAGTTACTGCAGAGTTAACATTGCATGGAAGTGTCGCGATATCATCGAGTCCCGACCACAAGTCTACGTACGCGTTTTGGCTACTGGGGTCGTCCAATAACAAGCGGCTGGCGGAGATCAATGGAAATGCTCAAGAACTAACTCTGGGATTAGGCGGTCAAGACGGACAATGGATGCTGGGCGTGATACTGTTGATTGTAAGTCAACTTTCACCAGCAGGTTGGCAAACATGAACCGGATCCTTCGGTGCGTATTGCGCCACTCATCAACCTCCAGGCCTAAATACGCGCCTTCAGTCCTCCATCCGATCGCGTCGTCGCGCCAAATTACGGATCTACCAACATTCTTTCCGTCGTGTTCGATTAGCGATGCTCCTCCAAAAAAAAAGCGTCTGATCAACAATCTCTCAGCGACCGTCTGGGCGTTCCCCAATGTAACTGTCGGGCGCTGACTTTGTTCATTAGGAGGCCCTTCTCCTCGCACCGCAGGTTTCGAATAAAATTAACCTACTTAGTCCCAAGGACTTATAGTTGGTATATTTATATCGGCGATACGCTGTACGGGAATGTGCTCAATACCGTTATACCATGATTTCTTGATGTTCTCGGTCGGACCAGACAGTAAGCTTGCTGAGACGACAGGAATTCCGCCAACTTTGAGTGTAACGTATCAGTCGGAAACTGGGTTCAGGGCTTCGGCTCTCAATTGTCTCCAGGGGGATTCTAACTCAACAGCGTAGTCAGGAGCACTGACGACGACTCGGAGGACAAGTAGACGAAGTTAAGCCTAAGGCAGCCTTAACGCGAAAGGGGTGGGCCGCACTTAGAATAGGCAATCCTCATGATGACGACACTTGGATTGCATCGGCTACACTTGCTGGACATTCCGAGAGACCCAGAGACTGAGCAGGATTCAATACTCCATTGTGAAGACTGATGCTGATGATCGGTGCTCAATCACAAGGAAACCCATTATCCCTACAACGCGACATAGGCACAAAGGCACAGAAAGAACAGACCCTGCAACGGAAGTATTTTTGGCGTGATCATGGCTCCGGAGTTGCTTCCGCCGGGTGCGTTCGTTGGGAACGACGAGGGAGCTGCGAGGCGAAGCGTGGTAGCGAACGCCGGCGCTGATGCGCTGACGGTGATCTGTCCTTCTGCGGCGGCGCTAGCTGTGGGCGCCACATGATATGTAGCTATGTATAGCAGCATCAGGAGCATTGCTCACGATCAGCACGGGGAAGCTCTATTGCTGGACCCGCGATAAGGAAAAGATACGCACATTCAAAGTTACCTCCGTTGTTGCGGGCATCTTGCACTGCCGCAGCGTATACTGCAGAGATGTTCTGTGGGACCATGGATAGGAATCCTATTCTTGGCGGGTCGGCGGATGGGTGCGTCAGATTTCCGTAGTGGAATGCCACGAGGTTACTACAAATTACAGGAGAGGTATTCAGGGGGTGTATGCAGTAGATGTCGGCGCATGTGTAAACTCACGATTTCATAAACGGGTCGCCGAGGCTCCAGCGAAATAGCGTAGATTTCGAGGGAGGATCGGTGGCGACTAGATTGTCGGCCACACAGTTGACGGCATCGCCTGCGTCATTTTGCCGTATGAAGTCTCGCGGGTCTACGGGAAACATCTGGTATACATATTCAGTCAATCAGTCGGCACACTGTGACGTTCTGTGCGTACCTTGCCACCGATTTGGAAAGCCAGTGTACGAGGGGTGGCACAGGGAAGGATCGCGTGAGAAGCAGCAGGATTGTTCGCAGAGAAGGTCGGTGAAACTTGACTCAAGACATTCTTGACGACATCAGCGGGCCCTCGGATGAGCGAGTTTCCCTAATGAAGCTGTGCGTGAGATGGTGAACAGCGTACATCTGAGAAGAGGTATACCGTGTCGATAAGGGCGGAGACACGCTTTCCATCTACGTCCTTCGCTGGAATCGATGACTCGGGGAGTTTCTGTCCGTCGAGGAAGACGCCGTCGAGATCTATCTCCCAGCGGCTAGAAGTACCATTGCGATCATTGGAGGACGATCGAACGATATGCTACTAGACTCACTATGGGTAGATCTATGGAGGAAATGAGGTTTGATCATCAAATAGCGAAGGTGTACCACTCACTTCACCTGGAGCAAACCGAGGAGGCTTCATGCCTCCGTCTTGCTCGCTGTAAAGGCGCACAGGGACCCAGGTCAGAGAAGAGTTATCTATCCCATCAGGTAGCTTGCCGACAGTGAGTAAGCCACTCCCGCCGATGTCAATCGTATTCCGCTGGAGGGTGATCTGGGATGACATCTTCAGCATTGTGCACCAATATAAACAAAGTCGATCACGCACAGTGAACATGGGAGCTTGAAGCTGGTTCGTCATGGAAATCCTTGGGAGTATGGGCCCATCGAGGTAGGTTCCGTGTACAAATTCATCGGTCTCTGTAGGATTGTTGAACTGAACACCTCGCAGGATTAGGTTGACTTCGACGTGAATGGAAGGGTCCTACCTCGTGGTTCACAGCAGCCTTCTGTATAGAGCTACGTACGTGACTTGTCTCGTATCCCAATCTCTCCCGTATAAACGCAACAACTCACCTTCCGCTAGGAAATCCAAGTCCGAACAATCCCGCTGCCCCGTACCGCACTGTCGGATTCGTCGTGTTATCTACAGCAGCGAAGTATTGATCTGTCATTGCAATCCCAGCCACCGTCACCGTATCTGTGCCAATCGACCCTGACGCGAATGTCCCCGTCGTCGAATCGCCGTAATGCATCGTCACCTTGGCGCCAGTGTCGTTGAGGGATGCTGCTGGAAAGCGGGTGGCGACACCGGCCAAGCAGGACTCGGTCTTGCAGGTGTCAGTAGCAACCCATAGGTCGCTTGACCCAGTGTCTTGATTGAAGTTGACGCCTGTCAGCACAGACTTTTGAACAATGAACGGAACGAGAAACGTACCTAGGTGTAGTGCAGTTGTAGTTCGACCGATCTCCAACGGAACCGTGTATATTCTATTGTTCTTTGGTCAGCGGTGCTTCTCGCAGAACAGGATGTATTCCTCACAGGTCTGCGACGTTTCCAAGGCCGATCGAACCACTGACTGATCCTCGCTTCTCGTGTCTTCGTGTTCTAGTAATGGGTATTTCGAAGCTGCTGGGTGAAGGAATGAATGGAAGGGCTGAACTGTAGTCCACTGAAGCGAATAGGAATATTATGAAATAAGAAAAAGAAAACATAGTTGCGGCCAGCGCTTGGAGGTAGAAGAGGCAAACCAAGGGGGGGCGCTGTAGTGATCAACGAGGATGACCACTGAAACTCCAGGGCTTACCTTTATGTACGTTGTTGCAGAATGCATAAAGTTGGCGGAGCCGGCTGTGAGAATGGAGTTAGGTAACGATATCAAGGCACTTGTGCGATGGTGGTTACCATGTCCATGTCAGATCTCGGTCTCCATTGGCTACATATCATACTGTAATCTGCCAGCCAATGGCTATCCACAGAATCTGATTCCGTTCTGGCGAAAGTATTGGTCCGTATGTATATATGTGTCCCAAATGAAACTGTCGCCCGGCGCACCAAACAAAGCGAGCAAAACGTTTAGTAACGCGAGAGCAGCGCCTTAGTTGATGGTCTTGCAATAGTCGCAGAAATGATTTCCGGAGTCAATTCGGGATACATGATATATGATATATGAGCTAAGATGAAACCATCTTCGAAGGAGAACCAAAAGAACGGACCTGCTGAACAACTTGGCGCCAACTTGTCAAGCGAAGCCTGGCATGAGGTCTCGGTTGACTCGGAGCATTGTCAAGCTCGACACAGAACCCTGTTATGAACGCAGTATCTGGTACCTGCGACTACAGACTGAGATATCAATAGCGGGACACGACTTCCGATCTATAAGCAAGCTCACCATCCAAGAACACGATCCGAGTCAAGATCAATGCGTCAACGTTCAACCTTGAAGTCAAATTTGTCCTGTGTATTGGTAGAATTAGTTCGCTGGGAAGTAAAAGGTCCTTCTCTAACATTTCGTTCAGGTAGTCGGCATCATGCATCCATGCTGAGCGCTAATCGTTTACTTATATGGTGGGTCGTGCACTTGAACTTTGTCTACACGTCCGAGTCTATGCTTCTATCTCAGGCTGCTTCGAAAAGCCTAAGTGACGGCCTAATATCAGTACTCTTCTGGGCCGCGACACAGCAAGAAGGGATCGCAGGGGATCACTCTCGATAGGACATGATGGTGGCATCGAGTTTCACAAACTCGCGTCCTACACGTGTACAGTGTTGATCCTATGTGATCCAATGATCCACGGTCTGTGCATTACGCTTGAGCATCATGGTGACATGGCCCGACCACCGGATTTGGCTGGGGCATCGAAAACGCGCAGGCCTCATGTTTATCACATAACTAATAAGTATATACCGGTGTGTCCTGACATATTCTTCGACTCGCATTCCCATCTAATCCCATCATCATTATCTAGGGAGTCGACAACTTGAAATGAGTGGTATGTGATCGCCACTGTGACTCTTGCACCTACGGCGTCGCTGACATTTGCCTGACAGAATCCGGTGTATACTATGTTGTTCCCGACAAACGGAGTGGTGCGAAGAAGCTCGTGCGAAGACATCCGCCGCCGTTGACGACCGCACCTCTCGACGACGACTTCGACGCCGTAACCCAGACACAGGCGTACACCGTCATCACCCCTACAATAGAACGCATCGAGAACGAGAGCTACTACAGCCACTACGGGTATGACCGCGACGGACAGACTAGCGTCCCGTTGGATGATGATTTCGATGCAGTGACGTACGAGCCCCCCGCGACTGTGAGGGAAGAGTGGCGGGAAGATCACGGCGGTTTGCAGAGCCCGTCTCCTCCTCGCCGGGCAGATGGCCGGCGGCGGGGCTCGGGAGGAAGTGGGCAGGGTGATGGGAGTGGGTGGGATGCGGAGAGGGACAGGGGACAGAGATACATGCGCGGTACAGATTTTGTCAGGAGCAGGACAACATCCGAGATCCAACGACGACCCCAATCGCCTCCCATCGGTACATCAAAGAGCCTACTACCCAGTAGAAATACCAACACCGCCGTGTCCAAGCCGTCGAAACTTGGCGAGCAATTTGAGATGGTGAGGCGGAAAATCATCGAGGACAGCCCACAGAAGACGGTGACGATTTCGATGTGGCGGGAGAACGTTGCTGACGAGGCGGGGGGTGAAGTAGGGATGAGCGTGTACTACGTGAATCCCGATGATTATGCAGTGGAAGAAGGCGGGGACGCAAGGAGAGAAGAGGTGGTGACTGAGGTCCCTATGCACCGTGATAATTGGGCAGGTCGTCGGATATACGATGATGCTAGGGTGGGTCCTTCATAACTTTGTCGCGTGCACATCCGATTCTGACAGTGAGTGAGCAGGGGAGGGGGAGAGCGCAGTCAATAAGTATGGACAGGCAGTCTATCGCTTCATACGATGCAATCGATCGCTACCGCCACGGATCCCCTCTCCGAAAAGACATGTACCCCACCCGAATGTCCACTTCCACGCCCACAAACAACTCCAGCGGCTCGCCCCCGCACCTGGGACGCTTCAGGGAATCACCCACCAGCTCGAATACCACATATTCGAATCCCCGTCCTCGCGGCGGGTCCGGGTCGTCAACCCGGGGTGGTGGGGAGATTAGAAATAAATCAATGTCGCTGGCAGCAAGGAACATCTTGGCGAGCTGTACGCCGCCGCTATTGCACGTCGCACCGATATTGGGGAGCTTGGGGATCACGTCGGAAGAGCACCTCCGAGCAATGGTGCGGCTCAACGAAGACACGAGGGATCGGATTGTGAGGGACGAGGCGCTGAGGAAGGGGATTACGGTGATGGAGTGGGCTATACTTCTCGACAGGTTGCGAGAGTTGTGATTCGAACGGAGAATAAATAAATTGTACATCATACACGCCACAGGACTAGCTGGACAGTGGATTCGTATTTGATATACTGTAAGTATTCCGAGGACGAGAGAGTTCCGAGACGCGCGCGGCACAGGGAAAGCACGAGTTGCCAACGAACATGAATTGTCATTCAATTCATTGTCCTGGTAGTTCCGTGGACTATGAATGTATGGGACTGCCTGCTGCGTGCATTCCCCATTGTGAGTTACAACTTACGAGCAGTTGCTCATTGATGCATCTGAATCAGCCACAGAGCGCCGAAAACTGTTCACGAGTACGGATACCCGCGACCCAGTTTGCAACGTGCTAAAAAGGTGACCTCACAGCAAAGTTGCCGGGCCAATAACTCATACGCCGGAGGACACTCGGGCGCCCACAGCCAACCCCAGCGGTATATGTGGTCACTTGCCGGCCGCCCTGAATACCGTTCACTCCCGCAAGTCAACCCGCAACCCGCGCCAGTTAACGTACCAGAAAGGTGCACAGCCCACCATCCAGCTTCGCTCGCTGCATCGCCTTCCTACTGGAGCTGCCTATCCTCTTAGGCCTTTACGCTGAACCGTGTTCTCCACCTTCCACACTGCCTTGCTCGCTGGTAAATTTCTTCCCCGTACGCAACCATTTTCTCTCGCACAACTAGTGGAAATTCCACGTACTCATGAAAATACACAGATTAACCCAGGACCTTAGTCTATAAGGATACAACAAGAAACTAAATAAGTAGTATATGACAGTAATTCCAGCAATACTTATGAATCCAAGGCCCCTATGTGCTCCAATCCGTGGCACGGTCATGTGCCAATGCGTGGGAGCAGGTGGACCTCAAGCTTCAAGACCCATTAAAAGGCGTGAGGTTATTGAGTCTGGGTGCTTGTTCCTTCATTACGCGACGATGACCGACATCCCGCTCCCCGCAACACCCAAGTCCAATACGCGACATTCTGTTCAGGAAGTGTTAGGCGATTTCACTATTTCCCACGGCGTGTTCTGACCCTGCACAGCACCCCTGCACGGCCACCGTACGTGCGAATGACTTATTCTGACAGTAACCCCCGCAGCGAAACACCTCGAAAAAGTACGAGAAACGCAATGGAGGGAGACCAGCAGACCTATGTCGGAACTTTCCTTTTTGAGTTTTGGGCGCTAAAAAGCCCACTCTTTCATTAAAAGCCATTATAAGGGGCTTTTAATGGATGTTGCTGCATTAAAAGCGAGAAAATTTGTGCTTTGAGATCAATTCTTTTCTGTAGGATTGAAGTACATATATTATAGTCTTTCCACACTAAATATGGCACAGGTAGGAGTTAATCTGCCGCCGTAGTAGACACAACTTGTTTGTCTCAAGGACCTTGTGAGAACGAGAAGACCACCTGGGTATATTCCCTGAGCCGGTCACAGCGTGAAGCTGTGACTCCGGCCATTTTCCCGTTTTGTTAAGGGGCCGTCACAAACTCGCTGTGACCGTATGAGGGCACTGCGACAAGGCAGAGGAACTCACCCACTACACGCTACGAATACTTCCCGCGATACCGCTCTTTCTATAACTTACACCACATCTTAATCACTATCTTATCAACGAAATGAATGCCACGGAGCCAACCGGCGCTATCCCCATTGACCCTGAGCTTCTTCTCCCACACGACACTGTGCCAGCTCGAGTGTCTGGTACGCTCGTTCCCAAGGTTGCCTACGAGGATCAACTGTATGTGTGCATCGCCTTTCCAATTCCCACTCTCATCCCTTTTCTCCCAAAGGAATGGCATCAAGCGGAAGGAACTGCTTCAAAAGGCATGCCAAATACTGAAACTCCAAGTGGCAAAGAGGGCAAGTTTGCAGAAGCTGAGAGGCGTTCTCATCCAGCACTGGTATGTATCTAGCTACACTATTTCTGGCTGCCCGCCATAGCCATTGACACATTCCAGGTATCCAGGTCAAAATGAACAAGGCAATGTACATGATGATGAACCAGAACGACTCCCGGCCCCCGCTATCTCCCAGTCCAGCGCCCAGTCCACTTCCCTTGGTGCTGAAGTTGGAGACGAGACGACCCCGAGGAGGAGCCCGGCCATCTCAACCTCCCCGCCGCTGCCCAGGATGCAATCCGTAGTGCACGCGAAGCAATCACCATGGCAAGCAAGATGCCTACTGACACATCATTGGAGTATGAACCTGTCCAGTTCAGCGACGCCGACTTCGTCCATACCTACAATAACACTGTTACGCAACAGCTAAGCAAAGTGCTAGGAGGGTTTGACGCGAACTTCGAGGACGAAGAAGGGGAGGAATTTGATCAGGATGACGAGGGTGAGTGCTACTGCATATACATTCTACCGCTACTTAGCAGAGGAGCGCAGAGACACAGTCGACGGAAAGGTAAACCTTGTTGGAGCCACGAAATTCTGGAAGATGGTGATTTTGCTCCGCCCAATATTCTTTCAAGTACACATTTCCATCTACAACTTTGACTACACATTTACATCTTATAATCAGTGCGCCGCAGCAATTTATCAGAAGTCTCCGAATTCAGCTATTTTTCGACTACCAGCCTTGTCGCATCCTGAAGTTCAAGCCTGGATGAAGACTGACTATGCCACATCATATGCGCAACTGTGTGCAGCACCGGCTAACATGGTTGATCTTGCTCGCGTTCAGACCGAGACTCTTCGAACGGCGCTCGAAGAGATGCGATCAACAAGCTCACGCCAGTCCCGCTTTATTGAGGAACAGGCTCGTCAGATTGCAGCCCTGACCGCGCAATTCAACCGTCGCACAGCGCAATGGTCGCCACCGAAGGCTTTTACTGCTGACGCATATGGAAACCCAGCCTCCATCTCACGCCAGCTCATGTTTGAACAACCACTTGCACCCTTTCACATATCAATCGGCTCCTCACCTCTCATCCACAGTCTTGCACCTCCCGCAGAAATAGATGCTTCAACACGAGCTCTGGAAGACACAGGTGTATACATGGCATCAGACAAGTCTCCACGTGGTTACGCCCTTCCATCACCGACATCAACATCAACTCCACGGCCTCGCACGCAACTAGACCTGGTGTTACCTCCTCCTGTTGCCTTCTGCAACCCCGGAGAGGACTTGGTCGCTCCCGCGTTCCTTGGCCGCCAGTCAGCAGAATGGCCGCTAATATTTGAATCGGTCAAGCAACCCGGCACTTTGTGGGAGGCATGGAGACCTTCGCAAGGCCTAAACAATATGTCTGTCGAAGATATCTGGAACTGCTACACATATGGTGAGAAGGTCTTTGATGCAACTGGCACTCAAACTGGCGTGAAGCCGCCGTTGAGATTAGTTGAGCAACACTTCGGAACCTCGTGGCGGAAGGAGTCGTCGGTATGTATACCTTACCTTGCAGAGCTCTCTTCTCACAAATACATATATAGCAACGGAAGGCGTGGCAGCGTTTCCGTGAAATTCCTGAATGGATTGAACGCAGTGGGCAGTCCCCCACAACGGCTCTGGCAAGCCTCCGTGAGAAGTGCATCATTCCAGGAAAAGAGTGGACTCTTGGTACGAATGCGCTAGTAGGAGTGCTTGAAAAGGAGCGCAAGAGTGCGGCCACCACCACCACCACTACATCGTCCATGCAGCAACAGCCTTGCGAGGGTGAATGGACAGACGAATCTACGGTACTCAAGCGCCGGGCGTCCGCTGCTGCACCACGTCGATCTACAAAGAAGCCAAAGATGACCGTTTAGGTTTCCGTATAGCACATTCTGATTTCTTTCTACGCATTGTATCCATATCATGATAGACTATTTGTTTTGTACCAATGGAGTACGCAAACACCCTTTCCGGCCCATCTTATGTACTTGCTTTGAACAGGGGTCTGATCACTTCCTGAATCCCAACGCCCACTATGAATATCACCAGAAACACAGAGGTGTGTTCCAAGCATATATCCAGTTTTCTGGGACACCAATTTAGCACTAGACATCATCTGTGTCGTTTGTGCCACAGTTTCTCTCACTTCTCGCATTAAGCTGTGCTCAGGGGTATGGTGAGCCATATACGATTGGTGTTGATGTTGGGTGCGTACAAGCGAATGCCATTCTCGAGGGATAATGATTGAATTTGAACCAGATCCTGGCTTGACCGGGCTCACACGATGGACACCGCACATCTAAACCTTCACATGAATTTACGCTGGACGGAGACAAGTCTTCAGTTGCAATGCTCGATTCTCACACTGTGTGAATTCCTACAGGCCCCCATTGCCTTGGTATTCGTCTTTCAGACCGGATCAATAGGAAGTACCGAGCAAATGGCTGTCACATCCCCTTTAAAGGAGTTAGTGTCAGCCTTTGGCTTCGACTATCACGAAGTATGCAAACATTTATCCTTCAAGACTTCGGTGCTCTCTAACTCCTTGCCATTTGTTTAGGTAACCACTGATGCTATTACGGAGCTTGTGTCGCTGAATCAACAAGGGCACATTCATGCGATTATGACCGACATCAACAAGACCGCGTTATTGACCAGGGGAGCAACATGTATCATAGATAGGTACCCACCAATGCAAACCGGTCGTTAACGCTTGAACTAACTCACTTGTGTCCAGCGCTTCCATCCGAACAATGCGTACACTCAGCTCCGTTTACTCGACACCAAAATACAACCGTGGCAACACGGCTTTGGGGCCGACTGCCAGTGGTACCACTCGTTGGCTTATGACACCGCCCTGCGCTGCCACCATTGCTCAATTCTGCCGGCAATACTTTGGGTGGACGGACAACACAATCCTCCAGACATTCCATGTTTGCCTATGGCCAGGGGTTGTTACTGGCTCGTTCTATGATGTTAGTGCTCTCTCATCGGAATCACGTACTCATGACTAAAGCATCCAGGCTCTGGCATCATACTCAGAAAGGTCCCAGCTACTAACAACAACTCACATGCAATGCAGGATTATCTGTGCCAGAGACGCACCAAGTGCACTGATGACAGAGACCCAACAAAAACTCCCAATGGCCGTTGTCACTGTTTCTACCGACGATCTAGTGACACAAAGTGGCCTCCAGCGCACAGCGACACTCAGCGAACACCATCGCAAACTCGCCATCTTGCTTCCGAAGAGTACCTTCGACGCTGTAATGCCAGAAGCGTCCTGGGCTGCATTATTCCTGAGTGATGCGAACGACCCAGACAGTGAGTACCGATCATCAAGGCCTGTTCAAGTAATTCTGATGAGTTTTCAATCCACAGCATCGAGCGACTCGGACTCTGATATGCTGACCGAGAGCGATGGCGACGACATGGACGAAATCTCACGTTTGCTCGACTTCGCCTCGGGCATCGATACTTGAAGCTTCCGGCCTAGTAAGGTACCGATTACCGAGCCGTAGGGTGTTCGCTCAATCTGCTGTTAATACCGCCTACTACAAGATTCATTCAATAATGTCTACCCAAGTGCTTGTAATAATAATGATATAAGGGTTTCATTGCGCTATCAACATCTACCTCTGTGCAGGGTCTGCATCTGAATCAAGAAATGTTCGCCTCTTTTGTCCTCGAGAACGGTGACCTGGACGAGCAGACGCAGCCAGAAGGCTGGTGACCGGATGCGTGACAGGGAGTCGATCCGCCTGCCAAAGCGGCAGTGACCTGATCGGGGTGTGGAGTCACCTGGGCACGGGGTCACAGGCAGTCTGCCTGATAACGACTAGCAGCTGACCCGTGCTACGCACGGTGGGTAAGTTGGAATTATTAATTAGGATATAAGGTTGAATGGTTAATTGGTTAATTATTTGTATGTGAGCAAACATTCACCCTAATGTCTTCCAAAAGGGCACCTTCATCGCCCAACCTTCGGTTGGGCTGATTTGATGCCCCTTGCTACTTGTACCAACGGAAGAATGTATTAGTCCAATGTATTCTCAATTTCCCACAATCAGTCGGAGATTCCCACCATCATAATGGTTAGTTAACTCATTAACTCTTCGTCTCACATTCAAGAAGGCACCTTCATCGCCCAACCTTCGGTTGGGCTGATTTGATGCCCCTGGTCACACCCACCTCACCCATCCAATTCTGTGTTCCATTTGAAGGGTAACTGATTTGAAGGTCAACTTATCTTCGCGTTAACTACAGAGATAGGACTTATCAATATACTTACCCACGGTCAATGTTAATATTGATCATGCGAATCTGATGGTACTGTTCTATCATTTTGTACTGTACCTAGGCTTGTATATATACCTTCATAGCCTATTCTCGAAGATTCTTCCTCTGAATTATCACCTGACTATAGCTTATATTCTGGAATTTTCGCTGGCTTTTCTTGAGCTTTCCGGTGTCTACTTGTAGGTAAGTACATGGACAATCGGATAATCCGACGGCTGGAACGTGACGTGATGGTCTGTGACCACATAAAGTTGTCCCCGTGGGTAAAAAGCGACTGCTTTTCTAATATAGATTTAAGGAACCTTCCTTAAAAGGCAGGTTTCCTTTTTCCGACATTGTCTCCTTACGGAGAGATCGCAAACCTCATGAACGCTGAAACCCTAGAGTGCGGGGTTGAGAGCTTCATAAAGCACTACCTTCCTGCAATCAAACTTCCAGAGGGAGTGAGCAATGACATGCGTGTTGCTGGGTCGAACGCTGTCCGGGATGCGTTTCAGGACTACCTGTCGTTTCGCTCCGAAAACGACATCTCGGAAGGTCTGGACGCGATCGTGAATGCGCTGCTCTTAGAGGGGGGGAAGCACGCTGAGGGGCAGAAACCGAGTCTGTCGTATAATTCCGAACCGTGTAAATGGAATACCTCCAGCATACCGGGAGGTAATTTCAAGATAGATGGTGGCTTGGTCAACGAGGAGAAATCTCAGCGCGTAACTGACACCATTGTTGCGATGGAATTCAAGAACCAGCGCGACATTGATCAAGTACTTAGGGTCAGATATACTCACAAATACAATTTCTCTCGCTAACAGCCCAGACAGAATCGTGAACAACTTGTATCGGCGATAGTTCATATCATGAATGACGATTTTCGCCGCATGTTTATGTTCGGTGTACGTTCTCCTCCTTTGCAAGGGACTCTTACTTACTCATGGTCGCAGATCACAATCGAAGGAGGCCGTATGAATCTGTGGTATTTTTCTCGGTCCCATTCCATCAAGAGCCAATCGTTCAAATTTTTTGAGGTGTGATCTATGTTGTTCTCGCTGCTGGCGTGTACCTAACTTCTGCGACAGCATCCCGAAATCTTGGTTGATGTGCTGATTCGCTTGCTCTTTGCTGATGACAAAGACCTGGGCATTGACCCAAACATCGCTCTCAATCACCCTGATCAATATGTCTATACCGTATGCGGCAAGCGAGGGCGAAGGCGTTTTCGGGTGGTGGCGTCCATCTTCGAAAATCGAGTTCTCACTATGACCTGTCGGATGACCCGCGTGTTCCGGGTGCTAGAGCTAGATGGCGAAACGGACAACCCGAAAGCGGGCGCCAAAGCAAAAGTACTGAAGGATTATTGGCTCAACAAGAACTCCAAAACTGAGGTGGAGATTCAGGAGCAGCTCTTCGCGGATATCGCCGAGTTTGCGAAGTCCAACTGGAGAGAGAGCATTTACTTTTCTGTGTTCAACAAGAACGACAAGACGGCGCAGTTTATAGGAGCCTTCGAAACGCTGCTCCAGCATGAGAAATACAAGAAGCTCTTTCTTGTCATTCAGGATGGTTCCCTTGGCGAGTGCTCAAAAGAAGCAGAACAGTCGGCCTGGCTCCCTCAGTTCGACATATTCCGCTCCGCAGTCACGCCCCACGCTGCTGAGCCATTTCCAACCACTCAGCGTTTGTCCCGACCACAGTCAGGTGCGAGGCGCGATCTCCAAGCGCGCCCAGTAGATGAAGCCCCTCAAGTGGTATACAAGAACTACATGCCTAAACAACGCTCGTTCCTCATCTTGGACGACGAGTGTACCCGTGTCCACTGCCTTCCTACGGTCGGAGATGTTTTCAGTGTTCTACGTGAATGTGTTACTGGTGCGTGCGTGTGATGCATGGCCGTCCGTTGGGTTGACCTCCTTTACAGCCCTCCACCTTATGTTTTGTGCTGGCTGGGTCCATCGTGACATTAGCTGTAACAACGTCATGGCCATCCAGGACCCGGAAACTCGGCGATGGAATCTGAAACTTGCTGATCTGGAGTACAGCAAGAAATATGGCCCTGGAACAGGCACTCATGATCCCAAGACGGTATGCCCACTTTCATCTCTTTCTGACAGTCAACTTCGTGCTAGATATTTTGCTAGGGCACTCCGTTTTTCATGCCATGCGAAATTCTCCGTGGCAGCTACTTTGGCCTCGATGCCGAGTCTCCGGATCCATTGACTTCCTGGACCAAGCTCACCAGTAGTGTTTCTGCTGTCGACATGCAACCATTCCAAGACCCTCCGGTCCGCTTCAACTTCCTGCACGACCTCGAAGCCACTTACTGGACCGGTCTATGGATAATAACTTGTCGAGTCAATTGCGAAGAATCCAGAATCTTCGGCTTTGGAATCTTCGACAACAATGCAACCTTAACACTTTCGCGAGCTAGATTAAAGGCATTCGAGAGGCCCATTTCTAGGATACTCGAGGAGTGCCTTCTGCCAGAGCTTAAAGGTCTTCCACCAAACTGTTTCGAACACGCTCGACAAGGTCTTCACGGAGCCGCGTTGTATCTGGGTCGACGCCAAGCCTGGGACAACAAGGATGAAGGATACAAACGATATTCCGCTGCCCATGCAGCCCTTGCTGTATCATTCGCCTTTTTGGCGGACCCTGCGGCGTCGTGGGCTTCCGTTCCTCTACAGAGAACAGATTCGAAGCCTCGGTCCCTAGGTGCACAGCCAGCAATCGTAGAAGTCAGTGGTAAGGAGCAAGTCAGAGATGCTGATGAGTATAGGGATGATGGCGTGGAGGATGAAGACCCGTCCACAGCAGGCCGCCGCCGAAAACGTACCACCAAGGATGACAGTCATAGAGGGCCTAAGACCTCGAAGCGCACGAAACTCAAGCAGGGGGCGCGGAGTTCTACTCCGGAACAGCCTGAAGCGTCGACTAGCACTCGACGGAACCCACGGCCAAAGCGCAGATAATCCGGCCATGCACTGTCAACTTTCTTTTGGCTTTTCCTTTTTGGCGGGGAGCGGGGACTTTGCAAACATGACAGACGATTATTTAAACTGCTCGTAAATCGCGGCTAGAGTAATGTTATGTTTCCAAGTTGTTCATAGTTGTTTGACAAGTATAATTTCTCACGGTCACTAATGCGGCGCGACGTGGCTTGCAGTGAACGTTTGAACGTTTAAAGCATCACATCTACAATGGCCGACTACATCAACGGACTGTTGGAGGGGAGAATTGTACGACCCCTCTCCCGTTCAGCCCGGTAGCTTTGCTAATATCTAGCAAACAGGACTTCGAAGGGCAGAAATTGGTTGAGAAGCTGATGTATTATGTCCTTATTGCCTCAACGGTGAGTAGTAGATTGAATGACGGCCAGGTGCCGCACTGACCATATACATTGCCACCAGATTGCTGCATTCATAATAGGATTTGCGCTCCAGTCGTTAAGTTTGACTTTCGGTACCATGGGGCTTTCAGTCGCTGTCCTTGCTGTGGTACGGCGTCACGTCTTTGGAGACGAAACGAGAATCATTCTGACCCGTGTTGTTCAGGCTATCATCCCTCCTTGGCCTGCATACCGGTCTCACCCAATTAAATGGCTCCCAGCAAGCCCGCAGCCTGCAAAGAAGTAGCGAACTGTAGCGAACTGATGCGAGCAGTGGGTCAACGTGGGTGGTCCATACGAGAAGTCATGCTCTACCTCAGTAACTTGTTTTTCTCTCAACATAGGACGATGGAACCTGGGCTATTATAATCGCTACACTGGCGCCAAGTTGTTTCGCTTTGCAAGAAAGGTTCCATTCGCAGGTAGCCTTGCTTGGACTCACATTCATCCCGTCATTATATCAATCACTGGGTCCTGTACGCTGGGAGATGGCACTCGTTGTATAGGTACATACCGATGCTTTTGTTTGGCCTTAAGCATGATTCAGAATTGAATTCTGTTCAAAGCCATCTCCATTGGTCGGATGCGGTGCCATTGCCCTATCGTGACTTATGTATACGAGCCCTGTACTCCAGTCATTTCAGTGACCTTCGACAGCTCTTCAAGCCCAAGTTTTAAAAATCAAACAACAACCACAAGAGCTAAAGAAGCCGGCCAATTTGGGTAAGTGAGCCTTTCGCTTTGCAAGAAGATCTCCCCATGGACGTTTCAGACAGCGCTGAGATTCGGCGTCGAGAGCCTGAGGGGTACTTGGTGTTTTAGTGCACTCCAGCAAGGAAGGGGGTAATACCTTGCTTTTGCCGTGTTGGCCTGTTTCCGATCATCTTAGCGGTGTTGTATGCGTGTACGTTGATACCGCTCAGTGTTCACTTCATGATGATTAGCGGCAATCTCCGTTTGTCTAAGTGTCATTCATTCGCTTGACTAGGATTTGGACTCCAACCTCACGGTATGTTTTCTGTTAATTGAACCCCTGTCAAACTGGCCGTCGCTGGAGAAGTGCTGATACCGATTATGTTGCTAGATCAGCTCGACCGACTTTCGTTGCAACAGTTAAGCCACCCAGATGGTAAGGATTTTGCGCAAGGGCCGTATATACGACATCGGAATCGTATAACTTGCATCTTAGGTTGGATTTCTATTGCATCAAGCAGTATCCCGCCCTGGTCCCATGAACAGTCTGTCGCATTTCCATTTCGTTTGTAATCGCTCCTTGACCCGTTTTGTCTAGTTTATGTCGCAAAGCACCCTGAAAACACCTCTAGCTGTGATAATGTCAGTTCGAAATCGATGTAAGTCAGGTCGTCCTGCTTCATCCAGTCACGCTGAGCCTGCGTAGGAAATCAAGCCCGTAAATGGAGGTTCATTCGGCGACAATCGCTCAGTATGTCGTCTTACAACAAGTTTGCTCCATGCCTGACAGTTGGCTCACGGGCGATGAATTCAGACCCGTCCCACTTCACCTTCAGACTCCCAACCACCTTGCCTAGTGCGTGCCACTGCGCAATACTTCATGCGTGTAGAACTCAAAAATATGTAAGCTGCGGCCCAGGCAGTTCCAGTAAGAAACGTCTGCTGACGATTTGTCTCGCAAAGTCGGTTCCGAAGACCTTCGGTAGAGACGAATACTATGTTTACTGTGGTCATGTCAACGTCACTCGAAATAGTAGGTACCGTCAACGCCCGCCTCCGGGTATGAGTGTGATTGATCCTTAGTCCAATTTTATACCACCACTGGATTGTGAACTCCTGAATCACGACGCGCAAGAAAATGTGATATGGTTGCAAAAGATAATTGCCTTCAGCAGGAATCCAGCGTTTTCACTAGAATAATCAGCACGAAAGTGCTACGGATAACAGATCACGCCTTCGTCTCAAAGCCACAGCCTATCAGAGATAACGTGGAATCCAATTCAGAGTGTAACATCAGAGCAGAACGCGCGTTCGGACATCGTCTGTCATGACAAGTGTCATTCTATAACAATGACTTCAAATGGAGCAATCTAATGATCATGACCGCGTCCCGGTGCAGTCGTTGTTGATAGGCCTCAAAAACAATCAATACAGTACAATATGTAAGTTATATGTCTATTGTATCTACATATCCATCGAGCGCTCGCCTTTTTACTGTAAAGCTTTGACTCTTCTCCAGTAAGCGACATATTCTTCCAAATGTCTCTTATTTACAGCTGTGCTGTTCACCATCGTTGACGAGTCCTCGCGAGCAGTAGATGTCTTGAGAATGACTGGGCCCGATGCCATGCGGACGAAGTCGTGCTCCAGGAAGTTCAGCACTTTGAAAGCCGCATTACGCTCAGGGTCTTCGCCAAGCGCACGGACGCGATCCAGCCATTCGGGGAAGGGAATCAAAGCCAGTGGTGTCGAAATACCGCCCAAAACTGTGGCGAGGTCACCCAGTAGGCCAGCCCATGGCTGACGCGAAGGGTTTTCCATGTGATAGAAAGGCCTGAAGCGTTCGCAGAAGAGGAAGTCAGTGATAGCGTTGGCGGCACGGTTTACTGGCATCCATGACAAGGACTTTGGGAAAGGTCAGAATACAGCGTGGCAGAGACGATGTAAAATACGTACCCCGTGTAGGATAGGAAGAGCCTTCAGGGTCTGAGCCGTCCTCACTATTATCGGGAAGTGTTCGCTCTCGTTCCACGCGCCCGTACCTTCCGCGCCAGTCATTTGGCCAATACGGACGTTTGAGGTGCGCACAAGCGGCTCGTCACTAGAGCCCGTGCCATACAGTTCCTCTGCAGCCATCAATACCCTTTCACCTACCCATTTAGCCTCAGGATAGCCGAACTCCGCGGTGTTGATAGCGTCAAGGGGAATTTCAGGGATCTCCAAAGGCCCTTGGGGGTTAAGGAGGGGGAACTTCCCAACGACGGCGATGGACGAGGCGAACATAACCCTAGTAGGCTGTGCGCTTGTGCCGCGTCTCCCAGTGCTGATCAAACCGAGGCGGACAAAATTGCAGAGAGCCCTAACGTGAGGAGCGAATGAAGACAAATTGCGGTTGAAGTTGACGGGCCAGGCATTATGGAAGATATGGGTAACGTTGGAAAGCTAGAAAAGAAGTCTGAAAAGCTGAGGTTGTAAGGTATGATGGGATGACATACTGATTCGTAAACTTCGGGCCCAAGTCCAAAGTCAACGCGACTGGTGTCTGCCTCATAGAGCTCAACCTTCTCCAAATATGTAGGATCCATAATCGCGCCACGCTTCTCCATCGCATCTAATTGGCGTTGGCGTAGATCGACCTTGCTACTGGGCTGCGGGCGATTGAAGCATATGAGCTTCGTCACCGTGGGGTCGCTAGCCAGACGTGCAACAAGCATGCACCCCAAGCTACCCGTAGACCCGGTTAGTAGAACGACTGATCCAGCCTCCACAGACGTCTTTTGCGCGCGCAACTTCCTAGCCTCCGTGGCAATCGGTTCGTACGAAATTAGCTCGCTGCGGAATTCCTCGACAGCTTCTGCCATCGCCGCAAGTCGCTTGCTCTCCTTATCACCGCCTTCCTCACCATACGTGCCTTCCATAACTGCGACGATAGCATCGTAGAGTTTGATGATCGTAGAGTTCTGGAAACAGAAATCCGCTTCGATATCTTCAACAGGCTTAGCGAGCCCCTTGGTGACACGTAAGCCCGTGAGGATGGATCGTCGGAGGCGGTTGGCTTGCAGACTGTCCATACCAACTTCGAAGAAATCGGCATTGTCCGCCTCTGGGCTATCATACTCGTCGCTTCCAGTGATGTTTTTGACCAATTCACGCACTGCATTGAGCAAAGCACTGCCTTGAACCGGGAGGGGGAACGGGACGGCCTTAAGAGCGTCGGCACGATCATAAGCATTCTTGATCTCGGCATCGAATGCAGCATAGTTCGTCTTCCTGGCGAGACTGCCTTTGTCCGTCCGCACCAATGGCTTCGTTTCTGACCGAGTAAACACGATCATCTCCCTCGTAATTTTGCCATGTTTGTCTGTGAAAGAGTTTCCTCGCTCGAGGTAAGGGTCGATAGAGGCCAGGAGCGCCTCGTGGTTCTCTGGAACGCTGAGGTCGGCTGGCGCCTTCCCGGCTGCGAGCTCGACAAGGAGACCGAGGGACAGCTGACCGTCGCCGAATGCGAGAACCTCCTTGACGTCTGGGTGCTCAGATATGGCGCGCTCCATGTTCGCCGGGCGAACCTTCTCGCCGGTAGCAAGGACAATGAGGTCATCTGCACGTCCTAGAATCTTGAATTGTTTGTTGTCGTTGGGGTTTGCAACTAGGTAGTCTTGGACGACGTAAGGCTCTGGCCATCCTGGCGCTTGACCAATCAATCTATACGTGAGGCCATTTGCATCCTCTACTTTGACGAATTTCAGACCTAAAAGTGCGTTAACTTCAAGGAGAAGGGTATACCCCGGACAAAATCCACGAACCCATATCTGTTCTCGGGCGAAGGTAGTGCCAATCATAGCCGGCAGGGATTCGCTCCACTGGAGCGATTGCACCTATTTCAGTCACGCCTGGGAGGTATCATTGAGCTCCTCTGGATCAGGTGTCGAGGAGAGAGTGCGCTTACCCCAATGGTTAAGCAAGTTGACTCCTTGCGCCACGAGTTCGCTTCCGACATGTTCCTTCATCGGTGCTCCCCCAATCGCGATGAAGTCAAGCGTCTTCAGTATGTCCAAGCCGCCAGGGAACCTCGTAATATCTTCGATGATAGACGGTACAGAAAGAAGAGACCGAGCGCCAACTGATTGGATAGCAGCGATAGTCAATCTGGCTGTAGGAATAACCGAAGCGGGTGGAAGTACGAAGGGCATCCCGATTGACAGCGATAACGAAGGGGCCAACAGGCCGAATCCCTATTCAGAGTCATTAAACGCAAAAGTTGGGATGTAGCTTCGTCCTTACATGGTAGAGCGGAAGGGTCGACACGTTAAACCTAAAGGCTTGCTTCTGCTCGGGCAGACGATGACAGGCGCCGTATATCAATAGATAGGCCTGGGCGTGGAAAATAGGCTTGGGCAAGCCGGTCGTGCCAGACGAGTGCAGAATAACCGCGTCCCGGTCCTCGTACTTGAACTCGGTGTAGACAGGTGGGACCGGCAACCCCTTGTGTGCGGAATTCTCAGGGTCGAGAAGCTCCTCGTAGCTGAGGGCGTCAGCAAACAGGGGGATCGTGTTGACCTCGGGATCGTCTTGCAGGATAGTCAGAGTCTCCTTTGCAGCACGAGCCACTTGGGCGTTGATGAACATGCATGTGGGCTTTGTTGCCTTGAGCAGGTGCGCGATAGCGACTGGGGTGAGTCGTGCAGACAGACACAGAACCTAGTAACCAGTAAGGGCTCAGTAACTCTCCACTGAGCGTATCGTTTGCGTACTGGTGTTCCAATCCTCAGAAGTGCTGCCATGTAGATATAGATACCGATATCGCTTCCTAGCAAGATAGCAACGGGCGGGACAGCCTGTTCCCGGCGCGTCCGCCCAGTTGTAGCCTTGACACCGTTTACCATCCATGCGCAAGCGCTCTCGACGGAGAACTGCAGCTGTTCAAAGGTGATTTCGACAGGGGGCACCCCTTCCCCCGCACGACTCTGGAGACCGAATATGTGATCTGGGTTGTGCTTGCCGTTGAATTCAATCAATTCTGGAAGCGAGTTGACACCATCAGGGCGGTCGTTGCCGTAGCCCAAGTTGAGGTAGGGGCGAATGAAAGTGCTGCCAGCGACAACGGGCGACATGGTGCTGGAGGAAGTTGGAGACGGGGCTGATCAAAGAAGCACCCCAGTTATATAAGACCCCGAGCCGAGAGAGCACAGTAGCATCGGAGTAGCAACGACATCGGTACGAGCTGGTTGACACAAATCCGCGAGTTCGGAACAGCTGGTGGATTTGGTTCACTTCCCCAGCGGGGACACATTCTGGCCAGAAATAAGTTAATGTCGCGCCGTATCACCACTCCTGTGATTGATGCTGATACGTGGTGGATCAACATTCATTGGGAGCATATTCCGAGGTGCATGCTAATTGCCACCAAGGTCGTGTTCACCTTCGACGCCCGGACTTCTTTGTGGCGGCGCCTCGCGCCGGCGGTGACTCCATCTCGTCCGCGACCTGGATTATTCATTAGTTTAAGTTGCCGTACATGCAGCTCGCCGCAAAGGCCAGAATTTGTATATAGGAGGGTGCACGTATGTCGTTTACCGAGGGTAGCATGGTTCATCTTCAATAAGTTGAGTTGAAGTCTTGCCGCTGGCACGTGGAGTTGCTGGGGGGCTTCAGGGGGTGGAGGAGACGTACTTTAAAGTGGGACGATGCTGTCAATGACATGGCGGGAACTGGGTGATAGATGGTCATTGGCATAGCGTTATTGCCCCACATACTAAGCCTTATATTAATGTACAAGGCATTAACTCACAAGATACTACGTCCATCTCTGATACACGACACGGTTACGCGACGCTTATGCGGTAGTTTGCCTGAGCACAGTCTTATGAATCACCGCCCTTTCGAGCACAGGGAATCCTGATTTCTTGCGAGAAGCTCTCAGTACTAGATACAATCAACTTAACGAGCACCGTAAGTAAAAATATACCAAAAGACGCGATGTTAACCAGAAACTCACCCAGAAGATGGGGAGAGAACCGAGGTCGTCCAAACTTGCCCCAGTCTTGTTTGCTCTTTTTCGTACGGGCATGCTGCCTCTTTAGAACATCTAAACGAGCTACAAAAATACATATCCAAGATTCATATACATTATTACTTCAAGTCAATGGCCACACTCGAGGATTCGATCAAGTGTGTCGAATGGTGCGTGGCCGTAATCATTGACCAGGATTATATCCCCTTTTCCGTTCATCAGTCTGCAGCACCTCCTCAATCTCGCTCGGTAAAGATTCGAGCATGGTCTTCTTTGTCGATTCTATCGCTTTCCACCCGAACTTGGTCAGCCGGTCGGGCCTAGTATAGAAGTTTCCCCCAAACAGAGACCACCCATCTGAACGAGTCGAAATCGCAGTTAGTGTCATGCTACACGTCGATACAAGTGGGATAGGGCGTACATTCACCAAGAGCTTCGGTAACAGAGTCTGGAAAGGGTTTGGAGCCTCCTTCTGGTACTAAGCCTTTGGCATGCATGATCTGAAAACGTCGGCCGTCAGAAACGATATCAACAAAGAGTGTTTTCGATAACGCACATCTCCAAACTTCGCTGCGATATCGTGGTTGGTGACTTTCGGCTCCATACTAGCCGCAAAATCTGCATATCCAAACACCGATCTCAGCACGAAACCAGGATCGGCTAGGGGAGAAATATATCACGCACAAATCCCCTCTGCACCCTCATCGGCTTTGCCTTCCAACGCGGCTTTGAGAACCACTAAAAGCGCGCTGGAGACATCTTTGACGTGGATATTGTTCATCTTCACCAGGCCGGGGCCCCATGTCCCGGCGCCGCCATTGCGCTGGAACATATCCAAGAATATCCTAACTGGCAACGTCACTTTCTGCATCCCTGAGAGACACAAATCTTCAACATAGAAAGCGAACAATACAATGGAGGGCCGTACCTTCTCCAATACCGTATATCCACGCAGGGCAAACAATCGCTGTGCGAATAGGGTTCTCCTTGCGGGTTCCCGCCGCTATAATCAACCTATCCTCTTTAACGTGCTTGTTATCTGGCACAGACGTATCCAGATCGAATCCGAGATCGGACCACTCTTTGATCTTTGATTCCTCGACATGTTCACCACGAACATTATCGCTGAGCATGCCCGTCCCAGAAACATGGAGGTATAAGGGGGGATCGCCCGGTCTGCTAGCGGAGCCTTTCTCTAAGCCAGCGAGAATTGCTATGGACGTGCAACTTAGATCAGGCAGCTCGATTGAATAATAAATATCAACTAACCCTTTATACTTCCGATGTGATCAGAGCTCGCAGCGTTGACGACAATATCGGCCTTGGCCGCCTCAGCTTCGATGATCCCATCGTCCTCAAGCACTCCTTCCACAATCGAGATATTGGGGTACAAGATCTTCAATTGCTTCTCCTTCTCTGCCGCTGCACGAACGAGCGCGGTAATCGTGAGGTCAGGAAGCTCTCGCGCAAGATCCACCAGAAATTGGGAGCCTAAGTAGCCCGTTGCCCCGAGAAAGAACACATTGCTCGTCTTGGAGATGGGCATCGGAGGGGGCGGGAGGGGTGATTAACAGGAATTGTGGCGTCGTCCCCCGCTGCGGGTGGTAGGTCTTATATATCATAGCGCAGAGACTGGTCTTTACATAACGATTATAATCCGTTGCCAGCCACTATCAGAACGATGGGAGATACTGTCCAAAGTGGTTAGCAAGTTGTGTTCTGCCGTATCCCTGAAGACATACTTACCTAGTCTAGGTCACCTGGCCGGGCCTTGGAGCGCCTTGTGTACGCCTCGATGCTATATACAACGGCCGGGATCATTGACGTTAACCGCGTTCGCGGAGCCGCACCAACAGGTGTGTTAAGTGAAGGCAACATAGCCAGTAGCCACCATAACGGACAGCACTTTCCAAACTCGGAACTTTCTTGGAATTGCGCACTTCGTTTGATCTCTTCTTTCCCGAAAGGCGGAGGACTGCGCTTTGCTACAAAGCAGCTGCTATCCTAATGGGCTTGAACCGACCAAAGGCACGAA
Source organism: Sanguinoderma rugosum (assembly GCA_017499575.1). NCBI lineage: Eukaryota > Fungi > Basidiomycota > Agaricomycetes > Polyporales > Polyporaceae > Sanguinoderma > Sanguinoderma rugosum. The sequence continues at coordinate 2,692,045 of VTPW01000005.1, read as the reverse complement.
TCAGAATGGAATATAAATGTGTTATGGAGTGAAAAACGCCGACCAGTTCCGGTGTAGATCGGACTTACTACTTGGATTTGCTGGCACCGCACACAATATATACAGACCGCAGGCTGGAAGCGGACACGGGAGATGGAAGGAACTTGACAAAGCGATGATCGATTGTCTTGCAGATGGAGAGCCTGGTCAACGCCGCAGGGCTACGTGAAGACGCTGTCAATGATGGATGGGGCGCGATGGATTAAATATGTATCGTCCGAGGGTACATAGGATATATGTGTTACAGCGAGCTGAGATTACATTAAACGTACGTTAGTGGTAGATTATACAAAATCAGCGTTCTTGAGATGCTCTCGCATGATACCATCCCGAACTTCGAAGGTGAATTAGCTTACGCACACGTGGAGAGAGGACAGAGAATTTACACACCTGTGCGAAGTGTAGTCGAGGTGGCTTTGGTATCCTGTACGAGATGAGTACTTAGTGCCGCCTTGTACGATTGGAGTGCTTATGCTTACAGTGACAGATGTGGGGTATAGGTATCCAACCCGATGTTCCGGGGAATGCTGCTTCAATGTATCCTTGAACTTATCCCTCAGATCTATGGCACGGGTTTAACTTCACTCATCGACATATAAAGCCGACCATCAACTTACACTTCACGACCGAAGCCGCATCGTTCGGGCGTTCCCCGTAACTTGGCAGATGCTTCTTCACATAAACCCCGCTCTTCAGCTTCTTCTTCAACAAGTCGCATTTATTGAGGAAGACAATCATTGTGGCTTTCTGAAGGAGCTTCGTGGAGACGACGGCTTTCCATAAAATGAAGGAGTCTTCTAGGCGATTGACTTTATGGTCCTCGTCCAGTCGCTCGTCGAAGCACGATACGGGCGCCAGAAATATCACTGCATTGACGTTGTCGAAGAAGGGTAGCCATGCATGACGCTGGGTGAACCAACGGTCGTAAGAATAACGAAATGACAACAGGGTAAGGGAGTGAATCACCATGGTCCGCGCACCGCCGACGTCGTAGATTAGCCACTCCCTGCCAAATTCGTGACCTAGTCGAGGATCTAAATAGTCAATCCGTATACATATGAGATATCTACATACCCGAGCTGGAGGAACGTACCTTGTTCGAACAGAATCCTGTGCTCCTGAACACCCACTGTTCGGAGGCGCGCGCGAACTACATCGTCGTCGGAAGGCTCGTACGAACGGACCGCGATGCGCTGTAGGTCATCCAAGAAGCTACGAACACGGACAAAAATCAGGGTTCAGGATAGAGCTACCCGGGGTACACGTTGAATACGCACAACCCAGCCGAATGTTCGATTGGTATTCTCCGGGAGCTGAGGACTTTTCTCACAACAGGATCATTCCAGAGCGCGATGAGATCTTCCTTGCATCGGGCGATGACCTCCGTCACTTCTTCCGAATCATACTCATCAACGGCTGTGTGGGGATTTGCCGCCGCGCGCCCTTGGAGGGCGTCACTCCACGTCCGCACTACGAACTCAGCAGCGCGGCGATGTTTTCCCGGCGGAACCTGAGGCGACTCGAACGGCGTCGCCTGCATGTCCTGTGAAGGCGCATTGCGGACTTCCTCTGAGCCTGCGCCCAGTCGTTTCTTCAAAACTGTTTCGATCCGTCTCAGGGGGCTGAGTCTCAGAGCGAGAAGCTTGTGCTTATCGCCGAGGCCGACGACGGAGGAAGGGGACGAGGAAGAAGAAGCGTACGAAGCAAACTCCAGTCTCGAAGAGGCGGTTGAAGCGTGGTGGGCGGGGTAGATCTCCAAGCTCTCGTCGTCGTCGTCCTGGCCAGGGTCCAGGAGGGGGTCATTATTTATCTCAGCCTGCAGAGCGTCGAGAATAGCCAGTGCAGAGCGAACCACGTTCAGCTGGATAACGGCACGCCATGAGGCCCGCTCTTGCAGCCATTGCTGATAAGCGTATTTCAGGCGGAAGTCTACAAACGTTGAGAATCCGGGCCATCATCTTCATAGGGCGATTCAACTCACTCTTGAGCGTCGTTGATTTTCCTAGTAGCCGATTAGCGTTCGGGTCGGGTTTAAAAGAGGGCTAGCTAGTAACGTACCGCTCTCCGCTTGTCCCAGCAACAGCACTCTCAGGATGTTCTTTTGCTTCTTTAATGCGGCGCGCGCGACCCTGATGTCCTCGTCAATCCCGTCGCTGACCCGCTTCGCTTCCGTCTCCCTTCGCTCCCGACTGGCCCTCTGGTCCGGCGTCTCACCGGGCGGCGGCGCAGTGACAATGTCCAAGGGGTCGTATTCTCGATTCATGCCGCCCATTGTGGATGTATTAGAAGGGTGGCAGGAAAATTGATGGTCCAAAAGGTGAAACTATATAAATATATGACGATTATCTGGCCGGCTAAAAGGTCCCTTCGCAACGGCGGAACGTGGTCAGGACCAAGCACAGGTACATAGAACACTGATGTGGTGCTAGCTCACGATTGTATATCATTTGCTATCTCTGCGTGATCTCTGCCACAAAAACCCCAGGCGACGAACGAGAAGATTGATGAATGGTAGGTATGTATGCCACAGGAGGATCTTCATGAGAACAGCCGTCCTATTCTAGAGGAGGGGTGATGGATATATCCACATTCCAGGTAAGGTGCGCCCCAAGTCTGTCATATGAGTCTTTGATGACACTGAGCGCGTGTTCCACAATGTGAACTTTCTGACTGAGGGTATTGATGAATGATGGGATCATGGAGGCGGTTCGGGAGAAGGGCTAAAGCCGACCAGGGAGCAAAGCTTCCGTTTGTCAGATCTCCAACATAGCCCACGCGGTTATGCCGGGTCACGCATAGCTTCGTCGTAAAATGGAAGATCGCGAAGTCTTTATTACAGGATGAGAATACAGTCAATTGAGAGAAATGCACAAGTGTTGCTACAGTCAGTGATTGGACAAGAATAGCGATATTCATAAACCTAACGAGAGAAAGAGAAAAAGGGGGCAGGGAGGCGTTCAACGCCGATTGAGATCGCGTTCCAAGACCATCTCCCATACGCCGTTGGACTTTCTTGTAAACCCAACCAAGTACACCCAACCCATCAAGAAATCTACCTTCTTTACCCCGAGGCTAACTTCCGATATATCATTACCGCACCTTTCTTTGAAAGCTTGCGTCAACGAAGCACGGTCCGACGCGCTCAGCGCCTCATTCCAGAATTGTCTTGCACTGATCGGCTCGGAGAGTCGCTCAGAGATTTGATGCAGTATGTCGCCGACGGTTATTCCATTTGGCTGTTCCTGGTGGACGTCGATATACCACGGGAGTAATTGGTGAGTAATGCGGATGAAGTCGGTCGGGGGATTGCAGGCAAGCTGACATAGATCAATGCCATTCGCTGGACGAGCAGCAAAAGGAAGAACGAGCGTAGAAGTAAGCGCCAGGACGTGTGCATGCATTGAATGCAGGCCATTCGTCGTTGCGTATCGCAGGAGGGGATCTATTGTACGCCGGACGCGATCCGTGTGCTCTGGGCTGCGAGTGAACAACGCACGTATAGAGGATAAGTACGCATAGCTTACCCTTCACTTCTGAATCTATCCTCGTAAGTTTGTGCATGATGCCGCCCAGAACAGTCCGGCTCGGCGTATAGTCCACTCGCCAATCCCGAGGTCTCCGCGCAAGATTCTGTTCGTTGTACGAATCGTCGCGGTGCACCCTGGGCAGCTTCCAAGCGCGGTGGGAAGACGGCGAGGCTGTTCCGAGGGAGTTTGATCGTTTGAGGCCGTGCCCAGGGGAGTGCCCACCGAGCGAGTGGGCTCGACCAAGTGGTGACGCGCCGCCGCCGAACCACGGGCTTGCGCTCACTGGCTGGTCGTCTGGAGCGAAGAAAGACGGACCGATAGCAGGCATACTGGAGGCTGGAGCGTTGAAGTTACCGATTCCAAACCGATCTGCGCCCCACGGTTGAAGAGGGGGGTTCGCTGGTGCGGCCTGCGCAGGCCATGGACTTGGCTGTTGTCCCCAAGGGCTGTTCTGTTGTCCCCACGGATTGGCTTGTTGTCCCCATGGGCCAGGACTTGTCAGAGCTCAGCTACGCTCATCGCGAACCATGAACACAGACACTGACTCACTTTGCAGCTGCACCTGGAAAAGCTGATTGAACGGGGTCGTACGGGTCCAATGGCGGGATATAGGGCCCAGGGGAAACAAGATGAGGTAGATCCTCAGCGTATGGTGGGTGATTGAAAGCCATATGAGATGGGGCAACGGCGGTCAGATTGGAACAACGAAACGGCCTTGTCGTGGTTTATAGCAGCTGAGCCTGCACTGCCCTATTATTGGCGTTCTGGCAGTTCCTGTAGCGATGAAGTTCTTGTGGGCCGCAAGTACAATGATCCCGTTCACCGCGTCGGATATCAAATACTCAGACGGTTGAGCGTTGAGCTCAACGACGTTCTCTGGTCGTCGTCAGTGCCCACTGCCAACGGACCACAGCGACGACTTCGAGACGGGTGATTGGGTAATCACGATCGATGCAATCTGATAATCTAATCTCAAAAACTTTGCTTCCGTACCATCCGCATAATTATAGCTATGGCATTATAGCACTGACAGCACAGCATGGAATCGTAGCCTCATGTACATCAGTGCCCATTGACCTTGAGTGTCTCTGGAGTCCACTGCGCATGACTCAACAACTTCGTCGATCACCTCCTTCGCCTCTTCATCCCCCAGCTCGCGAAGAAAGGAGTGCCTCACGAACAACTCAAGCCAAGCACCGAGGCCCGCAGGCAACGGCGTATATCTGGGATTGAGGGATATGTGGACGACTTTGAAGCCAGCGGAGGATAGAAGCTATACCACGGGAATGCGGGAGCAGTTGTAAATTTGTAAGTAGACTTGATGGGGAAGGGCGCATTATGCCTTACCGTCTGATAGTCGTGAACGGAGGGGAAATACCAAGGATCCATTGTCACGGGATCATAATTCCTCCTACGCAAGGCTATGTGCAGCGCGGATCGAACACCTGGACGATTGATTCAGCCTACAATTACGATACAGAAGAACCCATCACAAACCTACGCAATTCATAAATCCTCCCATCTCACCCACGAACCGACCACCGGGCTTCAGCATCCGTTTGACACTGAGTAGCACACCCATGGGGTCCCGTTTACACCAGTGTAGCGCAGCATTCGAGAACACCGCGTCGAACTGGTTGGCAGAGGCCAGGAGAGCCCCGGGGAGGTCTGCAGGCGCTTGGATATCGGCAACGAAGGCATGCTCGAGGCCCGCTTGCTTGGCTTTATCAATCTATTATAAGAATGAAGAATCATAATTATGGGTGAAGCCGGTGTTCAGAAAGGATACATTAACATTACATACCATGCTGGAACTGAAATCAACACCAACAGCGCGGCCATCACTCCCCACGATTTTCTTCAATTCCAGCGTGAGGTCGCCGCTCCCACATCCGAAATCGACGATCCGCTCTCCCGGTTGAGGGACGAGGAGCTCGAGGACTGGGCTGGTAAATGCGGAGGAGTAGACGAAAGAGGCTACTTGGTTGTAGCGGGCTGCAGACCATCCAGATGCATCAGGAACAAAGGCAAGATTGCTGACAGGGGCTTGGCTCGAATCGGATTCCACCATCGCAGCTTCGTGAGTTGTTGCTGGCTTGTCACTCTCTTGAACCTTTATTATGGTACAGATATGTGATCGGCCGACAGATGGAAATTGGGCACGGCCGAGATAGGAATACGCAACGGGTCCAACTCATGCGAACGCGCACAACTTTGGAACTGCTACAAGAGAAGTGGCGATCCAACGCCTCAGTGGGTTCAGCACCATCTTGATCTCAGAGACCTATTTCGAGTTATGATCCTGATGCTGATTGAAAATCGCCCCCGAGTCCAAATCAGCGGCTTATCCAAGCAAAGGTTCTTGGAAAAAAAACAGATTGTTTACGAGGCAGCAGCACTAGCGCACCTCGTAAACACCGCTTATTGAATCTGATATACAATCCCTATCGTTCCCACAGTTCTTGAAAAAGCACCCAGTTCTTAAAAATGGGATTTTTGAACTTTACACAGCACATATGAGCTCGTCAATTTAACAAAGCATAGGTATATGGTATTCAATAATGGTCCCGAAGTCCTGGCCAAATTAAATAAGGCATTGACAGTGGGTATTTTAAATAATGTAGATTTTGGTCGTTATATGATGCTAGAAAGTTGACACGGTGAATTCAGAGGACAATATGGATGAAGTATATTAATGGAATATTTATAAGTAGAATTGCCTCTTCAATCTGCTGTGAATTGCAGTACACGACTAGCAATGAAGTGTCGGAGAGAGACTGTGACAATGAGCTCCTATCAATTACAGCTCCGACGAACCGACTGGGAAGAGCCCCTGAGTTTCCTCAACTCCGGACGTTCGGCACAGTTTGCGGAGACCGAAATATCTGTGATCATTCGTGACGAAACATCACACTTTTTCAAGAAGTGGGTGCATTATGAAGACATCTGCCGGCATCACATTAAATACTTGAATTGCATCGAAATTTACTCAGGAAAAATTGACCAGCTAGCCATACATGTGAACTAGGCTTGTGCCAAACCCGAGGTGAAACAAAGCTGTGGAAAGACTGCAAAAATATTCCTCCTGGGGGGTTTCAAAACTTTTTCAAGAACTGTGGGAACGATAGTATATGTGGCGCATCGGCTGGAGGGATTGTATATCAGATTCAATAAGCGGTTCAGATCCACGCACCTCCCCTTCGTCTCTCTCTAACATGATATCGAGGTATAGTTGTGGTATACACCGTTATAGGGTGCCAATGAATTACTCCTGAAATATCACGTGACCACAGGGGGGTGTCACGAACCGGAAAGCGTTCCTAGATTTCGCTGCTTCACCACCAGTGACCACCATGGAATCCACTTCGCAGCCGTATACGATACTTCGAATCAAGCGCAAGAGGAATGAGGAGCCCCTTGATGCCCTAGGTACGTTCTTCTCCAGCACTCCTACCTGAAGGCGATTGACTGTATTTAGTCGTCGAGTCCGCGACTCGTCGAAAGAAATCCCGAGGGGGCATGGGCATGTTCCAGTTTGCTCAGACCGTTGAAGCGGAGGCATGGGAGGACGATGCACGGAGGAAAGCCCTGCAGGTATGACTGAGGAGACTGACCACGAAGAAACAGGGATCACATACAATTGCTTAGGAAGAGATTCAACGTCTAGCGAGGGAGAACGCCTCCAAGACATACGAAGCACCAAAGATGCCCCCTTCTTCCCCTCCTCGCCCGCCCGTGACCGATGCTCGACGGTACACCATCGTCAACGCCCAAGAACAAGAACCAGAGCGCGGCCGGCTTCCCACTAGCCCGTACGAAAAATTCTTCTTGGTATATAATATTGGCTGAATCTATTTGCTAGTCCCGTCGTGGTTTCTTCCCAAGACGTCAGTTCTAGAAGCCCAGAGATCAAGCTCTACGATGCGGTTGTCTCCAACGATGCGCCTGACGCCGATCCAGAGATGGAGAAGTTCCTGCCTATGATTCGCGATTACCTCACCAGTGAGCATCAACGACTGCGACTTTACTTATCCCCTACGTCGGTGCTGACTGAATTGTCAAGTTCATGACATACCTCTCGACGCTGATACACGGAATACCAGCGCGGTTCAGGAATCCGACGATTATGTCTGGGATGTGTTCTATCATCGGCCAGCTTCGCTCAGCGAGTGGAATCATGTTGCGGCGAATGTTGGAACATTGTATGTGCTAAGTGTTGGTAACTTGCGCATCCTCATGGTGTATTTACCGCAGAACCGGGCTCCCTCCGTCCCTGAACGATCCCTTCGATTCTGATTCTGATGATGAAGTCGTCGACGAAGCTGACGAAGATTCCAACGGTAAAACTTCTTCTTCAGAATAATATATAGTTGCTGAAGCGATTCTCAAAGCGGAAGAGTACTTTACGAACGACTATCCCGACGAGGAGTCTTCAGTCGACGATAGTGACGGAAGCGGTGAGTGAAAGGCATTCAACACTAACTCGTTTGAACTTCAACATATCTCGCTAGATGCCTTCCACGAGTCGTCTGACCACGAATTGTAATGTTTGAAGAAGAATCATCCCTCTCCCAGGCACGATAATCGGAATACACCGCAGAGAATAAACTAGATCGGTTAGACCACCTCATATGTGTACACTATCATTGGTTGATTAATATATACGAAGGATGGACGTGGAGATGCTCAAGATTGGTCGGCCTTGTTTCTGGTACACATGCGGTGGACGTTGTTTTTCATTGGCACGCCGGGCGAGTAGTTATAACACATTCTTTGATATCTTTCCGAACATGTGCGACGTAGTCAAGAAACCCCGATATTGCCGCCCCAGCCACACCCACAAAACAAACTCATCGCCGAGTTAGGGCTTGTCTAATCCTCCACGAGCCCAAAGTTTCTTCCTATAGCTGGGATTTTGCCGTTTACACTACGGTTGGCTAGTGTCCTTTGTTCCTTCTCCTTCTCTGTGCCAACCCGTCTCATGATGTAGGTATCGCAGATGTCTGACGGTTGTCGGTTGATCCTTGATAATCAATGATCACTTTACAGTATGACCATTTCAAACCTGGTTGTGTGTCCCAATACACAAAGTACATTGGAGATCAAAGTATCGCCGTTTCATCATCATGCTCATCATCTGGAGTTGCCGAACTCGTAGTAGGCGAAGACGAGAAAGCACATTCAAAAGAGAGACGAGCCCAACGTACGCCTTGCTGGACTCGAGATATCCGCACAAATCCACCGGGGAAACCAAGTGAGAGGACATGTGAAGGTATCGGTGCTACGAAACACTGAAAGTAGGTGTATCCCTACTTTGGGGTTTGCCGGGCTGATCATCGTGTATACAGGAACATTGACCATGGCCAGCAACGCCGCCCATCGCGGCACACAAAGATCGTCTGATATTGAAGAATTTAGATCAAAGCCCCGTATTTCTGAGTACTATATAAAAGGTGCATCTTGGAGCTAGAGTCGGGACCCACCTTTGGCGAATTTCAGACCCGGTGTCCAAAATGTCCGATGCTTATTCTAGCTCGCTAGGCGATGTTGATGTTGCTATCCAAATGTAAGGAATCTTCTTGTCGGAGGTACTCTCTCTGATATCATTCCCGTAGGCTTTCCTCCAACTACCTAGAAGCTGCATCGATGGGTATGGTGTAGCTCTTCAGCTACTTCTCGTGCCGCAACTGATGATTGCCTGTCTTGTCCTGCCCCGTCAAAGCTATTCTCTTCTACGACTTCCTCTTGACCCTGGGTAAAGAAAGCAAGCTGTTCTGGGAACGCCCTGCTTGGTCGAGTGCTGCAGTGTTGTTTTACTTAAACCGCTATGGCGGCCTGTCCGGTTACATAGCAATTGCATTCTTTTTCTGGAAGCCAGAATTCTTAATCAGCACCAATGTAAATCTCACCCTCACCCTCACCATTTCCCTTACTGACGCTGTATGTCCCCAAGAGGCATGGATAATATCATACATACAGCGCGTCGAGCTCTAAGCGAAGTTTTCAGTTGTTCAAAATTCGAAATATTCATTCAAATCCACGTTGCTTTTTTGCACATCATCATAAGCAGTAGGTGCAATAGTCAATGATGTACCACTTGCCACTGATGTTCTTTACGTACTAGGTATCCTCGTTCTCAGAACCGTGGCCCTCTATAATAATGATCGTTACGTGAAATATGGATTGTGCTTCTTGATACTTCTCATGACCGTTAATGGCGTTGTAAGCCGCTCTCTTCTTGCTTCCGTCCATGCTTCGTCTTAACCGATATGTACATCTTGACCTGTAGATCCAGTGGTGTATCTACGGCTTTGGTAGCTCCCCCTTAAATCAAGTTAACGTAGAGAACAGCCCTTTGAAACAGGATTGCTTTCTCCCCTTCGGAAATATTCAGTAAGGACCCGTTCGTTTCGGGTGTTAATATCCCATTGATAAGTTGTCAGAGGCATCGGTGTGTGCACCGACTTGGCCCAGTGCCCCTATTGATACAGCTCTCCACAGAATTTGCCTCTGATTGGGCATTTTTGCTGGTCTTGGATACCGCAGTGTTTATCCTAACGGTTAGAAAAACCCTCCCAGTAGTCAGGGCTGAGCCCTATGGAAGGTCTAGCTTTCCTGGGGCGCTGCTGCGAGATGGTGAGCAATCGGATCCCCTGATATATTATGCGTCTATTCATAGGTGTTAGGTTCTATTTATTTTGCGTAGGTTCTTCCCATCCACACGTTTATTATTTTCACCTTGTATCTAGGCTTCTGTCTATTTCGAATATGGCGAACATACTTGTGATGTTGGTGAGAGTCACCACTAGTTCCTTGTCGATCTCAACTGACGTCGGACAGCTGTCCCCTGTGAGCTAGACCGTGTTCCGATCCCGAGGGGAACTTACGCTATAGCGATCACTACAGCCGTACTTGAAAACTCTATTCCCCATCTTTGTCAACACGTACGTGTTGCCCGTCTTTGATCTATCTGCTTATCACTTGCGCAAGGCTGACGCCGCACATTAGCCTGTCGAGCGCCTCGATATCGCGCCTCATGTTGAATCTTCGGGACCCATGTCTTCGTAAGTTAAATAAAGCACCAAAAGCGGTCGCCCCACTGGCTGTCGAACGGCTGAGGGAAAAAGACGATGACCTAGAGCGAGGATTACCTAGGAACCCGAGAGCGCAAGAAGTCGCAGATGCAATCAGGGCATTCCGATCGAGCTAGTCACGGCTCAAGTCCATTCCAGCGTCCTCGTCAAGCACCATTTACTCGTGCACAACATTCAGATATACGTATATACCCATCGGTCTGTCGGATTGAATAAATGAAACTACTGGCCACCGCCGCATCGTTTATACTACTTGTAAATGGTAATTGAGTGCGGCTGCATCATAATTGCGTTCAGGAACATGTCTCTAGGTGCCGATACATAATACCGGATGTTGAAATAAGCTGCTGAGGTCGCGCGATGTCCGAGTAATCAAGTAGGTGTATTGCGTTTGACTGGGACTCCAGCAAACGCATGAGGAAAAAGATACATGGCGCGGCAGAAACTATCTACGTAGTCACGTGCCCCCTTAACCCCCCTGTACCGCCTAGATTGCCCAAATCTAACACCGGAATGGTTCAGAGATATTTTAATGCACATTAAACGATTGCGTGGAATGGGTAAAGGGGGGGGGGCGGGTATACGTGAGCGAGACCGAGTCACTGCAGGCCTCAAGTAGGAGGTTACAAGCATCTCAGTTATGTAGTGGGTTGATCGGCAACTTTGATCGGGCGCGAACGTAGACGAGTTCAGGGTCATTAAATCATTGCGTGTGAGCGACCAGCTTCGTTCAGCGAGTGGAGTTTTTTGAAACAAGTGGCAACGAATGTTAGAACATTGTACGACTCGGGATAGTTGATCCAACTGATTGTCGGGGGTCGAACAGTGCGTCCACCATCTCTGATCCAATCGTCACGTTATGCTTCTGATGATTGGAATGATACTACTTCTTACGACCAGCGAGCGCCCTGCTCCCTGTCCCTCGTCGCCCAAAATTACTCCCACTGATCGTTCCCGTATTATGAGTGTGAGACTGGCGGGCTGTTGCATGATTGTCAACTTCGATGGGGCTGTTGTGGCAGATTGTTGCCCATTCCGATTTTGGGGCAAACGCATGTCGATGATTGACTAGACTTTTCAAGTCCCTGTCAATCTACCTAACCGACATTCCGATTCCAAGAGAAGATGGTTCAAAGGAAGCATGCGGTTCGTCCAAGATACGACGCGAGTCTATCAGGAGAACAAAATCTCGGGACTTGGGGAGGCGAACACCATCCCGATCGTTGGGTTGATTGCCGCGTCCGAAGAGTTACGAACAACGAGAGCGACCGCGCACCGTGATGATGGAAACTTCTACCAAAGGCTGTAAGTAAGAATGCTATGTAATGGGCAAATAATGGGCACATCTTATAGATGTGTGAATTTCCAAGGTTCCCCCTTCCGCAAACCCCCAACCCAGATTCCCAATGTCCGATGCATATCCCGGCTCGCTAGACGATGTTGCTGCGCAAATGTCAGTAATCTTATCGCGACTCATTGGCGGGCGCTCTCATCTCTGGCTGCTCTCACACAGGGCTTACTCGAACTACTTCAAGGTTGCATCGCTGAGTAAGATCCAACTCTTAACCTACTTCTTCTTCCGCAATTCATCGCCGTCTTTCATCCTTCCCGATTGTAGCCATCCTGTTTTACGACTTTACGTTGACCCTGGGGCGGAAAGCGAGCTGTTCTGGGAATACCCTGCTTGGTCCAGTGCCACAGCGTTATTTTACTTGAACCGTTATGTTGGCCTGTCCGGTTATACTGTGATTGCGTTCTTTTTCTTGAAGCCGGACTTCCTAGTCAGTGCAAATGTGGGTGTCTCCCTTGCTTGCGCCGTTCTATTGACTAACGCTATATGCTCATAGAGGTACCTTGCATACTGATAGGTGCATGTGGTGAACCAGTCTAAAGAAATCTTACAGTTGCTCAAAGTTTGAACTATTCATTCAACTTCACGTTGCATTACTCCACATCATCATAAGTGGTAGGCGCCAAAGAAACATTGAATGATGCACAACCTTCCACTGATTATATCAAATAGGTATTCTCATTATCAGGACCACGGCCCTCTACAACAATGATCGCCGCGTGAAATACGGGCTTTGCTTCCTGGCATTTCTCATGGTAGTCAATGGCTTAGTGGGGCACCTCTCTTATAACAAGTTCTTCTAACTAAATGACAGATATCTTGGCACGCACTGGCAGGTCCAGTGGTGTATCCGCACCTTTAAGGCGTCACAGGCGTCCTCGGTCAATCAAGGTGTCGTGGAAAATAGTCCTCTGAAGCGAGATTGCTATATTCCATACGGACATCAACAGTATGTTCTCCTTTGTTCGCCCCTTTAATCCGTATTCACTAAACCCCAGAAGCATTGGTGCGTAAATATACCGGCCTCGTCAGCTCGCTCCCAGATTGATACGGTTGTCCTGAACAGAATTCGCCACTGATTGGATAATGTTACTGGTACTGGAAACCACGGTGTTCATACTAACGATTAGCAAAACACTCCCAAGGGTCAGGAATACCCTTTCAGGAGGGTCTGACTTATGGTCAACACTGCTACGAGACGGTGAGCGGTCGGACCCTTGATCAGTCTGGCCATCTTCATGCTCACGGATGCTAGGTTGTGTTTATTTTGCGTAGGTTTACTTCATCCGCTGTGGGTGTACTTGTTTACCTTGCACCCTAGACTTCTGTCTATTTCAAATGTGCCCAATATTTTGGTGATATTGGTGAGTACCCTCGGTAGCCTGCCAATTTTAGCTGACGTATGACAGCTATCGCCTGTGAGCTAGGTTGTGTCACAAAATTTCCTGAATGGAACTCACGTCGGTGTTTGCTACAGCCATACTTGAAGAATCTCCTCCCCATGTTTGTCAACACGTACGTGGTGTCTATATGGCTTGCTCAAAGCTGACGCCGACCCATCAGGCTGTCTTCTACTGCGATATCGCGCGTCATGTTGAACCTTCGCGACCCCTTTCTTCGCGGCTCACAAGAAACGCCAGGAGTGGTTATCCCCATCGTCGACCGATCGAGGCCAAAAGACGACAATGACTTGGAGGAAGGAAATCTCAGGATGCAAGAAGTCGCCAACGCTATCCCTCAAACACAACACACATAGTATTTAGATATACCCATGTCCCATCGATCCGCTAGGTTAAATGAATGTACTGTCCACTGTGTACACTAGTATGATGCATCATGATGTTTTTGGATGTGCTTGATCTGTCTATCCTCGTCCGATGTTTCCTCGTTCCCAATACGACGTTCCTTAAGTTAGTTCCGTTGAACATGGGATGAAATTTGCATGTTCCGCCAACAAATTCCGCTACACGTTGTTTATGTCAATCAACCGAGTTGGCCCGACATTATGAACTTTTGAGGCTTATCCTTACGACGAAGAAGTTGTTTCCAGATATGTGGGACGTGTGTGTTCGGGCTTGTCATTTGGCATTCCCGTTTGAATGATAGTACATGTAAAGTAGTCTAGACAAGTTGGGCAACTGAGACACCCTACGATAATATTATGATTAAACGTGAAATTATAGTTTCCACTCATTACAATCCGACTCTACAGGGAGCGTGAGACATACGTCCGTCATAGTGCACTAGAATGGCTTACGATTTGGCAGCAAGCTTGATGCTTTCGGCAATGGAACCAAGCGTTGGGCTGTTAGTTGAGGTGTCGCACGCCCAGTTTGTTGTGAGGGGAGGGATGTTGATCTTGATGCCATCGGTGTTGTGGACCGAGCGGGATACAAAGGCGTTGGGCACGGTAACGTTGCTAGCAAGAGGAGCATCAAGGGCCAAAATCTCGCGCTTGGCCTTGGGGCAACTTGCGCTCTGTAACGTTTGTTTGAGCGTGTCAATTACTACACAGAAAGGCCGAAGACATACCTTCCAGAAGTCGAATTCCTTCTTCCAAATATTCTTGACGGTATTGCCTTTCCAGATACTAAAGAGAGCGAGTTCCGCACCGATGTTGGCGTCGAGCAACCCTTTGAGTTCGCCGCAGATTTCGACCTTCTTGATATCAAATTTCTCGCCCGACTTAAGCTCGATGGCCTTCTTCGGTTTGATACTACCTTCGGTGTAGGCACCAAAGCTCAAGTAAACGTCGGGCTTGATACCGAAGACTTGAATTCCAAAAAGGAGTTTGGGGATGATCCCAACTTTGAGCGTCGCAACTTTGTCTGATCCAGGGTTGATCTTCAGGGTGTAGGCTATGTTTGTGTTCAAGGAATCAAAATGGGACCTCATTTATTATGAATGAAATGCTCTTACAGCCGTCTTTCCACATTGGTTTGATGCTGCCGGTTGCGGGGAAGTCGAATGTAGCTTTTGGAAGCCATGTCAATGGCTGGAGGAGTCCCATAGACATGTCACGTACCCTTTTCAATTCCGTAGACGACGTGGGTGTCTATTTCGACGCCGACATCGATGTGGCCCGTCATGTGTCCCAATAGTTCGAACATGGTCCCGACCTTGATAAATCTGCAGCGCACGTGAAGGATTGCGCGTTTAGAATAGTGGTCGCTGATGTACTCACTTGAGGTCGAGCGAAAGAGAGGGAACACCAGTTGGGGTTATGATCTTGAACTCTCCTAACGTAATCGCGCCCTGATAGGACGGCGTCAGTAAAGCAAGGATGCCACCTGCGGAGGAAATGACTCTACACTGAGTTCAATCTTGCCTCTAAGGTCTTGTTCGATGGTGATGCTGAAGTCTGTTGATTAACACAGGTGAGTAGACTGAATGGTGAATGGTGAGCGGCTTCGACTCTGCATACCGAAGAAGTGCTCGGCGAAGGACGTAAGTTGTTTCTTGGCAGCATCGCCAACAGCTGACATGCCTAACTTGAGGTGGCCGTCAACCTTAGCCTTGAGAGAGATCCCCACCATTGCGGAGGCGGTTGCTGAGCCGTGCTTGCAAGATTTTGTGACGCCGGTGAAGGGAATTTCAGCGAGATAGCTGAAGGGTTCCACTTTCTTGGTGTCGATGTCTTCTCGCTTGGAGAGCGCAGCGGCGGCGCTACGTTCTTCCATGACTGCATGATATCGTCAGATCAATAAACACACGTAGGTGATTGGTGGGGATATCTCACGTTGTTTGGCTGCTTCGACGAAGCGATCAGCACCCTCCTTCGTGTGGATGTCGTGAGGCATGTCGAAGCTCATATCGACGCCGGGTTCCGCAACGCTAGAACGATGGTGAGCCTTTTGAATGATGTCAAATTCAGCCAGCACTTACCCAGCAACGGCGAAGATGACGTCGCCAAATCTACAAGTGAGGATAGATTAGCCCTACGAAGTGCGAGACAAGCGCCTTGAGATACAGACTTGCTATCGTCAATCTCGTGGAACTGGGATACAGTCAGTATTGTTGTACACGAAACAAAGGGGAGTGCGTACTTGATCATCGATTCGGACAGCGTAGACTTGAGGGAATGCACCGTCACGCCTCTCAATTTGATCATGCTTGTGGTGAGGGATGCTCTGATCTTCGTGCACCGTTGCACTTGCGATGCGGACGAAGGGGTGGGTGGAGCACTAACGAACATTATTGCAATTCTTTAAATTGCCGATGGGATGCTCACGCTCTCGGGAAGACGAGCATACTTATGCACGGGGCCTCCGCCTTCGAAGAAATGGGCGCATCCCGCTTCCTCCATATCGTGGCTGTTACACACGAGACGGATTTCCTGGTCCAGGCGGTTGGGGTCGCAGTCCAAGACTACCCAGCCTGCCGCTGGAGTGATGTCTGTGATAGCATTGGGGCTACCAGCCTTGCGAAGGCATTAGTGAAAAAAGTAGGAAGAAAGTTGTAGAAACCTACGATCTTGATGTGACCCGATGAACCCGTCGACGGGTGGAGATCATAGGCACATTCACCCTCAAAACAAGGTACCGCCCAGTTGTTGGGCCGTGCAGCCACAATAGTCGCTGCAACAGCGCTCCAAGCGATAATCAACTTCATCTAAATGAAAGTAAGAGCACTGTCATTCGCTGAAGGACTGAAGTACCTTTCACTGAGTTGTCAGGAGGATAGAAGTTAGGAACTCAACCATAGTGTCGGTGGTATATATAATGTCTCTTGGGATCATATGGATGTCGCTAGTTTACGCGCCCTTGCCACTAATTTCCTAGCACGTAGTCTAGGTGTATAAGTGGTGCACGCCGATATTCGCGAGTGTGGACTAGCGTGTGGGCTACGCTGGGTGCTAGTTGACCAACAATCTACATCTCACCTGTAGCCCCTTTTTGAGCTGTTTTAGAAGCTTATCAAGGTTGAACGTTAGCAACAGCACCTGGGCCTGGGCAGGCGACAAATCGTGACCAGCGTCATGTTGAGGACTAGCGGGTTAGCAACGATGAAACTTCAATAGGTCACCAACTAATTAGTAGGACCTTCCAGGTGTCTATCACAGACTGGAGTTAGAAACTCAGGATCTGCGTGCTCACCGATGTCTGCAGCGGGTATTTGTGCAGTACTGCCACCCCAGTGGTCCCCAGGTTCGAACTTCGTCAAACTTTCGTAGGGGTGATTATCTCGACTTTTGAGAACATCGGGCTCTAGAGTATCCTAAAATTGAGGTGCGGACACAAGTCCCGATATGAGAGCGCACAATAAGATTGTCTGGACTTCGGGTGCGCGAAAAGGTTTGTGACGGATTTCAAGTTGTCCGAAATTGGAATGCGTCAGTGACAACAGTCAGTGACACGCAGTCACCTGACCAGTCACATCACAGACGCGCCGAGCACTCACTGTCACGTCCTTCTTGGACTGCTCCTCATCTACTTACCTTGGACTGGTATGTACATAAAGACGTTAACAATCCAGGGATTCAAATCCTGTGAGCATCTCTACGGTTCATCTTTGACTTGTATTTGAACCCGAACACAGATCGTGATCAAACACAAATCGAACCCTTTTCACCAAGGCATAATGTAGTTGTAGGGCGAAACGGCTCTGGGAAGAGTAACTTCTTTGCTGGTGAGCACTCTTATCCACTTGTTTGGTTGATCTTGACGCGTCTCAGCTATCCGATTCGTGTTGTCCGATGCGTACACCTCAATGTCGCGAGAGGAGCGGCAAGCCTTGCTGCACGAGGGGGTGTCAGTGACCACGACTCTGTCGGCCTATGGTGCGCGTATTTCCTGGTACTTAGTGCTCCACAAGCTCAGGGCTTTGTGCTTTAGTGGAAATCGTGTTTGATAACTCTGACAATCGCTTCCCAACGGGTCACGAAGAAGTCATCATTCGACGAACTATAGGTCTCAAGAAGGACGAGTACAGCCTTGATAAGAAGAGTGTGAGCAAGGCTGATGTTATGAATCTCCTCGAGAGTGCGGGGTTCAGTAAATCTAATCCTTACTACATTGTTCCTCAAGGCCGCGTATGTAACCTTTTTGTCACGCAAGAGATTTACTCACTTAACTCGTAGATCACTGCCTTGACCAATGCCAAAGACCACGAACGCTTGGCGCTTTTGAAGGAAGTGGCCGGGACGAAAGTCTACGAGCAGCGACGCGCAGAATCTCTTCGTATCATGTCCGAAACCGACTCAAAGCGTCAGAAAATCAACGAGCTTCTTGACTATATTGATTCGCGTTTGACGGAGTTGGAAGAGGAGAAAGAGGAGCTGAAAGAATTCCAGGACAAGGACAAGGAGCGGAGGTGCTTGGAGTATGCCTTATATTCGAGAGAGCTAGAGGAGGTGGGGAAGGCCTTAGAAGAGATCGAGGATGATAGAAGGGGAGAGGTCCATGGGTCGAACGTTCGAAGGGAGCAATTCAATGAAAGACAGAAAGAAATACAGGTGCGTGGACTATCCTCATATCACCATTTGTTTAGCCACATTCCCCTGTAGCGTCTCGAAGCCGAAATATCCGAAACTCAGCACTCCCTTCGAACCTCTGGGATCGCTCTCAAAGACGCGCAATCCGAACTAACTGACTTCGTTCGCACACGCACAGAGCTCGAATGCATTATCGCCGACCTCCGTGCTGCAAGTACTCGTGCAGGCGACCAGCGCTCTTCTCTTGAAAGCGAACTCAGTCAAGTTGAGATTAAGCTCGCCGAGAAGGAGGCCGCCTTAGAGGCGTTACTCCCCGAATGGACGGAGCAAAAGAACGCCGAAGCGACGGAGAGAAGGAAGTTGGACGAGGCCAGTGCTAAGTTGGGTAGTCTCTTTGCCAAACAGGGACGGACGACCAAGTTTCGCACCAAATCTGAGCGGGACAATTTCCTTCGCAACGAGATGGCATCAATGGAAGCCTATCACAATACGCAGCAAACCGCCCTCGAATCAACGCGTAGGGAACTGGAAACGGCCAGGCGCTCGCATGGTGAAATCGACACGCGGATCGAGGGAGTGCGAGGAAAGATGGAAGAAGGGAGAAACCGCGTACGGACATTGAGCGACGAGATGTCTGTGTTGAAGGATAAGCAGGCCGAGCTGATGGAGAGGCGAAAGGAGCTATGGAGGGAAGACGCTAGGCTTGAAAGTTTAGTTAGTCACGCTGGTGATGAACTACGTAGTGCGGAAAGGGCGCTTGCTGGGATGATGGATAAGGTTAGAGACTCGGTAATTCAGCGCGAAAGGCTAACCTCCTTGCGCAGGACACTGGGATGGGTCTCCGTGCCGTCGACAAGATCACGGAACGGTTTGGCCTCGACGGAGTTTATGGGCCTTTGTATCGTTTGTTCGAAGTCACGGACCCAACCTTCAACACGGCTGTTGAACTCACAGCGGGAAACAGGTGGGTACTTAAATGGAATTTGTCCTCTTGGGGCATCTGAAATATTCCTACGCAGTTTGTTCCACGTCGTAGTCGACACTGATGACACGGCCTCCAAGGTCCTCGATGTCATGCTCAAAGAGAAAACTGGTCGTGTCACATTCATGCCCCTGAATCGCCTCAGACCCAAAAATCCACAGCACCCTCGCTCACCCGACGCCATCCCATTGCTCGAAAAAATGAACTACGATCCCTCCCATGACAAGGCATTCCAGCAGGTATTCGGTAAGACCTGCGTTTGTCGCGACCTCACAATTGCTGCGGCGTATGTGAAAAGTCACGGTATCAATACGATCACGTTAGACGGAGACAAGGTCGACCGAAAGGGTGCTTTGACTGGTGGATATCATGACATTCGGCGGTCCCGCATTGAGGCAATACGAAATGTGACTAATTGGCGAACGAAGCATTCCGCCGAGGAGAGGCGGTTGAAAGAAGTCAAGGCGGAGATAGTCAAGCTAGAGCAGGAGATCACTCAAGTTACGGGTCAGATGGCTGTGCTCACGGGGCAGCAGAATCAGATTCGAGACGCAAGGGAGAGGTATATGGATGAAGGAAATTCGCTTACCAAGGAGAAGGAGAAGTTGGCCGAGAGAATCAAGAAGATGGAGAGCGATGTCGAGGAAATCGAGAGTGAACTAAGTAATTTGAGTGTGAAGGTGCAGGGTTATCGACAGGAGCTGGGTTCCCCGATGACGAAAGGTCTGAGCGAGGAGGAAGAGGAGCTCATTGTAGAACTCGGGAAAGAGGTGGAAGGCAGACGAAAGACACTTGTCGAGTTAAGTAAGAGGCGGAACGAGGTTGGTCCCGATGTCTCTGCTGACGCGTTTTTATCTCGACTAACCAAGTCTACCTTCCCTTGTCTAGCTGGAGGGCAGGAAGAATGCAATCGAGATCGAACTGAATGAGCGTCTTCGTCGTTTGAAGACCGATCTACAGGCGAAGCTAGAATTTTTCGGGGAAGCCGACGACGAAGATTCAGCATCAATAAACGATCTGGAGGCTCGTTCTCGAGAACTCAAGACTTTGACTCAATCCATCCAAACACTGACTAAGAAGAGCCAAAGTACGTCCTTCAGATTTTGTGACTTGGGCCGAGCCTAACATCCTTGTAGCTATGGAAAAGGAATCCGAAAGGCTTACCGCCACTCTTCAAGAGCTCAAAGCGTCTTTGGAGCAGGTGCAAAACCAGCAGGCAGAGGATAGTCGTGGCATCGCCAGGCAACAGAAGATGACCGAACGATACATGACTAAGCGAAGTACTTTAATGCAGCGCAAAGAAGATTGCAATCGGAGCATCAGGGACTTGGGTGTTCTCCCGGAAGAAGCGTTCGAGAAATACACTTCAGAGAAGCTAGATCGTGTAGGAATTTCCATCTTCCTCTATCCCTTCACGCTTGTGCTGAGACATACAATGCAGCTCGTCAAAAAGCTCCACACAGTCAACGAAGGGTTGAAGAAATTTGCTCATGTCAATAAGAAGGCTTTCGAGCAGTACAACAATTTCACCAAGCAACGCGACCAGTTACTCACTCGACGGGAAGACTTGGATAAATCCGCGGGCTCGATCGAAGAGCTTGTGGAGGTTCTTGACCAGAGAAAGGATGAAGCTATTGAAAGGACGTTCAAACAAGTCGCTAGCAACTTCGAAGAGGTCTTCGAGAAGCTTGTTCCTGCTGGCCGTGGGCGGTTGATCATCCAACGACGAATTGATCGAGTGCGTCACCTCCTTCGTTCTTGCTTTCGGGCTTAGATTGACGTATTCAACAGGATGAAGAAATGGACGAAGACGAGGAAGCTCCGCAAAGCACTATAGAAAACTATACCGGTGTCTCAATAAAGGCAAGTCCTCACTGCGCCAAAGTTTACCGAGTGTTGCTTAGACTTTCTCAAGGTCTCATTCAACTCAAAAGTCGATGAAGGTCTCCGCATTCAACAGTTGTCAGGAGGACAGAAATCGTTGGTAGCCCTTGCAACTGGTGAGTCGTATCATGTCGCTATAAAGGACATGGTGCTAACTAGGCCGTCGTTAGTCTTCGCCATTCAGAAATGTGATCCAGCGCCGTTCTATCTGTTTGATGAGGTGAGCACCCGCAAAGAAGTACGATAACCACTAATACGATCCGCCCGGGACTCAGATTGACGCCAACCTCGACGCTCAATACCGGACCGCAGTAGCTTGTAGGTCCCAATGCATCCCCTTTTGCTGAAGTTTAATGACCTCTTTCGTAGCTATGATCCAATCACTAGCTTCGACCGCTCAATTTATTACTACCACCTTCCGACCGGAGATGCTTGTCTCTGCTGACAAGTTCTACGGCGTCTTATTCAATAACCAAAAGGTGTCCTCAATAAGAGCTATCAAGCGAGAAGAAGCTATGGAATTCGTTGACCAGGTTCGTGAACATTTCACATCGTCCTTTGGAATTCATAATGAAGTCCCTTCGTAGGAGGCTCAGGCGCAGTGATTCATATTCTTGCTATTTTATTATTTATCTCTTCTACCATTGCTGTCGCTGCTTCCCGCTTGTACCATGCCATGTGTATTCTCTGTGCTATCATGTTGTACTCCTATTACTGAGCTAATTGCCATTCAATAACATTATTCGATATCTGCAGAATCGATACGTCGTAACATATGAATTACAATCACAACATGGATATTGAGTATTGTGCCTATAGCTGGTGTTCTCTGTCCCGAAAGTCCGCCATCTCGTAGGTCTCTCTTCCTTTCGCGAACGGATCTTCCAGTGCAAGGGAGTCCGGCGTCGCAGGCACTTTGAAACGGATATCCGTCGATCTCAATACCGCGTCGGAGGGAGTAGTAGGCATTTCTTCAGACGGAGAGGGCTGTGATACGTGGGTTTCTACATGCGTTTCAATGTAGATATCGCGGTCCCACCGATGCCGTCGATTAAAGAATGGCATATCGTTCGGACCGTCTGTGATAACTTCTGTGCCGGTCAGTCGGCCTGCTTTCCTGAGGTTGAGGGTAATTCGGGACATCATGGCGACCTAGAGAGAAGCAGTCGACTTCGTCAATGTCCGTTAAAATGGAAGTGAGGCACGCAGTCACTTGCCGTTATTCTAACGTTATGATATGGGAGGGGGAGGGGGTTCAGGTGAGTGGTAGAGTTCCGCTGGTCACACAAAACGGGGAAGCCAAGGCAGACTCACAGTTGTTCTAATCTATATGTAGACGCAGAACCATTGTCAGCGGGTGGTAGCACGTGGTGAATGTATGTATCTTACTGAGCAGTGATATTTTGGAGGCCTGAAGACGGAGATGTTAGCAATCGGTGAGAACGGCGAGACGATTTCGTGTGCCTCGCCAAGACAGACTCGAACTTACCAGGAGGGGCCGCAATGATCATGATAGTCAACACTAGGGTCACGGAGAAAATTACACTATCAACAGATGTCCGTTGGTTAGCGGCTGGTTATCCCTTCGGCTTCGAATAGAAAAGATGGAGGAAGGGAAAAGGCACACCTGTAATAAAGTAGTCCGTCTTCAAAAAGACGGTTCATGATGAAACCCGCTTCCCGTCTACGAATAGACGGCCAGGTGCGATAGAGTGTGAGTAGAAGAACGATGCTATCGTACAGCAAGGGAAACCATGCAGATGAAGTCGCCGCTGCACTGCTATATAATTGCGAGATTCGGTAGTCGCCGATCAACATTCATCCAAGCGAGAAGGCGCGAGAAGGCGGGAAAACGTGCGGCAGTAAGTGCGCGAAGTCAATTCGTGTGATGAGAGTGTACGTACTATTTAGGGTCAAAGATGAATGAACATGCTGTAGTGGGGATATGGCGTTGGAAGATGTTGGAAATAAGAAGCAAAACGGAAATCTTACAGTGAACGCCAGAGTCGGGGTTGTGAGGGACGGCTAGGAAGATTGTATTAGCCGCGAATCGGGGCCTACGAGCAAAAGGTATTGGTCGACGAACCTCGCCCGCCGCTGATTAGCCAAGCATTGAGCCCCGTTTCAACGGTGAGAAGGAACCATAAGAAGTACGCGATGAACGGTTGGTGTGGGTACAAAGCCCGTATCCTAAATTTTCAAGAATACAAAAAGAACATCAGTTGTAGATCAAATATGGAGTGGAAAGTGTGTTACCGTAGTGACATCATGAGACCGACTACTTCTACGGCGAATGCAACTGTAGTACCCTCGTATTTGATGAAGCGTTCGCATCTATCATCGAGAAATGTTTAATATCAAACATCACGTCGCAAGCACTTTGAACTCACCGCTGAGGAGCAAAAGAAACACCACATCATCAGTGAGTAGACGCGCATAAATGTATTGCTGTGGAGTATCACCTCGATTGTCCACGAGGGTGAGAGGTATGCTGTTGGGAAACATCAGATGTTAGAAGATTTTAGGATTGATTGAAACAGCGTGTTCTAGAACATTTACCATAAAGGTTGATAATGAATGCAAGTGGCGTGAAGTACCGATTCTATAACATCACAAGTAGTTCAATTAGTTGGGGCTTGCATCTTTGATTGCAGCGCTATAGCGGCCGGGCGCTGGGAAGGAAAGAGTACGCACCAAGAAGAAGAGGTATACGACTTGGGAAAAGGGCATTTCTTCATTACTTGCCTTGGAAACAGATGTAAGCGTCAAACTCACTGGGACCCTTCTTGCCCTTCCAAACGTATTGCACCTCGTCCTCGAGACTAATCAGGTGGTCCCATACGAGCACCGCAAAACTCGCGAAACCAACGAACTAAGTGGATGCAGATCAGGGGGGATGCATGCACGCGTGTGAAGGATAATTAGAGCGTACATCTGTTCGCAACCTATGACGAGACACGCCAGTGATCAGAGCTTGAGCATTCTATGTCCCGAAACAAACGGTGAGGTACTCACGCTTCAGCTGCGTCTTGGGCTGGGGAGGGCGTCGACGTTGTCATCCTTCAGTGAAGAGACAATACTAAAATAAGGGGCGTGCCGCCAGCGTGGACGGAAAGGGGAGATAAGCGGTATGGGGCGGGGGGTTATGAACCCGGAGGTTCTGGCGATGAGGGGGTATAAGTATACTCGGTACCAGGGAATCAGTGTGCTCCAACTCCTTCGATAGATCGTGAATTAGCTCCCAATGGAATAAAGTATGTTTGTGGGGTGGCGTATTAATACATTCAAACCTCCCATCTTCATCAGCGGTCGGTCGGGCGAGGGTTTCCAGTGAGACATCGGCCCTTCAGACCCTCAGCGTCACGATCGAGCCGCTCGCTGGCGCCGGAAAGCCTCGGCGACGATGAGCTTAGGCGTATGTCGCTTGCTGTGGAGGAGATGGCAGTCAGCTGCATTACCCGAGAGGTTCCGTGCCAACACTACATCGATGATTATGTCTATCTGTGGTCCATGTAGATCGGAGGAAGCTCTGGAGGCTTCCGTCCTTCTTCTAGTGTCCACCGTTCGTGTGACCTCGCGACGGGAGTTTTCGTTCTGCATCAGGAAGGTCAGTGACTGTGTGATCGCCGCGATTGGCCGGAACATTGCATGTTCTCGTTTTCGCCTCAACGCTCGCAGTAAAGTGAAAGCAAATGCGGATTGTGAACTAAGGTTTGGTTGCAGTGAGGTTGCTGGGGGACGGCCACCTAGGTAGGCCGAGCGGCAGGTTTCAGAACGTGGAGAACTCGGCACTGCCAGACAGACTGCCTCAGTTCCGGCTACCTGTGATACTCTTGTACATGGGTGCCTGCGCTCAACTAGAGTTATACCAAAGGGCATGCAGCTGCCCATGGAGAATCGATGATGGGCGGGGGCGTGAACATCAATTTCACGTTGTAACCATCCCGGTGGGCGATGATACAGGAAAGGGCATGTAGCTTTTCTGTTGTCAGGATTCTCTCCTCGCCAACGAAGACCTTCAGGGCGATGTCGACTAATACACCAGTGATTCTCGAGGCAATCGTGCGCACTAAGGAGAACAATTTCGTCGAAGCCATTTGCATGCCGAAGTTATCTATCCATTAACGGGGGAACAGGGTGCAAAGTATCTACCAGTTAAAGAAAATACTCACCAATAGTGACTGTCCGGCAGTGTCCCAACTCCCAAAGATCGCAACTGTGACAGACGCCCATGCAACCGTGTATCCGATCCTCACATCCACATCCACATACACTAGGAATGTCCGTTCCGATGCCAAACCAAACGATCCCTTACCTTGCTTCCAAGAATTTCCGATACGGGCATTGGCTGAACAATGCAGCCTTCGCAGGATCAAAGACACGTTCTGTCTTCGACTTACGTGATATTTTCAGTCGCTTCGGGTTGGGAGGGGCTGCATGAGGTCCAAGGGGATTGTCGAGGGTGTATGTGGGGATCAGTGAAGCACTAGCATGGTCTTGGGTGTCCCTAGATCATGCATTCTCCGAGTCGCGAGTCGAATCCAATTTGACGTTCTCTTCGGTGAAGATTCTGAAATGGCGGGCCAAGGAGCAGACGTCTCAGCAGGAATTGCGCGTGGCATCGTTCAGGTCAGCATCGAGGGCGGGAACGCGTTCGTCGTCGACTGTTTGTTTCGGGAGTTGTGGACATCGCGCAGTCCGACGAAGAGCATGGTCGAAAGGAACCACTGCTTTACGTGAAGGAGTCTGAAAATGCAATTATGTGAATAGAGCGTAGACGGTGCTGCTCGCTCGGTCCCGCACACCAGACCATACTGTGCTTCGAAGACAGGCAGTGGTAAAAATGTCAAGACTGCTGACCAAGGCAAGGTCGTATATCAATTTCTATTTTCTGGAACCTGGAAATGTTGCATAAGTTGAGGATTTTACAAATATACTACTCCACGGCCATATAACATACTACTACAATGTCATCTGGGACTAAAGAATGATTGCACACGAGCATCGATCTACTCCTCTGCAACGACAATAACACTCTTCCCATGGTTCTTCCCGCTCTGTACGTCCAGAATCGCCTCCCCAGCCTTCTCGAGTCCGTATTTCTTGTCTTCCAAGAAGACTATGTCGCCCTTGGCGATCATAGCGGGGACGGTGTCGTAGAACTCCTTCGCGTTCTCGTGTGTCATATGGTCAAAGATGAGGAACCCGTTTACGGAGAGCCTTTTGGTGATTATATTCCCGAGGTTCTGCACGCGTTGTGTCAACATCCCCGGAGTTTAGCAAACTATGTCCAAGAAACACGCACCTTGACTCCATAAGGAGATGTCAGGTTGTATTGGGAGATCATCCCACATTCCTATGCAAGAGCTATCAGTCGGTGATTGCACTGTGAATCTGAAAGGTGACTTACGATGAACCTAGCAAAATTACTGGCCGCGTCGAGCGCTGCTTCCAAAGTCGCGTCACCAACATTATCCCAGTAGCTGGGCGATACAGTATCAGATAATAGATGTTGATGTCGTGTTGTTGCGAGGGCTTACATATCAATGGGGCCGTGTTCCTCCAGCACCTTCACTGTATCTGTGGTTTTGTAATTGAAAGCTACGTCCACTCCGATTTTCTTCATAAATTCCACTTTCTCGTCGCTGCCGGCCGATGCGATGACCTTGAGGCCATCAAGTTTGGCCAATTGCGCGACGATGCTATAAAATCATCAGGACTAGATCAGCGCCTTTGGAAATGATGAAATACTTACGATCCAACGGGACCTGTAGAATAATGGCTTCAATAACAGGACAAGTTTCGTAAATAGCAGTCAAGACGTACCAGCACCAGTGGTCACGAATACGGTTTCACCCTGCGTAAACACATTTAGGTAAGGGGTATTTGCTATATAGGCAATTGGGCTTAAGGCGAACCTTTTTAGCCTTCGAGCAGGTTTTCCAGCCGATGTATGAGGTCTGACCTATGGTAAGAACCGTTGAGCGAAGAAAATACTGGCGATAGGGCCTTAAACGCACCTGGCATTCCTGCTGCTCCTACGTAAGTCGACCAGGGGAGATTCTCCTTGTTCTCGAGGACCCTCACATTCGTGACATCGGTTTGGACGATATACTCCTGGAAAGCTGTAGGCACGCGTTAGGAGGCTCCCTGACCCCTGAGGGGATTTGCGACTCACGGAAGTAGGCCCAAACATGATCTCCCGGTTTGAAGGACGGATTCTAAACGCGAATTAATATACAACTGCGTGCAATCAAAGGGCGCTGCCGACATACCTCGGAGCGGAGGACGACACCGACACCGTTATTGCCTAACCTGCGTTTCTTCCATCAGGGTACTTCTATTGGGATGTCTTTAGCGGACTCACGGTTCACCAATGGTATAGGCTGGCTGTTGGTAGTATGAGCAAGAGGACTATTCTTTGTTCTTCAAGACTTACGGCGTAAGACTTTACTGACGCTGGCCTCATCAAACCTCTCATGTACGGGTCGATGGAAAAAGAGAGTGCTTTGACCAGGATCCCGCCATTTAGCTGGACCGTGTCGAGGTCGATAGTTTGGCTATCGTCGTATACTGTCGTCTTTCCGGGGACGGGATACCCTGCATGCAATTTGAATTTGACTGCATCAACGATCATAAACTGTGATCTTACCGACAGGGATCTCGTTGAAGAGGTGGCGTCCATTCCTGACAGGGGCCATTATTCGTATTCGTATGAAGAGCGATGAGAAAGATAAGTGTAGGAAATACTGGACGAGGGAGCTCTGGTATTTATATTATGAAGGAGCTGACAGAACACAATTCGGGTCAACTACACAACCGGCCGACTGAAGGATTTGTAACCCATGACGCCACGGTTCCCAATGCTTTACACACACACCTGCAAGCTGTTGGCTCCCAGTTGGCAAGAACATGGATTTTGCAGTTGCACGGACTTGGCATCAATGATCGATGATCATTGATGACTGAGCTATTCCTGCTCAGTCATGCAAAGAAGAAAAAGAACCATCGCGAAGACGTGCATGGCAAAACGCAGCGACATGCGCGTGGCCGCCGTCACTACGACCGAGAGCATTGATAACCGTGTACTTAGGTGATGTCCCAATCACGAGGCAAACTCAGTTGTAGAGATCTGGAATTCAGATTGTGAGCTGTGCGTCCATGGTAGATCACCAATAAATCACCTTCAAGGAGGAATTGAAGTTGCTCGAACCTGCAAAAGCTCGAGTACTGCCCTTGTCATCTTATGCGACGGCCGTGGCCCTGCTGGATAAAAACAAAGGCGGATATAAACAAGATTTCTGCCCTCACGAACTTGCTACGCTCGCGGGGCGAATGTTAGGAACAGTTTAGAACGCAGCGGAGAGCCCGGTGGTCTACTTAGCTACCAGTTAGCCGCATGCGATTTGTGATAGTCGTAAATGGGTGTATATACCGGCGAAGAGGTAGAGCGGTCGACGAGCATCGTACTGATGGAGGAGAATTCATGACGGCGGGTAGCAACCACCGGGTCGCTAGCCCAAGGGACTGAGGTCGGCTGGCATCTTTAGTCGGGAGCATAAATCCCGAGCTTTCTATGTTGCCGTGCTGTTGGACCTTTAGTTTCTTGGGACCTCTGGACTCTGAAAGCTTAAAAGTTGGAGGAGTGAAGGCGGCGGCGCTCACTGGCCGCCTCAGGTGCTTACCCTATCAGAAGCCCCCTATCTCCTATCACCCAACGTAGTCAAAAGTAATTCGACATAGATTCACAATACAACGGAGCGCTGTAAAGGTAGTTTCAATGCTTTAAGCGAATTTCACGCTGCAACATACTACAGGATCTATTTCCCCTCCTTGTCCAACCTCTCCATTTCCATCGCCTCGAGATGTGCTTGATAGAGACCGCCGAGAATCGGAAGGCCTCGGGCCTGCTCCGTGGACGAGGCTGGTTTGCACAGAGGTGGAACCTTAGGTGCCCCGATGAGTGAGCCATAGGCTAATGTGTGCTCTTGTAAAGCTATTTCGATGAATGCCTTGACAGTCCGAGGCGTAGTAGGAGTAGGTCCGGAGAACGTTTGTCCCTGAAGCGAGACATAGCCCAAGCCCGACTCTTTGGCCCTGTCAATAGCACCGTTGACAATAGCCCCGACGATCACGGCGGGAGTAAACGGAAGCTTGCCGTAGAGCGTAGGGATCAATCTTAAGGAGTCGATACCCCATGCAAGGGGAACGATGTCCAAACTATTTGCAAGATTTCCATTCCACATCTGATAGGAAGCGGGACCATCGGAGATCAGGGGGAACGCCCCTTCGAAGAGAGAGGCAAATGGTCCATTGCCTGGAGAGGGCCCTGCGGTTGGGTATGTAAAGACATTCTCTGGTGTATTCTTGAGGAGCCCCGCTTTCAGCAGAGCCAACGCGACGGTAGGCGACAAAGCACCTCCAAGACTGTGCCCGGTAAAGATAATGCGAGAGGTCGGGGGGATAGTCGCCAGGAACTCGATGATGGTCTGCTTAGCGGCGTTGCCTACGGTCAAGAGGGTGGAGATGCCTGTTGCTGTTCCGTAGGAAATGTACGGCTTCCACTGATCAACCGAGGTCGCTTGCTCCGGAGGGTTGGTGATTCCAGTTTCCACCCAGTCGATGAAGTCGATGACTCTGTTCACGTAGGCGTCAATGCCGATGTTCTCGAGCGAGCCGTTCGCAGTTCCAGCGACGGCCAGGACGTAGGTGTCGTACGACGCGTCCCCGAAGTTCGCAGAGGGGTTGCGTGCGATGTACCAAACGCGGTCGGGTCCCGTCGTCGCGCTGACAGGATTGGCCTTCCAAACGTTAGGCCCCCAGACGACACTCCAGTCGCCGATGCCGGCGTTCGTGATGGCTGGCTGCAAAGCCGAGTTCAGCTTGGTCTGCAAAGCCGAGTTCAGCTTGGTCTGCAAAGCCTCCTGCGTCCCCTTGCACGCCGACAAGATATTGGATGCGGCTGAGAGGGCGAATACCTGCTGGTGGATGTTGTAAGACATAGCGCTGTTTCTGGTTCCGGTTTCTATGAAACAATCAACACCGAGATCCTAGAGGTCGCAGCGACTCTACTCACATCAGGTAGAAGATTCGATACTTGGTTGTGCTGTCTAGTGAAGCCTTTGGTAGAGGCCTTTTATACGAAAAGATTGCCTCCCCATAGGCTTCCTGGGAATACACCAACGCAAGAAGCTGGAATGGGTGACATGCGTGAGGTTGCTTTTGACTATGAAAGTAAATTCCATTGAACGCATGAAAGAGACGAGGCCTTGCGTTTGCCTCTATTTGTTGACCGGAATTAGACAATCCCGGATCTGCACTGCGGTGAGAAGCCGCCGATAGCTAGAGTAGGATGGTGAGTCTAGATATAGCAACCGGCGTGTGACCAGTCCCGGGAAGCTAGGGCATGAGCATTGACATAGGAGAGACAGTGACCTTGGAATCAATAGGAAGCTCCCATATTGAGAGAACACAAGCGTAGGTAAGCCTCGGTGGAAGGTACAACGCGACGGTGCCCCTTTCCCCTGAGGCTGAAGGGTCACGTTGTCGCTTGCGGTAGGAAGGACGCGAAAGGACGCGTGCGTACGAGAAGATTAGCAAGCTTACTCAACGGTACGAGTGAGCGTAGAGCATTGTGAGCAGTGAGTTCATTTATTGAGCGATAGAAGAGCGGGCAGGGGAGAGGCCTTGAGTACGCAGCAATGATCTACGTATCTGATGTGTTGACAACTTGTATCTTGGTCCTAGCTCGCCAGTTCCTACGGCAATCAGATTAGCAAGACGCCTTGTCGAAGAGGGTAATCTATATAACGCTCACAGCAGTCCACACATGAGAACGGCGAAGCGAATCATTAGCCAGCAAGGTGTGCATCACGTTGCCGCAGAAGATGCCTACATACGTAGAGTCATAGGTTACCTTCACTCCCGGTCATCGTAGAATGATGTGCGAACGCGAGGGGCATCGTGTCCGCCTCGTCGGAGCGCATCTCGTACGGCGACGAATCTCCAGCATTTGGCCCAACAGAATTTGTTGACGCAGATCGGCGTATATGAATGAATACACGAGATGACAACACTGAATGGAGGGATCGTTGGATCCTGTGGGAGGTATGACTGAGGCCCTGATCATGCATTTGCAGTAAACGTGCTTTGGACTCACGCAGTCACTTCGACGCGCTAGACACAACGAACATTAGCAATTGACCAATGCGATCGAAACTCAGGACTTACTTCTTGCCGTAGATATCCACGCAGTAGAAGAAAATTGATGAACGATGCAGCTTGATGGCAAAGTTGCAGTCAATCTCAGGTCGATTTAAACTGCGGAAAAGCTACATACCGAAAATACTAGCAAAATGTACAACGCCTATGAAATCATTCTCAATTTTCGGACCTCAATCAAACATCGTTTCTCACCGTCTCGAATGAATAAGTCAATCAGTGACGATGGGTATGTAAGCTGTGATCCGCGTAGTTGTGCTTCATGGCCGAAAACTCAGTTTCCAGAAATCCAGCGAAAGATAGACTCACAGCGTCTCAGGCACTTGACCAGAGTCAATGCCAATATTACTACAATTAAGCAACTAAGTGGCGTCATTTTATTATCATGTATCCGGTGTGCGAACCTGCTTCAAAAGCCATCAAAGCAGTGAAGGCAATAAATATATTAGAGGGCCCTATATGGGAGCATCCCTCCATATGCGGCATGATGTCCT
This sequence comes from Sanguinoderma rugosum, assembly GCA_017499575.1. Lineage (NCBI taxonomy): Eukaryota > Fungi > Basidiomycota > Agaricomycetes > Polyporales > Polyporaceae > Sanguinoderma > Sanguinoderma rugosum. The sequence continues at coordinate 2,660,020 of VTPW01000005.1, read as the reverse complement.
GTGTAGGGGTCGCTAGCAATGATCATGATCAGCGACTATGTGAAGCTCTTCGACTAACGGGATACTTGCATGCTAAAGATTTTCTGAGGGATGGGCCCCTACAACAATAGTGGCGGTTCCTAATAAACTCAAGACAATTGTGATGAATCGGGTTCTTCCCCACAATGCCCATACTCGTATTGACATTACCGCTTATCGGGCTGGTCAGCCAAATCGTAGGAATGATCAAGGTCAGCGACCGACCTTCTGCAATACAGATGCCGGCCATGAACGAATCTGCTATGAACAATGAATGAGGTGAGCGAGAAAGCTGAAAACGGTTCACGCACATCCTACAACCTTGAAGAATACCGTGCATTGGTATTGTGACACCCTCGACGTGATAGTGTGTACTTATGATTGAAGTTTGTTATATCAGCCGCAGAGTTGGCGGGTAACAACTCACGGTACAGTCTTAACGAAAGATCGACGAATGCCGGGTATCGGGCTAACAAATATAACACAGTACCCATGCCTTTGGGCCTCCCCCAGACGAAAGCGAGCTCATCCCCAAATGTAGTGAGATAGTCACAAGCCTGATAAAAACATGGGTGAGTAACGAGTTGAGCCTGCGATGAGCAGGATCCCTACAAACAACGCCGCGGCTGAAGCTGTGTGAAACATTCAGAGTTTTCGTTGCTGCGGCGGATGAGCATCTCACCGTCAAGATACTATATTCGTAAATCTATTATTTCGGCTATTGGTGTTGTGGACGTCAGACGCACCTGCTGGTCACGGTGCCGAAGTCCGAAAAGCCCACGATGTGTTTCTGTACCCGGTTCGATTCTCAACATCCTGGGGAGTGTTCAGGAGGAGCAGGAGAAAATCAGTCCTGGATGGTACACCTTATATATCATCTCATTAAACTTTCGAGTTTATCATGTCGTTCATCTTATGATGGATCGCTGAAACTCGGGTAGACAGTCTCCATTTGTAGTTTGTGAAGCTCGAATGGGCAGAATGCTGGGGCTTGAAAGCATGGTTCTGTGCGTCGCATCAAAGAGCACCCGGAATCTATAGGCTTGTCTTTGAACTTCTCTGGTGAGACTCGAGACGAAGGAATCGCAAGCAGTAACCCCACCTTTCGCGAAGGATGCGATTGTATTAGAGATTGTACTGGTGCACCCATTGTGAGTTGTCAGTCGCACTGGCCATTTGCAATGCAACTGGGTACTGCCGTCCTTATTCTGCTCTGAATGGCCAGCGCGCTTTATAGTAGGTTCGGGCCCGCTCCTTGCTCAGTGATAGGCTCGTAAACCAGCCTCTTTAGAGTATGACAATCGATACTCTAGAATAGAGGCTGGTATCCACCCCCCGCCCTTTGGCAGGAGGGTGTGATTCGGCCATTTCCGTGATGGCGGAGTAGGAAGTTGAGATCAGCGAGTCACGATAATTCCGAATCGGGAATTGAGGCAAATAGAGCCAAAGCGACGCGACGCGCCGTTGAGTGAGCTCTCTATCTCGACCGCGACTGAGGCCATGGACGCTGCCAGCACTAGATATGACGCACGCTCGCGTCACGACCCAAACTGTAATCCCGGGACACCGATCTCTGTCGACGATCCTGCTATGTGCTATTACAACCCCAGTCCGCCCCTCAGTACCAGCTTTCAAGTGCCTACTACGCCGTTGTCAGCAACGATTCCTCCTCAAGATCCTTCGTTGAGGCCCCCTCAGTATGTCTTTACAGCCAACACCCCATGGAACTTCTACAAACCCCCCGCGGCCCATTTCCATTCGGAACGGTTCTCTTATGACAACATACCTCCCACGCCAACTCCCGGCCATTTCATGTATGGACAAGGACTCTACACGCACACGCCACATCTCACGGACTACACTACGCCACGGGCATCTCCGATATCAGTCAACGATGAGAACTCCTATGAAAACCTCGCCCAACATCGCCCAAATAAGCGGTGTTTGACAACTCAAGCGTCTGGCGAGTGGACTTCGGTGCGCGCTGCCCAACCACTTCGAAATGCGACATCACACAACGCTCTTTTACTCTCCAATGAACCGCGAACATCAGGGGTGTCACCCGGGCCTACGAAGCGCCAATCCCCGAGGACGCAGGAGACCAAGGTGCGGGACACGTTGAAGAGCATCAAGACAAACGGCTTTCGCAACCTTGGCGACTTTCTTTACGCCCTCTTCGATCCCAAGGCTGCATATACGGAGCAGACAACCCTGCAGACCCTCAGCGCGTTTCTAGGCGGTCAGTATGGCGAGCATCGTCGGCCGGTTGACATCGTGGAGGCCTGGTACACTCATCCACGCAGCCAAAGGGGAGGGAGCGCCCTTGCAGTCGATACCTCTCCTGTAATTCCCAATTACAGTGTACCGATCGAGTCTAAACTGCCAGACCGGACCCTTACAGCCTCAGCTCAAGGTGTCTCTGTGCACGAGTCGCTGGAGATGTGGGCCGGACAGGTGGCCATTTCGATCATCGACGGGGAAAGCGAGGCCCTCGCCAGCGAACCCAGCTTTCGGGCGCCAACCATATGGTCATGGGACATGCTGAACAACATATCCATCAAGTCGTTCCAGTCGAAAATCATGAAGCTCGCGCCGCTGACCTGGTCATTATTCACCACCATCGCTGTGAGCCCGCTCCGCCGCTCACAAATTCATGACGCCCGGCAAGCGATCACAGGCCATAGCAAACAGTCTGAGGCCTATGCGCATCAAGTGGAGAAGATCAACAGCCTTTCAAATAATCCGTGGAGCGTAAGTCGGTTGAAAGAAACATTATCTTCCATGCATTTCTGATGTTTCACTTGGCAGGCTTGTGCATTCATGGTCCTCGCTACGCTTTCGCCTCGCAACCAGCTCATCTCTCTTGTACCGAGCTTGATAAGCCTTTTATTCTTCGCGAACAACACCAGCCGGGTCGTCTACCAAGCTCTTGGTCGTTTCGGGATTTGCACCTCCTACTCAACCGTCCATGATCATCTGAAGAAGCTTGGGCGTGATGCAGGAGCCACACTTCAAGAAATCGGCACTACCATATCTTGTCGCGGTGACCACTTCCTCATTCTCTTCGACAACATCAACAAGCACCATCGGGCGTGGCACCAGACTGTCAGTCAAGCTGACGAAGTCAAGAGCGGGACCGCCGCTACTGTCATCCGGATGTTCTCAGTGCCATATGATGCCATGAACTCGAAGCATTTCCGTAACAATTGCGCCAAACGTCGTCGTGAGAAGCTCACAACTAAGCGGTTGCTGAAGGATATAGACACCAACCACATCACTGCTGTCGGCTCAGTAACACTACTGCGCATATGGGTGAAGTATGTGCCCTCATTAGCAAAGTTCTCCGACCATGTTGCCAAGCTTGAAGCAACACTAAACAAGCACCCCATTGAACTTCACAAGTCCGACATATATCCGCTACGGACATCTGGCATCGATGAGTCAACGACTGCGGGGAACAGTGATGTACTTCGAAATATCACCCATTCCCAGCTCGGCATGGATGACGATGACTTCAAGGACCTTCTCATGCCAGTTGCTGGAGATCAGTTAACCGTGGACCGTATTCGCAAGCTCAAAGGGTATACATCAAAGGATATTTCTGAATACTCACGCCATGCCTGGGCGCTGCCAGTGATTCAGCTATGGCACATGAAATGGGCGTTTCTCAAAGCCATTTACAAGGCGCACTGGGCACCTAATACCGGCAAGCGACTATTTGGGCTACACCGTGACTGCGATACCTTAGGACGTACCAAGCTGAATCCAACAAAATGTGACTTCTATCCTCATCACCATGCTGTTACCGAGACTTTTGAGATATCATGCCTTGGCATTCTCCGGTATGTGATTATGATTATATAGTCATTGATACTCAATGGCCTGCAGGACATTGCTGGAGGAGTCCTCCCAAACCTCTTCTGCTGCCACCGAGACTTCGGCATATGCTTCGCCCTTAGCATCTGGTGAACCTCCCATTGCCTATGACCAATCTACTTCACCTACTTCTACCGATGCATCAGCATCTGGTTCGCCCGCAACATCTGGTTCACCGCCAGCCGCACAGAGCAAATCCACGAAGAAGCTGCTTGACTACCTCAACCATGTGTTCTCTGCTGTTGGCTCCCTTGCAAGCAAGGAATTCTCGTTTCTTGAAGACTTGGCTGCTGTTGCCTACCGACGTTATCTCACCACCGCTGCCTATGAGGATTGCATGGATGATGGCCCAATACCAACTGGTGATGCTGACCTGTCTGGAAGTGACAATGATGACAATGATGATGAATGGAAATGGAAGGGCGACCAGGGAATGGCGAACCTGGTTCTGCGGTTGCGGGACTCATTTTGGTATTATGAGATGTGTCATGCAATCTCCCATGGTGATATTGGTCGTGTGATGGAGATCATCAAGGTCAGGCTATTGCTTTATATGGAATATTGTGCTAACTATCTCTCAGATTCTTCGCTTCTACTTCTGGGGAAGTGGTTCGACCAACTATGGGAACGAGCTACTTGAGCTTGCTTGCAACTTCCTATATGAATATCCGGATGATCTCAAGGTCGCTCTTCTGAATAACTGGCTTGTCAATCCATCTGGACTGCCTGGTCATTGGCACGAGTTGGACCTCTTGCAGGAACATCATAACCTCCTGATCAAGACCTTATTCAATGACCGCAATTCCGATTTTGACTCATCCTTTCTGCAGGAAGTTATTGCCCTTAATATCCGTGGATTCAAACAGCTTCGTGACTTCATTGCTGGCTTCTTTGACATTACTCCAAATAGTGGAAAGCACTCTGACCCAAAGCTGAATGCTGACATCAACACTCTTGGAGCTTGTCACCGTGCTGATGACATTTTTACCTTCCATCTGGCACGTACTCAGTCTTTTATTGCCCCCGATTTCTTTGCTATTGGGTTCAACAAACTTGCATTGGGGCAGTTGGATACATTCATCAAGCGTACTACACAGAATGGTAACAGTGTCCAGCCTGAAGATCCAGAGAACTAGTCACTACTTGTTACCATGTCGTTACTTGAATCAGACATATTACTACCATCATCATCATCAACCTGTTTCAATATCCTTCCGGTGATCTCCTCTGCTATTGACTCACCATCATCGGAGTCCACTTCACGTGCCTTCCACACCTCATCAAATGTCTGCAATATCTCCCCACACACCACCACTAGCTCTTCACCATATTTAGTCAAGTAACTCCACTCTGGAATCAATTGGCGAAGCATCTCCACATTTATGACCAGATGCATTCGTTGACAGACTTTGTCACGCAGAAATGGCGGGAAAATGGTATCAGATGGCATGAAGGTATTGTCCCGACGAATCTTGATCCACAGACGTCTGGTCCATGCTGTCAGTATTCGCTGTGCGGCAGGATACATGACTGTCTTGTCCAGTGCCCGGTGCTTGCTTTTAGTACGAAGTCGTTTGGAGTCCCCGCTAGCATTGGTAAAAGCCTCGACCCATTCCTCAACTTTCCGATAATCACTTCCATCAGGCTCATGAAGTGAGCAGCAGTGAGGTGGTTGGATGAATTCATCGCCGTAGTGCTGGCATTGCACCTTTCGGGAGCAGCTATCGAAAGATGGATTGCACCAGGAACAGAGCATGGAGGGAATCTTAGCACGGTGAGCAATGTCTGCTGCTTTCATGCTTGACTCGTTCATCCACGGTGGTGCGTAAACAATAGCTCGTGCAGGCTTGCCGTTCCGACCAGCGCGACCAATTTGCTGAGTTAGTCGCTCTGGTGTAGGCGGAACACCCAGAATTATGACCTCCTCAATATCTGAAACATCCATCCCGCATGTGAGAGTATCTGTGCCCACAAGAACGCGTGTTGTTCCCTCTCGAAATTCCTGGATGTAGCGTTCACGGTATTTGCCAGACATTAACGAGTAGAACGGCATGACGACTTCTTCACGGTTTGACATCTCCTCAGGGAGCAAGCTTTGCAAGAACTCCATGACGGTGAAGGCGAGTTTGATGGTGACGCAAAAAACGACTGTCTTCTTGATTGAGCTAGCTGCTTGCAACCCCACAGGAATTATCCAAGATATATCCAGCATTGTCAACCCAGATATGCTATGTTGAAGGAAGCGCGATACGACTTTGATATTCGGGACATCGACTCGCATGCGGCACATCACATAATCATCTCCATCGAAGCCGAGGGACTGGAGGACCAACTTGGTCAACTCCCCGGGAGGTAAGGTTGCTGTCGCCGCAATCCAAGGGACTGTAGAGGGAATGCGCCCACGGAGGCGCCCGATCCTTCTGTATGAATCGCGGAATTCTTTGCCATGCTCATGGACAAGGTGGCACTCATCTACGAAGATGAGGCTAAGTTTAGCGAACTCTGGGTCATCCCCGGCCTGTTCACGAAAGAAGCTCTCCAATTCCTTCATGTGCAAGAGCTCGGGTACGAGAACGAATAAATCCCATTTTCCGGTGAAGATTTCCTTGAAGAGATCGCGACCCTTGGAAGACGCCTCCCGAAGAGAGTCGCTATGAACGGCGACAGCGTTTAACCCTCGCTCGTTTGCTGCGCGTGCCTATAACAGAGTCGTGAGATAACAAAGTGCTGATTCCCGCAGGTACTCACTTGATCGTCACAAAGAGATTTAGTCGGCGCAATGGACATTCCCAAAGTCGGTTTCTCCGCAACTTTGCTTGCCATTAACGGTATGTGTAGCATCCCCGATTTTCCTGACCCCGTTCCGGCTACACAAACGACATCATTTCCCTCGAAAACGTCGCCGGCCAGCTTGACCTGCCAATCCCGAAGTTGTGAATATCCTAATGCTGGCGCAATTATCTGTTGGAACCAGTCTGGGGAGCCGACCTCAGGTTCGGGGGGCTTAGGAACTTGCCCGGGGGTAGTTTGCGTGGCAGACTCCAGTTTATTCAAGCTTTAAGACAGGATTACGAAGGTTTAGTGTATAGGGGATGAGCTGGGGGTGGACAGGAGACGACGAAAGAGCCTCCTACGCTTTGGGAAGTCGCGCCGCACGACCGGTTCAGCGTTCAGACCCCGCGCCCCATGGGCCACGCGATACACCCTCTTTCAAACACCGAAGCACACCCTCCAGCCAAAACACCCCGGGTCCGTCCCAGCCTAGCTCAGTGAGGCAATTTGCGGTACACTATTTCGGACTTGGTAATTTTCGAGTTCCCTCGGAGATGGTTACTGTGAGCAAAGATGACGCGATCCGGGAATCCTTTGATCTAACTTCGATTGGCCCTCCTGCACCTCAACCACCACCACCACCATGTACCCGCATTCAAGCAAAAGAACGCCAAAAATTCCTCCAGAGTCCAGAGTTGGCTCAAAGACATATTTTTGTAGGCTTTTCGGAGTTCACGTAAAGTGATAGAGTCGGGCTTCTTTCGAATCCCGAATTTTCCAAACCCTAGGGTGATTCCCATGCTCCTCGTCGAGCCCCACAAGGTCCACAGTATCCTAGACAAATGGTGAACGCCCTCACGACATCTATGCCGACGTTAACGATGTCATGCACGACTCCGGCAGAGGCATTCGTCCATCGAAACGTCGTTGAATCTCCCCGAGAAGAGAGCTCGCATTCACATCGCGACAGAGACTGTACGTTAGTGGGGGACGCCTCCACGCCATGTCCTGGTCCTTCACGGATCTCGACGTACACCCTTGACAATCCCCCTTCGACCTCATGTATCCCTTCCCAAATCCAAAACGAACGCACGAAACCAAAAACCAAAATAAAACGCTCCTCAAATTCGGTTATGCGGCGACTGCAGCCGATGCTTGTGTTGGAAAATTCGGGGAGCGTGGCGAGGGATCATTTGGCATCAGAGCGGACGTTCCTAGCGTATGTGAGGACAAGTTTAGCGGTTGCGTCGACGGGTGTAGGTGAGTAACCTTTCTCTTATCAATATCTCCTATTTACCCAATAATTGCGATCGAACTCCACCGTGATGGATAGCACTTGTACAACTCTTTACCATTGCTGTGAACACAAGCCCGTCGCCCATGCCTCCGACATATGAACCGACATCAAAACGGCTTCAGTCTCTCGCTCGGCCACTTGGGGCGACGACAGTAATTTTTGGGATGATAGTTCTAGCTATCGGTGAGCTTTTTATACCACTACAGCTTACCTTGCATCCTATATGGTTCTTAAACTTTGGGTGATACATAGGCATGACGCGGTATTTCACCATTCAGACGGCTTTGACGAAAGGCATGTTCCCCGTAGCGCGTATGGTCATCTCAGGAATTACTCTCGGGCTCAGTGTATTGGTTGCTGTCGTCTTCGGCGTGCTGGTGGCCGAGAGAAGTTAATAACGACGAAGATACATGCTGTTTCTTGTATCATCATTCATGAGTACTGGTATTATCGCAAATTCGATGGTTGTTTCTCGGTGAATAGACAAAAGCCATAATCCAGTGGCGAGATACCAATGAGGTGAGCACGGTAGCATTCATTGTCGACTCGTTTCCGACGCAGCGACTGTGAGTTCGGACCTTCGCTCAGTGGGCCGGTCTTCCCGAAGAGGGGCAATCAACCCTTGGATCACCCCTGGAATCTCTCCTGTCCTCGGCGATTGTGCGCAAACGTTGATGGTGGTATGTAACAATCACATCTACTCGCAGAACATGATCAATGGTGTGAGAGAGCCAAGGTTATGTTTCCATCATATGGGGTATCAAAAGGCCTCGTCTCTAATGGGATATCGATGCTACATCTCCAGACAATAGGTAACTGATTACGAGGTACCGGTCAACGCGACACGAGCGATGATTGGCTTCAGCTCATCGTCCGATATATAGGCTGGTGTTTTGCCGTTTCTAGGAATATGAAGGCCCAGAGACTGCATGCGATGCAGAAAATACAATGGGAGATTACGAGCACGATCAGTATTCGTGTTCGATTTAGAAGAGAACGAGGGAATGCCCGTACAATAATGTCGCCCCTTTTGAGTTGAGTGGGGCCGGTTATCTTGATATCGTTGACATATGTACCGAAAGGCGAGTCGAGGTCGCGTATAAATATCTAGCGGGGGTCGTTCTTCGTCAGAAATAGATACAAAATACCGGGAATGTTGTTCGCAATTAATTTCGAGTATCGAATGCTCGCTTACCTTTCCTCCTTGTGACCAAACTTCTGCGTGCGCTGTGCTCAGTGGAAGGGGTGCGATAGGGTTTGAGCCTGATGTGCTCGGCTGCTTGTGCGGAAACCAACCATTCATGTTCTCCGCTTTTCGAGATGACGTTGCTGGCTGCTCGAGTCCGAGCGTGACCTTGGCATCTGGCGGCAGGGCAATGAATTTCGTCGGGAATGGGAAGCTGCCTGTAGTGGCGGCGAGGTTGAGCATGGGGCTGCTACTCAGGACACCGGATAACATTCTGGGACGATTACAACGGAGGAGCGAGCAACAATAAAGTGGGAAGCAGGGCGACTTGTTGGATCCCAAGGGTAGGGGTGTCTATTTAAGAGTGGGCGAGGTAGTGTAATTCTCGAATATTAATTATCCTTGTAAGTGGACCATTGGATCCTATATAGTAGTCATCGCGGGCCCACCAGGGACGGAACCTTTTGGAAACCAAATCCTTCTATGCCGTTGCATTTTGGGGGGCACAAGATGGGGTGAGTACCCACTGTTGTTCGAACGAGGAAAGCTTCTGCGAGTGTACGTGGGAGCGGCTACACACGAAAACATGTAATTTGCCGGATGACTAGCCGTATGCTGTTCCCTGACCTACGGGGCTATTTGGCATACGAATACCTCTGACTGCAGGCTTTGGATCAAGCGAAGCGTGCTGTAAGTACTGGCCCGGAAGCCCAAGACGTTATGTGATGGATTCTGATGTAGTTCCCTCACGAACCGTGACCTGCACCGCGGTTGTTGCCTGTTTGACCTAATCGGCCCTCACCGTGCCGCTGAGTGTGTTCTCAACGAAAGTAACTCCGGGTTATTGTCTTGAAAGTTCATTAATCCGTGTACACAGAGCTGTAGGCTCACTTCCGCACCAGTAGAGTTCTCATGCGAAACGCCGCGTCGAGGTTCCTGCGATAACTTTCGATAAGATTAGAAGGGAAGCTCTGGCGTGAGGTGAGGGTTGCCTTCGGGCTATTATTTTTACTTCCAATGCTCTGACCTTCTGGATTGATCACTCTGTTCAGCGTCCAGTGCGAAGTTCGAACCGGTAGTGTGTCCCCTTGTTTGGTCCCTGACACGGTCGGAGCGGAGATGTGCTGCATCGACGACAATTGGGACATTCCGAGTCCGAGCTTCGTGGAAACCCTTGTATCGGTGTGCCCATTCCTAACGCCCATCGCTAAATTAACGGTCAATAATAATGAAAGATTGCCTACTTGCCTTTTCTCTCCTGATTGTCGCCCTCGACCAGTAAGGAGTTCGGTGATTCTCGGTGATCGTTTAAAGGCGTAGTAGGCAACGTGTTGTAGGCTCCCTGCAGCCTGTCCTGACAGATAAGCAGTCCTGGCGGTGAGTCAACATGCATCATTTGACCTTTTGGATCGCACACTTCCCACATTTGACTAACATTTGGCTTAAACTTGCTTCTAGAAGGATGTACGCCATGACTTCTGCTTCAGACGCTTCGCGATGGAGGTAAGCGCTGGAACTCTGACCAGATGATTTGAACCCCATAATTAACGTTCCCTCCCTAATCGCGATTTCGGATATTCGTTTCTTTAATTCGACGAAGACGCCCTCCGGCATTAAAGTTACGCAACCACACACCGATGGTGGAGGCATTTGATCCCCGTTCGAGGCGAATCATATCTACCGGCCGCCTGTGACATTGCCATTCGTGGTCAGACGGAGCTCCAGCTGTTAAGTACCTGGCCGTACAGCGTTTGGCCTTATGGTATTTGTGGTGCGGTGGTTCCCGAGGACGCCCCACGACGACCACCGCGACCACCGCGATGTGTTTGTAGGTGGTGCTGCAAGAGCAAACTTCGGTCATGATCCATGAGCCCCGGGCCTCGCCAGTAACAAAACTCTTGGCCTACGATGGCGTAGTCTGCCGGCTATGCCCTAGTACGTGTGCATTTCTCCAATATTCCTCGTCCTTCTCATGATTCGATGATCGTCCTTTCGTAAGGCTTCGTGCTTGCTTAGCCGGCCAAATCCAAGTTCCATGGGGGAAACAAGTAATGGAAGGACGCGCATTGAGTCTGTGGTGATGCTTCCGAATCTGGCGAGCAATTTGCCAAGTATGACGGCTATTTAAGCAAGGTGACTATAGAGCTACACCAGTTGGACTATAATTCACTTACTCATCGGCATCCGGCGATCAAATGCAATCCATCACAGTCTATGTGGCTCGAATATAGCTGGAGGTCTGCTTAGGATCAACCACAGTCCAAGAGATCCTAATTGATCGGCGCTTGCAGTACGAGACTCAACCTCCCTTGCCCCTAGGAACCCCTAGACGCACCTGCAAGGCCCCTGCCTGCGCAAACGCGCTCTGTGACCGGACACTCCTATTTTAAACATGTCCAAAATCCTAAGTATTGGTGGTGCGTATCTAAAATCACCTGGTCGAACTCAGTTATATGACCAAATATCATGGGGAAAGACACTACTGGCAAATGGAAACAGTTCAATATGGAATGGCATAGCGACGCACAAACGCCTATATACTAGGCTAACGTTCTTGAGTTTGGTACACCTCTGGTCATGCAGGACGAAATGCTGCCCAAGACGAGAAGGTATCAATTGCCCATCCAGCGAGTAGAATGAACTACTCACCTTCTCGAGTAATTTAGATCCCTTGGAAGGTGGCGATGTATTTTAGAAAATTGGCGAGGAAGCAAGTCAGTACGTGGGTACCATTCGGCCTATCTCCGTATCGTGAGTTCGTCTCATGATTGCAGCACTATCTACACAACTACCAGTTATGTACACTAGCACCACCAATGTACTCGACCGCATTGAGTGCGTATATAACCGCGTGATGCGATGTCTGGAGAAGAGATTGGGCAAGGTTTTGAGCGAACTTGGGCCTTAAAGTTAGGGACAACCCCTGTCCTACAATGTGACTTGCGTGAACTTTGTCACACCTCTTCATCCATCCAGAACTTCAACGTTTCAAAATTTCAACGTTCAACCTTCAAAGCTTCAACTTTCAAGTAGCTTGAAGGTTTCCAAGACCGAAGAGCATGCCGCGAACGTTACCCCCAGAAATATTGCGGATGACTTTTGAAAAGGTCTCTGACAAAAGCACTCTCTGCAACATCCTTTTAGCTTGCCAGCAATTTCGTCAATTAGTGGAGTCTGCTAGGGTCTACGCCGATGCAGCCTTCTCCAAGCATCCTATCCGATTCAAGCTGGATTCATTCCTGAAAGCAATTGAAGGACCTCGGGCGCTCTTTGTTCGCAGCCTGACCTTCGATGCCGAAGATATCCGATATCATGAACTCAAGGTCATCGATGAAATCCTCATGAAGACGCCCAATTTGAAGGCCCTCTGCCTCGAGCGCCGCACACTACCGCATGTTCGATTCCTTCAGAACCCTCCGTTCCTTCTCACCAAACTCGAATTCCGAGATATTCCATTGGACACCCCCACCGTCCGCTTCTTAGAGGCGCAAACATCTCTCGAGTTCTTGAGTATCCGCACACACGTCGGAGGCCCCTTGTCAGATTTTTCGCCCTCTGCGTTTCCAAACCTCAAGACCTTGGTCACCGAATGTAAGGTCCTGGACTGCCTTGCGTCCGTTCCCCTCAATATAACCCACTTGTACATAAAACTGTCGGGGTATTTCAGCTTTGGTTCCCCGCAATCCCGCCGCCTCGACTCCGTGCTGGTACTTGCCTGCCACATGGAATCTAGCTACTTCACTACTCTCTGCGTCAATACAGAGTGGCTGGAGCTCCATGGGATAATGGACGCGTCTTCGGACCTCGCCATCGTGCTTCGTACATGTCAGCGCCACACCCTTCGGGGTATCCGACTTGTCATCTCGCCGTACGCCCCAATCCAGCTACCCGTGCAGTTTCAGCAGCGCTTCGACGAAGCACCATCTCTCGAGTTTGTGGAAGTTTGCAATACCACTGGGCAACACGATGAGTGTCGGCGCTGGTACCGCGATTCACCCCAGCCAGTCAAGATTCGGTGGAAATGTCAGCGAGGTTCTGAGTGGCAGGCAGACTGGTTGAAAGATGTTGTCATCGTCGAGGGCACTAACAACCTAGTGGAGACATAATCAAATGTCGTGCAGACAGTAGATACCTTTACTGCTCAAGAGCAAAGGATCATGCCATCAAAATCCTAGATACAAATTGTGTCGTCCACTAACAGCCCCATAAACTCACAACGGTCCCTGTACCCCTCCTGCGCCATAGTTTCACCACCCACCACCCGCCCGCTCGGGGATCTAATTGCGCAGGCCGAGGCTTTCGGACTTGTCCGTCTTCGATTTTACGAAAATCGGTTCGTCTCTGCATGACTGAGCAACGAACAGCTCCATGAGAGAAATAGTAACCCATGGTATCGCTTTGCGGAGGCAAATGCCAGAAGCGTGGCGTCATGGAGTGACAAATCTTTGTCCGTCGGTTGACCGGGTAAGTGGTTGACCCGAAGCTCTCAGCCGCCATAAATAGTAGAGCACCCGCTCATCCAGAATGTACCTCATCCACTCTTTCTCAAATACGAACAATGGCTCCTATCAAGAATGGCCGTCACCTCTTCAACGAAGTACCTGTTGGTGAGATTACAACTTACTCTGAGCTCTCATCGATGTTGTTATTTAATCTATTTCTCCATTCACAGGTTACCCTGTCCCCGGAAAGACGACTGTGTACGACGAAAGCCAAACCATTGATCTTGAAACGGTACCACTAAATGGTGGGATATTGATCAAAACACTCTCCTTCTCCATCGACCCGTACATGAGGGGTAAGATGAGGGCAGCGACAAAGAAATCCTATTCAGTGAGCTCTGAATGATTCATTTACTTTGCTCGCTCAAACAAGTGACCGATAATGATAGCCCCCATATACCATTGGTGAACCGTAAGTCCCTAGACAAGCCTCCCGATAGGATTTGTCATGATAGATGAATTGCAGGTTAAGCAACCACGCTGTCGGGGTCGTTCTTCGCTCTGAGGTATTCAAAAATACTTTTCAATCTATCCTTGGAAACTAACTCGCTCCAAGAATCCGTCGTTCAAAGCAGGAGATCATGTTTGGGCCTTCTTGCGTTAGTCACCCTAAGTCTTGACAGGGGATAGGATTACTCCTAATGCACGTATTCAGCATTCCAGGAATACGTTGTCCAAACCAATGTAGCGCACGTTAGGCTGCTCGAGAACAAAGAGAACATTCCCTGGTCAAATTACGTTGGAGCCGCAGGAATGCCAGGTGAGTCCGCGAGGTCTTCACATCGATTCATCTAATGTTGGTCATTTTAGGTCAGACAGCCTATCTCGGTTGGAAAATATTTTCCAAGGCCAAAAAGGTCTCTCGTCGCATTTACATATGTGGCAATTCTATCTGACGATGAGGTCCTCACTCAGGGTGAAACTGTCTTCGTGACCACTGGTGCTGGTACGTCTTGACAGCTTCTACAGTTGACTCCGGTATCGACACGATCTATCAGGTCCCGTTGGATCGTTAGTACATCCACATATTCGAGCGCCATTCAGGTTCTAAATATTGTATAGCATCGTTGCTCAGCTCGCTAAGCTCGGCGGCCTCAAGGTCATCGCATCCGCCGGCAGCGACGAGAAAGTAGAGTTCATGAAGAAAATCGGAGTGGACGTCGCTTTCAATTACAAGACTACAGACACAGTGAAGGTCTTGGAGGAACATGGCCCCATCGACATGTAAGTTTCGGCGCTCTTCTGCACCGTCGCCGCCTAATGAATCCATCCAGCTACTGGGATAATGTTGGAGGCGCAACCTTGGAAGCAGCGCTCGATGCGGCCAACCCTTACGCCAGGTTTATCGTAAGTCACCTCCCAAATCTCAGCTAATATCATCTGTTGATCCTCTTTCGTAGGAATGCGGTATGATCTCCCAGTACAACCAGACATCGCCCTACGGAGTCAAGGTACGCATTCCACTGGCTGACATATGAACGGGTATTCTCATCTCAGCGGCGCGTACAGACCCTGATGAACATCGTCGGGAAAAGGCTTTCAATAAACGGCTTCATCGTGTCTGACCACATGACGCCCGAGAACGCGAAGGAGTTCTACGATACCATCCCGGCCATGATCGCGAAGGGCGAACTGGTTTTCTTGGAAGACAAGAAATATGGCCTTGATAAGGTCGGCGAGGCGATCCTGGACGTACAGAGCGGCAAGAACCACGGGAAGAGCGTTATCGTTGTTGCAGAAGAGTAGTCATTTTCGAACGATTATATCATTATACAGAATATGTAGCTTGTAGCACGTATGCACATATCGTGCACAGATACTGATGAAGTAACACTGTACAATCTTACTTAACGTGTGCTTTTCATGCACTCGAGAATCTAAGCATGCCATCAAATCGCGGGACCCTCAAAAGGATCGAGGCGGGGAGAGAGCCATTCAGCTAGATTCCGGTTTCGGTCCTAGACGGAGAATGACTTTGATTAGCTTCCTTGCAGGCGGAACTCCACTCTCAGCGTCCGAGTTCACAGAACTCAGAGACGACAACGACGAAGCATCGTCTTCACCTCTTGACTGAGGCCTTGGCTTCTGGATAGCAATGGACTTGGTAGCAGGGGATGTAGGCTTCGAGGCAGTAGGCGTGGCGGTTTTCACGTTCGAAGTAGGGCCCGTCTTGCGTTCGCGTAGTGTTCTCGATGATATGGGGACCGGCACAGCAGCCTTCTTCGAAGGCCTTGGTCCCTCAGCTTCCAACGCTGAAAACACCGACATGCTTCGCGCAAGCCAAGGATCCTGGGGTGCAGTGGACAGAGATTGCCTCCCCCCACGTTTCTTCTTGGCAGCCTTCTCCAACTAGATGAGAAAGCTATCATTATAGCGGTGATTAAGAGAGGCAGTATGTAACAAACCTCCTCAAGATGTTCTGTCTTCCACCACGATTGGTCGATAGTAGTGGTACCACCAACCAGTCCACATAAATGGGCCAGCGTACCGCTCGTCAGAGCTCGATCGCTGTATCCGCCTTCAAGGACGCTGACCACCCGCCCGCGAGCGTACTGATCGCTGAACTCGATCGCGTCCCTGGCAAATTGATAGTAGAATGACGTTGGAACTTTGCGATTATGTCGAGACATCGACGAGTATTCGTGCTCGCACGCATCAAAGCCACAGCTATCAGTTTTCCAAACCTACGCGTTAGTTCAAAGAGAATAGAGCCATTGGGAGCACTGCTACCTGATGAAAACCATCACATCATCCCCAGGCCCACCCGTACTATCAAGGAATTGTTTGGCTTTGGAGAAGAGCCGTTTGTACCGGTTAGGATACAGGTCATTCCAGAAATGATCTTCTGAAGTGTACTCTTCGAGGTGGATGTTCTCAATATGCTGTCCGTGATTCCCGTGTATTGATACTGAAGCCGCTTGGACTAATTCAGGTTTCCCGTCCTACGAATGGGGTCAGTATATCGAATCCGAGGCCAAGGAGCGGCAGTACCTCACAAGGGTATGAAAGAATGTCGTGTATGGACCCATAGTAAATCTGAGGGCCAGGTTTCGCAGAGGCGCCTGCTTCGGCTTCAATTGTCTTTCGATATGTCTCTTCGTTTATCTGCCATGCAATGGACTGGGTTCCGTTGCCTATCGTATAATATTATGATTGTGCGTCCAACGGCAATACAGGGAATTGAATCTACTCACCATGATGTAGGTCGATATCGAAGATGACAACGCGATTAAGCCCGTGCTTGAGATGGGCTTTATTTAAATAGAAATAAGATCAACATAACGGTAGCTTTGGTTGGGTAAGTTAATTACCGTGTGCCGCAGCGACGGCGACGTTGTTAACGAAGCAGAATCCCGACGGTGTGTCTTCACCACAATGATGACCAGGCGGTCTAATAGCAACAAAGGCTCGCGGCGCTGAATCTTTTGGATTCACAACAGTATCGACGGCTTCGCAGACGGTACCAAGAGCACCCTGAATGGCGTCGAGAGTGCCAGGACATACTACATTTGATTATTATCAACATAAGCAGTCGTTTGAGAGGACGTACAATAAAGATCGCCTTGCGACAACCCGTCAGGTATTTCTGACTGGTCATTCGCGATCTTGGTTCGGCTTTCTTTGATCCATAAAGTCAGGTTCTCCAGGTACTTGTCGCCGTCGATGTCTCCATGAATAAATTTGACGGCAGGGTTGTTCATGAATTGGATAGATGCAGAGCTGCGAATGATGTTCACGGGCTCATCTCGCGTGCTGCTTCTGTTGATATCGATACGACTCAGAGCATCCGCTAGATCTGACGCGTCGGAATCGTCTAGTTTGCCTGGTGCCACCGGCGCGTCGGAATAATTCCCAAGGCGAGCTATTGCCGCTGCCAAGCCTAGGGTCACTGCACGAAGTCGCTCGGGACGCTCTACAATCAAAGAAGAGTCCTTCGAACGAATATATTGATGCTCGTAGCAGGCATTCTGCAAGAATGCGGTGGGTCTTTGTTCAGGAGAAGGCATTCTTCTGTAAATGATGATATCAGTTGAGATCGTCCCCAAGTAGTATTCAACTTACCACGCGATCAGCCTCTTCAAGTCTTGGATCACAACAGTAGAGGACCAGTGCTGAACGATGTGGAGCAGTTGAAAGCCACTCTCCTGAATTGAACTAGAAGGGGTGTCGATCCCGTGATTACGTCCCAGATTTGGAATCGCGTTCTTTCTTCATGTTTGAACTACTCCACCCCAACGTTTCCCTCCTCCATCACCTAATATATCGGTGACTATTGGGCATATGTTTGCACTTTTTCGCCTTACAGTTTTCTACTGGGGCGAGGTCTGTTCGATCCCGGTCTCAAGGGCTCCGACTGGCACACTTTCTCTGGCCGTCACCATCACATCGCCTCGATAAATACCCTCAGTTAAGGATCGCAAGTCTAGGATTTGTCCCGAAGGCACTCCAGTAACACACCGCGAAGTTGTGAGTACGGGTGCGACTAGCTCGAGTCACGAAGTAGCGAATACTGAGTGTTATAAGTAGGACTCCTTGCTTTTGCGATCATGCAACCGGATATCGTCGTTGGGCGGTGTAGGTACACTCCCCGCCGAAGTGCATCAGCTACTGCAACTGGCCGTACTGTAACCGTCTTATTCGTGTATTCGTGGCAGTGTTTACAATGCAACGATTCCCTCCGTGATAACAATTTGGATGCTAATACCTACCTCCGAAACAGTGCCGGTCTTGACTTCTGATAATTTCACAAGCCTCGACCGCTTGAGTATCCAAATTGTATTCTGCCGTACGAATAAGTAGTCACCGTATTCGCGCTGTAGCGCCTCATGCAAGCCCAGCTACCAAGTATTACTTCAAGTCTGTCAAGGGACGTTCCGTAAATATACGTGCGTGGTCTCTCGCAACATGGTGAGTTCTGCGCCGAGCAATCTATGTGTCGCACTTAGGACAACGCTACAGGAAGAGGCGTAAAATACGCAGTTCGCCCAGTCAGATAGAGCCATGAATCCATCGCGCCTTTTCGCTTCTGATGGACCATCCTCTATTATCTTCGAAGCAAGAACTTCGGGAACGTCGGCCCACCGTCTATCTCCAACAACACGCTCCGAGGCCTCGTGAAGACGCACTAGCGTTGCAGAATTCGAGTCCCCTGGAAGGAGGTCACGCAAGGCGTTGATATGTCTCACGGAGCGCAGCCGTGCTCGTAGACCCCAATCGCCAACATCCATCGCCAGAGAGCATTGCACCCACCACGCCGGGACCCCGACTTCCTACCGCGCCTAGCCAAACTCACAAAATAGACCTGACTCGAGAGGTAAACCGGGCCCCCATTGGTGGTAGGAACTACTCCCGCGACGCTCTGCTTCTACAGCAATCCCGTGCGACGTCTTGTGGCGTGCTCGCAGAAGCTCAACCCACCCAACTGGCGCTTCCTCCAAATCGTCTTGTTTCGACCTGGTGCTCACAGTCCTGATACTCCTATTCTCGTCAACAACATACTTCTTGCTGTGCGTCTCACCCGGCTAGATCCATTGACTCCATTCTTCGGGCATCGTGTTACATCTTTTCAAGGTATTTATTTATTGGTACTGTCCATAATCCACTAGCGAGTTCGAAGGCGTCGTTGTCGTAACCACTGGTTCTCCGAACAGAACACCATATGTAAAGCTGCTTGCTCTCGTTCGTCTCGCTTGTCTAGCGCTGCTTTGCTATTTCTCCGATGATGTGGCGTACAATGTACGGTATGGTCGGGGATCATGGTATTCCACGGACCCATGGCGATCAAGGCAACAACATATCACCCAACCTGCGGCCTATTGAAAATATCCAATCTCTTAGTGTGGAATTAGCCCGGATGCGAACAAAGAAGATCCCCAAGCACGCACACCGTTCAAGAATCAAGGTAGCTTCCATGTACGTTTATCCCATGTATGTATAGATGGACACACAAAGCGTCATGGTACCTGGGGGTTAAGGCCTGAGCCATTGTAGTGCCCTAAAACGAGGCCTAACGCCACAGAGACTCTCACTCACGGCCTATGTTTAAACCCGCTTCCGTTATGGCTGCCCACACGCTTGGTAGCAAGAGCCGCCCGATGCGGATTCTGTGGGCCGCAACTTGGAAGAAGCCACTGCGTCGGCGTTGTCGAACCATCTAGCATCTAGCTGAGTGAGGTCAGGATACGGCATGCACACTCGTTACAAGCTGTATCGTAGCTGTAGCGTCGAATGACGCTGTGGCGTACTACCATTTTGAATTCATCAACTTCTTGGCCTAGACTACCAACTTCTTCAAGTTCTGTACGGTTGATGCAGCGCTTGTCTATATTTGCTTGATATTTCCCGGAAACAAGGACAACACGAGTTGCGCACAAGGCGATATACAGAAAACTATTGTCGCCCATTTGAATGGAAAACGGGCGTCGAAGACTGAATTTTGGATTCCGCAGAACTTTCCTTCCGTTTGAAATGACAGAAAAATGGTTCCGTCCAGAGCCTTGGGTCACGTGGTTGTGAAAGTCAAAAATTGGCGGCATGGAAGCAACGCAGCATCTTGCCTGCCACAGGCCTGGCTCTCATAAAGCCGCCAACGCTCCTTGAACCGCAACCACCATCATCTCCAACAACGACGTTGCTGTCTCTGGGAATTTGCTGAAATTGACCGCTGGCTTCAGTTGACGACCCTTAGACAGCAATTCCGGAATTTGTTTCTGCGGTGCCGCTGGTGAGCTCACTGCTGTAACCCTCCGACAACCTCGCTCTGATTTCTGACACTCGTTCTCGTATATAGAAACTAAAATACGTGAGATGGAAGCTACTGCTACATCCGCATCTTCTTTCTACATGGCTCGCTCGACGCCCATAGAGATCCCCTCGGTTCGCCGTAAGATCGTACGACCGCCCACGCCATCCACATCTATCATCACAGCAACTTCGCCGGACAATCTCGTCTTCCACATGTCACCAGACTATCCACTGTCGTTTCGATATCCCCAAAATCTTATGACGGAACGGGATCGATTCATGTATTCATATCCCACCATTGCATCCGCTTCGGCCAGCGATATTCATTCCGAATATACCAGCGCAGCATGCCCGAGCCAGTCTCCGGACGAGGTAGAAATTATTCAGGCACCTCCATCATATCACACGCGCTTCCTCGCACATCGCCCTCAGTACCACCACTTAGCAGCACCTGCCATCCGCGCAACGCCTGTGAGGAAGATCATTGGTTTCAAACCTGTCCTCCCGAGCCAATCATCTACCCCGGTTTCCCAAGAATCAGCTTCTCCCGCAATTAAAAGTTATTCCGGGAGCCCTTGTCGGCCATCATTTCCATCATCTCCACCATCATCTCCTTGGATCTCTAGCAAAGGCGAGTCGGCAGACAACGGTGCGGGTCCTGCGCCAGAGGTCGTCGTCGTAGGGGGCCATAGTGCCCTCGACTTTGAAAAGTATCTTGTAAACCGAATTGAAAAGTTCACCACCAAGCATGGCTCCTTTTTCCGTGCTTGAACGGGATATCCGGTGCGGTGATAGAAGCAGGGGGTCAACTTCTCGGCCATTATAGAATGCCCCTCACCCTCACCCCTCCCCGGAGTCAGCTGGCGCGCGCGTAACCGTGCCCAAGGAACCACTCTCCATCAACCGTACTCTTCGGAAAATCGATCTTCGAAAATATCAGAGATTAAGTTCACCTCGTATTCCCCACTCCAGCGTCTTGCAATCCCATGTGTATACTCTCTTGGACCATCCTAGACTTTTTCGCCGTCCCCTCATTCTTACATTCATAGACTTCAGCATAATTTCTTTGATCATCACTACCAGCATTGTCATCGCATCGCAATTCCGTACCATCAGCATCAGCATCAGCATTAGCATTCCCTTTTTCCAATTCCCTCCCCACTCATCCCGCCATCATGAATAGAGCATTGTTTTCCTGCAAGTAGAAAGAGTCTTTAGACTTCAGTACATATGATCATCAATAGAACGAGCAGTCCGTACCGACCCTTGTGTTCGGAATCGGAACAAAGCGAGTTCCTGCAGCACGCTGCTGTGCTATGTGCCTGCTCCTGTTCTTCCTTCTTGCTGATGGTCCCCTTGAAAGAGCGCCGTTTGGTCAAATGAACAGTGTGGCGTGTACTCACGATGGCGGTGATTAGACATCGTCGAGATGTAGCATATGTACCATGATGGTACATGGCACATACTGTGGTGACCGAGCCCAAGGCGTCTCTCCTTGGGTCAAGATGCCGTTTGTGATTCTAGGTTGTAGATCTCCTCTTCGACATTGACAGCAGTGGACATATTGTGGTCCGCCAATCACCCCTTCTGACATGTTCGTTCCCTCGACTCGGAAGGTAGCGCTCCAAATATGGCAATTAATTTGGTCCGAACTGTACTTTGGGAGCAGATTTCTGCCCAGACCTCATTGATCGAGATTGTGACCGATCATTACCCGATCAGGAGTTTGGGGTAAAACGACGGTTTGGAGGCAAATACTTGTTGCTTTGCGTTTGGCGATGGGAAAGATTTACCTCAGCGATTCCTGATGAATGAAAGTGTCGTTATCAGTGACTTTACTTATCCTCGGTTTTTGGAGATTGGGAGCTTCTCACAGAGATTGAGTGAGGCTGGCCGAGCCCGACCCCGCCATCACCATCAGGACCGTTCAACGTTGTACAATGGAGTGGGCCCTATGCTTGGGGATGTCGTGGTAATACACTCATCCACGATGCAACCCTTGCCAGCTGGAACACCCTCTACCGTTACGGCAACGGAAGAAATGTGGGCTGCTGATATCGAGAGTTATGACATGTTAGCATAGGGTCAATTCGAGGGCAAGTGATAAGTGGGGCTGCCAATGTCACTGAATGCTGAACGTATAACGTCCTTAGGTTAGAAGTCGACATTCGAAAGGGCTTCAAACAGAAGGAGTCAATAGAATCCTGACTTGACTCCTGCTAGCTACGATAAGTCCAAAGGGATCATACTATGATCGACACAACCTGTAACGTAGCTGACTTAGCAGATGTCAACCGTCATAACGCGCGTGCAGTTGCAATGCCAAACTAATGCATGAACTTCACTAGGATTGTAAACCTGTGTTGTTGGCGACAGAGACGAACGATGGCAAGTCCTCGCAGACATCGCTTGGCATAATAATTCACACATGAAAGCGTCATGAATTACACGGTATACTTTGGGTATGTATTAAAACACTTGCGCCCATTCCCAGAGTTTGTCTGGGATGTGATCATCAATTGGATAAGGTTGATTGATTAAGAAACAATGCGGTGACAAGTCAGCCGCACCGGGAGCGCTGCTTATTTCCTGGGTGTGACGATGTTAGTGGGTATTATTGGACACACCTTCAATCCGCTTTCAAAGTTCAGACAGTTCCATCATTGATTTTCTCAGTGGTTACGGGGTTGATTGATAGAGAGTGGGATGGAGTTAGATATGGTGCCGTCCACGGAAGAACCCCCTCCTGCTGATCATTGCTGTGCTGTTCTGTCCCGGGCCTATGAGACGGTTTAGTGGGCCGCTTGACAAATGACGGGTAGATCACGGTGCCTTTGGTATATTTGTTGCTTCCTGCATCGCCTAACGAAAGGAAGTCGAGGTGCACCCTTCAGGTTCCCGCCTCCTACGCTTCAGCCCCACACAAGACAGTCGGTTTTAACCGTACCCAGCGGATCTACTTTGTGGAGCGTAAGGGAGCTGTCAGAGTCAAGCAGCAAATCAACCCATGAACAAGTTAGGTGTACGGCGCTACACAGCGCGTCTTTCAGAATGTCGGTCTAGCCATCAGAAGTGGCCATGCTTGTTCCCTGCTGCCTGCATCCTCCTAGGAGGACCTATTGAGTTCGTTCGCCTGATTATGCCAAGCATGCGGTGTTAAGACGAGAAGTTCTTGAGACTGAGCGGGAAATGTCACAAAACCTCACGCAAGTCGGAGTACTTGCATCTGTAGCGAGGCTGGCTCGTCCCTGGCTAAACCTGGGTCGAACGAGGGAATACGTTAGCCGAGTGGCGCCGGATGAGCGAAAGGAAGCAAACGTGATATCGTACATCGACGTCAAATCCGATACTAAGTCCAAGACTTAGGCATTCCTGTAATGTGGTCGTCCTCGGAATGATGCTTGAAGTGACGGCGCGCAAAGCTTGTTTAGAAGAAGCGAGATGATATTGGTATGGAGGCCGACGGAAGCACAAACATACAATCGGCCAAAGATCCGACGCACTACGAATTCGAATTCTCTCACGTAAGACGTAGAATACGATTAGTCCGCCGTTGGTACAACGATTTGAGTGGGGGTTGTCTACTGCTCGGCTGCGGCTGCGGAGTGGGTTGCAGTATCATTTCGAGAGATTATTGTCATTGGGCGGGTGGGTTGAATTTAGCGGCGTGGAACGGAGCCTGGGGTCGAACCAAAGTATTGTCAGTCTAACGGCAGAGGAAGCACTGGGCGGCGGCATAGGAGGGAACTTTGACATGTCATAACGTAGAGGTAACGAAGCGTCAAATGCCAACGATCCCGCAGCGCTTTGCCATAAATATCCACCGGACCTACACAGAGCGAGTGTACAAAGAACGATCACCGTGAAAGGTGCGCGAGGCGAGGTGTCACGGTTAGCCTCGGAAACCCTCGAGCTGGCTATATGAGCAGATAGGGCGTCGACAAGCACGTGTCGCTGTCCTCGTTGGGCGGAAATTCTGTATCAAGTATTCACGGCCCATCCATGCGGGCGGTATTTTGCGCCTTTCGCGAGGAAACTCGGAGAATCGTGTAGCAAGTACCCTGACAATGATACCCTGGGGTAGAGACTCAGCAATTTCGTCCAAACCCTGTACTTCGTCAGGAAAACGTACATAGCAGGACATGGCCTGGCAAAACAACTTTCGCGGCTGGGACTGTGGCTGCTAATGGGTCTATCACCGAGGTCGTTGCACGGTGCTGTCTCCCTACAAGCGTGGTGTAGCGTATGGTATCTCGTGAACGTTCTATTTGGACATAAGGAGGTTAGCTAATGCTCGAATATCTCCCGGATCCTCTCAGGGCAGGGCCAGAGGTGGATACCATACCGGCAGACGGCAAGAGACATGACTGGACGAGTCTGATGCCTCTGCTAGTGGGTGGCATCGTGCTATGAGGATGAAATTGAGTGGGATTCTGTGCTCGGCACTCCGCGAAGGGCGTTTCGACATTTGTCGTATTGTGTAATTTATTCTGGAGGAGGGGGCGAGGCAGTTACCTGCCGTTGCATGCCTGGCAGTAAGAGCCGGGAGATATTAGGGGCTAGCTTCACGCCTATGTGAGCACATAGCAAGGACTCTGAATGGAGTTTCAGCGGTGAAATGTGTGTCCTCACCAGTAGTCTCCATTCTGGATAGACCCGCAGTCTGGGAAGTAAGTTGCGTAACGGCACAGACTCCGACTAAACCTACCATACGCTGAGGAGGAATCGTGGTACGGGCCGGTCATTCACTGAGAGGGCAACATGGGTCCAGCGCAAGACAAGCGATATGCCTGGACCGTCCGATTGATGGAGCGATAGCCTTACGAAGGCACGAACGAGCTTTGCGAAAGTTTATTGCCTTTTCCGATTGGATAGGCGCATGATTCGCAGCGTGTAAAGACGCAGGGAGTCGCAGTCCCGCGGCCAGAAGTTTCTGGATGTCCAAATACGATCTAATGAGTTATCAATACATTTTCTAGAAGAAACTCTCACACCATGACGACCGCTGAAGCTCTAGAAGGCGGAATTGCGCGCGCCACCGTAGAAGCTTTACTTGAGCATAGCTAAGCTTGCGCCGAAACCTAAACAATGAGCCTCTGCTGCGATCAACGCGAACCCAGGGCGACCGAACAGCTGTCAACCAATCGTTGGGAATGTTGGAGTCAAGGGCGCGCACAACCGTTCGCGTATGAACTGAGTACATTTCGCGGAGGTGCGAATGAGGTGGGTGATGTGACTACCGTGCTATTTGTTATCCTTTAAACGTCAGAAAAGACGACCCACCGTGAACCCGATTTCCAATGGACATAAGTTGAGTGTAAAGGCACACCATGAGTTTGACTTCCGTACCTTTTTACAGCAAACATACAAATTTAAGCGACTGCACAACAAAATTGATCATTGCTGTTGGTGAATTCACCGAATCAGGGACATGAAAGAATTTGGAAAGGTGCACGATCACGTGATGACATCGTTGCAACGTGACTGAGGACTTTGGCGTCTGTTCAACAGAAACATCTACTACGAGCGCAATCTCCTTCACCCTTCGCGATGGCCGCCATTGCTTCATCTTCTCGCCCGGCCTGGCAAACCGAGGAACTTCAAGAAGAATGGATTGAGGACACCGAAGAAGACGACCTCAGAGATGATTTCCTTTCAGCCAACCGAAGTCAATCTATATCATTTACAGCACCTCTCGCCACAACTATCGTCACGAATCACTCTCCGAACGAGACCACATCCTCCAGAAGCGCGGCAGGCACATTTCTGATTAGGGAAGATGTACAGGCGGAACCGTTCTTGCCAAAGACGCCAGGTCGCCATAAGAAGGGCTTAATTAAGGACTTTTTTACACCACTACCGTTGGAACGAATGTTCGAACCCCCGTCACCTCCAGCTGAGGAAGACAGACCTATGGAACTCTCGCCAAACCATCGGGACACCGGGGAGAATGACGGGACACCGGAATCACAGCCTGGTTTAAAGGACTTGGGGGGACGTCCTTTTACTTTTGCGATGTCGAGGAGCGGGTCTCTAAGGCCTCAGGGCAACGGTAGCGGTGCATTCCCTCAGGCTCAGAGTACGCCCAATCCACCGCCGTCGACTAAGCCTGTAGCACCAATGACCGACCCTCGCCTCCGTCTCTTCCAATTTCAGTATGATACATTTACTCGCGAACACCTTTCAGCAATGGTCGACTCTATCGCGATCAACTCACCTTCAGGCCAAACGGGGTCGAGCCGCGATCAATCCCCTGTTCTTCGTCTTCCACGCGTGGCAGAGGCTGCGGGGGACCGGGATACATTGGCGCGTATGCGGAGCGCAAAACGTATCAAGTTGAGCCCGCGTAGCGACTTCTATGGTGAGGATGCAGGCGAGGATGCGATAATCGCACGTCCGAAGCTCATAGGTCGCGACTATGTTGGGGAATCGCAATCGTTGATGCAGAAGATTAAGCAGGCTCGCGACTTTTCCACCATCTCCACAGAAGCGAGCGCACAACATAGCCCTGCAGGGACCGTAATCGAACATCCTTCTAATCCTGTCGATGTTACCAATGTAGAGAGTGGTACAGGTCCGTCACGCCCTTTTGAATATGTTCATTTGCTCAAGGCATATCCATAGCCGACGCCAACCGACTTGGCTTACCCGAAGCCGGTAGCAGCAACTCGTCTGCGACTGGGAGCAGTATCAATTCGCGGAGCGGCTCTGCGTATCGAGAGCAGGCTGAGGCCTTAATGGCCCAGATTAGGGGCGACGTGAAGAGCCAGAAACGGCTCTTCTCCGGAGACACCGACACGACGACCTTCACTGCGCCTTTCGAGTCTTCGGTCGACACTATTCAAACGCAGTTAACCCAGAGGACCGGCAAGGACCCTGCGAGAGATGGTTCTCTTCGTCATCAAAGGGTAGCGTCTTCTAATTCAACTGGTTCAACTCGCTCGAAGCCCAGGAATTCTCCTCGACGGGTTTCCAATCCTATTTCGAAGGCGTCCTCTTCAAGGACGATCTCGAACCTGGCAGATGGTGTCGCGGATATGAACCTTCGAAATTCCCGCAATACAGCAATCGTAGTGACCATCACACCACCGACTACTATTCTACATCCTAGCGAAGCTGCTGCCCTAGCTACTCGGGCGCCCGCGGCGTATCCCGCATATTCCATTCGATCCGCCACAAATGATGATCTGAACCGCTTCGTCTCATCAAGCACAACGGCCTCAGGCACGACGATAACCTCTGGAACAGCGGCTTCTTCGTTCGTGAAGCATGCGGGCCCTGCACAAATACGAACAATTGCTCCCCAGGACTTGCCCACGCTCCCCGACAAGGTGGGCAAGATGGTGTACGACAAAGTCTTGATGAAATGGGTGAAGAATCCGGCGTTTGAAGCGTCGACAGGCCCAGGGGCTTCTGCTTCCTTGCACGACGCGGAAGGGGAGAGCGAGGACCCCTTTCGAGATATCGACAGCCTGGACGATTCTAGAGCAAGGGACCAGCCTGACCTCTCGAGACGAACTGCCGCCACCGATATTGACGAGGTTATGAGTAAGATCGAGGAGGTGTCGGAGGTTGACGAGGAAGAAGCTGAACTGACGAGCTTCTCCTTCGACGATCCTACGGCGGGCATTGTCCCAGTTATGACCGGCGTTGAGACAGAAGCATCCGACGGTGGAGATTATGACGAGAGCACGGATTCAGCCGACGAACAGGAGGAGAATGCTGTTGTGCCGAACGAAGTGTCTGGTGATGGCTTCGAGACCGAAGACGAGTTACGTCCGACGGAGGCATCTTTGGCCGAAGCCGAGTCAGATTTGCGCTACTCAATTGAGTCGTTGTCCATCGTCGCTGTCGTAGTAAGCCCTCAGAGGCGGTCGACCGGCCCTGCGCAAGCTTCGACACCGAGAGTTCGTTCCGTGTTGAAAAGCGCCACGGCTACGCCAGTCTCTGTCATGAAGGATTCCAGCCGCCATAGGACACCAGCAAATAAACATCGGCATCGCAGATCAGTGAGCTTCTCTGACGGAAAGAGGGACGGCCCTATTCGTGGGTTGAGCAGAACAATGGAGGACTCTCTCTCACTAGCGAGCAGCAGTGGGGCTAGCGAAAACAACACCATCAGGGACGCCGGTCACACTACCCCTGGCTTTGTACCGTCTGCGCGGTCAAAGCGCATCGCAGACTTGGTGGAAAACCTCGAATCGGATTCCGGTAAGCGTGATTGATTACTTCCGAGCTATACATTGCTGAGCTTGAGAATTCCGATTGCTAGGTTCTGAGAATAATGAATCTCCAACGAAGACTTCTACTTCAGAACGTCCTGATGAACTTCAGCCACTGACCTCACGGGACCCGAATAGTGCCGCAGGATCCATCACCTCGAGGGGGAACGATTCTCGCAGGGTATCTTCAAGGTCCAGCAAGCATGCTGTACTATCACCGACGAGATCATATCGCGGAATCCCCACTACCACTGGGAATGCGACTTTCCTCACGGAGTGTTCTTTCGGAGTAGCTCATGACCGCTTGGTCCAGGTCATCACCGATGTGCAGCCGTTTGAACCACACTGGGAGGAACTCAGCCACATTGATTTATCGGAGAAGAAAATCGAGAGTGTGGCGAGGCTCAAGGAGTTTCTTCCCCACTTGGATTCATTGAGCTTGTGGGTTCTATTACGTACTTCTTCTGTTTGCTTCCGCCGCTGACCATTTTTCTTTGATTATCTTCGTCAACATTTAGGAATTCGAATCAGCTTTCTTGGCTCAGTGGAGTGCCTAGCAGTGTGAGGACACTATCTGTCTCGTCAAACAGGTTTGCGTGCTTCTCTTTAATGAATCACGACCCTTGTCTGATCTTCCCACCCCTGTTACCTCAGTCTCACCGCGTTGTCTTCCTTTGGTCACCTGCTCAATTTGGAGAACCTCGACATCAGCAAGAATGATATCGACTCATTGCGCCGTAAGTTGCATCCAACTTTGACTCAATCTGCGCTAATAAAGGAATGCGGGACGCGCTGATTTATTAGAGCTGAGCTGCTTGCGACATCTTCGGGAACTGCGGGCTGATGCGAATAAGATTGGTAGCATCGATGGCCTCGAGCGAATGGATGGCCTAGTGAAGCTAAGTTTGCAAGGCAATCTCATCCAAGCCGTTGATCTAGCCCAATGTCGATGGTAAGTGAGCGTGCCACCCCACCCAATCTTTCTTCCCCCATTTTCACACACACGCTTCACGCTTCCTAATTGCCGGGCTTCATTTTCCCTATCCCCTCGTTTCCCGGGCTTTCCTTGGTCGTTTTCCATCGAACGAGAGCCGGACTAATGCTCACGTACCCTTGTTCTGATTTAGGACGAGGCTGGAAATGCTGAACCTAAGCCAAAATCACCTAGATAACATCTCGGGGCTGGCGTCACTACCTTCGCTGATTGCCTTGAATGTAGGTGTGTGTGTATTTCCTATTCCTCAGTTTATTTCATATGGTTCCGCTGGCCGCGTGTGTTCTCGTATCGTGGGTGGTCCACTCATTTATACACACGCATGTTGGCGAGTACTCTGCGGATAGAATACCGGATCCGATCCCATTGTTAACGATAATACTAACATTCATTGACAGACAGTAATGATTTAACCCGCCTGGAGTTTACCGCCAGCATGCCCAAGCTACGGATACTCCGCGCGAGCCATAATCGGCTCCAGGAGTTGGACGTAGGACCCATAATGAATCTCAGGACGCTTTATGCGGATGGGAATGTTCTTGGCGGTGGCGGGGAGGGAGGGAGGGCACGTGGTGGCCCCAGCTATGGGAGAGCAGGAAGCGAGGGAGGCAAGTTGCAGAACGTCGATAGGTTGGCGAAGCTGGAGAATCTGAGTTTGAGGAATCAAAGTGGGGGCGCGCTGTGAGTATTTCGAGATTTTTGCCCCGTTGGTTTGCCGTGGTATTTTCCGTTACGGCGGGGGCGGTGGCGGTGTGATTCGGTGGCTAACCGTGTCAACAGTGCTCTGCGACCTCGGGATATACGAGATGTCAAACGGCTGTACCTCTCTGGTACGTCGATTCTACCCGTGTATGCAATGTTTATTGTTGATCAGTCGGTACATCTCTCAGGCAACCCTCTCCCTACATCATTCTTCTCCACATCAACCACGCCGTTCTATAATCTGCTATACCTCGAGATCGCGGGATGTCGCCTTTCCTCCCTCCCGCCGACCATATCGTCCCTCTTCCCTAACCTGAGGGTGTTGAATTTGAACTACAACTTTTTGGACGAGGCCGATGTCTGCGCACTGCTGGGCGGGGTCAACGCCCCGGCTGCTGGTTCGAATTCTGCCGGCTATTCTAATGGTTTGGGTAGGCTGCGAAAGCTGATGATCGTCGGCTCCAGGGTAAGGAGCATGAAGAAGGTTGTGGGGTTGCTCTCGCGGCTCAGAGAGGTGGAGCTCTTGGACTTCAGGTGAGAGTCTCCCTTCCTTGATTTGCGTGGTGACGCATTCTGTTTCATCACTCAACTGGTCATGGTACATCTGCTGATCGGGGAACTTGTTTTGGTTCTTTTATCCAGGATGAACCCATGTA
Source organism: Sanguinoderma rugosum (assembly GCA_017499575.1). Taxonomy (NCBI): domain Eukaryota; kingdom Fungi; phylum Basidiomycota; class Agaricomycetes; order Polyporales; family Polyporaceae; genus Sanguinoderma; species Sanguinoderma rugosum. The sequence continues at coordinate 2,629,051 of VTPW01000005.1, read as the reverse complement.
CACTAGGGTGGTATCTGCCTTTGCTGGTGAAAGATATACCCGGCGCTCTGCAACCTTCGAAGACTTCCTCTTCCTCTTCCGAGCCAGCGACGTCAAACTCAAATGGAGCTGAATCCCGGCCGCGCGACACTTGGCAAGAGCTTGACACTAAATTCCGGCGGGATCTCCCCGATGACGCCTACATCGGTCGATTAGCGTATAGAGGGCTTGTCATGCGAGCTTGTGGCGGCATAAGGATGTTGGACGGCGTCGAGGTTACGGAGAAGGAGAGGAAGAAGGCTATGGGCGTTCTGAAGGGGATTGGGGCGAGGAAGCGAGATGGAGGGGCTGGGGGCGCGGCGGGAAAGGATTAGTGCCCGTTGGCGCTGGACGTTCAACGGACGCCTCCCGGAGTGGGGGCGGGAGCGAAAGCTCAGGATGTCGATGAGAATCGAGTTTACGGCATTCGGGATACAAAGATCTAGTTTTGTTGTTTTTATTTTTGTCATGTCGTGCTGTCGTAACATTATATTTCTGCGTTCGAATGGGGTAATTTGGTGCGCTCTTTTCGTACGAAAGGACGAATTTACGTCCTGATATGGATGCGCGGAGATTGCCGAGCGTACTGCACCGTTACGTAATGTGTTGTCGTTATCTCTGCGACGACATATCGAGAGGACTTGCATTAATATGTCCCCCATGATTTCTCTTCGAATCAGCTGTTGATAAATTGGACAACGGAGGATCGAGGGATCGAAGTGGGCCCTTTGCCAACAAAGCAACGAAGGATCGAACTTTGGAGGAGGGAATTTAAACATGAAACACTTGGGTGGTCGCGAGATACACTGCCTCTTGGGTGCGGGTGCTATGAACTATGATGGGATTTTCATGTGTAGAGAGGGCGCTAGGAGGAGAGTAGCGCCGTACGATGCGATCCCCAGCCAGCAGGAGAGCTTACATTGCCGTTCGCATAGGATTTACCATCACAATTATCGCGTTAATTAAACCGATAAATATCTAAGTAGAATACAGCAGCAGAGAAGAACTCCGCGCAATCGTCGGAACTTTAATCGTTTGAGCAGAGTGTTGGGCCCAAAAGTGGAGATGCGTGCCTGGGAGAGCGAGATCTGGGTCCCACCGAGTTCGTCCTTTTTTGCGTGTGCAGGGTCGCCCGAAACTGCAAAGCGAGAAGGGCAAGCGTAATATAGCCTTATAAGGCAGGTGTAGATGCGAATCTGAAGCCGATCGAAGTTTGTGGCCGGGGGAGAAGCCGGGCGAATATCTGCGCAGAAAATTCGTGTATTTTATTGGGAGGAGGTGGACGAGTCGACGGCGGGGACTAGGAGGAAGAATGGGCAAGGAAAGAGGGAGGGGAATATTTTGTGGGCATTTCTGTGGGTATATGGATATATCAGGGGAATTGCAACCGATAGATTGGATTTTATGATTAAAAAATGATGTGATTGAGTTCCAAATATGGGAGATTATAATTAAAAGGTGAATATATATCGTATAAGGGAAGAGGTGGGGCTGAACGAACGACCGAAAACCCCCTCCGAGATGATAGAGCAAAAAACGACTGAACTGAACACTTATAATGTCGCCCAGTTGCAATTCGCTTTGTGAGTCGACCACTCTGTCACCTGTCATCCCTTCCAACGCTAATTTATTTTCAACACAGGGCGGACTCAAAGTGCGACGCGCTGGGAAACTTTGTACAAGACCTCTCTCCGTCCAACTCTCCTCCTCTCATCTCCCTCGTCCATCCGCCCCCATCGTCCACGACGGCGACAACGGGCCTCTCATCGCTGCACGGCACGACGACCATCGATTACGACTCCAGAAGGATGTCCAGTTCCGCCACTTCAGCAGCGGACACAGACTCGTCAAGCATGATGAGCAACAAGCGTCCCTTGACCCCCTCCGACGACTCCCCCGATCCCAAGAGGCAGAGGGACGACGCCGACGGTGATGTAGACGGCGTTAAGGTGCAGCTTCCATCCATATTCACCTCGTTCGAGGACTCCCAGACTTCCCCGTCGCTGCTGCCCTCTACCTTCAGGTTGGAGGCAAGCAGGAGAGCGTCGCTGCCCACGTTGACCTCGTCGTCTGTCAGGCATGCGCCGTACCCACCCACTTCGCTCCGACAGGCATACGCCCCCTCATCGACGCCGTCGTCGGCGCTTTCATCATATACATTCCCTGCTACGGAAGACCATGGTCACAAACCCCGGCCGGGACGCTTATCTACCGATTTGCATCTCAACTTGGGCAGTACTCCGCCGACGCCATTCGATTCGCCGTATCCGAATGCCTCCTCGTCGTCGTCCAACTCAGCAACGACCCCTTCCACGCATTTTGATTCACCTTTGGTCGGCGACTATCAGCATCAACATAATAGACATCATCAGGGTCTTTCGCCCTACATGAGCACAAGCGCCGATCAGTCTGACAGCTGGAATAATCCTTCTGGTTCAGGAATAATCCGACCCAGCTCGACTCCGGGCCAGCTCAGCTCGTCTTCCTCGTCCTCCACCAGTCCCTCCCTACTAAATAAATACCAACTCGACAGTCTCCGCCATTCCTCATTCAGTGCTGCTCCCCAGTACAACAATCCCCAGTACAGCAACCACCAGCAACAGCATCAGATGTTCGCAGGTTCAGCACGCATCTCGGGCCAACTCGACCGACGCTCGAGTGGGATAAAATCAGACTGGTCCTTCCCCGCCCCCGATGGCGGCGCTCACTCTACTCCCCATTCGCCATCCCGCTCCCCGCCCTCTATTCCCATCCCGCCCCACCACAATCTCCTCCCCAACCACCCCACGTCCCCGATGCCCTCCTCCTCACCCAACAACACCTCATCCCTCGTCGATCGTCCCACCCGCAAGCGCGGCAAACTCCCCAAGGAGACAACGGACTATCTCAAGGCATGGCTCCACCGCCACTCAGATCACCCATACCCCAGCGAGGAAGAGAAGAAGCAGCTCTGTGGCGCCACAGGGCTGAGCATGTCCCAGGTCTCGAATTGGATGATCAACGTGAGTATATCCGCTACCCTTTTTTGTAAAGTACACGGTCGTTAATATGGGGATTTTGATAGGCTCGTCGCCGCATCCTAGCGCCAGCCCATCGTGCGTCTTCTGGGCCAACAACGACCGCGCCTTTCCCGCCTATCCGCGCGTCGATGTCCTCTTTGTCCTCGAATTCCCCGCATTCGGCTCACCCCCACCACCTCTCGTCGTCGCCCTACCCCCTCCTCCATTCCGGCATGAACTCGGGATTGCACCCACATTACTCGAACGGAGGGATGAACATGGGTGGATTTGATCCCCTTGTCAGGAGAGCATCGATGCCTGCGGATACGCTTCAGCTATACCACCCCATGACTCTGCAGTCGCTGCCCAGTACTCCCACCCACCACCACCCATCTCATCTACACGATTCCCCCCCTCCTCAGCATCATCAACATTCCTCGCACCCTTCCCCGCATCACCAACAGCAGCAGCAACAATATGGCGGAGGCTACCACCAGCAGCAGGAGTACAATAACTCCCGGGGCGGATCGGCCTATGGAACGCCGCAATGAATCTGAATCTGATTCGGAATCCGAGCTAATAATGCATGTACGACGTATTGAAAGCAAGTGGTTCGCACAACCTTCAAAAGTCTGCTTTCTCCCACTGTTTAATATACCCCCATCCTCGCGCCGATTACCACTTGTTGGTAGTGAGTGCTCTCACTACCAACAACAACGACGACAACGACAACTGTGCTCTACTCTACATTATACGTAATATAAATACAAACCGGACTTTCTCTCTTCCTTTCTCTGTGTCTATTTCTCTCTCTGTCTCGCTTCCCGCTTCTTCTATTCATGTTGACATCTGTGTTCGATCTTTGCGAAGCTCTTTCATCCATTATAACGATTTGTCTTTGACGCACGATCTCGCTGCTGCTGCTGCTGCTGCCGCAATTTTTAACGTGTAATGCTGCTTTTCGTTCGCTCGATGCCCTTTTAACGCTCCAACATCGCTCATTCCTTCTACCTTGCTTGCTTGATGCTTGACACTTACTGTCTCCTTGTGCTTGCTCGTTCAATCGCTTGACGCCCATTAATCTTCCTCCTACTTTCCTCGTCGCCAAAATCCACAACATATGAACACACCAACGCACACTATAACCGTAACTTATCATAGTACCACCACCGTTTTACCGTAATCAACACGCATGTATGTATGCTATGTATGTATAGGTCCTGAATAAACGATTGCATTCCGCCAACCCAACGCTTTGCAGTTGACTTTGAACACTATTTGATTGTGCATTTCGACTTATGGAGATGCACCGTAATATATGGACCACGTTGAGCGCTAGCGTTGATGCGTTGATATATGATATGAGGGTGATAAACTAAAACGCGCTGGGCCCCAACAACTAGGGTACCCTGATGGTATGAGCATCGGCGTATTAAATTCGTATAGGTACTCGTATCCGTAATCGCAATCGTAGCATCTTTTCATGATATTCGATATGGATATATTGCACTTACGCTTACTCCCATAGCTCGTATTCTCGACTCATACTCATATGCATAGCATAGTCTATTTTTTCCCATCAGGACACTGAGTATAACTCTACACTTATACATATATACCCTCTTACCATTCTAGCAGTGCGCAGCTAGACGTGCATTCACCGCATTCACCGCGAATCATGGACATAAATTGAACCGAGGTCCGATTGGACATATGGGACTTCGACGGATATGGGTGCAGGCGTTGCTCGACCACCGGGCTTCCACATCAAGGGTGCTAGTAGGCGATCGCGCCAATTAGGAGGGAGTGATTTAGCGCCCGTGCGCTCAGGGGCTAGGAGGGCGGTGATTGAGTGGGCGACGGAGCACGGAGCACGGAGAAATGCTGGGCAGCGGAATCAGCGATGTCGTTAAGAGAGTCGGCGACGGAACGCATCCGACCCAGCGAGCAAGTTCTTCCCATGCGAACACTGCACGCATGAGGACCTTCGATTAATTTTCAGCGCCTGTATCGGGTGCAGTGGTGATAGGGGCCGATATCGATCAACAACATAGACTCAGACTCGAAAATGGGTCGTCTGTGTGAAGCCAGAGAGTCGTGTCTCCCTCTAAATGACTTTATTTTTCACGTTCCATACTTGTGGATATGAGCAATCGACTTGCCATTACTGAATATACCGACGCCGACTCCCCGATTTAGAGTTGTACGCCCGACGCATTGTAGCTACCGATCCTGACCCCGACGTCTCTCGGGGTGCTGGCCGAGGGTCGTCCTTGGGGTGAGCCATAAGGTATACAGCAATGGAGTGGAGTTTAGTTTTCATTCATCTCACGGCGTAAGCTCGTCGTGAACTTGCCCTCCCCGACCCCGATATAGAGTGATCCGTCGGACGGCGTCCAATCCTGCCAAGTACGCACCAATAATAGTTACCCTCGGGGCACACCATAGAAGACTATAGAGGTTCCGCTAAATTAAATGCCAAACATACGCGCCTTCAACAAAAGCATGTATGTTCTTTCGAGAAATTCGATGGAGGATTGAAGTTCCAATTTGATCATCATAAGCTTGAACGAGTCGCCAACCAGTTCGTGTTCGTGTAAAGTCAATCAGCCGAGTTTCGACGGCGTTTGCCAAGTTGCTTTATTCCAATTTATTACCGTGATCCCGCTTCCTCGCTCGGCGCCGCTGGACAGGTATCTCGGAGGGTTACATATGTATGTGTATGTTACGATGTTACGAGGGTGTGTTACCATGCGATCGCCGTATGTGCTAATTCTGAAGCGACTCGTTCACTTTCATCCGAAGTCCGTACGTACAAAATACGCTTACGAAGTACGCAAATGCGGAACGGCTGCGACTTCCAAGAAATGATGCATGATGCATTCGAGTGATGCGGTGCACTTGAATGTTCTTTGTGTTTTTTTTCTTCTTGAAATGGTGAATGTTTCTACTAACCAAACTGCGGCCCTTCCACGCTTCAAGTCTGATGCAAATTAGCTACGGAAGACGTACATCTACGCCTTGGGTATACCGTTGGCGGATTTTGGGGAGGTTTTGTTTAAGGGTGGTGAACGATGGAAGTCGGAATACAGGCTAGAAGATCTTAAGGTCCTTTGAGCCTAACATACCCCATCCTCGTGGCGATGGACTTAAAGACTCGGATCGATTATGTCAGGTCATCATGTCGTGGACCTGGTGTAACCGTGTATGTCCTGGACTCCTATGCAATGGATACAGGAGCTATATGTCGCCAGGAGCAGGAACTGACTCTGAAACATATAATGCACCTCCTACCTCCTACGACTACGCACCTTATAAGATAGTCGAAACGCGAAAAATGCGGTCTAGGAGGAAGTAATCAACCCGTGAAAAAAACACGGAACACGCATAGGTGGTCAAACATGAAGACATTGATAAACATTGTATAAACAGGCAAACATAACATGATGGTCGTGACTCTGATGAATCGGAATCGAATCAGGTAGATGTGTTGCAGGGAGGCAGCGTTCATACTTGGAACTTTCAGGTCCTTCAGGTAGATTTCAGGGCTTGCTCGCGTCGTTCCGGTGGCGGATGGCGGAGATCGCACAGATGAATTATGGGGTAAGTGGAGGTGGTGTGGCTGATTCCATAACTTGGGTTCAAAATTGGATTAGTTCGTGAGTGGTAGCACTCCGGGATGAAGATGAGTGCACGCTTTGGAGTCTCTCGTCTATGGCAGTGCTATCAATATTGTACAGTAACAGTCCAGTAGCTAAAGCTGAAACCCATCGGGCGCTAAATAGGTTGAACTAATATCCCCGTGCCTAATGATGCATGATGTCGGTGGCTGTAGAAAGAGGCTCAGCCACCTCAGTGAATCAGATTTTAGCTGTATTTTGGAACGCTTGCATGCGCTCTCGATTCAAATAATTCACACTGCATTAGACCTTTGTATATCGGGGCATAGGTAACGCCTACACAGCAGGGTGCCTAGGCCTATCAGTAAATCGATGCAGTGATGCATCAATATTTGGATCAGTTGAATGGAAGGACTACCATTTTTGCCCGATGGGAGTAGGATGGCCAGTGCGGCGACGACGACCACGGAAGAGAACAGCGGTACAAATGGAATCGAGACTCTGCGGGGCCTTGACCATGGGAAATCTCGGCATTATCTATCTTCGACTCGGAGGCGGGCTTCGATTTCTTTGATCTAATCACTGGCGGTCATGATCAGGTCATCGTGGGGGGCGAAGAACCAGAGCGTGGACGAAGCATTGCATTAAATACGACCATGAGGTGAACGAGAACCTTTGCGGAATTTGGGACCGACGAAACGTATCCTATATCACAATTTTTTTTCCGAATTGCATGATGCGCGAATATGCAAAATGTTCGGAGGGTCAGTCGATGAACGGAGATGTCCCGAAGCTCAAATGTACCTTCCAAGTCGCAATATAGCTAAACTATTCGGAGGAAGGCCCGAATCATCGTCGGATTGCATGAGTAGCGGAAGGTACATGGAAGCTGAAGGGTCAAGCAACTTTAGGTGTTTGCTCGATTCAATTCAGTACTCCTTTGTATATACAAGGTCATGTTTGTTTACGGACCTGGCGTTCAGGCCAATCATCATTGTATCAGGGACAGGGTTGGCGCTGAGATAGTAGGTAGGTCCAGGGTCGTGGACAATGAAAGAAAGCGTCAGAATGTCAAAGCGTCGGAGATCCAATAGCCTGATGCAATATGTCTTTATGCAATTCAGCATTTGAGCCGAGCCGAGCATCGATCCTATGATATACGGTGTACCATTTTATTGGACCTGCGTACGTGCGCTGCGTGGAAGCCGCGGAGCAGGCTGGCTGAAGGGCTGGCATGGGCTGGCATGGAGAAAGAAAGAACGGAAGGTGTACAGTATACCCGCCGATTGCCAGTATTGTCGAGGCCTAGCCTGGCGAAAACGGGAGACGGATCTGGACAATGTTGCAGGCAAATCAACTTCATTTCTCGATGCGTAGGTCGAGTCGAGTCATTTGATGCGTGATGAGAATGCTAATTTGTGGAGATCGGCTAGGTGAATATTACAATACCCTAGCCAGGGTTTCTTTGTTCGCCTTGAGGGCGTAGCCTACATATCCGTACTGGCAAGCGAAACTACCGAGGTTTTACGTTAGAGAGTTGCAGCATCCGACACGAAACCTAACAGCGCACACCTACAAAGATTACAGAGCCTTGCGAAGTCAACGTCTTTGCGTCGCTGGGACCGAGTCGATCAGGGTCAAACGCCGCCACCGTTCAGATAATACACCGACGGATTGAATACGTCGCACTACCGGCGCCACAGCCCTACGGCCCCGCTGCTAAGGTAAAACACGCGCTGCTAAGTCGTTAGCAAGTTAGCGTAATGTTGACAACGAGCCCCGACATTTGTAACTACTAAGTTAGCAACTACCTGGAATGAATTCGCTGGCAACGATATAAGAGCGTGATACTTCCTGGACCCTTCGAGTACCCCGAGACCTTGGAGATATGATGAATTGAATTGTGGAACCCATCATTAGCCACCGGCTGTTTAGTTGGTGCGACATCTGTTAAACGCAGCGAAGTCGTAACGGTGGCTAGAGCCATCATTTCGAAACATGCCGACGCTAAATCCAGACCCACCCGACTACTAATTCAATACGGGTAAGTGAAGGCGGGTCATCGGGAATCGGCGGCATTGTCCCTTAGCAGGGTACTGGTGAAGGTTTACTGGAAGTGCTGTGCAAGTGAACCGTCAATTGAACCGTTAAGTAACGGTCTAACGGGAGTATGTGCGTCGCTTACGAGCTAGACACACAGCGTGCACCTCAAAAGTCAGCTCTCGACGGTGTCCTCAAAATGATCAGCGACGGATGTCACTCGGAAACTTCTGCTGTTGTAGCGTAAATTTCATCCGTGAACGGGCAAAAGTCGATACGCGGTGTGTGCACCGACGTGTACCATGTAGACGGCCAAATAGGGGAGTTCGGTTGGATTCCACGGAAGCAAAATTAGCGCCGCATTAATACATCGCCTAAAGCCCCTTCGACAGGCGGCTGTGTCTTTGTTCTGATTGATGGTGTTTGAACATGAGAAGACGTCATTGGTTGGTGCTTTTACTTAAGTTTTGGGGTGGTGCGTGGCTGACGATAGCGTCGGTGATGCTACAACCAGGGAATTAAATCGCGGGATCGTTGAATTGAGGCCTAGGTCGAACCTGGCTTGGGAATGGAGATTTGCCGCAGCTGCTAGAGTACACCAATCGATATCTCTTCCATTCAGACGCACGTCAAAGGTTGAGAAACTAGATAAGCCAAACACATGTTCATCTTTCATCAGGATGAGCCTGTGATCCAGCCCAGCCGGGTGGAATGGCGACATGTGTCGTTGTGTCGTGTATTGTGGGTGCCAGCAGGTATATTCCAAAACCAATACGCGCTGTCGATTGAATCATCCAGAATGTGGGGAGCTTCGACAGGATATCCAGAACCCTAGATCTAAGAGGAGAGCCACCTGGCCTTGACGCCGGAGATATGTTGCCTAGATGATGCCGTCAAGTTCGAAGACGTAGGGTGTGAAAGAGTCGCGTTAGTGTGCTTCTTTCAGTCCATAACACTGCACGGAGGATTTTACTTGCCTACTGGTCAGCGTCAGCCTCGAAGTACGTGTTCCCGCTGAGTAGATCACGTATAAGTTCCAGACTCAAGCCAGAGGAAGCATTAGTCTTGGAAGAGACTGTTGCATAGATGGGAAGCTATGCTGCCAGCAACCTGAGAAGGAGTCCAACCTCAAGTCGCCTTCAACTTAGAAGTAGGGTGCGAGCCTATGGACAGTCGAACGTAGAAACGATAGCGTGGTCGGCACGGGCCGGCACCGAGCGTCTAATCTTCCCGCTAGGTTGAGTCACGCTCCACCTGAGTTATTCAGTCACGCCGTAATTTTCGCTGCAGCGGAAGTCAATCTTACAACTTACTTCTTACCATATTCTCCGACTACTCGTGTCAGGAGTCGACACAATTGCGACTTTACCAAAGAAGCCCGAGACGTTGAGCTTGGACATCGAGAAGGTGCTTGCAAACCAGTATGATTCTCCGAACTAGGTGGCTCAATATCATGGAAAGATACCGATGTCCTCCTCCTCTGAACCATCGCTTACACAGCTGGCAGCATTCTTGCATAGTCCGTTTGCGAAGTCGCTGCTTGAATCCCACCCAAACAATCTACGGGAGCCGCATTCTATTTGGGCTAGGTGGTGGGAGTGGTCTAAATCTCATTCAAGATGGATGTCCATTGCAAAATACTATGCGGCGCCTTATGTGTCCAAAAGTCCGACTTCATGGACCGATTCCATCCCGCAAGAAATTACGGACCTCATTGACGTCCTGAAGTCTATGGAAATGCCACGCTCGCCGATGCCTATTCCAGGATTGAATGGTACTGAACGGTCGGGACGCAATCCTCCTGGTTCTGGCATGTCACCTAAGAAGACTCACGAAGTCGGCCGCATGACAGCTTATGTCCAAAGTCTAGTGGATTCGCTTCACCTTCCTGAAGGCGCGAAGCCCTACTTTGTCGATGTAGGCGCTGGCCAAGTTGTTCCCGTTCCCTACGATTGGTGATTGGTGATCTTACGGTTTCTTCTAGGGCTATTTGACTCGGAACCTCTGCATCCATTTCAAGACGCACGTACTAGCGCTAGATGCTGATCGTAGCCAAACAAAAGGCGCTGAAATTCGCGAACAGAAGACCATGGGCAAGAAGTCCAGGCGTCATCCCAGTGATGTTGACAGCAATGTAATAGAAGCTGGCACTATCACTCATCAGACTGTCCACGTAGACGCTCACTCTTTAGCCGAGGTGATAGACAGCTGGGTATCTAGTCTGCCTGAGCCAAAGTCGTTATCGCCGATTCCAATAATTTTGGTGGCGCTTCATGCTTGTGGTTCTCTCACACCAGACACGTTGCGAGCGTTTATAGGAGCAAAGGACGGTGACGGCACCGCACGTATCAATGGAGTTTCGACAGGAACGACCTGGTATTTTGCTGCGGCTGTCGTTGTCGGATGTTGTTACAACCTTTTACGAGCTGAAGGTAGGCATTCTTCTGTTAGGTCCCGCCCGTTCCATTGTATCACGAGGCTGGAAGTGATTTCAACGGCTGCGCCCGAGAGAGATACACGCTTTATATTATTCTTCTTGACAGAATTTGGAACGTGCAAGGAGGCTGTGTTGCGAAACAAATCTAACCTTGGGGAGTCACTAGATTTCCCACTGTCCCAGACCCTTTCGAACTCCACGTTCACCGACCTACCACCGTCTGCATACCATCTCGCCACACAGATTCCGTCGCATTGGTTTGATAATGATAGGTCGTCTACTTCGACGGCGCTTTCAGTGCGCAAGGTTGTGTGGAGAGCGTTGCTGGGACATGCAATCGCGGATCCTGGGCTGGCCCTCCCGGCGCCCGAAGTCAGTGGGCAAGCGCAGAGCGGGTTAGGGTCCAATGGAAAAGACACCGGCTCAACCGACAGACTCGTCAACGGCGGCGACAATGCCGCAAGCGTAACTTTCAATAGAACAGGGGCAGGAACGATCACACAGCGTAAGCCCGCAGAGGATGGCGAGGATGAAAGTACGGGCTCCAATCCGGTCGTGCGGCGTCTTGGTCGTCTAGCGGATTCTGCTTACCGGGATTGGGACACGTTCCTCCTTAAAGTCGGCGAGAAGCTGGGAATATCAGTACAATCTTCGTTGGCGGCGACTCGAAATGACGGGGGATGCGAGGCCCAATCATTGCCCACTGCGACTCAACTCGAAACGCTGCACGTCCTGCGCTGCTTGCTGGGCCCCGCCGTAGAGACCCTCATCGCGCGAGATCGCATCCAGTGGGTTGTGGATGAATTAGCGAAGGTGGCCGGGGATGGAAATGGTTTTGATGACAACCTAACTGTTCAATGCATCAATCTATTCGATCAAGGAAGCGGTAGCGGAAGAAACACGGCAATTGTAATTGCGCCATCTAGTGCCTTGCCATCATGTAGTTGACGGTCGCTAGCTGATGATCCATTGAATTGTGTATCTGATGGTTTACCGAAGGGGGGGAGGATACCGTCGTGCTATCTACCATAGGAAATGGGCTGTATTCGGGGTGTTATATTTGGTGGAGCCGCCATTTGCTTTCTTCTTTACCAATTTTGACGTGGATATTCTCCACGGTGAAAGTACTGACGCTGGTGGAGGAGAGTCTGGATTTGTATGTTCGGTTGAGTTCTGGAACCAAGTCCGTTGGGAATTGGGAGATGGCGCGGAATCCAGCACTGGGAAGAGTAGTATCAACAGCGTTGCTTGGAGATCCGTCCTGCTGCGTTGACTGGAGTAGCGCCCAAGCAAAGGAAGCATGAAACCGTGGTTCTGCATAATACGCTTTCTGCCGTAGCGGTTTAAGAATCGGGGTCAAGCCTTCGCTGAGCTCTTTCAGCTGATGAAGCAGTTAGCATTAACAAACAGGTACGAGGTTCGTTGGAGGTACTTCATTATGACCCCCACCTATTTCCACAGCGAGGAATGTTCTAGTCTTTTCGTCGTTCGACAAGTCGGAAAACGTTGCGAACGATGCATCAAACCTGAGAATCTGGTGTCAGCAGCCTCATAGAAACTGTATTTACACTTACGGTGAATACTGGCTCGCCAGTTGCTTAACAGCACTTTTGAATTCGTCACGTTGGTACGCGCGTAGGTAAACTGGCCGTGACAAAGAAATATGCAAAGCAGGTTTCGCTCCGTCGCTGGACTCGTCGTCTTCATTCAAAGGTACGCCTTTTAGTTCTTGTAGGCACTCTACCGTGGCCTTCGCAGTTCGAAACGCATCTGATAATAACTGCCTCAAAGGGGACTCCTTGTCCAAGCCAACCGAAACGTAGACGAAGGCAGCAAACTGCCCGTCAACGTGTGGCTGCGTCCTGATACGCCCTTGGTGTAATGCTGGGTCGTCTACAGGTACACTAGGTACTAAAGACGGGGCTAGGGCAGGGAGCTTCCTAGATTTAGTAGAATCACTATTCCGCTGATGCTGTGCATGAGCAATGAACTAACCTTTTCTTTGGGACGGGAGGAGGTTCATCGTCGGAGCTTGAGTAAGTTACTAGACTAGATTTGCCCAGTTTCATTCACCACCGCGTACGAGGGCGACGACGGAGTCAAGTTTAAGTTGAACGTGCCTGCCAAATCTGGAAATAGCCTTCAGCGAACAGCCCGGGCCGGCCGGCCGACCGACCAATAATTCGCAACCAACTCGCAAGTCGGGCGGTAATGTCCCTGAAGTATTCAAGAGGTATCGTACGTACGCAGGCACTTTGTGATGGGCTGGATTCGAGCGGGTACCATGAGCCACTAATGCCCACGAGCAGAAGATGTAATCCTGTCCGCGGTCGTATTGTAGGCGTTCAGCGACTCAAGAGCTCACTATCTACACGGTGCGAGGTCACCCAACAAATCGAGGTGACGGGGAACTACACCACCGTCAGTATACCACTCTGCTGACAACACTCCACTAGGCCAGTCAGCCAACCAGCCCCTCATCGACATCTGAAGCTAATGGGCCTTCGCAACGAAAGAACAGTACGCCTATTTGGCAGAAAAATATGACACTTGCGGAGCAGTGGCTGGTATACCCTACCGAAGATGTGTCCTAAGGACCTAATACGTACAGCGAGAGAGAGAGGTAGCTCAGCTTCCGTACCTTGTCGTTACGAACTTTGATAGAAGGTCGAAGATATGGCTTGCCCTGAAGAGTAGCGAGATGATGATTCGTGCGGTCTCTCACACGTTCCACCACAATGACCGAGACATTGGTGAGGATGTGAAGCTACTAGTAGAATAATCATATAGTGCATGAATCGCGCTAATGGCTCTAGAGTTCAAATCCCTTGAACTGGGAAGCCGGACACCCAGTTGCGCCTGACCTGACACTGCAGTAGAGATGGGTTCAAGTCGTACGCAGGGGGGTCGTCAATAATTTTCAACGTTATGACTGGTAGTCCAGCAGACTCCAGCAGACGCCCGCAAATGGCCTCTAAGCCAAACAAGCCACAACTACCTCCTATGATCACATTGGCGGCCGTGCCAAGCCCCTGATTCAGCTCTAACTTCGACTTATCGATCAGATAACAATTCCTCGTAACTTCTTGAAACGTTTACCAGAACATGAGTGTTCAATTTATCAATAATCTTACTTCAAACCCTTCCCAGCCTCCCGCATCTCATTCACACGACGCTGGTGGTCCCACACATTCTCATGATGGCCCCGGTGATCATGGACATACCCACGAGCATCTAGAACATCCAGGTACGGCAAGCACGAACGCCGCCCGACGTCCTATTGCTGATTATTCTCGAAGGAAAGTATGCTGAACGAGACCTTCCGGACTACACGGGGCGGAATTTCGAGGAGCGAGGGTTTACAGTTGGCATTGGAGGGTTCGTTCGTTTAATTATGATCGTGATTGAACCATTATGTTGACATGATTTACCATCAGTCCAGTCGGTTCCGGCAAGACGGCACTGACCTTGGCTCTTTGTCAAAAGCTTCGCAACGAATATAATCTTGGTGAGGAGCTCACAGACTTCAATCATATCTGTTGATTCACGAACTTGCATTTGTAGCTACAGTTACGAATGACATATTCACTCGAGAAGATCAAGAATTTCTCATTAAGAACAAGGCACTCCCGTCCGAACGTATTCTCGCCATAGAGACGGGAGGGTGTCCTCATGCTGCCATCCGTGAAGACATCAGCGCGAACATGGGCGCACTGGAAACCTTACAGGCGAAATACGGATGTCAATTATTGTTCGTGGAAAGCGGCGGAGACAACCTAGCAGCCAACTACTCCAGAGAATTGGCAGACTACATCATTTATGTCATTGATGTTTCAGTGCGTATGGATCGAATCACGGTATGCGGATCTAGCTGAACTTCACTTTGACATAGGGCGGGGACAAGATCCCACGTAAAGGTGGTCCAGGTATTTCCCAGTCCGATCTGCTGGTTATCAACAAGGTGAGTACTACGCGGTAGAAGTAACGAAATGATGACGAACTGCTTCACAGACGGACCTTGCTCCGTACGTGGGCGCCTCTCTGGAAGTAATGGATCGAGACTCCAAGCTCATGAGAGGAGATGGACCCACTATATTCTGCAGCGTAAGGCAGGGTACAGGCGTAGACGATATCGTAAGCCTTATCCTGGGTGCGTGGAGAACGGCCGGTAGCCCTGGTCTGCCAGGCGCAGTGGGAGAAGCTGATGCTTGAGCCCAAAGAAGTACAAAGGCATGTCGCCACCTGTAGCCATACAAATGCACAATTCCAAGTCGATGTTTCCGAGGTGCAAGGCGGAGAAATACCAAAGGAGGTTTCCTCGCACATCGAGGCCGGGGCCGTTCACGCGATCAACGAGCACAATCGATCAGCTGGCAAGTTTGGCGTTCCTAGGTATTCAACTATGGGACGAAATCAAAGCGGTTTCGTGGCCATTTTTCTGCTAAGTCAAAAGACATCAGTTCCTCCCAAAATTCGCAAAAGCTTAAGGAGGAAGATGACTTGGAATCAGGCCTTTCATAGGTACGAATCTCACCCCATATTCAACTCCATATGCTCTGATCCCGATCGATGGGCAATCGACATGATCGTTTTACGCTGACATTGTGGAAGTTCCGTCGAACTTCAGTACGAATTCGCACCGGGTTTATTTGAGGCGATTCGTATGCTCACCCCGAAGCCTAGTACCCGAACAGCTTCTCCCGCAAATCCTTGATGTGATCAATGGGGCCTGAGACGTGCGAACATCTCCCCCTCTATGAAGCAATCCGCATGCAAGTGGGAGCCCGAGCGAGGGGTTAAACTCTGCAGATCCGGAACAGGCGACTGGCGTTAAAGCGGGCTGATCCTACGAGGCGGGCGGAGGTGCGTCAGTGGGGTCAATAGAAAGTGCTAGTGATACTGATACTTACCAGGAACTCGGCGAACCTACCTAATGAATGCGTTATCGAATTACGAGACCGGCGGATGCGATGAAACGGTACTATTAACGTAAGTTAGGGGCAGTGGGGTGGGTGATCATCAACAGAAGACATTGGTGGGACTTCGATATGTACAGTCTTCAAGATGGATTGATTATGGTCTCGAAGGTGAGCGAAACAGCATGCCACACCTTGCATCCTTATCATCTATGACAACAGGGATGGTTCATTGCATAGCCTTGATCAACGTGGTAGCCAGTGAATCAATGAAATCGATAGGCAGTGCGAGAATACTCGAGTATGGCTCCCACAAAGTTCCCATTCGGCTATTTCATTCTGTGGCGACAATGATTGTTGAGTCCTCGTAGCGCGGGTGCCTGGAACTCCAGGCGAACCCCTTCATCGGCACTACTACCATGCGAAATTGCCGTTCGTCAGGTTCAAGGACGGGAAGGATGTGCATAGCCGCGCTCAACCGACGCAAGGCGGCCCAACTCGATACACAACATCGGGCCACTGAGCCGCAGAACAACAAGAGCGTAACTGGTGAAGTACAAGGGCGTGTAAAGTGGGCGATACTCCCGTTTATCCCCTCCCCACGTATGGCGCCTTTGAAGCCCTATGTAATGCAAACCGTGAATCGTTTGTGAAGGATCAGATTCAGCCAACCCACATTATATTCATCTCGAGTACCGTCACATCGTTCGGCAATTGAGCTATGTGGACTATGCTGTCAGCGACATGCTTGACGTCAAATGTCGCTTCTGGTACAATGGCGCCGTTCGGCTGGAGTATGCCCTGAGTTTGAGCCGATACCATGTCTGTCTGTGCGTTCCCTATGATAGTAGCTTGAAGGTAACGGGTGGATAGTGGATATGTGAATTCGTGACATACCGATGTCGATTTGGGTACAAGTTATGTTATGTGCCCGGCCGTCGAGTGCTGTACATTTCGTGAGCCCAGAGATGGCATGCTTGGAACATGCGTAAGGGAAGGTGTGTGGGCGAGGTACGTGTGCTGACAAGGATCCGTTGTTGATGATTCGTCCTGATTGCAGAATTCGTCAGCGTTAACTCAGCGGACTCGGTGTAACCTGGGTACTGACCTCCTGCGGGCGTCTGGGCGTTGAATGTTTTGAATGCCTCCCGCGTGCAGAGGAAGGGCCCAACGAGGTTTACGTTCATAACGTTCTGAAATGTCTCCAACGAGAGTTCTTCGATGGGCGTTCCAGGCGCGCTGATTCCCGCGTTCTACATGTCGTCTAGAGATGTAGTGATCCTGCTTAACAATGATAAAAGTGACTGACATTGAACAGCAGATCGACTCGTCCTACGGATGTTGACGATGTTAGATTTTATCGACCAGTATGCCAGCATGTCTGAGGCTTGCCAAATTGTTCCACGGCCTGCGCGAATAGCTCTTGGACGAACTAAATTCGCGATGGAGATATCAGGACCCTGAGCGGTAGACTACAATGGAGACTGGGACTACCTTCTCGTCGGTAACGTCGCCTGCAACGACAAGAGCCCTCTGGTCACACTGTTCTGCTGTTTGAAGGAGGGCATCAATCCGACGAGCTGTGATCACTACATTCCAACCCGCTTGGGCTAATGCTATGGCGGACGCCTTCCCAATCCCTGCAGTTTTGGCAAACATCCTATGTCAACATCGACATCGTATTCATCCTCAGTCACAACGATCATACCTGAAGATGCGCCAGTAACTATTGCGACCTTGAGGTTCTGGCTGTCTGTTTCTGACATGTTTAGTGATATCTTAGTTGGAAAGTTTTTGAACACCGCCGTTTCTGCCATATCTGTGCTTCTCCTGTCTCCTATTACCTGCTACCTATCCCTCCTATAGCTCGATAACTGACGTTTGTCCAAAGGACCATGGAAAATGCGGCTTCTTATCTTACACTGATGAACGTTACGTCGGAAGAAGTGAAGTTACTCGCAAAGGCCGTGCATCCGACGTAAGTACAAGGATACGTACACCACTTTTTCGATAAACTAAATCCTTCGTCACCAAACATTGGTGGTAGTCGGAGTAATCCAACACTCACGACGTGACAAAAGCTTTCTCGTTGATGGGCAGTGCCATATCGTGCTCAATCGAAGACGTGGGACTCTGACCGGACAGTTTCTCCACTTCCGCAAGCATATACTAGACAAACGTAGGCTCATTCCACGGATAGCCGATTGAATCTTGTCGACTGTGTTGCTTCCGTGCGGGAGCGTGGGCTGCATTTTATGAGGCACAGTACCTCGACAGCACGACTGGGTAACTGGCACCATACCCATGGTTCTTTGCGATGCAGTAAGCGGCGACGTGCTAACGCCAATGGTGCACATCGATGTTGATTATTGACGTGCGTGTGCTGGTGGACGGAGGCAAGTCAGAGGTTGGACTGGCTTGGGCGCTTCGCTGTGCTTTCCAGTCTGCTTCAGATATTTCATCTCTTTATATCAGCGGCAATTGCTGACTTTGGTCGATGATACGAGCGAGGCTCGGGTTGATCCATGATATATTTATTGTGATTTACAATAATGATAAATGTACGTGTATTTCCTGCCAGATACCTAGATGAGCTCTAAATTGCATCGGGCGTAAAGCATTCACTTACTTGCAATGCTGGGATCCTCGTGGTATAAAAGAGCTCACGGAATTACGCCCGGCCATGCTGCATCGATTTCGTGTCAGCCGCTGCTCCATGGTTTCTGTGATGCACTTACCGACGGAACGCCTGGCAACGACGTGCCTCCCATTATCTTCCTCGAGGATCCTCCTCTGGTGATCTCCTGCAACTGTACAGGCTCTAGCCTTCTCTCCTTGGATCCTGTTCCCGCCTTTGAGTCCACTAAAGGCGTGTTCAGAAGCAACGCGAACGTGTCCCCGATCGCGCTCAAATACGAAGGCGATGAAGAAGCGGATCCAGACATATGACAGTACAATTCCGGTAGATTGTGATGGTTGTGGTGATGGTGGTTGGATTTCAGAATGTGGGCAACGGAGCAACAGCAAGCCAGCCACTTTATATACTTTTATGCACCAGCCTCCTGTCCAGGTTATGGGGATGACATCACATTGAATTCAGGGGGCCATATCAGGAGCCTTAGGTCACATGACCTCAGAAGAGGGAGCATAGGAGTATCACGTGTGCTCATATTTTTTAACTTCATCTGTGGTGAAGTTTGACTGGTACTCGCTGCCTACCCGTGTAGAGGTTGGCCGGGTTGTGTTCCCCCCACCATGACCCTCTGAATTTCGGGCCCCCATCTAATTCTTCTCCAGCTCAACGACCTACGAATTATTGAATTATCATGAGTACTCCTCACCAGGCTTCCTCCGTGGACGGGAAGTCAAAAGTCCAGACTAGGGACATCCCCGTGACCTCTGCAACTCCTTCCATCGTCGTTCATGGCTTGCGCCGTTTACCCAACTACCTGAAGATCGGCCGCGGTATTTGGCTTGATATAAAGGCTCGCGCACCGTGGTACAAAAGTGATTGGGTTGATGCGTGGAACTACCGTGTTGTTCCCGCAACAGCACTGATATTTTTTGCAAAGTGAGTGCTACACCAGCGTACAGCTGAAACATATTGAATCATTTCCAGTGTCTTGCCAGGAATTGCATTTTCGTTAGATTTGATAGAAACGACACAACAATATGGTGTGGCCGAAGTGCTTCTAGCTTCATTCATGGCGGCCTTCATTTTCTCGGTGTTTGGAGCACAACCTCTGACAATTGCTGGGGTCACTGGTGAGTTATTCGATTGTTTGGATAAATGGTATATCTCACAGTATCACAGGTCCGATTACTGTGTTCAACAAGACGATCTTTGATATCATCGAGCGCCAGTCCGACCCACCCAATTATTTGCACTTTATCGGGTGGGTGTACCTATGGGCGGCTATCTTCCACTGGATCACCGCTCTATTAAATTGTACGTGGTCGTGTTCGCCTCATGGTCGTTCATTAAGAGTCTAACTAGGGTGCAACTTCCTCAAATATGTCACCTTATTTAGTTGTGACACGTTCGGGTTCTACGTATCCTGGGTATACCTGCAATATGGTATTCAAGTTCTGACTCGCCAACTTCAATCCGAACCCCCAAACCTTCCTGGAGGCCTCGTCGCAATTATTCTCGCCCTGCTCATGCTCGTCACTTCGTTCCTTTTCCAGTCGCTGTCACAGAAAACGCTGTTCCATCGCCTTGTCAGGCGATTCCTGGCGGACTACGGTATGCCGATCTCTTTGATAGCGACTTCCGGGATGGCGTATTGGGGTCGATTCAATGCCGCCAACACTACTACCTTACCTGTCGGAGGTGCGTTCCAACCCGCTGGTGGAAGGGAGTGGTTAGTTAAGTTTTGGGAGTTGGATGGCAAGTGGGTGGGAATCGCCTTGCCGTTTGGAATAATCCTCTGGATTTTGTTCTTCTTTGACCACAATGTTTCGGTACGAGTCTCTATCCCCTTCTCTAGCTAAGTAGTAGACGAGCTCACGCCATCATTCAGTCACTTATGGCGCAAGGCGCAGAGTTTCCCCTTAGAAAGCCACCGGGGTTTCACTACGATTTCTTCCTGCTCGGTGTTACGACGTTCATCGCAGGACTCCTGGGATTGCCCGCACCAAATGGCTTAATCCCCCAGGCACCCATTCACACCACGTCTCTGCTTGTCATGGGACGGCCTGTCAAGGAGGACGAAGAACGGACTTCATCTCGTACATCCGCGTCCCGCTCCCCGGGGCCCTCGCGACTTCAGTCCCAGACAAACACGATGACGATAGAGCCTGTGGGCGTGGATGAGAAGCAAGCGCGTCCAGAGCTTGAGCACCCTGGTTGGGTACCTGAGGTACCCGTCGCTGTTGTTGAGCAGCGTGTGTCGAATTTGGCGCAGGGATCGCTGTGTTTAGTCCTCCTGACTGGGCCTTTCCTCCATGTTCTAAATCTGATTCCGCGTGGTACGTGACCAGTCTCCCCCTCCCTGTTCGCCGCTGATATCTGTCATTCCTTACAATCAAAGGTGTTCTCGCCGGACTATTGTACGCTCTTTTGCAAACTACGGTATACTACATGCTAACATCATCCAGCTGGTATATGGGCGCCGATGCACTTCACGGGAATGGCATCACCACCAGACTCCTCTACCTTCTTCGTGACAAATCCCTGACGCCGTACGACGAACCACTGCGCAAGGTTAGGAAATCGAGGATCATCATGTTCGTCGGTGTGCAATTGGTTGGCTTCGGCGCTACATTCGCCATCACTCAAACCATCGGTATATACCGTTCTTGTTATCTCTTGAGTCTGTTCCCATTTAACACGATCGTCTTACAGCCGCGATCGGATTCCCCGTTATCATTATGTTGCTGATCCCCTTGCGCACTCTCGTCGTACCTAGAATGCCGTTCACTGTTGAAGAACTGGCCATTTTGGATGGACCCACAGCATCACCATTCGTACGTTTCCCTTACTTTTTTTATTCTTACCCGCATCTCACGATGTCTCTACCCCATATTCCAACGATCACATCAACCCGCTGGTCCCTTGATATACTGTATGGTGATCCATACATAGACCATGGAATCAGTTGGAGGAACACTCTGACGTGGGTCCCAACCCAGTAGGCGTTTTCTTTCCCGTAGCCAGTACTTGTTCCTCCTCTCCATGCAACTGCTATCGTGCTATCTATGTACCTATAATTTTCAGACATTATCGTAGACATCAGAATCCTACCTTCAAACTGCTCCCTACGACTATAGCGTCGGCGCATTTGGCGCCCCTTTCTGGTCTCGTTCTTAAGGGCGGAGCTCATCAGCTCCCACATGCTTCCTGATATAACCTTGGATTCACAAGCATGCCATGTCTCCGAAGCTTGCGCATGTGGTGCATGTGGTGTGGGTGATATAAAGTGGCTTCGAGGCTTCGAATGCCTGACTTGGTTCCCCCGGTGATTTGGTTGATACAGTAGCATCTTCGTTGGCTTTAGCGATGGCAAGTGACAGCCAAGTTTTGGGAGTCGTGATCATTGCGCGACATGGGGACCGCGAAGGTGAGTGTCATCCTTGTTGCTAAGGTCTTCTCTCAGGCTTATCGCCTGCATGTGGTGATGCTTAGGATTCTACCAAAATCCCTCCACCTATGCTGCATCTGCGACGTCTATCACCGCTCTAGGGAATGTATGTTATTATGCAATAGACAAGATATGTGGTTGTTGATCCTCGGTTGTCGCAGGTTCAAGAGCTCCAGCTAGGACAGAAGTTGCGCTCGATATACGGGAACTCTTCCTCCCCCTCCTTCATTCGGGGGTTCAACACCACCATCTTCGACCAGGCGCAGCTTCAGGCGCGTGCCGACGCAGGAGGAGAAGGAGGAGTTATCTTGAACTCGGCGGTGTCACTCCTCCAAGGCTTGTTCCCCGCGACGACCGCCTACAATACTACTCTGGCAAACGGGACGACTGTTGTAGCTCCTCTGGGTGGATATCAGGTGCGTTCGGTGGCTTCTGAAGTTTAGAGAATGATTCAAACTAACGCTTGACTTTCAGACCATCCCAGGTGAGCGCCTAACAAGCTTAACCTGACGCGTTAAAACATTCTTACTCTTGGCTCTCAGTTGAGTCCGTTGAACCAAATAACGATATATCCTTGGAGGGCTGGACATCGTGCGGCGTAAGTAACGATGATGATTTGGCCTGACAATTAACTAATTGACTTCTTCAGGCCTTCGATGACGCTACGGCTGCTTTTTATGCGTCCCCGGGATTCAAGCAGAAGGCTACGGAACACGATGCTTTCCTGACACAATTGCCTCAATACCTCGACGGTCGGCCAGTGACCTTGGAAAATATGGTGCGTCGTGGACTTGTTCCGTATTCGTGAATTTTGTGCCGATGTGCATATTTTTAGTGGAACGTAAGTCATGACTGATGAAACAAGGTGCTTTGGCGTCGAAGGCTTACTGGTTTGCAGATTTTCGACTTCATCAATGTGGAGTCTATCCACAGCGCCGAGTTCCTCCAGCGCCTTCCGCCCACTTTCCGTGAACAGGCTAGGGATCTCGCAAACTACCACGAATACGGTGTCTTTTCATCTCCCCGGCTTGACGGCATTGGAAACAGTGAGTTGTATATCCCTGTTGCGTCAACTCACCCCCTAGCATGTCTAACTGCCTTTTTTCCTGTCGTGTAGTTGCTGGACGTACCATCCTTCCTTCGATCTTGAACGGGTTCAAACGCATTAGCAACTCCTCTGATCCACTCAAGATTGTGTACCAATCGATCTCCTACAAACCTTTCCTATCCCTCTTCAACATGACTGGCGCAGCTGAAGCCAACCCACAGCTCGCAGGTGTCGGTAAGCGACTTCTTCACAGACTCGTAATTCTCCCCCTTGAACCCCTTCCTTTTCCCGTAGTGGAGTATGCCGCCGCGCTAGCTCTTGAAGTTCGGCAACCATCTTCAGGTGGAGAACCGGTGTTGAGGTTCAATTTCAAGAATGGGACTGTCGACGATGACTTCAAAACTTACAACTTCATGGGCGGCTCAGGGGACGTCCCTCTTTCGCAGTTCGTTGATAAATTCACGGTACATTTCGAAGCTGCTTGCGACGAGTTTCTTCATCTGACGGATGTATACTCAGCCGGTGGCAATCAGTGACACTACCACTTGGTGTAACTTATGCGGAAACACGAAGGATCGAGGGTGCGGCGCGATCAACGCAGCTCAAATTAAAGGTGTACAGTCGGTTTCTCGGGGATTCAACCCGATTGGCGCCGGCTTCCTCGGTGCGGGCGTTACCCTTGTCGTTGCAGCCATGATGCTTGGTCTCCTTGCTTTCTTGGGTCTCCTCGCCTTTGGGAAAGGTAAGAAGAACAGACATGATCGGGCCTCTAGCGACGTGAGCCTTTTGAACATTTTGTTACGCTCCCTCGACAATGCAGCTAACAATTGGTTACAGAGGGAATCGACTGAGAAGCATTCCGTTTAGCGATTTTGTTCTCATACCCAGTAATATCCAATGACACAGATTGCTTCTAATTCAGTGGCATGAGAAAATCAATGGCATTTTATCGACCCAAGCTACCGACTGTATCGTACATGTTGTCATCAAGTATAACACTCTGTGGTGAGGTCCTTTGTCGATCAGCGCGAGCGAGAACTTCTCCTATCACTTTGAAGATATAACGCCGCCGATAAGGGTCCATTCCACCCATACGACGGCTCATAGATGCGCCATTTCGCTTCAAGGAGACAGAATCTTTCAATGCTCAGATACGACCTCGGATGGTCGCCGTCCCTGCTGACCTGCTGACCGAGCTCAGGACGTAATTCAGCAACAGTTGAGGTTTTCGAATCCGCGTTTAGCCCATACTATCCCTCAGACCCGCTGCCATCGCGCGCCATGGTTCTCTGCGACACATGGACGCCGCGGCGGTAGTCATTTAAAATGAAGTTACTTGCTTGAACTTAGCCCAGCAATACTCAACGATGAGTGTTGATATCGCACTACTTGCATTCCTGGTCTCTGTTGTTGTATACGCCGTGTATCGACGCAACACAAGGATATCCATAGACCATGTTCGTGGTCCTGTGGCTGACGCTTCGTTCTTGTTAGGTGTGTACATTCACGATAATTCCTTAGGATAGACTCTGAATTCTTTCGTAGGAAATCTTCCAGAGTTGTATCAAAGTGATGCCGCAGCGGTAAGGGCTCTGCTATGTTGGCCTGCTTCTTTATACTGACAATTGAGTGCCTTCTTAGGCGGATCTCAAGTGGCAAAAGGCGTATGGTGATATCGTCCGAGTCAAAGGAGTTTTCGGGGTCTGCTTCCTTCCTCGCTTTCTAGTCTGACCACGAGCTGACGTGGACTGTTAATGCTTAGGAAGACCGCTTGCTCATCATGGACGCGAAGGCCCTGCAGTATATCTACCAGACATCTGGCTATCACTGGCCTAAGATGTGGGAGCGTCGAGAGCTGAGCCGCTTGGCAGCAGGGCAGGGCTTGACGTGGGCCGATGGTGATTGCGTCGAATCTTACTGAAGTAAAATGAACCTGGACTCATCTTATGCCCTTAGGCGATGTGCACAAGCGGCAGCGGAAGATAATGCTCCCCGGTTTTGGTACCCGAGAAGCCCGTTCCTTCCTGCCTATTTTCTTTTCGACTGCCAACAAGGTCAGCCTCACTCTCAGTCCCCAATCCATACGGTCAGGCGAGGGAGGACTGACTTATGGAACATCATACTAAGCTCGGCGAAAAATGGAAAGATATGATTTCAACATCTAGCGCAGACGGCTCTATGGTGGTGAATGTGCCTTACTGGTTGTCGCGGGCCACGTTAGATGCTATCGGAGAAGGCGAGTAAATTCGATGCCGCAGAAACCCGCTGTCCGCTCAGTTGATACTTGTGTAGCGGCGTTCGACTATCGGTTTGGAGGTTTGGACGATGATAAAAATGAATTAGCAAATGCATACACCACTTTATTGTGAGTCGATCATCTCCATCGCCCCTTCCTTCATAGAATCACAGTCCTTGAAAACACCGAGAGAGGCTTATAATTAGTATAGATCAGAAACATTTGGTTCCCCTTCACTGACGTCCATCTTCACCATTTCCACTTGGGCACATTTGCCTTCATGGTTACGACACTTCTTCCAACGGAAAAGTGCAAAGCTTCGGCACGCTAGGGAGACAGAGAAAATTGGCAACGGCGTGGCGAAGACCTTGATAGATGCGAAGGCGAATGCGCTACTCGACGGCAAAGGGAATAAGGATATCATGACTTTGTTAGGTTCGTTCATTTTCTCTACATCTCGTTGCAACCGTTGATTGCTGGGGACCAGTACAATCGAACAACTCCGAGAACGAGAACACAAGGATGTCGACCCCAGAAATGCTCGCACAAATGAGGTACGCAGCAGATCAACCGTGCACTGCATTGATGGATGGTAGCCCTTCTAACATCATACAGGACCATCATGCTAGCGGGCCACGAAACCACAGCAAACACATTGAACTGGACCCTCCTAGAAATATGCAAGCAACCTCATATTCAGCGCAAACTCCGTGCCGAAATTTGGGCGGCTGAGAACGAGCTTCGCGCAAATGGGCGCACACAATTCGAGGTGTCTGATTTCGAGAATATGTCCTACACCACCGCTGTGGTCAAGGAGGCGTTGAGATTTCACCCAGCTCTACATCATGCGTTCAGGACTGCTGGGAGAGATGATGTTCTCCCGCTTTCGACACCTGTCCGAACGATCGACGGCACCGTCATCACCGAGCTTACGGTTCCCAAAGGTCTGAAGATTGTAGCGTCCATCACCGGGTATAACCGGTAAGCTAGTTGACCAGTGCAGAAGGACGATCGCTGATCATACATCAGAAACAAGCAAGTATTCGGCGAGGATGCAGATGTTTTCAACCCAGACCGATGGCTCAGGATCTCAGATGGGAAGAAGCAAACTGTTGTCGGGGTGTATGCCAACGTGTACGTTTGTGCATCCGAATCATCCACAAGATATCCTGACAGCCACATCCTCATAATTACACACTAGCTTGACGTTTGCTGCTGGAGTGCGGTCTTGTATTGGTTGGAGATTTGCGTAAGTCTTTGGCATGTACTATGGTTTCTTGGTTGACTCGATCATCTGCGCTAGCCTTTACGAACTCCATGCCTTCCTTATAGAGCTCATCAGCAACTTCGAGTTTGAGCTGACACCAGAGGCTGAACATATCAGGCGGCATCCCTGTTTGGTTGTGGCGCCCACCATAGAGGGTCGGGAGAATGAGGGGGCACAGCTGCCGCTCAAAGTTCGCATCGCCATTAGGGAGTGAACGGAGTCAATATGCAGAAATATTTTTGAGTTGCTGACCCAACTGTGCTTTGCTGATCGATGGAAATCAAATACCTGAGGTTATATACGAGTTGTTCACATCAGGCTGCAGAGACTCCTTTATGTCGAAAGGGGTGTCCCTATCTGTCATTTCATGAGCGCTTCGCGAGCGATCTTCTTCTTGCATGACTTTTTGACTTTTTATCTTCATCGAGTAAGTACCATCGACTCGGAGTCAAGACGCGAGTATTTTACAGGTATCGATGTTTCTGCTGAGTCTGACATTACCCCTACTGTGCAATGCCTCAATATTCAATAACAATTACTGATTACATTTTACTTTAGGGTAATTGAGGAATACCTCCTGTGCTACCGTTGTCTGACCTGGATCGAATGCGCCTTGCACGCACCAGTCGCGTATACTACGCTACTAAGTACAATGATGGTGGACGACTTGTTACCGCTTTGAATATACATCGGGTTCGTTGGCTCTTTGTAGAAGCTTGAAGTGGCACCTCGTGCCAATCTTTGTCGCAATGTGCCTCGAGCGGCGGAGGCACCCACGGAAATTCCTTACTCGCTTAGAACTTGAATCTTGGACTTGGGCGGGAAAGTGGTTCTGAATATGCGCTGTAATTGGCTTGCAATGCAATGGCCAATGAGATTGTCTCTCAACTCTAGACCGAAAGCATCGTACGCCTTGTCATCAAATATAACGCAAGCGCTCTAAGGTGAAGGTTCTATATCTATATTCATGGTGCACACGAGAGCTTCTATCTTCAAAATATAGCGCCGATGGAGGTCTGTCCCACCCAGACGGTTCATAGATGCGCCATTCCATCCCAAGGAAGCGCAGTTCCCCCTATACCATGGTGCGGCATCTGAAGGTCACTGTCCTCCTGATGTAGTTCAGGACGTAAATGGAAACTGGCTGGAGGTTTCGATTCTTCATTTGGGCTCTGCGTTACTTCGTCCTGTGCTTCTTGCCTATCTCATGGTTCTCCATGACAAATAGACGGCACGACAGGGCTAAATCTAACCAGATGCACTGACTTATAATGAGGTGGTCCTCCCTCAAAGTAGTTCAATTCACAGTACTCAACCATGGGAGCTCAACTTGGTATCGCATTGCTAGCATTCCTACTCTCCGTCGTCGCGTACGCTGCGTACCGGCGCATCACAAAGATATCCTTGAGCCACATTCGTGGGCCTATAGCCGATGCTTCGCTCTTATTAGGTGCGTAATACCTGACGGTTTCATAGGATAGACTCTCAAGCTGAACGCTTTCACAGGGAATCTCCCAGAGTTGTACCAAAGCGACGCTGCAGCGGTAAGCGACTTTGGCGTGTTGTTCCTCATCACTCCTCGCTGAGCACCTCTCTAGGCGGATCTCAAGTGGCAAAAGACCTATGGCGACGTTGTCAGAATCAAAGGAATCCTTGGTGTATGGTTCACTTACCCCCCATCCCCCTTCCTCCCGAGTCAGGGCGACTTGCTGATGCTCATTAGGAGGACCGCTTGCTCATCACAGACGCGAAGGCCCTACAGTACATCTACCAGACGTCTGGCTACCACTGGCCCAAGATGTGGGAGCGCCGTGAACTCAGCCGCCTCGTCACCGGGCCGGGCCTGACGTGGGCAGATGGTATGTGAATATTTATGACGGAGCCACCTTTCGGCATGGTAGCTTGAAGACATACTTACTAACATGGACGTATTCTATTTTTATCTTCGTAGGTGATGTGCATAAGCGGCAAAGAAAGATCATGCTTCCAGGGTTTGGGACCCCGGAGTCTCGCGCCTTCCTGCCCGTTTTCTTGGGCACGGCCAATAAGGTCAGTCCCTTTTCATCCTACGACGGTGATAAACGTGAATATTGATGTTGACAACACTATCCATCGTAAATGCAACCAGCTCGCAGAAAAATGGAAGGATATGATATCGACATCTGGTACCGACGGTTCTATGGTAGTGAATATGCCTTACTGGTTGTCACGCGCCACGTTGGATGCAATCGGAGAAGGTATGTAAATTCAATGTTACAATCCAAACGGTGTACTTAGTATATATATATTTCCCGTGCAGCGGCGTTCGGCTATCGGTTCGGAGGTTTGGACGACGACAAGAACGAACTAGCGAATGCGTACACTACTTTATTGTGAGTTCAAACAAGAACCAACTTTACAATCACCATTGCTGCCACCTGTTCCCCCTTCTGTTCCTTCATAAGGATCCTCGAGATGTAGAACAACAAGCTGATTCTGACATAGATCAGAAACCTTTGGCTCGCCGTCATTGCCCGCCATCTTCACCATTTCCACCTGGGCATACCTACCTGCATGGCTGCGCCACTTGTTCCAGCAAAAGAGTGCAAGGTTACATCATGCGAGGGCGACGGAGAAAATTGGCAACAGCGTGGCAAAGTCGTTGATAGACGCGAAGGCGGACGCGCTGATGGGGGGGAAGGGAGGCAAGGATGTCATGAGTTTGCTAGGCATGTTCTTGGTTGTATCTGCTGTGGAGGGTGCTGATTATGTAGTATCGTCTATCAGTGCAATCCAATGCTGCAGAGAACGAGAAAGGGAGAATGTCTGTGCCGGAAATGCTCGCACAAATGAGGTACGTAGTATACACGCTCCTTGCTACACCGATGTACATCCTTCTGACTCCTGATACAATGTTATATAAATACAGGACGATCATGCTTGCCGGCCACGAAACCACCGCAAACACGCTCAACTGGACACTTCTCGAACTCTGCAAGCAGCCCCACATCCAGAACAAACTTCGTGCTGAGATATGGGACGCCGAGGCCACGCTCCGATCGAATGGGCGCACACAATTTGAGGTGTCCGACTTTGAGAACATGCCGTACATGACTGCTGTAGTCAAGGAGGCGCTGAGATTCCACCCTGCTCTACACCACGCGTACAGGCAAGCTGGCAGAGACGACGTCCTCCCGCTGTCGACTCCTCTCCAGGCGAGCGACGGCACAGTCGTTACTGAGCTGCCGGTCCCGAAAGGTCTCAAGATCGTGGCATCCATTACAGGATACAACCGGTAAGCAGTCATGATAAGTAGCACGGCTTTGCGGCCACGGTTGACTCATTGGACATCCAAAAATTCCTAGGAACAAGCTGGTATTTGGCGAAGACGCGGATGTTTTTAATCCGGACCGATGGCTTAGAGCCTCAGACCGGAAGAAGCAAACTGTCGTTGGGGTCTATGCCAATGTGTAGGCTTTCTACATATCAACGTGTGCGAATTGTTTCTAACTGCCACATCATACCATAGGTTGACTTTTGCGGCTGGAGTGCGATCTTGCATTGGTTGGAGATTTGCGTAAGCCTACGAAGTTATTTCCGTTGGTCGTTTTTCTTACCCGCTATCTACTGCAGCCTCTATGAACTACATGCGTTCATCATCGAGCTTATCAACAATTTTGAATTCGAGCTGACGCCTGAAGCTGAGCATATCAGGCGCCATCCCTGCTTGGTTGTGGCACCAACGATAGAGGGACGGGAGAAGGAGGGCGCGCAGCTGCCGCTCAGAGTTCGCATCGCTGTCAAGGGGGAGTGATCCAATCGTATACATGTACTTGCAAATGTACCTCTATATGTACCTTGAGTCTTCGCTAAATCACAAAGGGCCCCCCCCTATCCGATATATCTCATACTTCGGCGTGTAATATACTTCCATATACGCCTGTGATTTCGGCTGCGAGGGCGAACATAAATATGATCGGAACTATAAACTTGGAGAAGCGACTGCTCCCCGGCGCACAACCTAGTTGTGTATTGACCGTTGGGCGATATCATAATGTGTCCAGCGGGTCATAGCTACATTTTGCTGTAATACCCGCTCAGCCCACATACAGTTCCTGAATATCAGAGACTTTCTGGTTCATCATGAGGGTATAATATCAGTAATTTGCCAGATCCTTACGCGTCGACGTGACTTGGGATTCATTGACGGATTCATCAGCGGTATGTATTTCAAACCATCAGACGAGGCAATCAAGCATTCAAAGTTACCAAGTGCCTTGTCGAAGGCACTGTAGACCACGACCTCAAGCTTGTGCAAGTAGATAGTTGATAAATTGACCATACCAAATATGTACCTAGAGACCTCTATCATCCGACTACCGAGCGGCGGGGGCTTCCTCGGCTGCTCCGGCATCAGCGGGAGCAGCGCCAGCGCCAGTACTATTGGCAATAGCCTCGCAGCCTTTGTTAACCACATGTGCGGCGAGTGTTTTGGCTCCATCTCTTCAGCCACAGCGTCGACGGCCGCGTCGACGTCGATGCCATCAACGCCTCTGGCGCCCAGCTTGGCCTTGACGTGGTCGCAAACATGACCAGCGACTGCGCCTGCGAGGGCTTTAGCATGAGGAGCAGCCGCGGCAAGGGCAGCTTTGCCGGCAGCTTTAGCTTGGTCCCCAATGGCGCCATCCTCAGCGCGAGCAACTACGTTAGATGAATCCCCATCGAAAGGGCGGGCGAGTGCGAAAGCAGCAAGAGCGATGGCGATGAAGGCAGGACGCATGGTCGACTCGGCGCAAAATCAATCGGTCACACAGTCCCATTAGAAAAGAGGAGAAAAGCCAACGAGGAATAGCAGGGTTTTGACGGCCTAAAAAAGCGAGATAGTCAGAAGCGGTCACCGTCAGTGGATGAACACTACTCACTGTAGAAGCTGACAGAGGTTGCTGAAGACCATAAACTGTTTGCAAGGGGCTTTTATACGAGCGAGTGCAGGCTTGCGCCCACTGCCTAGACTGCACGGGAGCGGAGGCAATTCATGGAGAGTTGACATCTTGCACATTGCTGTCTCCGTCAACCCAAGTCTCCTCCAGCGAGTCTAATGTTGGCTAATGGTTAATGAGGTCTGAACGAGCCTGAAGCTACTGCTGGAATCTTCCCAGTAATAGCATGGCATTCTTGCTGTACGTGGACTACAAGGGTCAAAGTAAGCCTGGTGCTGCCAACCAATCACCATTCTATTTGTCGCCGGTAAACATAGTGGAGAGTAGCATGCTCTGCGTCCCTGGTATGCATGAATTCAGGCGCTTGGCGTCACTGAGGATTGAACATGAAGTCTTACATCTGTGTCCTCTCTAGTTCAGCAATCCTGGACCTCCAGTTCCGCGTCCGTTATTTCGCTGATTTGTCATTATCTCCTCTCAGTAAGTGCCGTTCAGAAATGTCTGTTCGACGCTCCGCCTCCGATTTATGTCGAAACGAAGGGTGTTTCGCCAGATTTCGCGGGAGCGGCCACACTCAGTTTTACTTGACGGTCGAACGACAAGTTCTTTAGTATGTGTGTCGGGTCAACATCGATTATTTGTAGGTATATAATCTTGAACGGCGGCGGCCTCGTCGACACGAGTTAGTTAGACTCACATTCCCTCGCTCACCGTCTCGCGACCGGGTTGTTTACGACTTGTGCACGAGCGCCCATGCTACGGCATGGTTTTTTTTCATCCTGCTTCGACAAAGATCGGACTTACCATCGTCCTGGCATTGTACGCGTGATAACCCCAATGAAGGCAGCCTTCGAGCAAGAAATCCTCACACACCTAGTTGTCCATTTTGTCCAACTTCGCTCAAGCCTCGAGACTCAACGTGTCCGCGCATCTGGCTCACACTTGAGGCGGACAGCGGGCACTTTGTTGTGTTTAAGTCTGAAACCAAAGTTACTCGCTCGCACGTCGTAGCGGGTTCCGCTTGGTATTGAGTTGCTTATGTCATTACAATTTCCCTTTCTGAGTTTCCCACGATCAGTCACTTTCGACTCTTTGAGACTTGAGCTTGAGTACGGTGCTGTAACTTTCGTCTTGACTCTCACAAGCTCTCTCACATCCCTCGTCGTCTTCGAACTCAACAACTATGTCTGAACGAAAAGGTGATTGATGATTGATCTCAAAAAATATATCCCTACTGAATTCCACTAGTCCTTAACAAATACTTCCCCCCGGATTTCGATCCTGATCTCATTCCTCGGCGGAAGCAACCCAAGAATTCGCAACAGGTTGTCCGTCTCATGGCCCCGTTTTCCATGTATGTGCATCGGCCCCTGCTACGTATCCTTTACTTAATGTCCTACAGGCGATGTAACACATGCGGCGAATACATATACAAGGGCAAGAAATTCAATGCTCGCAAGGAGACGGTGGAGGGCGAGGACTACTATGGTATCAAAATCTTCAGGTTCTACATCAAATGGTAAGTCTTATGTCGATCCGAGTCTCGCTACTAACACACCGAATAGCACCCTATGCTCCGCCGAGATCACTTTCAAGACGGATCCCAAGAACACCGACTATTCCGCCGAGCACGGCGCGTCTCGCAACTTCGAGCCGTGGAGAGAGGAAGCGGCCGTAGAAGAGGAGGACCGACTGGCCAAACTCGAGGAAGAAGAGAACAACCCCATGAAAGCACTCGAAAACCGCACTGTCGACTCGAAACGCGAGATGGACATTCTCGATGCGCTACAGGATATCAGAGCCAGGAATGCGAGGAATGAGCGCGTGGGGCACACGGTGGATCTGACGGCGAGGATAGCCGAAGGAGAGATCGAGGACGAGGAGGATTTAGAGAGGAAGCGGTTGGAGGACGAGGACGAGAAGTTGGTGAGACAGGTGTTCAAAAAGGTTACCATGCCTGCGGTTCTTGGAGACCCCGCTCCTGTGGATGAGTCCGTTCCAATCCCCCAAGTAATTACCGTCAAGCGCAAGGCCGACGACATCGAACCGTCGCTGCAGAGCCTACTTCCTGACTCTGCAAAGGAGCTGATAGCAAAAGCGACGCTCGCTCCTCAGCCACAGAAAAAGAAGAAGCCTAATTCACTTGGGATTAAGTTGGTTAAGAAGGCGAAGGCCTGATGGTACTCCTGTAAGATCCACCTCTGTGTTTTGTATTTTAGTGTATATTAATGAGATGTAATTGGCGAGTGCTACAGCAGCGATTATTTGGAAGACAATGAAGTATTTCATTATGGGATTCCGTTCGCCAGGAGATCACCGCCACATCTCCCACTAGGCCAGCCCCCAGCGACTATTCTTGGCGCGTCCATTCAAGGACTCAAGTTCTCAGATCTCAGTACTCAGTACTCAGGACTCGGTCACTACTCAGAGCACCAGGGCCCAGTTTCCAGTTATGCAGTGTTCAGCTGCGATCTTTCCTATGGCGGTGCGGGGCTCACCGAAGCCAGACTATATCACATGCTACTCATCTCATGATGTCATCTAGGTCCGCTCAAGATGCTATAAAGCCTGAAGCCGCAAAGGAAAGAAAGGAACTTTCCCTTTACCCTCTTCCACCATCATGTCCACCACAACTTACTCAGTACATGTAAGTGAACTTGCGACCGGAGGGATGAGCCGTTAGCTTACCCGCTGTGAAGGTTAGCAATATCGCCCCGACCACAGGCGAATCTCAGCTTCACGACTTCTTCACGTACGTTGGTCGACTTTGATCATCTATTGCTCGGGAGATTGAACCGCTCATTTTGCAGGTTCTGTGGAAAGTGAGCCGGTTTCGGATGTCGCTGATTGACTAGATAACCAATGCCGCTTCTTTAGGATCCAGTCCATCGATTACAAGGAAAAGACAGCAACAATATACTTCGAGAAGTCTTCCGCAGCGAAGACTGCGCTCATGGTGTGTTAGCCTCGAAAGTATCGCTGGTCTATATCCAACTGACCGCGCCCTGCGCCGCAGTTAAATGGTGGAACCTTGGACGGTAACCGCCTTGAAGTGACGTCAGATGTGGACCACCAGGATGAGCCTCATCACGACGAGCCCCGATCGGGTGCGCCAATTGACCAGTCCGATAAGCCACGCGCCGGAAGTTCGTACACGACTTCATCTCTTTGCGATGATCGTACTTAGTTTCTGTAGTTGCGGCGGAATACCTTGCCAAGGGTTACCAACTCTCCGACAACATCCTTCACCGTGCCATTGACATCGATAGTACGTTTACATTCTTCTTTGCCTTTCCACGCTAACGCCATTGCGAAGACAAACAAGGCATCTCGAAACGCTTCCTGGACTATTTCCACTCTTTGGACACAAATCTAGGACAGCGCGCGCTTGGACCCGATCAAACGATTAGCGGGAAGGTGCAGACCTCTTTGGAAGCTGCTACCCAGCAAGCGAAAGCTGTGGACGAGCAGAAAGGGTTCTCGAAGATGGCTTCCGACGTATGCTCCCTACTCCCCTTACCGATTGTATCTAGCTAACCCTTGAGTCAGTATTACGCGAAAGCATTAGCGACACCGTTGGGCCAGCGTATCAAGAGCTTCTATACATCCACTGCCAAGGAAGTTCAAGACATCCATGAAGAGGCTTTGCGTATAAAGGCCCAGTCTGCTTCACATGAGACAACCGCCGCCCAGGCTGAGTCTACTCCTACTGCGGAGGCCTCAAAACCTGCGGCTTGAAATGGGCACCTTGTTTGTTGTTTAAAGTTTCCTTTATAGCATGTACGCAGCACGAGGAGGAAGAAAATCGTCTGTATGAATTATTATAATGTATACATTTTCGAGTCCCACGACGCCTCATTCGTAAGGAGGCAAGTAACCATCTAATCTGGAGCCCGCCGCTGAAGGGTCCGGCGCGTACAGAGGCTCTGACGAAGTGTAACCATTCATCACTGCCCGCAAAATTGTTCCTTGCCACACCCTGAACCATTCACCTTCCCTAACGCCCGAGAAAAGACCACCGACACCGGACTGTGTATAATCGGGCTTGACTTTAGCATCAGGATCGGGACCACCTGGGGGTTGAGGACCATTGTCGCCGTCGCCATTGCCATTACCGTTGTCGTCGTGCGGGACCCATCGTTTCAGGGCATACGCACCCCCGTAGACCTGCCACCGACCGCCGCCCAGTGGGTGATACCGTTTGAAGACCCATATGAAGGGGTATATAAGGGTGGCCCAAAGAAGGCCCTTTACCCACCACTTCGAGAGAATTCGAGAGAGGGTGTTATCCGGACGTATGTTGATTTTAGATCCATGAGTTTCGATCGAGACAGTGAGTTTGCCCGAGTAGGGAGAGGTGCGGATGGTATTTCGGATGGCTTTGTTGAGTTCTTCGATGTTCCAGCCGTACAGGACCTTGCAGAAACTCCGTTGTCAGAACGCAACTGAGAGAACATGACGGACCTCACTTTTTCATACACAAACTCCTTTAGAAGTTTCGGGCTCTCACAATACTCGTCGGCCCACTGCCTCAACGACTTGGAAGACCTGAGTAGCCTGTGGGGATCATCGACGGCCTGAGCCATCTCCGACGTAGCTTCGCCCAGCGACACCCAAGGTGCTATCCCCCTCGCACGTTGCACAGCAACCCATTCTTCATACGTCTTATTCTCTTGCGTAGTGCTCACCCTTTTCCCGCCAGAACGCCCTTGGACCTCCCGCACCATAGCGCCCCGAAACGCAGGATCTGCGTCCGCTACCGACCAATGGACGACAAGCGCGGGGTCGATGTGCTGCCCAATGTCAATGTAGAAATCGAAATCGGTGATCGTTTCTGTGTGGTGCTCGCGTCTGCTTTCGGTCTTGCCGTCAGAGTGTTCGTAGTTTACCCATCGGTAGTGGGTTTCGGAATGTGTGCCCTTGCAGTGGACCAAATAGGAGGGAGGAGTCAGAGCGTTCGATAGTAGGAAGCGATATAACGCCTCTCCTGTGTATGGGGGACATGTCAGCAAGGATCCAAATGGTTCAAGTACGAGGCAGTGAGCTTACCGTCAGAATTGAGATGTGGGTCGTGTGAGACGATGTCCCCATACCCAACGGTGAAATATTCCGCCTCGTAGGGGGTGAACGCGGGAGGCAGTTCTTCATCACTATGACCCATAACGTTTTGAAACGTCCCTTCCCTATGATCGTTCATGTTTTCCTCTTGCGGGTGTAGAGTACGATGGCCAGCCTGTGGTCCTCCTTGTTCGTCAAAAGCGCCCATCATTAGGATGTGCTGTCATGATACGTGGAAGATGTCGCCTTATATATAGGGAGACTAGCAGCATGGTGCATGATTGCAGTAGACTGGAAACCTGGTGACAGACGGATGGTGGACACTGGCAGACTTTTGGGCGCTAGAAGACCAGAGCAGGACGATGCCACCGACAGGAAAGAGCGCCTCACTATTATGACAATTACAGAGATAAGAAGATTTTGGATGTAGTGCACAAGTCAACTCAATCAGAGCAAACAGGAGTACAGTCCTAATACGATATTACTTACACATACCGAGTCCGACATTGCTTGTCGGGACCAAGCCCGGCAAGCATATGTGGTGCGCCCGATACTAGATAGCAGCACCCGCGCCAGCACCGACGCCAGCTGCTGCACCGACACCCGCTCCTGCACCGAGACCTAGATCCAGACCGAGACCGAGACCGAGACCAAGACCTGCACCGACACCAGCAGCCACACCAGTGACAGGGCGGTGGCGTACGACACCAGCGACGCCAGTACCGACACCGAGGCCAGCACCGAGACCAGCACCAAGTCCAAGTCCAAGACCTGCGCCGACACCTGCACCTGCACCGACACCAAGATCTGCACCCGTGGCCGCAGCGACGATAGGTCGGGCGCGTACGGCGGTAGCAAGACGGGCACCTGCGCCTACACGACCGCCAGCATCGAGACCAAGGCCAAGTCCTGCGTCGACCCTTGTGCCTGCACCGACACCTGCACCGACGCCAAGTCCTGCGCCAACACTCGCACCGGCACCAACTCTTGTACCAGCGCCGACACCAACATCTGTCGCAGCGACAACGACAGCGGGGCGCGTACCGACGCCAACTGCTGTGCCCGTGCCTACACCAGCAGTAGCATCAAGTGCAGCGGCTGCACCAACGCCAGCGTCAGTGTCAGCCGGTACTGGTGATGCATTCGCGTAGATTGCCAGAAGAACAATGCTGACGAGCGCCTTGGGAATTATCATGGTTCTGCGAAGTGGGCTTGCTTCAGCCGACGTACCACATCTCTGTAAGGTGAATAAACGTGCGATGATAAAGGAATCGGGAAGTTAGTGGATTTTTTATGTCCCGTGCACGGTGCGCAGGAAGATTCTGGCGTGCGGACCCTGTAGATTGCAGAGTTGAAGTGAGCGGGGCATGGCACATAGATAGCTGGAACACGACTTACGGTTGCTTTGCTACCGAATGTAGAGTCGCTCTATTTTTTCAGCTCCCCGCTCCATTCTTTAAGAGCTCCACAGGAAGTGCTTTACGGCAAGCTTCAGTGCAAGTGGTCTGTCGGATACATGAGCTATTATACCCCGACTTCGTATTCCTCTTCAGAAGCGACGGTCGTGGCTGTCTTCTATGTCAAACCCGGGTGCCCAAGGCAAGAATAGTTAGTAAGGCCAAGCCTTAGGTGCTACCTTCAGACCTAACGTGTGTAAAAATATAATGATATAGCAGCGAGCACTATTCCGGGAAGATTA
Source organism: Sanguinoderma rugosum (assembly GCA_017499575.1). NCBI lineage: Eukaryota > Fungi > Basidiomycota > Agaricomycetes > Polyporales > Polyporaceae > Sanguinoderma > Sanguinoderma rugosum. Next base: position 2,590,711 of record VTPW01000005.1, on the reverse strand, counting down.
GACTGGGTGAGGCGATTTCTCGATCAATGTCGAATACATACCTTGGAAGCGACGTCGACTAGGCTGTCTCAGATCTCAGCTTGGAAAGAGCAATCGGGATGTCACTGCCAGTGCCAAGCGGAAGCCGCGGAAATCACGGAAATGGTCAAATGGGCGCTACAGCATGGTTCAACAGACGATGGTTCACATCGTTAATCTTATCTAAATTTCTAAATCGGCATCACCTCGAACGAGAATAATAATACAGTGATATGAAACAGGATGAAATATAGACATAGATCCTAACAGAACAAATTCAACGAGAATGCCAAAACCAGAACGATGCACATGCATGAGCCATGCACCATTGGTATGGCGCCGTTTGACTCCTTCGGCCCAAAGGGTGCAGTGACCGAGGAAGCGGGACCTGGGCTGGCTACCCCTGGTGAATTAGCTGAACCACTCGCGGGAGAGCCTGGGCCACCTGGCGTACTAGGCAGAGGCGAGGGAGGTGGAGTGGGTTGCACATTTCGTCCCGGAACATCGTCCACCGTCACCGTGAACAACGGGAAGACTCTTCCGGAGAATGGCACAGTTATCTGTGCCCCGTCATCGAAGAGGTGGGACACGCAGGCACCGACTCCTCTGTTGAAACCGCACACTACGTGCTGTGCAAAGGGTTGTCCAACTTGAGGCGCTTCTGTGACCACACTCCCTTCACTTTTGGCTACAACAGTTGCTACAGCGAGGCATTGATATTAGCGGTGTGCCGCTTGCATAGAGTCATGGCGTACCATGAACTGTCACAGGCGAGCCAAAGAAAGTGGTGACACCGTTTAAGGCGTTGAAGCCACCAGTATGGACTTCTTTGGCAACATCATATGTAGTAGCGCCGTTTTGTCCAACACCGAGAGGACTGACAGCAACAATGGATGGGCGCTCCTGGCTTCCGTTGTCCACGTCTAGAACAGTGAAGGTTGCCGCAGAAGCTGAGATTTGAATGCATCAGTTACAATGTAGAGCCATTGAGAGTTGGTGTAATCTACCGAGCAGTGCAAGGAAAAGTGAAGGGATTATCAATTGCAACATGCTGTACAACAGCTGGGAAACGAAAATGAACAGAAATCTGAATGAACGAAGAGTGGGAGCAGTGAAGCGAATTGGTTCCGTGTCCTGGGTTTATATCGTGCTCTCGGGACCAACGAAGCAGTTGTTCCAATGCCACCCATACTCTTACCGACAAATTTCATGGTACTACAACGCAATGAATTTCCACCACTACGAGTATGTGGATCAGGCTTTTTTGATGCTTTACCTTGACATATAACATCGATAAGCCCGTGTTGCCCACCGGGATGATGGGAGGCGGAGGAAACTTACTATGTATCTCCTTCCGTGAATGTAGGCAACTCAGAGGAGTGGGTGTTCAAGTTTCCCCGAGAACGCGGAGATCGGGAAGAGGCTTCGTGTGATGGGAACACAGTGGTATTCATCCTTCTCAATACCATTCTTTCGATGATTAAGTTGGGCGCTCAGTAAGCAAGCATATAAGCGCCAAATAGCGTGCTAACAACGTCAACAGTGTCAACAGGGCAGTCAGTGTTAACAGTCACCCATATCACAGAAGGAAACTATCAGCGTAGCCAGGCGAATTTGTCAAGGAAGAGAGGGCGTTTATAACGATCGTTAAATCGGTACTAAGCCTAGATCGATGGTAATTGCGAGTCAAGGACGGCAGGTTGGAATGGGAATCACCGACTAATCTTCCGCCAAAGAGACGTGAAGAGGCATCTGAGTTCCTTCGTGCATCTTGCCCTTAACCATAGGGACCATAATACCAGCGGGTAGCCTCATTATCTCCACACCTTTGGGCAACGCGAACTTGAAGTGCTCGATCGCCTCAACGGTAAGAGCTTGTAATTCGATGAGGCTGCGCGAAACAGAAATGAGCGTATTGACGATGCGAGGTACGGCGGATAGTTACTCACGCAAATCGCCAACCGATACATCCACGGACACCAGCGGCTACAAATTGACTGTGAGTGTACGTCTCTGACGTTCCGCCATATTCACATACAAAATGTCATCCTAAATCAATGGTGTACGTTAGAGCTGTAAGGACGAAGTGTACGTGAGACGAGAACGCACAAATTCGCGTATACGCCGATGGATATTTGTTTCTCCTTGGAAGTGTTGAGGAATCTACGAGGATTCCATTCATCTGCATCATCCCCCCACACGGAGGGGAGCCGGTTGTAAGTACTTATAGACAGAGAGAAATCTTGGCCCTTTTTAACATGTAGTTCTGTCAAGGTCTCTCCATCCTTGGTGGTGATAGGCAGAGCCAAAGGAATGATGTCGTCTCTATCTGCTGTGCGTACCAGAGAGGGAACGATAGGGTGGAGCCGCAGGACCTCCTACAGACGTAGATGAGAGGTTGACTCAGGAAGGTGCGAGGCAGAACAAACCTTGAGACAGGCGTTAGTAAACGTGAGAGAGTCAAGGTGGGCTATGGTGAAATCTGTGCCACTTGGTAGCCTTGTTCGAAGTGCTTGGATTTCATCCCTCATCCTCGCCTGATCTTCCGGATGTCTACAGAGTTCGTACAAAAGCCAGGTAAGCGACGACGCGGTAGTCTCATGCCCAGCCAGCATGATAGTTCTGTACGACCGTCAGATGTTGGCAAACTACAGTATGCCAAAGGAAAATAACATACGTCATTTGAGATAAAATCTCGTCTTCATCGAGCTGGCGTTTAGGGTCTTCGGAGGTGTTAGACCTCACTGCAGTATTGGTGAGCAAGTGAGGTACATTAGGATTCAGACGTGGCGAACTCACCCAAAACGCTCAACATGTCTCGACTAGAACCTTCCGCGATCGCCCCATCAGCCTTCTGTTCAATCAATTCCTTGCCAATGCGTTTTGCGAGCGCCTTGAAATTGCGGAATCGGCGATACTCCTTAGTTGGGACAAATTCAACAAGCTGGAGGATAGGAGGGGGGATATATCGCCACAATGCCTTGAAAAGGAGATCCCACTTGGGAGGATACAAGATGGTATCGGCGCTTAGAGACAGCTTAGAAGAGGTTAAAGAGTACGAAACAATGGAACTTACAACAGGTTTTCGAAGCATTTAGACAGTTCGCTATGGGCGTTATCAATCGCCCCGAAACGATAGTCGAAAGCCGCTACGATGCAATGCTTGAACAACAAAACTTTGGATATTTGTAGTTATACTCACCCTCTCCGATAGCATCCAGAGTGCTCCGGGCAAGCCATCGTGATACGTTAAAGGTCTGGTCGCCGGCTTGGATCAAGTCCTTCCATTTCTGGGACATCTGTAGCAACGTCAACTGTCAGCAACCGTTGGATAAGCCGCCGGATAAACCGATGTTTTTACACGAGAGGCAGTACTCTGGAAAAGTGGGAGGAAAGCTCGCAATTGTTGTGCCGTGAATGCTGGGTTCATCACTTTCCTATGGCGCTGGTGCACGTCGCCTATGCATACTTAAGTGTCAATGTATACGATCAAATGGGCGAGACTGTGTTACCTGCCGCCCATACAATGCCTCTTCCCATTATGTTGCGAACTGACTGATTCGCATCGGCCCGCTTGGGATAGTGGTAGCTCGAAGTATGAAAGATGTGCTGAAGCGCGCGAGGGTCCGAAGTGAAGACAACCTGATTCTGAACGCGTCGAAGAAACGGTCAAAACTATTATCTACGCATATCATGAGAGCACGTAGTATACTTACCCCCCAACAAGCACTGATCTTGAAAGTGGCACCGTATTCGCGCGACCACGCAAAGTCGAGGTCACCGACCTCGGCCTGCCCTCGCATTTCGAGTTCGTTTCCTATTAGGTCCTATCAGCAACTTAGTCAACGGGTGCAACCATCGATTTATCCTACCTAGCAGCCACGAAGGTGACGGAGGTCCCCTCAACTTCCTAACGGAATCTCGCTTGCGGCGAACCGACAAGCTGACCGTCAAGAGGACTATCGCGAGAAGGGAGTAAACAAGAAAAGCCATTGTGAGAGACTTATGTGATACACGTTGGGTTATATACAAAACCTGCAAAGCATGGGAACCCACAGAGACCGGCATGAAGGCAGCAGCGTTATTTTGTGACTTTTAATCATTCGATGCATGGAAATAATGTCATCGAGGGACATTCCTTGGACATTCATTTGTGTGCCGAGCTGATGGCGGTGATTCGTTGGAGAATGACAACCATTTCCACGGGTACTTCTACCCTTCCGCCGGGGAGAGGTTTCTCTCTCAGAGTCTTTGCAAGCGAGTGCTTCCGCCACGCTGCGGAGAAGCTCGACAAATCGGGTAACAACATCACACTACCACTTGTGTCTCTCGCTTTTGTGAGCAGGGTCCTGAACGGGTATGGAGAGTTTGCGCCACTCGTAATCGGGAAATCCCCAGAGCTCTCTTCGGGGGAGGTGTTGCCTTGGCTTGTAAAAAATGACACTTGCGGCGTGAGAGTAGGCGGGCGACACCTAGTCACATCACTAGAAGAGAGCAAGTCAATATGACTATCTATCATCACCATGATAAGCGAGGGGTCCACCGATATATGGGAGATCACAATTATTCACAAAGAATAGGCTACATCCAAGGAGGATTGTATGTTCAACATTCAATCTCCGCCTGGCGCTTAAGTGCCTGCTCAAAGGGGAGACCCCTATCTTAGTTTCTTCGCCCTCTTCATGTATTCAAGACATGCATATAGGACTTGTACTTTAGTAATTGAGGTACTGAGGTAACGTGGCTGAGATTTGCTCTGAGCATGTGAGCCTACTCCCAACAACTATCAAAAACAATCGGATTCTATGATTGAGTATTTACGACGTACAAGAGATACTCCTGGACCTTAGAGTAGTGACTACATAATCGTTTTGCACCGACTCCTAGGAAGTTCCACGCTCGAAAACGACTCGGAGCTCGACCTGCGACTGATTGTCTCTACGTTCGATATTAACACCCCGTACGGGTTTTCCCAGTAGGTACCACCCCCTTACATTAGAACAGTAAATATGGCAACAGTGCTACCCCAAGGTAAATAAGTGGGCCACTCCACGTCAATGCAGCGCCGTTGGACGACGGACTTGCACTAGACGCGGGGGTCGTTGGCGAAGCGCCAGCGGAAGACCCTAAGGCGCCTGGGGTATTCGGCGGAGCTGTAGGCGAACCTGAGCTAGCTTCCTGAGGCTGGGTTGGTTGCGCATTCACGCTCAACGTATTGGGATCGTCCACTGTCACTGTAAATAGAGGAAAGACGCTGCCAGAAACCGTCCGAGTTTCTTTTGCTGGATTATTGAGGCTGTCCTCAACAAATTCACCCACGCAGACACCTTCGGTTTGTGTCCCCCAACTGCATATAATGTGTTGTGAGAATGGCGAGCCCTCTTGGGGAGCGGCCGTAGCTGAGTTTCCAAAAGCATCGGCTACGACGGTCCCTGCAACAACATAGATGTATCAGTGGGTTTCCCATATTCGAATAGATCGTGCCATACCGCGAATCGTCAGAGCAGGGTCAGTGGTGAAGCCACCTGTAGGAAATGCTTCTGCGACCTCATAAGTAGTAGCGCCATCACTGCCAACGCCAATAGGCCTGACAGAGATGATAGATGGACGAGGTCTTCCATTATCCACATCCAGAACGGTGAACGTTGCGGCTGTAGCTATAATTCAAGTTCAGCAACTATAGCTATAATATCAAACTTTGAGTGTAATCGTGACCTACCACTCAGTGCTAGTATAAGAGATGCGGCAATGAATTGCAACACGCTAGAGTGATGAGGAGTAGAAGTCATAGGAGAGAAGAATGAAGACACGGGAAAGGAGGTGAAGCTGAAGTCCCTTGCTGTCTTGGGAGGCTTTATATTTCGCAGAAGGAACGAATGGTCGTCCCAATGCGACCCAGACGTGTAGCGATAAATTCTAAGGAGCGAGTGCTTTCCAGCATCCATCGCGACCGAGTGACAAATTCGTTAGTGCTTCATAGGAACGTTTGACGCCCCGGAATGATTGGAGGCGGACTGGATCTTTCGTTTCCATCAGCTAAAGGGCTTCAATGAGCCATTAATTTCATTCAGACTCCTGTTCGTAGATGCCCCGATAAGCCAATGTTTTCGATGATATGGAAACCATCGGACAAACGGAGGAAACTTTCGCGCTCACAGCGCAAGTATATATACTGGTGTCACAGGGCATCCAGTGCATCATTTCAGTTGCCTAGTCCGCAAGCGCCGTCAGGATGGGGAGTATATTACCGTTGAGAGGGGCGGCGGGAAAGGAGAGGTTATGATTCTGCCACAGGGGCGGTGTCGCAGGAGAACGACGGACAAAGCCGAACTATCAGTGTAGATTCCAACGACGTCAGGAACACTCACAGTTTTATTTTGAGTAAATACATCCAAGCTCAACAATGCAATGATGGAAGGGGCCAGCGGTGAACGCAAACACCGCGTGATGGCTACTGCTTGGACACGTCTGCCTAGAATATAAATATACGAGGCATCGACGCTTCAAAGCCAGTGGTTCTGAAGCATCCTAATCTTGACAAAGCTTGGGGTCTCAGTACCAGTAGTGTAGACTGCTGATAACTCGTAATTGTCATAAGTGTGCGCCAAGGATGACGCTCCAATGGTCGATACCGTGTACATAGGCCGTATAGGGTGACCTCTATTAGACACTGGTTGCCGTATGCCGGCACCGAACAAAAGTCCTTAAATATCTGCCCATGATGCAATCTAAGAGGAACCCGTAAGCTCCACGCCAAAGCTGAGAGCTAGTAATAAACACAGCATACCCATGAGAAGCCGTTGAATTCGGCTTGGTCGCGAGCCGTAAGTTGCGTATGAACTGGGGTTAAAGTAGGTCGTTCTTTGGTGAATTCTTCGTCGAAGTTACTAGTATCAGCTGGTCCGTTCTAAAGGGAAGAGTTAGAAGAGTATGTATACAGCAGCCTATACGCACGATAGTTGGAAAGTATGGTGGAGGTATTCGTTTATTCAACACATCCTCAAAGCTGACATCCTTGAAGAATGGGTGCCGCTTGATTTCCTCAGCATCCTCCTTGCTTGAGCCCAAGCGGCGTTGGGGGTCCCTGGTTAACAGCTAATAGAGAGGGTTGAGAGCCGTTGAAACTCGCAGTAGCAGTTCTTACTTTTTGAAGTATTGAAACAGCATCACGCGGCATTGTTATTGGATACAGAGGCTCGTCTTCGAGAATAGCATCGAAAATTTCGTCTTCGTCATCTCCGCGGAATGGGGATTGACCGAGAAGCATTTCGTAAGTCAGCACACCAAAGGCCCACCAGTCGACAGCGCGGCCGTATCGTTGCTCGAGAAGAATCTATAGAACGGAAGGCTCAGATTAACGGAGTTCAAGACCGAAAAGGGAACATACTTCAGGTGCCATGAACTCTGGAGTTCCACAAAAAGTACTGGTAGTCTGGCCGAACCACATCTCTTCTTTGCACAAACCGTAATCCGCAACCTTCACATGGCCATCCAACGTAAGGAGGATGTTGTCCAACTTGAGATCACTAACGGTGGGCTTGTTAGTTAAAGTTTCGAAAACGATGAAACATTTGGGCGTACCGATAGATGATTCCATTGGCATGGAAATATTCCAATGCTAGCAAAACTTCGGAAGCGTAGAATTTGGCTTGTCGGAGAGAAAATTGTTTTCTCTGGATGTGCAACATGAGATCACCACCGCTGACGTACTCCATAACGAAGTAAACGCGGGTTTCAGTCTGGAAACACGAGTGGAGGCCGAGAAGGAAAGGATGACGCTCCCTCGAAGCAGCCAAGAAGACCCGCTTCTCAGATCGTGTGCTAGTCACATATCGTGTAAGCAAAGGAGGAACCTCGGCGAGAGGGGTATTTTACCTTTCGACTTCGTCATTATCGATGATGAATTCCTTCTTCAAGACCTTGATAGCGTAGAGCTTATCCGTCTTCTTCTCCTCGGCAAGCATGACCTTCCCGAAATTCCCTTTACCCAGCACACGAAGGAAGTTGAAGTCATCTAGTCCCACCTTCCTTTGGATTGAAGGTTTTCGAACGACTTCTTGGGGCTGGGGTGGTATCAATTGAGTCGGAATTTGTTGGGGAGGAGGGCGTTGAGGGGACCCAGGTCCGGCAGGAAGGGAATGTTGTCGAGGAGGTGGCATATGCATGGGAGGACGCTTGTTCACGCGTTAGTGACACAAGAATGAATAAGTAGGAGAAAGTAAAGCGTACTCCATGTTGCGGTGGCTGGCCCGAAATATCCATAGGTGGAGGCGCATTTGGTTCATAAGTACTTGGCGGACGTCCTGGCTGCGAATCTTGCGGCCACATGGGGGACGGCACTCTGCCAGGGGGAGGTCTACCGGGTGGTTGCTGCTGCTGCTGATAACCGGGAGGGCCAGGAGGAAGGGGTTGTTGCGGATACGGGCGATATCCAGGTGCATTGTATTGATCGGTAGGGGTAGCCATTTGTTCTCGTTGATCTTGTGGAGGAGCCCAAGCATCCGGAGGTCCGCTGATCCTTAAGCGATCAATTCCAGCATTAAGTTGCTCAGGCTGCGAGAACTGCTGAGCCACAGGAAGCGTCTCTGTGCGCTTATGAGCCTTGCCCCCCCGCTGTTTGTTGATATCTCGCCAATTTCGAAGAAGCTCGTTGGCGGTTTCCATTGACATACCGCAGAAATCCGGGACTAGATGGGCGCAATTTGCATGGCAAGTGATGTCGCACTCAGAACATTTTCGAGCGTTTTTGCGACCCAGGGGGAGCATATATCCACAATGACAACACCAATTTGCACCGATGTTTGTGAGAGGCTCGAAGCGATGCGGAATGCGATGGTTGATCTTCTCCTCGTCTCCATCCTGTAGCACCGCCAGAGGATCAATAAGAGGACGACGCTAAGAAGATGGCCACGTACCCCCATCGTCGACTTTGATATACACTTTGTCACTACCTTCTCGTAGCATTTCTTGTGACAAGTATACCGGCAATCCTCGCATTGATACCCCAGAGCGTTCAGCAAGAAGTCGCCGCAGAATGCGCATAGCATAAGCTGATAGAACTGCTGTTGTACGAATTTATGGCCGTTCATTTCGTGAACTTCGCCTTTACGCTTCCTGACAGCTCCTTGACGACCGAGGCCACCAAGAGGTCCACCATCCATGGTTCTCTTGCGAACGTTCTCCTTGACTTGAGAGGATAAATTAATTATTACGTGTGCAAGTAGTGGAGTGTAACTCACTGAAGTTGAGATGTAGGGCAATAGCACCCGCCGGTTCTACTGCAAACCACGCGTCGATGCCGTCAGATTGGGGCCCCATTGTGCTCCTTGGTGGGCCTCCTGGCATTGGCGCGGAGCCCAAGGAGGCATCCATGCCCATGTTTGGCCCTCCCATGCCATGAGTAGTAGGACTGTCGCCTGGCATTGCTCCCGCGGTCACCCATCCTCCACTACTCTCCATAACGACTTTCTGTCGGCGCAGGGCTTCGACGAGGTCACTGATTCGAATCCACACCATCCCGATCGGAATGGGGTTAGGATCGCTGCCCTGTTTGTCATAAACGGTAATTTCGACTTCGTTCGCTTTGTCCACCGTAATTTCGAAATCTTCATTCCATCTATCTGTTCGAGACGGGTGCGTCCGAGCCGCCTGGGTCCCTTCGACTTTGATCGAAATCTGTGTTTCCGTAATTTGCTTTGACGAGGAGCGCAAACGACTGAATGTTGGCATAGGAGCGTGATCGAGCTCGCGTGCGCCCTTCACAGTAACATAGAGGGTACCTGACAGTGGTTTAGCACGGAGATTATCCTTACGGTCACCTTGAGTGCCGTCTAAAGAAACTGTCAGGTTTGCCAGAAGCCGGAGGACATATAGCGCAACGGACCTGGATCCTCATCTTCCGCGACATCATCTAAGACATGCAGATTCTTGTAGCGCTTCAAGGCTGACTGCAACAGCTGTATTTTCTTCTCTGACTCCACCCTCTTACTTTCAGCGTCTGCCCTCGACTTTTTATCGCCGTCGGCTTGATATAATTTCGCCATCTTGTCGATACCTTGCTTGTACTGCATCTCGACCTGCAACTTGAATTCCATTTGATGCAGCATCTTGGATATTTTTGCAGGCGTCAGGGGCGTGTCGGCTTTGATCAAGTCGAGATTGGTGTACGTTCGCGGCTTCGGTCTTGACTCGCCATATGAGTTCCGGCTTTCCTGGGGGTATGGGGGGCCATAGTCTTTGGGCGGGACCTAACGTAGAATGAGTTACGCCGCTACCTGGCGAAGTGAGCTATATCTACTTACCTGCGGCGAACCTGGATAACTTGATCGTGATGGATCACCCCCCTGGAGTTTTCTGGCCTGCAGTTCCCGAAGTGTCTCTTCGAAATACGAGAGCGTACGCTCCGTTTCCCTTATCTTGGCTTCATTTCGGCGAAGCACATCTTGATTGGTGGTAGCCTGAGCAAGCGACTTGGAGGCCTGAAGAATCTTGCGCTCGGTTTGGATGTGCTTGTAGACTTCCTGGATCTTCTGGTCCAATTCTTGAGCCTGAGGAGGTGGACCAGAAGTCCCTCATTAGAGATCGCGCCTAGTTTGGCCATGAGAAGGAGGCATTACCATTTCGACTTTGACCAACAACGCGATATTTGGTGAAGTCGTCGGCCGTCGTCGCCAATGTTAATCGCAGTGAAGTTGTTGGTGGTGGCTGCGTTAAGCTGTGAGCTGATCTTATCCTGTGTCGCCAAACAAGGAAATCACTGATTAGGTAATCCATTCCAGTCGCCGGGCCGGTATGTGGTTGCAGGGTTCTCCTCTCGTCTTCACCACCATCTACGATGTCGAGAATCTCATTCTGTACGCGCGTCAGAGCGATTTCGGCTGAATACTCGCTTTCTCTGAGTATACATCACCGCTTGTTCATAGGAGAAGTCGCCGATGATGCTCCGTACACCAAAATTCAGGCGCGTTTGCCAGAAGGGCTCGACGTGTTCCTCGCGTCGTCTCTCATCATATCTGTATCAGGTATGGTGGACAAGGAAGATGTACCCTCGGAGGTAATAGAAGCCTCTGCTACCTGCCGACAACTCGGGAAATGCTTGAGGCTGGTACGTGTTTCTGTGATTATATGCGCGGTGCTTGTTGTTGATTATGGCTCCTAGAACTCGATCGCGTTAGGTATTGAGAGCGTCTCGGACTGCAGAATTGATGATGCTGGCATACCGCGAAGTGAGCTTTTGCTCAGTGTACAGGGAAATTCTTCTTAGTCTTGCAGTTATACTTGTACCAAGCCGCCCACTTCCCCCGGATGACGCTGCTGTTCATGCGAAACTCGTCGAGATACAGCTGAAGTACATCTGGAAAACGATACAACAAGAGGGTTCCAATTCTCTCCCCGATACACGAACATCACCTTCATTATGCGACGACTCTCATCCGTTCGATACACGACTTCTACTCCCTATCTCCCTCTTGCTTATGGAGGCCCACCACAAGTTTCTGACCTGGCATTTAGTTAAGTAAGCCATCATTCTCTATCCGCACTCTTAAGGGCCGTGATGACCTCCAGCCCAGACGATATCCTCTGATCTTCGGACCGCGAGCTCAGGTAAGCTTGAACCGCATCATACAACTATGCTATCCATCACCATCGCCGACCAGAACTTAGATAAAGAACTGGCATACTTTACACCAATCTCTCGCGCTATATGCTCCATCATTGCACGTTCACCAAATCCCACATTTCGAGAAGAAGCACAGTCTCAAATTAATGTGAGTAGGTGTATTGCGCCGCTACTATCTAATATCTGGTGTAGAGGATCAAGTCACAACGAACCTCCTCACTTCGCAAAGTATCTGAAGCTGTTATGGACGTCTTGGGGAATCAAGATGACAATGAGTCTTACTTTTCGGTGGAGAAACGTGTGGATTCGGACGAAGACGTTCTTTGCTCCGCGATGATCAACCTATTCATCTATGGGACCAAGCGCACTCAATTCCGGCCCCAGGTTCGTGAATCTACAAATTATTGACCGTCCAAACCAATGCTTGCCCGCATAAAAGGAATCTGTAATGCAAGACGGAAGTGATGTCGAATTGTCGGACGATGATCATATTCCTACCACTGAAGGGGACTTCGTTCATCTGTCCAATATGGAAGACCGGACTGCAGACACCGAAGCGTCAACCCCCTTGGATCCTCCTTTGACTAATGCTTCTAATGACGAACTGGATGCCCTTGCCTGGATGTTGAATGCTCCCCTTCTCCGCAAGAAGCCAGACACCCATTCAGCACCTGATTTTGAAGACGAATGCCTCATGGGCACTGATGCAACCCGGAAGTCTGACCACCATTCGATGCCTCGACCTGTGTCCACATTGCAACCCGTGACCACTCCCTCTGACTCTGGCGAAGAACACGCTTCCCATCCCCATGTCCCTTCTACCCCAAATCCGGAGTTAAGCTATTCGCCTTCCCAGCCTTCATCCTCTTCATCCCTTGTCACCGATGAAGCTCCAGTGCCTTCACCTATCCCCCCGGACGGTTGCGAACATGACCTGTTCTTCGAAGTGGACGGCTCAGAGAACTCAGCTTCAATGTCTACATTCTCCATGACACATTCTGCGGATGTAGCCCTTCCATGGACATGTGATGAAGACTCGTTACGAAGTCCATATGAAGAAGAGCATGCTTCTCAGCCTCACCCTAATCCGGACTTAAGCTACTCGCCTTCCCAGCATCCCTTGTCTGCACCAGCACCCCCAGACAGCGAGCAGGATCTACTCTTTGACATGGACGATATCCTTTCGGACACCTCACAGGACGTGGACGACGATCTCGACCTTGATCTCGACCTTGCTGCGTTTGACATGGATATGGATAACATCAGCCTGCACCAAGTCGAAGTAAACACGGTGACGTTGTCGAACGATTCAGACTCGGATGGACTGGAGGATTTCGAAGATTCTCACCTGGACGAAGCATCCCTCTCGGTGTCTATCTCTCCGCATTCTCACATCCCCTCTACCCTACACCAGCTGATCTTCCATGGTCGAAATGCGGGTACGTACTGTATGGATGAAGAGGGGGATTATGAGGATATGCTGCAGGATTTCTGAATACGTTGAGTAAATGTATAATTGTTTCCGTCCTGAAGGAACCTGCCTTTTTAGCACATGCCCGTAAGACCCCGGCCACTTCGACAACGAAGATTCAAGAGTCCTTATGAACCATGACGTCGTGAGGTATTTCATGCACACGCGACCTTGGTCCGTACGTCTGGTACTGTGCACTCACTTTGCACCGCTACGGCCGCCAATTCGCCGCTCACGTAGATTGGCACTTAATATAGGGACCACCTACTCGCACGGCGAAATCACTTGCCCCCATCTCGTGAGCCGCTGGCTGGAGCTTTCAGTACTTCGAACTCGGTACTCAGTTATAATTACAGGTGCTAGTGCATCTGACTGGGACGTAGTCGGTTGTTGTAGCTCTCGCGATACTCTACACTTCAGGGTACCCACACCTGCACCGGTTTTCGATTTGTCACCTATCGCGACGTTAAGGGAACACACCCACAATCGGGGCATCACGAAGTATCTCATAATCAACCATTCTTTACTCTCACAGCCAAAGCCGCATTCATTTCGTCAGCTACACTTAACAGTTTGTGCGTGCCCAATTCAATCTCAAATCAAATTTCACTCGAGTTAAAGCCAGCCCTGCGTAAGTTTCCCCACTGTCGGGTCAGCTTTGATAATGCCTGTAGCCAGCTGCAAACTCTGATCCGGCAGGTCCTACGATCGATCCAAAAAAAAAGCTCCTTGGGTGCTCTATTTCTCCCAGCTAATAGTGGGGGCGCGAAAGAACTAGGCTAGTAACCTGGTTCGGTAGTGCTCAGATGCATTAAACGACTACTGCGTTGCTGACAGCGTCGCCACCGTGACACCGTTCATTTATTTTGATTGTCGTCGATTCATATTGAGTACCGATCTCTTGACCAGTATGTATCTTTCACCCCGCGTCAATAGGATTGAGTGCTTGAGCGGTCACCAATTTCTACGTCAATTTCTTGCGTGGGTTCTATCTCTATTTTACATTATTTCTATTTACAGGGCTGAATATCCCCATAGCCTGATTGAACAGAAGAGAACACTAGGATGTCAACGAACGACAACGGGTCTAGAAGATAAACTTCGATTCTCCGCGCCTGGAGTTGGCCTGGAGGTGGTATGGTGTGGTAGATGCTCGCGGAGTACTTGGGGTAGGTCGAGCTTTCCCTAGTCCTTGGACGCCTCAACCTTGGCCTAGAGTCAATTACTTACTACTAGATTTACTTGAACTCGCCGAATTTCACAGCTTTGCGCGTTGCCGGATGCATTTGTTCCTCAAGATAGCAAATTCCGCTAGACGCACAGCAAAGCGGCTTTAGCTTCGCGTGGTTTCTGGGGTCTTCATTTTGAGTTGCGAGGCGACGCCCGAAACTCCGCTCGCAGAATCCCATCGCGGCTGGCTGAATACTAGTAAAGCACCTTCATCTCAGCAACAACTGTCGACCTGCAAATCAGTGGTTCAGCGATTGCCCAAGTCCCGCCTTTCCCCTCTGCTCCTCCTTCCAACTGCGATTGAGCATATCTGCACGCCATGCTACCAGCCAAGCGCAACAAAGTCGACATCAGTGTGGGTTTCACACCTGCAGATATCCCGTGCAATTGATGCTGATGTGACCTTTGTGCTGTAGAAACTGACGGAGGAGGAGCAGAAGCTCTTCCGTCTCTATGGAAAGTTGCCCTCGCACAAGAATGTCCTCATGAAGATGCAGAAGGTGCGCCCGACCGTATCGCCCTCACCATCATGTAGCTGACCAGATATCGCAGGATCGCAAGTACTTTGATTCGGGCGATTATGCTCTTTCAAAGGCGGGCGTGGCCCCTCAGACGAACGTCGGTACTGCCATCCCGAACCCGCAGAAGTACGTGCTCCACCTTCGTGATACCGCTTTCTAACTGTTGCCCAGCATTCCACATGCATCCTCGTCTCCGAGCAACAGCCACCAGACACTCTCCGTCTCACCTACCAACCCAACGAGCCCGGTCAACAGGGAAAGCGGTCTTTCTCATCACGAGGAAACTGCAGACATCCCGGCCGGTGACTTAGATCCGCTTGCGCCTGCACCTGCACATGCACCAGTGGAGAAGGCCCCCATTACCGTGGAGTAATACCCGTCCATTCTACTGCTGCCTATTTCCCCCGGAATAATATCTGCGCTTACATCACTATTTTATCCTCGTTTTGATGTGTAAAGCAAGCTGTGTACGTTATTACGATACTCGGGTAGTCCTGTTGAGTCACTGGTGCTTCCGCGAGCTACTGTTTGTCTTGTGACCATTGCCGCGCGCTACATAAAAGGGAAATCGACACCAACTACAGCGGCATGAAATGGCGAAATGCAATTCTTGTGGTGTCAGAGAACGAAATTGATGTCAGAGAACGAAATTGATCAATGTATACAAGAAAGCTTCGTATCTATCCTCAGGCCTTGGTGTCCATTAGTGCTCTGTCTCTTCCCAGGTTCGCCCGACAGTCTTCACAAGATCCTTCTCAGTCAGCTTCTTGGTGCTCGAGAAGTATCCTGCAGCAATCTTGGCATCAATTTCGACACGAGAGTCAGGGGGGATGAGATATTCTGCGTAGGAGGTAGCAGTTAGCGGCGTTCCACAGGAATCAAAAGGGATTTACCAGGTATGTCGTAGCGGTGTAGGATTGGGATCCCACTCTTTACGATAGCATCGTATTTCCTGCAATCAAATCGAGGGAGTTAGCTATGAGCATTGAGTAATAAGGGGAAGGATCACGGACATATCGCTCATGGAGACCATCTTGTCTATCTTGCGAATTCCAAGCCAGTGCAAGACATCAGGCATGAGGGCCTGGAAGCGCATGTCTTTCACGCCCGCGATGAGCTCCGTCGATTTGAAATACTTGTCAGCGGAGTCACCGCCACGCTTGCGAAGATTGTACACCAGGTACCTTCACACAACAAGGCGATTAGCATTTAGGAACGACTGCGGACGATGGGAACAGAAACGGATCCTTGGAGGTGGGAGTGGGAGTGGGAGCAGGGGGAGTTGAGCGGAGAGACAGGAGAACTGACTTGGTGACCTCGCCGAGCGCTCGGCCTTCTTTCCTGAAATACACGACGACACCAACGCCACCTGTGGATGGAGATGGATTAAGGGATCAAATGGACACAGGAGAGCTCTGTGGATGATGGTGGAGAACTAACCATTCTGAGCGCCGCGGATGCATTCTTCAATGGCATAAGTCAGGTAGGGTTTGCATGTGCAGATGTCGGAGCCAAAGACGTCGGAGCCGTTGCCTACAGAAGTAGAACACGAACCGGATCATCAGCGTTAGGTCGACGCGGAAATGAATCTCAATTGAAAGAGGGTGGTATACGACGTACATTCGTCGTGGACTCGTAGGGTGAGTTCCTTGCTTTCGTCGTGGAGGAATGCTGGGTTGCCAACTATTCGAAGTTCAAAGGTAAATAGGGGTTCCAAGGAGTCAATGAACGATTGGACATACAAATGTAGACAGTGAGGCCGCCAATGGGTGGGAGGAAAATCTTGATGTCTGGCCGAGTGATGAGTTCCGGGTACATGCCTCCCGTGTCTTCGAAAAGCGCGCGGCGGAGGAGACTCTCGGAGCTACATCAAACAAAGGTCAAAATCGGATACAGGAGTGAACTCAGGCTTCTTACATGCCGAATCGCTCGGCGACGCCAGGGAGGTACCACACAGGTTCTACCGCTGCCTTGCTCACATTCACTTCGACACCGCTGTCGGAGGTACTCAGGGTACCGTCAGCGTTCATCAGCGGCCTGCTTTTCAGGACAATCTTGCCATCAACAGTCAAGTCGCCCTTACGCGCCGCTTCATCTAGCTCGCTCATCTTCAAATGCGCTTTGGTCACCGCAATACTCGGGCGGATATCCAAACCCTTCTCATCGATTTCCTTACGGAAGACTTCTTGCACGAGATGCCCGAAGGGATCGAATGAGACGATCTTAGTGGGATCGGACCAAGAGGGCTGGTACGGGATGTCGACAGGTGGTTCGGTCATGCTGAAATCAGGGCGATGCGTAGGGGAAAGGGTCCCCATTGCAATCGCAAGGGCGCGGTAGATAGAGTACGACCCAGAATGAGCCCCTATGGCATTGCGGTGCTTGAGTGATGTCGGGAGACGCGAGCAAATTATTGGACCCCGGTCCACTGCTTCCTGCGCGCCCCATTTGAGGGGATAAGGCGTGTTCCCATGTTGGTCCGGGTATGCTGAAGCGACAATCAGCTAAGACGCAATATTGCTGGATAGGCAAGATGTAGAGATAGTACGAACTTGTTAGGTGAACGCGGCCTGGATAAAGAGCTTTCTCTCTTTCTTTACCGCTAATTGTGGGCGGGATGATTGATGCGGCACCAACTTTCTCGTCTTGCCCTGGCGGCCCATGCGATATGGTCCCAATCGTCTCGTTCAGAGGAATCTTGGATTCAGGGGCTGAGCCAGGCGTCGATTCCACCGAAGTAGATCTGTGGTGGATCGGCGCAGCTGCGCGTTCTTTCTGGCCACTCTCCGAAGGTCGTTCAAGTTCATCTAGCTGTAAATTTCATGCATCGTGTTTTCACTTTTAAGTTCCGGAATATCTTTCATGAATATGGATGGTACGCACCTTGGCTTGCATGGTCTGCTGCGCTATCTGGATAGCCTGCAGCTGAGACAAGATCTGCGTCAATGCGGCTTCTGAGGCAGCCATTGGGAGAGATTGTTGTGGTTAGGAAAGAAATGCAATTCGCCCACCGCGCGGCGTGGTTGAGGCGAGGCGCGCTTTATTGCCATTCCGCGTAAGCGCTCATCGTCCCTGAACGGACCACAACCAGACGTACCGACTGTGGTCAGGTTTGAAAACCGGCCACCCCGTTAGAATCACTGCAGATGTGGAAATTCGGAGAATCTTGCCGTCGTTGTCGTCGGAATGAAAAGAGCTGACAGGCTAACCATTCACCATTCACCTTGTACTTCGATATCATCGTACCTGCATGCACACAGTGATGATTCAGTGGGTCCCCCGGTATTCAAACGAGGAATTCATGGATACTGACGAACACATAGCTTGTTTGTTTCGGCCGTTAAGTTCGTTGGCCTCTTGCGAAGGATGACTAGTTCAAGGCACTCACTCCATTCATTGAGGCGGTCAGTGACGTGAGCATTGACTAGCATGTTAGTGACTTTAGACAGGTTTACGCTCGACGCTGTAAATCAGCCATGCCGCGAGTGTGAGTAGCTTGTCAGTTCAAATGAGACTAGTTGTTTAGCGTCGTGTGCAGCCCCAAGAATAGAATAAATACAAGACGACGGGACAGCGCCAACTCAGACGAAAGTAGCCCTACTTTTGTAGGTCTTCATGCTATCTGATCTTTGCGGCGGCGGCTGATGACGGTTTATAGAGTCCAATTCCTAGCATTTCACTGGGATAGCCGAGGTGAGTACTACGGTTTATTTCATGTTGATGATATACGTTTATTTAATGTGTCCTACTTTGAAGGATGAAGCTTAGCCTCAGCCTCACATTCATTGCTGCGGGGTTGGCGGCGGCCCGCAGCGACTGGTCAAAGCCATGCTTCCATGGGGAGTGTAATTACGAACTAGAGCATCCTTCCGGCGGGTTTGCTACCTTGCATTTCGTGAGCCCTCTTTTATCGGGGATAGATTGGATGCTGAGATGTACTGCCTATATTAGTCCGGCGCTCCTCATATGATGGCCGACATCACGCCCGCCGCTGGCTGGGTGGTTCTTGATTGCGATGCCAACGCCCTTGAACAAGACATCAGGCTCGTCTGCGCCAACGATGAGACAGAGTCAGAGAACTGTGCTCATCTCTTCGCTCAGGGTGGCCCTGTGAACAAGGTCCTCCGGCTTCCGGAAAGTGTACGTCGCTTCGTTGCTTGTTGGTTTCATCGTTATCTCACGCTTTTTGGTAGTGCGGCAGAGGTCCGTTTGTGCGCATAGCGGATGCGAAACTTGATTCGGATCAATCCATCCCTATTCACGCTGCTCACAAGATACGTCGCCGCGATGGCGTTACACCTGATGTCCACGTTCTCTCTGTAGACACAGCTTGGGATAAGCTTGATAGCGCAGGGTACGTCCTGCGTAAACGATGGGGCACCTCATACTAAAGCCCTCCAGCGCCGGAGATCTTGAATTCTCCATTGTAGGCTCTACCATCCGCGGAGCCTATATCGATTCGAATGACAACCTTGAGGAACGTGGTGCATTCTCCGACTGGGTTGGCAAGATCATCTCGAAGTTGAAGACAGCCGCAGGAAACGTGGTGGAGGGTGTGGTCAATGCCACTACGATCGAATCCGGAAACAAGACTGAAATTAAGACCAATTACGATAACGAGTCTACGATCGTCGACCTGTCCGCTGAGTGCGCGGGGAAGAAAGTCAGCTTAACCGTCAAGACCTATCTCAAGCTCGACCTTACTGGACACGTTGGGTTCGCCGCCAAGGGCTCGGTGAAAGATGGTGTCAAGGAATTCGGTTCACTAGTTGGTAAGTGCAATGCCATTACGCCCTTGCCTCCTGTTTTGACCATGCTCGTAAGGTTGGCACGGTGATATCAACGGTGGTGTAAAGGTTTCGGCACAAGTCGCCGTGAGTTTCGTGCTAAGTTCGCTATGCGTGCACGTTTTAATAAGCACCACTCTAGGGGCCTATGGACCACGAACAGACCCTTATCCGTTATGGTGTCCCTCCTTTTGACTGGCCTGGGTACGTGCTGGCTCCTCCTCATCCGATCGGGAGGTTGACTATAGCACAGTGTCATCTCTATTGGTCCTCGATTCGAAGTCCGTGCACATATCAATGGAGCTCTCGACATCACCGTAAGCATTTACGTGCTGTCCAAGAGATTACCCTTTAAGACGATCCCATTTTAATTTTTATAGGGCACGGCTGACATTGGCATCAACTACAATATCAAAAAACGTACGCTTGTCCTCATTTTCGTGAAGTTGTGTGAGCCTAAACCGTACTCTAGTTGAGTATGTTTGGCCTGGCATGAAGGGCGAGAACGATGGTCAAGAGGGCGATATCCAACCAGGGACACCGAGTACGTGCCCGAAGTTTCATACGTTTTGATATATCTGATTTTCCTTTAAGAGGTCGATCTACACGCCAGCGGGTTGGTGGACGCCAAACTGAACGTCACTGTGGGGATCATCCCTGCCGTAGTCATCGGTCTCGAGGGGTTCGCCGGTAAAGTGAAGGCTGCTGTCGCTGTTGAAACCGAAGGGTACATACGTATTTACGGCACTGGAAAAGCTGAAGCAGGCATAACGAAGACAGTCGATCATCCGAAATCCCCCCGCCCTTCTTCATCCTCCGGCAAAGCGTCGCGTCCCTCGTCGCCCAAGTCACCCTCTTCACCTCGAAAAACCCGCAGAGATCTCGCCGCCGTTACGCCCAAGGCAGGCGCCCAAGGCTCTTTCGCCATCTACGGTGGCATTCAACTTCGAGGAGTGGCAATGGGTAAACTACCAATTCTGATCCCTGGTGCCGGTGCCAAATCTTCGAGAAAGTGGTGGGGTAAGGAGTGGACGATGATCGACACAGTAAGTTGATCAGTTGAACGCTACCGCCTCTTCTCATTGTGAATTAGGGCGTAGGGTCTGTTGGAAGTCTGAAGAAGGGGAAGAGGGAAATCGATGCTTCACGGCCTTCCTCGCCTGCTAAATCCCTTTCACGCCAGGGGTCGACGACCAGCATCAAGTCAACCTCTAGCACGAAGTCGACAACCAGCACAAAGTCAAGTGGCTCAGGCAAAAAACCTGCTGAAGATGTCAGCGTATCGAATGCCACCGATAAGGTCGAAAACACTTGGAAGAAAGGTAACTGGAAATGTCCGCCAGCCGTCGAGAAGATGTACGAGATGGTCTTCGTCGGCAAGGCTGATAAAGCGCCCAAGTAAGCTCATGGTCTCTGCTTCACGTAGTAAACTAACACTCTCGTAGATGGGACTTCGGCCATATCTACAAGGAGAACGTCGGTGTCGCTTAAACCGACCGTGGTTGTAGCGTAGACTTGATCTACACCTACGATGGATCCACCCAGTGTTGTATTTTAGTGCTTTGCTTATACGGATGCATACCCTTGATCAACCGATCAACCCCAGTCTTTGCCCATCGCCACTAGACTAGACTAGACTAGAATTAGAATCCGACCTACTAAAGCCCTACCGCCAGCTTCATACAGTTCCGTCCTCGATCAGTACTAATGCAGGCTCTATGTAAGTGCTACGGCGAGAGTCCCATACCAATTACAGGCTACATACAGCGCACGGCAACCGCCGGTGATAGAAGGATCTATGGACATCCTCAAGCGCATCGATATGGTTCACCTGACAAAGCGGCCGTCCGCGCCTGTTCAGGGTAACCTCACAGGTGTTGTGGAACGGTGTCTGTAGTAGCCGTGATTCGATAGAAGCATCAGCCCAAGAATGGTTCTTGACACTCTTTCCTATTGTGTTGAATGAATGCTTGCTTCTTTCTCTCTGAGCGTGGACGTAAACTTTGAGAGAATTTACAGTCCTACTTCTAAGGAATTGGCTTTCATAATTCCGTCACTGGGGGCTTCCATTCATTTCCATTGGTTCATATAACCCAGCCCACGGAGGAACGTTTGTTGAATGATTTTCGGACACAGATTTCGCCGATCCTCGCTGCGTCAAGAACCAGGTACCGGGCCAGCGGTATTCGGAGAGTTGACGCCACCATTGGATGGCAATTGGACTCGGATCTCCTAAACATGATCAGGAAACAATCGAAATTCTAGACCGTATATATTGCTGGTCTTCATGAAAAGGGGACAAAACACTACTATCTAATCTCCCCTCATGTCGACTTCATTGGGTGTTGCTCTTGTTACTGGAGCCGGGCGAGGACTTGGCCGCGCTATTGCCCTTCGTCTTGCGAAAGACGGGTACGACGTTGCTTTGAACGATCTTGCCCCCAACAAAGCGCTACTTGAACAACTTGGAACCGAGATAGCGAGCAGCGGGAGGAAGTTCGCCATCGTTCCTGCTGATGTTACTTCTGAAGCGGACGTAAAAGGTATGGTCGAACAAACGGTGAAGGATCTAGGAGGAGTTGACGTGGTAAGCTTTCATTCGTATTCACATGTGTGATGTATCTTACTCGACGGCGCAGATGATTGCAAACGCGGGGATTGTCATGATGAAGCCCCTATTAGATGGTATGCCTACCCCCGTCCTGTTTAAACGGCGGAACGTTTGAACAATGTCTTGCAGTCGAAGTATCCGAGTGGGATAAAGTGCAGGCAGTCAATGGACGAGGAACGTTCCTGTGCTACAAGTATGCAGCAAAGCAAATGGTGACCCAAGGTCGTGGAGGACGGATCATAGGAGCCTCGTCACTTGCTGGAAAGCAAGGTACGCTCAAATATCATTGCAAGGAACTAGCTGAAGCGATATTTAATCTCCGTAGGGTGGTCTCACCTTTCAACGTACTCGTCCAGCAAATTCCTTGTACGCGGACTCACCCAAGCGGCTGGTAAGGACAATTCCAGTATATGAGCCATGTCTGAGGGACCTTACATTTCTTAACCAGCCGCTGAATTGGCACCACACAAAATAACTGTCAATGCATACGCACCTGGCATTGTTGACACGGCGATGAGTACGTGCCTCCACTTGAAATCACATATACAGCCTTTGATACGTCTTGAAACTAGAAAAAGTCCTCGGAGAGTCCTCCGGGGACGAAGATGCGTTCTTCAAGGGTGTAAGTGACTACCAGCGACCTTTTAGTGTACTCATAACTCTTCCCAGTACTCTGATCGCGTTCCTGTTGGGAGGTTCGGAGTTTCAGACGAAATCGCCGGCTTAGTGTCCTACTTGGTATCAAAAGAAGCCTCGTATATTACAGGTATGTGTGCTACCTCGGTTTCAATGGAGGTCTATCTAATCGAAACTTTCCAGGCCAAAGTGTAGGTCGCAATCATTAAAGTTCCTTGATACGAGACTAAAGTTCATCCCCTTAGATCTCTATTAATGGTGGGATATTCTTCGATTGAAAATTGCCTTCCCATTATTTAGTCCTGACAATGTATAAAACATATGTAAACGGTATGCTCTACCACAATCTACAGCGTATCAATCAATATATTTGACTGTCTCCTAACTCTTTGAGAGGCCCCTGATCGACGCGACGCGGTCGCGTGACACGGTGTTCACACGGTTGGCTGCCACAGTCAGGCATCCACCCAGTCGGTGTCGAGTACCAACACCTCAACAATCCTGCCATGGCTCCTGTTCCCTTTACGCCGAAGAGGCCAAGCTCTTCAATGCCAGCACCGACGCCATCGACGGCGAGGAGATTCAAAGCTATGATCTCGTCCGAGTCAAAGATACGTTCCACCAAGACACCTCTCTCCATCGTACCCGGTACCCCCATGAAGCTCTCGCCCTCGAATTCCAGTTCTTCAATACAAAGTCGACCTCGTACACCAAACACGCCGCGTAGCAAGTCGAGGGGACCCCCGGACGACGATGCGTTGATAAGTGAGATGGATGTAACCAGAGTCGATCCGGAGGAAGTCTTGGTGGACTATCAGACTATTGAGAATGATCCAGCAGATATGTCTGCTGAAATAGATGAAGCGTGGATTCGGCAAGCTTTGATCGGTGAGAGCTCTCATGGTAAAGAAGATAAGGTCATGGTCTCCGTCAGGTATGGTTTGAATCTCTGTTAGCTCAACTCCAAGACAACTCAATTGAGACCAGGGTGCGAAATGCAGAGGGCTCGTCGGCTTGGATGGCTGACCCGTCCAGCAACACCCTCAAACTTGATCCTTCATGTTCAAAACATGCTGCAAACCCCTCAACATCGGGTTCATTCACTTTCGACGCGATCCACACGGGAACACCTAACAAACCAATATACCACATATCTGCACGATCTCATGTCTATGCTGCCATGGATGGCTACAACGCTGTCGTATTCGCCTACGGACAGACCGCCTCAGGGAAGACTTTCACTCTATCGGGGACGAATGAGGAGCCAGGGATTATTCCGCGCGCAATGAGGGACGTATTTGGATACATCAAGAAAACATCCGAGAGGGAATACCTTCTGAGGTGCTCGTACCTAGAGATTTATAACGAGACCATCGTGGACCTATTGGCACCCCCTTCGACTACTGGGTCGAATGTCGTTCAAATTCAGGGTACCGGGCCCACTCTACATCTATCACCTCTCCGCGAGGAAGTGGTCACGTCGCTCAAAGCCGTTAAAGAAGTACTGAAAAGAGGAGAGGGAAATCGCAGGACGGCATGCACAGACTGGAATGAAAGGAGTAGTCGAAGTCATAGCGTATTTCGTGTTGTCATCGAGAGCCGGGAGCGAGATCAAGATGCTGGCCGTCAAACACCCGGAGCTGGTGGTCGTCAGACACCCGGCTTGGGAGGCCGACAAACACCCGGTCTGAATGGGCGACAAACGCCTGGTCCAAAACTTCAGGCAAGAGGAGGGCGAAGTGTGCAGTCTTCTGTTTTGGTAAGCACTCGATATCCATACTCTGATCATAGCCTTATATATTCTCCAGAGTTTGATTGATCTCGCAGGCTCGGAGAAGGCGACGAGTGACAAGGAAAGGACGAGAGAAGGGAAGTACATCAATACTAGGTAGGTAGACTAGACCATCCATCCCAGCGGATTTGCTCATCCCGAGGGTTTGAAGTTTGCTCACACTAGGGACTGTCATTGGAACATTATCGGAAAATGCTGTCAAGGGAAAGGCGTAAGTCATCGATCAACTGCAACTACTTGATTTCTCATTTCTCACATCTTCCGGTAGTGACCACGTCCCATTCCGGAACTCAAAGTTAACACGTCTTTTGCAACCATCACTATCCGGAAACGCTCGTATCAGTGTAATCTGCACTATCAATCCCGATGTTAACGCTGTCGCCGAAAGTACTAGCACTCTGCTTTTCGCTAAGCGGGTGAAAGGCGTCCAGGTGGGTACTTTGAATACATTGACCAATGCACATCACTCAGTCAGTTCAAAACAGCTGCACGCACAGAAGAAAGAGATCGTCGATACGGATGCGCTCATTGAGCGATACCAGAAGGAGATCGAGGAACTCAAGCGGCGATTGGCAGAACGAGAAGCCGAAGCCCCAGTCAGAAATCGACGACTTTCCGCACGAGAGGTATGTATTCTGTTCTTACGGTAGGATGGATACGTCTCATAGGTCTTTTCTGAGTAGCAAATCGATGAATCCAAAGCCATGAGAGACCTCAACTCGAGGATCCAGCAATTGACGAAACTCATTTTGACGAGTCAGAATGTCGAAGAGAATGCTGGCGATGCCTCGAGGCCGGCAAGCCCGGTCAAGATCGACTTCGACATGTCTCCATATCAGGTATTATTGGATTCTAACGATTGGCATTCGCAGACTACTCACCTACAATCCCGATAGCTGCAACAAGAACTTCTCAATGCACGGCTCCAACTAGAATCACAGGCCTCGCAGATACTTTCTCTTGAAGCCGCTCTCCTTGACCGTTCGCCGCTGTCACCATCAGCAACGGAAAGCGAGAAGGATAAACTGATCACGGAGCAGGCTAAGACTATCCGAGAACTCGAAATTGTTGTGAAGGGCTACGAAGATAACCTTGGCGAACCGCTGAGGCAAGTCAAGGAGGACGTGGAGAAGGAGTGGTCGGACAAGGTGAGGCAGGAGAAGAAAAAGAAGGAAGAGAGCGAGCGGTGGGCTGAGGAGTTGGTTAAGCAATTGGAGAAAGAGAAGAAGGTGGGCGAACGCCTCCGTGCTTCTAATGTCTCCAAACTAACTGAAAGTAGATGCGGACAAAACTGGAGGAAGAACGTAGGGCACTTGCTGCATTCGTCAGCAAGTTTGATTCGTTGGGGCTGGGCGGGTTCGCGACAAGCATTCCTACTCCCGCAAGATCAACGTCAGCACTCTCTGAGCGAAAAGTAAACCGCCCACCAATATTCCCACCTTCGCGAGCGTTGCCCGTGATGCAGGAAGAGGATGAGATGGCTCTCGTAGACGCTCAGCTTGCGGATACCGAGCTGGTCGACGCGTCTCCCCTCCGCGGAGACTACCGAGGCCAACCTAGTCTCCTTGAGCAAGCTATGCCCGGCGAAGAGGATTGGAGTATGCTGAACGAAGTAAGTTTCGAAGCAGAGGTTGATGTCGGGGTTAGCACTGAGGTTGGTCCGACTGCGATGCCTTCCTCTAAAGGTGCGAAGGGGGAGCAGGGTAAATCCCGGTCGCAGACTGCGGGCAAGGAGAACTTGCCGTGCTAATATTTATCGCGCTGGCTGCGAATGTGGATTTGCTGTATCTCGTTGGTCATTTCTTATGTTCTACTCTGCTTTGTTTAGTCTTAACATGTTGTCGGCATTATATATATACCATGTATAACGAAGTATCACACAAGGAATTACAGTCCTAAGGCGGGCAGCAACCGCTCAATAAATTGAAAATGTATGTCCTCGACCATGTAGGCTCTGTCTTGTTCAGACGTGAGTGTGTATGACTTGCGACTCGATCAATTGGTTAGTGTCAGCACGAATGAAGCGAATAAGTGCATCGACACCAGGTCTACAACACTCGCGTCTTAATGACATTCTAAATCAGGGTAGCGGAACCCGAACGGCGGTGTAGATCGTAGTCCACCGAGCCATCGGGCTGTCTCTCACACCACTCTCTTACACTTACATGTTGAAGTCAAGATTGTACTTCAGAAACTACCCAATCCTCGAAGAGTAAGTCTCATCAGGGTAGCGCGCCTGTCTGTCTCACATCATTGTCACTGCCAGCCAAGTTTCGACGCTTCAAACTCGATTTGGTATACTTCAGACCCACCGTCACATTGAATCCGCATCGCAGTTGTATAAAATGGGCTCTCAATGAACAATCGATCTTCAGCAACCTCCGTCAGCATTCACAGTGAGTGACTACTTCCTTCCTATTGGTGATTCTCGCAATGACTGAACGAATTCTTCTTTGTGCACCAGGCCGTCGTAAACCCTTGCTTCACATCGTTCGTTACTCCTTTCTCCTCATTCGAGAAACGAACTTATTCATTCAACACAGAGTCGACAATGCGTCCTGCTTTCATCATCCTCGCCCTCTCTGCTTTTGCAGTCGCCCGTCCTTTCGAGTCCCCCAGCGTGACCGCTCGCTCGGATGATTTCTTGAAGGGACTCGCAACCAAAATTGGGTCCACAGTAACGAACAAACTCAAGACCGGGCTCCAAACTGTCGGCGCAGCAGCAGCAGATCACCTGAAGGCTGGCCTCAAGGACGCAGCCCACGCAGTGGTCGGGGAAGCCTGCGATCAAGCACAGGCAGCCCTGGCAACTAGGTCCCTCGACATCGCCGACTTCGAAGCCAATCTCGAATTCGTCGCCCAGGAGACGTACCAGCAGATGGTGGATGATCACGCGCTCGAGGATAGCCCAGAGAACTACGCTATCTTCAAGGATCTGTTGAAAGCAGGGGCTGCTGCGGCGCTCACGAACGGCTGCGATAAAGTCAAGACTGCGCTCGCTACGAGAGACGTTGACGTAGAGGACAAGTTCTTCGGCGCCGGAGGTACCCTACACAATGCAGTTAAGGCGGTTAAGGCCCATGCCACCAATCTCTTGTCGAAGCTCAAAGGTGGAAAGGCTGCACCTGCTGCTGTTGCTCCTACTGCCGCTCCCGCTCCCGCCGAGGAGGCCGCCCCCGCTCCGGGGCCCGATGAAACACCAGCTTAGGCAACATGTGATGAGTGTTTTTTAGAAGGCCAAGGTAGCTAGTCAATACGCGTAGCTATTCTTCGGCTCATGCATCAATGTTCATGTGTTTGCCAATGGCAAGCTATGGTTGCACTCAATGCTCGATCAGAATCACATAGACTTCCACATACCTCGGCTTAGCAATCACGATGATGAATCGAGGTTGAAGTAAATAAAGGCTTGGGAGTCCCGCCTTCCCCCGAGTTCGAATGAGGCCGCCGGCGCTGCCATGCACTAAGTAAGAGTCGTCCGATAAGGTCAAGTCCCTGAAGTGCAACATTTGGCATTGTGATGACTTCGCACCGAATATACTCGAGCCCCGTTATCCAACCGTACGTGCCTTCGTTGAAACTGAAGTAAGAAGGAGTGAGTCTGAATGGCTGAGAAAAGGTGCACGTTAACATGGTAGTCCCACTATGCCGTGAGGAATGAACTTGACGCAGTTCCAAATGGGCGGCAAAGTTTGGAGATTGGTAGCAATAGCCCCCGTTGTGTCAAGAGAACGGGAGCAATCCTCAAAGACCAGAGACGGCAGAGATTCAGCGGTACATGTAACGTCTGTGATACTCGACATGATTACCGACGTGGAGGCATTGACTCAGTGAGACACTTGCTGGTGCGGGGCGCAGATACAATTTCCAGTGGCAGCCATGTGTATAGTCTACAATCTGTAGGGGAGTACATGCTGGTACTGAATGTTAACGGCCAAAGGTACGCAAGATGCATTAGGGTGACCTACAAGGCAACCGATGTACTTGCAAACTCGCTTGCGTTCCAGTCTCCTTCCACTGTGTACCAACTAAGTATATAGAAGCGCAGAGCATGCACATGTTGGCCTTGAACGTTGCTCAACTACACAACCCCCATCGTTCAGCTTGCCAAACTCCTAACATCGAAGAGAATACTTACCTGTTACTGACTGATTCGAACTCAAAAGTTCTGAGCCCCACTCTTGGCGCCATATGTACCAAGGGAAGCTTTTGTTCCGCGCGTCCCCAATAGCCTACATGAGGGACACCGAGCACAAAGAAGGGTGCTTGAATCTCTCGAGTCCCAGCCCCATACCCTCCGGTGCGGTAATCCAGATTCCCTGTGTCGCGCCAAAAGTCGGCTGACACAGAAGCTTTGAGGGAACCGAGGCTCAGAAAAATAACTCCGGTGAAGATTTAATATTTGCGACAACGTACATTGTGGACTTTGATTTTCACCTTGGTCGACAACAGTAAGCTCGCGACGAACCAGGAATTACTCCGGGCCGGCCCGGGGACACATGCCTGTGTGACAACTTGGACTAGTACTGTACCAAGGTCTGGAAAGGCCATGTATCTGCCGTAAACCGTCTCTTTGACACCATCTTCTTTACTTTGACCTTGTCCTCGATATTGCAGACGATAATTGTAGAGAAGTAATGAACAGTATATGGGACGAATCTCGATGATGATCAGGATCAACGTGCATAAAGAAACAGTGAATGAATTCCGGCCCCTCACTGGCCAGGCCAGTCCGCGATGTGTCGCAACGAAATGATTCAATGCTCAGAAGGAACAAGCGGGATAAATTAAACAAGTCTATAATGTCTTCATCCTAATCGCATTCTAAACAAGGGTGACGCGACCCGAACAGCGATGTACGTAGTAGTACCGGGCTACCTGTAACCTCACACGCCACTCACTGACAAGTTCACGTTGAGCAGGAATCATGGTACTTCACATACTGCCCAATCCTCGAAGTATCCCTCATCAGGATGGCACCTGTGCTCTAAACACACATCATTGGCGCTGCCAGCAAAACCTCGAGAGCCGACGCATCAAACCCGAATAGGTAAATCTCACCGCCGTAGAACAATTTACTTGAATTGAGGTTGTATAAAACGCGCCTCGATGAACTGCGGCTCTCCAGCAACCTCCATCAGCTTTCACAATGAGTCACTCTTCCGCACAGTCATCTCGCAATGACTGACCTAACTCTTGCTGGTGCGCGTGCATTTCCAGGCCGTTGTAAACCCTTGCTTCTCATCGTGCGTTCACTCTCTTCTGTTTCGCTCAAGACACATTTAATCAATCTGGTTCCAACATAGAGTCGACGATGCGTCCTGCTTTCATCATCCTCGCTCTCTGCTTTCGCAGTCGCCCGTCCCAGCGTTACCGCTCGCTCGGATGATTTCTTGAAGGGACTCGCAACCAAAATTGGGTCCACAGTATCGACCAAACTCAAGACCGGACTCCAAACCGCCGGTGCAGCGGTAGCTGATCACCTGAAGGCCGGCCTCAAGGACGCAGCCCACGCAGTGGTCGGGGAAGCCTGCGATCAAGCACAGGCAGCCCTGGCAACTAGGTCCCTCGACATCGCCGACTTCGAAGCCAATCTCGAATTCGTCGCCCAGGAGACGTACCAGCAGATGGTGGATGATCACGCGCTCGAGGATAGCCCAGAGAACTACGCTATCTTCAAGGATCTGTTGAAAGCAGGGGCTGCTGCGGCGCTCACGAACGGCTGCGATAAAGTCAAGGTCGAGAGACGTTGACGTAGAGGAGGGTTTCTTTTCCAGCCCCTTCCCCGGTCCCTTCAAACGCCCCGGCCCGCGCCCATCGATACCGCTCGCCGTCCAACTTGTTGCCGCCAGAAAGGTCATCGCCGAAAAAGCTGCCGCCGCCAAGGCCGCTGCTGCACCCCCCGCACCTTCCCCCGCACCTGAAGACCCCGCGGCCTAGACATGACGGGATTAGTGATCCACCTTTAGACCACATAGGTAGCCAGTCAATCAACGTACCTGTGCTTCAGTGTATATACCAATGTCAATGTTTTCCAATAACGAAGTTGTGGTTGTACCTACTGTTTGGCGAAATCCGAGCCGGACGCGACGTAGTCTGTCATCTTGAGGGGGCAACTTGTTACACGTTAGCGGACCAACCGTTATAAGAACTAGCAAGCACGACACAACACTTGGAAGTAAATTAATCCTTCGAACCACCCTTCACTTTGAATCGAATACGGAGTGGTGTTCGACTCCACATAACTCCGCGGGCATCCAGCCTGAAGTGTAGGGGTCTTATCCCCAGGCATGGAAGTCTGGGAGGGATCCCGAGATAACTGCTGGTTTCTCCGTCACTCCAATGCTTTAGATCGCAGGACCAGGCAGACGCCATCCCCAAGTTGCAGGCAGAAAGGTCTTAGAGTTTTGCAGTTGAGTAGACGGTATCATCGAAGTTCAAGATTATTCATCTATCAAACCACGCACGTAACAACCACCCGGCGGAGCCTGCTACTAGCGCGCCAGCAGCCAGAACCGCCTGCATGTCGGGGCTACTCAATAGTGCATTAAGAGCTGAGATAGAGGTGGGTCCTGAGGATCTTGGCAATGGTGGTTTCGCCCCAGCTTCGAGAGGCCCTCGTCCAAGGGTCTGCTCTGGTAGTTCAACGGTGGGTGCAGTAGGCACTCTTGACACGAGAAGGAGATCTGCCTGCGCCTGCAAGAGGGCCTCTACCCTGCCCACGCGCTCATCGACCATAGAGGCCGTCTCCTGACTGAGTTCCTCCACCTTCTTCTCAAACGTCTGCGCCAACCTCTTCCGCTTCCAAGGTTCGACCACCAAAATCGCCGTAATGAACACAAACAAATTCAGGCCAAGAGCAGCCAACGAACCATACGTCGACGCGCTGCGGATTTTGTCGGACCATACCTGCTCTTCGTGGTACCTCGCAAGAATCGTGCGCATGAGCTCGCTGAACTCGCGTTCGACGGAGGCTTCGGTTTCATCGACGGTGACTTGCGCGCGCTGTTCTTCTTGTTCGTAGAGATGATCTTGACGAACGAGCGTGGTGAATCGACCCACGTCGCCATCGCTCCAGGTGGACTTGCGCTGAAGGAGGTCGTTAACCTCCTTCTGTGACCTGGAGCGCTGTGAGACGGCCTGTTCGTACGCGACTTTCGCCTGCTTGGCAGCACGTCGTGTTTCCTCTATTCTGCTTTCTAGGACACGTCGTATTAGAGACCATACGGCAAAAAGATAGGATTACATACCCTGTTCCACAACTCTTCGTTTCAACGCTTCGATTTCCTCGTAGCCCGTCACCTTGTTTAATTGTGAACCTAGCTGAGAGAAAGTGGTTCTTGCTGACGATGTAAATTGGTCTGCGTAGCGGCGAAACACGGCTGCTGCGGGGCCTGACCATTCCCGAAAGGCCACTGGGAGGACCTTGGGGGATTCTATGTCTTCCGAAGGCTGCTTCGATGTCCCTACGGTAGGTTCACGAACCTCGGGGGTTCCAGCAGGAGGATTACTGGGTGAAACTGCTGCATTTGGCTGTGTGGGTGGAATGGGGGATAGAGCTGAGAACCGCCGTGCATAGAAAACTAGCTGCCTGGGCGACCTGTGCATGCCCAAAGGCGTCGAGAGTGCGGTAAATGGCCGCCGTGGTCGTAGTAGAAATATTCAATTTCGGGATGAGATATTCCCACGACGTCTTTCCGCCATGCCTCCAAGAGCGAATGCAATGAACCTCAAACAGAGGCTAGCGGCGCTCTCGTTGGCGCCATCGTCGCCGACGGGTCCTCGTGGTGAATCCTACCCGCACCAGCCGTCGACGCCACAGTCTCCCGTCGCAAAGATGAAGTCCTTGTTCAACGCACCACGGGTCGGTAGGCGCAATCATGCTGAATCTGCCCCATCTCCAGGAACGCATGCCATGGGTCAAGAAGGTCTCGACGAGGTTATTGGACGAATGATATTCCAAGCAGGAGTCGATTTTGAGTCAGTATTCTGTTTCCTAGCTCGCTTGGCCCTCTGACAACTCGTTGGCCATATAGAACACGGCCAATGTATGTCGACGATACGCTGGGACCGCGTTTGTTGCTTGAAATTTGAATAGGGTGGTCCTCAATGCATCAGCTTTACCAGATCCCAAAGAGGTCTCATATGATCTCTTGCTGTCGTATGGCCACCAGCATTCATGTTGCCCACTGCCCACTAATTTATCGCTGACAGGCGGATACTTGGCTATCTTGACCTGTATGGTAAGGGTTGTTGATATATGCTGTATATGTGCGCTCTAATAACTGCTTACAGTCGAGTCGGATTACACGGTCGTCTTCTTTGCCGCAGGTGGGAGGCACACACCTGGATGGAATTGGATATGGAAGGCCTACCGCAGTCTGAGTCGGAAGTACCGAAAGAATCTGAAACGACTAGTATGTCTCTCTTTTGGAATGGCCGTCTGAGCGAAGCTGACCGATGTTTCAGTACATAGTCCATTCATCTTTCTTTTCAAAGAGCATGTACCCTTTATCTGCAGCGTTTCCGCACAGCTTATACTTTGTGCAGTGCTCTTCTCTCTCGCAGGTGCTATTATCAGGTTAGATTCGTCACTTATCACCACCATAGATCCTCATATGTTATTTAGCCCCAAATTCTTCCGTAAATTGGAGTACACAAATACATTGACCGAACTCGCGCAACACGTGCCTCTCACACAAATAGACATCCCACCAGCCGTCTACCGGTATGCCTAGCATGCCCCAACCGACGCGCAACCACTAAACAATTGAATATAGAGAAAACTTGAAACACGAAAGCCAGATTGCTTTGCCTACCCCTGCACGTTCAAATGTCTTTGGTGTGCCGTTGGAGGAGCTGATGGGGTACGAAGGCGAAAAGGGTGGTGTGCCTAGAGTCGTCAAGGATTGTATACAATTTCTTCGTGAAACTGGTTGGTGATACCCTTGTTTAGTTATCTTAATTGGCTGAGCTCTTAGCTGTGCAGGCATGGAAGATCAGGGGCTTTTCCGCCGCTCGCCGAGTTCATCTATGCTGCGAGCCGCTAAGGAAGCGTATGATCGGGGTGAGTCTAACTCTCAATGCAATTCACGATGTGATGACATTGATTGATCACTCCCTAGGTCACGTCGTTTCCCTGCAAACGTTTGGAGACCCTCACCTTGCTGCCGTCCTACTTAAGAAGTACCTGCGGGATCTACCAGAACCTATTTTCGCCGAGAACCTTTATCCCACTATCAAACGTTGTCCATTCGCCACTGCGGAGGATGACATGTCTTGCATCGTGTACATCCGCGAAACCCTTCTTCCACAACTAATGCCCTGCGCCTACATCCTTCTCAGCAGCATTTTACGTGAGTTGCAATGCTCGAGTTCCAGGGCGCTTGTTGAACTTTATAGCATAGATCTGATGCATGACGTTTCCCTTCGTTCTCAATCCAATTTCATGGATGCCCACAATCTCGCTATCGTGTTGGGCCCTAACCTTCTTGCGGGAAGCAATCCAATTCAAGATGTGATGCTGTGCTCAGTGCCCGGCGGACCTTCGTTGGGTGGCTCCCCGAATACGCCGTCCACTCCACCAATCGAAGCCAAGAACACACTGGGAGCGATTCTCAAGATCTGCATCCAACGTTACTATGAAGTCTTCGATGAAGTCCCGGATCGCAGCGAGGCCGTTCCACTCACTCGAAGTATACTGAAGGATTCATCACTTGTTCCCTCTGAATCATCTTCTGCCTCCGGTAGCCCACAGCCAACAAATCGACCACAGAGCCATAACACTGACGATGACAGCCTCGACGATGGTATGCTTGTAATGCCCATCGGACCCTCCCATGATTTTAAATCTCAGCAGACTGCTGACGGGGGTGTCGGTGCCCCTCCAAGCGCTTGGGGTTCGCCTGCCGCCACTGGCGGTGCCCCAGCCCCTTACAAAGTCCGTCAGCGCCCGAACAAACCCACAGCGGCTGTACGGTCGATGCATACCCCAGGCGGCGATAGCAATGTGGCGTCGGGCTATGGATTTCCCAACTCCAGTAGCAAAGCCAGATCCATGATAAGCATCGACAAAGGGAGTACGTTAGGCGGGCCAGGCTCTAGGATGGGATCTATATCAGTTGGCCGAGGAACGACGAGAAAATCAGCGGGCTCGGGTGTCGAGGCGATTAGCATCACGGCTGCTGGGTTTTTCGCCGCTCCGGACAACGCACCTCCCATGCCGAAGTTGGCGAAGAGACATTTGCGCGATACGAACGATCATCAATGATTAGTTGTTCGACTTTCACTTGTGACTTCCGGAGTTCTCTTGTTCTTTTCGCAATGAAAACACTTTCTCCAGGTTTCATGTAGTGGCGCTTTATTTATTTACTTACTGTTCGACGATGGTACCTCGTCGTTTGTATAATTGTATACCCCAATCTTTATGCCCATGAATCATTATCTATAGAATGCTTGTATAAACATGCGCCCGAAATACGGGATATCAGATGTAGGTAAGTAAGTAGGAATGAGCGGGGCATATAGATATATCTATATTGCGGCCAGTCACGGAAATAGTCGTTCCTTTAACTCCAGACGTCGAGCATGAGTCTCGAGCGCTCCTTCAACAGCTTGACCTCCGCGTTGCCCTCGACGTCCGCAGATCCGCCCTTAGCCTCTCCCAAGATCCTGGCAAGCGTCTCCTCAACAGCCTTGCTCATGCTCTTCGCATCACCACAGATGTAGATATATCCCTTCCCGTTAATGATAGCATCCGCGACCTGCTCGCGATCGTCCCATAGCAGGTCCTGGACGTAAATCTTGCTTCCGTCGGGCCTGTAGACCTCTCGGGAGAACGCGCAGTGCATGGTGAACTTCCCGCGGAGCTCCTCCTGATACTGTGGCCATTCGTCCTTGTAGAGGAAATCTTCCGTGGATTTGCGGCAGCCGTAGAAGAGAGATATGCGGCCCCAGTCGGCGAGTGCGTCTGGTCCGTTCTTTTCGATCGAGCGCCGGGCGAGGGCAACGCGCTCTTGGATGAATCCGCGGAAAGGTGCGACACCCTATGATAAGGATAAAAATAGACGTGAGTAAGCGCTACATATCATGATGTGTGATGGAGGGTACGCACTGTTCCAGGGCCAATCATGATGACGGGGCTCTTCGGGTTGGTGGGCAAGCGGAAGGTAGAACGTCTAACATGGATGGGGGCTTTGTAGATAGTCTCCTGCTTGTAGGCGCCTCGAGGACCTTCAATAGCATAGCCTGGGATCGTAACGCTCGCTGCCTTGGACTCGGAGCCGGTGGCGACCAAGGGCGCAGTTTCTCCGTTTGCGGCATACTTGAGGTTGAGCAGGAAGTTCGAGCCGACACCGAAGATCCAGCGGCCGTTGACGCGCTCGTTGGGGATGGACTCGTACTTGAGGACCACAGCGGTGACATGGATGGAATTGGGGTGTAGCTTGGGACTGGACGAGATGGAGTAGTACCGAGGCTGGAGACGCGGGATAGACGAGACGATGATGTCGAAGGGGATGGTCCATGCTGTAGTGTTCTCTGGGGTGGGCGCGGCGGAGAGGTCGTTGCCAGCTGCGAGTTGGAGAACTTCACCGAGTTTCAGGCATCCGTTAGCGATGAGGGTGTGATACTCTTCCTTGTTGGTACTAAGGCCCTTCAAGAACGCCTCAGCCTCGGGGTTAGGTGCGAACTTGGACAGGGCGCCGAGGATCTGTCGTCCAGCTACAGCGCTAATATCGATATAGTGGCGCAGAACCGTCGCATACGTCGTCGGCACGGGGAACGGTACCTTGGCGAGCGCGGGGTCGAGTGATTCAATACCAATAACGTTATCCTTCTTTTCGTAAAGACCGAGGGCACAGAGGAGACGGGTGACTTCGACATCGGGGTTGGACGGCCAGACGCCGACGTGATCGCCGTGCTGGTAGGAGATGCCGGAGGATTCGGTGTTGAGTTCGATGTGAACACAATTGCGATCATGCGTTGACTGGAAGAGCTCCCGTGCGATAGAGATGGGGGCCGGGAAGGGGTTCTTGGCATCGTGGATACCCTTGGTTTTGGTGAGGGCGCGGGCGGACAGTTCGCCTACAAAAGGAAGGATTGTAAGTCAAATCAAAAGTAGAATGGGGGGGAAAGGGGGGGAAGTACGAACCAAGGTAGACCTTTTCGGGGGGATGTGATTCTAGCTCAGTGACGGCAAAGTCTGGGGTATCACCACCTTGACCTTCCTCGACGCCCATAGCAGCCGAGAACGCATCCCACATGCCGTCCTTCCACTCAAGATAGTCCTCCTCCATACTCTTGTCATCGTCGCCCTCTCCGCGCTCCCCAACCCGTATCGCACCCATCTTCGTCAGCACATTATCCACATCCCGGCCGATCTTGTTGTAATGCTCGTACGTCTTGTTGCCCAAACTAAACACGACGTACTTGAGGCCCTCGAGTTTGTGTTCACCGTTGCTGAACTCGAAGGATTCGTCCTCGAGGTTCTGCATGAGTGTCACTGCGTTGTCCGTGGGTTCGCCTTCACCGTAGGTAGCCATGACGAAGAAAACGGCGCAATCTTCCGGGAGCTGGTCGAGGTTCTCGAAATCATACTCCTCGGGGTCGCACACCAGCGACGCCAGACCGAACTTGGACTTTGCCTCCTTTGCGAGACGAATTGCATACTCCTCCGCTGTACCCGTTTGAGAACCGTAGAATATCACCAGGCGCTTTTTCTGCACTCGAATAAGAAATGTATCACGATTCTATGTTTGGAAGTTCACTCACCCCTTCCTTCATCTTTGCGATGAAGTCGCGAGGG
Organism: Sanguinoderma rugosum; assembly: GCA_017499575.1. NCBI lineage: Eukaryota > Fungi > Basidiomycota > Agaricomycetes > Polyporales > Polyporaceae > Sanguinoderma > Sanguinoderma rugosum. The sequence continues at coordinate 2,553,220 of VTPW01000005.1, read as the reverse complement.
TTTCCGGACCCATTTGACGCTTTCGAAGTAGGCACGGGGACAGACTTTGGTTTAGCTTGGGCGAAGAGCTGGTCCCGGAAGAGATATATCGCTGCGAGTGCGACGCCGACAGCAAGAACGAGGACGTCCGACGACGACGTGCTCGCCATCGTGTAGGAATGCGCTGAAGCCGGTAAGTAAGCGGTCGTTCGTGAAAAAGCAAAAGCAAGAGCAGAAAGAGTGTGAGAAACGCAGTCGTGTCCAAATCAAATCAAATCCCCACCGTGACTGACTCTGAGCTTGAAATTGCTCCCGAGCCCGGGGATTGCGGTCAACGACACGGAGAGTACTCACGTTTATGAAATTTAATTATGGGAGTGGTGAGACCGTAGCCAAGTCACTGCGACGACGCCGCGAACAGGGAGAGAAAGGGAACCAAGCTGGGGAGGAGGAGGAGGAGATGAGGGATTGGAAATGGAGATGGTGGTTCGTGAATAAAAGGCCAAGAAGGGGCTGGTCTCGCCTGATGCTTGCGACTCTCCCACAGCTAACCCCGAGTGCCGCTGACAAGCCTGATTACATTGAACGATACTCATCTACTATGCGACTTTACCGGACCGTATACACACGCGGGTTCACAAAAATCGTCCAATTCATCATCGTATTTTTATTATTGAGCAGTGAATGAAGTCAAGCAATCATGAACAAGTTTCAGGATATCAGGTTTCAAACCAAGTGAAGAGATTACTACACCGCAGTGTCCATGATGGCGCTGCGGCCGCGGCGCTGCTGGTGAAAATCATTATCTGAGGCGCCAAGGACGCCCACGACTGGGCTGCCCTAGTCCTGATAGATAGCTTCAACGCACAGCTAGCGGAGGATATGATGGTGGTGACCGCATCAGACTTGGAGGCGCCGCTAAATCGCCAGAGCTCAATATCGCCGCTAGCAGTGGACTTGGAGTACATGACCTAAACATTCCATTGATTTCTTGGAAGATGGATGATGTTATGATAGAACAACGTAGAAACTTACCGTAGTCTCGATTCACCATTTGTGCGCACCGGCGACCATGGGACTTCAAATTTTGAAATGGAGAGGTTGAGTATGTACTCGAGTCGTCGGCTGCTCTACGGAGCCTTGTTAGAGCCTTGTCTCCATGTGGATAGATGCTTCTGTCATTTATACATACGAATGGCCCTATGATTCCATGCAGATTCTATGACCTGCCTAATGTCCGTTTATCCGAGCCAGGCGTCGATCTGACGCCTTGAACTCCTTCAAGGCCCATCACGTTCACCCTGCTGATACCCATTGGAGGGAACAGGCGTCCATATACATACGAGTCGCGTATGTGAGTGGTACGTGTGTGTGTTGCTGGGAGTTGAACGTTGAAGCGCTGGGGACCGGTGCAGAGATGATCCAGCAGTCCGACGACAATCGCAGGCATGCATGAGTAACAACAACACCGTCATATTTGAGAAGTTCAGAAACACAGAAGGAGCGTCGAATTCAGCGGAGGGTTCCTGTGCGATGAGCAGACATTAGTCACTCAGATGCTTAACGAACAATGACTGTAGAAGCTTACCCCAACCCCACCAGAAGGTCACCGACTTTCGCGCGAGCAAGTGATAAGTACTCGGGGAAGCCTCGACTCACCGCCACCGTCTCCGTCTCTCGCTTGGCATTCGAAGCTGAAGCCCGGACGTCAGACTGCCAATGAGAACGAGCGAGAACCCGCATGAGTGAGCGCACACGGTGTGTATTTTTAGACTGGGGCTCGGATGGTTGAATTCGTGTTTGCATGGTTGCATCACTCCGTCCGGAGTTCGACGAAGGTGAGTGACTCAGGATTGAGTGCTGATCGAAGATTGCCTTCAGTGGTCCGTGGCCTGTCTTCCCTGCAGGATTTCGAAGTGGGGTCGAGGGATAGGGTTCTAGATAAACTCTGGAAGCTGAGCGGCCCCTCCACGAAGACCCAATGGAAGGGGAAGATATAAATATAAATATACCCATAAAATGCATCCGTCATCCGCCCAAAGCCAACGACAAAGCCAGGAAGGGTGGAAGGGTATAGAAGGTAGGACCAGAAGTCGAATATACCACATACCAGACACGATTCCAAGAAAGCGAGCAAGCGATAGCCTACCGGCGAGATGAATGGATGCATGATTGAGGTGGTGGCACAGTGAAGGTAAGTGAGAGCAAGGAACGGCAGCACAATCAACCGTCGGTCGAGTGATACTGAGGCAGTGGTGGGATCTGATCGATGATCAAGAACGAGTCCAACTCGCGTCGCGTCGGTTATCGATGATTCGGTTATAGCGAGGCACAGCAACGCGTCGAGATAACGACACGGAAGGACGCGTTGGGTAGTTATCATGGTAGCGCCCTCCTTTTCCAATTGCCCAAGCGTTTAGTAATTGTGAGGGATCTCAACAGCCAACTCGAACGCGTGGGTGTCGCGACACCTCGCACCCCAAGGAGTTCAGATGTATATCTGTCGGAATAAAAGAGTACATAAAGATCTTGAATCAGTCTTCTGTTCCGGTAGTAAGAGACTTATCGCGTAAATACGGCGATCTATACCGCGACGCACCATTTGCATTCCACAGTCGATATTGTCGAGGTCCACAGCAGCCAATCCATTTGCTGGGCCAGTGTTGGTGATGCTGGTGATAGGAAGACATTCCCGTCTTCCCTGAACTTGAATTAAAATGCTTGTAGTCGGGTTCCAAACTTCAGGAATCAGGATGATCAAAGATCCCGACGACACAAACCGGTCCCATACAAACTTCCTAGTACGTTCCAATACCGGCCAAGGCTGCCGAAAGCGATACCATACATATACTCAGGACTATCCTGGGCCTATCCTTACAATCGAACGCGGTAAGCGGCTGTTGGCATGCAGAGGGGCACTGACACACTCACCAGGAGTAGGGTTCTCAAATCTTCTTTCAGCCGTTTTCCTCGAAATGACAAGATTGGCACGCCAGGCTACAAATCTTCAATATTCAGTCGCAACGAGTTTGGGTAGTCAGAAACTTCAAATCGGTTGCCTGAGGCTTGAGCTTGTGCGCTAAAGTGATTCAAGAGTTGCAAGACGCTGGCGGAGCGGTCAATAAAGTCACGTCGACGTCGTAAGGAACTGGCAAATTACACCCTCATGACGAACCGGAAAGTGTCTGATATCCAGGAACTGTATGTGGGCTGTTACAGCAAAATGTAGCTATGATCCGCTGTGACACATTGTAATATCGCCCAATGGCCAATACACATCTAGGTCGTGCGCCGGGGAGCAGTCGCTTCTTGAAGCTTATAATTCCAATCATATTTATGTTCGCCCTCGCAGCCGAAAGCGTATATTCGACGTATGAGTAGTAGAAGGTAGTAGACTGGCGGAGCGGTTAATAAAATATTGACCGTGGGAAGAACAGACTTGACCTTCGCGTTCTGATCTTCAATTCTCACCCATTTTGATGCCCTTTTCAAAGTTTCCATTGAAAGTCTTTCAAGTCGGCCATATCCTGGAATTGAACGGCATGATATGGGATTCTTCTCGTCACGGAAGGACGACCTTACCACATCTCCCGAAGACAAGTCAAAAGTCGTTCAGGTCATCCGCTCACGTTTCGTATGTTCTTAGTTCACATGGAATTGATGGCCTGCCACAACCTAATCTCTATTCTGTAGTATGGTAAATCCAAAACAAAGGAACGCGAAGAACCCGATGCGTCTTTCTCGACGGCACCGTCTCCAGCCCAGGCGTTGTCACCGCTCACTCGTCGGCCCACGACCGTCAAACATGCAAACAGACCGGCCACGACATACGAGAACACTGCTAGTACCAGTACCGCGCGGCCAGCGACGGTGTACCAAATTGATATCACTAGTCAGTCGCCACGCGCGCCCCTTGCCCCCGCCACACTCCGGACACCGAAGATTATACCGGCGGAATCGCCCCATAAGACGGATGCTGTCACGTACGCTTGCATCTCATTTCTTCGGTCCTAAGCTCACTCGCCAACCGCAGGGTGACATTGGCGCAGCGGCTTGACGAGTTGGCGAAAGCCAACTCAGACGGTCTACTCAAGTGAGTCAGCAATCAATATATTTCGGCCGACGATTAAGGTGCCACAGTGACGAGGAATACCGGCTGCTGCGTCAAGATTTGTTCCAGCGATTTGCATCTGGTTCTGCTGTCCCGACAGAGGCTGCCATCGTTCCAACCTCACGACGAAGAGCTGGAACGGGGACAACCAGTAGATGTGAGTCCTCAAGTACGCGTTCGAGCGATTCTGACTCCATTTCTCAGCATCTATTACCACACCCTCTCGTCCCACCTCCCAATTTCATGTTGACACCACCCGAAGTCCGTCAATACGGTCCAAAGGGTCTGTGTCCTCCGGCATGGGTAGCTTCTTCAGCCGAATCACCGACTCGCGACCTCGGTCCAACTCAAAAGACCACAGCGACGTTTCTAGTGTCTATTCGGCACAGTCCAACATATCGAACACATTCCACAGACTCCTTACACGAAAGACCAGCCAGTCGTCGGTGGGCACCGACGCAGGCGACGCCGTGTCAATCACTTCGCGACGCACAGACCGAAGCCATAATGATAAGATGGGCGTGTCACGCTCTACAACGAGTGTGAGACGCATGGCTGCACCGCCATCCGCCTTTTCTCTGCGCATAGGGCAAACAGAAACCCCCCCTTCCCCAGTAGTGGGCGTTGGGGTAACGAACATCTTTGATGAAGCCAACTTAACGACTTCCCAGGATATCCGCAAGGAGATTCTGGCCGTGGAGTCGGAGAAGAGGCGGCTGATGGACTCGTTCAATAGTCTCGAGCTGAGGGTGCTCACGCAGAATCAAAGGCGGGGCACATCGCATGCTCTAGGCGCACCTACCAGAGATATTTTCGGCGAGACAGGCTCTTCGAGCGCTAGTCTTCGGACTGTCGATCGTGGCGAGAGCTTGCGGAGGAGAGTGTTAGATACTGACGCTGTATCAATACGCTCGGGTCTGTCTACCTCGCCTTCCCTTGCTCGTTCCGCTGCAAGTTGGAGAACTCGATCGACAACACGAACGGGAACGGGTCCTTCCTCTATTGCAGAAAGTTCTATCCGTCACAAGAACTCGAGACGAGCCCTTGAAGAAATCCCGCCTCTCCCTCCACTCCCCGGAAAGCTCTTAGTGTCCGGGTACCTTGGAGTACCTAGTGGCGGTAGCAACTCGAGTCATTCTCCTACTAGCCTCACTGCCGACAACTCCAGCTTCCTAACTCTGGATACTCTCCCCGAAGACGATGTTCCGTCGGTGACTGACGAAATGGACGAGATCAAGCGACGACGCGAAGAGGTTGCCGCCCGCTACGAGGCTCGACTTGAATATCTTCAAGCAAAACTCAAGGGTGCCCAGCTGCATGAGAAGTTACTCAGAAAATGATGATGTTATGTCGAGTTCACGTATTTTACATTGTAATTGTTAGGTTGCCCCTCCCGTTATCGTGGGTTCATTTGAATAGGGTGACACTACTGTATGTCTATAAAGCGAGCATACTCTACTTGAAACTACTTACTCTAATCGATCACAGTTTAGACGAAGCGCGAGCCGCTTTCCTCGCGTTGACTTCGAAAGGAACGGTCAACGCCATCTGGGTTGCGGTGGCCAGGCAGCGTTGTTTGTCTCTCCACCCGTCTTCAATGGCTCCTTCCCCAATGTTGGCTGGTGCCGTCCAGACCTCGACGTAGATATCATGGTGTCCGGACGGCTCATTAAAGTAATTACCCTTCGAATACAAGCCCACCGTACGACTCGCGTACTCCCCCGTCTTGGGTATTGGGTATTTGAACTCAATCGCGAGCATCATTGTTGGGAACCAGCTGTAGTGCCGGTTAGGTGGAATCCGAAGGACGTGAAGTGGTTATGACATGGCATAAGCGTACCTGTGTGGCAGTCCGACGTTGTCGACGCCAGACATGATCATGGGTGTGTTGACGAACATGTCGACTAGGAACGCGAGCGATGAAGCTGTTATCCTCTCATCCTTGCCTGTTAATTCAAACCACGTTCCCCACTGAACGCCGCCGCCGCCGACCCTTGCAGTCCGGGTACCATTTTCCTCCCGCAGTTCTGGCTCATCAGTCCATTTTGTATGTTGATGAAATCCGAAAGCGGTCGACATTGGTAACTCCGTTGCGTTGGATGGATGGTGATGCAAGGGGAGATGGCGAGCGTACTTTGACGGGGGCGCCATGGCAGCTTTGAGCCCATCGTGTCCTGGCGTCGTTTCCTCAGGCTCCATTACACCGAAGATAGCATGTACGATAAACTTGAGCTGATCCTGAGAACGTCGTCGCGTCATTATCAGGATGCGGTGAATCTAATAATAAACGCGGTGGAACTAACCGCCTGTACGAAGTCCGCGAGGACGTTCGTGAATCCTTTCCCGGATCTCAGGATGCGGATGTGCACCTCAAATGGCGCGACTGCTGTGGTTCGCAGATAATGTGCGGTGACATGGATAGGGTCGCGGTGAGACGTGGTCGACTGGCATTCTATGCACGCCTGCAAAGCGAGGGCAAGAATATACCCTGGGAGAATGTCAGCACACTTGACTGTGAGAGAAACCATGCTAGAGAAGTCTGCTGACCTCCATTGGGGACACTGATGGGAAGTTAATAGTGCGGTGCGTAAGGACGGGCGAGTGAACCTACGCTCCGATACACCAATCGGGGTCCACTTCACCCTTGAAGACTTTGACGTCCCCTGCGTCTCGGAGATGCTCTACGGCGATGGCTTGACGAAGGGTGGGCATACTTTGGTAGGTACCTGTCCTTAAGCTTGGGCATACCGCATTTTATAGACCGGGTACCGGTAACAAGACACCGGCCCCTGTCAAGCTTACAACTAGGTTCGGGCCCCTATCTTGATGATCGACACCGACGAGAGAGACTTAAAGTAGATTAACCTCGGTGGATCTTGCAGAAGGGGGATACATTTCTAGGGACTAGGAGAAGTACATTATCACCCTTCAGTCCTTTCAACCTCATCTACGTCCAAGCCTCCGCCTAACTCGGCAGCCCGGCCTCAATCTTTCAGCTACTCGAGATTCATGTACTTCTGTTGTCGTTGTAGCGATTTATCCACGACTTCCTAGCGGTGTTGTTCCAATTTCAACCTCGAGTCTGCCACTGCTATTCAATGATTTTGATTCCGCACTGGAGCAATGTATCATTTCTCTTCGGGAACTATCTCTTGTTTGATGATCCACATCACCGACTCTAACTCCAGAATACTTGTCGCTTGCTTGCGGACTCTTGCGGATAACGCTCGTCGTCCAACTAAATACTTCGGTTTCGTGATGGACAGGGTCTCACGATCACGGTCTCATGCAAAGCCCGGTTGCCGGTACACATGTGTTACGATTATAATTAGGTACCCACGCCGACTAGAAGACATGACCTCCTTCATCATCGACGCTCATTTGAACCGGCCTCTCGCATGGAAAACGGACTCATCCTGCGCTTTCTGCAGAATAGTCAACGACGAAATCCCGAACTTCCGCCTGCATGAAACAGACAAGGTGATCGCCATACTCGGTAATAGCCTCATGTTCTAGCAGTCTGGCGTCGATTGATTATAGCTGATTCATTATTCGATGTGACCTCCTTGTGTTTGTGCACTATGCGCTATGCAGATATCATGCCGCTGCGTCGAGGCCATGCGTTGGTTATACCGAAAGTACACTGTTCGCGAATATCGGAGCTCCCGTCTGAGTACGCCGCTGCTGTAGGAGAGGTTGTCTCTAAAGTCGCTAATGCTCTGACGAAAGGTGCGTCAGACGTCTCTCAATATATTAATATCAGGGATGCGGCAAGGAATGACACGCCGTCAAGCTCTAGACAACAGCGGCTTGAATGTCGTTTGTAATCAAGAATACGCCCAAGCGGTGCCACATGTGAGAAACCCCTCTTTGAAGCTGAGAGCACCTCCTAAATTGCCTATCTCTGTAGGTACACTATCACATCATCCCGGCTCCGAATCTCAACGCGTCCCCCCCTGCGCCATCAACTTCCGGACCCCTCTCCCACAGACGTATGCACCAAGCAGAATTCGAGAAGCGGGACGAGTTGGATGACGAGGACGCAGAGGCATTGGTGAAGGGGATACGGGCACATCTATAGTCCAGCGCGAGCGGAAGTCGAGTCTTCAGATGCTGGTGTCTACTACGCGTTATGACTTCGAAATATACGGCAGTGCACCCTACTCAACCGTTGAATACACAGTGAAGGGTGTGATGCTACCTCACCTCTCGTGGAGGATATCGTTCCGCTGGTCGAGCATTTGACTCGGCGCCCACTTGACTGGATCCCACTTCGTCCATCCCCACCCCTCCTTGATCTGTTCGAATCCAGAGAATTTAGGGTTGCATAGGGGAATAAAGAGAAGTGGTCGCACCTCTGGCTTTTTATGCGGTGCGATCACGATTAGCCACTTTGACTTGGTGCTGAGTTCCCACAGGAGGGCGAAGAGCTCGGATGGGTCTTCGATGAGGTGGAGCGCGAAGGAGCAGAACACTATGTCGATCGGACGCTTCTCTACGGCGGGTGAATGAGGTTCTGCATCAGTGGTTGTGACCGGGGAAGGGGAAGATAATCCACTGGAGGTGTCAGTGATTGGGGGTACCGCCCCTTCAGCTATCTCACGAAACGACAACGAGGAGCACAATCTAGAGGTTCTGAGACGATAAGCTTCAGACGTATACTACAAGCGCCGTTAACGACAAAGCCTTCGACCCCACAAAGTATGATCTACTGACTGGATCAGCGGCTAGTATCACGGGAGGATGTGCGTCGGCGGGAAGTGACGGCGGGACAATCCCCTTGCGTCGGGGTTGGACTTGGCCAGAGGGCATCTGAGGTGCACTACTGTTTATGTTTGGCGATGCGCTTTGCAGTTTTCCGATGTGCCACCACTCCAGTACCGAGATCGTCACTTCCCCGCTGTCCAACAGATAGAGAGTCTCAACTCGCTCAGATAGTTTATCAAGCGCATTATCACCGTACCTGCCTGAACTCATTCAGCCTTCGGGGTTTATACGCTGGAATCGACGCTCTCACCACAGGCCATATCGAAAACCAGAGGAGACATCAATTTGGCATCTGCGTCTGGTTGATTTCCCTCATGTTCGTACCATCTAGATTCTGATAAGCTTGGGTGTACGAAGCTGATTTTGTCGTATGTACTTGTTCATCCAGTGGAAAGTACAAGCCTTGACTCCTGGGAAATGGGGATTCTTGTACGTCGCACCTACTCTGCGATAATACTAATCAGTTTAGGATAGAGTTTCGTCTACTACGCCAGTTTGAACTTGCCTCGTCTACACCGTACTCTCCGTAGTTGTCGCGCATAGAGTTCGAAATATTACCGGACGACGAGACTCGTTCTCCTCGAAATCGCGACATGAGGATTCAAGTTCACTTGTGACCCTGATGGTAGAGTCCAAAGGTATACCCGCGTGTTCTCCTAAGAAGTAGGGGTGAGCTTGTCAGGGGCCGTGGCCCAGTTATAGTTGTGTGTTCTAGTGGACCACGTCACTTTTCCTTGGTCGTGAGCCTGATAATCGCTTATAGGGTAGCAAATGATAGCCCCCTTGAGATTGTGTAATGCTCGAGGTGTAACCCTCGCAGGCTTCATCCTCTGGGGCATGGTCGTCGAGCCGTTTCTGCTACATGAAAAGGTACGTGCGCGGGGTCGGGCAATTACCACTGCCCTCCGACATTCTCGTAGTGCCCACAATGTTCGGCTAGACTACCATTTGAAGGTGCTCACCCATTATCATATCTACCACTTTGTTGGCACTCAATTTATCCTATGCTTTGCCAACCAAATTTCAGGCAGCCACTAATCCTTACTTGCCCGAACATTGGCTACTCTACAAGCTTCGTTTCATTACCTACTACCCATGGGCTTTGAAATTTGAAGCATCGTTGCGACCTCAGGACAGAGGTTTCGTATGAACTGTTGAGCAGGAACCTCCGCACAAGCTCCACAGATACGAACACAAACCAATCTACGACCTCGTGAGATTCTGCCACAGTCGCCATAGATTGAGTGATTTACGTACTTTTTCTAGACAAAGCTATCGCAGGATCAAGGAGAGGGAGTTGAATTGCATGGCAATGCCTCCTCTGTTACTATGGGCATTGTTGTGCGTTTTTGTTTCGCTGTGTCCACAGTTGAGTAAAATTATTTTTGAGTTCATGTTCCACTGAGAGTTTAAACCGGACACCGATGCCTACGTTGTTCCTGCTTCTGAACTCAAGCAAAGTCCTTTAATCGCACAAGGTGGGATCTTTATTCACTGAACTTGGTGCTACTTGGTGTTACCGAAGAGAAGAGCGCTTGGAGCCCCTGGTGCGACCTCAGGGGCGCCCGACTATTTGCCATATGTGGCGGCCTCTTCGATCACGCTCGAGCCGAACATTGGAGACGTCCTTCACTCCCATCAACGATTCTCAAGTTCACGGTTCTTAAATCCTTTCAAGGATGTCGTATCCCCCAGAGGACAGCGGCTCGCCTCCGAACCTCTCATCGACGCCCACGCCCATGAGCCATATGCAAAGAAACGTGAGCTACGGGTCGCAGTGGTCGCCGGCGGACACGCCTCAGCACCACCACCAAGGCACGTCGTATTTCCCTGCCAACACGTCGCCAACCACATCGAGAGCTCCGCCTCCGATTCTAGTCCGGAGTTCTTCAGCGCATTCCGCAAGACGGGCCCACAGAAGTACGAGTGTCAGCAGTTCGCAGGCCACTGGTCGCGGGCAGAATGAGGACGACGTGCTGAGTGAGCTGGATGAAGAGGGCTCACAAAGCTCGCCTTCACGTCGCAGACGTACGCGAGATCAAGAGGCCAACGTCGACGAGGAGGAGGAAGAGGAACAAGAGGAGGGCGATTCACATAGCGACTCGGAGAGGGAAGACGACGACCCCATTACTCTAAAGGACCGACAATCCCTTATCAACGTAGAACACCCATTCGGTCTGCCGATTTGGAAGCCGGCTCTGTACAAAAAGTCCCGTTCGGTCACTCGCCACGCTGACGAGGCCCTTCATTCGGTACCTTCGGCTCAGGCGGAGCGTCATCTACTTCCTGGAAACGTGTTCTGGACGATTGCCTTCGGCTGGTGGCTTGCTGCTGTGTGCCTGGTGCTGTCAGGTTTGCTTTACCTCGTTCCCAACGGTGGAAAGCAGTACTCGTCACTGATATATGGGCTTGGCTGGTACTTGTTCTGGCCGTTCGGTAAATACGTAGAGGGGGATTTGGAAGATGAAGACGTCGATGTCGAAGATGATGAGGAATCTGCGAACGACAGACGATCAAGCAATGCCTCCGACGCGCCGACACTCCGGGCCAACGGAGATGCGCCGTCAGCGTTCCACACGCAAACTATGTCATGGAACCCGATAACCACCCCCTCAGGTGAACGTACTACTCTTCTGTCAACTCCGCCGACATCCTACGGTGTTGCGCCCCAACGCCAGGCGTCTGATTCATCCAATGGCTCCGTCGCGTTTACTAAAGAACTCCGTGCCAGGAGTGTGCTGGCCACGGCTTGCTTCTGGCTGGCATTCATCTGTATCATCGCCCCTCTCATGCTCATCGTCTGCATTTTCTGCTGGGCTCTCGTGATAACCGTGCCAATGGCGAAGCTGAACTGGGCTCTGATCAAGCATATATTCCACCGACCACATTCTATCAGGTTCTGTGCCGCACCCCAAATGTTCTTATCCCAGACGGTCGCTCCGTCTGCCAGTACCGATGAGGTGACAGCAGCGGAGGCCCCTCCCACAGCCATCAAACACCCGAGACTATCCGCTGGTCAAGCCGCGCCATCAGGTTCATCCACCGTGCTGCTTTGCACATACCGTGCTGTTGGTTGGAAGTACTACAAGTACACTGTTGGGGGAGTCAACATCCTCTTTGTGAATCTCATTCCCGTCGTATTCTTCGTGATCTTCTGTGGCTTCGTTATCATGCCCATGGTTGAGAGGAGGGAGCACGAAGGGAAACACGTCCCTCCGGTTCTCGCCGCTCTGGGTTCCCAAGCACTCATCTTCGTCATGAGTCTGCTTAGCGTCATTCCTCTATCGTACTTCATCGGTATGGCCGTTGCATCGATCTCCGCGCAGTCATCTATTGGCATGGGTGCTGTCATCAATGCTACCTTCGGTTCCATCATCGAAATCATCCTCTATGGAATTGCTCTAACACAAGGGAAGGGACATCTTGTTGAAGGCTCCATCGTTGGGAGTTTACTTGCTGGGGTTCTGTTGATGCCGGGAATGAGTATGTGCAGTGGAGCGGTTCGAAAGAAGGAACAGAAATTCAACGCGAAGAGCGCCGGGGTAACAAGTATGATGTTAATTATGGCCATCATCGGGGCTATGACGCCCACGCTGTTCTACCAGACTTACGGCAACGTAAGTTTTGACTTGCACTCATGCTATTGAACTGTGACTTACCCTCTCCGTTGCAGTTCCAACTCGTTTGCAATGGATGCCCTGAAGGAGGTTCAGACGGACGTCCGTGGATTTGTGACCATTGCTACTATCAACACCCTGACCCAGTTGATGATCCTTTTTATCAATCCACCGTGAAATCTCTCATGTACTTCTGTGCCGCAATTCTGTTATTTGTGGGTACAAAGTTTGATTTCAACGCAGTTGCCCTTACTGACTTCGAATTTAGTCTTACTTGGTCGGCCTCTGGTTCTCGCTGCGCACGCATGCTACGCAAATTTGGCAGAATCCACAGCAGCTGCTGCAACCCTTGGATCTCCCTGTCCATAACCGGTTGTCTATCTACCAGAAACTACTTCCTTCAGACCAAAGGCGACCGGGCTTGCATCACAAAGCAAGTACAGTTACGAATGAACCACCTTCCCGCTCTCAAACGCCCGTCCCTCGCGAGTCTTCCCAGCCTTCATCATCACGCATACCGGCTACTTCCCCTTCCGTTCCAAGGAGAGTTTCTTACGCACCAATCCCATCTGCACCACACCTCGGCTACACACCCGTCTTGGAGACTGTTGATCAGACAGTGAAAGCTTCCGGAATTGCTCCTCAGAACATGAACGCCGACGATTTCACGAGAGCTGTGGCCGTTGCGACCGTTAGTGCCCTGCGACATCAGCAAACTGCACAGTCTCCGGCTCGGTTGCGTAGTTCCTTGGAAGGCGAAGCTGGTGGCGGTCATGGCGGTCACGATGCGCCGGCTTGGAGTCGTACAACGAGTGCTAGTGTTTTGCTTGCATGCACGGCATTGTATGCAATCATTGCAGGTGAGTACCATGTTCCCAAAGTAGGCGACGGAGCTCAGTAGCGTCTGTAGAACTATTGGTGGATGTCGTCGATGTCATCTTGCAAGGTTCGGGCATCGATGAGAAGTTCTTGGGTGTGACGTTGTTTGCCCTGGTGCCGAATACCACCGAATTCATGAATGCTATGTCGTTCGCGCTGAATGGGAATATTGCACTGAGGTAGGGTTCACTTCTTGGGGATGTCACGATCAACTTAGCTAATCTCATTGTAGCATGGAAATCGGCTCGGCCTACGCTCTCCAAGTCTGTTTGTTGCAGATCCCCGCAATGGTCGCTTTCTCAGCTTGGTATTCGCCTGAACACATGGGAGAGATTGCTTATACCTTCACGTATGCCTGCCCTTTTCCTGTTGGCTGGTTGAAAGCTCAACTGATTATTTTGTGGCAGGCTCATCTTCCCCCGTTGGGACGTTATCGCACTGATACTGTCAATGTTTTTGATGACATACACGTACATTGAAGCAAAGAGTAACTACCATCGTGGAAGTATCCTCATACTCAGGCACGTGTCTGTTTTCCGGCCATTCGTCGTCGGCTAATATTCTCCACTTCCTAGTTATCTTGTCCTCGTTGCTGGGTTCTATTTCGCCCCACCCTCACTCGCTGACGCCGAGGGAGGTCCGCTCTCGACCACCGTGTCGTCGATCCCAACGCAAACAATCACAGAATCCATCCGCTTGTTCTTCAAGACCTTGCATTTCGGTGCCTGATTTGACGCATCCATTAATTACTCACAGATTCGCCTTCGCAGTACTGATAATTACTTACCTTTGATACCATTATGAAAGATTGTTGTTTCAACGGCTCATTTCATTTTGTACGGACAAAAGTACATACAGTAGCACTCCGACATTTTTCTCCATAATCCTCCAGGCGTAAGTCATGTTGTCGCCTTCAGCGGAATTAGCCCCCCCCTGGCTATTTACACGGTAGGACAGTTTACAGTTTCGCTGCGCTGGGCGCATCGTTCAACAACTTCCACTACGCAACAAAATTAACGGCAAGGACAGCGGTAAGAGTGGGTTCGTGACGCTCACCCAAGGGGCCCACTCTTTCATGTGATCCACTGTGTCGATGAACACTGCAGGCCTTCTTTCCTTAAATGATTTCGTCCCTTCGATAAGATCGTTTCTGTTGCCTGTTATCATTTTTTTGAATAGGTATGACTCTATAATATGTGCATCCTCTGCACTTGACGGAGGGTGGAGCAGTAAGGCCTTCGTAGCAACAATCGAAGGCATGGATGTGGAAGACGCTAGTTCCTTGGCGAATGACAACGCTGCAGGAAGGACGTCTTCGCGCCTGGGTAGAACGGCAAAGTATAGTCGCTCCAGAAGGGGGTGGGTGGGCAAAAATATTTGCCCAGACAGAAGGAGCGCCGCTGCCGCCGAGTAACCGAGAAGGCGGGGTAATAAGAAAGAGGAGACTCCTGTTGCGTATTCAAGGGGTTGAGTCTTGAAACTGAGGCTCTACGGATGACACGAACCTTCTGGTGACACTGCGCGGCTGGCAAAAGGGAAGGCGGTCTTCGTACCTGCCCATGCGAAGCGGAAGTCAAATGGTAGCTGTAACGCTGTCGCGCCCGCACCAACTGCGTTACCGTTAACGGCAGCGATGGTAATCTTCCGGCACCGAAGGATTGCTAAAGAAATTTTGCCTCCAGAGTCACGATAATCTTGCAGACAATCAGAATGCCCCCGTCGCTTCGAAGAGACGCAGAGAGCGTACCGTGATCCGCAACGGTGTTTGGATCGACACCGCCTAGGTGCCATTCTTCGGCTAAGTTTGCCTGAATATATATATAATGGGCATACGTCGTAGGTAGTTTTGCAACTTGGGGACTTACTCCGGAGCAATACGCAGGGGCAGTATGGTCAGCTGTGAAAACAACAGCACGGACTCTGTCGTCCCTATCGGCGTATTCGAAAGCTTGGATAAGCTCTTGGACGAACGGCTTGATAAATGTGTTCCTCCTTGTGTCAGTGTCAGTAGCATGTTGTATCCATTTACTATAAGGCAGTACTGGCTCACGCGTTTGCTTTGTTGACAATGACCAAAATGCCATTGTCAAGAGCGACCTCGATGTGAGATAGTTTGAGAGTATTGTAGTCGATTGACATGGTGATGCGATTCGTACTACCTGACTGCTGGCGCAATGGATGGATCAAGTTATTCAGTGTTGGCGTTCTTTTCTAGCGCTACGGGTGGACTAGGGCCCGACTCGGTAGGAGCTAGCCCTTTGGTATTGAGAGTCAGACAAGAGGCTATAACTAAGGCCATCACAATCCCTGATGCTCTGTGTTGGACGTACGCGTCCATCAACTATGCGAATGTTGTGGAGCGATAATAGATAAGTAATGAATTAAACATCTTTTTTGGCGCCATGGAGATATCCAGGCCCGGTGGCGCCTGCTACATCCTGGATTGTGACGCAGAGCGCCACTTGGGGAGCTTGCTAAAGTGCCCCTACCAAGATATAGAGCTTATCAACAGCCCACAGGGTGCTAGCAAGGCGCATGTCCGAGACCCTTGAATCCAGGAAGTTTGTGAAGTTGTAAATGGAATCATCCTTGGTGTTCTGATTTACCAAAAGCGTACTTGGGAGTCGATACTGCGGTGTGGGGCTCGCGGCGGCGGCGAACACAGCTTCGCGTCACCGCCACAGCGTGGCAAGGGCTGACGACGAAGCCAAATTAGTGTGCTATAGGTGGCAGTGACGCTGCAGAAGCCCAGCGATGCAGTTACAGTAGTTCTCAAGCTTCCCTTAAGGGTGAACAACGGAGCTGGAGTTTCCGGACCAACCAAGTTATCGCTGAATCCTGATCGAGTAATGAGCGATTGAAAGGTGGTGTGAAGCAATCTAGTTCCTAAGGAATCTACGGAATCACGATCTCAATCTACCATACATTCAGGAGTTGGAAGTACATTGGCTTACTATCCTCTACGTACGCTGCGATGCAACAGTTACTGAGCGTAGACATTCACAACTTTGCTTTACTGCTATAGTATTGCTTATGCAGGAAACCCACTATTGCGTCCGCTACACCAAAAGAATCAGACTGAGTTGTCAAGAGAGCGATGCAATGTCATAGAACCTACCGCATTCTCCGGGAGCTTGTTGGGGTACCTATAATAGTACGACGATGAGTCGAAAAGAGGGTGACTTTATAAAAGATTAGAGAGAATCTTACAAAGTGACCATCGGAATTGATGATGACGTTTGAGGTGTTCTTTCTGCGGCGCCAGACACGTATCTGAGCTTCAAGCGGACCGCCGAAGCTAGAGAACCGAGATGAGTAACCATCTCTCGTAAAAAAGTATGATCTCAACGTACGCCGTCGTCTCTGGCTTAGGCATGATCCAGAACATGGGGATTCTTTCGTCGACGACTTTCATCATCTCCCAGACTTCGTAGAATGTGGTTACGTCGGCGAACGTCGCAGCTTCCTCCACCGCCGGCATCTTGAGCAGGACCTGTTGTTTGACCACCTTCTCACCCCCTTTGTCGAGGTCAGAACGGTGATAGGAGGGAACGCAAGGGGGGGGGGTTACCTGGGGAAGAGGGGATAGATTGTGCGTAAAGCCCGTGGTCGACATAAGACTGCAATACATCTGGGTGCCAGGACGCAAAGAAAGGGCTCTTGAGCATCAGAGCCTTCGCTTCCTCCCTAAATTAGGTCATGAGCTCTGGCGCCGTTGTCCGATCCGCAGTGAAGTTCACAGACCTGGAGTCCCATCTGTCGTGTCTGAGGAGAATCCCCAGGGCCGTATCGGGGACGTATGGATTCTTGGTCAATTCGTAGCACAAGGGAGAGACTATAGTCGCGTCCACGTTGATGAGAGAAGAGAACAACGCCGGGTTGATCAACGCCGCCAGCGTCCTGCACAAGAAGCCGATAGGTTGGCAACACCCGTACGAAAGGGCGGCTAGTTACATAGTCAACCCGCCGAAAGAGTGGCCGACTCCAACTACTTTGCGATTCTTGAATCCGTACTTCTTGCGGTAGTCCGATTCCGCTGCGCTGACCTGTGGTAGGTGAGTAGGCGGCGTTTTCAAAGGGCTCTCCGCCAGGAAGTTGTTGAGGAAGTTGACGATATCGCGGGAATTATCCCTGCAGTCATCTAGCCAACTGTTGTTGAGGGGCTATACAGACGCGAAGATGCAGTGGGGTGGAACTTACAAACAGCGCCTACTTTCCCCTTGTTTAGCAACGCCGAGTCGCCTGTTTGAACCGCCTCGTAAGACCACACTTCTGCAATGTCGAAGTGCGAGGTGGACTCGAAGATATAACGGATTGTTGCATCCCAAGTCTTTGGGGAAATCGCCATTAACCATGTTAATATATAAACTGAAAGAGTGCAAAGTACCTCTTTATTGAACCCACTCCCGTGCACAAAGAGGAGCGTCAATCCGCTTCCGGTTCTGTATGCCCCCTTCTTGATGTAGCGATTCGCGGAAATCCATAGCAACGCCTCGCGTCCTTGGAACCTGTGTTCCTCTGTCCGCGACGCTGTGGTCTCCGCTCGAATATTGTCTAGATACGTTTGCATTTCTTCAGCGGCTTGCTTCTTCCCCTCCTTCGCTCCACAATAGTCGCCCGTGAAGGGGATCTGGATAAACGGCGTGCTCCTCGGCCATGCAGCGGGGATAATATGGGAAGTAACGATAAACGGCTCGTTGGTCGAATCTCGTTCGGGAGATGGTAAGTCTGGTAGATTGGCGGAGGTCAGCGCCATCGGAGGCGGATTGACTGGGAGAAGTGGACGTGTCGGAAAAATCGGTCTGGCTATGATGGAGGCATGTGGGGCGGGGTAGGATGTGATGGTGGAAAAATCGACGGCATTGGCTTCAGAATCCAAGGCTACGATGCTCGACATGACGCAGTAACCAACGGTTGCACGCCTATAATTGGTATGCAAGTTTTTAATCGGCCAGCAAAGTGGCAGATA
This sequence comes from Sanguinoderma rugosum, assembly GCA_017499575.1. NCBI lineage: Eukaryota > Fungi > Basidiomycota > Agaricomycetes > Polyporales > Polyporaceae > Sanguinoderma > Sanguinoderma rugosum. The sequence continues at coordinate 2,534,898 of VTPW01000005.1, read as the reverse complement.
CCCTGCACCATTATCTTAGCGCGACAACGGGACCAATGCGCTGGGGTTGCAGGATCTCCAACACAGTCAGGAATCAGGGATCACCACAAAGCTTTAGAAGGTTCCACTGAGGACTACTAAGGATCGTACATACTTAGTGCGCCGCTGCGATTGCTACTTTCTAGAATTCCTTTTGCTCCCTAGTTGTTATTCCCCAGTCCGCGGCGTTATCTACAAGAGTGGAAGTATAAAGAGCCTTGATATGATTTCGAAGAAACCCAACAACTCACGATGATCAACACAAGTGCTTTCTTCGATGCCAGTAACTGGCTTGTCCTTGTCACTGCTTTCTCCTTCTACTTGACGAGCACTCCGCCAAACCGTCCTCTCGCCGAGAGCGGGCAGATCATCAAATCGACATACGAAAAGACCTTCCTGCTACGACTCTTAGTGCATAAGGTTAGTAAATAATAGCCACATTATTCCCGATGCTCACTTAAGTCATCGTAGATATTCGTTTGTTCCGTCTGCGTAATGCACATCGTGAGCTCCTTTGCCGGAGAAGACCTTGGCCTCTGCACGGCACGCCCTTCCGACCAATCGTCTACAGAGATCGTGATGCCCTCTACCATGATGATCACCGCCACCTGTGTCGGCTTGGCCATGAACGCGATACGCTTGTGGTGCTTTGCGACGCTAGGAGACCATTTCGATTTCCAAGTGAACGTTAAGAAGACACACAGACTTATCACCAGCGGGCCTTACTCCTTCGTACGACACCCTTCTTACACATCTGGAATCGGGGTCTGGATTGCTGTATCCTTGGTCATGTTCTCAGAGGATCATTGGTTTTCCCGATGTGTCCTGCAGAGCATGGCCGGCAGAATGCTCGGTTGGGTGTGGCTCGTGGAATTGGCCATGTTGATGCACTTCGTCTTCGTGGTGCGACCCAAAGCAGAGGACCAGGGGTTGAAGGGGCACTTCGGGAAGGAATGGGACGAGTGGGCAACGAGAGTCCCTTACCGAATCTTCCCATATATTTACTAGGCGCGCTCCAACCTCCCTCAGCTCGTTAGCGTCACCATCCCCAGCATCGGCCTTGAAGGAGAACAAATGTAAATTGTAGTTGTAGATCGTTGTAAAGGATGATGATCAATAAAGTCTGAGCTTCCTGCAGTCGGGAATCACGTCCAGCAGATCGAAGCTGTGGCATGGCGTTCAATCGTAGAAAGTCTCGCGACGTGGCCAAGCCACGGTGACCCGTCGTGCTAGCTGTTGAGCAGGTCAAAGGTGTAGCATTGTAATCGAGCGCGGTCCCGGGGATCAATTGCCAGCCCCATGCCGCAGTGATATATTCGTATTCGCCTCCTTGTAGATGTGTCCCGTCGCTAAGATGGAAGCCGAGCGGATTCTGTGGGTTACGGCGAGCACTCCGTGTTTTGGGTCTGCTTCGAATATATGTTCAGAGTAGTCACATAACCAGAACTGCGATGCACCTTCTGAGTTCGTCAGGTGAAAAGGACCAACATAGAAGATAAAGCAATACCATGTACTCGCTGACATAGAACACCCGATTTCCATTCAATGCACCAACGTTCGCCGTCGGGCTGCCCGAGTTCAACTTGTTAACAGATTGTTAATGCTGCCTCTGCCAACGGGTAAAGCTACTTCATGGGTAGAGACAATTCGGCCCAAAGTTGACCTCAAGTTGGGTTCCCCAGCGGGAATTTCGAAAGCAAGCCTATCATTGGCACTGAAACGTTGTTTGATGAGTCACATTCTCCAGGGACCAGAAAACGACTCACTAGTCCTTTCCATAGTACAAGATCCCTTGGTGTTCACTGAAGTAAGCTGTCTTCGAAACGAACGTTGTAGCATTAGCCAAGGTATTCCTCATGAGAGTCACAGTTTCTTCCTCGCAAGGAGCGACCTCCGACCCCTTTCTGGCACGAAAACATAGAAAAATAAGGTCGCATAGGGTGTGCGACGTAGCTACATCGTGGTGAGGAAGGAAGAGGCGACTTGACCTCACATATGATATACGCGAAGTGCACGATCTAGTGTGATTACCTAATATATATATATATCAGGCGGAATCGGTGATTTCGGACAGAAAATTCCTTTTCTGAGAGAATGTGAGAAACCTTCCTTGATACAACGAACCAATCCCATATGACAAAAGGACGCGACGGAAAACAGGTATTCGCCAAAAAGATGGAGAGAGGTCGCGTGACTACTGCTTGGTTTTATTTGTACGGGCGTGGCAATCAAGTTACGCTCACAAAGAAACCACAAGGCGCGATTCAGGGATGGACTCAATCGCGCCAACCACCATCGTCGACGACGTCGCCGACAACGCAGAGGAGCAGGTTGATGCGTCAAACAATGCTATAGAGCAAGAAACTCTTGATGCTCCCGAATCTATTCCGACAACGGCCCCCGAAACCACTGAAAGCCGACCATCAAAGAAACCCCCAGCTGCTGAAGACGTACACCTACCTTTCGCGCGTGTTCAAAGAATAATCAAGGCAGACAAAGTACGCCTGACGCCTCCTTCTCGCTCCTTGCAGTACTTTGCTGCTCTTACGCTCGAAACACTCTAGAAAATAGGCATAGTCGCGAAAGACGCGACACAACTTATAGCGTTCGCTACGGAGGAGTTTATTAAACGGATTACCCAGACAGCTCGCCGGAAGGCAACAGGCTCGACGATCACGTATCACGACCTGAGTGCGTGATGCCATAGCTATGACTGGAACGCCATGCGCTTATGAACAACTTGCAGCATCGGCAGCTCGGGAGGACGAGTTCCGCTTCCTCGAAGGTACGCGTGGGTCTTATGCACCTTGGCCCCCTTGGTTGACAAATCGCAAAGAAATATTTGAATGGTTACCCCTGGTGCTAGAGCAGGAGAGAGAACTTCAGCGGCAGAAGATGCAAAAGAAGCCCAAACCGAAAAAGAAAGCAGGCGATGAGCCACCAGAGCCCACCGAAGACTCGGTGCCAGCACCCCCGGTAATTCATAATTCAGACGGTACCATGACGTACGCAGAGGACGGTCCAGGAGATTCTGAAGAAGAAATGACATGATAATAAAGCGATATATGTATTGTTTCTGATTTTTGTCTGTGGATATAATTAAGACCTAGTGACCCAGACTGAGAAAACGACTACGACAAATAGACCTGGAAAGCTGGACAGAGCCCATGTCCAGGCTACAGTGAGTAGCCAGGTTGATCGTGACCCTTCCCCCTCGCAAAGAGGTAGACACGACGTTGAGCAGCATACCGAACGTTAAAGCGCGGGCTTGTTGTGTTATATTCCTTAGTGCTCGCTTGGTTTGGTACTTGCTGAATGATTAGCGGCTGAAGTGTTCATGTCAAGTATCACTGTATCAGTGCCTGTACTCGACTTATTAGTGTCGTACGCAAGGTTACATTTGTCGAAGTTACCTTGCTTGAAAGCAAGGTCCCCAACCTTGGAACTGTCCCGATTAGGGTGAAATCACATCCTTCCTATCTAGGAACATATTTCCCAGGCCCCTAGTCTCAGCGCGCGCAGTTCAAACCACAAAGTTGAATATGTACATTACGAAAAACGAAAAGCTTGTTCCACAGCTTAGTTCAAGCAAAGTATTTCTGAGCCATAGGCGAACCTTGATATCTTATTCATCAGACTCGACCTTCACTGACATCGTGCACCCTCAAACGGGCAAATGACTGTCTCGACGCCTATCTTCTCTAGTTCCATGCTTGGGGCTGGACTGTTCTATTTTATTAGACTCTACATCGGCGCAAGGCTCGCAGACCAGCCTATATACGAGATGATGATGATGATGAGTCGATCCTCCATCGACACTATTTGTGTCAGTGGCGTGAATGGACCCACACGATTATGCTTCCGCTCTGCCCTAGGCCGGCATAAGTCCTCCGGTATTGTGCAAGTACGCCGTGCATTCGATACGCTGACGGTACTGACAGACATCTCCTCAGTGACCACGGCATTCCAGAAGTGACCGGCGACATCCATGACGGTGCCCATTGTATTAAATTCGCCAAAGGACCAGCGATACCACTCACACTCAAGCGAACTCCCACCACGTACGTAGCTCCATTTCCTACCCGATACATCGCTAACTCTGAAGCAGAAGACAACCATGGCTTCTGGACTACCTCACGATGGGATGTGGCCGATGGGCAAGAAAGATACCAAGCTTGCGGATGATGCAGGCAAGGTGCAGTGGTTCAGGTTCATGGAAGTCGACAAGTTCGTTGCCCCAGGCCACAGGCTCTTTCGCGCCTCTGCGCCCAACTACAAAACCGTTGATAAAGATCAACAACTGACTGTCACGAGGGCAGCATTCTTGAAGAAAGTTGGCATCGATTGTCTGATTAGCTTCAACCATGTGAAGTACAGCACAACGGAACAGTCATACCTGAGGGGCGCTGGAATCACCTATTTGTGGTTGGAGGTCGAGGATTTCACGCCTGCCACCGAGAAGCAGATTGACGACGCCTACCGCATGTACATCAAACACAAGGCCACACTCGTGCACTGCGGATTCGGCTGGGGACGGACTGGGACAGCCATATGTGGCCTACAGCTTTATAGCACGAAAGGAGCAAATCCTCCCGAAGCTCTCTGGGGGCAGATGGACGGAGGAGATGAGGTGGAGACGGATGAACAGAAAGCAATGTTGAAGGATGTCAAGAAGAAGCTCGTTGCGGGCACAATCAAACTCTGAGTATGATATTCCAACGGTGAGCACACTTCATCCGCATAGACTATTCATTTGACTCACGCTGGTGCAGCTGTACAAGGAAGTCTGCACGAAGAGGACCCGTAGTACCGTTACTCTAAACCATTCAGCTCGGGTATTCAGGCCTGTTCGGTGATGCACCAGTGGGACGTCCGTTGCCGATTTCGTCTAGATAATGAAGGACTTGCGTCGCGAACTTGGTGAGCCCACTGGGCCACGTGCGTGAGCGTCAATGAAAGTAAATATACATTGAGCCAGTGAGTGATACTACGGGGGTCGCTGATAATTATGATTCAGAAAGTAAGGTCTGCCGATAAATCAAGTACAAAGACCAAAATCGTCGAAATGAGACGGTAATCAAAGCACAGCACCCTACAACAGCTCTCGGTGAATACCATGATGCAAGGTCACAAAGAATCAACATACCCCATTAACCCGCAAGTTCTGCCCATTTATCCATTGAGCAGCAGGGCTAGCGACGAATGCGACCATCGGTGCGATATCTACGGAACCAGTCATTATGGCTATTGAAGGGAGCGAGCTGATGTACGTACCTTCGGGGAGGCCAACTCTGTTATTTGGATTCTGGGCGGCAATTTTCTTGATGACTTCTTCCGGCTTGCCTGCTCGGAAGAGCGGGGTGTCGACGGGGCCAGGCGATACCGTGTTGACCGTTAACCCTCGTGATCCAAGATCTTTGGCTAGAACTCGGGCGACTTGCTCGATGGCCCCCTTTGACGCGACATACGTCAGAGCGTTCGGAAGAATAGGTGTCAAGCCAGTCAAACTCGACGAGAAGAAGATTATGCGTCCTCCAGCTATCCAGGTTTCATCAGTACCCTCTCCAGGTGGAAAGAGAGCCGTGTAACTTACGCGTCGGCATCAGGGGGACGGCTGCTTTGGCCAAGAACACTGGGACCTTGACGTTGATTTCAAAATGGCTGTCGAAGAAGTCCTCATCTACCTCAGCTAGCGGCTTGCTCCCCATGATCCCTGCGTTCAGCACCAAGATATCTACCTGTCCCCATGTTTTCGTCGCTTCAGCCAAGAGCTTCTGTCCACCTTCGAGCTTGGATGCATCGGCCTGGACGGCGATGGCGTCACATCCCTTGGACTCTTTGGTGTCGAACGCTTTGATTTCGTTCACGACGGTTTGGGCTGCGGATGAATCATTGACGTAGTTGACAACGACTTTGGCGCCTTGCGACCCAAGAGCTTTGGCGATTGCTGCACCTATTGATCGAGAGGACCCGGTGACAACGGCGACTGTAAACACATACATGGTCGTGAGTTCAGGTTCCCAGAAATTAGCGTGATACTGACCTTTACCCTCCAATGAAGTAGAGAGTAACTGTTGGGAAGTAGACACTGCCATGTCTGCCGCTGGCACTACCTCTGGCAATTTCGGAGCGTCCTCAGAGGCTGAAGCGGGTTCTGCTGGCGGAATGCTGGCCTTAGGCTCGACCTTAGGCTCAACTGATCCATTGCTCGTGGAAGGACCCGTCGAATGGCATTGTTTACCTCCAAGATGGAGCTTCTTGCGTAGAGAGGATGCCAAGGATTTCAAGCCCGCCATTTAGTATTCGCTGAGAGGGAATGCGAGGGCGGGTAGTGGACAGCCGGTCGAATAGGAAGCAGTCGTCGTCAAGTTTGTGGCGGAGGTAAGGGCGATTATAGGCAAACATCCATAGTGGACTTGAAGATATACTACCGCAACTACGTGGGTCACACGGCGCAGTCTCCCTCATCCGCGCTGCTGCCGCATTGCTTCTTCTCGTCCTTACGCATCCGCATCTAGGTTAACGTTGAGGCCACATCGAAGTCCGGAACGATGAGAACGATATCATATGCGATCGATGGGTCAGTGTGGGCCGGAAGCTGCGCGCCCATCATGGCGCTTGGGCTTCATCCAATGAACTTGATGCATGACGCATATGGTCTTAGGATTTGGTGTTCCCAGCTTCAGCCGAAACTTAATTCCGGAATGGAACGTGTCGTTCTTCGACCCGTCTTCCTCACCAACCTGTCCGTGGATTGTGCTGGATGGTGAGCTGATTGCGGCGTACAGATGTTCGGCAAGGAAGGCCCTGGATTCATGGCGGTAAACAAGGTGACAACCAGACTGCACCAACTCCCTTACTTTTTCTTCATGAAGGCAACTCTTTAATGAAACTACTACGAAGTAGTAGCTACCTCAATATTTCGGTAGAGAACACTCTACCTAATGCACATTGCATTCTGCAGATATGGATTGGAGGATAGATCATAATTTAAACTGTCTACGCAAAACGGGCATGAAAAAGCGTTTGAAAATCATACGCAGCGATTACGCGAAATTAAGGACAAATAAAGAGCTAGAGCATAGAACGAACCGCGCACAGCGACGGGAGTGTACGAGATAGCAGTACATCGAGGAAAGAGTCGAACGGGATTCGATGATGAATCCGATGAGGGCACCGACTCGCAACCCACCACTTCCTAATCCATCCCTCCGTTTCGCACTGCACGGTTCGAGTCGGTGCCCATCGACGCTCACCCAATATAGCAACAAACAAGCAACGTGTAAATGGATAAACCAAAAAAGGGGGGGTCATGCAATAGGCTGAAAGAATAAACAACGAAAGGGAAAAGAAAAACGATGCCGAGCGAAAAGTGTTGGGATATCATGTCGGTATCGTCGAAAAGCGAAGAACGTTCACAAGACCCAGAAGGAGACGATGAATACAGTTCAGTAGTTGATTCCAGGAGGTGTGGTGAAGGGTTTAGAGGGTCCATGTATGGGTGGAGATAGGGTGGGTGGATGGATAGGCTGGGGGTTTACCAGTTCATCGTGTTCTCTCTTAGGATCGGTGCGGAGATAGCAGCGGGCATTACCTGCCGCCTCTGCGTCATTTGTGAAGGGCCAGCAACCGCGGCACCACCGTATCCGTATCCTTGACCTGCCGCCGCCGACATCCCACCATCATCGATCCTCTGATCCTGGTATCCCCGTAGCGAATCCTCTGCGAAGTAGAAGCTCCTCCTCCGTGCGCCGCCAACGCTGTCCTGGTCAAAGTCCCTCCCATCTGGACGGTAGCCGGCCATGTCTTCCGCAGGCACATCACTGAGTCTGCGGTGCTTGAGCTCGTTTCTACGCTTGATCGAACGGTAGACGAGATAAGCCAAGACGATAAGTGCGATGGCGCCGAGTGTGCTGACTACGCCAATGATCGCGTCCTGCCGTGCTTTGTCACTGGACGACGCGCTCGAAGATGAAGCATTGCCAGGGCCTCCGAGTCCTCCACCAGTGCCAGGGTCTGTTTGAGAAACAGAGTTGATGGCAAACCCTGAGTCGACGCGGCGGGCAAGGTCCTTGGCAACTGGATCTGCGATACCTGTGTAGAACTTGGATTGCGGCGCCTTGATCTGGGCGGCGAGGTTATCGACTTCGTCGCGAGGGATGTAACCCAACCACATTGTCCGCAATTTCGAGGCATCTTGAGGTCCTTTGTAATCAGACGAAGCGTACACTTGCAGAACCCACGTCTTAACTTGATCGGCTATAAAGAGACAGATTGTCAATACCCAAACCACACGCCGCTTGACAATTAAACTCACGTGGCAATACAAGGGCAGTTTGCAGGATGACCGGGAAATATCCGAAGATCTGACTTGGGGATAATGGATTGGTCGCAACGAACTCCCAGTTCAGCTCGGGGGTGAAGAGAATGCTGATCAAAGAGTAGTCGCCCAAATCCTCCGTCGTTGGGTCTGTGCCGTTTCTTGGATAAATCCTAGCTGGCATACCAGTAGGTAGCGGCGCAGCGGTAGGAGCAACATCAGCCTGAGCAGACTGTTGTACAGGCGTAACTGTAGTCGTTGCCTGATCCGGATCTGTGAGTGTGGGGAGCTCAGTGCTAGTGGACAGGGAAGTGAACACCAAGGCCGTCTGGGTAAGGATACCCGAAAGCTCCGAGTCGATCGAGATCGACGTCACGACGTCAGAGACAGTCTGATCAGGAAGTGAGGTGGGCAAAGCACCAGTAGTAGCATTGCCAGAAGGGAAGCTGATAATGACGCTGGTAGCAGTGGCACCGCCATCGCTGACGGTCGTTGGTGGGGCGCTGGTGTCGGGGACGGGGGGAACACTAGTTGGCGGGACACTTGTTTGAGGAGGGAAGACAGTGGTTGGCGGAAGGCTGGTGTCGGAAATGGGCGGTTCACTGGTTGGGGGCACGCTGGTTTCAGGGCCTTGCGGTTCGCTGGTTGGCGGTACGCTCGTCGTAACAGGGGGGAAACTGGTGATCGGGGGAGAGCTCTCGCCGCCGCCGATTACACTACTGACCTCAGAAATGATACTAGTAAGGATACTAGTCAATATCCCACCGGGTTGGGAGCTTGGGGATGACGAAATAGGCTCTTCCACAGTGGAGCTTGTAATCGTAGGAGGATCAGTGATCTGCGGTACTGAAGACGAACGAGAAGAAGAAGGCGGTGGAGGGTCGAGAATAGAGCTGATGCCACCCCCAACGACTGAGGTCAGAGTATCAATAATGCCACCGCTGCGAGACGACGTAGGTTCAGGTTCTGGCGCAGATGTGATTACTGCGGACGAGGATGCTGATGGCGTATCCGATTCTTCAGCTGCACTCGAAGGTGCTGAAGATGCTGAAGAACTCGGGGGTGCGGGTAGAAGAATCGAAGTCACATCTCCTATGACTGACGTGACCCCTCCAAGTGCTGATGTGATTGGGTCGAGAATGCCACCGCCTCGAGTAGTCGTTGGCGCGGCGGATGAGGTCGATTCAGCCTCAGAGACTGCAGTTGTACTCGATTCGCTAGCGGACGTCGGTGGCGCAGATGGAGTGGATTCGACCTCGGACGAGCTTGAAGGCTGTACGGACGAAGATGTTGACACGGGGGGCGGTGGCAATAATATGGACGTTACATCGCCGATTACTGATGTGATGCCACCTAGTCCCGAGGTAATTGGATCTAGAATCCCACCTCCTCGTGTAGTTGATGGCTCTATCGATGATGAAGTCGAAATGGAGCTGCTCGAAGTCAAGGAAGCACTAGACAGCGACGAAGACGGCTCTTGGCTGCCGGTCGATGAAGAAACAGAACTTGAAGATACAGAAGATATAGAAGGGGATACACTGGGGGTAGAAAGTGAAGCCGATGATGAGACTACGGAACTAGAGGAAACAGACGAAATGGAAACAGACGATGATGGGGTAGATGATGATGTGAGTGATGTCGTTGGCTCGACTGATGTCGGCGGTAGAATGGCGGTCACGTCTGGCAATGATGGAGAGGAGCTTATTCTCGGTGGAGAAGGCTCATCGTCGTCCTCGTCGTTACCCAGTATAGATGAGACTACCTTGGCTACGGACCCATAAATTCAGTCCCCTTCGTTCCTCTTCATCGAAAGAAAGAAACTCACGCAAGTTCAAGTCAAGATTGATTGCCTTCTTCGTCAGGGATCGTCGCGCAAACGACCTTTCCAGCGATGAATGTGCGGCGTCCACTGTACTCGGACAGGCAGCCAAAGCGACGAGTACGGCCAGAAGCTGAACAACAGACAACTGCATATTTGATGATTATATTTTCTTCAGGTCGTCGAAACAGTCGTTTCAGAGACGAAAATTCAGCGAAAGGGGGCGAGCACGGAGTGCGCTGCCAATCCTTGAGAAAAGTGGGGCGAAAGAGCGTGGTTGTACTTGGCGAAACGAGCAGAACCAGTTGCTATGAGACTGAAATGCGGCTGATCTTTGCAGACCAGAGATTTCAGCGCAAGAACAGACTGGTACGAGGAGGCGCACAAAGTACAGCTGGACAGAAAGTCGAAGGAAAGAAGAGAGTGTGGGCGAGAGAAATAAAAGGCGGACACTTGGGATTCTATTTCCAGGGTCAATCTTCGCTTGAAATGTTCCCACGGTCAATGGCCAGCTCAAACACGTCGGGCGTCGTCTTGTGTTTCACCTCAAGCGCCCCCCGACGAGTACAGTGCGTCCGACAAGTACTGCAAAGGCTCGATAGCCTTGTAATACGTGTAGTAGGTGGATTTATGCTCTACGTACAGTTCCTCTGGAGTACAAGCGCAGTAACTATGGGAAAACGAGCCCCATCGACCACCCTCACGTGCATCAGTAGGTCTTCTTCCCCATCTGAATTGTGGAACGACACACCCGAGATCAGTGAAACAATCACACCATGCAAGCGCCGTTTGATCTCACCGTGCTCAGGTACGATTGACCGCACGATTCAACCTCAAGGGCATTTCGGAAGGTGTTGCATAACTACAAGATGGATTTGCTCGGAGGGACATTTGCATGAAGACATAGTGGCTATATAATGGAACCGACAGCATGGGAGACGTGGAAGAACAGCCCCGCCACATCTTATGCACAGACTTCCATCAACATAAAAATGGGTGCATATGTACGTGTCAGACGATTAGATGAACCCAATCTACATCAATCACAATATATCAGGTGAGTCCTCGAGGGAGTTCGTGATAAGTTGCGTCAGAAAACGTACCTTGTTAGCGACATCCAGAGCATCGTAGTCAGATGTCAGTCGTACGTAGGCCTTCTTCTTGCCATCGGGTCTGCGAAAATGGCAACCGGAGTCAGATACAATGAATCAAAGAACGACGACCGGACATGCGCATCATTGGAAGTTCCGTGATGTACACACGTCTCCACACGGATATGCACAAATAGTACCCGGAAACTCACCGGATGAGGGTGTTCACTTTCGCGGCCTGGACATCATACAGCTTCTTGACAGCGTCTTTGATCTGTCTCTTGTTCGCCTTGATATCAGTGATGAAGACCAAAGTGTTATGTTCCTCAATCTTCTTCATTGCCGACTCTGTGTTCAAAGGCCTGCAATACGGCAATCAGCAAACTGATCATAGAATCGCAAGATGCAAAAATAAAACACCGCCAGCAAGGCTTAGTTTAGAATAACGCCTTCCAAACGAAACCGAGGCAGTCACTAATAGAGAAGCGAGGCACTTACGATACAATAGTTCTGAATTGGTCCATTCTTGGGGCATGAGGAATCGATTTGCGAGGGTACTTGGGGTCCCTGGCCAATCGCAGAGTCTTCGGTCGGTGGAAAGAGACAGACGTCCGGGTCTTGCGCGACGAGGTGGAGTGGGCACCCTGGAGGGCGGCCTTCTTCGCGGCCTTAGCCTTGTTGTCTTTTGCTGTAGATGTTTTCGATAAGGCGAGAAAGTCGGGGTGTACGGAACATGAGACCCATGGGTGAGGTTACGAGACATTGTGATTCAAGAATGAAACGCATGGCGATACACCGGTCAGTGATACAGTTCTAGCAATTGCATGAATGTGGGAGGACGCACATTGGGCAGCCTTGCCCTTGGCAGTTTTTGTTGTGGCCATTAATGAATCGAATCCGGGGGGTCTGAGCAGAGGAGAAACCAGTCAGGAAAGGCATTCCGATAGTCTCGCGACTCAAAATCAAAAATTGAAGCAACATATCGTCCCCTCTGGCTCCGCAAAGTCCAGGAAGAGTATTCTCGCATACGAGTTCCAGTACTTGCCCCAACGCGCGTATGCCCAATCCACCACAAGCACACCCCATACATCCACCCATACATCCACAATTTCCACATCACAAGTGCATCCGACTCAACAGGGATCAATCCATCTCATCCCGTTGTGATTTGGACCTTGCAGCTTCTTGGATGGGTGTTGTAGGCCGGAAGGGGACGATATGCTTCATAGATTCGGTGTAGAGATACTCACCTTGACGTCGAGGGGGGCGATGAGGAGCGGTGGTGTGTTGTGTAGGCTGCCTGAGAATTTGCGTTAGACGCCGAATCACCTAATTCGGGCTGTGCGTCCCTGACAGGGCGTGACCCCATCTAACTTACTTACCAAAATAGGAAAGCGTAGTTATCTTACGCTACCACCCAGCTGTGAGCCTGGACGTTTCGAACAAGCCCAATTTCACCGATGTCAGTCAGCCCGATGTCAGTCAGCTCGATAAACACTAAAATACTACTTATTTTAGCAGGCTAAGTTATAAATAAGTCGACAGTGCGAACTGCCGTTCGGTACTTACTTGTGGTTAGATCACCGTTGCAAAAGCTTTCAGAGCTTCACAGGCTCATTTGGAATAAATATACTCATGTGTTATTTCATTTACTTCTAGACCATCAATTTACTGCGGCATCAAAAACGCTCTATCCACAACGACCTACGGGATCACTTAGACAGGAAGCGCATTATTGCATTAACTATGGGCCAAACATCAGTTACTAGGGAGGAAATGAGACCAAAAGACTTACCACACTCTTGAGGTGCTTCATGGGGTATCTCGACATCTAATGAATCGAGTCAGCTTGCAAATAAAGCTTACAAGATGCCCAGCTTTGTGTATGATTGTGTTTGACGTATTTATACAACGACGCCAGACACGCTTTTGGGCCTCAAAGGGGCCCCCGAACCTATAACCTCGTGAATGGGTGATTCCATTTTGGAACAGGGAAATGCATCATACATATTCGTCTCTGGTTGAGGCATGATCCAAAACATCGGAATCTTTGGGTCAAGATCCTTCATTCTCTCCCACACTTCGAACCCCGTAAGTATATCAGAGAAGCCAATCGCCTCCTGCACTGGCGGCATCTTCAACAATACCTCCTTCCCAGATTTGTGAGTGTAGAGCCCGTGGTCAACATATGACTGCAATACGTCTGGGTGCCAATTTGCAAAGAACGGGTTCCTGAGCAGCCATGCCTTTGCTTCGTCCCTAGAGTATCATCAATAACACCGCTGTTTGATCGGTAAAGATGTTCTCGTACCTCGAATCCCATCGATCGCGCCTGAGAAGAATCCCTAGGGCGTTCTTCGGGATGAAGGGGTCTTGCGCTGCTTCATAGTATAAGGGCGTCGGGATGACAGGATCTACAACAATGAGTGAGGAGAATATTGACTGGTTCGTCAATGCCGCCAATGTTCTTTAGAACAGCAAGAGTTAGCCGTCTACGTAAATGGTGACCTACAGCGTGCATCCTCTAAACGAGTGCCCAATCCCAGCCAACGTCCTATGCTCACACCCGTCCTTTCTACGTGACTCCGATTCTGCGGCTGTGACTTGGCGCAGGCAAGTTGGTGGGGGATTCGAAGAAACGGTGCTTGGCATAAAGTGTGTCAAGAAATTGAAGATATCACGAGAGTTATCTGCCCAGTGATCTATGTAACCCTCCGTTCAGATATATCACAGATCTAAATGGATTACAAAGCCTACACATAACACCCAGGGCGTCTGCATTCAATAACGCACAGAGTCACCTGTTTGAACTGCTTCGAATGACCATACTTCTGCAATGTTATGCGAAGATGAGTCTTCGAAGAGGTGGTGTAGCGTTGATTCCCATGTCTATGCCAACATCCACCGTTGATAACGAGAGGGTAGGGAAACAAAAAAACGATTCACCTCTTTATTGACATAACGATTGACGACATTCCACAATAACTCCTTATGCCCTTGGTATCTTCGCTTCCCTGGTATTGTCGCCGAGGCCTCTTACGCATTTTAGGGAGCGGTATATATGGAGTGGTCCTTAGCCAGGCAGCAGGAACAATATGGGTAGAGACGTCGAATGGCGAGTGAGGTGCTATAGACCGCCGAGGCGACGGAAAGGCTAGTTATTTTAGACACGTACTCAGTAGCATCGATCTTGCCACAATTGCTTAGACTGACTAGGGCGCCGATAAGTACGAGACGACAGCCTGGCCAAAAGATAGCGACGATCTCACTTTGACATGCGTTGGGTGGCATATTTTATATCTTCATCTTGTTGTTCTTTCGAGTTTTTCCATGCTACTACTGCGGTGGTACCCTGAGGTCACCCGGCACCATCAGCGGAACCATCCACTTGTGTATCGTTAGCCATGCAGAAAAAGTCCAGGTATAAATAGGATTATTCACCTCTGCCACCAAATCAGCAAACAACTATGCACGGACTCTTCCCAGTTGCAGCCGGATGCTTCCTCGTTCTCATCACCGCGGCCTCCTTCAGTCTGGTGATGAACCCACCACATGCTGCTGTCCCAACGGAACTGTTTGTGAAGCAGACCCTAACCGACAAGACAGTTAGACTCCAAGCGCTTTTGCAGAGGGTACGGTACCGTTTCCCACACAATCTATATGTGTTGATGGCTGTCTTTCAGATCTTCGTGGGCGGCGCGTCGGTGGCGCACATCGCGACCGTTATTTCCTCTTTCAGGTGTGCCGAGGCAGAGGTCGCCCACACCATCACAAACACCATCATCATCGGTACCGTCATCTGCTTGGCATGCGCATCCTTTCGCTTTTGGGCGTTCACAACGCTTGGCCGCTTCTTTGACTTCCAAGTCAGGATTCAGCCAGACCACAAGCTCGTCACCGATGGGCCATACTCATACGTCCGCCACCCGAGCTACACTGGCTTTTACTTGATGTATATCGGGGTCGTGATGGAGGCATTCTCTCCAGGGCATTGGCTGCGGGATTACGGACTTCAGAGTGTGGTAGGCCAATATGCGTGTGGTTTGTGGGGTGTACAAACCCTCGTCCTGTTTGCTGGGATCTGGAAGCGGTTGGACTTGGAGGATGCAGTTCTCAGGCGCGAGTTTGGGAAGGATTGGGATGACTGGAAGAGCCGAGTGTCATCCCGCTTGATACCAGGAATTTACTAGACACAACCAAGCGACGTGAACCAACCTTTCCCTCTTGGCACGCAGGGGCAAAGTATAGCTTATAAAGCTCATTCGTGCGATGAGAGCATGCTAGTTCTCCGAGCGTGGTACACGTTTGAAAACACTGTTGGACAAATTCAGCACAGCCCTCAAAGGGAAATAATTGGACTGTCTGACCAAAACTTGTAACGTCGTTGAACGGCAGTGAGCGCAACGTGAGTGGAATGGAAAAGGCCCGATCTTTTTCACTGCTTTCGCACATCCGAGTAGATCTCCCAACTGTCGGTAATCTCATTTACCCATTTATATACAAGATTACTTTCACTAACAAAGGTAAGTGGGTGGGGGGATGCTGGAACTGAACCAAGACGTATTACCATCGACGACATCAACCTTTCGTAGACGAACGCGTCCCCCAAGCACGATGAGATTGTGGTCGTTCCAGAACAGACTCCATCTCTTTCGCTTGCTCGCTATCACCGCCAAGCTCTCGCGAATACCATGTCTTCGCCCTAAGCGCCCATGCCTTCATTGCGTCGATGCTTCAAACTAGCGTCAGCACTTTCCAAAACACCGATGTTGCTACGGTAATCAACTCACTCAGAATGAGCCGCCGCAACCCAAGCAGCGTCAGCTGCCAACCTCCCTCGCTCACTCCAATATCCTTCCTCCTCTCCGAGCGCCCAAATCTCGTTCGTTAGCTTGATTGCTTCATCTTTGCCAATGGAACCTTGAGCCCATGTCGATAGTCTCTGATATTTATCAACCATGGCGTTTAGGCGTCGATCGGATTCCCTAGATTGTTGAGATGGAAGAGAGCACACAGCACAGGTACACGAAAAGCCATATTGCGTTGAGAGATATTCTCTATCGTTTGCAATGTCCCATTTGCTTTAAATCTAGTTTCTAGTCTCAAGTGTATGGCAACATACCTGCGGTGACGCCGGGGTCGCTTTGTATCCGTGTACGTCGTCAGCAGTTCCTCGCCCTTACGGATTTCCTTCAATGCATGTACAACCAATACGCCTTCGGACTCTCTCCAAGAGTAAACAACATTGAAAGCGCTTGAACAGCCGTGGTTCAACCTAGCCATCTGCGGAAATATACCAACATTATCGCCGGCGCTGACTGCGTTGGTCTGAAATATTGCGAGCGCCACCTCTTCGGGGTGGTCTTCGGGGCTCAAGTGCGAAGGAAAGTGCACATATGAGAGGTTGAGGAACGCATCGCGTTCAGGAGGGGTCACGCGGGCGAGAGATGACCAGATCAAGCTCGCCGGCGATGAAGAGACTAGTGTCAAGCACATTGCGTTAGGACGCGATGTGTTGAATATGTAGTAAGGGGCCTACTTTGAGAGGGGACTGTAAAGAGAGGCTTCTCGCGGATGAGTGGCTGGCCTGGCTATCTTGCGTATGTCAGACATCACTCGCAATTGTTGTACGTGCAAGGAACGTACTTCGATGTCCCTCAAAGCGACTAAACCTAAGGAACTACTGTTCAGCTGCCGATCTACGCATTAGATGTCGCCCACATAACTCACCCATGCCCTTTCCTGGAAGCTGCGCAACTTCGAAAAAGCCTCCATGCTGTACCGAGTGCTCCGACCATAACTTTCGCGCCCAGTCATGTCTGAATGTGTAGAAGCATATTATACCAACCGCGCCAGCGAGGATGGAAACGAGTAGAACATGCGAGCGCGCCTGGCCCGTTGTAAGAATCACCATATGTCGCAAGGCTTTCAAAAGATCATACCGGGCCTCGTCTAGGCGTATTCGTGTTCCCTCGCTTTCTGGATTTCGCCATGTAGGCTGGAAGCAAGTAAAGATAAACCACCCTCTCCGTCGTCGTCCGATCGGACTCGGACTCAAGTCATTCTAGGGTTATGGTTTATGTCATGTGGTTAGGGTTACACGCTGCAACAAGTTTCCACGTCACAGAGTCGAAGAGTTTCGTCCACGTCGCGTTTCTCTATCTCAATCCACTATGTCGCTTCTCCGGTAAGCTCATTGTATGCTGTACATGCTAGGATTACAGCTGAGATCTTTATTTCTCCCGCAGACTCGCGCTATGCGTTTGCGGAGTGTACTCTATGTTCCTGGTGAGTAGCCATGAGGTTTCGCGCCGAGGATCCCTGCTGAACGGCGGAACAATTCCATAGTTATGGGCGATAGCACAGGAAAGATGTAGCTACCTATTCTTGTCCTCTTTTCACCGAGGGCTGGCTAATCATTGGCACTACAGTGTCGGTACCGTTCCAGTCGATAGACGGCAAGACATCCGATAAATTCAAGTCCCCCCTGTTCATGGGCACATGTCAGAGTGCCCTCAGTTGTATATCAGCTCTGGTATACATAATACTCCGTCGCAAGTCTACCGCGACCTTCTCCCAAACCCTCGGTCTGCACCCGACGTCCGAAGCCCCGCACCAGACCGAACACAACGAAAAGCACGCGCAGAACGGGAACGCGATCAGCCACGCGAACGGAAACGGAAGCGCCCATATCGCACAAAACGGCTCGAGCCACAAACCCAAAGTCGATACCCGCTTCTCCACGTCAGCGCTACTCCTCCGATACCTCCAATGCTCCGTCTTCATCACGTCCGCTGCACCTTTCGGCTTCGCTGCCCTTGGCTACATCTCGTATCCCGCCATGGTGCTGGGGAAATCTTGCAAGCTCGTTCCTGTCATGATCATGAACGTCCTCCTCTACCGCAGAAAGTTTGCACCCTATAAATACCTCGTAGTCCTCATGGTCACCCTCGGTATAACCATCTTCATGGGCTTTGGCAACGACTCAAAGAAGGGAAAGCACTCCTCTAACACCGCCGCCGCGGCGCCTTACGCTAACTTGATAGGGATTACCTATCTATTAATCAACTTGGCGCTCGACGGCGCCACTAACTCGACTCAGGACGAGATATTTGCAAGACACAAGGTTACGGGGCAGCAAATGATGTTCTGGATCAACCTTTTCTGCACAGGTTTGACGTCGATCCTCTCTGTTCTTCCGCTCCCATACATCCCCGTTATCCACCCATCCACCGACGGTCAGACGGAGTTGATGGGCGCGGTGACATTCATCCGCAACCACCCGTCTATAATTACACCCTTGGCACAGTTCGCCTTGACAGGCGCGTTGGGTCAACTATTCATTTTCGAGACGCTGCAACATTTCGGCTCGCTGACGCTTGTGTGAGTACCCACCCAACCCCCACTCGTATCTCCGAGCTGACTCCCTCCGTAGCACAATAACGCTAACTCGCAAACTGTTTACGATGCTGCTATCTGTCATTGTGTACAACCACAAGCTGACTCCGGGTCAATGGCTGGGAGCCGCCGTAGTCTTTGCGGGTATATCCGTCGAAGCGATGGTGAAACGAAAGGGTATACTTCGCTTGGTCTACTGTCCGCTACCGCCAACTGACCGATGTTTGCTCGTAGATGTGCACGCAAAACGTGTCATTCAAGAAAAGGAAAAACCTAAAATTAAATCAATATAGGATAATGCACACATATCATGGAGTAGACAGCAATATAATCAGGAAAAATCATGTCTGCATAGCATTTGGGTCATCGCCGTCCATATCAACTAGCGGTCGTTTGCGGTCCTCCGCTCTGGATACAAGGCTGAGAAAACGGCTATACGTGTTATAGAAAGGGAGCATACCGATCGTCGTCATCGTTGTCCCTCTTCCGTCTAGAAACATTATTTGAATTCTGATATGGCGATTCTTCCAAAGCCAAACTGGCTTTATAGATCGCCTCGTATTCCTGCCGTCGACTAAGCCAACAAGATCGCAAGAACACAAAAGCAACTGACCTTGATCTGTGTCAGAAATCCGCCGTTCGGCGAGATGCAGTAACGTCGGTTTTGCACGGTATGCAGAGCGTCTTCCCAGCTCATGTTGTAATATTGCATGACGAACATGACCACAAATGCTGGAGATAGACTTATGCCGCCTGGGGGGTCGCGGTTGGTGAGTCAGGGGCGTGCAGGACGCGTAACGAGCCTCACTCACCGTTACAGTGCACGAGGACGCGCCCATTCCGACTGATTGCGTCGTCGATGAATTTCTTCGCACTAGGTATCAATGAGCTATACAGTTCCTGATTGTGTGAAACTAGAGGTGTTTACGCAGGAAACAGACGGATGAGATTCTGCTCTTCGTTGTCCTCCACGTCAAGAGTCATATACGTGAATTGCTGCGGAAAGCGTGGTCGGACTGAGAATGCCTCTTTCGCATCCCGTATACATACTCTAACGATTCTCCAAAGTGAGTCCCCAAAGCATGCGGGACGCCTAGCTTTCGGCGCGCAACAAAGGAACTGGACATACATGTGGGTGATTCCGAGCGACTGAAGTGTTTCGAGCGATTTAGAGGCGACAAACGGCCCAAGGAGAAGTCCAGGGAGTATTTCTTGACATTCCCGCCGCATTTCGTATCTGGGGCAGGCGGAATATGGATTCAGTGGTGTGACTCCAGTAATGTATCGCTCACCGCCACTCGACGTCGCCTGGGCCGGCTACAACGTTGCGCAGTTGCTCATCATTCAATTTGACTCGAAACATTGAGGAGTGAAACGACGAGGGAAACTGGAATGAGGACGAGAAAGGATAGTGTTCACTGGTAAGTTCATTATAAGCCCAGGTCACGCCGTAAATGTAAGGCGCTTAGAGGCCGCAAAGGAGTTGCGTCGGTCGTCAGGAATCCATTCTCATAAGTAAAGTAATGTACACGAAACGAAAACATGAATGATACAGTCCCGGGGGATTCAAGAAATGATCATAGAAATCCGCTCTCCTGGAGAAGCCTCGCCATCTTCTCATCTTCCCGCTCTCTGGGCTCCCGATCCAGACTGAGTTGCCAAAAGTGTTCGCGAACATCCACCGTCTCGCTGAATTGACTCAGCGATTCCTCGATAAACTGAAGAACTGCGGGTATGGGTGTAAAGTTAAATGGTTGGGCCTGCCAACGTTTGATATCGTTGATTACTTCCATAGCCTTCTGACGCTTCCGAAAGTTGACTAGATTGCCAGCAAGATTATCAGGATTACCGTCCTGGATGAATTGGAGAGTTGTCAAAAATACACCTGTAACGAGACTATGTTAGACTCGGTAGATACGAGAAAATGAAACGGGATAGAAACCAATAAATGGTACACATGGTGGTGTTACAGTGGCCATAGTCGATCTATAATTATTGAAGTTTCTTGTAGTGTCGATGGTCATCTCACAGGCTCCTAGCTGAGCCATGAGCTTTTGGTTGACCTGCTCCCACGTTCTCTTCAGCCGTCGAATGGGAGGCGTATTCAGGCCGGAAGTGATCGCCACCATCGTCGAAAAGTTATGGAGTGTCCGGCAGCGCTAGAAGAAAAGGTAAAGACAGGTACCCTGTTTATCAACACGAGAACCTACGTCTGCAACACTAATGAAATGCTTGACGGCAGCAGCGCGGCGCCGCGAGTCTTCTTTACTCAAAATAGAGTCTGCAACCCAATCTGCAATCTGATCGGCCATTAGTACCTGCAGGATAGTTTGTATAGAAAACCTCACCCTGTTGCTAGTTTGGATAACAATGGCTATATTGTCGTGATGTTCCATGCTCTGTTCCCGCGAGCGTTGCAAGCATTCCATAGGTTTGATCTTCTGGTATAGCTGGCTCTCTAGGATTGTCAATTGTCTCGCCAGCTCTAGTGGGTCGACGTCTAATAACTTGACTTTCCGGCCAGAACTTATCCTAGGATAGATCGGGGGAGGAGCTGGTGCCAACGTGCTAACCATTGACTTGATGTTATCTCCACCCTTTTGCTGATGCACCCAAAGGTGAGCGAAGCCATCCCACAGAGGGAGAGGAAGGAACGCACAGCTCGTTCGATCAGAAGCAAAAGTTGCTTCGAGGCGGCGAACCGCGAAACTTCGCTAGATGAGATGAACTCCTTCATTCGATCGAAGATATGGTAATCTTCTCTCTCCAGCACGTCTTCATCCGTGATCATAGACTTGAGGGTGTTCAAGACACTGAACATTCCGAAGTTCATTAATCGCTGAAGGATGCTCATGAGTAGTACTCACCGCATCTGAATCACATGCTGTTTCAGCTTCCCCCAGTCCTCCAATTCTGGCGGTGAGAGGTTTGGCGGTGGCTGAATCCGGAAGCGTTGAACGAGGAGGTTGAACAACTCGTCAAGGGACGTGAATGACTTGTAGGTTAATAGGAATGTCTTGATAAATGAAGAATCTACGAAGATGTTGGTGAATGGAGATATGTACGGTCAATGAGGACGACACGCTACCTCCATGTTCGTGCGCCGTCAAACGCTCGACCAATGCCTGGACGGTACCTCCTCTCACAGAACCATCGGGATCCATCTGAATCTCTGTCTGGTCGTAGTTTGGGCGTAGGTACCATGGCTTTGAGTCTGCGCTAACTGTATCCAAGTAGTGCCTCGGCGCATCGTCCCCAAGTAGCTTCCGTAGCTTCTCGGCTCCTGCTGCTCTTGGCGGCGATTTCGGCGAAGCTACACCAACCACTAAAGTTAATCAGAACTTTCCGGCAACCTTAAGTAACGGTCATATACCAACCTTCATCTTCAAATAAGGTGGCTGTCTCCTGGTCCATCAGACCGTCAGGCGATACAGGTGATGCTAGCACTTGATCAAGTGGTGCCATGGGGGCGCCGTTGATTACTTGCAGTGGAGGGGGTGCAACGATGCTTCGGCTTGGTTTAGGCTGCTCCTGCGAGGGGGCCTCGTATACCGGCACCCCAGTTTGGAGTTTACTGCCTTGTTTGCTGAATGCGAAGTCCATGTCGACCACGTCTTCTTGTTCAAGGATAGAAGGCGACGTTGGTGACAACGCACCACCGAACTGGGTGTCGATCATGCTCAGACGTGACATACGCCATTCAATTGAACCCGTGTAGTCGCCCTGGGCAAGCTCTGCCTGCTCGTGACCGACAGCAAGTAGTCCTCCCAGCGTTTCGTTAACAACCCCCAAATTTGCCCTCAAAGATGAGACAAGGGTATCTACCAACTCCAGTGGAATGCCGTCTGCAGTAGGGTGAAGAGGGCTCAAGAGTTGCATTGCAAGCACAATTGAGGCGGCGTCGTCGTAGAGAGACTGCAAACTGGTTTCCAGAGCACGTACGAGTATACGTGCCTTTTCTACTGATCCAGAGTATAGTTCGTTCGGTAGGGCACCTGCTTCTTGTCGGATTCCATCGATATCGACATGCCGAGCAACATGAATGTGCGAGATAAACAGAAGGAACCCAGAGACTTTGCTCAAAAGACTTTGGCCTTGTGAGGCTACGTCTTTACCTAAGGTTGATACAATTGATAATGGGAGATAGGAAGCAGAATAACAAATACCTTTATGAGGGTTCTGGTTTCTGATCGAGGTATTTATAGCGCTCAGCGTCTCGTCCAGTTGTGATAGGAACGAAGACAACTCGTTCACTACCTCAGAACCTAGTACGCGGCGCGGAACCTCTTGCTCATTATCCAAGGACACCCAACCGAAACCTTTCCAACTCCCAGCCGCGCCAGCGCCTACTAGTCCCAAGCCAATGTTGGCCGTTGAGAATACGCCATGTAGTCGCTTGACAATATGCTTTTGCTGAGGAGAATCCTCCTGGTGTTGGAACCTCTGAACTTCCAGCACGAAGGAGACAATAGCACGTTCTAGTTCCTCCGCGTCACCTTCTATTCGATTAGGTGTATCATGAATAGATCCTCCGGTGTCGTATTGCATTGCCCGAGCCGAGAGGACTAATTTGGATAGGGTGGCGGTGACTTTCCTCTGAGCCGACTTCAACTGAGAGTGAACGGTAGGGTTCGGGCGTAAGTTGCGCAAATCGGGGGGGAGTACGTTGCTCGGAATGTGACCAGTAGGTATCGCGGCAACGTAGAGCAGGTTGCGGACGGAAAGCACGACATGGCGAACGAGTCCATCCATCTTCTCGTCCTCCTCAGGCTGCCGGGTGACTCCATTCAGTTGTATGCTGTCCACGACTGCCTGTATGGAATTTCGAGCTATTGCGGATAGATCGGTGATGATCTCAGGCGGTGATGGAGAAAGCGCTTGTTGAAGTGTTTGTGCGAGTCGCTCGGCCGAGGTGAGTTCCATTGACGTGGGGTCATCGACGGGTGTGAGTTCTGTGTTCCATTGAGAGCGTGCCGTTCGATTGCCTTCGTTGGGTTGTATATCCGAGTCATCCGAGTAGACGCTCAACTGACCACTCCGCTGCGTTGGCTGAGAGTCGGATCGCCCTCGGCCCACAACAGCGGAGGCCTCCGCTTCAGGTCGGGTCCACTGTACTTGATTATCGACGGGATTCCAGTAGTAGTACGACATGCCGTCATCTGCTAGCTTCCGAACCCATGGTTCCGGTGTACCTGTGCGCCGTTGCAATCCGAAACCTGGCGTTACGCTACCGTCCGACGGTTCTATCAACGTCGAAGAACTGGGTGTGAGGCCAAGCCCAGCACTTGTCCCTGAACGGGAGCTCGACTGGGACGTCAGGCCCGCCAGCTCGCTGTCAGATATCTGGTCGTCCGACTCCTGTGGTAGGTCTCGAGAGTGCTGGCCAGTCTGTGTATTGACATAGTATATCTAAAGCGGGATGAATGGTGGTTAATACTTGGTTCAAGTAACAGGTACTTGCCTGGCCGTCTACCGTCACTTGGGGCATCCAAAAGTCGTTGGACTGAGCTGGGCTGTCGATGGTGGCATTCGCGAGTGCTTGGATGCCATCGCGAGTACCGAGCTCCCTCTCCAACCACTCCTCATTTTCTACGGTGGCAGCAGATACTGGCTGAGTGCGATCGGTGGAGGAGAATGCGGCCTCGGCTTCGTCTTCGGATATTATGGTCACGTAGTTGGAGGGGAACCATCCACGCTCGTCACCTAGAAGACCGTCCCACCAGCCTGATGGCTGCTGGGTTAAGATTTCTATTATGTCGTTCCTACGGAAAGAGAGTGCGGAGGCGTCCTGAGCCTGGTAATCGTAAAGAGCGCGACAAAAAAGGGGAAACTCGTCGTCGAGCTGGTCTGCATCGGGCTGCTGTTGCGGCTGATGGAGATTGACAGGGTGCTGTTGGGACGACGTTGCGGAGGTGTTGGATATGAATCCATTATGGTGAGCGCCATACATGGGTTGGGCGACCGTGGCCATGCAGGCTTCAGGTAAATTGCTGAAACCAGGTACGAGGAGGAGGAGGACTGCTTGTATATTATGTCAGCAGTAATGATCGCAGCGCTAAATTGAATTGGCGCCGGCAAACAAAGTTCTGGCACGTGAGAGCCTAAGCCCCTCTCAGCCCCTAATAGTTGCATTATAAAATGCAGGGGCCGCTTGTCGATGATAGACAGTTTACTCCCGCACAAGAGAATGATTAAGATTCATAGAAGTTCATCAAGTCTTCCCACTAGTTTACTAAATCTTCTAGAAATAAGTACGAGGTCTGCCATGGTTTTCTTGTTGCGTAACTGACGCTGTACGGTTAGTAGTTCATCTCTTCAAAGTTCTCTGCTTCTCAGCGAACTCCACGATTTTCTTGTCGACAAACATCCCTTTACGTTCCCTGACTCCGTCCATATAAGCCTTGGCAATGTTTGTCCTGTCAGCTTTCTCTCCCAAGTCCTCTAGCTCTTCCTCGGTCGTAGGCACCCAGAAAGGGTCGAGGTCAAGTAGCTCATATCTAAACTGATAATTATTGCGCCATTACACATAGAAGGCAGACTTACCCGCTGAAGATTAGCTGTGGACTTGCGGCACCAGACGTACGTTTCCGAATATCTAGAAACGATGATTAGCTTTTGACGCAGACGAGAGAGAACCAGCTTGCCATCGGCAAAACCAAAGCTTTCTATGACAGGAAGCAACGCAGACACCGTGAAGAATGATGTTCCTTCCTTCATTTCCTCCGCAACGATTCTCCCGCGCCGCTTGGCAACCACAGCGTAAACCTTGCCCAGCACATCAGCTGACATCAAACTGTGAGTGATTGTCAAAAATAAGGCTAGAGTTCGTACTTGACGCTTGGATATCGCACGAGTACATGGCCAACATCAACCTCGGCGACCAATCCAGTAATCCGTTTCGACATGCGTCACGAACGGCCGAGATCAGCGATCCAGCAACCTGAGCCATCCGATTTTGTTCTAGCATTGGGTAAGTCTCAAGTCCGTCAACCTCTCACGGGAACGGGTCGTACCTATTTCTTGACTGATGTCCTCTGTGCTGATCTCTAATTTCTCTAAACAAAACATCACTCCTTCTATCGGTTCTGCACACAGAGGTCCTTGGAGCGTTGCCAATTGGAAGCCAGTTTCGATGTGATTCTCCAGATCCTCCAACAGTTCACTCAACTCATCCTCCGTCGAAGCGGTCTTCCGGTCTTCCTTTTGAGTCCTGATTCTATACTCAAGTCAAGTCAGCGAATAAAAGGAAGACAACCACCAGAAGCTTACGAATGAGGATGTGAACCCTTTCTTCCATCTGTAAGCACACACCCGCCAGTCCGACGGGGTCCAAACGCCCATATCCGCTCATCAAGGTCCTTCCATTCCTCTCCGACACTCTGGCATACCTCATGCAGCGTTTCCCAGAACTTGTCCGCCGACACAGTGGGTGTCCGATCAACGTCACCATGGACATGGCCAGGTAGTTCTTGATCAATATTCCCATCGCTGTCATCTTCTCCATGTTGCTCGGATCCTTCGTCGTTAACAAGGTTTCGAATCGTAATTTGGTTTTGGAGAATGAAATCAAGAATGGGAGGTGGTAAGGGGATAGCGCGGATAGTGAACTTGACCAGGTCGTGCGAAATGGCTCCATTAATAGTGCCTCGGGGGGCACCAGCAGTCTTTTGAGGCGCCATGTCTAGCGTCAAAATTAGCCATCAAACTCGAAGCAACCCAAAGGAGGGCATCCTTACCAGGAGCACGGACAGCTGTCTCGCGGAACGGAACGATTGGTTTCGACACGTGGATATCAATTTGAGCGAACCGCTCTCGCAGATCCTTGAGGCATCGCTAGATCACATGTAAGTAGCATGCCACAGGACAAGACGGGAGTGATTCACCTCCAAGTGTAATTCGCCGGCTGTGACGATAACATGCTCACCCGTGGATTGTTGAAAGGTTTCTACGCAAGGGTCTGATTGGCTGAGGAGCTTAAGTCCATCCAATAGCTTTTGCATATCGGCAGGTCGCTCAGGCTCTAGCGCAACTCTTACGATTGGAGGTGCCTACGCCAATCATGAGAGTGAATACTTGCAAGACGGATAAACACGACATACAGTGCGGTTGACGGCCCCGAGATTGATGACATATTCTGGAGAGTCGCTGGTCTCTGATGAAACGCCATGTTCACTTGGCGCGCAAAGAGTGGCGCTTCTCCACACCTTCCCTTCAAGGCCTCGTATAGCGAATGTATTGCCTGCGCGTATGCTGTTCACTGCTATTAACTCACGCCCCATCATGGTGTACAAGGACTCGACGACTGTTGTTGCTATGTACTTCCGATTGGTAGCGTGCTTGGGCCCTAGTGTAGCGTCATACTTAGGGAGAACGGCATAAACCGTCATACCAGGTCGAAGGGTTCCGCAGTAGAGTCGTGCAAATCCTAGCAATACTTCCCCTTCCTTCTCCTGCGGGTCGGTTGCTTCGTTCTGGTCTGATGAAGAAGCACCTCGAGGTTCAGAGTTTGGAGCATCAGCTTGTCTGGCTTCTCTCGCAGCCTTCGCCCTCGCTCGCATTTCGTCGGCGGTCATGACCTTCTTCTTGTTCTCGGGGAGGTCCTTTGCGGGGACGGCAAACATTTTACTGACGTACGCAGAGACGTAGGCATCACCGGAGTAGTTACACGAAAACAAGTCTTCTTCAAGTTTGTTCTTTGCTTCTACTTTCTCGTCGCGATGAAGTTGTGGATAAAGGATTTTCGGCACGCGGGTGTTCTGGGCAACGGACGGGGCTGGTACGACATCGATAACGCTTTGGATGATGCATGTCGACAAAGAGAGCCACTGAGACAATATAAGGCCGACGAGATTACGCGAGTCTTTCGTTTTCAGGTCTCGCGGAAGTATCTTCAAATCCAAAGAAGCCACTATCTTGGCGACTTTATCGGGATTCCTAAGCAATCATTTAGTATAATGGACCACGCTTGTCCGAATCGACCCACGGGTTCAGCAGGACCGCCTCATAAATGGCCCAAATATTGTCCAAGACAAATTGGACAAATAGTGGCTTCAGCGATCGACCACGGAGGTGCTTGAATCCTATAACTTTCTTCGTTTTCGGGTCCAGGAAGAAATCACCCCACAGCACTCGCCGCAAGGTTTGCTCTTTGAAGCCGAGTTTGGTGGAATATAGCTGCGAGAATTTGCTGACGCGGAAACCCCAGCCATCGATCGCTGATGCAAATATGACATTGCCCCGTTCGGGCGCGAAATAGATATCCTCGTCGTCCTTCTCCTGGAACTCTTCTTCAACGAGCGATGAATCAGCTTCTTCACCCATTGCTTCCCTTCTTTCTGCAAGGCGCCTTTCTCGTTCTTCTCGCCATCGTAAATCATCTTCCATTCGCTCAGCCGCAAAGAAACTCCCCATAATAGCATTTACCTGCTCAACTAAGCGGGAGAGATGATTGTATGCTTCAATGGGAGACAATTTCAGCTCAGTGATCAGACGATCAAATTTGTTGATGACGAGGATGGGTCGTAGGCGATCCTGCCAGGCCTGGCTCAGCACAGCTATAGTCTTTCATATGGGTGGTCAGTGTAACCCATACTTCATCAGTCTGTCTCTGGGTTTACGCACCTGGGTACAAACGCCTTCAACGACGTCCACCAAGACAAGAGCACCATCACATAGTCGCGATGCAGTAGACACTTCACTAGAGAAGTCCACATGACCTGGCGTGTCAACCATATTGATAAAGTACGTCTTCATTAATCTTCCTAGTCGATTTCCGTCAAATGTAATTCAGCATAGATTTGAGTATGACCCACCTCTCCCCATCGCTGCCCCTCTCAGCAACCTGAAACTTGAGTGTAACGGCGCTGCTTTCCATAGTTATCCCGCGTTCCTGTTCATCTTCCCTACTGTCCAGAAACCTGAGCTTGCCGGCCATCCGATGGGATATTATATTGTTTGCAGCAAGCAACGCGTCCATGAGGGTTGTTTTACCATGATCGACGTGGCCCAAGGTCGTGATGACACGAACGAAGGAGGGATCTGGGGCCTCCATTGCTTTTGCGCGATGGTGAAGGTTGGTGGAAAAGTGCGATCTCGGGTCCGTCTCACATCTTGGACTCGGATGACGCACAACGGTGACTCAACTTCATCACTCGGATTAGATAAGATAATGGTTTACAAGTCCTGCTACAAAAATATTTCTATCAGGCTCCGTCTAACCTCCTCATCTAATCCTTTTCCGATGAGAACTACTTTACCGTCCTCTGGTACACCAAGGGATCTCTTTTTTCCAACCACGTCTATCTCATATAGGTTTCGAACACCTTGAAGCACGTACTGCTCACCGCTATCCAAGGTAAACATCCCTTTGCAGCGAAGAACCTCCAGCTTTCCATCTTCCCCAGATGGAAGCTTCCCGTCCCATAAAACGCATCTCAACCACTCATCCAACTTTTCGAATTGGAATCTGCTCAACGGGGGACAAGAGACCTGAAGGCTCGATATCCCCCGCATCTCGTAATGGGTTTCGTGGGGTCCACGGTTATCGGCATGATCGTGAGCGTGACCAACACCAATGTTGGTTGATGATTTGACTGGTGCATTGCGAGCATCGGGGCCAGAGCTGAATGCCTTGAGATCAAGAATGCACTTGAGGTCGATCTCGCCACGAACGGTTTGATATAATGGGGCCACTGGGTTGACGCCGGTGATAATACCCTGGAGCTCGGTGACGGCTGGTTCAGAAACCAAGTCCACCTTATTCAATAGAACAACGTCTGCGCATCCGATCTGCCTACAAACTATTGTCTTACCACCACTGTGAGCATGGAGTCATGGATTTACTGACCGTAAGCTTTCGCCAATCCCGTCAACAGCATGGTCTTCCTCTATTTGCTGGGCAGCAATTACATAAGTCGTATGTAGTTACGTTGGATAGGATCACAAACCTTCTTTCCAAAGACTGCGTCCACTACACAAACAACGCCGTCGAGCGTGATGTCTCTGCCTAGACCCATGGCAAACTCTTCGTTATACCAGAACATCGACGCGATTGGACCTACGCAGGTGTCAGAAGTTCGATCGACCCAGTATGCAGGCACCTACCAGGGTCAGCTAAGCCTGTTGTCTCGAGTAGAATATAATCAAAGGCGCCCTTCTTCTGCATCAATCTCTCGATGGCTGCTATCCCGGTGTCTTTGATGCTGCAGCACAGGCATCCGTTGGCTAGTTCAAGGAACTCTTCGGACCTTTCAGAAGGATCTTCCCCGGTCCCTACATTTATCGTTTTCGCTGTATATGAATATGAATCAGTGAAGTAATCCCAATGAAGTAATTTGGACTAACATTCGATATCCTATGTATCCATTATTGTAGTCAGCGGCTGCTGTAGAATAGGAAGGCATCCGGGATCTCAACTGCAGTATCCCCAAATTCGTTCATGATGACAGCGATTCGATATCCGTGTCGTTCTGTAAGGATCCTCCTGCATTAGAGGCCACGCTTTAAGCTCAATGTAAGCGATCAGAGTACAGGGAGGCTCACTGAAGAAGCGTAGATTTTCCCGCACCCAGAAATCCACTGATTATTGTCAGAGGAACACGAGCCACAGCAGCATCTGGCTGCAGGCCAATAGGTTTGACATTGTTTACCGGTTGCTCGATGAGTTGTCTAATCTTCCGAGATGGGTATAAGTGAGATTAGAAGGACGCTCTGATTCAAACTGATGTCGCCGTACGGGATATCGTCGTCGAGGTCAGTCATGATCATCACGCAGCACAAGTGAATGCGACAAGCGGTCGAACGGAACTTGAGTCGATTGAATGACAGAATGAGTTTGATTCACACAGCTACAGCTCCGGTGTCAAGCACGTCAAAATACTCCATCACAAATGGCGATCTACTAAAACCAATCTCAATGCATAACGACGAGGAGCCTTCGTTCTTCGACCGCGAACGCGACAAACTCGCGAAAGAAATTACACTAGTACGCGCCGATCTCTTATGGGCTGTGCTTTATGTCATTGCAGACGCTCCAGGGATTCGAGGAGCTTCTGTCCTCATCAAATGTCGCAAATAGGAAACTCGAAGAAGTTTTGGGCATGACGAAGGAATACGACACCATCGCATCACTGTGGCACAGCTTCTACAAGCTGATGAACGAGTCAGGCAGCGATACCAGCCAAGGGCACGATAATGAAGTGCATGGCTTACCTGGCACCGGGGGACATGTCATCGCGTCCACAAATAGGAAACCAGAGAGTGGGCAGTGATGCTGCGCTAACGAACGGCAAGCTGGAACGTAGCCTATGGAGAGAGATTTTCACCGGATTGAAGTACAGCTTGCTGGGACTCCGGAGCCTTATCAGCACTCTCTGTATTATGACCTAAACAGCAACGCGACAAGGACGATAGTTATATAGATTCTCAATGACAAGCTCGATGCTCCTTCAACAGCGACTTGCGATGTATCCAAGGACACTTTCCTTTCACCAGCACCGCTTTGCATGGATTCATCTATCCACCTGTCCGCTCGATCAGATGCCTGTTCCAGGAGGAGAAGGGAACCATGCTAAACTACGCGGCAAAACTGCCGACAAACATCTCGAGCGCTTCATTCACCGTCAAGCTTTAAGGGAAGGCCTTAAGTCTGTGACTTACATCTAGATTTCCAGGTGCGCAGAAGAAGAGTTTATTGTTGAAGATTTGATGGAAAGGGAATATCTGTCCGCCGCAATATGGTTTTGGGTACACGGGCAGCGTGCACTCCAACATCGAAGACATTCCATGCTGCTCGGGTTGCATTGACTCATTCTGAGTGAGCTGATCGCCGCACCATTGTCGATATGTCGAAGAGTACTGACCATGATTTGGAAGTATCAAATGACATGCACAAAGAGCGCATCCGTCTACGGCAAATGAGACTTGGTCAATGGTCAGTCAAGCGTCGTGCCAGCATCCCACCACACACACTTTGTCTGGACAGGCGATGTTTGATTCGATATCTGCTGCGCAGGCATTGAAGCGCTGCCCTTGGACAAGCTGGAGGCGTCCGGAATGCAACGTAGAGCTTACGGCTAAGTTGTCAATATCCTCTACAAGCGCTACACTGACTTGCGCCTTGTAGGATCGCCCAACCGTGATGGGTAACAAAGACGGTGTCGGTAATTCCATATCTTTACTGTTACTCTTGCGTCGCCTCATCTTTGTTCGTCTTTTCTGGTACAATACAAGGAAGTTTAGTATTCGCATCAAAGGTCCATACTCTCGATACTAGCGCACGGGTCCTGGGACTCTGCGTAGGTCTAATAAATCCCTGGTATCAAGCGGGATGGCACTCGTCGAGCCCAGTCTTCCCAATCCTTCCCAAATTCTCGCCTGAGGATTGCATCCTCCAGGTCCAATCGCTTCCAGAGCCCGGCAAACAAGACAAGGGTTTGCAAACCCCACATACAACACACTCCTCGGCCTATTACACTCTGAAGCCCGTAATCCCTCAGCCAATGCCCCGGAGAGAACACCTCCATCACGACCCCGATGTACATTAAGAATAATCCAGTGTAGCTCGGGTGCCGGACATAGGAGTAAGGCCCTCCAGTGACGAGCTTGTGGTCTTCTTGGATTCTGACTTGGAAATCAAAGAATCGACCGAGTGTTGCGAATGCCCAAAATCGGAAGGATGCACATGCTAGGCATATGATGGTACCGATGATTATCGTCTTTGGGATGGGGTGGACGACGTGTGTCTCAGTACTTCTGTACGAGTAAACCATGGTCGCGACGTGCAACGACGAGACGCCGCCTACGAAGATCTGAAGCTCGAATATTAGCAACTATCCATCATGCTCGGACAATGGCTTCGTACCCTCTGTAAGAGCGCTTGGAGTCTTCCGGTCTTGTCAGTTAGGGTCTGCTTCGCAAACTGATCCTTTGGGACGGCGGCATGGGGTGGTGTCATCACCAGATTGAATGAGGCTGCGGTAACGACAACCAGGAGGAGTTCGACTACAACTGGGGTGAGTCCGTTCATGCTGATGACTTTCTCGTTGCATTATCCTAACATTAAATAGTAGCAAAGGGTTGAACAGACATGAGAATACTCGCTGCAGCAAACGTCATTGCAGATTGTAGAAAATACTTGTTCGGGGCAGTTCAAACAGGCGAACCGGTGTTATTGAGTACCGACACCTAAGGGCCAAGACTAGTTAGACACTGTACGCTTGGTCGGTCAACTAGATCTGCGATCCTCGAGCGGCGAGTGACATAGTTCGCTGGGCCAACAATCCTTAAGCTTTAATTAATACGTGCTTCATGATGGTCCCTTCGAGCACTCACATACGCGGAATAAAACGTGGAGTAAAATCCACAGTACTTGGAAATGATATGTTTCTAGGTGACAACCGAGGGTGAAAAATCTCGATCTAAAGATTCCGTGGTGCTGAGCCGAATGACGATGACTACTTATGTAAATTATGTTTTGTCCGTGCTTTCTTTAATCAGGTTTGGCGGTCGTCTTGAGACCCCGAGAAGCCTATCCGGTGTCAACGAGTCAAGGCAAAAAGCTGGGCACTTCTCACATTCCTTGATGTTCTTCAAAATGCAACTCGCGAAATAATCTAACATTAAAGTCATAATCTCAGTAAACATAGGGTTTCAGTAACTTCCGATCTACAGATCAATTACTGCTCCGTGACAGTTCCATGCTGAGTCTGCGGCATTACATAACAGAGGATGGTGTGCAGTATTTCACGAACCCAGCACACATTTCAGTTCGTGACTCCTAGTCTCTCCTATCTCTCTATTCCCTAATTTAGCCAGCATCACATGTGTGAGATCCTCTCTTCGAGAGCTTCACCACCACAGACATGGACGCGCGAGAGAGATTGACAATCCACTCCGTTAAAGACTGGGAACGCGTCAAAAATGACTACAGACTAACCGCAATGGCTCAACTGGAAGAGCAAATTCGATCTCAAGGACTCGCAAGCCAGCGAGACGCGTTGACAGAGCACCTCAACCGGGTTGGATGTGCGCTTCCCTCGCAGCCGTACCAGTGCATTCTGACGCGTTACTGATCTTTAAAGTATATTGAGCGCGCATTCGAACTTGCAAAGCCCAACCTCCGAGTGAATGGTCGGAACTACGAAGACGTAGAGGCTGATGAAAGTACGTGTGACCCTTTGCGTATCACGATATTTGTCTCAGCGTTGATCTCGGGTTAGATGTCGAACCGTTTGACGAGGCGCTTGATAGACATATCTGGTCGTTGGCAGACAATCGCTTGAACTGGCACACGAATATCGCGGCAGCTCGTCGAACGAAGCCGATGGCTATTTCTTCGGCTATACGGGATAGTTTTGCACTACAGGCGGAAAAGGATGCTCAGGCACCTCCCCCAATTGTAAACGTAGGAGGCGAGGAGGAAGGTGCGTTGCTAATAAACTGACTTTGAGGGTTCTCTAAAACTTGCTTTAGATGATGGGATACATGATGCAAACATACAATCCTCCGCTCAACAAGCTTCCGCCATTGGGCACGAGCTGTCTCAGGTGCGGTCGGTATCAGATATCCTTTCGGAAGACACTACTAATGATTCGCTTGCAGACTATCCCCAGTCAGCACGAACGCTCGGAGCGCTCTAGAGTAGTGGCTGCTGAGATCAAGATGATGAAGCCATAGCCGCTACGTCCTCTTCGATTGTGTTTCCGATATTCAATTTATGTCGTACGAAGATCTTGCGGTCTCCACCGATGTTCTCACTTCTCTTATTCTCAATGCGATGCCTCACAGTCTCCCGATTATTCATGCATACTTTGCAGTCGGTTCAGACTACTGGGTCTCGGAAATCGAGGCGGTAGTTTCTTTAGCAGCATGACGTCGGATGCGCAGCAAGGCGACAACTAGCGACGCAACTGTAGCGGATAGTACAAACTCACCTGCGCGGAAGAAATGACGACGATCATACACTGAAAACGATCAATGAGAGCTCTGGAGGGTGAGATTCATCTGACATACTCTCTTCCTTGCTTATCGTATGCAAATTCCCAATTAGTTAGACATGCCGCTCTACGTGCCTACGCCACTGTCAATCCTGTCTGAAACGCAAGGCGCTCCAACCCAGCATGCTAGATTTCAAGCGAAAGAAGGCATTGGGGAACCACTATTTGTGATGT
Source organism: Sanguinoderma rugosum (assembly GCA_017499575.1). Classification (NCBI taxonomy): domain Eukaryota; kingdom Fungi; phylum Basidiomycota; class Agaricomycetes; order Polyporales; family Polyporaceae; genus Sanguinoderma; species Sanguinoderma rugosum. Next base: position 2,500,083 of record VTPW01000005.1, on the reverse strand, counting down.
ATCTAGAGTAACTTGGTTTTCACCAGCACTATTCTGCATGGAGCCACTCATCCTTAACACTACTGACTTAATTTCCGTGCATTCAGTTGCGTGCTTGGCTGCGTCCACTCAGTAAACCATCCACTGCGGTCTACCGTAGCTTCAAGGGACTTGGCATACTAGATGCGCGCTTTCCTTCGAGGTTGGACTGCTCAATGTTTTCGCGCATGTGCTCTCACGAAATGTTCTATATGAACAAGTACTCAGTACAACTCCGATGGCGTATGGATTCTCGGAGAGTGTAGGTGCAGAGTAGAGCCGCGGAGGCCGAAATATCGTTCATTGTAACTCCGCAACTCGCTTCTAGACCAGACAGTGCCAGACAGCTTGCTGCTACAATGCCAGCAAGGAGTGAGACGTGTAACGCGCTTGTGCGACTGTACATATTCAAGCCATGGCTGAAAGCTCCGCTGAAGACTACCCGTGGTGCCCGGTAGCATTCCCTTCCAATGTGGACTCTTCCCCTCTGCATTGTGGCTCTCGGTTTGTTGCATGTTGGGTTTGCCCGTCAGACCTCAATAAAGTAAGGAGATATCTTCTCATTCTGGGTATAATCGTGATCTTTTTCTAGGGCGGCCGAGCGAGTAACACCGGGCTCTCGTGCTTGGGAAGCAATCGTTGACTCGGATCCTGCAGCGTTCGTGAACCTTTTCATTGGAACGACTGCAGGCGGACATGTCTTTCCGGGTATCTCTCACTCTCTCGATATCCACTCATTTATGCTGACTGCTGGGTAGGTGCTACCGTTCCGCATGGAATGGTGAAGGCGGTAATGGACACCGATTCACCAGGAAACGTGCATTGAATTTCTTGTATATGTAAGCCCTGCTGATAGCCGAGTGTAGCATGCTGGATATGATGCCAACCCTGCGTATCTCGCAACAGGGTTCTCCCAGCTTCACGAAACTGGGACGGGAGGGGTAGGCACTTTGATCTACCTTACTTGGACATTGCCTGAACTACTGTATAATAGGATATACCGCTTTCTAATTTCAAGCTCTGGCCCTTGGCAGATTGCCCCTCATTCGATCAATGTCATACTTCCCTTGACAAAAGGAAGACATCTCGGAAAATATTGCCAAACGGTAGATCATGATGTATATCAAGCTTTATCAGGTTCTGAACTATCGTTTATAGGTTCCCCAGATGACGAGGCTTCACCAGGATACTTCGCGACAAATTTGGTAAGGCATCTCAGCGACTCGCGTCTTCACCGTTAACGGAGGAATAGACGACTGGGGTCCGTGTGGAACTGACTGCCACGCGACGAACTGCTCTGCACAGATATACATTCCCGGCAACAAGCACTCATCCGCGTATAATTGTTGACATCACCAATGATGGTAAAACGAGTGCCCGTGAAGTTGTCATGAAAATCAACGGAACGACTGGACGAGTCGTTGGTAATATCATCCCTAACTGCAAGTAAGCTCGTAACTTATCGTGCTATAGGTGGAGCAACATTCGACGGTTCATTTGGTCCTGGTTCATACCGTGTCTACACCTGTGTCGACTTCCAAAACGAAAGTGCTGGATACGTGGTACCAACCGAGTACGGCGCATGGTCAGGAGACACTCCTAAAAAGGGCACGAATGAGAATTCATTCGACGTCTGTAAGATCGTGAAGAATGACCTCTATATTTGGCACTTATCAACAGGTTTTTAGCAACTGGAGGTCAGGTTGGCGCACTCCTAACCTTCCCGCGTTCTTCAGCCGGTCGCTCAACGTCTATTCTGGCCCGCGTTGGAGTGTCTTTGATATCGACGCAGCAAGCCTGCGCTAATGCTGAAGCCGAGATTCCTCACTTTGACTTTATGGCCGTCAAAAAGGCCTCCCGCTCACAGTGGAATGATATATTAAAACGTATTCGCGTTGATCCGGTAGGCGTCCCGAGAGATTCAGTCGAGTTATTTTATTCTTCGGTGAGTTTAGTATCTCTACCGGCGTACTTCTTCCTAATGGGATGGTTTCCTAGCTTTACAGGACTCACATCGTTCCAGCCGATTGTATGTCGTTCCCTCCTTGATATTGATTCTTCCTCATAGCGCTTAGATACTGGAGAAAATCCTAAATGGAACTCGACCGAACCGTACTACGACTCTTTCTATTGCAACGTGCGTGTCTCCTCATTAGCCCACCCAGTGTCCCTCAACATCGACAATAGATAGTGGGACACATATAGAACCCTCTTTCCTTTAATGTCTCTGCACGACCCAGAAAACTTCGCAAAGATCGTGCGGGGAATGATTGACATCCAAAAGCATGAAGGTAATTTTGTGGGCAAGTTTCTTTGCGGTAATATAACACTTACAATTGGTACAGGGTTTCTCCCGGAATGCAGAAGCGCCACCGTTATGCAACACATCCAAGGGGGCAGTAGTACGTGTATCCAAAGCATCTGCGTACCAGCTCAAGCAGATACCGACTCTTATTTTTTCAGATGCAGATCCTATCTTGGCGGAATTCTATGTCAAGTAGGTGATTTGAACGCTCGACACTGTTATCGCTGATCTTCCGAAGGTTCTCCGATAAAGCGGCACTTCTCAATGTGTCTTCATCGGGCTTGTATCAGGCACTCCTAGCAGACGCCGAGAACTTGCCTCTAGATTGGGAACTTCAGGGGAGGCAGATCAAACCATGGAAGCTTCTCAGTATGTCAATCGTGTTTCTTCGGGACTATTCTATAATACCACTTGTGCCAGATTATATCCCAAGTGACAAATACGATGGGCAAGCCAACACTAGGCAAGTCTCAAGGACATTAGAGGTATACATCTCAACCCCGTCGCTCTTCACGATTCTGAGGCCTTCTTTAGTATGCCTTCGATGACTTCGCGATCTCGCAAGTCTCAAAGCTTTTGGGCAAGGTGGACGATCTTCGGAAGGTGAGACACCATACCAACTCCCATTGGTATGACGCTCTCAGGCTAACAGACGTAGTATTCTCGCCGCGCCTCGAATTTCCTAAATGTGTGGAACCCAAATGTAACGGTGCCAGGTGCGAAAGAGATTCAAGGGATGATGCAGGTATGTCCATGGGGACGGGACAAACCCACACACCACGATGCTCAAAGTGATGCTAGCCCCGTCTTGCCAGCGGAGTATTTGACTATACCGACCCTCGTCACTGCAGTATTCATGACCCCGACCACTCAACATGTTATCTTGACTCTTACATCAATACGGACGGCTTCTACGAAGGCTCTCCCATAGTTGTAGGTCAACGTGCTTATTGATACACGATAGCAAAATTGACCAAAGCCCTCACGTAAAGTATTCTGAGGTAATAGGATTCCATCGCTTCTCGTTCTTTATCTCTGACGGACCCACATAGTATGTTCCACACGACACTGCGAAACTAATCGAACTACAAGGAGGAAATGAGAAATTCATATCGAGGCTTGACTTCATCTTTAACCAAGTCAGTTGATACATCTGAACCGGTCAATCGATATATTAACCTTGTTGCGCAGAGTTACTTCGAGCCCACAGATGAACCTTCGTTACAGATGCCGTTCATGTATCATTACGCGAATCGACCTGGCCTCAGTACTCAACGGTCCAGGCAAGTCATCGCTGAATTCTTTAACACTTCAAGCAACGGCCTTCCTGGTAATGACGGTAAGTCGCGGTTGACTCCGTCCCAACATTGATCTAGATCACCATTGCGTCCAGATTCTGGTTCGTTGATGTTCTATCATATACGCCAGACAGAACCTACAAATTACCTACAGGTGCCATGGGAAGCTATGTCGCATTCCTTTTGGCTGGGCTCTATCCGCTTCCTGCAACAAATCAAATATTGCTCTCATCTCCCTTCTTTCCCCAAGTATCATTTCGAAATCCCCTCTTTGATACCACAACAACCATCCGATCAAAGGGATTCGTGGGTAACCCACCCAATGGGACCGGTGGTAATGTATTCATCAAGGTGCGGTGACTGGGGTAGTGGGTCATCACACGCCTAACTTCTGTTTTGATAGAGCGTCAGTGTCAACGGAACTCCATACAAATCTAACTGCTATCTCGACTGGGACGTATTTGTTGCGGGCTCTCTCATTGAGTTGACGCTTACAGACGACATCAATGTTACATGTGGAGAGGGAGCCCACGCACTCCCCCCTTCGCTGTCAACCGGAGGATACGATTGATGCTTTCTTTTTGCTATATCCTCGTTTTACAATATTGATAAATGATAATCACAAGTTGCAACCCAGATAGGCCAGAAGTGCCGATGTCCCAGCTGGAGGACGCCCCTCGTCTATTGTCGTCTTCTGGATCTCACTCGTGACCCAATTAACGCACTTGACCCCAACTTTACTCAGCGCTTCTGGTCTTGCGTTCAACTTCTTAGCACCCCAGGCTCTGGCTCAGGCGAGATCAAGTACCGCGGGAGGCGGAGACACTGCGCCTTCCCTTACCTGGTGAGCATTTCAGTCCCATTTCTGGGTCATCCACTCCGATGTGTAGCTAGCGCTATGAAAGTTCGTAATCTTCATGTTCAGCTGCTTGCGACGTCTCCGTGGACCTCAGTCTATGCATCACCGTTCAGCGCGCCCGTCGCGATACAAACCCGTCGACGCACACGTCTATGCAATAGAAATGTCAACATCTACCCGATCTCGAGGACCAGCCGATATTGATGGAGGATTAGAATCTGCTCGTGTCGTGATACAGCCGCGAATATCACGTTAAGGCACTCTCACCTTCGACATGGACATATCAAAAGGTTGCTCCATGAGCTTCAAGTATAGCGCTGCTGTCATTGTAACTCGGGCGCCTGTCCTAAGTACGCCGTTGAGTCAGGATTTACGCTGATGGTCCAAGTCATCCATTGACGCGAGTGGCGCCATTTGGAATGAGCCTTTTCGCATCTTCTCCATGGACAGTGTAAAATCAACACGCGTCAGCCTCGTTTGCTGAAGAAGCCTAAGAATCACGGTAACAGTATTTCCGGCTCTGGTGGCTGTTCGTCGTATTGACTCTTCTCATCATTGACGGGCCAACTGGGCTGTATCTAGATGTCGGTATATCGGTGTCGCGCGAATATGGGGTATCAATGGCCTAAGCCATACAGGCATACAGGTACAGCGGGTAGCTATGCCGCATTTTTGCTGTAAGACCTTGCGAGCACTTCCGACAATGAAGTAAATACTCCTTCATTCGTCCGATTTGTCCTCTCATCAGTTACGCTCGTGTCCTTGGCATACTGACAACGATCCGATCAAAAGGATATGTCGGTAACCTACGTATAGCGATGCATTCATGAAGGCACGGTTCCTCCTTGGATCCTGGACTCTAACCAGTACTCTGGCAGAATAATAGGTTCCGAGTCGTCAATTGACGACATGGTATCAACGCGCGCATGTTCTCTTCAACTGGCCGAAGGATATCATAGGTGGCAAAAGCTACATCGTCGCTGCTGGCTAGAATCTATTCCGAGCTGAAATAGACTTTATTGGTGTCAGTGCATCATTTACATTTTGACGCGGACTACGGAGCTATTTCAAGCGCAATTCGAGCGCCGTGATCCGTGGGAAAGTAATATGGACTTCTTAATCGTGAGACTTTGTACTCTTCTACTCACCACCATTCTGGTTACTTGTCCTGTCAGTAACGCAGCACCTTGCTTGGGAAACTCAGCGGTTGTTATCTCGAGATCATGCCTGTTGAACTAAAAGGAAGCTGTCATTGCGGCGCAGTGAGGTTCAGTCTCATGTCTAGTACCCCAGTGCCATACCAAGTAAGTTCAACTGCCGCACAACATCAGTCTGTCGGTGACGGCGATGATGCCCGCAACAGCTTTGTCTGTGCTCTATTTGCAGAAAGGTCGGCGGAGTTGGTGGTTCCATCAATCTCGGAGGACATTCGAAAACGTTGAAAGTCGATGGTAAAGAGCATGTCAGGTAACTGTTCAACAAGTTGAATGTGATCCTTATCAGATGTCATTCTGATGAATGTATTCAAGTGTTTACAAGGCAATCATAGATAGAGACACCCCGAAGGAGCGGGTTGCCTCGTCTGAAAGAAGCTTTTGCTCCAAATGCTCCGCCATGTTGTGGTTGTATGATGAAACTTGGTCGGTCGGTTACGGGTACAGCCGACCCACAACAATCGTGCTAAATGGTCGTACAGGCCTGAATTGATTCATCCTTTCGCGTCGGCCATCGATGCACCCGAACTCCAATCGCCGGAGACTTTGGTGAGCCAACTGAATTATCGTTGTACATGTGTCATCGAAGCGCTAACGTTGTCACGCTTCTGCTCCAGACCTGCTTGATGCTCAACTCGAAGCCCGATTATGTGCGATTGCCTGAAGGCTCAAGAAAAGACTACAAAATTTACCCACGACAGTCTTTGGAGGAGTGGCACAAGGCAAACGGTCTGTACGTAGAGTGAAGCTCCAAATAACTGCACCGAAAAGCGTGAGACCGCATGGAATGAATGTATGTACTTTGAGCTACCACGTCGAATATATCCTTCCCTTTATCCTTAACGTAACCTCCACTTTCTCGAGCCCGCTTCCACAGCCTCGCGGTCGATTCAGAGGAATCGGGTTGCCCACTTAATACCGCCTCTTCCAAATGCAACAAGGCGCTCGAGGCTTCTATTAATGGACTGAACAGGCAGCATCCAGCCCGTCTCCAGCCCGCTATCTAGCTTACAGACCTTCGCCAAGAAACCGCCCATTGATGTACGCACCGGCGTTCTTCGTACGTAAAACATCAATGGTCCCTCGAACATGTCTACAACCGCAAAATAAACATCTGATTGTGAGATTGATATCCGTCTGCCTCATTATTCTCCATGGGCAGCCTTATCAGAGTAGGTGTTACGCCGGTTCCTTGCTCCTAAAACTGTCCAATATTCCACGAGTTATCTACATGTCGACTGGACTATTCTTTTATCCGTAGCTCCATAGCTCCATAGCTGATTCAATCTTCGGGGACTGGGGATGTTCGTCAGGCAATTTGGTTCTAGTCCTCACTCACACTGCTCAACCCAAGGGAACATGACTCCTGAGCCCCCCTGAGACCAGAGGCTTGTCGGAGGTGCAACCTTATTTCACAACTGATCTACGACAATTTTACTGCGGGGTCAGACTCTTCTTGACATCTTCAATTAACATGACGGCGACGAGTTTTTTGGATAATACTTTTCTATCAGCCCAAAGGTGCGAACAGAAGTCATTCCCTCATTTCGCCGATGATTGTTATAACAAAATCTGATTTAATGAGCCTGACTTGCTATCGCAAGCATGCTGTCACCTTTCTTGTTGATGAGGCCTTTCTATTCTTCGTTTCCGTTTGTGATCCGACTTGTTGAACATTTCTAATGGGTACTCATAGAACCTTGCCGGGATTCGCCTATCGAGAGAGCCGGCGCTAGCTCGTTTAACAAGGATTCGTATTGATTGACAGCAACCAAGACCGACTGGTATTTCACTACGCCGATGGCGGTTTTACTTTAGGCCACTGTAAACGGAGTGAGATGGTTGACGTGCGCTGCGCGTATTGCCTGATAGCGACAAACTGTACATCAACTATCAATGCGAAATAAATTAATATAGAATACAAGTATGTTAACTATGCAAACAGTCCAGTCTAAGATGGGATGATCTACGATAATGCTAGCTAAAATACAATACAAGTTTACCCTCGTGTAGAAGATTACTGCCCCGGAAAGAATCCCAACAATCCGTCTTGGGCATCTGCCGCCGCACTATTGCCCTCGCTTTGTGAGACCTGTAGCCGAATTTTCATCAATTCCTCCCAGAGATGCGAAGGGATTTGGTCCCCGCGGCGGAGGAAGGATCGAATGTGGTCAAGCCATTGCTTCATCAGCCGATATCGTCCCTCGGCTCTTGAGCTCAAGGCTTTGGTGGGGGACGCTCCCTCCTGCATGGACAGCAAGGATACCTGCGCCAGCCAGTAGAATGGTAACGCGTTGCAAACGAAGGGGGGCTCGTCTTGATTCTTCTCCAGGTGCATGGACTCCGGGCTTGTCAACCACGAGTGCAGCCAGTTCTGCAGTCCGATTTGGGCTGTCTCTATGCGTTCTTTCATCGCATCAGAGGGTACCTGCTTTCCTCCGCCATCCAACCCCCCAGTCATTAAGTCCGATGATCCCCTTGACTGCTGTTCGGCGCGATAGGCGTATATATCTCGTAAGATGGAATGGATGAGGATGAAGTGCGCAAACGGATTTAGTGGCAACGGTGCTGCCATCGGGCGCCCATCCGTGAGCGCAGCGAGCGCATTCTGCATTCCGACTCCAGTAAGCCTCCCTTTACCGAGTCCGTAAGGGGAAGGAGTGCGTATAGCATCCATCCATTCTTGGGCGCTGCCAGCCCGCCATAGGATGTCGTCACAGGGAAGGCTGATATCAAATTCGGTAGGCTGGAAGGATGGGGTAAGAGAGAAATACATGCAATGGCAGCAGTCGTGAAGATAAGATAAAAATAAGGCTCTATCGAATTTGAGTCAGCGATCTGGCTGGTCCTCGGAGAAAACGGATAATCTCACCGCTTGATAGATTCATACGTTGTCCATTCCCTCCAAGCAGTGTCCAATGAGGTTGAAGCATTGAAGTCTGCAGGTGTCCAGGAGGCAACGCGATTCAATAGACCTGATCTCCTGATCATCTATGACGAATGGTGAGAACAAATAGCCTCAGAATTTGCCAGAACAGCTTACCATGACGAGCATGCCGTGATATACATTGGAGGAGACCCTCTGATCTGCTTGTTGATGGAATAATCCAATCGTCTGGAGTAGCACCACCGCTAGAATAAGATCCATTTGCTCATTGGAATCGCTAGGATTCTTGGTCTGAGATTTCGCCGTGAGACCTCGTTTGTCATTTATAACCATGGGTACTTACAAACTCCTGTATCAATGTGTCTCGAGTCGATGACAGTACATCGTTGATGAAGTGCAACGCGGTCCGAGTTTTCACGAATAGTGCGCCGCACGCCTGCATAGCGAGAATAAGGATAGGCGGTTTACCGTCGACTTTCCACGTCGACGAATGCAGTATGGGGACTTGCGTCGAAAACGCTGAGAAGAATAGGTAGACTGGTCAAACATGTGTGAGCCATTCGTGCGAAGAGAAGTCAATGAGTGATACTTACGATACTGTTGCAGGTCCGAGGGAGACGGACGTGTTGTCGGGAAGGGAGCCGAGGAGGATTCAATACTCGTGCAAGGAGCGTGTGATACACTGATGTTTGATATATTATCTAAGGGTGCCGGAGGAGTGGCCAGTAGAATGGTATCCGAGAACTGGGTAGGATATTGCTGAGTCCCGGCATCGAGCGAAGATACATACGCGAGCTCGTCTGCGGTTAAATTCGAGTAGTTTGCGTAGAAGTCTTGTCCCTCCGTCCAACCGAAGTCACCGCTCAGAAGGCCAGAACTTTGTTCAGGCGAGGGCGAGGTAAATGATTGTTCCAGAAATGGTTCAAAGAGGTTGGTAGAGTAAAGCTTGTTCAAGTGGGAGTCGAGGGTGAGAGCGTCCAAGCCAAGGTCATATGAACCAAGTTGATTATCGAAGAAGTCCGACCGCGGCGACGATGTCGACGACGCGGAAGAAGAGCTGGACGAAGCGGCGAACTGGGGGAGATCCAAGATAGAATCTGAATCGACCCCGGGGCGTGTTGGGGAAACGGATGTGGAGAAATAGCCAGAGGAGGATAAATTCGTGAAAAGCTTGGATGGAGTTGTGGGCATCGACGACAGGGGCGATACGACAGGGGTAGCGGACCCGGTAGACCGAGGGGTTGTTCGCATCGCAGCACGTTGGGCTGCTGCCAACTTCTTATTACGAGAAGTTTCTGGATCGTTGATAAATATACACTCCCTGCCTCTTGAAGCACATTTTGAACAAGGATATTGAAGGTCGCACTAAAACCGGGCGTCAGATACGCGGAGCGGGAGTTATCAATAGATGATATACCTTAATCTTGGATTCAGCGCAAGACTGGGGTGATGTCAAAGTTATTAACGGCGACTGGAAATTACTAAGTTCAAACTTACCTGGCATGATTTACGCCTCGAGCGGTTCGTATTCTGACTGAAGTCCCAGGTTAGAAAGTGGAACACTGATACTCATCAACGCCCGGCTTACAGATCCCCGCAGGTCCTCTTGTGGCGCGTTAAGAGGTCACTCCTAGTGAACTCTGCATTGCATGTCTATGGCCGAGCTGTTAGCCACATCAAGCGGATACCTAGGAGAATGACGGACATCGCATCGGTGTGAGCGCTCGTTGGTGTCTAACAATGAAGGTTAACTCCGTGGAGGAAGAGAAAAGGAAATTTTACTTACGGGATCGCAAATGGCGATTCAAGTGCGTCGTTCTGGTGAACTTCGCGGGACATAAAGTACAGTATTTCGTTTGAGGAAGAGAGGGCATGTTACCCTTGTGAGATCGCATTCTAGATACTTCGCCGTTAGCCTTGTAGTCGATGGAGTTCCTCGACAGGGAGGTCATTTCGAACTGTGGGGCGGCCATTGGCGGGGTCGGGGAGAAAGGTCGAGAATGCTATCCCGTCCATTGGCTTTATAGCCTTGGCCTCGCATGTAATACGCATCAAAACCCAAGATCTGAACATCCATCAAACGCCATTGTCTACATGTACGCGCCGGCAAATTAGATCCTATAAGATGCGAAGCTGCAGATGGGTGCAGGAGCTCGAGATCGGCAAAGCCAAAAATACAGTGCAATCCGGCGTTCACGGATCCCCTTGTATATCTTAACGGACGGCAACGCCAATTCTATAGAGGATCAAGGTTAAGCCTGGCCAAGAAAGCATCAGTATAGGCCATCCCGTTTACAGTGGCAGTCATGCAAAACTTCACTTGTACTTCTGGGCAGATGAGCGAAGCTCAAGGTGGGCATTAGGTCGGCCAGGGCCCAGGGGCTCAGATGGTCAGGTGGTTGATGGCTTCCCATACGCCTCCAGACTGACCACGACCAGCGACCTCCGCTAGATGTTGTTGAGCATCGGAGAGTGCCGCTGAGGTAAGAAGCGTACGCCACAAAGTGACAGCGTTAACATGGTAGACGCGCGATGGCGCCGGCAATACGCATTCAGCATCCTGTTCCTCTGTTCGTCCCACCTTGGAGTTCACGCACACCTGATGGCTAGCAATGCCACGCGCATAGGAACGAGGATGGCTCCCAGCAGTCAACTGAGAATCAATCATAGCGTGCGGGGTAGTGCCGTTTGGTACCGAAACGCACACATTTTGATCTGCCAGTCTGCCACGGTCTCCAATACCCAGCAATGACTACGGCCGTGTGTCAAAACCAGCCATGCGATCAAAGGTCTTCCAGTGTTCCGCCCAGTATTTCCCAGCAAGCAGGCAGAGATCGGCGTATTCGACTGCCAAATTTCGATGTGCCTGCAGAAGAGTGATGGTTGAGCAAGATGCCGGTAAATCTTGCTGGATCATGTTGCAATGTTCTGTACGCATGGGTCGGATGACTTCCAAGGTGACTGCGGCTATCAGTCGTAGGTGCGTTTTCGTTGGACGATCGTTGTCCAAACCGCAGGGGACGATGCAACATCACCCGAATATTCGGTGACAGATGGCTTCGGGGGACGAATCTACGGAGCCCGAGAGTTTTGCTCCCGAACCCACTTTAAGGCTTTTGAAATCAAATGAATTGTCAGAGAAGATATTGAATCTGGTACGAATTGAAAAGTGGTACATGGCAATCGGTTGCAGTGCCTGTAGGAGCGGCCTCGCAGCTGTACATCAACATCAACTTGCAGCGTCGATCCGCGACACCAAAGAATAATAGAAATCAACGAACAGATCTCAGGCTGAAGAGCCTGGGATATATCATGATTAGAGGCAGAGTTAAAGACAGCCTAGCCGCCACCCAGAACCTCTGAGTTTGACCGTACCGCCCCTGGATCAATCACGTGATATTGAGGCGCCTGTTGAAAACCAAACATGCAACTGGAGTGACTTGTAACCTGACCAGTAGTAGATCAGTTCAGCGAAGTCCCAATTCTTCTCGAACTAGCCACTCATGTAGAATCCCCTTAGAGATCGCACGGGAATGGATTTCTGAATCTTACCCCGAATCTTTCATCGCCAGAAGCTTACTGTGCGGCCTGTGCTCGTTTCAGGCAATCTATTGTGAGTACAACGTCGAAATGAACTTACCGGACCCATGACAAAGCATTTTCACGAAGACCATTGATCTACAAGATATACATCCCCGCAAATCCCTTGAAACTGGCTCTCTTTGGAGCATCAAGATTGTCGGAGAAGCATCAACGTTCCAATGGTCCAACCACGCCTGTCCCCACGTTGATTGACAGGCAAGTGGTCAAGTCCCAGTCCACCCACGATATATGGAACCCCTTTGGAATTCAAGGAGCGACGAAGACGCAATCGTGGACGATATCAGTTCCCCGCCAGAAGCAGAAGATACCGTTAATTGTGAGTATGTGTTGAGCGGTCACTTGTAAATCAGCCGCTGAGGGTCGCGCGAGAACAGATTGGATGATAGTATATTGCGTTTGACTGGCCAGCAAACGTAAGAGGAGAAGAATACGTATACAGTAACACTGTACAGGACGGGCGGAAACTACCTACGTGGTCACGTGAATGCCTATCCCTCTGTGCCATCAGCAATACAGACACTACCCGGGCCCGGGTAACCGCACCTACCAGATTCGACTGTTTTGTCGACTATCGAATATTGATTGTCACAGTCGGAGCGCCGTCATCAGTGAAAAGTCCGTCGACAGTTTCCTTTTCAAGCGACAACTCAGGTTGAACCGTGGGAAACCACGAGATGGTGACAGTGGTTCGAGTGCAAGAGCTGCCGGTGAGTGACGGACTTTCTACTGGGCCTCATCGATCATCTCGCACAGTATTGTCCGAACCCGCGTATTCCTCATGGAGCGACGTCCCCAAGGGGCAGATTCATAGGACGCTCGCCGAATATCTTATCAATACTCGACAGTACATATACAAGGCCCTCTCGCTGGGTTCTTCATTTATTCTCCGCTAATTTCACCCTCCTCGTCGACCCTTGTCCAGAGGAAATGCCATACATCTTTGGCCTCTCTGCGCCGAGCGAGCCTGCACTTCTTGATCTTCGTGATCAATATGTGCATTGGCTACAGTCTCCCCAAGGCGAATCCATCCGACTTGCGGATATCGTCTACACTACCATTGCCCACCGACCCCTCCAGTCTCACCGTCTGTCGATTTACGCTAGCACGAAGCCTGAGCTTGTAGAGAAACTTCGCTCAGCTACGGTGGTACAGGCTTCACAAGAAGCAGCTCGCGTGGCCTACGTGTTTTCTGGCCAGGGAAGTCAATACCTGGGAATGGGGCGCTCACTCTATCAAACTTCGACGTTGTTCCGACAGCACATTGATCAGTGCCATGCGATCTTGATCGACATGGGGCTTCCAGGGGTGCTCCCCGTCGTCACTGCAGGCGCGGAAGGGAGTGGATTGTCGCCTTTGGAGGAGTTCCAGGCGTATCAGACGGGTGTTTTTGCCGTTGAATTTGCTCTCGCTAAACTCTGGATATCTTGGGGATTGAAGCCAGCGCTGGTCGCTGGACAGGGGTCAGTGTGAAGGCAGTTTGTCATATTAATAGAAGGCTAACCGTGTGTATATCCAGTCTAGGGGAGTATGCGGCCCTGGTCGTTGCCCGTGTGCTGACACTTGAAGGGGCGTTGACCATCGTCGCCAGCCGAGTACAGCTGCTGATCAGAGAATGCGTGGCCAACTCGAACGGAATGCTCGTAGTTTCGCTTGCTCCGTCCGCAGTACGAGAAGCGCTCCACACGTCCGAGCACTTCGATTTGCTGTCTATCTCCTGTTGTAACAGTGCATTCGATTGCGTCATCTCAGGGCCGCTATGGCAACTCAAGGCGCTCAAAGACTATCTCGACGCTGAGGTTCACTGTCGATCTAAATTCCTCACGATCCCTTACGATTTTGCAAGCTCGAAGGCATTCAAGTCACTAGACGATGATATCAATATCACGACGGGTAGAATCGAAATTTTTGCACCGATTATTCCTGTTTTGTCAAATCAATTCGGGGAGGTGATCATGCCTGGAGATAGGTCGACGTTCGACGCAGTGTACTTTGCAAGGCACTCCGCGCACCCCATGCCCTTTGATAAAGGAACGCTCCAAAGTCTATGTATGCACGCAAGTCTACACATGGACGCTTGGGTGGATATCAGCCCGCATGCAACATCCTTCCCTATGCTCGAGTCCAGTCCCAGTGTTTCTGAGGATGCATCTTTGGAGTCTTTACGACGGCAACAAACAGCATGGTCTCTACTTGCGGCAACGCTATCCGACCTTTACGTGGCAAACGTCAACATCCGCTGGAGGGACGTATTCAGTCAACTTGCCTCCTCCTCCTGCTCGAAGGTGCCCTCCAACTCTTTGCCAAAAGCGAAACATTCTGTTCGGTTTCAAGACGAAGAACCATCCGAGCGTTTATCGGCCATACACGATGAGCCAGCGCTGATCGCAGCCCACCCATTCCTCCATTCATGGGCGCAGTTTCCATCTAGCGATAACGGCCTTGTCGCCGTTTTCGAAACTCCTGCGACTCGACTCGCCGACTACGTTAAAGATCACATCGTGTGTGGTTCTTCTGCCGTATGCCCCGTTTCTGTATTCTCCGAATTGGTGCTTTCGGCAATATCTATGTCTAAAAGGCATTTGGGAATCAGCTATCAAGACTCCGATGTCCTCCTTCGACAAATGCACTTTAGCAGGCCGTTTATCTTCAACGAAGACGTATCGCAAACAATCATCACCAGTATCACGCTCAACAACGGCTTCGGTATTTTTAGTATCAATTCGAGGTCAGGGAGCTCTCAGGCTGAGGATATACACATGAATGGGGAGTACCGCCTCCAAGCAACGCATCTTCGTGCTTCGAAGTTCAACCGTGCGCTGGCTAGCATAGAGCGACACGTCGACACCCTGTGTGACATGTCCGCCAACAACGAGCTTCAATTCTTTTCATCACGCACCGTGTTCGACGTCCTATTCCGCCGCATCATCACGTACGGAGAGCGGTACCGTACCTTGGAATCCTTTACCCTTTCGCCTCGCGGGATGGAAGCTGTGGCTCAATTTAAGCTTCCCGCGTCCCTGGTTCGCGCAGGCGAAGGCTATTTCATCCAACCGGCATTTGTCGAAGCCCTGGTCCAGGTGGCGAACCTCACGGCCGACCTTAGCAGTGGAAGCCAAGATGCTTTTCTCTGCAGCGAGTTGGGCTCCTTGCGTACCATCCCGAGTCAGATCAACGCCACCGCCCAGCATACATTATATTGCAGCGCTGCATCTTTGGAAGACGGGAGACTGATGGTCGCCGACGTATATGCCATAGCCGACACAGGATCTGGATCTAGACAGCTCGTGGCGCATCTAAAGGGGCTTCAGCTCCGTCGAGTCCGGGTTGATGTCCTTCGCAGAGGGTTGTCTGTATTGGCGACGACATCTTTGAAATTGCCAATTAAGCGGCCATCCCGTTCCCGCGAAACGATCATCAATGACGAACCGGCGTCCCCTCCCAGCAAATCGGTTAGCGTTTCCTCGTCTCCCACACTTGTCCCCGACGACGCATCGGACGACCCTGTCCCCGGTGGCACGTTGGGCGAACCAATCCCCTTCGATCTGGATTCGGGAGATCATGACCAACCCGTTAAGAAATCAAAGGCAGCCTACGGGGAGCCATCATATCGAGCTAGAGGGAAGGATGTGTCGCCGGCTGTCGACGACCATATCCCACTCCTCAACGCTCAGAGAGTAAACTCGTCAAACAAAGCGCCAAAGGTCGTACACCATGTAGAAGATGATTTCGTCCCAGAAGAAATTTCCGTGCAACCGTCTGAAGCAGCCCGGATGAAGAAACTTCTGCGAATGGAGGCCATTCCAGCCGCGCTGCAAACCTCGAGGCATAGGCGCCCACCCTTGTTCCTCGTTCACGATGGTAGCGGAATTGTGACGCATTACAGTCGTATTGGAAACATAGATCGCGGACTTTGGGGCATGTTTAACCCTCTCTTTTTTGAAAACAAACACTGGGATGGTGTTGTACCAATGGCGCAGGCGTACGCCAAACATATTCTGAACACGAGCACAGGGGACGCCCCTATCTTGATAGGAGGTGAGAGTCTCTTTTGTATGATCACTTTTTGACGCTCACCTACCTAACTAAGGTTGGTCCTTCGGTGGGGTTTTGGCGTACGAGATTGCCCGGCAGATAAACGCTAGATGCCCGTCGAAAGTGCTAGGGATCCTACTCATCGATTCTCCTGGGCCGATTGCGCATGTTCCGTTGTCCGACTCATTGATCGATTCGGTTGTCGGTCTTGAGACCTCTAAATCGAAGTCGACGTTGGCAAGGCTTGTTAAGAGGCAATTCCAGACGAACTCCCGCATGCTTGGGCGATACGATCCACTAGCTTCCAATGCTCCCTGCCCTCCCATTGCGCTGCTCCGGTCTAGTGAAGGTTTTAATCCACCTGGCGTGGCGGACGTGCCTATATGGCTAGCTGATCGCCACAATACCGAGCTCGCCACCGAGGGTTGGAGAACGCTTTCGAAAGATCCCATCAAAGTCATCGATATTCCTGGAAATCACTTTGAACCTTTCCACCCTAAAAACGTGCGTTACTGAATTATTACCAAAGATGAGAGTTAATAATGTTTTCTTCAGATTTCGGAAGTTTCCCGCTGTATCGCTGTTGGCTGTGAATATCTAGAGAGATTGTAGTGATAGATTAAACATCGATTATCGTTGAGTGTTGACGCCATTCTTTTAACACATGCGGGGGTTCACGAGGCTTATTTTCGGGGCTGGAGAAAATTCGTAGATAGAGGAATCTCGAAGTCCTTCGATGTGTATTTACAGGTGGAATTTATTGTTACGAGGTTCCAATCAGACTGTGCCACTAGCTGAGATTTTGATAGTAGCACTGGGCTTTCCAGACTGACTGCCGTAGCCCTCGATCTTCTTGACGATGTCAAAGCCCTCGACGACTTCTCCTTGGGGTCTGTCAGTCTCACTGGTACGATCTGCGATGAACTGATGATCGTACCGAAAACAACATGGGCACCATCCAACCAAGAAGTAACGACAGTGGTGATGAAGAATTGGGAGCCGTTGGTGTTCTTGCCAGCGTTGGCCATGGAAAGAAGACCAGGCTTGGTGTGCTTAAGCTGGAAGTTCTCGTCTATGATATTAATCGATCAGTCACGATCGCGTTGTATATATTAATTTCTTTAAGAACCTGCGAATTTCTCTCCGTAGATGGACTTTCCGCCAGTGCCGTTGCCCTTGGTGAAGTCGCCACCTTGAAGCATGAATTGAGGGATCACACGGTGGAATCCAGAGCCAGCGTATCCAAAGCCATTTTGGCCAGTGGCGAGCTCTCGGAAGTTTCTGGCAGTTTTGGGAACGACATCGTCGAAAAGCTTGAAGACAATTCGTCCCGCAGGCTGGTTGTTAATTGTGATATCGAACTAGAGGCAGTTAACGTTGTGAGCCACGATCCCTGGTGGAAATTATCGGCGGCGCGATCGTGCGCAGATCCTCATGATCAAGGTAGACCAGAGTATGCCGCAAAAACTTTGAGTCAAATGTTCAAAGAGATGAACTCACGTAGACGTTGGCCATGGTTGTAGATGAGATCGATGCTACAGCTTTCACAGCGCGCGCAGGTATTAAAATAGGGGAGGACGGTCGTAACCGAATCGGAGATGAAATGTTTTCAGGTTCCGCTTTCCCTTCTCTTAGACGCAAGTAGTAAGTTGGCGTTTTGCACAAATTTAGAGATGACGATGCTATTAGTTCATTGGCAATAAGTTTTGTAACAAAGGTAAGGCGAACGACGAGCACTACGTTGGAGAATACAATCCAAAAGTATTGTCGAATTCCCGAATCTTTCTAACGTTCATCTGTCTTCAGACCAAGGACCTGCCACTCCGCCTGAGCATCCTCAAAGGATCTCTTGATGATACTCGCGTGCTTCTCCGATCTGGACTTGAAGCCAACTTTGTAGATGTAAGGTACAGCAACGATGCCATCCGAAAATGTTGCAGCTTCGTCGTTAATGTCTGGAATAACTGGCGATCCAGTCTTCGGGTCTCTTGGGGCTTCGAATTGAACACCCCAGATCAGGCGTGATAGGACGATGAAGAGCGAAGCTTCAGCAATGTGGCTTCCCTGGCAGAAGCGCCTACCCCATCCGAATACGTAGCTATTGGAGATGCGGATGTCGTTAGAATTGGAGCAAGTCGGGAGAACCTTGCGAGTAACTCACTGGTCCCTATCTGAATCGGGTCCACTGCCCCATCTGGTGGGTTTACCCTCAGTGTACCACCGTTCTGGTTGATATGCGAATGGGTTAGGGAATCGGACAGGGTCCATGTGGATTGCCCAGATGTTGCTGTCAGACCAGGGTAAGTTTCGCAGGGTATGTCGCTAGACGATATGTTCTCACCCTATCACTGTTGAACCTTTAGGTATCAGATATCCTAGCGATAGATTGACAATGGTTAGCGGAAGGGACGCGCTAAAATAGGGTTATCCACCTTTGTACACCTCATCTTCGTGAGCGCTGTGGGGTATACCTAGGGTGGATTGCTCAGATATAGAGTGATATGTACAATGAGTGGTATCTTACCCATGATCGAAGGGGGTCGGCGACGGAGAGTCTCCTTGATACATGCGACGAGATACGGGAGGTTTGGTTCATCTTCAAAAGTAGGCATGCGATCTGAGCCGACTACTCGGTCGACTTCTGCCCGAACCTTCTGCAATACTTCCGGGTGTGCAAGCATCATGAGAATGAAAGCTATTCGGAGAATATAAGATGACGTGCTCTGATGAATGGGAAAATCAGAAACGTACATTGCATGGTGCTAGCAGTGGTATCTGAACCGGCCTCAAGGACAGTCCCAGCGGTGTAAGCCAAAAGCGTATCCTTTAGCCACCCGTCGTCAGTCAGACCGCATCCAGGCGCTTGTTCCTGCCCAGCTTCCGCACGCTGCTTCAAGTAGTTCCCAACGTAGCAATCGCTTGCGATTCCTTTGCTCATATCGCCTTGGATGTCCTTCAGGAGGCCACCCCACAGTTTCATTTCCCTAGCGAACATCAGCATCTTCGCAAATGAAGTAGATGTGAAAAGCATCAGCACCATTCGTGCATCTTCCGGGCGGCTACACGCCACGGCGCGAGGATATCTGGCAGCGTTCTGAAGACAGGGAAGGCATCGGCGCTAGAAGCCAACGTCAGACGAACAACAGGCCGCAGGAGGAAGAACTTGAATTACATGTAATTTCCAGGCTGAGCTACATGAGTGAAGTTGGCCAGAACCTCGTATATCATGTTCCTTTGAGAGCAGATAAGTGCTGAGAAGACACAGATAAAAGCAACACACATACAAATATGTGTTGTTCGTAAGTTTGTGAACTCGCTTGCCATACATGACGGACATGACGATGCTGGTGGTCTGCAAGGGTCCTTAATGGCTACTGAAGAAAGACAAAGGAGTCGGACTTACGTATCGTCGAATCAAGGAGAACCAATGCCTTTCTGGGACTTCACCATTGGGCCCTTCCTTAAGTTCCTCGACGATGCTTTGATCCCCATGACTGACGAGGTCGTAGAGCAAAACTCTTGATTCGAGTTCCTGGGCGGGCCTCAGGCGCTTAGATGGACCGGGACCAATAGCGCTTTGAAGAGATCGTCTAGCAGTCTAGGAGGACGCAGGGTAGCCCATGATGTACCATTCTGATCGAGTGAACATACCTTCCACTCCTTCTCGTAGGGTAAGAATACGAGTCTTTGACCAGCGCTCATTATATCGTGTGCGACGTGCGGGGGTGATCGGCTTGAGAAGTCTTTGCTTCGGTTGAGGAAGAGTTCATCGGCAGCCTCAGCAGTGTTGAGGACGACGACATCTTGCCAAGGGCCAAGGCGAAGGTGGAAGATTTCACCATACTCCTTCGCCCACTCTCGGAACTGGAACCAGCTGTGAATGGCTAAACCTCACAATTTCTCGGCGGGCACGTACTTTGGGGTAAGGGCGGAGGGCGTCAACCTGGAAGAGGTTGCCGAAGAAAGGTATGCCCTTGGGGCCAGGAGGAAGTTTGTACTGAGACGAGTTCCTCCTCCTGTAATGGACTACAGCCAGGAAGCTGAATGTGATTGCGATGGCAGTTAACTCGGTAGCCGACAGCGCCATGTTGAAGGGCGGTGCGACTGAAGAATTGAAAACGAAGGGTATGCCGCATGTAAGCACTTATATATTTGGCTTCGGCATCTAGGATCGGTGGTAGGGTGGCAAGACACGGTGTCACCTCAATCCCTTACTACCACATCTCAACTTCCGGCGATGGCAAACGGAGTGGAAGGTCATACACTTCTGGCGGTAACGAGCTTACCCATCGGCGGAGTTGGTGGATCATCATACTCTCACGTCGACTAGAAGCCTAATGCCAATCGTGCCACTAGCAATACCTACGAGAGAAGGGGAATTCGTAAATTGCGGGGTTACTCTGGACTGCGAGGCTACTTACAGTGAGATCACCGGAGTCGGTGTTGGAGGTGGGTGCAGGTGGGCGCCTTCGCTGCCGTTACGCGAGTTTCACTACCCGGTTCTCAAGATGGTAGAGCTTCCGCGTTCTGCGCAGATATTTTTATACGCAGAAGATTAATGTAGGCGACCTGCGGAATTGCGCTTGTTCGAGTTGCCTGGATCGTCGAAACTCGAGCTGTTTCGATGTTCTTTCTTCCCTCGACACTCATCTCGACTCACCCAATGTACCGTAATCGATGAAAATCCTCGTTTACAGACATCAGAACGCCAGCCACCTCCACGTGTAGATGCGAGCGCACTGTTAAAAATAGGGCGACATCACTATCCAATGGAAATATATATTCTGGACTCACTTTGCGTCACCATTTCGCCACACTGTGCGCCGAGGCACTATTCGACAGAACGAGGATCAAAGTTGAAACATTGGACGCTCACTGGTGTAAACGCCACCAGTTCCCTCGCGACTGTTATCATCATTCAAACGCACTCGGAATTTGCGATTTAAACATCGTCGCCGGGTCAACGAGTGGATGAGCCATTTGATTCACCGAGTGCCCGCAGCCCAGGCTTATGGACAACGTCGGTCGTGGGCCGGAGGGCAGAAGTGACATACTATCAAAGGCCAATTCACAAGGCGGGTCAAACACAGCGTGGATCAAAGTCGCTACCAGACATTCCGCATTAAATGAGTCTAGACTTCATAGATCAGCGAGCTCTTCGCGTGTCACGAAGCCGAACGTACCACACCACGGAATTGGGAGCCACCTTTGCAAAGATCAAAAATCAAGTTCGTGCAATTGTCATGAAAGGACCACTGTCACGCGGGCGGCGTGTCCGACTTTGGTTCGTCACAAGCCCAAGCCACAAGACAACAGTGACAAGTGAACTAACTTCAAGTTAAACTCAGTGGTCCTGGAGTCAACTAGTTCGACAGTTGGCGAAATCAGCTCCCTAGTACACTCCTAGTGCATGGTCAGAAGAACGGAATCAACAGATGGCCCCAGTTGCTAGCGCTGCGACAGACGCTATCATGGGGGTCTAACGAAATCATGCCAGTGTATTTGCAGCATATAAAATGGACGAGGGCGCGTCTTATCTTCCTCATCCTCTAAATACCTTTCTTACCTAGTGAGTACTGTTACACCTCGCTACTTCACGGAGATGGCTGATTCGAACTTCTTTTTTTTGTCCGTGTAGAAGGTCTTACTCGTTCATCACATTCGGTTGGTCTAGCTTAGACGCACAGCGACGAAGTCATATACTAACATTTATACATAGAACCATGCGCTTCCCAGCCTTTGTTGTCATCGCAGCCCTCGCGCTCAGCGTCGCCGGCGCCCCAGTCGAAAACAGCCTCATCAAAGGCCCACCACCGCCAGACAACATGAGCGTCTGCGGCAAAATCGCCTACACCGCGAATGCCATTAAGGAGACGATCAAAGACAAACTACGAGGATGCCTTAAGATTGGAGGAAGCGCTATGGGTTAAACTCTTTCCCGTCGACACTGATTCAGACTCCTGATCTCGTGAATAATATGTCTATCATATGTATTTTATACCATAATTCCGTGCTTTCTATGTTATCTTGAAACAAAGAGACGAGCGGGGTAAGGTTGCTTAATTTGTACAGCAACGACGGGCAGTGACATGCTAATCAATTCGGTCTACGTAGTACAAATTACAATGCATCTATGTAATGCTCGGAAGTATGGGAGTTGAGAGTGGTATAAGATGTATATGCCTATGGTACATAATGAACAATGTTGTTGGATTGTAAATGATGATACAGTGCAT
Source organism: Sanguinoderma rugosum (assembly GCA_017499575.1). Lineage (NCBI taxonomy): Eukaryota > Fungi > Basidiomycota > Agaricomycetes > Polyporales > Polyporaceae > Sanguinoderma > Sanguinoderma rugosum. Next base: position 2,477,631 of record VTPW01000005.1, on the reverse strand, counting down.
GTTGTGATCATGCGTGGTTGGAGACGACAATTCCAAGAAGTTAAACGACAACGAAGGCATAAGAGATGAGACGTCAAACGAGCACCGGTGACAAATAAGAAGAGAAGTGCAGAGTATACTAGCGTTAGGAAGGGTATGCAAGCACCATATTTTCAAAATCTACATCTTCAATATCATCCAGCGGGTCTGTATCCATCGCCCACGAAAATTGTATACTGCTTGCCTTAGGGATTGGTGACGCAGTGATACTGACTGCGCCGACAAGAGAAGGAAGGCTGTCAAAAGGAGGGGATCTCGGAGTTGCTGAGGACAAACTTGCTGAGGACCGAGACGGTGAGAGGAACGGTAACGAAGGGGATGACGACGTATTTGACCGTTGAAGGTTTAGCACCCTACTGAACAAGCTGGGTGAGAAGGATGATTTAGGGCGAGGTTTGGTCGGCGAGGATGGCCTAGAAGGTAAAGTGGTTTCATTCGGGCGGGCAGCAGGTAGCAGAGGAGAGAACTGCGGTGTGTCGTCAGCGTTATTTCCCTTCCCTTCAGCATCACTGCTGATTAGCTCGTCCACCTCTTCCTCTTCCTCCGCCTCCACGGGTTCTTCTGATTCGTATCCATTCTGCACCACCTTCCTACCTCCCTTGACTTCCCGTTGGCCGTCTGATACCACCGCTGACACCTCCTCTCTAACGAGCCGAGGGGACCACAGTGAGTGGTGGCAACCCATATTCTCGACGGCGGTGGGACGAATCCATCGTACCGATGGTGAAATTGGACTTGACGTGAGCTTGTTCAACCGGCGTCGTTTATGAGCAGGGGACGAGGGAGATTCAATATCGTCGGCGCTAGGTGACTTGACAAAGGTCTTTAGAGAATTAGGATTGGGGTCTCCTGGCACCAGAGGCACTGGTAGCTCTTTTAGCAAGTCAGAAAGGCCTGGCGCATCAGGCGAGACCGAGGGTCGTTTGAGGGGTCGAGGACAAGGACGAGGACGGGACGGTTCGCGAGGTGAATCTTGCGGTGAACTGGCGGACGCGTTTAGTGTAGGCATTGGAGTCGCGAGTCTCGAAACTGAACTGGGTAACGGTCGCAGAGAGCTCAGTAGATGATGGGGGAGGAGGTGAAGAACGGATTTGATTGTCTTACGGCCATCCCGAAGACATTCCTCGATGGCGGAGGGGGTGGCATGGGCAACCTGGGGGTGGAGCGGTGTAGAATCCGGGGTAGAAGGCGTTGTTGAAGGAGCGAGCTGCTCTGCGACGAGATGCTCATATTCATTGGTGAACGGACCACCAATCTCGTTCAAGCCGCACAAAAAAGTTTCTGTGGGCCCACGAACGTCGCTGCCCGAAACCGACTGGCAGGCAGGCTTCGAGGAATGTGAGACGGGGTCCGAGTCGCCCTCCGAGTCACTGACAAGGGAGATCACTTCCCTTGTCCCCGTCTGACCTTTCGACCTGATTGGTCTTGGGGGCGGGCTGGGAGAGGAAGGGATTTCGATTACATTTGGATCGGTGGTTACACGTGCTATAAAAACAACTATGAGATTGAGAACATCAGGCGAAAAGGTCCCTACGCACCCCTTTGCCTCTTTTTCGGACGGAATAAAATACCGGGACATGGCGACGATACGCGTCGTCGTTTACGCGTCGCCACTCCCTGGCCGCTCGCTCTTGTAGCATCTTCCTTATCCGTCGATCCGCCCGGACAGAGTCGTCGCTTTCCTGTCGTCGACGTGGATACTCGAGGCTTTGACGTGATACTTCCTCGAGATGTCGACGCGACCGGGACGGGGTCACTGACGCGTGCCCGCCTCCGTGCAGTGGGTAGGAGGCCCATGATACTAAAGAGAAAGGGTCGAGCGCCTAATTATTATCAATCAGCGCTCATCACTTTCATCCAAATGTTGATTCATTCTCTCTTTCCTTTGGTCACATATCCAGTTATACTTGCGCCTGGAACGCAGACGCGATTCTTGGTGACTATGTCTGGTAAAACGCGGACCCAACATGTGAGGGGGTTGTCAGGGATGCATAGGAATCCAGACTCCATATTCCCTGACCTCGCTCAACATTCCACAGGCAAAATAGTCCTAACCGTGGCAAGCACGCCTAGTATCACTGACGAAGACTCTTTACCATGTTTATCACCACACTTGCAGAGATCCTTGAGCGATTACTGAAGCGCCATGGGGACAATGGCACTGGCCTCGTGACGAAGCTCATCCCAAGCAACAAGCCACTGCACAGAGATCGTCACAGTCATGAAGCAATACTGAGCCCCAAGATCAATTTCCCAGGTCCCAGATGCTGAGGTACGTCGCTAGCTTCCTGCTGCCCTCAGGCTCGTAGTACTCAAGAAACTCCCCACTCCTCAGAGTAACCGCAGTACTTCTCTTGTGCCGCTGTCGCTCGAAGTATTTGCGTCCCACTTAGGAGGATCATGAATACCCGGAGAATTTGGGCCAGCCAACTGGCGTACTTGCACTAACATGTGCTACGGTGCGTTCTCAGCTTAAACGACCATTTTCTAATGCTAACACCCATTTTAATCTGTGCTTTCCTATAGCTTGAATGTGCCATCAACGGCTGTAAGAACGGCACAAACAAAATCTTTGACATGTGGGTAAAGTTCATTGTCGTATTCGATCGACGTATAAAATTTGTGATCTACAGAACACGCAAACTTCGTCCCAACTTCGTCCCTCCTTACCCCGTGCAATGCTCGAAGACACATATATGCGCTGACGATGGATCAGATTAGGTGAGTCCGTCCTTTCAATCGCATCTGCCGCGACTCTAGGCCCACAAAACTGCTTTTCTCTCGCCCCTTCGGGTTTTTGCTCTTTGTTTCCGCATGACATCGTCCCTCGTGCTCCTTTACGGGCGATTGTACCTCTTCATCCTTGACGCCAAACCCTGAGCCCCCGTTTCGAGCTGCTTGACCTCTCCTTCCAATCCCCTTCCGCTCATGCATGCCTAAAGTATGCTCACTGAGGAAAACGACGTTGATTGGGATCACGAGTCTCCGCTCTTCCACCACCGCCCGCCGCAGCTATGGAAATACTCTGGCACTCGAAAGTCCGCACATATCAGTACATCGTGCACTGCGCTCGCCAGAATACCCGAGTGCTGAAGATGTTTATGAGTATGTGGAAGGAGCCAACGGCACGTTTGGGACTGGGTGTGTTCTTCTCAGCGTTTCTCTTCTATTGCGAGTTTATGAAGCTGCTCCCCAGCTCGAACGGAATGGCGTATACTGCTACTGGCTAACACGTAGATCTGGTTGTTGATGCCGTGCTGCTATCGTTCATCGTTTGCATCGCCTGTCCGCTGGGGTTCTCAGGACTCCGCTCGTGCGGTTCTTTTACCATCGGTTGATTCGACCTAACAGCGCGAAAACTCGACCCTTAGAGCTTCGACCCTCCGTGACCTCATCTCATATGCGTAGTTCTCGTTCGCCGTCGAGGCCGCTCGCCACCCAGAACGAAAGGCACCGAATTGCTCTCGACAGCTTCTCCCCAGCGCCGTCGAAATGTCCATCATGTGGAGTGAAACAACCTCATCGCAGATCCAGTCGTATCGTCTTACACTCTGCTGATTTAGAACCAGCGTCTCTGCTCCCCACTCGTCTATTATCGCTCCCTCCACCAATGTCGTACGCAATCGCGGATTTTCCTACGGTCTTGGTGCTGGACGATGCTACAAGTCCTGCCCATTTGATTTAATCGAACGTAGGGCTCGAGTAGCCGTCTAGTGTACGCCAGATCGCAAGTCGTGAATCCTGGCTACTATTCATCTCGACCCTCTCGTTTCAATCCTTATGTCCCATTTCCGCCTCGATCTAGGATTGGCCATTCAGGGAAGCACTTCACCCGATCGTCTCTCTACAAGTAGGTCTGCGCTATTCCTTGACTTCTAGGTAGTATCTGAACCGTACTTATAAACCAAGTGGTCCATGTTCGTTTCTTCAAAAAGTCACGATTTTCAGTGCAAGCCCATTTCGTCCCTGCCGACCGGTCTGAGTGGTTGCGTTCGCCCTTTCCTTCCTACTTCGCTTTGGGTGGGAACACACCATTCCCCTTGTTCACACAGCGAACCACACTTCGCGTCTACTGGCCTCGTTTACTTAATAACAACAACACCCCTCCAGGATCAAAGCTGCATCCTGTGGTCACTAAGTGGGTACTCTTTGCGGGGGACGTTCAGTCGGCGATACTGGATTGTCACCGACTAATACAAAAGTAAGCCCGCCTTAAAAGGTTTCCCATTCCCTAATCTTCATTCCAACAAGGGAATCGGGCAATCACTACTCTGGGTTCCCTCAGAAGCATGTAGAAGCCTTTCTATTATCTAAAAATCTACAACGTTGTATTGTGTTAAACTCATTTACTTCTCAGTGTCATCACAATTTCGCCGCTCGGGGTGCTTCGTTCAGCGACTTCCACTAAGCGACATGATAATTAGCACCGATTAAAGAGACAAATGTGCTGGCCTACCCAAGGTGCCCACTCTTTCATGTGCTCCACTGTGTCAGTGAACACTGCTGACCTTCTTTCCTTGAACGACTTCGTCCCCTCGACGAGATCATGCCGGTTTCCAGTGATCATCTTCTTGAAAAGGTATGACTCGATGATATGGGCATCCTCTGCGCTCGATGGGGCGTGGAGCAGCAGCGCCTTTGTGGCGACAATGGACGGTGCCGAAGTCGAGGACGCTATTTCTCTGGCGAATGTCAAGGCTGCGGGCAGCACATCTTCGCGTTTGGGGAGGATGGTGAAGTAGAGTCGGTCCAGGAGGGGGTGGGTGGGCAGGAATATTTGTCCCGACAGGAGGAGTGCTGTCGCTGCAGAGTACCCGAGAAGGCGAGGTAGGAGGAAGGACGTGGCTCCTAGCAAGCAGAAGTAAGTGTCAGATCGTTCACAAGACAATTTACGGACCTTCTGGCGATACCGCGCGGCTTGTGAAAGGGAAGGCGATCTTTGCACCTGCCCATGCGACGCGGAAGTCGAAAGGGAGCTGCAAGGCAGTCGCACCAGCACCCACTGCGTTGCCGTTGATGGCTGCGATGGTGATCTTCCGGCATCGAAGGACGGCCAAAGAAACTTGGCCTGCGGCGTCCCGGTAGTCTTCAAGGGCATCAGAATGACGTTGAGACAATGATGGGACTCAAGGATCACCCTGGTCTGCTATGGTGTCTGGATCAATGCCATCCCAGTGCCATGCGTCGGATAGATTGGCCTGAGATTTGACATGTATGTCAGTGTCGGACAATCTTGGGGTATATTACGGCGACTTACTCCTGAGCAATAGGCAGGGGCGGTATGATCTGCTGTAAAGATCACGACCCGGACTCTGTCATCCTTATCCGCGTATTCCAAAGCCTGTACAAGCTCCGGGATCAATGACGCGACAAAGGTGTTCCGCCTGCACAGAATTTTGCCTGATTAGCAGTGTGCATTGCTTATTCAATGAGGTGCCACTTACGCGTTAACCTTGTTTACAATGACCAAAATGCCGTCGTTGAACGAGACCTGGATAAAGGATAAATCGAGGGAGTTGTAGTCAATGTCGGACATGGTCACGGTTTGAATCGCTTAGCGCTTGATGCTGAGTGCTTATAAGTCGACTGTAGTACCGAAGAACTGGGGATCAGAACTCTTCCGTCTTCCACTGAATATTGGGAGTCAGAAGCTACATGCAAAGCTCAGGGTATCAGGGTTACGCAGACCCCTGTACTATCTTGCCAGTGGAGAGGTTCTAACGATAACGATAATCGCTACGCCGCTACTGAGCTGGAAGTTGGGACTAAGTATTGAACTTGGCAGTGGCACTGACAATGAACCTGTCGCGGCAGAAGCCGCGTGGCGCTGTGCGTTACATCCTGGATCATCAGCACCGCTGCCTTTTGTAGCTACTCGAATCTCCTCCCCTAATTGTGGAGTGCAATATCTTGTTGCCCTACTTCTGAGCCCTAGCAACGCCTCCGAATGGTGCTAACGGATATGTCAGGACTCAGGACCCTAGGGGATCACTGCCTACTGCGAGTTCTGATGTACTTTCTATTCATAGTACTTACCTACTAGTTATGGGGCGTACATTTGAGCCCTCAGGCTAAGAATGAGTCGGTGGTAACAGCAAGGTGGAATGCACCACTCCCGACAACTAGGGCCTCGTGGTGCTTATCATTTTGAGCCCTAAATTACTCCAACGATGTGTCTAGGCAGCCTCATAGTACACTGGCACGACTTACTGCGTAGCTGTTAATATCGCTTCAAGGCTTCGTGCTGATGAGGCTCCATAGCGTAGATGGTGCCATTGGTAGATAGTCGGCTATCCGAATCCTTAGACAAAGACTCGTGTCACTCGCCGCCAGGTTCGACGTGGGTTCTGAGTTTGATAGCAGACAGAAATTTAATCCACCGATGATATCCTTCTAGACGTTCTATCTACGTAGGTATCAATAGTGCTGGCTCAGGTCAAAACTTAGGTGCGACTTCGTCAGCGAGAATGGAACTGTCGGTCACAAGTTAATCAATGATACTGACTCCTCCCTGATGGGGGGGCCAACGCACAGTGTGCACGTTACAATCATACAATAGGCGAGCCGCTTTCAGAACACTGACTTTGAATGCTCAGTATTCAGTACCTCAGGCTTGGTGACGGAGTAGATATCGATTCATTCAAAACTCATGGCAGGATACAAATACATGGGTGGCAACCATCGCGACGCACGAAACCTGCACCTACGGAATACTACCATCTGAGTGTTCAAAGCTTGCTCTTGGCGGAATAGTACTGCTTCTGCAAGAAGCCCATTATTGCATCCGCTAAACAGATAAGATTTAGCTGCAAGCACAAGGGTGAAGTATTGTCACCTTACCGCATTCTCCGGGAGCCTGTTGAGGCACCTACAAGTATTTCGTCGATCAGCAAGAGGAGAGGAACCCCAAACGAGTGGAGAAGCTTACAAAATGACCATCTGAGTTGATAATGACGTTTGAGGAATTCTTTCTGCGACGCCAGACACGTAATTGGGCTTCAAGAGGACCACCGAAACTACGAACGGAGAACCGACATCAGTAGCCACTCTCGTACGAACACACGGTCAACTTACGCTGTCGTCTCTGGCTTGGGCATAATCCAGAACATGGGAATCCTTTCGTCGACGTCTCTCATCCTCTGCCAGACCTCGTAGAATGTAGGGACATCAGTGAATGTCGACGCTTCCTCCACGGGCGGCATCTTGAGTAATACTTGCCGTTCGGCCTTCCGGTTGTTCCCTTCTTCGAGGTCAGAGAGGGGCAGCATGACGACTGGGTACGAGGTGCTTACCTGGGAAGGACGGGACGGCGTATGTGTAAAGCCCGTGGTCAACATAAGACTGCAATGCATCTGGGTGCCAGGACTGAAAGAAGGGGTTCTTGAGCATCAAAGCCTTCGCTTCCTCCCTGAATTAGGTCGTGAGCTCTGGCGCCGTTGTCCGATCCTAGTGAAGTTCACAGACCTGGAGTCCCATCTGTCGCGTCGGAGGAGAATTCCCAAGGCCGTATCGGGGACGTATGGATTCTTGGTCAATTCGTAGCACAATGGGGAGACTATAGTCGCGTCCACGTTGATGAGAGAAGAGAACAATACCGGGTTGATCAACGCCGCCAGCGTCCTGCACAAGAAGCCGTTAGATTTGCAACGCCCGCACGAAAGGGCAGCTAGTTACATAGTCAACCCGCCGAATGAGTGGCCGACGCCCACAAGTTTGCGATGCTTGAATCCATGCTTCTGGCGATATTCGGACTCTGCCGCACTGACCTGTGGTAGGTGAGTTGGAGGGGTGTCCAAAGGACTCTCCGCTAGGAAGTACGTGAGGAAGTTGACAATATCGCGGGAATTGTCCCTGCAGTCATCTATGCAACTTATTCAGCAAACGATATGGAGTGAACGTGGAGATGACGCCTACAGACTAGGCCGACCTTTCCCTTGTTCAGCAATGCGGAGTCGCCAGTTTGAACGGCTTCGTAAGACCAGACTTCGGCAATATCACAGGACGAGGTGGACGTGAAGATATAGCGGAGAGTTGCATCCCATGTCTTGTGCAAAATTCACCATTAGTAATGTCGTGAAAATAGTGTCATCAGAGAAGCACCTCTTTATTGAACCCATTCCCGTGCACAAAGAGGAGAGTCAATCCGCTTCCATCCTTTGGACCCTTCTTGACGTAGCGGTTAGCGACAATCCACAACAATGCCTCACGTCCTTGATAGCTGTTTTCCTCGGGTTTCGAGGCAGCAGCCTCAGTCCGGACTCTGGCAATATACTTCTGCATTTCTATCGCGGCCTGCTTCTTTCCTTCCTTGGCACCACCATAATCACCCGTGAAGGGGATTGGAACGTACGGAGTGCTCCTCGGCCAAGCGCCAGGGATAATATGGGTGGAAATAAGAAACGGCTCGTTAGTCGAGTCGCGTTCGGGGGATGGCAAGCCCGGAAGGTTTGTAGTGGTCAACAAGATCGGTGGTGGGTTTACTGGGAGAAGTGGGCGTATCGGGAAGGTCGGTTTGTTGGTGAGTGAGGCATGCGGGATGGGGTAGGATGTAATGGTGGAGAAATTGACGGTATTGGCATCAGAATCCAAGGATACAAGAGTTGACATGATGCAGCAACCAAACGTATGGCCCTTGCAAAGACGAGTTGCTGTCGTATAAATATTCAACCAATCTGTAGGCTAGCACCGTTTTCTGTACAGATGGCGCCACCAGTGCGGGGGCCCGAAGTTGCAGGATCTTGAATCTTCAATAGGGATCGTATGAACTAAGTGCGCCGCCGCCGCCGCGAGGCGACCTTCCGAAATCCATGACCCTAGCCACGAGACTACCTGCAAGATGATAAGTGTAATTGTGCTTTGACATGGATTTCAAACCAACAACTCGCAGAGAGATGATCATGGACCCCACACCCGACATTAACAACTGGCTCGTGCTAGTCAATGCAATTTCCTTCTACATGACAAGCACTCCTCCGAACCGTCCTCTCGCTGAAAGCGGACAGATAATCTAATCCACATACAAGAATTCCTGCTACGTCTCTGGCGCGCAAGATCTGATCAGTATATAGTAGTGCGAACATTTCGAGATACCCACCTAAGCCAATGCAGATATGGGCTTGTTCCGTCTGCGTACCGCACATCTTGAGCTCCTTTGCTGGGGATGACCTCGGCCTCTGCTCTGCACGCGCTTTGTACGATTCGTCCCAGGGGATGGCGATGAATCAGACACTCGGAGTCTCAGAGATCATTTTGATTCCCAAATCAGCGTCAAGAAGACGCATAGGCTTGTAACCAGCGGGCCATAGCCATTCATTCGTTCGACATCCGCCCTACACATCGGGGATTAGTGCGTGGATCGCTGTGTCCTTGGTCATGTTTCCGGAGGATCGTTGGTTTTCTCAGCGTGTACTAAAGCGTACAGTGGGCAGGGTCCTTGGGTGTGTCTCGTGGAGTTGGCCATACTAATTTACTTCGTCTTCGTGGTCTGCCTCAAGGCAGAGGACCAGGGATTGAAAGGACATTCTTGGGAACAAGTGGGATGAGTGGGCAGCCAGAGTCTTTTATCGAATCTTCCCGTATATCTACTAAGCGCAGTCCCCCGATTTCAGTACGCAGTGGCCTTCCTTGGCTGTAGAAGAGAAGAATCATGAGTTGCAGAGCAGAGTCTTGTAGAACTTGTGAGAGACTGATGTGGCTGTGCTTACAGCGACTGCCCTTTTGGTGTAGACCTCTTCCTCGTACCTTGCTTGTATCCGCCACTTTTATGACCGCCACGTCCACGACAGCAACATCGACATGTCTTCAGAATCCTACAATCTCCAATATCTACTCCCCAATACCCCGTTTCTCCTCGCCTACTCTTTGCCGCTCCTTCTCGTTTCCTTGATCCTGACATTTACCGGGTCTTTTCTCACCCTCGACCGCACGCGCTCATTCCCCCAGAAATATCAACCTATTCCAGGCTCCTTTGGGACGCAGAACTCTCGTAAACAACTCTGGATTCTCGAAGGGGGAGTTGGGGGATTGGCAATCGGCTTCCTCTTTGGGGGTAAGCCATTCTTTTGTTGGCAGTACTACACATTGTTTGATGCCACACAGTCCAATTATCGACACTCCTTGCGCTGCTGATCCCTTCGGTAACTTCGTCGAGCCGCTTGGGAAATGGTAGCTTCCTGGCCATCTGGATCATTTCATCTGTCCTCACGACTCTCCTGGCTGGTCGTTGGAGGTATTGCGCTTTCGCTTTCATAGGCCTTTCCGGCGGGTATGTACTTGCAGATCTTATCGACCGTCCCAGTTGACCAGATCTACCACCAGTTCTATGCTTGCAACAGGACTATCTATCATTATCCACCCCAACCTCGTAACGCGACAGATCTTTGTTGGGATTCTTACCCCATTCATGCTTATCTCGTCTCTCCTCCCGCTGCCGCGCCATCGCCGGATGACCCTTCGTTTCTGCGCAGCCACGGCAGGCTCCTTTGGTTTGACCCTCTCCACGGCTCTCCTTGCACATATCCCCGCGTGGGCGAATTGTTGGGAACGGCTGTGGGTGCATGCTGATATCGAGTGGGGGACGAGTCATGAGAAGGGGCTGAGTGCGATGTTCTGTCTGTGTATCGTGATAGGTGTGGTCGTTGATTGGTTTCTGAGGCGCAAGTTCGGCGAATGTCCTGACGAGGTACGTCGATGTATCACTGTATATACGTACACACTAACTTTGCAAGTAGAAATGGGACTCGTATCTCGCTGACTACGCCTCTAACCTCCCCAATCGCGCGGACCGCGCCGGGTCGTTCCAGCCGCTGACAACATTCTGGGAACGAGCTTTTAGTGCAAAGAAAGAACCCGAGATTATATTCCCCCCGACATCTGGCACTCCGGACTTGAAATCACCGCAGGGGTTCGACGTGTCTGTACCCTCACTGCACAAACACGATGACGTACTGTCGCTCCCCAAATCCCCTGGCTTCCTCCGTAAGACACGCTCGCAAACGCGGGTTTCCCCCGGTGCGAAGAGACGCGAGGCAGTGAAATTCCGACCAATGGGGGAACTGAGTTCGGACTCTGAGCACGAAGGAGATAGCTTCCCCCGTAGACCATGGCTAAAGCACAATTCGACTACGTCTACGGATGCTACGCTCGTGGATGCAAAGCAGGGTAGTAGCAAGTCGAGGGGGTTCGATCCGAAGGGCTTGGACTACGATGAAGAGCTTGCGAAGTTGCAGGCTTTGGGAAAGGCGCGGGATATCCAGAAAGGCTCGATCCCTGAATACTCAGATCATGAAGACGAACAACCGGCCAAGTCCACCGGCGCTTCTAGTGCAACGTCGCATACAGCGGTCGCACAATCATCGCCGTCGGCATCGTCGCATCCGGCACACACACCACTTGCGCCAGTCCCTGCGACGCCATCGTTGATCATGGCGCTGGACCGTGTTGCTATTGCTCAGAAGCAGGCCTTTGGCGGCAATGTGACCTCACCGACAGCCAAGGCGGACGACCTTCCGCGAGCTAGTTTGCCACCATCTGCGGATCACGTCCCCCTGGAAGGTCGAGCCGTACACACCGGACGCTGGCAGGACTTTTGGAGAGAAGTTGACGATAAAGCTCGACAGTAGAGCTACGCCCTTTACGACTTTAATGAGTGAGCATTGGATATTTATAATTATATATTTATTCTGAATTTGATCTACTTAATTACGACTTTTACGAGTTTATATTATGTCATATCTGTAGGACGATCACAAAGGATGGTGCCTCATTACAAGTACCCCAGCACGCATGTTAATGCTTCTCAAACTATCGCTCGTGCTTCGCAGCAAGCTTGGTTTTCAGCTAGGACAGGAGCCGTATGGCCATATGGTCAGGCCACTTCTTTGTGGGGCACACTCGGTAGAAACCTATCTTCACGGAGTTGACGAACGGCACTGCCCCATATTTAATTTCGACAACTCGATGGAGACCCAGTCCCTGGTGCCTAGTGATTGTCGGCAAAGAAGGTGCTCGAGAACCGCAAAGTCGCGTCTAGTGTGGCTCGAAGCCCGCGATTCATGATTCGCGAAGGTGGCTGTAAGGGTTCAAGAATAATACAAGGCTCCGTAAGACAGACCCACCTTGCCACCGCCGAAATCATCATGGCGAAACCGACTATTATAAGCATAGGACGGTCTCGCGCGGGACCACGTTCTTACGGAGGCGAGGTGCGGAACTATGATATGATCTCAGAATGCGCGCTGATTAGAGAACGCCGGTTAGGTCGTTTCTTGTTCTTCAAGTGGCTATAGCTAACCAAATCGGTAGGATTCTAGCCATTGATCCTAGCACGTCGTCCGGATAGTCATGTTCGTCAGCAATACAGAGTACTTCTTTGGTGGAAGTTAGCGGCCGAACACGATGAGCCATTAACGTCTCATGATGCCCGCCTCGACTCCGTTATAGTTTGTGAGGTTAATAGCCGAGCATGAAGCGTCATCAACGCCCCATGATGTTCGCTTCGACTCCGCTATAGTGTATGTAGGTACCATCACTTAGCTCGGAATTCCGTGGTACGATTTATGGCGCCGGCGCATCAGCATGGAGGCGCGTCTGGTGTCTTGATTAGATACTGTGATGCGGGTTGTTACTGATGAGCTTCAACTTTACTTTCAGACACAAGGTCAACATTGAGTACATCTTGTTTACTAAGATCGCACGCTGTTACTCAAGGATCGAGCATATACTAGGGACTATGGACGTCCGTTGCAATACGCGCACCTCAAGACCTGATTCGATAGCCGTCCGACAGCCGACCCGCCCATCCCAGCAGCAATTGTAGCTGACTTAGGCCATTAGGATGAATTAACACCATACTCCGCAAAATCATAATTCGAGCTAGAGCGCCGTCATTTTCTGAACATAATAGTTCGTACTTTGATCCCCCTGATGCTCTAGTTTTCGCAGTTGTGCTTAACCCACCCGGAACTCGTCACGATGGGCTCGGCTGCAGGCAAACGCAATGTCCACCCACATGATCCAACCATTCCTGCGGAGGAGATAGCTCTTTAGGAAAAAAATATATCGCTGATAGAAGCTAACCGTTGGTGACTATTTTAGGACCTTTCTCTCACAATTTATAAAAGCACTCGACGAATCGACAGAAAACTTCACAATATTCAGTCACCCAGCACATTCAGGCATCAGCATGGCAGCTCACATCCCATCTACGGGCAAAGCCCAAGTTCGTGCTCTCCTCGGTCTCCTCAATACAGCGGTAGAAGAAGCGATCGCGGAATACGACAAGCAGGGACTCGATGTCCCCTTCATAGATCATGGATACGCACATCCTATGGATGGACGGCTACCGTCGCTCAAGTTCAAGCACGCGATTCGTACTCTCGAAGGAGCATGCGGTCAAATATGCGCAACGCTTGCACAACCCAGTCACACAATGGTTAATGTGCGTTACTATTGCATGCACGTCAACCATAAACAAAGACGTATCTGACTTCGCTTCCTACAGTACAGCATGAACGCCTTTGTGCCAGCAGCCATTAACGCAGCGATCAAGGCGGGTATCGCTGAACGCTTATCCAAGCATCCCAACGGACTTCACGTCAATGACCTTGCCAAGGAGACTTCTATACACCCCCAAAAGCTTGGAACACTTATGCGGCTTCTCGTTACGAACCATTGTTTCCGGGAAGGTGAAAGAAGCAGCGTTCATTTGAGAGGAGACATGTTAATCATTCTACGTGTTTTATGCAGTTTCGTCAAATGTCTTCGCCAACAACCGTTTGTCCTTGACGATGTCACCCAATAATGCGAATAAGGTCTGCGATATCCTTGAGTTGAAGTCAGGAGAGATGCATCGTAAAGCCACTATGTGGTTGTATGAAGCTCTTACAGACCCTGACTTTGGGCCGACGTACAATGCGACTCGCTCCCCCCTGATGTACGCACTCGGCAAAGAAGGCTACAGCGGGACCCTATATGAATACTTGAACACGCAGGTAAGCTATGCATCTATTCTGTCCTGGCTGTTTACTCATACCTATGTGCTCCATAGCCGGGCGTCGTGGAGGTATGGAACCGGGAGTCACTTGCTGTCTGATTCTTGTGCTGACACTCCATGATCAGAGCTTCGCGAACGCGATGGTTGGATACAGAAGTGCCACAGGACATCTGAATCTCCTGAATGGTACGCCACTAACTCCGTTTATGATGAATGGTCTAATGCCCAATGCCTAGTCTTCCCTTGGGGAACACTCCCTCCCAACACTAGCGTATGCGACTTGGGCTCGGGCAATGGGAATATCTCCATTGAGATATCGAAGCACTTCCCGCAGTTAAAAATAACCCTCCAAGACCTTCCGGAGACTATTGGAGAAGCACGGAAGGCAGGTTCTCCCAGTGTACTATGGCGGGCGCAACTAATCTTAATCAACACCAACAGTTTTGGCAGACGGAATATCCTGAAGCAATCAACGAGGGGCGGGTGACGTTCACACCCTTAGATTTCTTCAAGGAATCTCCCGTTCCGGGACAAGACATATACTATGTATGTAGCCCGACGCCGATTCCTAATCTCAGGCTTTCGGAGCTGAAAATGATCAATTGACAGCTCAGCCAAATCTTTCACAATTGGGGAGACGAACATAGTCTGACGCTTCTGAAGAATATCCGACGCGTAATGGTACCTGGGAGTCGGATGTTGATTGGTATGTTGGTGGGCTGTGAATCGTGTCCAATGTCTGATGTCGCTTTCGAACAGATGACTATCTAGCCGTTCATCTTGACCCTGCCTCCATCGAGAAGCAGCACACATCCATGTCACGGGTATGTCCGAACATGCTTGTCGCTTGGATATCTAACAGTATCGGCGATAGGCGCCCCGCCCCTTGAGCCCGGGATTCGGTCACGGACAATCCAGAACGTATACTCAGGATTTCTGCATGTTGATTATGTGCAACGCAAGGGAACGCTCCCTCGAAGATTTCATAGAACTTTGGTTAGCCTATTCTTCATTTAAGCTTTGCTGCACTCTCTAAACCCAGATGCAGCGCCGCGGCAGATCTAAAATTCGTGAGGGTGTGGGACTTGGCCGAAACTTGTCTTACAGAGTTTATCGCGGCCTAGAGAAGATGGTTGCGCTGCCTTTCTGTGTGTATGGAGATTGAATTTGGATCACCGATGTATTCTGCCATATGTATAGACTTCTGCTGCCTACGATACATCCATCGCGCTCCACGCCACGATAAAGTAGAATCAAGGAGACAAAATATGTGCATCTCTCCCCCCTACACGGAATCGTCACAATGGGTGGAATAAATGGTCTCAACTGAGAGTGTACGATGCTGGTGCAACGGTTTTAGGCGTAGCCATCCATGGGATATTCTCCCTGGCCACAGTCACCACCTTGAGCCATAAAGCGCCTCTAATACGCCACACGGCATGTGGCCTACTGTCAATCCTATCAGCCCTTATGCGGGAATCGCCGTCTATGAGGATGCTGAGAGTCATGACAGTAGTGAGAATACATCCAAGTGCGTTGGAGGCGGAGATCATAAACATGATGATCATTTGCAGTTTCGCGGCTCGCTCCACGGATGCACCACCAAGGAGAGCTCCAGTCATCATTCCCGGGATGGATATGATTCCAAGCACGCTGCAACAGGGGGGCCATGACCTTAATCAACAACTAGCTCAAACTTTGGGAAGGAGATAATTGACCTCATTTGATTGATAGTCGGCATTAGAGAGACGCGGAGCGTTTCAACAGACATGGACTTGCAAGCTTCCCATCGCGTTGCGCCAAAAGCGAGATACATCTCGACTTTATCACTATTGTCACTGTTTTTCGGTGTAATAAGGTCACAGTGTAGATTTCTATACTTGACACTTGCCTAAATTCCCGTAGTATGTAACTGCTAGATACCACAACTCCTGAAATGGTACTCCCACAGAGCATGCCGACGACTGGGACTGTGAATTGGTGAAACGTGATGAACATGAATACGGTGGCAAGTGCGGTGCAACTCACTGAATTGCCTTGGGTCCCAAAACGGATCATTGGACATGGCAAATCTAGACCCAAGGACACCGACAGGTATGTTCGACAGCGCGAGCCCTACCAATGTAGAAATGAACTAGCATATCACATGATAGTCATCCCAAGTCCATTGAATCGCGTGTTGCCAAACACTGACCATATGAGGATGCCTCTTCTTTGACTTGTTAACAACTTGAGGTCGCGTTGTTAATATGTCACTATGGGCTAGGGGGCGGGTGTGATCATACTCACCGACTTCGAAGGTTCCTAGCACATTCAGAAGGCCTGTAATGCCGATCAGTTACTTATATCAACCAAGATGTAGGGCCCCTTAAGTCAAGGTCCCGCTCGATCGCACTTACACACAATGGCTGCCACAGCCCATGGATTCTTCGCATCGAAAACCTTTTGTAACAGAGTTGACGCGAGGCCTAATTGAATGACACATCTTATTGATGATGTTATCAAAGGGCGTTCAATGCCCAGTCGCAATACAGAGGACAGGGCGACGTCGAAGAGTATAAAAGATAGGGCCAGTCCTACGTTGATCCAGCTCAAGTTAGGTTCCGCTGAGTATTCGGGTTGTCCTGGACTTGTATCCATTGTGGCAGGTATCACAATCGAGCCTGTGTACTATCTGATAACGAGCTCGGCCAAACAAGGGCCAAATAATTGCCTAAATAGGCAATTTTTCTTACACTCGACTCGGACATCGACGGGACAGTGGTCCTTACATTCACATGAACAGTGCAACATCGACAACCGATAAGTACGGCTGGTTCAGTATATATACTTCAAGTCAGTCACTTCCCCGGAGCTGTGGTTGTAGTTTTCAAACTGATTTTGACCTTTGGGAGTCGACCCAGGATTGGTCTCTTCTTTTGTGTGCTCCATTCCTGTCATATACCAGTCCTCACGCCCCCTTAGGGGTCCCCCCTACGCCCCTTTCGGATACTCGGACCTTCGGAGTCCCTCGGGCTCCGCCCTCGAGGCCTATGCATGGTGCGCAGTACTAGGATTACTCTGTTACATGTTTCACCTACATGTGTTGCTTACTACTAGCCTCACTCTGTACACATGTTAGTTAGTATTTATAGTAGCACTAGTACACATGTATTCTTCACTCTGAATCTTAGTTCCTTCTTCGCCATCTTGTCTTCTAAGTCTTCGCTGCGGGCTCCTCTGCGGAGCCCGCCTCTCACCTTGCTCTCTCCGAAATCGGGACACCGCAGGGCTAGGAGGGCGCAGCATCAAAGCTGAAGCCAAGTCCCGTGTGCTCCGCTCATCTGCTCGTCCGCACGTCCGCGCTCCCGTGCTCCCCGCGCGTTCCCGCGCCCCTTACGGACGAGTCAGGAGGCCCCTTGACACGGTCCTTAACAATTCCTTATTTCATTACAGAAACATCTCCCCAATAATGTCTCCATATCAGTCTATATATCCCATGCTACTGCAGGCCTTAATCAAACAAGACCGTAATATGCTGCAAAGTCGTCTTTGCTCTCCCCCTTCACAGTCAACTCGACAATTCCTCTGAGGAAGGCTGTAGCTTCTTTTCCTATCAAGTAGTCTAGGAATGCACTGGCCATATCCATCCCTATCAAAGTGTTAGCTGGTGCTATATGTACGGTGCATCAAGTCACCCCAGAGCTTGTCCAAATCTTCCTGCCATCGTCCTCGTTAATCACCCACCGCGCCTTGGCTATCCATTCAATCTCCTCTCCTCTTGTCCTGATACATACTCAGCATCACATTCAATTTATGTACGTTTCCCAGACAGCCACATAAGGTGGGGGAAAGGACTTACCACAACCATGTTGAAAGAAGCTTTGTTTGTGGTCGCTTTCTTACCACAGAGGGGACCTGTTCCTGCAAGAACCCAGGAACCTGTGCAAACAGTTAGAATGAGCATAGCACCTAGTGCTTGGTGTTGGACAAATTTAAGGAGAAATCTGGGAACATTCTCTGGACATGCAGTGGGACCTACATGTAACGCTGCATTAGCTCTATGTTAAGGACCATGTCAAGGGGCCTCCTGACTTGTCCGTAAGGGGCGCGGGGAGCGCGGGAGCGCGGACGTGCGGATGAGCAGATGAGCGGAGCACACGGGACTTGGCTTCAGCTTTGATGCTGCGCCCTCCTAGCCCTGCGGTGTCCCGATTTCGGAGAGAGCGAAGACTTAGAAGGCAAGATGGCGAAGAAGGAACTAAGATTCAGAGTGGAGAATACATGTGTAGTAATGCTACTATAAATACTAGCTAACATGGGTAACAAGTGAGGCTAGTATGTAAGTACATGTGCTACTGAAACATGTAACAACTAAATCATAGTGCTGCGCACCATGCATAGGCTGCGAGGGCGGAGCCTGAGGGATTCCGAAGGTCTGAGTATCCAAAAGGGGCGTAGGGGGGACCCCTAAGGGGGCGTGAGGACTGGTATATGACAAGAGAGCATGGATGAGAGGCGGGCTCCATGGAGGAGCCCGCAGCAAAGATTTAGAAGGCAAGAGGTGACGAGATGGAACTAAGATTCAGAGTAGGGAATACATGTGTACTAGTGCTACTATAAATACCAACTAACACATGTATGTAGTGAGGCTGATATGTAAGTACACATGTACATGAAACATGTAACAAAGTAATCCTAGTACTGCGCACCATGCATAGGCCTCGAGGGTGGAGCCTGAGGGACTCCGAAGGTCCGAGTGTCCGAAAGGGGCGCAAAGGGGTACCCCTAAGGGAGTGAGGATTAGTATATAACAGTCTATCAAACTGTAGACTACACAAGTGTTGCTCACCAGGAATCAGCAGTATATCAAACTGCTTGCTGTCTCCAATCTCATCATACCTTCTTGATGGTACGACCAGCGGTCCTGGCAAATGTAAGGGCAACCTCAAGATGGCTGATAGCGCAGGCCTAGCAGAGGGAGAATCCAAAGATAATGAATAAGACTAACTACAATACTGTTAGGGCAACACTAATCCGAAGACTAATGTGGCTCCTACAAGAATACTGTAAGGGGACACTCCTATTTTCTCCTATTCCCCTGTCCCTGTCCCTTCCTCCTCGTTCCTTTCTCCTTTCCTTCATCACACAGACTCTTACCTACATCCCTTTCATTCCCTTACCTTTCCACTTCCCTTCCGCTCACTCCTTTCGCATCCGAGTCACATCCGGTGACTCCAGAGTCTTCCCGCGCCTTGGACTCGCTCGGACTCATATATACGCTTCAGGGCTCATCCGGGCTACCATTACCTCCTTCTCCCACTTCATTACTCTTCACCCTTCCTTCCCCAGGTCGCTGGCACAACTCCTGTACATTCCCCTTCCACTTCATTATCACATGCCCCCCTCGTACCTTGTGATATTCGTTCGGACTTGTGGCTGGTGTACTGTACAGTTATCCTTCATTCCTCCCACGCTACTACAGTATATACTTCGCTTCCTAGCATGGAGAATCCTTATCCTGTTCTCTTTGGATTCTCCCTCTGCTAGGTCTGCGCTATCAGCCATCTTGAGGTTGCTCTTACAACATGTGTACTAGTGCTACTACAAATACTAACTAACTGTAAGCTCGCGCTTACTCGTACTTCCCCTGTTCCACCCCTGATCACGTGTATATCCGTATATATATCGCGACCCTGACCTTCTAGATTACTTACTTCTTACTTGTACTCTACTCTCATCTCATCTCACTCGAAATCACATACGTTTGATCCATTCATCCCTTCGTTCTCGATTCCTGAGTGTTCAGCCTTCGGGCTTGTTCCACTTTTTTTTTGAATTCAATCAAACGCCCTGTAACGACGTAGGGGAAGGGTCGCGTTTTCTCACCGCGCCCTTTGTCTCGCTCACACCAGCACCCAGCCCTGCCTTCCCGTTCCCAGCCGTCGAATCCAACCGCCCTGAACACGAGGAGCTCCTCGCGTAAAGCGGTTAAACGACTCTCACTCCCCAGCCCTCCCCAGTCACACCAGATTCCCAAGAACCCCAAACCCGCTCCTCGTCTCTCTCGCTCCAGGACCACTTCAGCCCCAGCTCCAAGCGCCTTTGATTGCATATACTCAGACTCGCCTTTGACTCCCATTCCTTCCGAGTCTCCCGACCGATTCTCCTCGTTCTCAAAAGCGCATATATCCGCCTTTACCTACATACCCCCCAATCCGCCACCTTGCCCACTCGCCACCCCCTTCGAAAACGCTCCTACCATGGGGGTTCGTGCGAAAATCGAGCAGTCCAACCCGACCAAACCCCCCACGATGGGTGAGGGCGATGTCGACGCCTCTCTGTTATGGGACTGGTTCAACAAATCCGAGATATTCTTTCGACACAAACCTTCGATCAGCGTGGACGCCCGAGTAGAAACAATCGCTTGGGGCATGTCAGGAATCCATGCCGTACGTTGGCTCTCAGCAAACTCGACTAACCTTTCTTCGATGGACTGGGACACGTACAAAGAACACATGCGGAACCTCTTCTTGCCTTCTGATTGGGAGCACACCACACGTATGGACGTTTTGCGTGTTCAACAAGGCTCACGCGCCTTTGCAGATTTCTCCCTTGACATGATGGCCCGCAATAATCTCCTAGCCGGTACGGACAGCTTCCTCAACGACGAGTTCCTCCGTGACACCTTGGAAGCAAACATGGACCGCGAACTGGCACGGGAATGTAACCGAGAAAATGCTAACTCTGTCGCGTCCTTCAAGGACTGGCTTGCAGAAGTCAAGCGTATCGATGAACGTCGCCGCGCTCGTCTCGAAGAGATCAATCAGGCCTTCGCCAGGCTCAACGTTAGATCGTCCAATGCTTCCCGACCTACCACCGCCACCAAAACTCCTTTCGCTCCAAAGAATACTGCTGTTTCGACTTCTGTTTTCGTACCGATTCCCAAACTTCTCTCCGAAGAACGCACCCTCCTCAGCGAGAATGGCGGATGTTTCAAATGCCGCAAGTTCTGGGCCGGCCATTTGGGCGCCCGCTGCACCGCGCCTCCCATAGACGGATCCAAGTATAAGACCCTCACGGCGCGAGACGTTCCACCTCGTCCTCCTAACTATGTCTCTAGGTCTGCCGGTGTTTCTGCGGTAGTCATCAACGACGAGAACTCTCCCCCCAGTGCCTCCATCTCGGAAGTCGAACCTACCGTCTCAGCCGTCGCCGCCGTTATGCCCGAAACCACAGATTGCACCTGGGTGTCCGACGGGGATTGGTCCGATGATGAGTACGCCCCGTTCTCCTGTTCTAATTTATTCTGGCGCTATTGTCTGCGCGACGTATCCTCCCCCGCTGCCCCCTCTTCTGTTAACGGACTTGTTGATAACGGGAGCGCCGTAGTTCTTATTAGGTCCGACCTCGCCGACGCTTTCGGGCTCACACGTCTCAAAGCCAAGAAACCTTTCGTCTGTAGCGCTGCCTTCTCTGGTGTTGGGAAGGACCTCTCTTTAGATGAATTTGTACACATCCGACCGTTTTCTCAAGATGGACTTTTCCGTTCCAAACCCCTTCGCGCTTTTGTCTCCCCTTCTCTCGTCGCAGATACAATTCTCGGTCTACCCTTTCTTCGTGCAAACGGCTTTGTTATCGATCATCGTTCGAACACCTGTATCTCGAAAATGGACAATTGTACTTCTTATGACCTTTTCTCGAGTTCCACGGTACCCTCGCAATCCGCATCTCCCTGGCGCCTCACGCATACTAGGGCTTCCGACGTACGACTGGCACGGAGGAAGGCGCACTCTGATCACAAGGAGTTCCTCTCCGGCGCTGAGTTCCGGGTTGCCTTGCGCCAGAGGAGGATGCATCGCCTATCCAGGCCCCTGCAGGGCAACAGCGTCGTCGCCGCGATCAAGGAGAGGCTGGAAGACGTGAGTGCGCAGAAGACATTCCAAGATCAGCTGCTGCGGATGGATGCGGAAATGAAGAAGAAATTCGGGGACCTTTTCGAAGACCTGCCTCCCGTCCACCGTCTGCCGGATCAGGTATACCACAAGTTCCGTTTGAAGGACGCTAACAAGGTCGTGAATAAGCGAGGCTATACTTGCCCCAGGAAGATCCGTGACGCCTGGAAGATACTCCTTGACGAGGCGTTAGCTTCGGGCAAGCTTCGTCCTTCGGATTCGGAATATGCTAGCCCTGCTTTCCTGGTACCCAAGTCGGATCCTAACGCGTTGCCTCGGTGGGTTAACGACTACCGCGAATTGAACGACAATACGATACCGGATCGTTTCCCGCTGCCTAGGATCGACGAGATCCTTGCTGATTGCGGGAAGGGCAAGATCTGGGGTAAGTTGGACATGACCAACGCCTTTTTCCAGACGAAGGTCCACCCCGACCATATCAAGTACACGGCCGTTCGTACGCCTTTCGGGCTCTACGAGTGGGTCGTCATGCCCCAGGGCTGCCGCAACGCACCGGCGACTCACCAACGTCGCATGGTCGCTGCACTGCGACACCTCATCGGCAAGATATGCCATGTTTACCTGGACGACATCATCATCTGGTCCTCCTCCCTTGCCGAACACATTCGTAACGTTGAGGCTGTATTGCTAGCGCTGCGTGACGCGGCGCTGTACTGCAACGTTAAGAAGACGCAGTTATTCTGCACTTCCATCAACTTCCTGGGACATCACATCTCGCAGGCCGGAATCCAGGCGGATTGCAACAAGGCCTTGAAAATAGCTGAGTGGCCTACTCCTAAAACGGCCACTGATGTCAGACAGTTTTTAGGTTTGGTCCGCTACCTCGCGATCTTTTTGCCCCGTCTTGCGGACCTGACGAGCACGCTTACGCCCCTCACGAATAAGGCTGTTGGACGAGACCCTGTGGATTGGCAGCCGAGTCACCAGGACGCGTTCGAAAAGATCAAGAGTCTCGTCGTCTCACGCGAGTGCCTCACGGTCATCGACCACGAAAACCCCGGCGATAACAAGATTTTCGTAACTACGGACGCCAGCGACGTTGGCACTGGCGCCGTGCTGAGTTTTGGGCCGACCTGGGCAACTTCTCGACCAGTCGCTTACGATTCCAAACAGTTGAACCCAGCAGAACGGAATTACGCGACTCACGATAAGGAGATGCTGGCGATCGTTCGGGCCCTCCACAAGTGGCGCGTGGACCTCTTAGGTGCCGAATTCGAGGTGTATACTGATCACAGGACGCTCGAGTTTTTCAACAAACAGCGGGATCTCAATAAGAAACAGCTGCGATGGCAAACGTTTCTCGCTGATTATAACTTCGATATTAGGTACATCAAGGGCGAGGATAACACCGTGGCGGACGCCCTGTCGCGCGAGTTCTCCTGTGAGCCGCTCATCACCGCGCCTGTGCTTGCCGCTGGAGCCCTCGCCTCCGTCTGCCCTGCTCCTCCTACTGTCGTCGCGCCGGTACTACGAATCGACGCCGACGGAGAGCTGCTAGAGAAAATTGTATCGGGATACGAGGGAGATACTTGGTGCCAAAAGCTTTTGTCAAACGGCAATAACATCGCGGGTGTCTCCAGACGGAACAGACTGCTGTACGTTCGCGAGAGGCTGGTCGTTCCCCGCGTGCCCGAAGTGCGAGAGCTCTTGTTCCAGCTCGCCCACGACGCCTTAGGACATTACGGCACCGGTAAATCTTATATGGCACTCCGCGACTCCTTCTACTGGCCGAACATGCACAGGGACCTCGAGCAGGCATACATTCCGGGCTGCGTTGAATGTCAACGGAACAAGTCGCCGACCGTCAAACCGGTTGGCCCCCTGCATTCCCTCGCCGTCCCTGTGGAGAGGTTCGCTTGTGTTGCCTTGGACTTCGTGGGACCACTCCCCGAAGACGAGGGCTACAATTACCTGCTTACCATCACTGACAGATTAGGCGCCGACGTTCGTCTCATCCCATGCAAGACCGACCTCACTGCTGAACGCTGCGCAGCTCTGTTCTTCGAGCATTGGTACTGCGAGAACGGGTTGCCGACGGAGATTGTGTCAGACAGGGATAAGCTTTTCGTCTCTAAATTCTGGAGCGCTTTACACAAGCTGACTGGTATCAAACTCAAGCTCTCTAGTTCCTTCCACCCACAAATGGATGGCGCTAGCGAGCGGACGAACAAAACGATCATCCAGTCTCTCCGGTACTACGTGGATCGCAACCAGTCTGGCTGGGTGAAGGCGCTGCCACACGTTCGGTTCTGTTTCATGAACACAGTCAACGCTTCGACGGGATTCTCCCCGTTCCAGCTGCGCCTCGGTTGCTCACCACGTACCGTGCCTGCGCTCACGACTGCTACGGAAACGAGTGTACCGTCCGCAGCCGAGATCATCAAACGGATCGAGGAATATACGGCACAAGCTAAGGACTCACTGATAGCTTCCAAAATTGCACAATCCTTGAGCGCTAACACCCATCGTAGAGACGAGATCCCATTTAAAACGGGTGACAAGGTTTTCCTCTCCACCACCAACCGCCGGAAGGAATACAAGCACGCCGGTGACGATCGTGTCGCGAAATTCATGCCCAGATACGATGGGCCCTATGAGATCACCCGGTGTTTTCCTGAACGATCCACTTACACCCTACTGATGCCTAATTCCCCAGATGTATTCCCGACATTCCATGCCTCGCAACTGCGGCGTTTCGTCGAGAACGACGTCGAGCTTTTCCCAAGCCGTGAACTCGATCGACCGGAGGCGGTAATCGTTGATGGGACAGGCGAAGAAGAATGGCTAGTGGACAAGATCGTCGACGAAAAACGCGGACGAGGCGGGCAGGAATACCTGGTATCTTGGAAAGGTTACGGTGCTGAGGAAAATCGGTGGCTGAAAAGATGCGACGTCGAGGAATTGGAAGCTCTGGACATCTGGGAAGCGCAACGCAAGGTCGGGCTACCAGCGCCGTTTCTGACACTCCTCCCGCTACAGGCTCCTTGCGACAACGAAGGACGGGACCGTCGAAGAAGTCGGAGAAGGGGCGAGTGTAAGCTCGCGCTTACTCGTACTTCCCCTGTTCCACCCCTGATCACGTGTATATCCGTATATATATCGCGACCCTGACCTTCTAGATTACTTACTTCTTACTTGTACTCTACTCTCATCTCATCTCACTCGAAATCACATACGTTTGATCCATTCATCCCTTCGTTCTCGATTCCTGAGTGTTCAGCCTTCGGGCTTGTTCCACTAACATGTGTATGTAGTGAGGGTAGTATGTAAGTACACATGTACATGAAACATGTAACAGTGTAATCCTAGTACTGTGCACTGTGCCTAAGCCTCAAGGGTGGAGCCTGAGGGATTCCGAAGGTCCGAGTGTCCGAAAAGGGGCGCAAAGGGGTACCCCTAAGGGAGTCAGGATTCAGTCTGTGTGTCACGTGCAGTGTGCCGAAACTTGTCAAGTCGATCCTCGTGAGTTGCTGGGGGATCAACTCCGCGGCCTCTGTGAACTGAGGCCTTTGACTTTGCTATAGCTACAAATGAATCAGTTATGAGGCAAACTCCAAGGAGAGAACAGTGTTGCTTGATACAGGCCAACAACTTGAATACAAGCTGTCCTTGTGGCTAGTCTTCATCTCAACTCACAAGAAATCTACGAAATCTACCCATAATATATCTCCCACCTT
Organism: Sanguinoderma rugosum; assembly: GCA_017499575.1. Classification (NCBI taxonomy): domain Eukaryota; kingdom Fungi; phylum Basidiomycota; class Agaricomycetes; order Polyporales; family Polyporaceae; genus Sanguinoderma; species Sanguinoderma rugosum. The sequence goes on along the minus strand of VTPW01000005.1, from coordinate 2,451,967 downwards.
ATCTTTCCTTTGCGAGACCTAAAAATGTTCTCCCCCAGGCCCAGTGCGTCTTCTTAAGGACGGATTAAGGCTGAAGGCTGGTTACCAGTATGGGCCGTTCAGCGCTTAGCCAAGCACTAATCTGATCAAAGGTTGGTCTATGCTTAGTCCAGACTCCATGCTCTGCAGTTCACCCAATTCCGGGTGAGGAATTGAATCTGATGGTAGTACAGTAGTATAAAGCAGTGATTGTTACATGCCAGTGACAGCTCGCTGCGAAGGCACTCACTTCGTCCAATCCATCACGAGCGGTGCATCACGATATGGAACCTTTAGGCTATGCTAATAGAACTCCAATTGGCAACGTTCTGTAACTTGATTCCAGACTAGTGTAGCCTACTTAAAGCCCCAGAGACGACGAACGTCCCCATCAATCCCCTAAACTTGTTATCTCACATCTAACACCAATGACTTTCGATATTTCGACAACCCTCTCTGCGTTGATCGACGGCTCATCGTTTCCCGCCGAAGCGGCCAGCCAAATTTGCGCTGCACCCTCCGTCACTTCGACCAGGCTTCCAGCAGATGGAAAAGACACGGTAGAGGTCGAAGGCTTCTTCTGGGATCTCTGGGGTGCCATCATCGATGCGGCAGAGAAAAATCCAGACACTCAAGGGCAACTTGTGAAGCTCGTTGTCGAGCTCTCTAACAGAGGATCAGCCCAGCCGACGTGGAGGATATGGGGGCAAGAGCAGGCGTGGAAAGACCTTCCGCTGATAGGAGCCGCGGCTCGCGAACAATTCAACGGTATGACACCCATCATTATCAAGCTATCCTACAGCTAACTAAATACGGGTGACATAGGCTTCGATCCATCGGATTCAGAAGACGTGGACCGCTGGGTGCTGAGAAACGCATTCCTCGCTAGACTAACGGAAGCAAAAGGGCTGTTCATGTTGTACGCCATCTGGTCGCTTCGTGATGCTTTGGAAGAGGAAGCTTCCACCAGCGTGGCCATGAACTCGGGCAACGTTCGTGCAGCGGCGCAGTGGATAAAATACGCTGGGCAGAAGATATACAACTCGACCGAGGAGTTTCCCTCGGGGCCGCAAATTGGGGCGCCAGCTAGAGGAGGGCTAAAGTGGAAGGGAAAGCACGGGTTTGATCCAGAGCGATGGGCTCTTTGGAAGCGCGAATTCAGAAAGTTGAGCACGGATAAGAGCATCGACGAACTTGCAAGCAAAGACGCATTGGAAGCCGCCGAGAGGATGTCGCAGATCGAGGGGAAAGCGTAAAGAAAAGGAAAATAATCACAGTACGGACATTGCAATGTACACGAGAGTTCTTGCTGGAATCGAGATGGAATCTGGTAAAATAAGCAAGTGTCACAGTGCCTCATATCACAGCGCCTCAGCCCTCCGCATGTGCGCGTCTTCGTTAACGCATTGACTAGGTCTACGTATGAAGATGTGCGACGTTTCGTGGAACCACCTTACCTAGGGATATCACAGGGGAAGCGTGATACTCACATGATGTGACCGTAACACTATGGAAAGCGCGTCGCGAGAGGCGCCCATAACTCAACCGCGACAATCTCATCGTTGACGGCGACGATGCAAGGCAGCAGCAACTGGTACCCTCGACAACCACAGAGGAGTAATCAACGCCCAGATGGTCATCACCCCTCCCCAGAAGCTCCCGTGAATCGCTTGGCAGCGGATTCGGTACAGGACGCTCATCGCCTCCTAGCAGTATTCCCAACTGCCTCAGCAACCCCTTCAGTACATAGTAAGCTCTCTCGCAGATGGGAATGGCGACGATAACAACGATCACGATAGTTGCGAGACATCTTGAAACCATGAGCATGACCGCCGCCCCTCCGTCGTTCGCTCAACCCGGGTATTATAACTCGTACGGCCACGTTCCTCAGGGGAGTCCAAATCAATACACGGAGTACTCACAGGAATTCGAATATATTTCATCTCCACAACACGCCGATGCCCAATCCGCCTACTGGCAAAGGACGAGGAACGATGCAGTCAGATTGTTGCGGAACGAGGTCGACCCGTAAGTGCTCCATATATGCAGTTTGTATGGTGTCAGTAATGGTTTCCAGCGCATATATGAACCATAGTCCTTCGGCATGGCAGCCACATACTTCACAAGCGACCAATCCTTTTGCTCAATCTGTATTTCAGCATATGGCTCCCTCCAATGCATACCCAACTCCCCCACCACCAGGGTTTAGCACCGCTTCGTCTTCATTAGCATATGCACTCGGCGCACCTCTGTCTCAAAACTCACAGAACCAACTGAATCACCACCCCCAGCAATCCGCTCAGTTCTTCAATCATTTTTTGGAAGACAAGTCGCGCGAAATGCACACAACCCATCCCCAGCAGAGCATCAAACAACAGCCGCAGTCGATACCGCCTGAAAGCCCTGATCCACTGTCTCTCAAAGCTGTCACTCCCCGGAAACGCAAGCTTGAACCTGTAGTAGAGATTGTAACCCCTCCTGCTTTCAAACGCATGCTCGCCAGTAAACCTCAGTTACCGCTGACGCCTCATACTAGCTCTCCTTCTATCCCACCTACTCCTGTCACTGCACCTAAAGCTCCAAAACGCCAGCTCACGATGGAGTGCGTCGAGATACCTATTGTGCCTTGGGCAACACCCGCAAAGAAAAGGCCCAGTGAGGAAGATACAGGTGATGAATTTGGTGGATACGGCTCTGTCGACGATACAAGCATCAGACGATCCCAGGACCATGTTGTATCCTCCTCCAAACGCACTGGCGATAGGGACGATAGGGCTCCGCTGGAAAGACTGATTTCTCTCATAGAGGACATCTTCGAGGCAGAGGATTCCTTGCCTACCGACGTTGATATCACCGATCTTCCATCAGCATTCTTCTCTCCCCTGACAGTCGACCCGCAACGCCCCCTTCTACAATCAGGTATCATAAGGAAGCTCACCAAATACATCACCCAAGTTGCACGACCGCCGAAGCGTATGCAAGGACTCAGCGGCGGGCCTGGAACGCCGCGGGTGAAGGGTAGGATGGGTGGTATCGACGTAGGTATATTATCACGCATTCTGAAAATCGTAGAACGGAGTGTGCATGCAGGCGAAGATTTGGATGTTTTCCCCGGCGGACCGGTGATCAAGCAGACGCAGGAGAGAGAGAAGACAGCCTCTCCTCGAAAACCTACAGCTAAATCCAAGAAGGTCTCTGAACGGCGTTCAAAATCCAAGACGCCTGTAGATAGTGACGACCCACCCCCGCCTTCCGCTCCGCAGTCTTCTAACGCTGCAGACGTCGAGGTCGATTTTGAGAAATTGGCTAGAACTCTGGAGTTGGCGAAAGAGAGTGTCCTTGCTGCGGACTGCTGCATGGCACTGCTAGCTAGCGATAGGTTGCCGAAACAAGTATGTAGCGAAAGCTTCTTTGATTCTTCCTCTCTAACTCGATCCCATTCTATGTAGATTTACTCAGAGGAGTTAATCACATCCTGCCTTTCGACAGTCAAGAATCAATTGACGAAGGCGATCTATCCCTTCGTTGAAGCTTCGACAGATCTCGACTCCAGTCATACTCATCCAACCCTCTACCATCTTGTTAAATCTACCGCCGCCTCCTCTGCGAAGGCCAAGAACAATCGTCGCCTTCTGGGCGAGATGTTCCAGGCCCTCTCCTCTGTCTTACCCCGAGTAAATTCACTGATCAACGCAGAGACCGTTGCAATGTCCGACTCTATCATCATCCAGGCGGTGTATATTGCAATTGGACCTTTCTTTGTCGTTGATTCCGGAGAAGGGGATACGAAAGGCAAGAAGGACAGTGTTGTGCTCAACACATTTGGAAAGAGTGCTATGAGGGGTTTGAGGTTGGATGCTCTGGCTCTTATCCGTAGTGTAGGTCCTTTCCCCGCATCGCCACACCTTCACTGAGTAGGCGAAATTGTGCAGATTTTTGCTAACCACGAAGAACAACGGTCATGGATAATCGAGGAGATATTGTCCTCGTTGATCAAGCTGTCGGATGCTAAGCAGAAGGCAGGGCAATTCCGGTACGCGCTTATCTGTCCTCTGGGGGCATGCACATGTTAACAGCGTTCAAGTCTTCGGGATGGCCGTTCAATTAGGACCGTGTCTGCTCTCCTGCTTCAACTAGTCCAGACATCGGCCCATGATGTCAGACTAGAGGCAAGAAGAATTGCAAAGGCCCGACAGCAAAGCTTTGCCATGAAACGGCAGGAGAGCTTTACGGAGAGCCAGCAAGCAGTGGAAGAGCCATTCCTTGATGAACATGATCTCGAGGTTCGTTGGCTCTCGTCGAACATGGCATTCGTGTTAATATGTTGACTGACTCCAATGCAGGAAATCAAGTTATATACAACCGGATTAGAGTCAGCCATCAAGTCTGCGAAGACTATCGTGCTCTTCTTAACTACTAGGTGGGTTTATTACTCTGCTTCTTGGACGCTCCGCAAATCTCGCCACCAGATCGGGGAAGGGCAAAGCCACCAAGAATTCCAACGAGGCCGAATATAGGACCATTTTCGATAACCTCATCTCCGATTTACTTGTTGTCTTGTATTGGCCAGAATGGCCTGCGGCAGGATTGCTGCTCAGCATCGCCTGTAAATTCATGGTCTGTTCGTTTGCTGTTATGCGGGGTTTCCGTCCTGATCTTTTCATGTTAGGTTGGATCACTCGACGATGTAAACTCGGCTACTCAAACGGATACGAATGCGGCCAAAACCATTGCACTTGACCATCTTGGTGTCATTGCGGCTCGTATCAGATCAAGCTCGCTCAAAGTTCAAAATGTGTCAGACAATCCCGACTCAAAGGTCAAGGCTTTGAAGCCTTTGGACGAGGTAAGGGATACATGTAACCGTGATGACATTCACTAAACGGCGCACAGATTGTTGCAGATCTCAGCCAGCGCCATCTAGATAAATTGCTCGCTGTTCACCGCGATGTAGCTTCACATCTCAGCAAGCGAGCATCGGAGGATCAGGCATATGATGTGCGTTGCCGGGAGCGACTGACTTCATCCTTATTGACCTCAAGCTACAGAGTGCTCGCGAACTAACTGCGGCAACTTTGGGGCAAGAGCTTTCACGAGCGCTTGAACAAATCAACGCTTGGGTGACGAAGCAGGAAGATGATGGAGACCTCAACTTGAAGGATAGTAAACGGTTGTTGACCTTCGGTGGGAGCATCAAGGCTGCGATGAGAGATGTTTGGAAAGATGCTGGGGCAGACGTATTTGACGTTGGGTAGGTGCAACTCCTCTAGTTTACTACTATTAACCCACAAGGTGACCATACACAGGTCGCAAGACGAAGTGTCCCGCGTCGATCGAATGTCCGAAGAGGTTGGGACGATTCAGGCGCTACGCAACTCATTCGCACCTATTCTCAATATCATTTTGACGTCTCTCGACGCGCCAGCTATATTCATGCGGACGAAGGCTTTGCGGGCGCTTGGACAAATCATTACCAGCGATGCTAGCATCTTATCAGCGGTCCGTATTTTATTTAGACTTATCAACGACGGCAATCTCTGAGTATAACACTTTAGCCAAATGTGCGGCGTGCTATCGAAAGTCATCTTTTGGACAGCTCACCAGCTGTGCGTGACGCTGCCGTCGAACTTATTGGCAAGTATATGGTGGATTCGCCAGAGGTCGCTAGCGACTATTATCCGAAAATTGCCGACCGAATTGCAGTAAGCCTTGTTTTCCTTGCGGCTTACTATGCGTTTCACCCCTTACAGGACACCGGATTGTCTGTGCGTAAGAGAGTCATCAAGTTGCTGAAGGCTTTCTATGGCGCTACGGAGGACATACCAAGGCGTATTGACATCGCTACCCGTCTAGTACTGCGCAATTTCGATGAAGACGACACCGTGAAAGATCTTGCGGTAAAGTCGATTGAAGAGCTGTGGTTTCAGAATCCGCTTCCGCCATCTGCTTTGAAGAAGGGTGGTTCAAGCCACAATGCTAACGCTGCAAGCACCAAAGCACCGCTTCTAAACAGAGTGTCAGTGGTCATGGGTGTCGCCGCCAACTTCAGGGACCGTCAGTCGCCGCTTGAGGATACATTGCATAAAATTGTGGCCGAGAAACAAGATTCCGAAGCGCCCTCTCTCCATGCACGTTATTCTGAAATATGTGAGGCGCTAATAGATGGTTTGGTCGATGACTCCGATTTGCCTGGCTTCGTGAGTCGTCTCTCTTTGACCTCCTTTCGCCCGTTGATGTTGGCCCATAGACGGTTCTTAATTGCATACGAACCATCTACTTATTCACCCTGGCCTATCCTGCCATACTCTCCGGCTCGCACGCATCAACCCTCCTACCATACCTAAAAAATGCCACCTCAGTGCGCTACGCCTTTTATTGTCGTGGTCTTCCTCTGCTGACCAGGATCACAGGCCGAAGAGCAGGCTACTTCCGACTACCTTCTCAAGATCTTTCGCGCTTCTATCCCGCACATGCCGAAGACCGAGGCCAAGTTTGGCGCTGAATTGCAGACAGCTCTGCAGCCCATGATCGTTAAACCGTCAGGGGGCATCCTGGTGCGTCGTCAAGTTCTTGGGTTCGACGTCGCTTGAGTTTCGAAAAAAGGCTTTGCAAGAAACCGTTGCATGCATGTGTACCGTTGTGCAACACCTCACCCATGATTTCTCCCGCCTGGCCGCGTTGTTGAAATCATGCAATGGTAAATATCGACTAAATCACTTTCACATACATTCTTATAATGTCTCAGCTCGACTACAGCAAACCATCCAGCGACCAAGTGACAAACCAGTGACGCCTAATGAAGCCAAGGCACAGTCTGTTCTCATATTCATTGTTTCCCTTCTCGGCGAACACTGCAATTTCGATCGGCTCCGTGAGAGTAACCCAAGTTCGTCGTTTGTGCGGATATTATCCCCTCGGCAGATAGCTAACAGCCATATAGGCCTCGCGCCCGTACTGAATAGCGTCACCCAAGGCTCTATCATGGAACACATATATGCCAGCCTGTTAAAGCTATACGATAAGTATACCGATGCAACCCTTCGTGGAAGGATTCTGCAGTGTTTAGGTGCGTTTTATGCAATGATATGACTTCGTCACTGACATTGAAGATGCGTCAGGCTTTCTGTTTCGCGCGCAGCCAACACTAATGACCCTAGAGCGTTCCGCTGCTGTTATGGATGCTATCTTTGCCTCCCCAGAGGAGGACGGGAGAGCTCGATTGTTAAAGATCATGCAAAATTTCCTGGAATCCGAATCATTAAAGCATTCGAACAAAGAAAAGGGTAAAATTTCGAGACTTTGCTAGTGTGTTTGCAGCCTAATTCCCTTGTGTAGAAACCACCAAGGGCAAATCCAAATCCCAGGACGTCGATATGGAAGAACTTGTTGGTAACACGGATGGTTTCGCCGACTCGGGGTGAGTGGTCTCTTCCATAGTTCGCATGTTGCTGAGTATCGCATAGCGTAAGCTCCGCCGTCGTCCAACGATACCTATCCCAAATTCTTGAGGCTGCTCTGTCCCAGAATTGGCAAATCCAAGCGGCAGCAATAGATATCCTAACCTTTACCATCAAGCAAGGCCTTGCCCACCCCCTTCAAGTGTGTTTCAGCCATACCGCATGCCTGGAATTCGTTACTGACGTAAAACAGTCTGTTCCAGTCATCGTAGCATTGGAGACTAGTTCCAATGCTGCTCTGAGTAATCGCGCCAGCGCACTGCATGCGATCCTACACAGTAAACATGCGTCCCTGCTGAACTCGCGCTACGTTGATAGTGCTCGTGCTTCATTTGTCTATCAACGAAAGATAGCATCTGGTCCCATCCAAGGTGATACATCCCTTCTCACGTTAGCTCTCAAATTCCAACATAACTTTTAGGTTACCGAATGGAACCTACTCCCACTGCCCTTCTCCAGCGATGGTATTCACTAGTAAAAGAAAAGCGTGCTTCTAGACAGGATTTTTTGCGATCCTTGGTAAAGGTATTCGAGGGCCGACCATCTGAGCAATGCACGCAGGTAAGTCCGCAACCGCTTGACCCTTTATCCTTCTCATTGAGCAATAGGAAGACGTCGATTTCACGCGTTTCATGGCCGAGAACTTTGCATCCTTGGACTACAAGACGCAGGAGGAAGTAATGACTGTGATAAAGACCTTGACCGCCATTCTATCTACTACTGGCACCCAACTACTGGAGATAATTTCCCCGTCGCATTTGCTATCACAACTTAAGGCTCCTGCTGATCCAGTGAGTGGCCTGTCGTAAGTATACTTCCGACAATTCCTAACACGCCTGGCACGTAGTCAAATCAGCCTGGATCTATGAATGACGGTAGGGGCTCCTGCGAGATCCTTTCCCCCCACTCACCACGCACACTTCCAGTAGGGGCTCCTGATCCTCCAACCATGTTGGCAACTGTTATCATCGGGATGGTGATGCTGCTTAAGGCCTACCTCAAAAGCCTTTACGGAATATCGGAAGAGTAAGTCTCTGTCATCTTGAGAGATTTAGTGTTCTCAATCCCTCTCAAGTAAATGTAACAAATTTACCATCGGCAAAAAGAGTGCGCTTGGCGACAAGGCCGCTGTGCGTCGGCACGAAACCCCTATTTCATGGGAGCGCCTGCCTTTTGCGTCGACGCCACTCCTGACAAGAGAAGACATGGCTGCTCAACGAGCAAGAGTAAGTGGAAATTGACATGTGCTGCTGGCTCATTGCTGATGTGTCTTAAGTTCTTGGACATATGGAACGAAGATGGTGTCACAGCCGAACCGGACGACGAATTCTCCTAGTGTGGACGATGAATTGCTAACTTATACTTGTAAACTGTATTAGTCGCCCATGGTAATTATGTTGTTGTGTAGATGATAACTTATCTAGATAATGTAATGCTAATGCTAAATCATTGTAATAACATTTGTCTGCGTACGCTGCGTGCGCCGCATTTCAAATATGGATTGAAAAAGCTACATCCTAGAACAGAGCCATCTCTCAATCGCAGGATTGACGTTGCCCACAAGGATATTACAGGACAGAGAGATCTGCTGTCGACCCCCCATTGCAGATGACTCGAAGATCGTGATGCATGCTTCTCGGTTTTGTTTTAAAGGTTGTCCAATCATCCTGATACACGGAAGCTGTCTATAACTAGAATGGATACTGTTGTGCTGGAACGTAGTGCGAGACAAAGCATCACGTCCTGACATTTTTCGGACAGCAATTTGGAATGTGTATACAAATATACTGACATGCTGCCAAAGGAGCTTAGCCTGCTTTAGCAGTCTCAAGCCTATCACATGGTCGTAGGTCAGCATGATGGAGTGCGCCAAACAGAGTTGACAAGACTAACGTTTTCGCCTCCGTCTGTTCTTTCGGGACAGAAACTGGGGCGCTACCGGCACCACAAGTCAAAGCCGTGCCTTTGCTCTGGAGAGTCTTTGGGACTTTGGCCGAGCCAACGGCGCCACCCCAACATTTCTACGACAAAGTCAGCAACTACGACACGGGCACCAGGGGCGGGACTGACGTGAAGGATTTGGATTGGAGTCTTTGTTTCCCATATCTTCCATGGCTGAGTCTCGGCGGTAAAGCCACCGATGAAACTGCCCTTGGCACCTGCTTCGACACTCAACCCAGCGGAAAGAGTCACACATCCCATAAACTGGGCCCCAGCATTCCTAGCATCGAGGTTGTTGTTGCGCGTGTTCAGGTATGGCGGAGTAAAATCGCGTGTAGAGACACTTCTCCCCCTTATTTCTCGTCCTTTGTGCGAAGCGTGAGCTGAAGCTTCAGCGACTACATCTGCCTGAGCCCAAACATCTACTTCCACGTATGCGCTCAGGTCGGCAACAGCTCCATTCAAGAGCTTGAAGCCTATGAAGAAGAATGATTAGAGTATTAACCCCGGCTATGAGGAAACGCCTGACCCAGATGGAGCTGAGGTATCAAATGGCTATAGGCAATTAAGAAACCAGACGGCTTGGAAGGGGTTGTTGGCACTTACCCCTTGATGTTTGCCTCCGCTGCCAAGCCAGCTGTCGCCGAGATACTGAATGCTATTGGCATAAAATTGTGAGTGTTATGCGCAACTGGAACTTGATAAACTCGACTTACGGGCTGGATCTGACTTGATAGTATTTGCTCCATCAACTGCCTGTTTGACTTCGTGGTTGACATCCTTTGGATACCAAAACTCAACTTTGGAATTGAAATCGTTAGCGCAAGGTCAACAATATACTGGTCTGGACCCACGTTTATTGCTACGTACGAAAAGACCACATTAGTCTCCGCTCATAATGACCAAGAATAATACGCACACATTATACTTGAGGTGCGCATCGATGTCCACCTCGATAGCCAAATCGAGTTCGGCGCGAGCATCGAGGCGAATTTCCGGGCCCAAAGAGAATATCCTGGAGATATTGAGAGAAGAACGTCGAGCGTGAGGGTCGACACCTACGGTTGGATCTGGATGGGCGTGATTGGGAACTTCAACAATTCCTTTCTTCCGGTGTCAAGGTGGCCATGAACATAGGCATGAGCATGGAGATGAGCATCAACTTTGGCATCCACAACTGCAGCGATGGCGGTTATATATACAATCCCTTCCGCGCTGTCTTGCACTCACTTGCATATACGGCGAAATCACCGAGCTACGAGGGGATTAGTTAATTTCACAGCAGCTAGGTGATGGATTCTCACGTGGGGAGGTATGACCGATCCATGTACGACGAGGCCAAGCTTCACATCGGCATCGATGGAGCCGCCGGCCTCTACTTTAAGGCTTACTTCTATGCCGTTAGCACAGCCATGTGGCAATTCAGACTGCGCCTGGAATACTACGACGTCGTGGTCGGTGTGGTGCTGGAGCTTGAGGAGATGCTCTGGGTTGATCGTGAAAGAAGTCGCTTCTGCACTATAATCAGAGGGCTGAAGTGTGAAACATATACGCTACACACTTTCGATAGTCTTGACCACTGCCTTGGCAGCATCAGCCACGGCGTTGGCAGCGTTAACAACCGCATTTTTGACAGCGTTGAACGCGTTGGAGATCCAATCAAAAAGGCCACGAGCATCAAGGCCTTCCCCAACGGCAGAGCCATCAACGCCAGGTACATTGGCGCCGGCAAATACAAAGCTGACGGTGCCCGTTCTGCAAGTATTGAATGTCAGTATATATTACGCAGATCTGTAAAAGGCGTCTTCACTTGGCAGCATCAATGGCAGCAAGGTTGGAATCGATCTTGATAACGTGAACGGTCGGTGATGCGCCATCACGTCTGGATATTTTCCCAGCAGCATGATGGGGAATGGACTGGTCCTCTGAGACGCGGGCGTTGGCGATACGCAAGAAAGGGCCGCCACCACACTATACAAAGGTTGGAAAGTGACGGGTAACCTCGATGATTGGCTTACGCTTTCAGGAAGGCGGACGAGCTTGTCTTCTGGTCCTCCATGGTCGAAGATGTGGTTGCAACCCGAAGCATCCGCGTCATCACTTGCGCAGACAAGACGGATCTCTTGATCCAGAGAGTGAGGGTCGCAGTCGAGGATCACCCATCCTGCAGCAGGCGTCACATCCGTGATGGCACGCGGAGACCCGAACTATAAGGCACCTGCATAAGCAGTTCGTTTCGTTGATAAATGTCGAGACTAACGATCTTTAGAGCGCCAGAATGACCAGTATGCTCGGGCATATCATAGGCGCATTCGCCATGGAAGCACGGCTTGCTCCAGTCATTAGCAGGCTTCCCCAGAGAGAGGACTGCATATGTCACAACGATAGACAGCGATGCTAGGAATCGTCCCATCTTTGCGGCTGTCGCGAGCAAACGATATCAGCCTTTCCAAACAGAAAATAGAGCTCGATCACTCACTTGTCACAGACCGGGAAGCAGAAGTCCCTAAACAATGCCGAATTATCAGAACGTCGAAGGCGGTATGTAGAACGAGAACCTACCTGTTGGATCTGCTGGAGTTGGACAACAGCCATCTGTTATTATATACCGAAATCAAGAGTGAAGAACCACCGCCGCTGCCGCCCCTCTGCGGGATAATGGGCTATAGTGTGCTCAGTAGCTGGCGGTATGCTCCCAAAATAGTGCGATTCACTTGGCTAGACCAAAACGTTTGGCAAGGTATTGAATTCGAAGGACGACACTTGGGTATGCTTGGCGAGTTTTACCCAATCACCGTTCGTTGCTGGTCGTTAGTCTCTCGCCACTAGTCACGTAGCGAGGAACAATCCATATGCCGTTTTACGTTGTTTTGACTAGCTCGAGCGTGAAGCGAGCCATTACGGGGATATAGGATCCTATGAGAGGTCGTGACAGGCCTTTAGCTTCGACGCATAGGCAGAGAGGTAGCCAACCAGCACGGGTTGTCGACGGGGATCATGTCCTAATAGCGAGAGAGCCTTCTACAGCGCCATTCTCAGGCGTGACGAATTAAAAATCAGCACTCAAGATAGAGTATCGAGTTTCAAGTAGTCCAAGCTTGTGCGCTGAATACTCACTCTGCATAACCGGGGCTACTATGACCCCATCCTCCGCTTGCTGTGCATCAACTGTGTTTGCTCGAAATGCTGACATTTTAATTCTACGAAGGCACGGCCACCCTCCCCCAGATAATACTACCATTGCCCAAGCCCCCAAGCACATAAATGCAACAAAGTGAGTTTAGAGTGTGGATTTGGACACGCCGAGTCAGTAACAGCATCCATGTTGTTGTTTCGTGTGAGCCGTCGTCCTCGCCGAAAAGATACCGTGAGAAGAATTCACCTATTCGTACGCACCACTGCTTGGTTCTCCACCTTCTCCATTCATGAACGTGGACGTGAGTCGTTTGACCTCGGGAGTTAGTGACCTCCTTTAAGCTTACCATGATTTTTATGCCACGAATCAAGATACTCCGTGTTGCGGTTGTGTTGCGGTCGCGCTTTGCCAACGCATGCAACCCACTCTCCACGGATGTTTTACTGTGTACTTAGTAATGACCTCCAATGACCAGCTGGCCGCATTTGGACAATTCCTATGATACGAGAAATTATCGCCGCATATGTTCTGCCGCATGGCTGGCGAAGGAATAAAGCGGATGCGTTATGTCAGTCCTTTCGGCGCAGCGCAAACCTCGGGAAATGTGTATAACCGTCATTCCAAGTGGTAAAGGCCTTTTACTCCTCGCTTACAAGTCTCAGCTTTAGCTTTAGATGCGGTTGTCCTTATGGTTGTAAAACCTATAACGCTGTAAGTGGCATAACCTTAGTCAAGCCAATAACTTTCTGTGGCTCTGCAGCGCAACGTAAATCCTCCTCGTCGTAACACTACTACATTGCGGCAAAATATTGGCTCCAATGCTTCTATTTTGGTACATCGTATTTCTCCGCTGAATCGCCTGTCGACATACAGGCTACAAGTATAAAATGCCCATCAGAAACGACATTTCGGCAAGGCTTTCACCTGCAACCCACAATGAGGCGAACACTCATCGCCGGGCTAACAGCGGCTGTCACGATCCCCCTAGTTTGCGCTATCAATTCCCAATCCTATACCTGGAAGAACGTCAAGGTCTGTCTCTCTTACCATTATTATGATTCGCCATCCCACGGCGAGTACTAGATTGGCGGTGGTGGTGGCTTCATCCCTGGTATCATTTTCAATGAAAAGGAAAAGGTGAGGACGATGCAAAACAGAGCCGTCGTCTTTCACTCACAACTTCCAAAAGGGGCTCGCATACGCAAGAACAGACATCGGGGGCGCTTACAAACTTAACAGCGACGATTCCTGGACACCCTTACTCGACTTCGTCGGAGACGCTAACTGGAATTCATGGGGAGTCGACGCACTGGCAACGGATCCAGTCGAACCCAATCGCTTGTACATGGTAATTGAGCATCCGAGGTTTTGGTATTGTACGCTCATAGACTTTCAGGCAACTGGAATGTACACCAATTCCTGGGATCCCAATAATGGCCAGATATTGATATCCGATGACTATGGCGCCACGTTTACTTCCTCTCCTCTACCCTTCAAAGTCGGAGGAAACATGGCTGGGCGTGGAATGTATGTTACCCCCATGTTATAACAACTACTGGTTTTGACATCTTCACCAGGGGCGAGGTAGTCATGTTATCTCGATAGTATATTTATCGCTAAGTACTTGTGGCCTAGCGTTTGGCTATCGACCCTCACAGCAACAATATCCTATACTTTGGCGCGCGCAATGGAAACGGCCTTTACAAGTCGACAAACTTTGGTGCAAGCTGGACCAAAGTTGCCAACTTCCCCAGTTCTGGTGAACGTGCTCCTCTATTCAAATGGTCGCGAATATCGTATCTGAAACATTTACCATAGGTACATTCATCCCAGATCCTGACGATCCTTTTGATTACAACAACCAAATCGTCGGGTTGGCTTGGATCACTTTCGACTCTACATCGGGTGTTGCTGGTGCCGCGACACCTCGTGTCTTCGTGGGCGTGGCTAACAAAGATGAAAGCAACATATTCATCTCCGAAGATGCAGGAGCTACTTGTATGTAACTGCGACCGTTTGAAGACCCATTCCATTTTACTGATATCTCGACAAGGGTCTGCTGTCCCAGGTCAAAACACGACATTCCTCCCTCATAAAGGTGTTCTATCTCCATCTGAGAATACACTGTATATATCTTATAGCGACGGAGCCGGACCTTACGACGGAACCAATGGCGCAGTTATGAAGTATTACATCCCCACATCTACTTGTGAGTGTGCGGGCATATGCCGCAAGAGTTACTTCTTCACCCCTTTACAGGGACGGATATCACCCCTGTCTCTGGAAGTGATCTATATTTTGGCTTTGGCGGGCTCGCGGTAGATAAACTGGCACCGGGAACAGTCATGGTAGCTGCTCTCAACAGTTGGTGGCCAGATGGCCAAATATTCCGGTCCAATGACAGTGGCGCTACTTGGAGTCCCTTGTGGGGATGGAATGGATATCCTAATCTCGAGAAATACTACACCTTCGATAATTCACTTGCTCCATGGACGGGCTCTGACTTCGTCGACACCACCCCAGGCACTCTGCAGATTGGATGGATGATGGAAGGTAATGACTCGCTTCTCCCTGTCCTCGCGAACATGGCGAACACTGACTCAAATGTGTCAGCTTTGGCGATTGATCCGTTCGACTCCAATCATTGGCTCTATGGTACTGGTGCAACAATATACGGTAGCCATGACCTTAAAAAATGGGATACTTCACACAACGTCACACTTAAGATGCTCGCTGACGGTATCGAAGAGACCTCCGTTCGCGGGTTGATATCACCGCCTACTGGCCCAAATCTCTTGTCTGGGGTAGCCGATATCACAGGTATGCCTTGTCGTTAATACTTTTAGAGAGCGATACTGATTTATGAAGGTTTCGTACACGACAACCTCGACACGCCTCGTCTCAAGTCTTATGATAATCCTAAGTGGATGACCAGTCAAGACATTGACTACGCCGGCAATCTCCCTACCAACATAGTCCGCATCGGCGCGGGTGACGAGTGAGTTATGGTACTCTCTATGACTGTTAGGCTCTTATATGTGTGCCAGAGAGATTAAACAAGTTGCATTCTCTTCGGATTCCGGCTCTTCATGGTGCGCATTTTACCTGTCAGCCAAACATGAGCTTGGGTACTAAGCTATCTTTATTACAGGGCAATACATTATGGGGCTCCAGATGGTGCTCATGGCGGCAAAGTGGCCTTCTCTGCCGACGCTGATACTATTCTTTGGCGTACAGACGGCACTGGTGTTCTGGTTTCACGCAATCAAGCCACTTTCACCGCAGTAACCACACTTCCATCCGATGCCGCCATCGCTTCAGATAAGAAGAACAATTCCATCTTCTACGGGGCCTCTGGTAGTGCATTCTATATATCGACCGACAGCGGAGCGACATTTGCCACGAGTGGGTCGCTCGGCTCATCGACCAGCGTGAGCGACGTCTTGGTCAACCCTGGCCTTACTGGAGATGTTTGGGCTTCTACCGATAAAGGCCTCTTCCACTCAACGAATTCGGGTGCAACTTTCACCAGTATCTCTGGCGTAACACAGGCATGGAGCATTGGTTTTGGAGCTCCTGTCACTACAGGGGGTTATCCCGCAATCTTCGCGGCCGCAAACATTGATGGCGTTGGGTATTTCAGAAGCGATGACGCGGGAGTCAATTGGGTAAAGATTAATGATGCTGCCCATGGCTTTGGGGCCATTAGTGGAAACGTCCTAACAGGTGACCCCAGGATTCACGGCAGGTGCGATTAAATGAACATCCAGCGACATCGTTTTTTGACTATTTGCTCGCATGAATCAGGGTCTACCTTGGGACGAACGGACGCGGAATATTCTACGGCGATACCGCTGGAGCCCAACCGCCTGACACTGCGACGGCCGCCCCGACGTCGTCTGTCGCTGTCGTGACTTCCTCGATAATCCTAACAACCTCCGTTGCGGATCCTACGAGTGCTCCAGCTACCTCTCAGGTCCCGGTAACCTCCAGTACCAGCGCACCGCTCGCAGGCGCTACCGCAGCTGTCTTTGGTCAATGTGGTGGTAAGTTGCCAACCGGACTTCATCCTCTCATGATTCACTGAACAGGTGATAGGTGAAGGTTGGACCGGAGCCACAGTTTGTGCAACAGGTTCCACATGCACGACCTCAAGCCAATGTGTGTACATTGTTATCTTGCTAGTTTCGATGCTGATGGTACTTCCCAAGGGTACTCCCAATGCTTGCCGAATTAAGATCCCACTGAGAAGAATTGAATGCACCGTCTTGCTGCCGCCGTTACTTCGATGCCCAACGTTAGAATACTAGATGTAAATTCACAAATCAGATCGCGATCGCCTTTAGATATACATCACTGCGATGAAACGAGTGATGTTAATAAGCATACAATTGGCAACGCCACCTACACCTGGGGCGGAAGACGATGCACGCTCATTGGCAACGAATTACAAGGGGCATATATAGGGATACACGATGGAGCGTAGCGTCTACGTCTTGCGCCGCTTGGGACCTCTTCCTTCCTCCGCCTCCGCCTCGCGTTTGCTCTTTTGCCCAGCCGCCCGCATATGTTCTTTCCGTTTTTCCTTGTCTTTCTCCGATTGCTTAGCCTCTTCTTTCTCAGCTTTCTTGCGCTGTGCCTCCCTACGCTCCGATTTCTTCTCTTTCCGCCTTGCAACTTGGTCCTTCCTGAGTGCTCGTATCTGTTGCATGAGCGCCACGGCCCTCTTTTCATCTGGCTCCATTACAACCGCACGTTTTTGCATGTATGTCTGTCGTGATTGGGCTTTCATCAACTTCGGCTTAGAGGCATAGGGTAGGGCGGATTGCAGTTTAGCGGGGATCTTGAGGGGGTTGAATCGGCGTTCCGGACGCTCAATGCGTTTGTAGGTGGAGTTGACGTTGAGAGGCGTTTTTTGGCCTTCATCTCGGCGCACCTGCCCAGTGAGGCGCATACCGGACCACTGATTTTTGTCGGAAAGCAAGAGTGACGTAACGGGGTTGTAGAATTTGCGAGGTTCAATGGAATACCACGCCCTCAGGAATACAATGTCTGGAAACGGAGGTTCATCAGGGCAACCGTGAACTCTATTTGACAATACACTTACCGCTCATGAGAACTTTATCCTCAAAGGTTGCACGGAATGCACCATCCGGCTTTGGCAACGCCTTCTTTACTTGTCCCCGTATGCCCGACACAGTCCGTATATTGGCGCCCTCGAATTTGGCGACCTCTAGAGCACTGCTAAACATATCTTTTATGAAGGCGGTATTCTTGAAGATCTTCAGAGGAACGCCCGTCAACTTTAGTTTCTTCACAATCTTCACAGAGCGATCGATGTCGAGCACGACGCCTGTGGCAGCGACTCGGAAACCCGGAGCATCGCTGGTGAGAGTATTGAAGGCACAGAAGCCAGTATTAGGAAGAGTAACGGGACCATAAAAGGTGCCATAACAGTGCATGTGTTCTGGGGTGTATTTCAGCATGCGCATGCGGATGGAATGGTCGTCGAGGGAATATATCGGTACAGATTGAAAACGCCTCCACCCCAGGGAAAAGATAAGCGGGTCGTTGGTCTTGAGAGTACGGGTATACCATCGGTGACGTTTGATGCGAACCTGTACAAACCCAAACCTTTCCTCCGCAGGAAGCAAGCCCCCGACGATGATGGGGTACGTCGGATCGAAATGGTTGACCAGCTCGCATGGAACGTCGCCGAGCTCTATCCGCACATACGCGCCTGGTGCATATCCTTCCACTAGCGCACGTGTCTCTGGGTCTTCAATTGCAGCGAATTCCGCTCGGTTGAGTTCCAATTGTCGAGCCATTTCATCTTTCTTTTCGGTGTAGAAGTCAACTTTGGAAGACGAGGGTTCGTCGTATTGCTCGTCAAATTTGCGTTTGAGCTCAGCTTTTTTGGCCGCAAGGGCATCGGCGCGGGCTTTCTCGTCGGTGGTATCAACGGGGCCTGGTTCGAGATCTTCGAAACTGGCTCCTTCTCCTTCTCCCTCACCTTCTTCATCTGCGTCTCCAGCTGAAGCACCAGTGATAAAGAGGTTTCTAATCGAGTCAAGCATCTCCTCGTCTTCCCATTGTTGAAGGGCTTTCGGATTTAGAGGATCTTTGGTCTGATCTAACATTTCATCGTCGTTAGTGCTGTCGCTCTTCTTGACGTGGAAGAATTCGTCGATCTCGGTGGATGCATCCTCGCTTTCGCGATAGTCTTCCTCTTTGTTAGAAGATAGAATTTGAACGGGGGTAAGATCGGACGAGTATATAAGTTTCGTCCAGTCTCGCCGCCGTGGTCGCTGGGATGACGAAGATTCAAGGAGGTGGGAGATATTGCGCTTCCATTTTGGAAGGTTCTCCTTATTGTCGGCGTCCTGCCCGTCGTCATCGTCTTCATCTTCGTCTGACGGGATATGATCATCAGTCTCATCAAACCGAACCCTCTTGTTGTCGTCTCCTTCGTTGTATTCGAATTCGGAGTCGCTCTCGGCGTATTCTATATTGCGCTTGCTTGATTTGCCAATAGAGGGTAGAACGCGAGTGGGCTGTCGCCGCTGGGAGCGGCCAGTATGAGCCGAGGTACCTGGTGAAGGGTCAGCTTCATCGTCTTCCATCTCCTCATCCTCAGAGAAGGCTTCATCCTCAGAAATGATTGAATCGGCGTCATCACCATCATCTTCATCATCATCATCGCTGTCTTGCTCGTGTTCGTGCTCGACAAAACCTGTATTGTCTTCGACGACCAACGCTTTCGATGAAGAACCAAATAGTTTTATTGAACTTCGCGCAACACCATCTTCCAGGGTCGAATTGACGTCTTGGAGATCCATAACCATCTGTTCACCTTCGCCTTGAGGTACTGCTCTCGATGCTGGTAAACATATATAAAGGAGGAAAGTATTGCATTAACGTACCATCCGCGTTACCTCTGGTGAAGCTACCCGGGACGTTGACATACACGGCATCTTTGTCATAAACGACCCCACCGACATCACTCATCGGTGCATGAACAAGAAGCTTTTTCTTTTCACTGAGTTTTCGCCGCTTCTCTGAGTTCATATCGGGCAAGGGACAAGGGTCGCCGAGCTTAGCTATGCTCTTGACATCCAAATCCCCTACGCCTGGTATATGAACTTTTGTCCCTAGCCGAAGGTTCGTACCGTGGATGTACCCATAGACGGTGACTGTCCGATCGCATTTTCCCTTGGACGTTCGAATGAGTTCACGGGGAGTCAGATCTTCCAGTCGATCCGCTAGAAGGTACGGGTGGGTGTTACGGAACACCAAGGGGCGGAATTTCATGACACTAACGAAGCGGGAAAGGTTGAGGATCTCTGTATCTGGATACCGACCATTCAGCACTCCCGAGAGGTAGAAGAGTTTTGCGCCCTGGTATATCTCTGTCCAGAATCGCTTTTTCAGAGCCTTTTTTGTGTCACGGAGGGTGGCGGCCTTTTTTATGAGATCGAGGTGAGTGAGGATGCCGATCACTTTGGGGAAGCCATGAGACTGCAGGACATTCAGGAATTCAAATGATTCCTAATGAGCGACATATTAGTGTGTGTAGAAAACGGATAGCGTTGCCGACGCACCATCTCGAACCCAAACGAGCCATCTATCATTAGAAGCACCAAGTCTGCAATCTTGCCAATGTCAATCATGGAATTGAGATCGTTATTGCACTCGACAAAGGTCAACCGTCGCTTCTTCCCCGCAACGACCGTAATGGGACCCTTGGCCTCGCTGAGGGTCTGTTTCGTGTATCTCCTTACAAGAGACTTGAGTAACGTCGTCTTGCCCACACCAGGGGGACCCACTATTGCAACGATGACTGGTGGAGGCTCATCGTCGGGAGTTCGGTTCACGAGGGGAACATGCAAGCGAGTCTGGTCCTTCTCGGCATTGCGTCGGCCTTGACGTTCTGCTCGTCGACCAGACTTGGGTGCGAAAGCCTAGTGATAAAACTTGGTGAGTTTCTCGTAGCATGTGAGTTCTGGGTTGGATTACCCTCTCATTGAAAGAGTTTTGCTGTTTCTCCTTTCCCTTCTTCTTCTCCACCTTCGCGCCAGACTGCGACGGTCTGTGCGCCTTGTGTGGTCGATCGTCCATAGCAAAAAGTACAGAGTTACCGGATTTGGTAAATGCTGTATGGAACGCGGAAAAGTCTTCACGTGATGGGCACAATCGCCGACGCGGCGACAGTCTCACTAGCTTTGTTTTTGGCAAGTTGCCAGATAGAGATCAAGGGATAATATTGCAACATCTGTTGACCATGGACCGACCCCGTTGCTGCAGGCACGTCAAGTTTGCGTGTCGACCCATGGCCGATAGAGTAGTACTTTAGTGAATATATAATTACATACACGTTATGAGCAACGGTCTGAACGATCTTGTATGTCAGTATCATCAGACGGGCTCGCACTATGGAGCAGAATGTATCCATGATCACTAATCGAAGGCGACTACTTCGGATTGATTTGTTAGGATAGCCATGTTGCAAAGCTATCCAGTTTATCATATTGCTTTACATATACGGGGGCCACGTCTATGAGTTTATCAAGCTGCTCTTGGGGGTTACAGTCACGCCTAGGATAGGAATGGGTGCTGTACTAGGACGCTAGCTTCTTGATACAGAATCGGAATAGGGGAATATTGTAGTCACGGGATGATGAATCGTCGTCAATCATCGGGCTCATCTTTGCTTGAGTTCCCCTGGCTCTAAACTGTATGTGTTGAAACGTACATGCGTCGTATGTGCGTAGATCCATGAAGTATGGGGTAATTTTCGATTTATCTATATACTGAATGTGCAAACTACCATCGTCGAATTGGTTGATGCCCGATTACATAAGGTACAAAACCTTGAAAGTGCAACTATACAGAACACTTCACACCATTCGGGAGTTTCCGAACCACCCCATCGAATTATCTGGCAGCAAGAAGGTCACCCATCGGCGGCATCCTCAACAACAAAATGGTCAACATCCCGAAGTACGTCTTGATGTTACTTGTCCGCACAATACCTGACCATTTGTTCTGTAATATTCTAGGACTCGCAGGACCTGTAAGTTAAGGCAAACTTCCGTGATCCTTCTGACTTAACGGCTCGTCTCTGATGCGTAGACTGCAAGGGCAAGACATGCAAGAAGCATACGTACGTTTAGAATTGCTCTGGATACGGACGTCTGGCTGAAGGAGGTGATGTAGCCCTCATAAGGTGACACAATACAAGAAGGGCAAGGATTCCCTTTTCGCCCAGGGAAAGCGCCGCTACGATCGCAAGCAGTCGGGTTATGGTGGTCAGACGAAGCCTGTCTTCCACAAGAAGGTAGGCCCTCGCGCGTGGAGTGTACCGATTACGCATCTCACATTCCCGTCTTTCGTAGGCTAAGACAACGAAGAAGGTCGTACTACGGTTGGAATGCACAGTGTGCAAGTATAAAATGCAAATTTCCCTCAAGCGATGCAAGCAGTGAGTCATCCGCACTTCAAGCCACCTGCAAATTATTTATCCTCTGTCTAGCTTCGAGCTGGGTGGTGAGAAGAAGACCAAGGGGGCTGCCCTCCAATTTGTATGTACTCGATTCAAAAGTTATTCCATTGTTCTCTAACCTCTCCTTTCCTTTCAGTGAGCAACGCTATACACGAGGTCATGCTTGTCGGCGTTCATTCATTTGTCTCTATGCACACATGCTGTTATGTACTCTTGCGCTACAATTATCTCCTTGATCGCTACATGCCACTCGACGCATGTATATCTGATAATCCCAAGACACCCCGAATAACAGACAAGAGAAATCAATGAGTTTCCGAATATGCAAGCGAAGAGTGACTGGGCCCAGTTGTTCATGCTGGGAGTCGTATAGGTTGCGGAAAGAACATACAAGAGCCTATTCAAAAACGATACGACAACGAACAGCGCATAAGATCAAATAAAACGAAGCTTCCCTCTCATACCAGCTGCTTTTCCACTTCATTCACAAAGTCTTCATCCCCATCCTCTTCCTCTACGCCAAGGATCAGATCCCTTACCAGCAAATCGGAACGTCTCATCTCCAATATGTCCTTCAATCGGATGATCATTTCTTGTTTACTTCCACCTGCGAAGATGGTTGGGTTCGCGATGGCGTGAGCAACTAGGTTCCGTTTAAGTGCCCCTGCTGAGAGTTGTCCACAAACTTCGGGGGCGACAATGAGGGGTGGAGCAGGGCATGTTAGATACTTGGTATGAACACCTGTAGAGAAGGTCAATCAAACAATGCACTATATATGATGGAAGGCGAGCTTACGTGAGATGTATTTTTCGCATTCGGCAGGGCAGTCAATCCTTATGGTACGGTCATCTTCCCAGATCGCGTTGGCATACCGGCGTAGACCAGGCATTCGTACGCCGGTGCCGACAAGACAGAGATATTCGAGCTTAGTTAGCATGAGGAGAGCGGGGACGGAGTCGTCGTCAATGGCAGGGTTACGCGAAAGGGAGAGAAATGCCAAGGTACGTTTGAGGGCCGTAAGGTGAAATATGCTAAAAGCGTGTGAGCCATTGCTATCTGAAACGAAAGGGACAGTGCCTACGTTTCGTTTCCAACTCCGGTTTCTTCAAGAGATAGGCTACTTAGACGGGGAAGGTGGTGTACATTCAGAATGTCGATGTCGCGAAGTTGAGCTCCGTTGAGGGAGAGTTCCGATAGGAATAAAAATGCGTCCGGTTTTCCGAGGACTAGGATCTATCTGTGTGATTCGTTGGTAATGGAGATGCGTGGACCTACCTGAGAGTGTGTCGTAGGAGCCCAGGTTGAGACCGTTTTCGCGTGCCAGTGATTTATCGAGAGAGAGGAAGCGAATCTCAGACATTCGAAAAGTGTCGAGAATGCGATATGTGAGAAGACCTGAATAGAATAAACGGAAGGAGATAAGCATCCACGATACACAGCGTACCATGGTTCCCGAGAAAGTCAAGGATACTTTGATGGGATAATTCAGACAGAGCATATATGCGATCTTTGAGGCGTATACCCGGCATCAGCAAGTCCAGGTGTTCGATAAATGACTTGATTCCTCGAGGAGTTTCGGTCCCAGTTACGGGACCTCGGAGAGCATCTATATATGCGCATATAGTCTGAATTCTCGCAACGCAGAAAGGAACTGGACCTTCTAGAATTCGAATCCTGGCCCTAAGGCGATCTGCCTCACACCTGGTGTCCTCAGAGGCGATTTCGGGAGGGGAAGAGACGAGGCCAGAATAGTGTAGTGTATCACGAGTTAATCCAACCTCGAACGAGCTATCGTGAACAGAAGGGCATGAGCGCGCGTATTTAGACGGTCCTTTTAGCCCAGGAAATGATCCAGAATCGTCGCGGAGTCGCTTCCGTTTCGAAGGCCGAGATTCGTGGGGGTTCCGCGCCAGAGAGTCCATGTCCGAGTCACAGGCAGTCAAGGTTGATTCGTCGTCGTATTCCCACAGTGGTGGCAGATGAGTATATAGAGACCCAGAAGATAGTTTTGCGGTTACAGAGGGCATCGCGTCCAGAGCCTGAACCAGCAGACGAGCAAAAGATCGGGAGAAAGTGCTTTGATCCTCATAAGAGCCTTGATTTCCTCGAAGATGGCTCAGGTAGCTAGAAGGGGAGACCGCCGGGCAGTACAGAGGGTTTTGAGGGTCGACGAGGGGGAATTTGGCTGAGGGCATGATGGTCAAGAGAGAACGTACAAGGAAGTGACGTGACCGGGCGGTTTGACGGAGGACGAGGACCCCCAGGCTCCTAGAACCAGCACGACTTGTATCGCGAGTTGAGCTCTTCAGTGCTATATACGACTTCCCGTGAGAAAATAGACAAACAAGGACAATGTCAAGTTAAGAGCTAACTGGGTGACTTCCCGTAAGAATCTGAAGACAGAATCGTCTTCAAACTCACTGCTTCGATGTTCTCATCATCAATCCTGAGATCTTGATGGGTAGCAAGGAGGCATTGACTCTGCTTGAGGACCCGAAGTTCGTGTCGTCAATTCTACACATTGTCTTCGACGAGGGACATTGTATCAGCGAATGGGGGAAGTTTCGGAAGGACTACACTCGCCTAGGTGATCTGCGTCATACAATCCGATCAGCTGGAAACATACTGTTCTACGTCACATCCGTTACACTGTCAAAATCAATCCTCACTGAGATTGTGAATGTATTATGGTTACGAGACGAGCGAATATGATATATTTTGCAATCAAATGATTGGCCGGAGGTTGCTCTTCTAGTGCGACCACTGGTGTATCCAGCTAACGGGTTCAAGGATCTTGAGTTTTTCTTGCCAGGCGAGCTGTACTGCAATAATCCTCCAGGAAAGTTCATTGTATTCTTCGACAATACAAAAGAAGTGGAGGCAGTGAGGGATGTCCTACGGAAGCAGCTGAGTACCATTAATAAGAAACACGTCAAACATTTCCATTCAACGGTGACACAAGTGTAAGGGGACACTCCTATTTTCTCCTATTCCCCCTGTCCCCTTCCCTTCCTCCTTGTTCCTTTCTCCTTTCCTTCATCCCACGGACTCTTACCTACATTCCCTTCATTCCCCTTCATTCCCTTTCGTTCCCTTTCCTTTCCACTTCCTTTCCGCCCACTCCTTTCGCATCCGAGTCATGTCCGGTGACTCCGGAGTCTTCCTGCACTTCGGACTCACTCGGACTCGTATATACACTTCGAGGTCGTCCGGGCTACCTCTATCCTCCTTTCCCACTTCGTTACTCCTTGTCTCCACTTCCCCAGGTCGCTGGCACAACTCCTGTACATTCCCCTGCCACTTTGTTATCACATGCCCCCTCGTACCTTGTGATATCTGTCCGGACTTGTGGCTGGTGTACTGTACAGTTATCCTTCATTCCTCCCATGCTACTACAGTATATACTTCACTTCCTAGCATGGAGAATCCTTATCCTGTTCTCTTTGGATTCTCCCTCTGCTAGGTGAGCAGCTCTCTCATGTATTGTAGTTAGTCATATTCATATCTTTGGATTCTCCCTCTGCTAGGCCTGCACTGTCGGCCATCTTGAGGTTGCCCTTACAGCAGAACAGGATCTCTCATCCTGGCACCAGAGCCCTACGGAAAATGTCCTGCATCACTCCGGACTCGCTCCCGACGTCTCTCCAGTTTTGCAGACATTCCAGACGCTCTCCTGCGACCCCCACCCACCTCTGAGGACCCAAGGAACTCCATCCCTCGCTCCCCTGACGACTCCGAAATGACGGGCGCTTCCAGCCAGATCCCGCCATCCGAGCCAGCCGACTCAGGACCGGACTCCGAGACTTTGCAGACCTTGTGGGCTCAGACGTACGAACACCAAACCCAAATCCATTCCATCAATGATACACTCGCCCGAATCGAAGAACTCCTCCTAACACCCCGTCTGATCACTCCGAAAACGACTCCGGACTCCGAGCTGAGGGGCACCGAAGCCTCCCAGCACGCCCCGAGTCGATCCGAAAACACTCCGCGTTCCCGTTTGAAGCCCGCCTCTCCCCCGATCTTCGACGGAAACCGCAAGGATGGTCGCGCATTCTACAACGCGTGCTCCATCTACTTCCAGCTCTGTCCGGACCACTTTCCGACCGAGCAGGCCAAAATCCTCTGGTGTCTCTCCTTCTTCCAGAAGGATCGAGCCAAGGAGTACGCGGACATGGTGCTCCGGAGTCCAAAGGATCCGTACTTCGAATCCTGGGCTGCCTTCGCGGCCGAATTCCGGACTCGCTTCCTTCCGGATCGGGAGCGCGAAGCCGCCATGCTAAAACTGGAGTCCTCCCGGTACCACCAAGGCCGTCGGACTTTCCAGGAGTACATCGACGAGTTCCAGGACCTTGTAGACCAGTCTGGATACACCGAGGGCTCCAACATCACAATGAAGTTCCGCCGCGGATTGGACTCCATCATCCAGAGCCGTGTTGCCGAGTCCGCAGACTGTCCGGACGAAGACGACTTCGAGGAATGGTACAGAGCAGCGCAGCGGGTTGCTGACAATCACGCCGCTAACCAGTCCTTCCACTTTGGCGTGCACTCCGGTAACTCCGGACACTCTGGACCCCTCGTCCGACCATCAGCCAACTCCGGAGTCGCTCGGACTCCTGCGGGTGTACTTCCCGCGCCTCGGACTCTGCTCCCGCCTCTCCAACCGCGTTTCCAACCCCCGCCTCCTCCGAAGGCTCTCTCACCCGGCGTCCCCATGGATGTCGACCACACCCGCTCCCGACCCACCACTTCGCAGCTCTGTTACCAATGCGGCAAGCCCGGCCACATGTCCCGCGAGTGCCCACTCCGGTACGACGTCCGGTTCATGACCACCGAGGAGCGGATGTCCGCCTGACCGCGGCCAATGTTGTAGAAAGTGCGGGGACTTCGGAAGGAATAGATGCTGAGGGAACGGCCCCGGTTGAGGAATCGGACACAGCGGATTTTGTCCGGACCAACGAGTGATCAGTGCGACCTCGTTGGTAAACAACCGATTTGCTTGTCTTAGCGTAGATGAAATACACGATGATGAACCCGAGCCATCCGATGATTCATCCGACACTAAGACACCCAACCCGGTTACAATCCGCACTATCCGAAGGTTTCGCCCGCAGTGGGAACGGCGGCTACCCAGTAGCTATAAGATCTCCGCGCTGCCCGGCAAGCTTTCCTTAGATATACCCGTTGAAGTGCAGAGCACGGATACACAACACCGATGCACCCTTCAGGCCCTGGTGGACTGTGGGGCCACCGGAGTCTTCATGCATCCGCGCTTTGCTGATGCCCATGGTTTCACCCGCCGCAAGCTGTCCGCTCCAATTCCGGTCTTCAACGTCGACGGATCACCAAACGAAAACGGATCCATCTCCGAAGTCGTGGACCTTGTACTCTGGTTCAAGGATCACACGGAATGGATGCTTTTCACGGTCACTAACATCGGACGCCAGGACATTATCCTCGGATACACCTGGCTTCGGAAGCACAACCCCGAGATTGACTGGCAGACGAAGGAGGTGACCATGAGCCGTTGTCCGTCCGGATGCGACACCTGTCGCAAGGAGTTCCGCCATGACAAGCTGACCCGACGCAAGGAGTCCGTGCGACTCTGGGAGTGTTGTACGGGTCCGATGCCAAGGGTTGAGGAACTGCACTCGGACGATCTCCCACAGCTTCAGGACTGCGAGGACGATGATGAGGACGATGAGGCTACAACTCCGGATGACTCTGGACTCGAGAAGGGTGACCATATCTTCGCAGCCATTCCTCCTCCGACTCCGGAGTACCTTCGGACCCTCCGGGAAGAACACATCCGGGCTTTGGAGACAGTCTCGCAGCGCCTCACATTGGCTTTCCAGCGCAACAAACCCCACGATCCTCGGAACAGCGCAGTCCCGGACTTCCTTCAGGAATTCGAGGTCGTCTTCACCAAGGAGTCCTTCGATGAACTGCCCATGCTGCATCCGTGGGACCATGCCATTGAGCTACTGGACGGAGCGGAACCGACCTCTACCAAGTGCTACCCGCTGTCCCCGGCGGAGCAGAAACAGCTGGACGAATTTCTGGAAGAAAATCTCCGGACTGGTCAGATCCGCCCCAGCAAGTCGCCCATGGCCGCCCCAGTGTTCTTTGTCAAGAAGAAGGATGGATCGCTCCACTTGGTCCAGGACTACCGGAAGCTCAACAACATGACGATCAAGAATCGGTACCCGCTTCCGCTCATCTCGGACTTGGTGGACAAACTCCGGAACACTCGCTACTTCTCCAAGCTCAACGTCCGGTGGGGTTTCAACAACGTCCGGATCAAGGAGGGTGACAAGTGGAAGGCCGCATTTCGGACTACACGCGGACTCTTCGAACCCTTGGTGATGTTCTTCGGACTGACCAACAGCCCGTCTACCTTCCAGACCATGATGAACGACCTCTTCAGGGAGCTCATTACGGAAGGTGTGGTCATTATCTATCTGGATGACATTCTGATCTACACCAAGACGCGCGAAGAGCATCGCCGGGTTCTCAAGCGAGTCCTAGAGATCCTCCAGCGGAACAAGCTCTTCCTCCGAGCAGACAAGTGCGATTTCGAGCAGACCAAGGTGGAGTATCTCGGAGTCGTCATCTCCGAGGGTAAGATTGAGATGGACCCCGTAAAGGTTTCCGGAGTCGCGGACTGGCCGACCCCTTGGACTCGGACTGAACTCCAATCCTTTCTCGGGTTCGTCAACTTCTACCGCCACTTTATCAAGGACTACTCGCATATCGCTCGGCCTCTCTTCGACCTCACCTGCGTAAAGGAATGGCAGTGGAACGACTCCGCTCAATCCGCGTTTCTTCGGATCAAGGAGCTGATCACTTCGGAACCCGTTCTGGTCTTTCCGAAGGAGGATCGGCCGTACCAGGTTGAAGCGGACTCGTCGGACTATGCTACGGGTGCAATCTTGTCGCAGCTGGATCCGGATGATGGTAAATGGCATCCTGTCGCATTCTACTCTAAAAGTCTACAGGCTGCGGAGCGGAACTACGAAATACACGACAAGGAGATGCTTTCAATCATCCGGGCACTTGAAGAATGGTGGCACTACCTTGAAGGTGCGGAGACTCCGTTCGAGATCTGGACAGACCACAAGAACCTGGAGTACTTCATCAAGGCCCAGAAACTCAACCGTCGTCAAGCCCGCTGGTCCCTATACCTCTCCCGCTTCGACTTCACTCTCCAGCACCGTCCGGGTCAGACGATGGGTAAGCTGGATGCTCTCTCGCGTCGCTCGGATCACTCAGATGGTAAGGACGACAACAAGGATGTGGTTTTACTTAAGCCGTCCTACTTTGCTGTCTGTGCCACGGGTGTCACTCTTGAAGGGGAGGAGAAGGATATCCTCACGGCTATCCGGACTGGAGTGCGGGATGCGAAGTTCGAAGATGCAGTGGCAAAGGCGGCAGAGGAGTTGAAGAAGGCCCAGGGCAGTCGCAAGACAGTCCGGAGTGCGGAATGGTCTCAATCGGACGGACTCCTGATGTTCCGGGGTAAGATCTACGTTCCGGACTCACCGGACTTGCGTCGGACTATTGTAGCCCAGCACCACGACACCAAGGTCGCAGGACATGCCGGCAGATGGAAGACCCTTGAGCTCATTTCGCGCAGCTACTGGTGGCCCAACATGTCCCGGTACGTCGGATCCTACACCCGCCACTGCGACCTCTGTCTCCGGACGAAGGCCCAGAGGCATCCGCCCATGGGTGAACTCCATCCGCTTCCCATTCCGGATGAACGCTGGGATCATCTGAGTGTCGACTTCATTGTTGAGCTCCCTGAGTCCGATGGATTTGACACTGTCATGAATGTGGTCGACTCCGTAAGCAAACACGCCCACTTCATTCCGGCTCACACCACAGTGTCCGCCCTCGGATCTGCGAACTTGTACCTGCAGAACGTCTGGAAGCTGCACGGACTCCCTCGGTCCGTTGTGTCCGACCGGGGTCCGCAATTCGTTGCAGAGTTCACCCGAGAAGTCTACCGGATGCTCGGAATCAAGCTGGCTGCATCCACTGCGTACCACCCTCAATCCGACAGACAGACGGAGCGGACTAACCAGGAACTCGAGTCCTATCTCCGGATCTTCGTCGGAGAGCGTCAGGACGACTGGGCCCGACTCCTACCTATGGCGGAGTTCGCATACAACAACCGGGTCCATGCATCCACTCAGCAGTCGCCCTTCCTCCTAGATACCGGCCGTCATCCTCGCCTCGGGTTCGAACCTCATCAGCCACCGTCTCGGATGGAGTCCGCAAACGAGTTTGTAGACCGGATGAAGTCCGCAGTTGATGAAGCTCAGTCTGCATTGGTCAAGGCTCAGGACGACATGAAGCGCTACTATGACCAGTGTCGGACTCCTGCTCCGGAGTACCAACCGGGTGACAAGGTTTGGCTGGACTCGTCGGACATCAACCTTGCCCGACCCTCCCGGAAGCTCGGACACGCACGACTCGGTCCCTACAAGGTCGTCCGGAAGGTTGGCAAGGCAGCGTACCGACTCCAGCTCCCTCCGGGCTTATCCTGTCTCCATCCCGTCTTCCCCGTGGTCAAACTCTCTCCCTTCGTTCCGGACCCCATTCCGGGTAGACGCCCTGTCACCTCCGCCACCTCTGCAGCTCGTTGACGGAGAAGAGGAACACGAGGTAGAAGAGGTCCGGAATAGCAGACGGTTTGGTCGGGTCCTGAAGTATCTGGTGCGCTGGCGAGGCCATGGTATCGAGCACGACTCCTGGGAGCCCGCGAGCAACCTCCAGCATGCTTCCCAGAAGGTCAAGGACTTCCATGACTGTCATCCGGATGCAGTACGGTTACTCCGGACGACTCCGATGACTCCGCCGACTCCTCTACCACTCCGGATGACTCCTACAGCACTGGACCAGTCCTGGGAGCGTTGGCGCAGTCGGAAGGCTCCAGGCTCTGTGCAATCATACTTGGATATCTTCTCGCAGCAATCCGGAGTTTCGGGGTTGGTGAATTCATGGAGTGGCAGGCAAGAATCTTCGCATCGGGTTGCCGCAACCTTGAAGGGGGGTGATGTAAGGGGACACTCCTATTTTCTCCTATTCCCCCTGTCCCCTTCCCTTCCTCCTCGTTCCTTTCTCCTTTCCTTCATCCCACGGACTCTTACCTACATTCCCTTCATTCCCCTTCATTCCCTTTCGTTCCCTTTCCTTTCCACTTCCTTTCCGCCCACTCCTTTCGCATCCGAGTCATGTCCGGTGACTCCGGAGTCTTCCTGCACTTCGGACTCACTCGGACTCGTATATACACTTCGAGGTCGTCCGGGCTACCTCTATCCTCCTTTCCCACTTCGTTACTCCTTGTCTCCACTTCCCCAGGTCGCTGGCACAACTCCTGTACATTCCCCTGCCACTTTGTTATCACATGCCCCCTCGTACCTTGTGATATCTGTCCGGACTTGTGGCTGGTGTACTGTACAGTTATCCTTCATTCCTCCCATGCTACTACAGTATATACTTCACTTCCTAGCATGGAGAATCCTTATCCTGTTCTCTTTGGATTCTCCCTCTGCTAGGTGAGCAGCTCTCTCATGTATTGTAGTTAGTCATATTCATATCTTTGGATTCTCCCTCTGCTAGGCCTGCACTGTCGGCCATCTTGAGGTTGCCCTTACAGGTTTCTGACAGTTTGAGACTTGGGAACAGGGGTTTAGGATACCCCTAAGGGTGCAAGATGGAATGTAACCAACAACAACAACAGCTTCATCAGTAGAGATGATGCTCAATTGAAGTAGTTACTAGGCAAAATAGCAATGCCACCAATTGTGTTTACTAATCATCATTGAGCAGAGGAACAGAGGGACCAGACTATGACTCAGACGTTACCACCCACTAGCAAGAAATTAGCTTCAAGCTCCCATGCTAGAAAACATGCCTTTACACCTTCTGCTTCCACAAAAGCAAAGACAAAAACAACACTCCAATGAGGATCATCTACTCACCAAACCCAACTCTATGCACTCTGAACAAACATATCACAGAGTCATCAGACAACATGCCAGGCTTTGCAAGTACCAGCCACACATTTATACACTTCTTTACACTATCTAGGGTGTATTTCAAATGTAGTGATCAATACTTACACCTACCACATATAAGTGCTGCAAAAATTGCCTTATATGGCAAGTGTGATCGCTTCAGCGCCTAAAATGACAATGGCCTTCTCATCGTACCACCTGTGTTCCCGGGCCATTGTAGTGCATCTGTAGACCTTCAAATAACAGCCTGATGGTCTAGTGGTACGATGCTTGCTTTGTAGGATCAAATCGCGCAGGAGCCAGACACCTACTATTTCTCGCGAAGCGACTCTGTATCTCACGGCAGCGATCACACGCTTTTGTTCACGTGGTGTGAATAGTGCTTTGTCATCTTTCTCTTTCGTTCACACGATGTGAATGAAAAGTTCTGTGGCAATGTCATTTACACAAGTGTGTCTCTCCTCATGTGCTATCATCCTCATGTCGATTTTGCTCACAGAGTTTCACTTTCTTCCGACCTCAACCTTGTGTAGATTTCGTTCACACAGTGTGAATGAATTTTTCAGGCCAGTTATCAAAGTGTGCTCCTTCTGTAGCCAAGACACCAACCCGGTACCCGCTGGTACCTGGGGTCTTGTGACTTGTCACATGCAGTCATGTGCCTTTGTTGATATTTTTTTGCCTCGGCACAACGAACGCTACGCTCTCCATACTAACGCTCACCATCAGTTCATACCGCACACCACTTCGTACCACCCAATTTACTCCGCAATTTGGGACTCTTTCACCAGGACTCTTTGTGCGCATGAAGCGCCTACGTTACTAATATCCTCTCGTGCTAGTTTAACCCCATTTCGGCAGGGTCCCGGGTGAGGGCCTTCTCCTCTTGGCAGGGTTTCTAACAGTGCCGGTCAGCGTAACTCTGGCGAACGACCTTCTCTCAATCGGCAACCATCTAGTTCGAGGTTGGGGTCGCATCGCCCTACTTTCCAACAGCCGAGTACGGAACCTACCACCGAAGGTAGACAAGGTGTCGTTGAGGGTACAGGCGGCGAACGTCCGGTGAATGCAGGGATAGGATGTGCCGTTGCTCCCGCCCCAGAAGCCATGTGCTGCTGCATGGCGAGCCTCGTAGGGGTAGGAGGAACTATTCCACTTCCAACTTTTCGCCCAGAATCCCCTCCGCTTGCTACCGCTGGCAAGCGAGGGAGTGTCATTGGAAATCGCCCAGAATATAATGCTCCTTGTCCACCAGCTTGAGAATTTGTGGGTCCGTAACCAAGGTAGTCTCATCTGTACTGGGCAACGATGAGGACGACATTGAGCTCCTCTTCATCATTGCGAGACGTGACTGCCATTCTACCGCCGACATCAGTCGAGCCAACGACATCAGCATCCACCCCATCATCGTCTGTTTCCATTTCGTCTGTTTCCTCTAGTTCCATAATCTCATCATTGGCTTCACTTTCTACCCCCAGTTTCTGTTTCTTCATCGACCGGCAGCCAAGAGCCGTCTTCGTCGCTGTCTAGTGCTTCCTTGACTTCGAGCAGCTCCATTTCGACTTCATCATCGATAGAGCCATCAACTACACGAGGAGGTGGGATTCTAGATCCAATTACCTCAGGACTAGGTGGCATCACATCAGTAATTGGCGATGTAACATCCATATTATTGCCACCGCCCCCCGTGTCAACATCTTCGTCCGTACAGCCTTCAAGCTCGTCCGAGGTCGAATCCACTCCATCTGCGCCACCGACGTCCGCTAGCGAATCGAGTACAACTGCAGTCTCTGAGGCTGAATCGACCTCATCCGCCGCGCCAACGACTACTCGAGGCGGTGGCATTCTCGACCCGATCACATCAGCACTTGGAGGGGTCACGTCAGTCATAGGAGATGTGACTTCAATTCTTCTACCCGCACCCCCGAGTTCTTCAGCATCTTCAGCACCTTCGAGTGCAGCTGAAGAATCGGATACGCCATCAGCATCCTCGTCCGCAGTAATCACATCTGCGCCAGAACCTGAACCTACGTCGTCTCGCAGCAGTGGCATTATTGATACTCTGACCTCAGTCATTGGGGGTGGCATCAGCTCTATTCTCGACCCTCCACCGCCTTCTTCTTCTCGTTCATCTTCAGTACCGCAGATCACTGATCCTCCTACGATTACAAGCTCCACTGTGGAAGAGCCTATTTCGTCATCCCCAAGCTCCCAACCCGGTGGGATATTGACTAGTATCCTTACTAGTATCATTTCTGAGGTCAGTAGTGCAATCGGCGGCGGCGAGAGCTCTCCCCCGATCACCAGTTTCCCCCCTGTTACGACGAGCGTACCGCCAACCAGCGAACCGCAAGGCCCTGAAACCAGCGTGCCCCCAACCAGTGAACCGCCCATTTCCGACACCAGCCTTCCGCCAACCACTGTCTTCCCTCCTCAAACAAGTGTCCCGCCAACTAGTGTCCCGCCAACTAGTGTTCCCCCCGTCCCCAACACCAGCGCCCCACCAACGACCGTCAGCGATGGCGGTGCCACTGCTACCAGCGTCATTATCAGCTTCCCTTCTGGCAATGCTACTACTGGTGCTTTGCCCACCTCACTTCCTGATCAGACTGTCTCTGACGTCGTGACGTCGATCTTGATCGACTCGGAGCTTTCGGGTATCCTTACCCAGACGGCCTTGGTGTTCACTTCCCTGTCCACTAGCACTGAGCTCCCCACACTCACAGATCCGGATCAGGCAACGACTACAGTTACGCCTGTACAACAGTCTGCTCAGGCTGATGTTGCTCCTACCGCTGCGCCGCTACCTACTGGTATGCCAGCTAGGATTTATCCAAGAAACGGCACAGACCCAACGACAGAGGATTTGGGCGACTACTCTTTGATCAGCACTCTCTTCACCCCCGAGCTGAACTGGGAGTTCGTTGCGACCAATCCATTATCCCCAAGTCAGATCTTCGGATATTTCCCGGTCATCCTGCAAACTGCCCTTGTATTGCCACGTGAGTTTAATTGTCAAGCGGCGTGTGGTTTGGGTATTGACAATCTGTCTCTTTATAGCCGATCAAGTTAAGACGTGGGTTCTGCAAGTGTACGCTTCGTCTGATTACAAAGGACCTCAAGATGCCTCGAAATTGCGGACAATGTGGTTGGGTTACATCCCTCGCGACGAAGTCGATAACCTCGCCGCCCAGATCAAGGTGCCGCAATCCAAGTTCTACACAGGTATCGCAGATCCAGTTGCCAAGGACCTTGCCCGCCGCGTCGACTCAGGGTTTGCCATCAACTCTGTTTCTCAAACAGACCCTGGCACTGGTGGAGGACTCGGAGGCCCTGGCAATGCTTCATCTTCGAGCACGTCGTCCAGTGACAAAGCACGGCAAGACGCGATCGTTGGCGTAGTCAGCACACTCGGCGCCATCACACTTATCGTCTTGGCTTATCTCGTCTACCGTTCAATCAAGCGTAGAAACGAGCTCAAGCACCGCAGACTCAGTGATGTGCCTGCGGAAGACATGGCCGGCTACCGTCCAGATGGGAGGGACTTTGACCAGGACAGCGTTGGCGGCGCACGGAGGAGGAGCTTCTACTTCGCAGAGGATTCGCTACGGGGATACCAGGATCAGAGGATCGATGATGGTGGGATGTCGGCGGCGGCAGGTCAAGGATACGGATACGGTGGTGCCGCGGTTGCTGGCCCTTCACAAATGACGCAGAGGCGGCAGGTAAAGTAATTGCCATACGGCCTCTTGTCGTCAATTGGGTACAGGTACACAGGAAATACATTATACAGTGTCATGCTCCAGACTTTCTCCATCAACTTCCTCATCTTCTTCCCCCCCGCTGTCATAAATATCGAAATATGTATTGATTTTTGTCTTTTGATTCCTGACAAATTCTTTGACATGATCGACCACAGCCTTGTCCCCGACGATAGCTGTCAATAAAGCAATGAGGACTGAGCAATTAGTGTTCTGAAAGTCTGCCATGGCCGGGGCATCTACTGTTTGACCATTCACCAATGTGAACTCATACTCAACCAATCCTTCCACTACCCGGTCAACAACACCACTGAAGCCAGCGGATCTACCAACGACCTTGTGCTTCCCTGAACCTGTCAGGTCCCAGAAGGGATCCAGAAGGACTGCACAACCGAACTATGAGATACAATGTCAGCAAAAATATACAAAATAGTGCAAAGAAATGCAAACTTCATTGTACAAATGATATATCAATTTCCTCCCTGCAATCGTCCTATCATGAGTCCGCGAAAACTTCTTACGTTCATCGTTAATCTTGCTGGTGAGGGTTTTGATATCAGCTTCAATATCTGCCAAATCCCCTATGTCTTGTTGTCCATGCTCGAAGTGTTCCTTGTCTCGTCTCAGACCCTCCAACTCTTGGCGTATACATCGACCATCGACTGTTTCCTTGAACAGTGCTTCGTAGTATACCTTCTTCCAGAGCCGTGAACCCTCCCCCGAGTCATGCCCTATCCATATATGCATGAACTTGACAATGTCAATCGTGCGGAGGACGTGATCAATATATTGGTTTACTATGTTCGTTGGTCGCTCCATAATCAGACACTATGTAGATGAGTAGGTGATAATGAATATAGCAATTACCACGTACCTTATCCCAACCGAGTAAATCATTTACATCGTCCACGTCTGTAGGTTGGTTCTTTATCACCTCACAGAAACCCTGCCATGTCTGACGGTGCTCCTGATATGGCCGAGTTAGCTCCATCCACTTCTCCGTGTCGTCCATGTTCTCGTATCCAGCCAAGAGTCTCTGGATCACCTCATCTTCTGCCTTCGCTGAGTTAGCACCAGTATAAGGTGTCAAAATTTGCTTCAACAATGCTTGTGACGTAATGGGCTGTAGTTCAGCATCAAGGATGCGTTGAGCACGCTCCATAGACTGCAATTCCTGGTGATTTATTCAGCTCTTGTTCGATTAACATGCATATATGTTACCTTTAAGGCACGTCCTTTCAGTGGCTTATTCCCCTCGTCGCCTCTCTTCTGTCCACTTCCAGCAGGGTCCACCTCATTATCTCCATTATTGTCTTCTGATAGAAGAGTTACACCCAGTCAAGAACATCCCATGACAATTGCGACATACCTGGAATTGTAGCCAAAGCCTGAGTAATGGCAACTGAACTCGTCTTGAGGCAATTAGCAAGGGCTTTCAATCTTTTAGCTCGTAGTGTTTTCATAGCCCGGGTGGACTCTTCTGGAAGAGGCGCAGTATACTTCCCCGTGAACTCGCCTACTTTGTCCAGCAATTCTGAGAATTTCATCTTGGTGGTAAACTTGAAGCAGGGTCGGAATTGTCATGTGACTGTGATTCTCCTAAATGCGACACCTAGCTCCCCTCTGCCTGTTACTTCCAGCAACATCCACCATATCTACCTCCCTCTATCGCATAATCATGGTCAAATTTGGCGGTCTAAAGGCCAACCTGATCAAGTCAGTAGCAGAGAAACGTCCTGAGGCCCGCTCCAAGGCTGTATCGGCTGTATCGACATCTGCCTCTGCCAAGGAGAACACCCCAACGGTTGCTCTTCGTAAAAGAGGGAAGCGGGACTTTGCCGCTCAGCTCAAGTCTCTCTATGCTTCAGCAGCAGATTTGGAGAAGGACTCTGAACGGTTTAATCAGGTCTACTTCAGGGTTCTAGCACCCACAACAATGGTTCATCGTCATCGGGCAGAGAAGATGTGGCTGGAGTGGTTCACAGTGTTGTACGGGTCAAGGGAGAAGGCCGAGGATACTCTCAAGCCTGGAGCACCACTACCTGACCTCAAATACATCATCCAGCTGGTTAACATCGCTGCTCTGAATGGAGAGTCAAGATTGAAGCTTGAGGGAGTCACCGGCTGGAGCTACAAGACAACTCAGTTATTTATCAGCTCAATATGGGGCATGGTGCATTATAGCCTTATCATCAGTTTGTATACACATCTCATCTTGACAAATAGCGAGTCAGTCATCAAACTGAGGATGCAACGGAGAAAGAGAAACAACAGGTAGCAAGGGTACGTAAATTGAGGATGATTTTGTGCGCATATATGCTCATAATTCCACTGTTCAGGCATTGGACAATTGGGCGAAGAAAGATAAAGTGGTATCTACAAGTGCTCTACCCAAGCGCTTCATGAGGAAGACAGATGTGACGGAGTTCTTAACCGTCTGTATGTTACCTACTACCCTTATCAGCAACAACTTCATGGTAAAGTGGTCCCCATGTCCTCATATTTATTGCCGTCCTCATTAATGATTTCAGAGACTTACCCTCATGTCTGTTGTTAACTTTATGTACCAACAAGGGACTCGCATTGGCTCATTGCTTGAGGCAGACTCATACCACGGTACTGGACAATGTTTGAAGTGGGGGGTACGCCCGTTTAATTTCATGTTTGATTGCTTTGTGCCTGAGTTGCTCATATCTAGGATACTGATTGGGTCGTATACGATTGGGAGGAGAATGTGGGACTTGCCCTTCAGAGCTTCATCAAGCTGAATTGGCAGAAAGCACAGAGAATGGTTGATGCCGACTTGTAAGTTATCTGTTGCAACGACAAAAGTATTATATCTCTAACAAATTTGCAGTACTCAAACGTCCTCTCGTTCCTTGTCTGTTGCGAATATCCACCTGGACTATCAGCTAATGGTTCTTGCCTTGGCTATCAAGGCAGACATCTTCGAAGAAGACATCCTTGATTTACACTGTAATCGTCCAACCCAGACACTACCATTTACTCTGACAATCAAGGAAAGTGCAAAATCAAAGCCAGTATGGCTTGGGTATACACGCAAGGGTCCCTGGACGGCGTCCAGCTGTCAAAAGATGTTCAAAAAGGTAGCTAATACCATGGGCTGGAAAAGTACGTCACATTTGTTTCAATATTTTACAGCTGAATTAACAATAGTGCAAGACGCAACTCCCAGATCATTACGTTATGCATATGCAGGTGAAATGGCAGGAAAGATACCAGATGTAAGCTTGGAATATCTATTACTACTACTGACTAAATGACGGCTTTTAGGAACACCTCAAATATCTGATGGGCCATGGGATTAACACCCATCTGGCCTATACAACATACCAACCACCTGATCGGCCTATTGATGTAGTAGGCTCAAGATTGGATGGGGAGGGTAACATCACGAGCATCTCTGACTGGCACTCGTCTGTCACCTGGAGTCGTACTGAGCCAGAAACCAAACTTCGTCTCCAAGAAGTCCTTACCAATGACGCCTGTCTGGTTATGAAGATAGAGATATTTCAAGAAGCAGAGAAGACAGTGGAAGAGAAATATAAAGTTGGGTTGGCCCTTTTGGAGGTGAGTACTATGTTTGTTTACCGTGATATATCATTTTATATAAACATATTTAGAACAATGACGATGAAATCATCTTGAAGGCTAGGGATTCATGGTCTGAAGTAATATCCCGTTATTCGTCATTGATATCTCAGGTAATAGAGACAGTATGGTACACTAATTATTGTACTAACTGCTTTACCCCAGGCACATCCGAGACTCCTGAATGCCCAGCTTGCTTCTGGTGGTGATCAGGACAAGTCTATCGTCTCATCGCCGACTCCTACAGTACTAGCTTCACCTCTGACATCAGAGGACATCATGCAGAACCTCATTAGCAAGATGAATCCCATTGGAGACATCATTCAACCTAGTGATACCAATCCCAGGTTAACGGTGCTTACCATGTATCTTTCCCTCCTGGAGATGGACGAATTACGCCAGCAGGGTAAATGCCTAACATGCCTCACCAATCCAGATGTACCCAAGGAGGTGGCAGAGAAGAGTCATCAGCATCCTGCTCAGCATGCATGGACATGCGAGATGAAGGTATTGGAGGACATGTGGCGTTGCCCTATATGTGCACAGCCCATCCCGTGCCCTGGGCCAGCATCAAAGTACATGGAGGAAGAAGTTCAGGACATGGTTGAGCTGTTCAACCTACACTGCCAAGCGTGTTTCTCAGGGGCATTCCAGCAAGAGGCTTCGTGTGCAGCTGTTGAGGATAATGAGGAAGACTTGGAGCTATCAGTCTCCCAAGGGTAACCTTCTATTCATCTGATATTTCACTGTCACTCATTTTGGTATATCCCAGAACTAACGAGATGTTATCCGTCGCCTCAAAGATTGCAGGCTCTAGGACGAAAACCACACGGCTATTCTGTCCGATTTGTTTATATAATGAAGATATTGCGTGGAAGGAAAGGCTCATGTAGTGTATCTCTTTGATTTCTCACTTTGTTGTACTGACATGTGGAACTAGATATGCGCAAACAAACCAGGAAATCCTTCGGCATCTAATCACCCACTGGTCTTTCTCCAGGACCACCAAGAAGACGGAGTGTACCCGAACAGGTATCATGTACACCTATTCTTTCCAGTGCAGAGTTGGCAAATGCGCGGGATCAGAGAAGAGGTTAGGTTCTTCTGTTATTACCCTTGTCTTCTACTAACAGACCGAAGCGTGAATACAGGTGACATGATCAAGCATTTACACATTCACCATGCTTATCCCTTGGTGGAATGTATACGCACCCATGACCATTCCGACACGGCCTGTTTGTTGGATCTGGAGGGGGAATTTGGATATAGAGAAGACGCAGAAATGGAGCATCTGCTCTACAAGGTCCCCATGCCATCTGTGGTCTTAGGTGATCATCGTCGAGCAGATCAGAGAAAAAGAGACCAAACACTTATCAAGGCATCAGCACCGCCAAAGTTGTGCACCATCTTGCCGGCAAAGCAATCCACTGTAACCAAAGCAAAAGCTAAGAAGCCTCGCCACCGACCTCTCACAATCTATTCGCCATCCCCTAGCCCATCTCCCAGCCAACCAAATCGATCCTCTGGAGGCAGGGACGACATATGTTCCGAATTAGCATCTGCGGTCAGTTCCTTCGAGAGCAAGTACCCACAGTACACGCACCTGTCCATACTCGAACACCTTGTCAACAACGGCATGCTTGGTGTCTTCGAGGTGCATAACTCAAGTATTGCAACCATTCGCTCATCGGTTCCCAAACTCCCTGTCAAGGTTGCAAAACAATTCAAGACGTTCTTGCAGGAGTGGACAGAAGCCAACATGTCTGAGTAGATCACCTTCTTTCACTTGGACTCTTTCATTACTTCGCTCAGCTACTTGGACTCGCTTAACTACTTGTACCTCTTTGACTAGCAACCGTTCCACTTGCTGAAGTAGATATGTAGTCTCAGGAATACTATTGGCCTGGTGGTCTAGCGGTTACGATTCTTGCTTCGGGTAATCCCCTGCTTGTAAAAGCATAAGATGCGAGAGGTCCCGGGTTCAAATCCCGGCCAGGCCCCATTTTTTGTCGGGCCCAGATTCCCGCTCTCTGTGGATAGAGCATGAATGCAAGAGGTCCCGGGTTCAATTCCCGGTCAGGCCCTTTTTTCCCCGAAGACGGTTGTAGAATCCTTGAAGTAGTTCGGAATGACACGAATCAAGCACACACTCCTCTGTTTCAACGTACATGAAGTTTGTCGGAGTGACTGGGGTAAATGGAAGGTATCGGCGGAGCGAAACTTCACAGTATCATCTTCTCCGAATACCAACATTGATGCAGTAGAAGAAAACAACGCCCAACGTTGGAGGGTCTGATATCTAATACATAGCGATGGTACGCAATAACTAGACGATTCTTAAATTGCTCATAATCTATGTGATTGATAAAACGTCGACAAAAGCTTAACGCCCTGCCCGAACGTATCGACGGGATGATAATGTGGCTGAATCCAACTGGAGAGCTTGTTTTGTATCGCCCGCGATTTGTATCTCTTGTCCAGGAAGATCAGCGCAGCCCAGTCATTCCGGTGCCTAATAGCGCGACCTGGTAAGAAGGGAAGTGAGCGGGAGCTACACGTGGAGAAGACAATCTCTGATGCATACCTATGCTCTGGTTGACGCTGTTCATACAGATATTTTCGTAGAGTTCTGCGCCAGGATCCTTCTTCCCTTGCGACTGTGACTGGCTGGCTGATTTCTTTCTGACGAACTTCATCCGTTCCTGAAGCTCAGCCGACCCAAGGTTAGGGAAAGGCAATCCTATAATAACCACCGCGCGTGCCAGTTCGTCAGAGAAGTTGAGCCCTTCAGACAACTTTGCACCAATTACAGCGAACAACAAAGCGCCGTTTGATGTACCCTACGAAATGGTGTTAAACGGAAGGATTACACCGTTGGATGGAGCCACCTTGGCCGCCTGGCTGTACGCTTTCAGCGTTGCGTCAACGGCGGTAGAGTCATCGGGTTCGAAGAAAATCTATCGTCAGTAGGAAATCAGCACACCATCCGGAATCCGTGTATCACCACGTACTTGTTTCCTTTGAGTTAACTTCGCAAGGGTACCCTGCTTTTCCCATAACGTGCGAGCCTTGGCCAAGAATTTGTATGAAGGAAAGAACGCCACAGTACCGGCAGGAAGGAGCCTGCAGAGGTTCAATAGGATTTGGCCGAGTTCCATCACCTACGAATAACCCCAGGATTATCTCTAGCAGATCGAAAAGAATAACAGACGTACGACTTTGTCGCTCTGCTGCTGCTCTACCCTGTAGTCCAACTCTACCCCCGATGGTCCGTTTCCAAGCGCCACAGCCAGCAAGTTAGAAGGGGGCATTATATGCCCGCAGCTGAATGTCGACAGCCTTGATGATTCCAAGGGGTAGAATAACTGAGCGATAATATCCGACATCTGTAGGTCACCAGATTAATTCGATCGTTGCCTGCGAAATGGAGAAGACTTACCGGAGACATTGTCCCGCCAGCAAGGATGACCGCTCTACAAGACTCTACTACCTCCATGAACGCAGGAGCTGGGTTCAGTGTCTGGTACTTGATCTCTACATCATCCGGGCCAGTACAGGTGAGCATCACGCAGCCGTCTAGAAACGTGGTTCGAGTAGCGGTGACCTACGAGCGTGAGGGTCTACGCACCTTCATTGGCAGATACGAGGGCGACGATCAACACTTCGACATGTTGGAGAGGTGGGAGCGTGATTGACTCGTGGGTAGGCCGATCTAGGAGATTTGGGGCTGTGAGTGGGTGATTCGTCGGTTAGATAAACCACGAACTGCTATGAACGCTACTAGCCTCTGCATATTTGGATATCTTCTTCGCAATCTTCGGTAAACACGCGTCAATGATTGACCGAAGATTCGATCACGTTCGTTACTTTGCTTTTCCGTAAATAACTCTCAATCTCCAAGAAGTTAAAGCCAGCAACATTTTTTCCGACGCGTTCCAAAAGATGAGCAGGTGTCAAGGCTTCTGTCTTCGTCTTCGCGTGGGCCTGCGAAGCACTGGCAGGTGACTTGGCCCACTCGACC
Source organism: Sanguinoderma rugosum (assembly GCA_017499575.1). Lineage (NCBI taxonomy): Eukaryota > Fungi > Basidiomycota > Agaricomycetes > Polyporales > Polyporaceae > Sanguinoderma > Sanguinoderma rugosum. Next base: position 2,408,493 of record VTPW01000005.1, on the reverse strand, counting down.
AGGTATTCCTTTAAGGCTTTCATGAAAGTAACGAGACGCTTGAGATGGAGCATATGGAAGGCCAGCAATCTCGTCCGAAACTTGGCAACATAGTGGCATACTTGGGTAAATGCAACGCCTAGTGCTCGCGATGTCAGCCGCGCACTTGTGATAGACAAAAGAGTGGAAATCAGGTCTGTCATAACCTCGGTTAGTCTGCTGCGAAACGAATGCTTCACTAGACGTCATACTGTGTGCTTCGTCGATAACAACAACCTGGTCTCGTAAGTCAATCCCCAAAGCTTCTCGAGCACCTTTGTGTAAGAGAAGATTGTAGGGAAGCGTCACCAACTGCTCCCTATAAGCTACCAATAGAAGAAGAGAGATGAAAGAAGGTACCTCAGCCTGGGGAATCGCATGGCGAGACCCGAAATACGGGCATGTATCAGCTATCTTTCCTGCTTGGGCAAGTTCTTCGATATCCTTAGGCGTCGACTAAAATATCCCTGTTGATTGTATCTGTCCAAAGCAGTCATTGGACCTACTAGTACTTGGTCTCGAAAGTCGATCATCTTACTCTCGTCCCCAATTAGAGGAAGATAAGGACATCGTTTATCAGCCTTGGCTAGGAAGTAATAAACATCATGGGACATTAGATAGAGGCGTATGCTTCTCGACTCACCGTCTAATAGGTCGCGGCACTTATCATCAAGGTCCCATCGGTTTCGCCGCAGCTCCTCGTGTATGCAAAGCTGTTTGCGGGATCCCAGGGCTACGGCAGGTGTGAACAAGGTAGGTATGTCGTCACTTTCGATCTCTTCGGCACTGCGTTTGACTCCTGGGGTGGCGGTTGTATGTTGGACCGTGGAAATGCCGGCATGTAGGTTGAGTCGTCTTAATTCTGGAATGACTTGAGTGAGCTGCGAATGCGTACGGGACGCATAGTATATCTTGGTAGCGTGTGGTGTATTTGCTGCTCCATCCCATCCATTAGCTTTGTTCCCGCCGATTTCAAATCTACGAACGCTCAAGATAAGTCAGTTGATACAACAATACGGCACTACAAACTTAGCCATCAGGGCCCGCACACTTGGCGATATATTATCGTCCGTGTCGACTTCTTCGTCGGGTAAAAACATGTCATCACCCTCGATCTCGTCGGCCGTATGACTTTGCTCAGTAGTTTTCTCATGATGGTACCTGTCAACTTTCATGGGCAGTGCACGATACGATAGTTATACCTGTCGTTTCTTAACCCTGGCTTTCGACATCTTGAGCATGGCCTCTTCCCGTTTGCGAGCTTTAATGAGACGGTCTCGGGTCTCCTGCTCCTCGGCCTCAAGTTCACGTATCAGGCGTTGCCTCGTTTGCTCCACCACCCAGTCAGGTGCTACAATCAATATTTTAGAACCGAGCAGGCCTCATCTGGACTCAATGGACAGTACCGTCACTGCTTCGCCTAGATTCTGGTAGTTTTCCCTTCTTTGCTCGTTGCTTCTCATCCATTAACCACGTCAAAGTAGCACATAGCAAGCTTAATGTCTTTCCCTGCATGAGAATGTAAACGAATCATCCCGTGTTCGCATTCGCAACATGAAACGCGTACCGTTCCTGTGGGACTCTCGACAATAGCTACCTTGCGGTTCTCAATGGCAGAATAGACATGCTTCATCAGATCCACTTGTATGGAGTAAGGAGGATCGAATGGAAATGCTGGAAACGATTCTGGGGTTCGTAGCGACAATGACATGGTACTCAATCAGAAACAACAAGGTGGCAAGACGCGAAGTTGCGTAACTATCGGTCAGGTGAGAAAGAAAGGGAAATAGGAGTTTCTCCTAGCAAAAGGAGGGATGCACGTAAGCTTGTACAGTATTTACAGCAGCGTTTATGAAGTACAGTAAATCAGAGAGACTCAAAGACATGGAAGCAATAAATCATAAGCTACAATGGAAAATATGATGTGTCTAGAGGGCTCGCTGACGAGCAAGCAGATCGAAAGGATAAGTCAGTCCCCATAAATTCCAAGCGTGCACCCCAGTCCAGGTAAATCTTTGTTACACACCGATTAGCGGTATTAGCATCCTTGGTATATAGTAGATCCTCTGACATGTGGCATCGAACCTCCCTGCTTGTCCTCCTTCATGAAGCAGCCTCCATTTCGTCCTTGTAGTATATATGGAGCCACTCTTCAGCCTTCTCGTTTTCCTTCTTCGCCTCGCTGACCATTTGCGTGATTTTCTGCAGTGCTTCAGCTTGGCCAAGCTTGCTTTCTCCCACAGCATCGTCCCCACAGTGCTGTATCTCCTCGCAGGAGGCCTGTACCTTCTTGATTCCGATGGCGGCAGAGGAGCCTTTCAAGTAGTGGCCCAGTCGTGATAGCTCATGTAAATCCTTTGCCAATCTGCGACACTGGGTTAACACTCAATCGTAGTGATGATTGGTGTAGTAACATACAACGCGCGATCCATATTAACGAATGTCTCCTTCGCCTGAACTAGATACGCAGCGGTCATTTCAAACGAAAACTCTTTCGTGTCCCCATCGTCGAGATCGAGAATTTGATTAAATATCTCCTTATCGATGATGTCCTAGGATCACAGACGTTAGTTCAAACGGCTTTACATTCATGAACCTCCAAGGTGGCTGGGATTGGGAGTAGAGAATGGATAAGACATACTGATGGAATGTTGTCGCCGTCGTCATCCGTCTCGTCGTCAGCCAAATCATCCTCATCTACCGGCGGCTCTAACTCCTTTGCTGGCGCGGGCGAGGGGACATCGGCGGTATCTACGGGCAATGGTTTCACTTCGGACGTAGGTAAGCTTTTAACAGGAGGAGAGGAATTTCGCCGTTTCTGCGTAGATTCCATGCCAACAGGAGTTTTGTAGGGGGCGTGAGCGGTCGACCTGTGATGCTGAATGCGCCATTGAGAAATGAATTATAGAATTTGGTGATGATGGGAGAGAGCCAAGAACGGCTAACTGATTATCAACGGACCGACCTCAGATTGATCTACTTTTTGTTCATATGACGTCCCATATGTACCCGTGGATGGGGCTAGAATTACTGCTGTATACTACTACCTACACAACCTGCCCCTCCTTCAGTTCCTCGATTTCCTTCGAGCTGTACCCCAATTCTTCCAGAACCTGGAAAGACGAATGTTAGGCACAGCACCTGTTAAGGGAGCACACGACCCCATACCTCAGACGTATGTTGTGACAACCACGGCGGTGGGCGTCTCACGGGCATTTTCTTACCGTCATAAAATACTGCTGGGGCGACAACCTTGATTTTCCCTGCCCTCGGATGCTTTTGTCATAGTCAATACCCATTCGCTCGGTAGCATGCGGCCTTACATCAACTTCTACAGCTGCATGGCGAGCCTTCGCCTGTGGATGCTCAAACGCTTGGCGAACGTTGTTGATAGGACCAAATGGTATGCTGTCGGTGGAATCAGACGAACAGCCTTATTACGCTCGATAACCACCACGTACCCAAGACCAGTGAACTTCTTTATCCAGTAATCTCTCGTGTTGGTGGTGAGCACGTCAGAGATGATCTTGATCAGTTCAGTTCGATTCGCAACCCTGGCAGCATTAGACGAAAACCGAGGATCATCGGCCAACGCGGGCTGCTCTAGAATGCGTGTAGCCAGGGTTTTAAACTATCGAGGTAAGTTCCTACACGCGTCGTTCGACATGAATAGGGTACACCTGCCTGGCGTTCATTTCCTGTCCCGAACATCAGGAAGCCATCTTTACAAGGAAATGCTTGGTATGGAACAATCGACGGGTGAGCAGTTCCATGTCGGCCGCCTTCGTGTCCTGCGATTAGATAGTTCGACGCGACGTTGGCGAGACCAGCGAGCTGTAGAGTTCAGTTTATCCGAGATTCGGCGCAAAGGCGCGGGGATTACCTGGGTATCAAACAGGCTGCAGTCTACCCAGACGCCCTTGCCAGTGCGTTGTCTGGAGATGAGGGCAGCCATGATGGCCCCATGAGCATACAACCCTGTCGCAATGTCCGTCGATGCGACACCAACCTTGCAAGGCGGTCCGTCTGGCTCCCCAGTTCTATTCGGATATTGAAGGCAGCCGCACAAGACCGTAAAGAAGCAGGCAGGCTTACATGTGCATGAGCCCCCCTTCGCCGGCGATTATGACATCGTAGCCTGGGGCTTGGCTATATGGCCCGGTCTGACCATACCCTACGCCAACTCAATCACAGCCTAAACAGCCGTAATACCGAGGATGACGTACCAGTGATGGATGCGTACACAAGGCCGGGGTTGATAGCTTTGCAGTCTTCATAGCCAAGCCCCATGCTAGCGAGTTTACCGGGAATGTAATTCTCCACGAGAATATCCGCCTGGGCGATCATTTTATGGATGATCTTCAATCCCTCCGGTTTCTTGAAGTTTACAGTCATAGACCGTTTGTTTTTGTTCGCGGCTAGGAAGTAGGCCGACTCCGCTGGGAGGTGTTTTGCCTCCGCAGGTGCACCTTCGATTGAAGGTGCAGACGGTGGGTCCCATTGTCCTTGTAGATGCGTTGGTCAATATTCTGACTGACTGAGAGTTTGCGGTTTCGCTTGTAATAGCTTGGATCAGGGGAAACCACAGGGGAGATCATCCCTTTAGAATCCCCGCTTGGGCGATGGCAGCATTCCGCAGCCTCTCAGCTATCAAAAGACGCGACGCACTGGTGTCATCACCCCGAGTAACCTCTTCAACTTTGACCACGTCGGCGCCGAGGTCTGCCAGCAACATCGTTGCCGTCGGGCCAGCCAAAACCCGGGTGAGGTCTACGACCTTGATGCCTTGTAAAGGTGGTGGAATTCCATTCAGTGCACTTGCTTGTTGCTGATAGAGCCTATGTGATAGTCCTCGTAGAAGTCTTGTACTCGCCCTTGTCATCAACATCATGGAAGGGTATTAGCGGGGGGAAGGCAATGTGTACGAGTGAGAACGCGGCCATGAGAGTTGGCGTTAGTTACCGGATCCGGCAACTTGAGCTCGTCACACCACAACCGTCAGCGTTCTCTCCCTGATTCATCTTTTACCATCACCACCACCACCGTCTGCAGTGCAGTATCCCTTCTTGAAAATGCTTTGCAGGCAAGTTATTCGACGCTTCCCAGCGTCGCCTGCAACATGGGCAAAGCAGTCCCATCGTGCAGTCTTTGCACTAAAACGTGACATGGCTACTCCGGCCAAGCCTCCGTCACCTAACGATCCTTTTGCAAATGGCACGAACGCATATTATGCTGAGGAGATGTACCGGATCTGGAGGCAGGATCCCAAGGCGGTACATGCTTCTTGGGACGTTTACTTCCGAGGCATGGACAAGGGCCTGTCGAGCCCGCAGGCATTTCAACCGCCCCCAACTACAACCCAGCATTTACCACCCCCTGCTGATGGAGCGCCTGCACTGTATTCTACATCCGGGGAATTGGATGACCATTTGAAAGTGAGTGGCATGGCGCAACTTGTGGACCATAAAATGTTCATCCCGGTTTTCTCCAGGTCCAACTGCTTGTGCGAGCATATCAAGTTCGAGGTCACCATGTTGCGGACTTGGATCCTCTGGGCATTCTTCACGCTGATCTTGTCGACTACCATCCCCCCGAACTTGAACTGAGTCGCTATGGCTTCTCAGAGCGCGACCTTGAAAAGCAAATCACGTTAGGCCCCGGTATCCTTCCACATTTTGCAACGGAAGACCGCAAGTCCATGACCTTGGGCGAGATCATTAAGCTCTGCCAGCGTATATATTGTGCGCCAACTCTTCATGCATTTTTGGCAGCCATCGTTAACGCAATTTATTAGGTGGGGCCGTCGGTATACAATATGTCCATATTCCCGACAAGGAACAGTGCGACTGGATCAGGGAGCGTGTCGAAATCCCCAAACCATGGAACTACACTGTCGAGGAGAAGCGTATGATTTTGGATCGCCTCATCTGGTCAGAATCATTTGAGAAGTTCATGGCCAGCAAGTACCCTAACGAGAAGCGCTTCGGCTTGGAGGGTTGCGAAGCTCTCATCCCTGGGATGAAAGCTCTTATTGACCGTTCTGTCGATCACGGTGTGAAGCACGTCACTATTGGTATGCCGCATCGTGGCCGTCTGAACGTCCTTGCCAATGTCATCCGCAAGCCCATTGAGGCCATTCTCAACGAATTCTCGGGAGACGAGGGCGATTCGCCTGCCGGTGACGTCAAGTACCATTTAGGCGCCAACTATGTCCGCCCCACTCCTTCAGGAAAGAAGGTCTCGCTTTCCCTCGTCGCCAACCCGTCACATCTAGAAGCCGAGGACCCCGTCGTACTTGGAAAGACTCGTGCTATCCAGCATTTCGAACAGGACGAAACTTCCCACAACACGGCCATGGGTGTTCTGCTACACGGTGATGCCGCTTTCGCGGGCCAGGGAATCGTTTATGAGACCATGGGCATGCACAGTTTGCCAAGCTATGGTACTGGAGGCACCATCCACTTGATAGTGAACAACCAGATTGGCTTCACCACCGATCCCCGTTTCTCGCGTTCTACTCCTTACCCCTCTGATATCGCCAAAGCCATCGACTCGCCAATCTTCCACGTCAATGGAGACAATGTTGAGGCCGTCAATTTCGTTTGCCAGCTTGCCGCCGACTACCGTGCTAAATTCAAGAAGGATGTCGTCATCGACATTGTCTGCTACCGTCGTTACGGCCACAATGAGACTGATCAACCGATGTTCACTCAGCCTCGTATGTACAAGGCCATCGAGAAGCAGCCCACTCCCCTCACTCAGTACACTAAATTCCTGGTCGGCCGAAACACGTTCACCGAGAAGGATATCGAAGAGCATAAGAAGTGGGTATGGGGTATGTTGGAGAAGGCCGCGGCCGCATCCAAGGACTACGTACCCACGAGCAAGGAGTGGTTGTCTGCTTCATGGCAAGGATTCCCCTCGCCGAGACAGCTAGCCGAGCAAACACTCCCCACTCGTCCTACCGGTACCAGCGAAGAGATCCTCAAGCGCATCGGAAAGGCCATCTCCACCTCTCCCCCCGACTTCTCTCCCCATCGTAACCTTCAGCGTATTCTTACGACCCGTGGCAAGACGGTCGAGGAAGGCACTAACATTGACTGGTCGACCGCCGAGGCACTTGCTTTTGGTTCTCTCGCTTTAGAGAAAATTCACGTCCGCGTCTCCGGCCAAGACGTCGAGCGTGGTACTTTCTCGCAAAGGCACGCTGTCGTTCACGACCAGCACAACGAATCGCAGTACATTCCTTTGAACGACCTCGGCTCTAACCAAGCTCGCTTCGTCGTTTGTAACTCCTCTCTCTCAGAGTATGGAACACTCGGCTTCGAACTTGGTTATTCCTTGGTTTCCCCCGACTGTCTTACCATGTGGGAAGCTCAGTTCGGTGATTTTGCCAACAACGCGCAGTGCATCATAGATCAATTCATTGCTGCTGGGGAGCGCAAATGGCTTCAACGAACTGGTCTGGTGGTGAGCTTGCCGCATGGATATGACGGCCAGGGCCCCGAGCATTCTAGTGGCAGAATTGAACGGTTCCTGCAACTATGTGATGACCATCCTCATGTCTTCCCCACTCCGGAGAAGATCGAGCGTCAACATCAGGATTGTAACATGCAAGTGGTGTACCCCAGTACCCCCGCCAACTACGTGCGTTGTGATTTGTCTATTTGATTCCATTGCCTGATCATGACAATAGTTCCATGTCCTGCGTCGTCAAATCCACCGCGACTTCCGCAAGCCAGTTCGTAGTCATCGTCATTTAGAACGCGAGATGGTTATGCTGATACTTCGACATTGTAGCTTATCATCTTCTTTTCGAAGAACTTGCTCCGTCATCCCAAGGCTCGTTCAGATCTTTCTGAGATGACCGGCGAGACTAGCTTCCAGCGATACATTCCTGACCCCCATCCCGAAGAACTCGTCGCTCCTGAGGAGATCAAGAGACACATTCTTTGCACTGGTCAGTCGTCTGTGTTGATACTCCCTATATTGCGACTGAATTTGTCATAGGTCAAGTCTACCAAGCTCTTCTAGCCGAACGTGAAGCCAAGGGCTACAACAATGTTGCCATTAGCAGACTCGAACAGTTGTCGCCCTTCCCTTACGATCTTGTGAGTTTCTTGACTTTAAGGTTCCGGAACCGTGGTGTAACTGTGTTCATAGGTTACTGCACACCTGGACAAGTACCCCCACGCTGATTTAATGTGGTGCCAAGTACGCTTTAACCATTCTCCCCTGACTAGCCCGATGTTTACTCTCTTTACAGGAAGAGCCCTTGAACAATGGTGCATGGAGCTACGTTGGTCCTCGTATCTACACCGCCGGCAGCCAGACAGCGCATCATAAGGGCAAGTACCCATACTATGCTGGTCGTGAACCAACCAGCTCTGTCGCAACCGGTAGCAAGGTAAATTTGCCTGACTCACCTCAGACGTTGGCCTCTGATCATCGTTTTATAGTCACAACACAAGAGAG